>CM032327.1:45181611-47581611 GCA_019022515.1 Quercus aquifolioides
AATCTTGAGTGAAGAAGGGACCGAGAGGTTAGCGTGCATACCATGCATACTAGTAAGAGTCAGTCTTGAAGTGGGAGTCACCTCTCCCATGAAGAGAATACTAGAAGTATGCAGCTGAAGATTAACTGCTTACGGAGGAGGCTGCGCCGCGAGCGACGGAGAAGGACTCCTTCAAATTTTGACCCTTCTTCTAATGATGATAGATATGGTAGTTACAGGCCCAGGTCAAGGACTCCCTCTAGTTAGTCTTACTTGTGTGATGAGGATCACCATTATAAGCGCATAAATAAGAGCCCGTCTCGTAAAGGTCTAGGAAACGATGCTATGAGTAAGGCGTTGAACCAAATTTCCAAATCACCTTTTACACGCAAAATTAAAGGAGGAAAACTTCCTCGACGGTTTACTCAGCCAACATTCACCATGTACAATGGTCGAACAGACCCTGTGGAGCATGTGAGCCACTTTAACCAGAGAATGCCTGTTCACTCCAAGAATGAGGCCTTGATTTGCAAGGTGTTTCCATCCAGTTTGGGGCCTGTAGCGATGAGATGGTTTGATGGCCTGGGTGAAGGCTTTATTAATTCCTTTGAAAAGCTTACTCGGGCGTTTGGAGCTCGTTTTGTCACTTGCAGCAAAGTTCCTTAGCCCTTGGACTCTTTATTGTCCATGACCATGCGAGAGAGGGAGACCCTAAAAACATACTCTAACAGATACTGAGAGATGTTCAATGAGATCGATGGGAATTTCGATGATGTGGCCATAGGGACTTTCAAGGTCAGCCTGCTCGCCGAGCATGATTTGAGAAAGTCTTTGACAAGGAAGCCTGTTAGGAGTGTGCGTCAGCTCATGGATCGTATTAATGAGTATAAATGGGTTGAGGAGGATCAATAGCAAGGAAAGGGAAAAGCTAAGGTGGTCCCCCAGGATCGCAGGGATTTTAGGTTGACAAGTACAATAATAACTGACCTCAGAAAGATTTTGCTGGGCATTCTGGCTCAACTATTGCTCAAGTTGTTAGCACTGTATTCCGAGAACCCGTGCACCAGATTTTAGGAAAAATTAAGAACGAGTTATACTTTAGGTGGCCAAATAAGATGGGGCGAGACCCCACGAAACGCAACCAGAGCCTTCATTGTCAATACCACCAGGAACAAGGGTACACTACTGAAGATTGCAGGATGTTGTGGAGTCATTTGGAGCAATTGATTAAGATTGGGAAGCTAAAGCAATTCCTGTATCAACCCAACGGACAGGGTAGTCAAGCAAGGTTGGGGGCTCAGAGATATGCTTCTACAAGACCACCTTTAGGTATAATCAGTGTCATTCTTGTTGCCCTAGGAAGGACTGGTTCTCAGCCATCCAGGGTGATGTCTATAGCTCAGCCATGCGGTAGAATGGAACCTTGTAGCCACATGATGATGCCCTGGTGGTCACCCTCAAGATAGGTGGGTATGATGTGAAGAGGGTGTTGGTAGATCAAGGCAACGGCGCAGAGATCATGTACCATGACCTATTTAAGGGGTTGAAGGTGAGGATTGAGGACATAGCCTGCTATGATTCCCTTTTAATAGGGTTTGATGGGAAGATTGTCTTTTCGAAAGGCCAAATTCGACTACCTGTTCAAACAGGGATAAAGGTCGTAAAGGTGAACTTCATTATGGTAGATGCCTACTCCCCCTATACTGTTATTGTGGCAAGACCCTAGCTTCACGCCATGGGAGCCGTATCTTCCACACTGCACTTGAAAGTGAAGTATCCTTCCAGGGACCAGGTTGAGGAGTTGGTTGGGAGCCAGTCTATGGCTAGGCAGTGCTTGATAACCGCAATTAGACATAAGACTGGGGTTGAGTCCTTAGCCTCTGCTGAACAGGGTTTATAGCAATCAACAATGCCAGTGTTGTCCACGAATGTGGTGATAGAAGGGGAAAAGTTTGAGGAATTAGAAAAAGTCATTGTTGGTGATGATAAGAAGAAATTTTTCCAGGTCGGAGTCTAGCTGCCTCCTCGGGAGAAGGAAGAGCTGATAGTTTTTCTTAGGGAAAATATTGATGTATTTGCGTAGGATGCTTACGAGGCTCTTGGGGTGGATCCAAATTTCATTTGCCATCACCTAAGCGTCAACCCTTCTATCATCCCCAAAATGAAACCACCTCGGCGCTCATCTAAGAAACATTCTGATGCTGTCAAAGAGGAGGTGGCTAAGCTTAAGTGGGCCAGGGCCATAAAAAAGGTTTTTTTTTTATCTTGAGTGATTGGCCAATATGGTAGTGGTGAGGAGAAAAGTGGGAAGTGGCGAGTATGTGTAGACTTCACGGATTTAGATAAAGCTTGCCCAAAGGATCCCTTCCCCATGCCTTGAATAGATCAATTGGTGGATGCAACTATAGGCCATCCTTGGATGAGCTTCTTAAATACCTTTCAAGGCTATCATTAGATACTGTTAGCTCTGGACGATCAAGAAAAGGCTACTTTTGTTACACCCACTGGGAATTACCACTACAAAGTGATGCCATATGGTGGTAAAGAGAAAAGTGGAGTCCGAGCATGTAGATGACCTCGGGAGTATTTTTGAAATACTGAGGAAACATAAATTGCGCCTTAATGCTTCTAAGTGTTCTTTTGGTGTCAACTTTGGAAAATTTCTGGGTTATATGGTCACCCATCGTGGAATTGAAGTTGACCCTAATCATATTAGAGCAATTAACAATCTACAGCCTCCTTGGAATCCCAAAGAGGTCCAGAAGTTGACAAGAATGACTGTTGCATTAAATCGATTCATTTCTCGGTCAGCCGATATATGTAGGCCCTTCTTCCAGTTGTTGCATAAGTGGAAGGGATTCGATTGGACCGAAGAATTTTTCTCGGCCTTCCAGCAGTTGAAGGAATATCTTTCTCGTCCACCCATTATGTCCAGGCCTGAAGAGGAGGAGGTTCTATTTGCTTACATTGTTGTAACCTCTCATGCGGTGAGTCTGGTACTGATACAGGTTAATGATGGGGTACAAAGACCCGTTTATTATGTGAGCAAATCATTGCATGAGGCAGATGTTCATTATTTACCATTGGAGAAGGCCATCTTTGTAGTGGTACATGCTATATGGAAGTTCTTTCATTACTTCCAGGCTCACACCATTGTGGTTCTTACCCAACTCCCTCTTCAATCATTGCTCCAGAAAGCTGATTAAACGAGGAGGATTGCAAAATGGGCAACGATCCTGGGAGCTTTTGATATTAAGTATGCCTTGCAACCTCTACAAAGGGTCAGGTCCTTGCAGATTTGGTGGCTAAGTTTGCTGAGCCTCTAGTGAAAGAAAATGATGAGAAGCAAACCATAGATGAAAAATCAGTTGGGATGATCTCCTTACGGGAACCTCTATCTTGGAAGGTACATGTTGATGAGGCATCAAATCAAAGGAGATCTAGAGTGGGGCTTGTTGTAGTATCGCCTGAAAGGATCATTATTGAGAAATCCTTAAGGTTGGGCTTCTCGGCCACGAATAATGAGGCTGAGTATGAGGCTTTGTTGATGGGAATGACTATGGTTCAGAAAATGGGAGGAAAAACAGTGGAGGTATTTTCAGATTTGAGATTGGTTATAGGCCAAGTAAAGGGAGAATTGGAGGCCAAGTATTTGAGAATGCAGGAGTATCTGAAGCAAGTTAGGTACTTGCAATCAGGGTTTAAGTCTTTTTCCTTACGGCAAATTCCCAGAAGCAGAAACATGCATGCTGACTCTTTTGCCACTCTTGCAACCTCCTCGGCATAGAGTTTACCTTAGGTTATCCTGGTCAAAGATCTATGTAAGCCTACTAAAACGAAAGGGGAGAAGGTCCATATTCACCAAATTAGGGTAGGGCCTAGTTGGATGGATCCTATTATGCTGTTCCTTAAGGATGGCATCTTGCCCGAGGAGAAAAGGGGAGGCTGATAAAGTGCGAGGAAAAACTTCTCGATTCTGGTTGTCCGAGGATCAAAGGTTATACAAGCACTCTTTTTCTGGACCATATTTGCTATACGTTCATCCTGAGGCAGCAGAACCACTCCTTAAGGAGTTACACGAAGGGATTTGTGGAAGTCATACAGGAGGCAGATCACTATCTCACCAGGCCCTCACTCAAGGGTATTGGTGACCAAATATGCAAAAGGAAGCACAAGAATACGTGAAGAAGTGTGACCAATGTTAAAGATTTGCTCCAAATATTCATCAACCAGGTGTGTCCTCAATCCTCTGTCTAGTCCCTGGCCTTTTGCTCAATGGGGCTTAGATATTGTCGGGCATTTTCCTAAGGCAGCGGGGAATATGAGATGGTTGTTGGTTGGCACTGATTACTTCACTAAGTGGGTTGAAGCTGAGCCACTGGCAAATATCAGGGATGTGAATGCCAAGAGATTTGTGTGGAAAAATATTGTCACTTGGTTTGGGATCCCTCATGCCCTCATCTCAAAAAATTTGCTTCAGTTTGATAGTAAAGCCTTCATGAGGTACTATTGTGAGTTGGGCATCAAGAATAGGTACTTAACTCCAACTTATCCACAAGGGAATGGATAGGCCGAGGCTGTTAATAAGGTCATAGTGAATAGACTCAAGAAGAGGTTGAATGATGCAAAAGGTAAATGGGTGGAGGAGCTGTCACATGTTCTTTGGACGTATCGGACTACCCCTCGTAGGTCAACAGGGAAGACGCCCTTTTCAATGACTTATGGGGCTGAGGCTGTGATTCCTCTGGAGACGGGATTCCCAACGCTGAAGACAAGCTTGTTCACTTCAGATAGCAATGACAACCTACTAGAGAGGAGTTTGGATTTAATAGAAGAGCGGAGGGAAAATGCTATGGTTCAATTAGCATATTATCAATAGAAACTTAAAACAGGGGTATGACTTAAGTGTGAAGTTGAGACCACTGGCTCCTGGGGACTTGGTATTAAGGAAGATTGTGGGTACTGCAAAAAAACCCAGCATGGGGAAAGTTAAGGCACAATTGGGAAGGGTCATATTGTATCACCTCGGTAGCTAGTATAGGGGCTTATTTCCTTGAAGATTTAGATGAGAATGTCATACCACGTCCCTGAAATGTAAATAACCTACGGATGTATTATTATTAATGAAAGACAACTCTGCCATGTTTTTATTTCTGATGTCATGTATTGTGTTTATTATTTGTTTAAAAACAGAACATTAGTCATGCTTGCCTCCTCGGACCACATACCTTGGGTAAATTGATATTCTTTATTATTATTTTAAGTATCAAACAGAACCTTGGTTATGTCTGGCTCCTCGGACCACATACCTTGGGTAAATTGATATTCCCTATTATTTGTTTAAGTATCAAACAGAATCTTGGTCATGCCTAGCTCCTCAGACCACATACCTTGGGTAAATTGATATTCTCTATTATTTGTTTAAGTATCAAACAGAACATTGGTCATGTATTATTTGTTTAAGTATCAAACAGAACCTTGGTTATGCCTGGCTCCTCGGACCACATACCTTGGGTAAATTGATATTCCCTATTATTTGTTTAAGTATCAAACAAAACCTTGGTTATGCCTGGCTCCTCGGACCACATACCTTGGGTAAATTGATATTCCCTATTATTTGTTTAAGTATCAAACAGAACATTGGTCATGTCTGGCTTCCCGAATCACATACCTTGGGTAAATTGATATTCTTTATTATTTGTTTAAGTATCAAACAGAACCTTAGTCATGTCTAGCTCCTCGGACCACATACCTTGGGTAAATTGATATTCCCTATTATTTGTTTAAGTATCAAACAGAACCTTGGTCATGCCTGGCTCCTCAGACCACATACCTTGGGTAAATTAATAAGTCCTATCATTTGTCTAAGTATTAAACAGAACCATGGTCATGTCTGGCTCCTCGGACCACATACCTGAGGTAAATTAATACTTCTTGTTATCTGACTAAGTATTAAACAGAACCTTGGTTATGCCTGGCTCCTTGGACCACATACCTTGGGTAAATTAATACTCTTCATTATTTTTTTAAGTGTTAAATAGAACCTTGGTTATGCCTGGTTCCTCGGACCACATGCTTCGGGTAAATTAGCACTGCTAAACATCTAACTAAGTGTTAAACAGAACCATGGCTATGTCTGGTTCCTCGGACCACATGCGTTGGGTAAATTAACATTTCTATGACTATTAGAATACTAAACAAAACCTCGGCCATGTCAGGTTTCTTGAATTACATACCTTGGATAAATTAGTAATCAGCCCAGCCATGGTGAGTAACCAAGACTCTTTTTGTAGCAACTTAAGTGAAAAGGTGCTCTTGAGCATCACTTAAAGCATTTGTAAGTACATCCATTATCTATTCGTAAGCTAATTGTCACCTACAACTCCTTAGATCTATTATTAAATGGGAGGTTATGTGGAGCCTTGAACGGATAGACGCTTCACCATTATTTGAAGTTAAAAGAAGAATCTAGCAATGTACAGGTTCCTTTGTGTTAACTATACTTAAGGTATGTCTTGAAGTTTAATTACGCTTTGTTGAACATCATGGGCTAGGAGAACTTAGCCCAAGATGTTGCCATTTGTATGGGGTGTAACAGCCAGGCCCCCATTTACTTTAACAACTGTTAAAATTAAGAGTGTGGGAATGTTTCGAATTAGATTGTAACTTTGCACAAATGCAGTTAAATGTGAAAGAATGTAATGCTTTTCATTAAAGTTTAGTCTCAAAAAAGGAAAAATAAATACACTTCAAGGAAGATAAACAACAAATTAAATAGAAAGAAAAGTACATGTAAAAAAAAAAAAAACCTATTCTAAGAGCTACTTAATTTTGAGGACGAGCTTGTCTTTTGCTGGGGCCTTGGTAGATTGGGCGGGTGCTGCTATTGAAGATGATGGGCCTTTACGCTTGGAATCCTCCTTGGTAGGAATGGGAAAGGTTACCAGGACCAGCTTTTGGCTTTAGGAGACCACCTTCTCCTCGAAGAAAATCCTTAGGAGCAGTTGGAGGCTTGGCAGCCTCAGGAGCCACTCCTTTGGTTATATCTTTTTCCTTCTCAATAGCCTTAACTTGTTCTACCTCCTTGGGAGGATCGGTGGGAGAAAGGAGGATTTTGGCAGGACTGTCCTTATCATCCTCTGCTTCTTTGGAGACAGTGTCAACCTTGGGGTTTGAGGAGCTTGGAAGGACTGACTCTCAAATTGCAGGGGGATAGTAGACATTCTCTGCTCTCTTAAGTGCAGAGGAGGCCTCAACTCCAGCCAGGTTGAAGGCCTCGTTCCACACTTGGAGGCAGTAGGTTCTACACACCCTCGAGACCTCAGCCTTGAGTGCCTCCTCGGTCTCTGTTACCCCCACATCATAGCCATCCTGTTCAGCCTAGTCCCTAGCCTTCTCAGCCTCCTCCAGTTTCTTCTTCAGGACCTTTATATGCTCTTTAGCTGCAGCAAGCTCATCATTGGCCTGACGGAGTTGCCTGCGTTGAGTCTCTGCCTACTTCTCCGCCCCTTGCAGAGCAGCCTCAGGACTCTTCTTCTCCCTATCAACCTCGGTGAGCTTGGTATTCAGCTCCTGAATCTTTTTCTTTGCCATCTTAAAGGCATCCACAGTAGCGATATGCCTGGCCTCTTCGTCCTTCATCTGCTTGTGGGAGCTGTTCACTAACTCCTCGGCTTTGTGTGCAGCTTGGATAGCATTTCGAGGAAATGAGTATAATGGTTAGAGAAAACAATCATAATTTTGAATATGAGAAAGCTAGTTAATAGACTTACCAGTGCGAGGTCCCTCTTCAAGCTTAGGAACACTTTGTGTTTCCTCATTGACCTTAGGTTGGCCATGTCCCCGAGGAGCAGAAGGGTTTGCTCTACGGCATCGGCCACATACCCGGCCTTCCCCTGCTGGAAGTCCCTCACAGAAGCACTTGGTAGGAGGGGAGCTCCATCCAACACGAATGAGGGGTTCCAGGCTGGCACCGTGATTTGGCGGTCATGCCCTTTCTCCACTATTGATCCTTCACTTGAGGACCTTGTTTTAGTAGTTTTAGTAGCTTTGGCCCCTTTCTGGGGCTCGGCCTCTTTGAAGGGGTGGCCTTTTCCTTCTTCCACCCCCTCCTTGCCCTTCAGATCTCTCTTCTTCTTCTTGTCAGCAGGGTCGAGTTGGAGAGCTTGGGCAAATGAAGGAGTGGAAGGCTTAGTCTGGGCTGCCTTTCCTGGCACGTTGCCTCTAACATGGGACTCCAACAGCTCTTGAAGGCTTAATCTTTTCTTGCGCTGTAGCACCATGGCGTTTGGAATAGCAGAAGCTTCTTGGGTGTGGCTTACTTGAGCTGGAGGAAGATGGCTGAAGTCATTAACTGGGATTTCTGGGGACTGGGGCTGGTTGAAGACATCGAAGTCGTCCTTGAAGTCTGGGACTTCAACCACTTCTTCTTCTTCTTTTTTGATTACTGGTTAGGAAGGAGTTACTTCCTCCTCGGCTGTGAACTGGAAGGGTAGCTCTACTTGCTGTACACCTTCTGGAACGGGGCCTAGGTTAAGGAAACCCGGTACGGTAACATTTATCAGATGTAGATGCCGGTCTTTGGCCTTGATCACGCACTTGGGCGCTTGGAAGCTAGATGATATCGGATCGTAGCTGAGGATGAGATGAGCTACTCTTAATTGCCCGTCGCTATGGACAAAGACCTCGGCCTTGAGTACTTTGTTCAAGTCTGGCTGGTTGACAAGGTTTATGTTGTGGATAACAGAGTGCTTATCTGCAAAACCATCAAAAAAAAAAAAACACTGTTAAAAAGGCAGCACAAATCAGAGGAAAGTTAAATTACAAGTACAAATAGAAAAAATTAGCACGGAAGATGTTGGTGAGAAAATGGGGTATTATTATTAGAACAATAGACCTAGACCTAAGAACCTGGTGTCCTTTCTCTCGTCGGACAATGAAGGCCATCGTGCCACTCCCTTGAGACGATTAAGTAATCCTTATTCATACCTTTGTTGGATTCAGAGAGGCACGATATGAGCCTAACCTCAAGAAACCTAGTTTTTAGGTAGTAACCCTGCCCTGTTAAGTGGTGACGGTTGTAAATCCAATTGACATCATGGTGGGTGAGGTTCACGCCCATCCTCTCATTAAGGGCGTCTACACTACCTAAAATCCTAAACATATTTAGGGCACATTGGGTGGGGGGAAAGCCTATGAGCTATTAGATAATCCCTAGTAACTCTACCTATAGGGATTCTCATCCCTCCCTCTATAAAGGCAATCATAGGGATTACTACTTCTCCCTCCTGCCTCGCGGTATGCCACTCCCCCTGTTTGCAATACCTAATAAACACCCCTGGTAGGATTCGATATTGAGCTTTAAAGCTCTTTATACCCTCTGGGGAGTCTACTAGGTGAGCAAATCTACTTATATGAAAGGAAAATTAAAGGTGCTAAGGAGACGAGGGGAAATTAGAAGGGCCGAGGAAGAGAGGGTTCTAAATAAAAAGAAGGACAGAAGAGACCGAAGAGAAGAAAGAAGGAAGAAATTGCTAAAGACAACTTATGGGAGAGAAGAAAGGCTCCTCGGACTAGCTCTTGAGTTTTGAGAGTGCAAAAGGTAAAGTAGTTGAAGCTTTTAAGCAATATATATATATGAGAGAGAAAGGCAAGCGGGAAAACTCCCGCTCAAGTTCCCATAAAATCTTCAGTCGTTGGATCTCCATCGTACCGCAGAACATGGAGAACATGGAGCCACAGAAATTAATTACAGGCGTGTCCCGGATGCCGAAGCGTCAGGAGCGTGCTTTGGGTAGTTGCAAAGAGACCTGCACAAACAGAGGAAGAATATGAGAAGAGTAGAAATTTTTTTGTAATATCAAAATCTTCATTTTTTCTTGAAGAACAAAAGAGAAGAATTTCGAGAGGCTATTGTAGGGGTGACGGGTCTAGAAGTGTATATTGGGTCATGGGCCCTGTCCGAGGACACTTAATAGTCCGAAGACGGGTAAACGTTATCGTGGAAATGCACATTAGTGTATAAAGAAAGGGGTATGGTCATGAGGGTTCAGGAAGGAGGTTCGAGGACGAATGCCACCTCAGCTTAACAGAGCAGAGGTCAGAAGGGTGGACCTCTCATCAAGAGCAACGTTCTAGGCAGTTCTACTGGTTAGGATAAGCATCAGGAAAGGATAAGGCAATGGGAAAGTAAGAAATATCTAAGGGAAAACTGCTGCCACCGCATTGAAAGCTCTGTAGCTAACTCTCTGACTGCATTAATGTGGAGGTGATCCCTGAACAATGATATTCAGTCTTACAACTACCTCTAAAAATTTCAGGAAGGAACTAATGGGACAAGGATAAAAGTTAGCCATCTGATCAACACGTGGACGACTGGGATGGAGTGAAGAAGGGTAATATAAAGAATAAAAATCCCATTGTAGAGGGGATCGGAAAATTGATAGTAAAAATACTGTAGCACTAAGAGTTGTAGTTGTAATCAAGTCAAAGAGCAATATATTCAAGAACTACTCTTTTCGGACTTTGCCGAGGAAGAATTTCTTTGCAAAAACTTGTTTTTCTTTGTCTTTTCCTTGCTTTCTTACCATCTTTATTCTATTGTGAATGTTGTCCAATTCATTGAAGCCTAGTTTTTAGCCCATTCTCTACAAATTCTTTGTATTTGGCTCTTTGGGCCTTAATCCTTTTATCTTTTGGGCTTAGGATCCAAAACCTGCCCTTATAGGAACAATATCATAATGTTAATAACAACTGTAAATGCTATTTCTACTACTACCAAAAAAAAAAAAAAAAAAATTGTAAATGCTATTAGTAATAGAGAAAAGTTAACGGATGCTTTAAGGAATAGAAATTCTACGTCCACAACACTTTCACAACAAATTTTAAGTGACAGGTTGTTACGGGTTGTTACTGGTGGGCAAACAAGTAATTTCAAGGGTGAATTCAAATTAAAAACCTGTTAAAATCTGCCGTTTATGATTTATTGTGAAAATGTCGTGGACATATAACTCTTCTCTTTAAGGAAATTGGTTTAGGATATATTTTTTAAAAAATTTATAGGAAAAAAAATTAATTTTTTTGACGATTTTTTATATTTTATATAAAAATGGTTCTAAAACTTTCATCAAATGATTTATTAACAATTGCGGCACTTGTTAATAGGTCCTTAGTAATATATTAATTGTAGCCAAGTGACAGCTTTATCATGGCATTAATTTTTCTTAAACCAAATTCACTTGCCTTTGTAGAAATTTCTAGTTGTTATTGTTTCACGATGTTTCCCCTTGAACTCAATGACGTATTATATTTTTGTTTCTACGATATATGTGAGCGGAGCTTCATCCATTAGCTTTGTTGTTTTTACAAATCGCTTACTGGGCTTTGTCATTTTTCCCTCTAGAACTTTGCCATTCTGTTGTATAAAGCTTTGTCAATAAGCCTGATAAAGTGATAAGAGCTTTGTCTACAAATCACGTACCAGAGGTCGTCCAAAACGTAAGAGATAGCTTCCTACGGTGCATCCTTAATAATTTCTACCAGCTTAAAACGTGATTCTCCAATTCCAATATGTTCAAACTTGCACAACCAAACTGCAAAAACGTAAAGGAAATAGTTAAGTACTTATCATTAAGCAAATCTAGGCAAATAAAAATTTCCAAATTAAACTATCATTAAACCAACTTATATGAAGACTTTCAATTTTGAAACCAAGATGAGTTAAGGTAAGCCTGCTAATCAAGCGAAACCAAATGACATTTTGAAGCCAATCTTTTAAATAATCACTACAAACATTCATAATTTGAGAACTTCTAATTACGAGATAAAGGTGCAATGCTTACTCCATTCTCAATGTTTACACAGTTACGCTATCAAATAAGGATTGCACTAATAATTTCTTTGCCTCATCCATGTTAGTCTTTCAACCATTATTATTTTTCTACCTCAGCTTCTACAAATAGTTTGCCAATTGGCTGGTAGGATGAGATTTGAGCGGCACAAATTGTTCATTTGATTCATTTTTTTGTCAGCATTAGTTTTGCTTATAGCTTATGGGCCTATGGCGTTCTACAAACTATGCTGTTAGTAACCTAGTATATAATCTGCTTTGGAGCAACACAAGCTGTTCAGTGCAAAACTCCAGATAAATTTTCAGTTGATTTATTAATTTCTATATGGTTTTGCTGCTATTCTTGGTCTAAAACTATGCTTCCTTTAAATATAGCTTTGAATTAACTGTCTGTTCTGTTTCAAAATATTTTTATATTCAATTGTTTGAAGGTGGTTTGGAAAGACCGTGAATAAGTTCTAAGCATTTCTGTCAGCAAAATGATCTAAAAGGGGTTTCAAGCGTGACATAGGACAAGGGGGGACTAAGCAAAATTAGATTTAGCAAATCTGAGTTAGGTCTGGACAGATTGGGTTTGAGGATTTAGGGTTAAGATTTGGTTTGGAAAGGCTGGAAAATAATAAAGACTATAGGGTTTCCAAAGGAAAAGGGAAATCAGTTTGGCAAAGGATTGACTTTCCAACCTTACAATCTGTTGAGAAAGCGTTCTACCTGAAAGGACGTTTATAATTGCGTTAATATTTGTTATAACAATTAATTGCACACAACCGCCACTGGGCCTTGTAGCCTAGTGGCACCCGGTGTCCTTGTATACCTAGAGCTCGGAGGTTCGAGGCCCCGCATTTACCTAGCAAAAAAATAAAAATAAAAATAATTGCACTCAACCTTGAAATTCGTTATAATTTTGAATTGGTGATTTCACAATTTAACTGAAATTGTGTCTTCAAAAACATGAGTTCAACTAACATGGTGTACACACTTCAAATACACACTAGTATGTAATAATTAGAGCTCTTGTAATTGGTTTTCCAATATGCTTATTTCTTCCATATCAAAGAAAACTTCTAGAAACTGTTTGAGAGAAAAACTATTTGCTTTAATTAAAGCATAGACAACCAAAAGTTCTAATGTGGCCGTATGAAGGAGGTGATTGAAAAAGTATTTCAAAAGGAGTTTTATTTTGCAAATGTTTTGAAGGCAGCCTATTGATGAGATAAACTGCAATAAGAATGCAGTCACCCCACATCTTCAAGGGCAAGGAAGAGTGAAACCTCAAAGCTCTTGCAACATTTAAAATGTGTTGATGCTTTCTCTCAATAATTGCATTTTGTTGAGGAGTCTCAACACAAGTTAATTGATGCAAGATACCTTTTGATTTGAAAAAATCCTTCATAAAGAATTTTGTGCCATTATCACTTCTAAGACACTTGATTTTTGCACCAAATTGAGTTTCAACCATGTTAGAAAACTGTTCAATAAGAGCTTGTGTTTCTGACTTAGATTTAAGTAAATAAACCCAAGTACATCTAGAGTAATCATCCACAATGGTAAGAAAATATTTGTAACCTTCAATAGTTGGAATTGAAAATGGTCGCCAAAGGTCACGATGCACAAGATCAAAAAGACAATGAGATACATGAGTACTAATAGGAAAAGATAACCTCTTTTGTTTGGAAAAATGACAAATGTCACAACAAACTGCTTTATTAGAATTTAAACCAGATACAAATTTATTAAGCAATGACATTTTGGCATAAGAAGGATGCCCTAAACGAAAATGCCACAAATCAACATTATTGACAGAACTGTTATTAACAGGGGGAATTGAAATAGGTATCTGTGAAGAGGCAGCAAGAACAGATGATGATGGAGGACTTTGTTGTAGAAAATAAAGGCCTTTTGATGCTTTACCCAGTCCAATCATGTTCCAATTGGCCAAGTCCTGGATAAAGCAAAAAGAACCAAAGAATACAAGACAACAAAAACATGTTTTAGTGAGTTGACTAACTGATATGAGATTAAAAGTAAAGGAAGGAACACAAAGAACTCCATAAAGAGTAAGTTGATCTGAGATATGAACTGTGCCTATGTGAGTAACTAAAGCCTTTTCTCCATTGGGCAAGTAGACAAAAGTGTTAATTGTGGAGGTAATAGAGGATAAGCATGACACTGAATGGACCATATGGTCTAAAGCACCAGTGTCAATAATCCAGTCATTCGATTTATGAGCATGCCTATCAACTATATGAGCAGAAAAAATGGAATGGGAAAAATTGGGAGGCAACCAGAAAGGGTTACCTGAAAAATTAGCAAAATAAGGCATGGAAGAGCTAGGGCCTACAGTAGCAGCAGCACTACTCAGTGGAGACAGGACTGAGGCAGCTTGGTGAGAAGGCTGAGAGGCATTAGACTGACAGGCAAGGAAGGAAAGCAGTTGTTCACACTGACTCTTAGTGATGGGACACTGAGGTGCACTGAATTGAGATTGTGGCATGGACAATTAAGGTTGTGGGGTATAATGCATCAAATCAGGTTGATTAGGAAAGCTTTGCATAGGTTGAGAAGTAACATTCCCAAAACCACCATTGTTGCAAAGAAAACTTCCAAAAGAGCCACTGCTAGAAACCTAATTAGCAGATGCCTTCCCTTTGTGCTTATATCCTGGAGGGTACCCATGTAGTTTGTAGCACTTATCTGCTACATGACCAACAATCCCACAGTAAGTGCACACAGGCCTCTCCTTCTTTGAATTTCCATTCTTTCCACCCTAATTGCCATGAGTCACACCCTGATTCCACCCTTGACGACCCTGATTCCACCCTTGATGACCTTGAAACCCCTTAGGATTAGAATTACTAGCATATAAAGCTATTGTTTCAATGACCAAATCAGCTTGACCAACTTGCCTACGTTTTTCTTCTTGTAAGATCAAAGAATAGGCTTTGTTCAAAGCAGGTAGTGGCTCAGTGATCAAGATCTGACTAGTAACAGTGGAATAACTGTCATTGTGTCCCATAAGAAATCGAAAAACTTGATCATTTTGCTGAGCATTCAGTTGATTTCTTTGAGAACCACAAGTACAAACAGAGAAAGATTGATAATGCACAAGTTCATCCCATAAAATCTTAAATTTGGTGAAATAAGAACTCACCGATAAGGAACCTTGTGAAAGCTTCGAAATTTCCTTCTGAATCTCAAAAAATCTTGGAACATTTGGCTGTGAAAACCTGTCACGCATATCAATCTACAAATCCCTTGTAGTGTGAATGTACATGACATTGGTAGCTAGATCCTTGCTCAAAGAGTTCACCATCCATGAAAGAATTGTGGTGTTTGCTCTGTGCCATGCATTGTACAAAGGATGAGAGAGATCAAGTGTAGGAATTGAACCATCAAGAAAGCCAAATTTGTTTCTACCACTGATAGATAGAAACACAGCCCTCGACCAACTGAGGTAATTTTCTGGGCCAATCAACGATTGGGAAACCAGAACAACATTAGATGGTGGAATGAAATAAGGGCTCGAAGGGTTGGTATTCACATCATCCATTGAAGGAGCTTGATTGGATGATCTACAATTTGCAGTATCAGAAGTGTTTGTGGGAAGAGTTTCAGAATTTGAAGCAATGTTAGAGACAGAAGCCATTGATGAGCTATTCAAGCTCTGATACCATATCAAAGAAAACTTCTAGAAACTGTTTAAGAGAAAAACTATTTGCTTTAATTGATTAGAATGAAGAAGTGATTAAGTTACACTAAGGCTCTGCCTTATATACACGTTTACAGAATAAAGAGGGAAACAAAACTGCTCTAACTAACTTTTAACAAATTAACCAATCCTAATATTACAGCTGTACAACACTTAAACACTCTCACGTGCCAACTATCTCACGTGCCAATCACTTAAGTAAAACGCCACCGTTTTCCTTTAACTTTCCTTTCTTTCTTTGCTTGTAAACTCTGTCGTTTTGATATGGCTTTGCATCACTGCAACTGTGCTCTTCTTCTTTCTTCTTTTCTGTATTATTTTCCTTCATGTCTTCTTTCTTAGTTGCATTCTCAACATGCCATCTAGTGCTCTCTAGTGGGGTTATTATTTTTATTTTTATTTTTTCTTGAGAAACAAACACACACACACGGGCGAGAGGGGATGGGGCATCTATGGAACCCACCTGCTATAAGAGAGATGACATATACACTCGAAACAAGATATAATTTTATTAAACTTGACTTTCTTCCTTGCAGATTATAGTATGTACAAGTCAAGCTAAATTACTAGCGTTTAATAGGGCAAACCAGCTGATTTGTCCATGCACAACAGCACCTACAGTTCAGAGCAAATAAACAATTTAAACACCTTCATTCCATCTAAATTATACTAGTCATTTTGTTGTGTGTTTACACAGGGCTTTGTCATTTTGATCTCTAGAACTTTGTCTCTGCTGTATAAAGCTTTGTCAATAAGCCTGATAAGAGCTCTGTCTACAAATCGCATACCCCCAGAGGTCCAAAACGTAAGAGACAGCTTCCTATGGTGCATCCTTGTCAATCAAAAAATTTTAAAAGGTGAGTCCGTACTTATTAATTTCTACCAGTTTAAAGGGTGATTCTCCAAGTGTTCTTGGCAGCATACAAGGGGCTACCTTACCACCTTCCAAGTGAAGAATTATATTAAAAAAACATGTCATTTTATCAATTCCATATCCAAATACTTATTGTATTTGCTACTATGATTCTTCATAATTTTGCTAGACTAAATGATAGGGATGATAAAGGGTTTCAATAGTGCTATTCAAAATACAATTCATGTGATACAACATGATAGTAAGCATGAAGCAGTTATGAGGAGAACACACACACACATGTATATAAAAGATCAATGTACTTTTTTTTATTGAATTGCTAATAAGCCCGAAACAAAATAATTATGAAGATCTTGAGGAACACACTCAATCCAGACTAATTAAGGAAATGAAAATCTTGTTTTTCTAGTTTAACCATGTGCTTTTTAGATATGTTTAAAACTTCTAAACCCATTATCTTAGAAGCCCAACTTTGTGTTTGGATTAAGCCCAAGCCCATGACTTACTAAGTCAACTAGCACGTGAAAACCTAGCAGAAATAAATCCCCTAATATCTTATATTTCTTTGCCTAAAACGTAAAACCTTTGATTTTAGCAGCAACGATATCAATGGATGAAATCCCTTAAACCCCTCTGTTGTTTGTAAAATCTCCTTAACTCTATCATTCTTTTCTTTCCTTATTCACTCTTGGAAAAATCACATCCTTCAACGTTCATAAACTACCGGTTGCAATTGGGGATTTTTCCATGGAAAGCAAATTCAAATGGAGCCAGCTAATTGCCTAAAGTGTGGGTAATTTCTTATTGAGTGTAAATTGGAAGTTATGTTTTTTACCACCTAATGTACCCAATAATTAAATGCCACGTCATTGTCTTACCAAAAAAATAGTGCAACTTACTACACAGTGCACACACAATAACAACTAAATTATAACCTATTTCAAAATTAAAAATTAAAACCTGTTCCTTAGAACAAGTAACACCGATTCAGCAACCAACCCCAGAATGCCACCACCAACGCCGGAGATGCTATCGTCACCACTGCCCGATTTACTCCCCCACGCACAATAACATCAAAAACAACATATTTGAAGCACAATCTGACCTGATGTCCTATAAAAAAAAATTAAAGAAACAAAAATCTGGACGTTGATCAAGGCAAATGGGTTTGGGAAGCAAAAATTGGTTGAGAATATCAATTCTGAAACTTAGAAAAAGAAACCCAAGTACACATAATCTTCAATATGACTTGGAACCCATAACCACCATCAAGACCAAATTCGTTTTTTCTTAAAAATTCTTTTTTTTAATGGAGTAAAATTTATGCTAAAAAAATTCATTTTGTTAATGTGAAACACAATAAACGACAAACCTTGCAACATAATTTCATTGAATTTTTACTAAAAAAATGGTTTTTTTTTTTTTTAATTTTACTTTCCAAGCCACAATTAAAGCCAACAACATAAGTACTTTTTGACCCACAAGAGTTTGCTCTTGAACTTCCTTTCTTGCTTCCAGTCCAAACTCTTCGATGTCCCTTTTATCCTTAAGAAGCTTAGCTCTCTCAGGTGGCATGTGCGGCGCCATCTAATTTGTTGTTGATGTGGAGGGCGGGAAAATAGAACAGACGGTGGTGATGGTAGCGTCTCTGACGGTGTGTGACGGCATCTATGGCCGTGTGGCGGGGTGGCTGGATGGGTGCAACCTTTTCTAAGGAGGAGATTCTGATTTTTATTTCTGAAATATGTTATAAATAAGTTGTTATTGTGTGAGGTAAGTTGTATGGGTTGTTTAGTAAAATGCTGATATGGCATACAACTATTGGACGGTGCAAACTAAAGCTTTTCTGCTACATCTTGACTGAATTTAAACTCTTTCTTATTATATGTAAATCAGCTCTTCTATATAAGACTTGTTCCAAAAAGATCTGATCAATAGATAACAAAATCTAATTCTTTCCCTCTCTCATATACTTGAAAATTCCAATTGGGCATCCTATGACAAGTTTGAAGCTCTATTTGTGAGTGCACACTAATAGGGTTGCCATTGTATCTTAGAGAGCGACCGCCCGAGCTATTTGCACCAAATATCTTAACAGTGGGGGCGAAATCGCTTCTTAAGAACAACGGATTCAGTTCCGTACCTTGGCTATCGATAAGTTTCTATTCTCAACATTCTTATTTCATAGTATTGATATCATTGTATTTGATTTGCACTTTTGTTAATTAATTTGAGCAATTTTCAGAATATATTTCCAACAGTGCTAATGCATTACCTTGCTTATAAGTATGAGAAAAAGAAAAACTCTGTAAAGAGTTAGTAGAAGACAGCACGTCTTTCACAATATGACTAAAAGAGGATTGTAACATAACACCAAAGTCTAAGAGTGTTAATGGACATTTATGAATCACCCTCAAAGCTAGAACAATGTAACCCAATCTCCTGACAAATTGCACAACCCGTCTAGCAACAAGAGCCCAAAATCACAACAAAAGGTGGAATAAGGATATTCTCTAACAGAGCGGCCATAATTTCTCCTTGCGAGTTTCGCACCAATACTCCAATACAAATCCTAAAAAATGGCACCATCAAAATCTGTTTTAAACACACTAGCTGCAGGGGCCTTCCACACAGGTTTTGGGATTCTCAACACCTTAGGTGGCGGTATCTCACCAGATCTTGTAAGCATCACATGGCCGCATGATCACCGTCCACTATTAAATTAGATCTTAATTAACTATTTAAAACAGTAAGCACCTTGGAGGAACTAAAATAGAGGGGGAAAAAAAGGACTTGGAATCCTCCACTGGAATTAGGGAAAATATTAGAATTATCTAATGCCATGTAGGGGGGGGATGGAAAGACTTGGAATCTTCCACTGGAATTAGGGAAAATATTAGAATTGGAATCTTCTACTGGAATTAGGAAAAATATTAGAATTATCTAATGCCATGTAAAATCTCAGGGAAAATATTAGAATTATCTAATGTCATGTAAAATCTCACGTGTTGGGCATTACTTATTAAAAGAGAGTTTAAGTCCATGCATGAGGGAAAAATATTAGAATTATGTGGTTAATTAAATAATTAAAATTTTCATTTTTCATTAACTTAATCTTTTGAGAGAGTTAATAATTTAACAGGAACGTCATTAGATCCACAACAAAAAGTAAACATGGCAAAACAAGTCAAGATTCGCCAACTCGACCTAAACCCAAAGAAAAATACTTGACCTATACTGAATTTTTTGACCCAAAGTAAAAAACGGGTTGACCCATGACCTGACCTGCTTTTTTGCAAGTCAACCCAACCTGTTTTTTTTTTTTTTTTAAATAAAAAAATTGGTAAAAAATAATAAAATTAAGACATTATTAGTTTAATTGTTTATTGTGAGCTTTACAATGTACAACTTAAATTCAATTGACAAATATAATGCACATTATTATTATTTTCTTTAAAAAAACTATCAATATTTTACATTTTTTTTAGTAATGTCATTCAAATATTGTATATATTTAACGTCATTTAAATGACAATGGCCTCAAGAAAACAATTGAGACATTTATCTAACTACATGCAAATGAATTGAAAGATGAATGGTTGAAGCATTCTCTTGCTTGAATAATGTGATAAGTAAAGTTTTTTAGATATTACATAATAAAGTATATGCCAAGATAATTTAGTTGCGATAGAATTAAAAACATATATTTGAAATTATAGACATGTATGAGAAGAATTCATAAGTGTGAAAAGAGTGAGCCAAAGTATATTGATGAAATTTGGCTTAAATTATGGATGCTTAGGCCTATTTTTAACAATCCATGGCCAAAATAAACTGTTTTTCAAAATAAAAAATGATATTTCCTAAAATACGTGTTGTTTTATAACATAATATTCTTAAAAAAAAAATCATGTTTAAATAAGTAAACAATCAAATTTTGATGTATATTCTTAAATTGAAATAGAGTACTGTAGGGGCTCGTTTCGTCGTAGATCCCCCAACAATACATTTCTTTAGAGAGTGGGATGAAGGGTTTGGCGCTAACAGGCATGCCACCGGTTCTCCAGAGGCTCCCTTCTTCGAGGAGGCTTTGCCCCGTTCTTCCTGGCTTGGGGTTGCTCCTCGGACAGCCGAGGAGCCCCCCATTCTGAAGGGCACCTTGCATTATATATCTCCTTCGGGTCGATCCTAGCCTTCCAACTGTCGATCATCCAGACCACTGCTTAAGGACCTGTCCCATCAGCCACGTTCCCCACCTTACTGTGGGTCACAACACCCAAGGTTTCGCCGTTCAGGGGTCCTCTCAGCATTAAAACTGCCAGGGGAGTTAGGTAGATGCATTAAGTGTGGATGTGACCACCCATGCTGGGTTTGTCCCCCACCTGGGATTAGGATAGGTATGCCGAGGAAGGGGCGTCCTCGGCGTGGGCCCAGAGGGCTAAAATCCCCTAGACAATTGCCTGGGACAACCATCACTCCTCGGCATGGGCCTTGGGCCAGCCTGAAGGTGGGCCGAGACTTCCAGGCCCACGGGCCCCACAATAGCCCCTCAAAATCCTGCTGCACGTTCCTTGAACGGGGAGGAGGGTTTTGATATCCACGGCCCTCATACCCCAGAAGGCCTTCCGCTGGTTGGTTCTTCCCCAAATAGTCAGCTCGGCGCTTCAATCCTTCGGTAAGTAGTTAGTCTCCTATAGAAGATTCTGTTGCTGCCTTCAAGATAGTGGCAAGCTCCCCGTAGGCTTGGGTCCGAGGACCATGCAAGGCCTAGGTACAGTTGCTGCCTTCAAGATAGTGGCTAGCTCCCCGTAGGCTTGGGTCCGAGGACCATGCAAGGCCTAGGTACAGTTGCTGCCTTCAAGATAGTGGCTAGCTCCCCGTAGGCTTGAGTCCGAGGACCATGCAAGGCCTAGGTACAGTTGCTGCCTTTAAGATAGTGGCTAGCTCCCCGTAGGCTTGGGTCCGAGGACCATGCAAGGCCTAGGTACAGTTGCTGCCTTCAAGATAGTGGCTAGCTCCCCGTAGGCTTGGGTCCGAGGACCATGCAAGGCCTAGGTACAGTTGCTGCCTTCAAGATAGTGGCTAGCTCCCCGTAGGCTTGGGTCCGAGGACCATGCAAGGCCTAGGTACAGTTGCTGCCCTCAAGATAGTGGCTAGCTCCTCGTAGGCTTGGGTCCGAGGACCATGCAAGGCCTAGGTACAGTTGCTGCCTTCAAGATAGTGGCTAGCTCCCGTAGGCTTGGGTCCGAGGACCATGCAAGGCCTAGGTACAGTTGCTGCCTTCAAGATAGTGGCTAGCTCCCCGTAGGCTTGGGTCCGAGGACCATGCAAGGCCTAGGTACAGTTGCTGCCTTCAAGATAGTGGCTAGCTCCCCGTAGGCTTGGGTCCGAGGACCATGCAAGGCCTAGGTACAGTTGCTGCCTTCAAGATAGTGGCTAGCTCCCCGTAGGCTTGGGTCCGAGGACCATGCAAGGCCTAGGTACAGTTGCTGCCTTCAAGATAGTTGGTCAGCTAAGCAGCTAGTTTCCCCATAGGTTTGAGTCTTTGGACCATGCAATACCTTGGTTCTGTCTAGTGCTTAGCCTTCTGAAGCAGTTAGTTTCCCCATAGGACTGAGTCCGAGGACCATGCAGTTCCTTGGTTCTGTCTAACGCTCTTTAGTAGGAGCTCGTCCTCGGATCCGAGAGTTTTTGCTTTTGGTGTAACGGTGTCCTCGGGTCGTTTGTCGGGAACTATTTTTCCTCAGATCGGATTGTGACCTCACACGTGACGTTGACCTCGCCTCCAGTTCGTGTTCCCCATCTTTTAGTTTTCGAGGCGTCGCTTGGCCTTTCGTGCCCCGCGCTTGACGTTTCGGTGAACGAGACGCGTTTTCATTAATGCCCTCGTGAATTAACACGAATCCGGCGGTTGGCGATCCCCTTGGAATGGGGTGAGAATTAATTCCGTTTGACAATCCTCCCTTCGAATGCTGCGCGGCTCAACTCCAACCAATTTTCGCCTTCTATATAAGGCGTTCTGGGGGGAATGTTTCTCCTCATTCCATGGACCTTCCACCACAACCAGAAATACGTCCTTCCGCCTCTCTGAGCCCCTTTAACACCCCCGCCAGGATTGTGACCAAAGTTGGGAGATATGGGATCGAGGGCCGCTGTGGCCGCAGCCCCCACTGGGCTTCCAGCTCGGCAGAGTCCGGGCGTAACACTGGCAATGCCGTATGCGGTGGCCAGGTGGGACGTTGTTGAAGTACCTAACGTCTCTCCCCGGGGCGCACCTCCGGTGGAGGAGACACGCGAACTCATGTCATGGCTGGCGCCTGAGTGTTGCCGTCTCCAACGGCCAGCGCTCGGGAGGATTGGAGAGCATCAAGGAAACATCACGGGGGAGGACATTCCGGTGCCCCTGCATCTGCTCCTCGCTTTGTTCAAGCTTCCGCCTTGAAGCGAGCCAGCCTCAGCCCCCTTCCCCGCTTTTATTGTCAAGTTCTCCCATTCTCTTGATGCCAATAAAAGCACGGGTTGACACTTCCCCCTCCCTCTAGCTAGTTGTAGAATCGGACCGCCTGAGCCTCCGATTGTAGGATTAGCTTGTAAAACAAGCCTGCCTGAGCCTCTGATTGTATCTTGTAATCTTCTTTTCATGAAATAATAAAAACTTCTCTTTTTATTTGCTGCTGAGTCTTCTTTTTACTGCGATTCTTCTTCTCTCTTTTTTTTTTTGCGAAGTGACCGCTTAGAACGATCGCCGGTTGCGCCGGCCAGCGCACTAACCCGCCCCATGGTGGGCGCCAATTGTAGGGGCTCGTTTTGTCGTAGATCCCCCAACAATACATTTCTTTAGAGAGTGGGACGAAGGGTTTGGCGCTAACAGGCATGTCACCGGTTCTCCAGAGGCTCCCTTCTTCGAGGAGGCTTTGCCCCGTTCTTCCTGGCTTGGGGCTGCTCCTCGGACGGCCGAGGAGCCCCCCATTCTGAAGGGCACCTTGCATTATATATCTCCTTCGGTCGATCCTAGCCTTCCAACTGTCGATCATCCAGACCACTACTTAAGGACCTGTCCCATCAGCCACGTTCCCCACCTTACTGTGGGTCGCAGCACCCAAGGTTTCGCCGTTCAGGGGTCCTCTCAGCATTAAAACTGCCAGGGGAGTTAGGTAGATGCATTAAGTGTGGATGTGACCACCCATGCTGGGGTTGTCCCCCACCTGGGATTAGGATAGGTATGCCGAGGAAGGGGCGTCCTCGGCATGGGCCCAGAGGGCTAAAATCCCCTAGACAATTGCCTGGGACAACCATCACTCCTCGGCATGGGCCTTGGGCCAGCCTGAAGGTGGGCCGAGACTTCCAGGCCCACGGGCCCCACAAGTACCAACTACAGTTGATATTAGATTATAAAATTAGTTTTCAAGATTAAAAATTTCTTATATGTTTATATTCTTTGTCAAATTAGCTATTTCAATAGGGCATTTGTAATTATGTATTATGTTTTGGAATGTTGATATTGTGTATAAATGAAACCTGCTTGTTTGTTTTAAGAAATTAAATTCAATAAGGACATAATGTAAAACTCTACTTTTACCCATCCAATAATATCATGCCACATCATATATTTAATAAAAAATTAGGTGTTATCTCATACAATCACACTCTCACTGTTATCTAATTAAAAAAACAAAAATCCCAATCTAACATTCTTCCTCCACAAGCTGTTGGAGTTGCTGCCAGACCGAAAAGCCTTCATCGGCGACGTCGGAGTCTAGAAAATACGCCAGAACCACCGTGGACACAATGGTCTAGGCTGGATCTTCTAGATTTGGTATTTTATTGATTTTTAAAGAAAAAATCAATGTCAATCAACCCAAGCTTAGGAAGAGCAAAACTTAAACATCATTCTATTTTCTTTTCATGGAGAAAGAGTTTTTCTCCTATTGTTTGTTGTAATCCTTTTGTTTTGAGGAAAGGATGTAAGATTAATACCAAAGCTTCAAGATTCAGCATGTCTATGGCAGCTCCGACCATCTATTTCAGACTTCGACTGTTGACGACACTTTTCTGTTCAAAGGCATTTCCGGCAGCATGGAGGAGAAAGAAGTTTGGTTGGGATTTTAACTTTCAGACGGTGGTATCGCTTTTTTTTTTTTTTTTAATAATATTTGGGTGAACGACTTTTTAGTGGGAGTGTGATTGGGTGTATCAGTGCTTGTTCGTGCATATTCTTTTATTTGAAAAAATTTGATGTGTCAGTATTTTTTTGGAGGGTGTAAAATTAGACTTTTACACTAGGTCCTTATCAAATTCAAACTCTGATTTTAATTAGATGTTCAAATGGTAGATTACACTCCTTTGTGAAATTTTGTTTTGGTTAGCAATGTTGATAAATGTATAATTTAATAATTATTGAACAAGTATTAATTTGTTGAGCTAAGCTCATTCTTGATATGAGTGGTAAATTCAAAATAATACATTTTACACTATGCAATTTGTTAAATGATTTACCAAATGAAAAATACATTTTTAAATAAATAAAAAATTCATGTGAAAGTTACAAGTCAATCCGACTTGACCTACAACTCAAATGATCTGATCTATTTCTAGCTCATTTAAATGACTAATTTTTAACTCGAACCCGATTGACTTGACCGGAACCCAACCTGTCAGTTTTGCAACGTTTAACCACAGGAATGAGTTAGGATTTCATATTAGAGATAACAATCGCTAATACTATTAGTACTAGTATTATGCCCGTGCAATGCACGGCTTAATAAAAGAATTATATATAAATTTTTTTTTAAATATATTTTTTGATAATATAATTAAATTTAATAACAAATAAAATAGTAAAAATATTTTAAAGATTATGGCAAGTTTTAAATTTCTAAAAGCTTTAGTAGTTAACAGGCTGGGCTTTGCATAGTTTTGGTCATTAACTTATAACATGAATAATTTTATTGAGAAACACTAATTAATAATTGAAGAGAAATGCTATACCCGGTCAGACTAAGACATTACTTTTACTTCTTCTTTTTTGAGAGAGTTTCAACCTATGACGTCCGCTCCTGATGATAGCTCTTTATTATCATACCAAGACACCAATCAATTTTTGGCGTAGGCGGGGATTGAACCCCAGATCTCTTATACAACCATCAGAGACTTTACCAGTTGAGCTAACTGGAACCCACAAACATTACTTTTACTTATTCAAATAACAATTAAGGTGAAGTAGGGTGAGGAACAACAAATAATAATTATAACATACTGGCATAATAACATTTATATTTAATTATAATGAAGCGCTTATATTTCAAAGTGTCAAATTAATATCAACACTAAACATGCTAAGATGTTTATGTTAATTAATGTAAATAAGCATAAAATTAATATCAACATCTAACATCCTACTATTGCATGAATTATGATAAAAATTGACATAATATTTTTACTTTAACCCCAATCATCCCGAATTTACAAATTAAAACTACCCAAATTTATAAAATTAAAAAAAGTTGAAAGCAAAATTCACAATAGCACACACAAATATATAGACACAAAGAAACTCTGAATTCAATAATTACAAACAATATTAATTTCTAAACATTAAAAAAAAATCTGGAATTAGAGTTAAAGTAAAGATACTCAAATGAAAATTGAATTAACTTTGACAGCAAGGGGGAGGCAGCTAAGTCATGGAGATTTTACATCACCTTAAATACCCCTTGTTTTTGCATCACCCTTTTTATATTTAATCAATTTTTTGTCTCCATTCTTTGTGGAGTGATGTTCATTATCATGGTTTTGGATGCTTAAATCTTGGTCTCATGGCTACCTGTGGGATCTACACATATTGGAAAACAGATCTTTCAAAAAATGAATAAGATTTTTGTTAAAATTAATCTATTAGTTTTCATGGAAGATATACAATTGATTCTGAAAACTATAATAAGCATATAAACTAGATCAAAGTTAACAAAAATAACTTAAACAAAAGGCAACCTGCACACAAAACATATTCAATTTGATGAAAAAAAAAATAAAGAAGGGAATTTTATGAAAAAACAAAAAGAAGGCAAATGCATACATGCAAGTTTCATAGGTAAGGTAAGTATGAGAATGAAAGAATACATCAAGAAACTGTACAGTAGGAAAAGGGAAAAATATACCAAATCGTACATATACCCCCACTTATATATTAGATAATTTTAAGTTGTGAAGAAGTTGATAACTTGATATGAACAAAAAGAAAAAGGAGTTTACGTAATTAAAAAGTTTATGTTATTTAATACTAGATAAATGTGGGAAAAGCTAACTTCTCTCTCTCTGACTCCTTGGGGTCTCTGACAGTAGAAGCCTTTAACTCACTGTATCTGTGAGATTTTAACCTCTCTTTTTCTGATTTCCCTACAGAATTTAGTAAAGGCTCTCTCTTCCTTTTCCCCTATTTTTCTTTTTGTCTTTTCTATCTTCATTTTACCATAATTCCTTTCCCTCACTTCTGTCTCTTTCCTCCTTTTACACTTTTCTATATTACCTTTTCCTCACTTTTGTCTCTTCCCTACTTCCTTTTATGATGGATGCCTCTCTCGAGGAACTGTGGAAGTATTTTAAATTATCTGATGAGGAGAAATGGGTAATGACAGTGGATTCTCATGTGGTTGTAGTGTCCAAACAGCAGGCTCAATTTAGTATTTTGTTCAAGTTGCAAACAAATAGAGATTTCAACAAGGTAGCGTTTAAAGCGACGTGTGGAGATCTTTGGCATGGTTCTCAAGGGGTTAACTATCAAAGAAGTTGGGCAGAACTTATTTCTGGCTATTTTTGGATTGGAGGAACAGTTGGAAATCATTTTGAGTAGGAGTCCCTGGACTTTTGAAAAGAAATTGATATTGATGAAACGATTTTCTGGGGATATTAGTCCAACGTTGGTCACTTTTCACTCGTCCCCTTTTTGGATTCGTGTTTTTAATATTCCTATTAAGAGCATGACCAAAGAAGTTGGGGCTCGTATAGCTAGTGAAGTGGGTGAGCTAATTATAGTTGATGCCCCAAAGAATGGTCTTGCTTGGGGCCCTTTTCTTCGGATTAGAGTGAATATTGACATCACAAAACCCCTTATGGGTGGCAAGATAATACAGATTGAAGGCTTGGAAGCAGGTTGGGTGTATTTTAAATATGAACGCCTTCCTATATTTTGTTATCGGTGTGGTATTTTGGGCCATCAGGATTGGGAATGTCATCTCTTCAAAAATGGATGTTTTTCGTCGGATGAGGGTGATCTTCAATTTGGACCTTGGCTACGTTATGTGGCTCCAAGGGTGGTTCACAAAATAGAGCAAGGGAGAGCTCAGAAGGATGTAAGATATGAGGATGATTCTGATGAAGTCCAGTCTTTGGCAGAGGAATCGACGAAATTCGTTGAATGTCATAATTCAGCGGAGCCACACTGTTTGGTAAATGCTAATCCAATTCAGTCTGTTGCAGGGCAGAAGGGAGATTCAAATTTGCTGGAGCGGGAAAAGGAGTTAGTTCTTTCTTCTAATCCTTTTTCAATTTCCCTGAAAGATAAGGCTATTGATTTGCCTAGTCCCTTAATTCGTTCAAACTCCTCAGTGGTTACTCAGGATCAGATTATCAAAATGTCTCCCTACAATGTAGATGCCGATGGGATAGGTGCTATTACTGATTTGAATTTCAAATGAAGAGATAAGGATAAATTTTGCAAGGAGCTGGAACCTGAAGTTGAAGCTTATCCTGATAAGGTACTGCTCTTAGACTCCAAATTTAACTGAACTTCTTCTAAAGTTATCGGGGAATTTGCTGAACAACAATTTGAAAGTTGGGAGGATATGGAGATGGAGTTATCTTCGGATAAGGTAGTGGAGAAGATAGATTTGGAAAAATCCACATTACGTACTTGGAAACGAGTAATTCGTAACAAGAAAATTTCAAATTCTAGGAATGTTGCTCATCCCAATCTACTTTCATCTAAAAGATTGGCTATAACCCGTGATCCTAATACCTACACTGATTTACATTCTCATTAGAAAAAACAGGTCATTGAACTTTTAACTATTTCTTTTCCTCTATCCATTTCTAGAAGTGGCTCTCTACCTTCCCCTCATACTCCATGAAAATTCTCAGTCTCAACTGTCGAGGGCTTAGGATCCCTGAGGCAGTTTTAGAACTTCGCTGCTTAACAGTTGAAGAAGGTCCCCAAGTTTTATTTCTTTGTGAAATGAAGCTTGACAAAGGTGGTTTGGCCAATTTGAAGAGAAAGCTGGACTTTACACAAGGACTAGAGGTACCTCGGTGTGGTTTGGGGAAAGGACTTGCTTTGTTGTGGCATGAGAATATTGATCTTGCTATGCAAACCTTTTCACCTCGTCATATTGATGTGTTTCTGACCAAGGATGGTGTTGAATGGAATTTACTGGTTTTTATGGTCATCCTGAGACAGCGAAGAGGGGTGAGTCTTGGGACATTCTTCGTCATTTACATTCGGTAGGGAATTTTCCTTGGCTGATTATGATCGATTTTAATGAAATTTTACACCTTGATGAGTATTGGGGTAATGGTTCACGTCCTATGACTCAAATTGCTGAATTCCAACGTGTTGTTGATGATTGTTCCCTCTTAGAATTGGGTTTTGAAGGTCCCAAATTCACTTGGTGCAATAATAGATTCCGGGGTAATCTGGTTTATGTGAGATTGGATAGGGGGCTGTACAATCAAGAGTGGTTGGATCTTTTTCCTAATTCCAAACTCTGTCATATTCCCTTTGGTTTTTCTAATCATTTAGCTCTTTTGACTAAAATTAAAGGAGCCAAACCTATAATTTCTGGAGGACATAAACACAGGTTTTTCCAATTTGAAGCTCTATAGACTAGAATGCCTGAACGCGAAGAGGTTATCAAAAGTAGTTGCGATACTCCACAATAGGGCACTCCTATATATTGTATTTCACAAAAAATTAAAGCTGTCTGGGTTGCTTTACTTCAGTGGATAGGTGGGAATGTTAGAAGTCTTTTTAAGTCTATTGTTGCCAAAATGAAGCTCCTTTCAAGTCTGGAGAAGGATTGTCATGATAATCCCTCGGATTTCTCTAGAATTCAACTGAGGAATGCTACAAGAGCTGAACTTAATGAACTAATCTATCAAGAAGAGGCGTATTGGCATCAACAGGCTAAAGTGTCTTGGTTACAGTCAGGTGATCGTAATACCAAGTTTTTCCATGGGGTGGCTTCTCTAAGAAGACGTGGCAATGTGATTTCTAAGCTTAAAGATATTAATGGGACTTTGGTTTCTCAACAATCTAACCTAGAAGCTGTTGCAACCCAATATTTCTAGGATATTTTTACATCAGCCTCTTCTAATTCTCTTCAGTAAGTCATTCAGCATGTTGATAGGGTAGTTACCCCTGAGATGAACAACTCCCTTCTTGAAGATTTCACAGATGATGAAGTTAAGACAACGCTATTTCAGATGTATCCCACCAAAGCACCTGGTCCCGATGGTATGAATCCTCTCTTTTTTCAACATTATTGGCACATTGTAGGATCTGATGTTTCTAGAGCTGTTATTGACTATCTTAATTCAAGGACTATGTTAAGCAATATTAATCTTTCTCATATCACTCTTGTGCCTAAAAGGAAAAATCCTGACTCTATGTCTCATTTTCGGCCTATAAGTTTATGTAATGTAATTTTCAAGATCATTCTAAAGTTCTGGCAAACAGAATGAAGAAAATTATGGGGACGATTATCTCTAATTGTCAGAGTGCGTTTGTGCCTAAGAGAGTAATCATAGATAATATTCTCATCTCTTTTGAAATTCTATACTACATGAAGACTAAAAGGTGGGGTAACACGTCTCACATGGCCATCAAGCTTTATATGAGCAAGGCATACGACAGAGTGGAATGAGATTATCTTAAAGCTTTGATGTTGCGGCTGGGGTTTCATTCTTGTTGGGTGGATCTAGTAATGGTGGGAATCTCCTCAGTATCTTATTCTGTTTTAATGAATAGAGTGGCGTTTGGATATATCTTGCCCTCTAGAGGTCTCCGCCAAGGAGATCCATTATCTCCTTACCTCTTCCTATTATGCTCTGAGGGTTTTACTGCTTTGATTCGAAAAGCCACTCAAGCTAACTGTTTGCATGGAGTCAGAATCTCTAGGGGTGCTCCTATGATTACTCATTTGCTCTTCACTGACGATAGTCTCTTATTTTGCAATGCTTCCATTGAAGAATGTCAAACTATCAAGGAGATCCTTTATATATATGAGATGGCCTCTGGGCAGAAGGTTAACTGTGATAAAACATCCATTTTCTTCAGCAAAAATACTCCTATTGAGAGGAGGGAGGAAATTAAAGTGTTTTTAAATGCTACTTCCTCAATACCCTTTGAGAAATATCTTGGGCTTCCTCCTATTATTGGTAGGGTAAGAAGCAGGCTTTTGCTGATATCAAACTCAAGGTTCAATCCAAACTCAGTGGCTGGAAAGGAAAAATGCTCTCTCAAGCAGGGAGAGAAGTTCTGATCAAGTCTGACACTCAAGAAATTCCGGTATATGCTATGAATTGCTTTATGTTACCTGCTAGATTCTGCAATGAAATAAACTCTATGATGGGACAATTCTGGTGGGGCCAAAAGTAGGAGGAAAAGAAGCTTCATTGGCTTAGTTGGAAACAACTTTGTTTCTCTAAAAAGGATGGTGGGCTGGGTTTTCGTGATCTGAGAAGTTTTAATTTGGCCTTACTTGCTAAACGGGGATGGAGACTTCTACATTGTCAAGATTCTTTGTTTTACAAAGTTTTTAAGTCTAAATACTTCTCAGATGTTTCATTCTTGGATGCGCCAATCCCATCTCATTCTTCTTATGCGTGGAGGAGTATTGCTCAAGTCGGACTCTTTTGATTCAAGGAAGTCGCTAGAGGGTGGGGAATGGAACTAAGATCAATATATGGCAAGATAAGTGGCTACCTATAGCCTTTAATCAGAAAGTCATTTCACCTCGAACTATCCTTCTTGCAGAAGCTAGAGTTGCGGATCTAATTAACACGTCTTCCTTTCAGCCGAGATGAAAAGGGACCTTGATTGATTCGGTTTTCTATCCCTTTGAAACTGATATCATTAAATCTATCCCCTTGAATTTCAGACTGCCTCCTGACTCGTTGATTTGGACAAAAAATAAGGCTGGAAATTTCACAGTTCGCAGTGCTTATTATCTCCAAAGGGAGTTGGAGAATGCTTCCTATGGAAACTTGGCATCTTCTTCACATTCAGGTCGTAGGCATTCATTTTGGAATAGCATCTGGTCTTCCTTTATTCCTCCAAAGATCAAATCTTTCATTTGGAGAGCTTGTACTAACAGCCTTTCTCTTCGTACCAAGCTTTTTGATAGACGTATATCCAGCTCTTTCTCTTGTGTGCTTTGCTCCGAGGTAGCGGAATCTTGTAGTCATCTACTTTGGAAATGTTCCTTTGCTCAAGCCGTTTGGTTTCAAGCTCCTTTTAGGAACTCTTTCAATTTTCCCTTGCATACCCAATTCATGGATATCATGGATGCTGCCTTACATAAGTTGCTCTCTCTGGAATTTGAAATTTTGTGTGTAGCGTGTTGGATGATATGGAACTGTTGGAACAAATTCATCTTTGAAAACAAAACTCCCTGTTCAGATGGTTTGTGGTCTCTAGCTTCGGTGTATGTGATGGAATTCATGGAGGTTAATAAGATTGACTCTGTGGTACCGAGAGCACCTAACAGGAAATGGCCCCCTCCTCCGTCAGATTCAGTTTTCAAATTAAACCTTGCTCTTTCACAGTCTCGGTCTAAAGCTTTGGTTGGTGTGGGTTTTCTAATTCGTAATTCAAAAGGGAAAGTTCTGGCAGCATCTTGTGAGCGTGTCAGGAAGGAGCTGCATTCTCTTTGGGCTGCAACTGCTATCATGCGTACGGCCTTCCTTTTCCAAGGTCATTGTTGAGAGTAACTTTGCTAAGCTGGTGGATTTCATTAATTCAGATAGGATTTGCACTCTAGAAGTGGCTTGGATTTTGGAGGATATTAAGCTTATATGTGAGCAATTTGTTAGTATATTCTTTGTTTTTGTCCCTTTAAAATGTAACTGTGCTGCTCTAGTTCTAGCTAGTGCTGCAAAAGAGAATGAGGAGACTATTGTTTGGTTAGAAGAATGCCCCTCTTTTCTTTTTCTCATTGTACAGTATGATATTAATTGAATAAAACCTACTATCGTTTCATTTCAAAAAAAAAAAAAGTTTATGTTAATTACATATTAGTTTTTTTTTTTAAACTTTATTATCCCAAAAAAATAGTTAATGTTATTAGATTTTTTTTTAGTTTACATTAAAGTTAATACATATTAGCTATTTTTTGTTATTTATTCCAAAAGGAAAAAATTTTGAGAAGAAAAAAATAATACTTTTAAATTTGTTACTTTATTATTAGGAAATAGATGATGTAGGATAAATGTTTATCCCAAAAAAAAAAAACTAACGTAAGCTAGTAAATTATTATTATATAAAATTTAAAATAAAAAAATAAAAAATAAATAAAAAAAAAAGAAGAAGAAGAAGTTCATTAGAGCACTTATTGTTACTTTATCCAAAGAAGTTGATAAAGATTAAAAACTTTTTATTTTTATCAAAAAACTTAAGTGAATGAATTTATTGAAAAATCTAAAAAAGATACAGAAACCAATAATCGACTTACATACATTAGGAATCTTAAAAAAAAAAAAAGTTGCTTCTCGAGATTTAAAAAAAAAAGTATATTAAAAAAACATAAATATAAATATAAGCAATTAAAAAACATTCAACATCTATACCCACAAAACACGAAAAGGAAAAGAAAAGGTTAGAAAAGCCTAAATATTAGCTCTATCTGCCAAGAAGAAAAGAAAACCCTAGAAAATGAAAAAATAAAACATTGACTATATATTTTGTTGTTTTATTATGTTTGGACTAAAAAATTAATTTCTTAGTTAATTAGACATGAAAGCTCAATTTCTTATATAATTTCTAAACAATCAAACTAACATTATAAAAAAAAAATCAATTGACAATCCATAAAAATTCTCTAAATTGGATTAAACTTAAGGAAATCGACTTAAACAAATACACAAAATATATTCAATTTTATGGAAAAAAAAAAGTAGAGTAAACAAATATGTACTTGTAAGGTTGTAGGTAGAAGAAGAGAATAATAGAGATTGTAGGTAGAAGAAGAGAAGAATAGCGCAAAAGAACCGTATGATAGGTGATGGGATAGCAAAACACACATCTATGGTTCGTCCAGACTGGTCGTCCAGATAGTTGCGGTTAGCCAAACATCAGGCCATCTTCGATTCGTCCCTATATCTCGTCCATAGGATGTTGGGCAATTGATCACTCCGGGGAATCAGATCGAGGGAATCGTCCATGCACAAGGTGCATGGACGACGATACGACTACAGAACAAAGTATCGTCCATGCGCAAAGCACATGGACGACTACACCAACACTAGGTGAACTTCGTAGCGGTTCATTAACCCGCATTCATCGCCGCCAATCCCTCCAACTTGATGTAACTTCCATTGGCGGTTACGATTCTCGTAGCCGTTGAGGAGGTTATGTCCGAATTCCAAGATTCTGGGGGAAGTTATTGAATTAATAACCGCCCTAGAGTGTGGTATATAAGGCCTGGTCTTCATCATGCAAAGGTATGAATTTCCTGAGATTACATTAAGTAAAGTTGAAACTCCATTAGAGGACCAGAAAACTCACTTCACCATCGGAGGGTGTTTGGCCGGCTCAACCCGGTCACCCTTTGACTGCTTTCTCTTTTTGTAGGCCGCCGCTAGCGTTGCAGTCCACCGAAGCCGAAGTGTTCAACCAACTGATTTCTTACACCATCAGTTGGCGCCGTCTGTGGGAAGCGAAAATTGTTTTTACGATTTGGCTTTCTGGGACAAAAGGTTGAATGGTTCGGACTAGGTCGAGGGCTACAAGCCCAGGCCATCAGGGAAGCAGAGACGCCTCAAGCAACCCCCATCGCGATCGCCAATCAGCGCCTGTCATGCAGTCGCCTTCCATCCAACAGATGCAATCCATGGCGGCCGCTATGGCGGAGTTAACTCGCCAGAATCAAGAGTTGACTAAGGAAATGGAGAGGCAGCGCCGTGAAGAGCATGCTGAGAGGCAATCCCAGAGTCAAGTAGACAGAGGGGGACACGCTGAGCCCGAGACTCAATCAAGAGGCACCACTTCGCGAAGGGTGCCACATTTGGAGAAAGAAATGGATCAGATGAGGAAGGTTATGGACGAGATGAAGGAGAACATGAGAAGGGCAAATCCCGTAGAGGATTTGGTTCATCGAACAGATTCCCCATTCACGGCTTCCATCAACGGGCATCCCTTGCCGCCGAAGTTCAAAATGCCTTCCCTGGATTCATATGATGGAGCGCGCGATCCCTTTGATCACATCGCCACTTTCAAGACCACAATGCATCTCCAAGGGGTTCCAGACGAAATTATGTGCAGAGCCTTCCCTACCACCCTTAAGGGACCAGCACGAGTGTGGTTCAGCAAAATACCCCCGAATTCCGTAAGTTCATTTGAGGAGTTAAGCAAATTATTTGTCAATAATTTTATTGGGGGACAGAGACACAAACGTTCCTCGTCCAGTTTGCTGACCATTGAGCAAGGAGAGAATGAAAGCCTACGTTCCTTCATCACGCGCTTCAACAGGGAAGCCCTGACAGTGGATGAGGTGGACGACAAACTGCTATTGGCAGCCTTCCACAATGGCGTCAACTCAGACTTATTCATTCACAAGCTGTATGAAAAAGAGCCCCAATCCATGGCTGAACTCGTCCACTCAGCCCAAAACTTTATGAATGCAGAAGACGCCATCATAGCTAAGAAGAGGAAGAGAGCCGAGAGAATGGAAGTTAACCCCCCACGTCATCCTGATCAAGGGCCTCGTCCAAAGAAGGGACGAACGGAAGACAAGAAGGACCGAGACAGGGATAACAGGAAGGCAGGCCCATCAGCAAGGAATCAGAATTACACACCCTTGAATGCCCCACTCGATCAAGTGCTCATGCAAATCAAGGATGATCCTTCCTTGAAGTGGCCAGAGAAGATGAAGGGAGATCCTAACAAGCGCAATAAGAACAAATATTGTCGCTTCCATAGGGATCATGGGCACGACACGGACGAGTGTTTTGACCTGAAGCAGCAGATCGAGAACCTCATCAGACAAGGGAAATTGAGGCACTTTGTTGGAAGGGATCATAAAGACGAGAAATTGAAAGCGAAGATGGAGGAGTCATCACGGCCCCCACTGGGAGAAATAAGGGTTATCATTGGAGGGACTTCTGAAGGACAATCCTCTAGATCAAAGAAGACGTATCTTAAAGTGGTGCAAAATGTCCAACTCTCTGGACGATCCCCAAGGACGAAGGAGACGGACGAGCCAACCATTTCTTTCACAGATGAAGAAGCTGAAAGAATTCACCATCCACATGACGACGCAATTGTCATTACCCTATTGATAGCAGATTACAGAATGAGGAGGGTGTTAGTGGATAATGGAAGTTCAGCGGACATATTGTATTATCCTGCCTTCCAGCAGATGAAGCTTGGACGAGATCAGCTTCGTCCAGCATGCTCACCACTGATCGGATTTGGAGGAATGAAAGTGCAGCCCGTAGGTACCATTACCTTGCCTGTAGTGGTAGGGTCATACCCGCAGCAGATAACTAAGGAAGTAAATTTCCTTGTGGTGGATTGTTCATCCTCATATAATGCCATCATTGGAAGACCGACCTTGAACAGTTGGAAGGCGGTAACATCTACCTACCATCTATCAGTAAAATTCCCTACGGAGTGCGGAGTTGGACAAGCACAAGGAGATCAGTTAGCAGCCAGGGAGTGTTATCTAGCTATGTTGGCTATGGACGAGCAGATGCAGACTATGAGTATAGAAGAAAGAAAGATTGTTGCAGAACCGATTGAAGTATTGGAAGATGTTTTATTACAAGAAAATGACCCTGAGAAATTCACTAGAATTGGAACAAGTATGAAGGAGAAGACGAAAGAAGGCCTCGTTCAGTTTCTAAAGAAGAATGTCGATGTTTTTGCATGGAGTCATGACGACATGCCTGGCATTGATCCAAGTGTAATCACTCATCGACTGAACGTGTCCCCCTCTTCTAAGCCTATTCGTCAAAAGAAGAGGGTGTTTGCCCCTGAACGAGAGAAGGCTATCAAGGAAGAGGTTCAGAAACTGACCACAGCACAGTTTATCCGGGAAGTCTATTACCCGGATTGGTTGGCAAATGTAGTGATGGTGAAGAAGGCAAATGGCAAGTGGAGGATGTGCGTCGACTTCACTGACTTGAACAAGGCTTGCCCTAAGGATAGTTATCCTTTGCCCCGTATTGATCAACTTGTTGATTCTACAGCCGGCCATCAAATGCTGAGCTTCATGGACGCCTTCTCGGGATATAATCAGATAAAGATGGACGAGGCAGACCAGGAAAAGACATCTTTTATTACCAGTCAAGGTTTGTTTTGTTACAAGGTGATGCCTTTCGGTCTGAAGAACGCAGGGGCAACTTATCAAAGGTTGGTGAACCACATGTTTCGTCCACAAATAGGACGGAATGTGGAGGTGTATGTGGACGACATGCTTGTGAAGAGCTTAGACGAGGGAAGCCACTTGGACGATCTTCAGGAAACCTTTGAAACACTTAGGCGATACAAGATGAAGCTGAATCCAAGTAAATGTGCATTCGGAGTATCTTCAGGAAAGTTTCTAGGATTCATGGTTTCAGAGAGAGGAATTGAGGCAAATCCAGACAAGATCCAAGCCATATTGAACATGGAGCCACCGAAAAACATCAAGGAAGTCCAATCCTTAACCGGGCGAGTTACAGCTTTGAACAGGTTTGTCTCAAAAGCCACTGACAAGTGTTTGCCCTTTTTCAAAATTCTCAGGAAGGCATTTGAGTGGACGGACGAGTGTCAAAGGGCCTTCCAGGACCTGAAGCACTATCTTACCACGGCCCCATTGCTAAGTCCATCCGTGCTAGGAGAAGAACTGTATTTATACTTAGCAGTGTCCCCACATGCCGTGAGTTCAGCCTTGATCAGGGAGGAAGAAAAGGTGCAGAAGCCTGTGTATTACACTAGCCGGGCACTAAGAGGGGCAGAAGGAAGGTACCCATTGATAGAGAAGTTAGCCTTCGCACTAATAACAGCTTCTAGGAAGTTAAGACATTACTTCCAAGGTCATATCATCAATGTCATGACGGATCATCCGCTCAAGAAGGCAATGAATAAACTTGAGGCTGCAGGACGACTAATTCAATGGGCAGTTGAGCTCGGTGAGTTTGATATTCGGTACCGACCGAGGAATGCAGTAAAAGCTCAAGCCCTGGCTGATTTCATTGCAGAGTTCACTCCAAGTTATGAGGACTTAGATGACAAAGAAGACAATAAAAAGTGGGTCGTCCATGTAGATGGATCATCTACACTGTATGCAGGAGGTATAGGAGTGGTTTTGCAATCACCAGAAGGAGATAAGTTGAATCACAAGGTTCGCTTGCAGTATCAAACAACTAACAATGAAGCAGAATATGAAGCCCTTCTTAAAGGGTTGGAGTTAGCTAAATCTGTGGAGGCAGACTCGGTACTCGTCCTGGGAGACTCACAGTTGGTCATAGGCCAAGTAAATGGAACATGTGAAGCCAAGGAAGATAGAATGAAGAGATATTTGAAGAGGGTGTTACGCCTTATGAAGAAATTCAGAGAAGCTAATTTCGTTCAAATCCCGAGGGAAGAGAACATGGAAGCAGACACTCTAGCGAAGGAAGCCTCCGCTAATGAAGCAACGGACAAGTTGGATGAAATACGATACATGCCAAGCATAGACCTTCCAGAAATGTTGCAGATAGAAGGTGAAGAGAACTGGATGACCCCGATAGTCTCATACCTGAAGGACGGAAGGCTTCCAGCAGGGAAGGACGAAGCCAGGAAGCTCAGGGTTAAATCAGCCAAATACATCCTTATGGACGAAGTGTTATACAAAAGAGGTTTTTCACAACCATACCTGAGGTGCTTAGCTCCAGACGAAGCGAATTACGTATTGAGGGAAGTTCATGAAGGAGCATGTGGTAATCACTCAGGAGCCAGATCACTCGTCCACAAGGTCATTCGTGCAGGGTACTACTGGCCAACCGTCCAAGCTGATGCTAAGGCATATGTTAAGGTATGTGACCAATGTCAACGTTTCAGTAATATCCCTAGACAGCCTTCAGAATACCTCACCCCAATGATGGCCCCGTGGCCATTTGCACAGTGGGGTTTGGATATTTTGGGCCCCTTTCCAACTGGAACGAGACAGATGAAGTTCTTGGTAGTGGGGATAGATTATTTCACTAAATGGGTGGAAGCTGAACCCTTAGTGAAAATTACACAACAAAATGTCAAAAATTTCGTCTGGAAGAGCATTGTATGCAGGTTTGGAGTACCAAGAGTACTAGTATCTGACAATGGACGACAGTTTGACAACACCCCCTTCAGAGAATTTTGTGAACAGCTTGGCATCAAGAATCATTATTCCTCACCCTCTCACCCACAAGCTAACGGACAGGCAGAAGTAGCAAACCGATCCTTGTTGAAAATCATCAAGACTCGGCTTGAAGGGGCAAAGGGAGTGTGGCCAGATGAATTACCAGGCGTTTTGTGGGCTTACAGAACAACAGCAAGGACTCCCACAGGAGAGACTCCTTTCAAACTCGCTTACGGGAGCGAAGCAGTCATACCTGCAGAAGTGCATATGGCCAACCATAGGGTGATGAAATATCAAGATGAGGAAAACAACGAACAGCTTCGTCTTAACCTCGATCTCGTAGACGAGGTAAGAATGGACGCGGAGCAAAGAACAGCAAGGTACAAGAATCTCATGGCAAAGCAGCATGACGCTATGGTGAAACCCAGGCGCTTCAGCATTGGGGATCTCGTCCTTAAAAGGGTCTCTTTGGCCACCAAAAACCCGGCCCATGGGAAGCTGGGGCCAAATTGGGAAGGACCTTACAGGGTAATCAACTGCAAGAGGCAAGGATCCTACTATTTGGAAGCCCTGGACGGAAGGAAGTTGGAGCACCCGTGGAACGTTGAACACCTAAGGAGGTACTATCAATGAAGGGTGATCACGGACGAGTCACGAGATGGACGAGACCGTTGGACGTTCGGAGTAATGTGTTTAATATTTTCCAGTACTTTCTTATTATTATTGTGTTTTAAGTAAATAAGTATTTTATGCTACTCATGGACAAAGTTATGTTGTATTATGTATTTTTTAATTCCCTAAAAGCACAAGCTCTTAAGCGTGTGCCATGATTGTGGACGAATGATTACATAGTATGGATTTCTGAATATATATATGATGTGTTTTAAATATATGTATGATTGTATGGGAATCCTTCATTTTCTATGATTCAAAATGATCCACGGAAGGCGAAAAGCCAAAGACGAGTAAAATCCTTGGACGCAAGGAAGTATCGTCTAAAAGATAAAGCAAGAGAAATTAAGGTATGTCCGTCTAATATCAAGACGAGACAAACCTGAAGTGTAATTGTCTATGCCATGGACGAACAATGTGCGTGCTAAAACACCACAAGCCCATAGACGAATCTAACCAACAACAATCCAACCCATGGACGAGACTTTGTTGGGAAAATATTAGACGAGTCTAACCAACAACAATCCAACCCATGGACGAGAATTTGTTGGGAAAATATTAGACGAATCTAACCAATATAACAATCCAGCCCATGGACGAGACTTTGATGGGAAAATTTTATTAAGGACGAATAAATAATCGTCCTAAGTCTGAGCGCGTAATTAAATTTAGCAAAAAGACATCATTCATATACATGAAGGAACTCGTCCATATGTTCAAGACGAGATAAAACCTAATCCCACAACCACAAGAATGGTATGGACGACATGAATGAAGTTTGTTCACAAAACTGAAGGAATATTCACACAATGAACAATGAAAGAAAAGCATTCATACATTTATAAAATTTAAAGGGTAGACGACCACCGTCCAAAAACCCTTGAGTAGTGCTTATCCATAACAGCTCGTCCATATACTTGGACGAGCAAATTGTGTTTGAATAAACTTTAAAAGAAATAAGCAAAATCCCAAAACACTGGGCACCTCCAAATAAAATTAAAATATAAACGTTCTAAAGGAAAATGAAGTCACTTGGATTCACCACTGGGAGCACTCTTTGGATCGTCTTGTGTCACCTCGTTATTGGCGTCGTCCACCACGTTGACGTCCTCAGAACTCGTCGCTAGCAAAGAACTCTCTGTAGCAAGAGGAAGCTTGAAGGAGTCAAAGTTTAAGTCAGGGAAGGCTTCCTTGGCATCAGCACGGAAGTCCTCATAGCCAGCAGCATAGTGACTATCTAGACGACTCTTAAGCTCGTCAGACTTCTTGAAGGCTAAAATGGCTTCCTCACGAGCTTTCTCCAAGGACGAAGCAAATCCTGAAACTTCTCCCTCCAAGTAAGCAATACGAGTGTCCTTCTCGACAACATCTGCCTTGCGTTCTTCCACCTCTTCCTTCAACTTCGTCTCACATGCTAGCAAACGGTTGACTTCATCAGCCAGCCTAATCACCTCTCCCTTCTTCAACAAATTTTCATTAGTCAACTCTTTAGCCTTCTCTCTTGCCGTCTTGGCCTCCTCAGCAAGTTCCTTGGCCTGGCGCGTCGATGTATAAAACTTTGACATAGCCTGTTCATGGACGAAGGAGAGTTCAAAAAAAAAAAGAGAGAAAAAGACAAGAAAAAGTACACAAGGACGAACTAAAGTCATACCTTGAAGAGGTCATGGACGCCAGAACGTTCAAATTCCTTCACTGACATGTTGTAGCATTGCTTAACTTCATTATCAGTGACGATCCCTTTGAACGTCCTCCAGGCATACTCTTCGTCCAATATTAAGTTAGAGGGACGATCTGATTGCTCTGACGGATGAGACTTGCGAGGAGTCTTAGTTGGAGGGGGAGTAGGGTTAGACTGAACAGGATGAATTATTTGGACGGGCTCCACGTCGGCAGGAGGGTCGTCCAGATTCGTCGTCGGAGAAGAAAATTTGGGGACCTTGGGAAGGGAAGTCTGGACGGTCTTTGGTTTTTTGGAGCCTCGACGACTGGGAAGGTTGTCCAGGTCCACAGCACTTGAAATCTTAGACTTTCTCTTCCCAGCCTGGACGGCAGTCTTCTGGACGACAGGAGGCACAGGAGCGCCCTCGTCCCCACTAGTTACTGTTTTGTCTTTGTTTTCTCTCATTGTCATTATTCCTGTGACGAGGAAAATTAGTTGAGAAAGAGAAAGAATAGAAAGAAGCATTGTGGGACAGACGATACTTACTTCGTCGAGTGGTCTCTTCGTGACTTAAATTTTCAGGGGTAGGTTCTGGGCCAAGTCCCCACGTAGCCAAACTACTGAAACTTACTAAGTCGTGGAAAGTCCTTCTAGGGAAGGCACGTACGTGGTCGATTCGATCCAAGTAAGACCTGTCCAAACGTGGACGAGTAACAGCTGCACCAATAGAAGAATGGTGGTTAGACGATTGAAAGTTGGAAAAAGTGCAAGGAATAAAATAAATAACATGGAAAGAAAACATACCCTCAGGACGAAGGCGACCTATGGGGCTGGTAAAAGGAGGGAAGGGGGCATTCCTAACATCTGTTGGGTCCCCAGCCCAGTTTCCAGAAATGATAAAAAACTCTTGCTTCCAGAGCCTATCAGACGAGCTACGGCCTTTTATTAAACTATAGTGAGATCCTCTGGACGAGAACTGGTAAAAACCAGCTGATTGTTTTATTTCTGAAGGCTTATAGCAGTAGAGGAACTCGTCTACTGTTATAGGACGATCCCCTTCCAGCGCCTCACGCCATAACACTTGCATAGCAACTATCGTCCTCCAACCATTGGGATTAAGTTGGTTAGGACCAACACCTAACCTATGAAGGAGACCTCTACAAAATGAATTTAGGGGAAACCTAAGACCAGCTAAAAGATAAGACGAATATACTCCCAAACCAGAAGAAGGTGAACAACACCACTCTCCTTCCCTGGGGAGACGAGGCTCAAACTCGATAGGAATTTGGTATCTATCTACTAAGGTTTTTAACTTAGGAGCGTCTAAGGTGGACGCTACTTCAGGTGCACAGCTATATATTATGGTTTCCTCGTCCTCCTCTTCGTCCTGAGAGGGGCTGGGTGGCGCTCTGGACGAACTAGCTTCAGTTCCAGAGGCCATCCTACATTGTATCTCTTGAAATTCTTCTAAGGAAACGCCTGGAACCCCGGACGAATATTGCTCGTCCGAGGAACTGCTACTAAAACTAGTGCTACCCTCACCACTCTCGTTACTTCCAGATGAGACGTCCTGATATTCGTCTATTTCCCTCTGTGTACTACTAGACGAAGACATAACTAAAGTAGATCAAAAAGAAAACCTAAAGGGAAGAGGAAATACCTGAGGACTAGGACGAATGCTAGACGAGAACCTTGGACGAGATAGCAGAAGGAAATTTATGAGAGAGGTGAAGGGTAAGAAAGAGAATGCGCCTATTTATAGGGCCCAGAAGTAGGGTCAGCGAAACGACACCATCCACTAAGAAGGTGACACGTGGCAATCGCGTGGGGAAACGTAATCGATTTGATTGCCAAGCGAATTAAAGAATGACAGGTGGCAGGAGAAAGGGGGCAAAATCCCTATAATACCCCTGGACGACACCCTGGACAAGGGGGCAACTGATGGGATAGCAAAACACACATCTATGGTTCGTCCAGACCGGTCGTCCAGATAGTTGCGGTTAGCCAAACATCAGGCCATCTTCGATTCGTCCCTATATCTCGTCCATAGGATGTTGGGCAATTGATCACTCCGGGGAATCAGATCGAGGGAATCGTCCATGCACAAGGTGCATGGACGACGATACGACTACAGAACAAAGTATCGTCCATGCGCAAAGCACATGGACGACTACACCAACACTGGGTGAACTTCGTAGCGGTTCATTAACCCGCATTCATCGCCGCCAATCCCTCCAACTTGATGTAACTTCCATTGGCGGTTACGATTCTCGTAGCCGTTGAGGAGGTTATGTCCGAATTCCAAGATTCTGGGGGAAGTTATTGAATTAATAACCGCCCTAGAGTGTGGTATATAAGGCCTGGTCTTCATCATGCAAAGGTATGAATTTCCTGAGATTACATTAAGTAAAGTTGAAACTCCATTAGAGGACCAGAAAACTCACTTCACCATCGGAGGGTGTTTGGCCGGCTCAACCCGGTCACCCTTTGACTGCTTTCTCTTTTTGTAGGCCGCCGCTAGCGTTGCAGTCCACCGAAGCCGAAGTGTTCAACCAACTGATTTCTTACACTATCAATAGGTATTTTTTTTTTTTTTTTTGAAACAGAAATCAACTTTCAATTAAATCAAAGCAGCATCAGAGTTTACAGATTCTAACACAAATGATGGAACCTCTTCCATCCAAAATAAATCAGAATTAACATGTTGAGCATATCTAGCTAGCCCATGTGCCACCCTATTACCATTTCTCTTAGTGCAGCTCACAGAAATCCTCTCCAATGCTCCCATCAGATGTCGAATATCACCCACCACGTGCCCAAGTGCTGACTGGTTGTCCTTGCTTGAAACAATACTCCTCATCGCATTTACACTATCCCCTTCCACTATCAAGCTTGTGAAGCCAACGTCTGTTGCAAACTCCATCGCCTTACGACACGCAAGCAATTCTGCCTCTTCACTACACTGGACTGCTGGACCCTTGGCTGTCATTGCTGCCATAATTTCTCCCCTTGAGTTTCTGATTACCGCCCCAAAACCAGAGCTGGCCTTATCTGCGAATACAGCTGCATCGTAATTCAGCTTAAACACGGACTGAGGCGGTGGTTGCCAGCTGGTGTCAACGTTCTGCAGAACCTGAGGAGTTGCTTCCTGCATAAAATCATCTTGTAGACTATCCTGTGATCGCTGGAACTCCTCTAGCAATTCAGCAGCTCGCTTGTTCAACCAGTCCGGTTCCAGAAATTTACCACCATGCACCACTCTGTTCCGCTGATTCCAAATCAGCCATGCTTGCACTAGCATTAGTTCCACCTCTGTTTTTTCCAGCCGATCCAGCAGATACTCCAACAGAGCTACGAAATCAGTTTGCCCCGTTCCACACTTCTGCAAGGCCCTAGAACTACCATGCCAAATATCCTGAGCAGCTGTACATTCCCATAACACATGAATGGTTGATTCTTGAAACCTGGAGCAGAACGGACACAACTCATCCAACAAAACACGTTTCTTCTTGAGGTTCCTTTTGGTTGGGAGAATATCGTGACACGCTCTCCACCCAAACACCTTCATCTTGTTAGGGATCCTTAACTTCCATATAGCATTCCACACCCTACTAACCTCACCTCCCGATGATGTTTCAGCCCATTCTTCCTTCTTCAACAGAGACCTTGCTACCTTGTAAGCAGATTTTACAGCGAAGTTGCCATCCTTACTATGCTTCCAAAAAACTGTGTCAGGTACTTGCCATCCTTACTATGATAGGTATTAATTATGAATTATTTGATATATATATACACACACACACTCCACGTTGAAGAATTTTATATGAACAAAAAGTCTAAAGCTAATTAAACCATCATGTGATATGCCAATTGCTAGATCTTTTAATATTTAGCAAATATTTAATTTTGTTTTTATTTGGTTTAATATTTAGCACCACATGACCCAACTATTGCTGGATCTTTTTAGCACCACGTGAAGTAATTAACATAACCACATGCACGGCTTTTAATTGTTATGATTTTTGTTTTTATCCACTTAGAAATACGGCAAGTGTAATTTAACTTTAATCAAATTAAGATTTTTATCCACTTAGAAATTATAGTTGAAAAGAACAAATTAAACACTACATTGTTGTATTTTTATCCACTTAAAATACTTATATATCCACGTTGAAGAATATTAATTGAATAGAAACAACGTGCTTTTCAAACGTGATTTTGATCAAAACAAATTAAACACTACTTTGCTGTATTTTTATCCACTTAGAAATACAACAAGTGTAATTCAACTTTAATTTAATTAAGATTTTTATTCACTTAGAAATTATAGTTAAAGAAAAATTATATCCACTTAGAAATTATAGTTGAGAAAACTTATATATATTTTTTCTTAAAAACTAAAAATCTAAAAAAATTTCTGCAATTTGGTGCCGTCACTTGGTGCAACCACAACATCTAAGTCCAACTTTTATTATATATAATATGATATGATATCCTAAGAAAAGAAAATCCATAAGAGAAAATAAAAGTTTAATTTGCAAAACAACGAGCATGTGATGTGATTGCCTATATAAATATGGAAAACGTTTTTGTTTTTTAATATTGAAAAGGATTTATCACGTGGTACAATGAACATTGCTTTTGTTCACCAAAAAAATGAATACTGCTTTTTAGAATACAAAGGAGTTTTTCAAGTCTTATCCTCAAAGCATAATACAGTGTCTAAACCTAACTTTTATTATATATAATATGATATCATATCATAAGAAAAGAAAACTCATAAGGAAAAATAAAAGTTTAATCTGCAAAACAACGAGCATGTGATGTGATTGCCGATATAAATATGGAAAACGTTTTTGTTTTTTAATATTAAAAAGGAGTTATCACGTGGTACAATGAACAGTGCTTTTGTTCACCAAAAAAATGAACACTGCTTTTTAGAATTCAAAGGAGTTTTTCAAGTCTTATCTAGAAGCAAAATAAGGGTCTGTTTAGATACTGCTTATTTTATTGAAATTGAAAATTTAGTGCTAAAAGTACTGTAGATAAAGGTAAAATTTAGCTGAAATAGTATAGTAGGGCCCATGAATAGTACCAAAAAATGTAGTGAAACCCATAAATAGTAGCAAAAATAAGTTGAATAGTGAAATAATTTTCATTTTTTATTGGTATCCAAACGGAGGCTAAGACGACGTAAATGGGCCTAGCTTGTTGTCCCGCAAGAATCAAACTTGATGCTCGTAAAATATCAAAAGAGCAGAAAATGACCCCCTCCCCTTTATTATTATTATTATTTTATGGGACCCCTTTTTATTATTATTTTCTATCAAACTAATGTTAAAACAAAAAATATTTTAGGAAATTTTGGATACAAATTAAATTATATAATTTTAAACGTATAAAATTGAACTCTTAGGTTTTAAAATAATAATAAATTAAATTCTATGGTTTCAAAAGTAATAAATTAAAATAAAATAGGAAGTTGTAATTAGAATATCATCATTTTGGCATAATTCTAATACTGACATTACTTTTATTAGTATTGGTCACAACATATTACCTCAATAATGATAACATATTTCTAATGGCAGCTCCAGTCTCCACGTTTAAGTCAGGGTGGTCAAAGGATCACCTTGACCTGCAAAAAAAAATTGTGTGTGTATATATGTGTGTGTGTGTGTGTGGGGGGAAAAAAAGGAAATTATATACTAAACTCTAATAAAAATGTTGAACATCTTGACTTGAGAATCACGATAATTTAGGTTTAACAAAAAATAAAAAATAAAAGTAATATTACATCTACAACATTTTCACAATAGTTTGTAGTAAGTTGTTATTAATTCTAATTTTGGCTTAATACTAACCTCATTTTTTACCCACCAATAATAGCTTATCATATAAGATTTGTTATGAAAATGTTGTGAACGTAGCATTACTTCAAAAATAATTCTGACCTCCCAAACATAATCCTTAGCCCCTTAAAAAAAATAAAAAGAGGCATAAATAACAATAATAAAAATTAGCCCGAATCGCAACAAAAATAATTCAGACAACAATAAGTTAACAAATTATTCAACAAAAAGCCTATTTAAAAACAAATAATAAAAATGAAAATCTCTAATCATTTAAATTTGTAACTTGTTCAACCCATTATATATAAATAAACTCTAATTTTATTTTTCCTTTAAAAATATTGCAAAGATAAATATTATGGTTGTGAGTTATTTTTAAAAATGTCTATAGTTATGCTCTCTTTGGCTTTACAGTCTCAACAATTTTGCTCTCCTTAGCGACTCAACTCGCAATTGTAATATATATCATCACTCTCTCTCTCTCTCTCTCTCTCTCTTCATTTTTCTCTTTTGTATTATCATTTTAGACTCTTTCTCACTTTGTTACTCTCATTTCAGTAGTCTTAATTATCACTTTATTTCTTATCCAAAAAAAAAAAAAAATACTCTTTATTTGTAGAAAGCAATTATAATACTTTATATATTTGTGTGATTTTTTTTTTTTTTTTTTGGTGACGTTGATATATTTAATTTATTTCTGTATAATTTAAGTTTCTTAATAACCACACTAGCGCCGCCATGGCTTATTTCATGTCTCTAAATTTTATTATTTTCATAATTTGTATTTTATGCCTAATCTATTCTTTTTATTTGCGGAATAGATAGGCCACCTCAAAATTGCACATTGTAGAAGTGGAGAACAAATTCAAAAGGTTACTCAAGAATTAAAAAGAAAATAATTATAGACAGGACAACTCAGCTCTATGATAAGGAGATTATTTCATTTATATCCACATGTTTATCCAACTTTATATATATATACATATAGCACAAGAGAATACCACTTGCAATTTTCAAAAGCAAGTTCCTTGAAGGATTCATGATATCATCGGTGTTCTAATCATGTATATACATGCATTCTCAAATCATTTTAATAAACGCTTAACACATGGTCTGCAACCTCACAAATGTCAGTCTCCAGCACACCAGCTATTTCAACTACTCTAGTCTCTAGCCTGGACCATTCCACCGACTATTTTTATTATCATTTTCAAAGCATATTTATTTGTTTATTGAAAGTTAATAAAATATAATTATATTATATCTAAAAAGTGAGATTAAAAAGATATAATGGAAAATGGAAAATAAAAAAAACGTTAATTCAAACTTTTTTTTTCCTGAGATAGTTATAATATATTACTACTAATCCTGCATTTTAAAACCCTTTCTTCCTAGACTCCTTAATATTTTATGTGTAGGAAATTGTCAATAAAAATTCAAAGTTCTTATATAGCCTTAAACCTTTTTTTTTCCTGAGGGAAATATAGCCTTAATCTTTAATGTTCAAAGTTTGGCCATAATAAAATCAAATCTATATATACTTTTATTTTAGTCGTCCCACATACTATTATTCAACAGTCTCTCTCCAACATCTAACAAGAATGATTGTTACATAGAAATAAGAATCAATATTACAATCTATCCAAAAAAAAAAAAAGAATCAATATTACCAGAAATACATATAAGTATATAACCCTGAATGTGTATTTCAAAATTTTAAATTTCCTAAAATACTCTTATCTATAAATTTATATTTACACATTTTGTGGGTAATTAGGTTAACATCATTCTAAAATATATATTGAAAATTCTTATAATATTATTGTTGTTTTAAAAAAAAAAATTAATAACCATATAAATGAAATTAGCTATTATAAAGGTCTAGTATGTAATCCCGTGCTACCGCACGGGTTTGGTTAATTGTAATGATGCTATTGGCCAATTTTTTTGTTTTTGTTTTTTTGGGTTTATCACACGGATGATAGAATTAAATCAAACAATGAAAAATATATATTGCATTTTATTATTTAAGTAATGCTATTGGTCTTTTTTTTTTTTGGTTTATCATACATAGGATAGCATTAGATAAAACAATGAATAAAAAAAAGAGAATATTGCATTTTATTATTTAAATGATGCTACAGTGAAGAAAAAAGAGAATATTGCAGTTTATTATTTAAAATATATAAAGGGACATTAAAAAATAAAAACTGATAATTGAGCTTGGAATCTTCTTGGAGGCGCCAATGAAGCGCTAATGTATGAGAGTGTGAAGCAAGGAAGAGTGTGATTGAACATTGTGTTTGAACCCGGCTTTGCTCTGAGAAATCTGTAAGGAAGAGGAGAGGGTAGTGTGTGGATCTAGTTGGTAGAGGTTGAGAGAGGAGGAGACATGGGATGGCGATATGGAATTAGGAGGAGATGATGTTTTACTTTTATAGTCTTTCTCGTTGGACTTCTTGGTTCTGGTTGTGGGATTAGAAGAGCTCCAGACTCTATTGAGATCACCCATAAAAGTGTGCATGTGAGATGTTCTTGCTTAAGCCAATGAGTATTATCATTGTGGTTTTCTTGGCTTCCGTGTTAAATGTTAATGCATCATTTATTTGGGCACAAAAATTAGAAAATTTAGATAAGATACATGACACAAAATTAGAGTCCAATTTATAATCTTCATAAAAGTATGCAAGTAAGATGTTCTTGCTTAAGCTAATGAGCATTATCATTGTGGTTTTCTTGGCTTCCGTGTTAAATGTTAATGCATCATTTATTTGGGTACAAAAATTAGAAAATTTAGATAAGATACATGACACAAAATTGGAGTCAAATTTATAATCTAATTAGATTTTTTTTTGAGTTTTGGTTAGGACAAGTGGCGCAAAATTGAGAATCCAATTGAAATCTAATTGGATTTTCTCTCTGCTTCACCTATTATTATATATATAGATTGGCCACATCAATTTTTTGCTAACTTGGCGACTATATGGTTAGTAAAATACTGTGTGTGTATAGTACAGTAAGTATACGAACATATATAATTTGACATCTTTTCATTTCAAAAAATTGAAAAAGTTAAAAAGTTAGAGAGTTAAAAAAAATTTTGAAAAAGTTGAAGTGGTGTGAGAGGGATTGTACGGTGTAATAGTTCCAACTATTGCATTGGATCTCACTCCTAAATAAAGAGTATGTAGTAGGCACAAATATACTGGTATATATCTGATGGGGATCAATGAAGGTTAACCCGTGCTTGGATGTCGTCCATGACCATATCATGTCCAAAGAAAGCAATCTAAGAATGACGGTGAAACAACACTCGTCCTTTAACAACGAAATGATCCAGTCTGGAATTCCTTCATGGACGATTAGAATATATGGACGAGTATATGTATAGGCATAGATAACTGAATTATACTTGATAAATCTTACAAAGAATTCTCCAAAAGTTCCACATAATCATGCCTCGACACATTGCTCTTACTACTTGGAAGGGACTCCTCAGACTTCACTCCACATACCCCATTTTCTCCGTTAACCGCCCATGTCATCCACGATGATGGTGAATCCAAACAAGTAGACCCACTACTAACTCTCTATAAAAGGAACAAATCTCATTTACCCAAGGTAAGTTATAACCATTCACTATTTTTCATCTTTGTGTTCTAGAAAAAAAAACTGACTTAACCGTTGGAGAGTCCTTGGTCAGGTCACACCAGTCACCTTTGACAGTTCTTTTTTTCTTTTCAAGACTCACAATCATCACCATAGCCCGAAGTATTCCAGCCTACTGATTTTCGTGTATCATCATTAACTACATCCTAAATCTTTTATTTTAGGGGTGTTTTCTAATTAAACCCTATAATTTAAATTTTTATAATTAAATATTAAAATTATGTTGGTAACAAATTAAATCCTACTATAATGTAGTTAATTATCAATTAAACCTTAGAACTTTAAAATCATATCAATTTAAGCCTTTCAATCAATTCTCAAAAGAAATATAAAAAATAAATTTAATTTAAAATTAGAGGAATATAATTCAGGGATGATTTTTTTTTTTTTTTTTTGAGGAAAAATTGAAGGATGATTTGGAAGTACAAGTTAGCTTTTTCTTTTTCTTTCAACGATCAATAAAAGTACACGTTATTTGTTGGTTGTAGTGGTGAGATATTATTTAAATACTCTTACCCGGGAAGACAATAACCACCTACAACTCTAAAAATCTTTGATTCCACTTCGCTGTCTCTGACTTCTTGTCTTCGTTTCAGTCGATTATTCTCATTTCAGATTCAGACCCAAAACCAAAAGTTCTTACTATTATTAATCAAACACTTTTGCTGCATTTTAACAAACAAACACCTAAGAGCCTGAAACATAGCCTAAACCCTAAACCCTCTTATCATCGAGCATTGTGTCTTTATAAGCGCGCACACAAAAAAAAAAAAAAAATAGTCGTTGCTTTGTGCCTTTTTGATTCTCGGAAACCATAAAGAAGTTTATTCTTTTTTCTTTTTTTTAAAAAACCTTTCCTGCTAACCAAACAACCATATTAGCTATTCCTGGTTTTGAACCTCTTGCCCTACTCTCTTTCTTTCTCAGTGTGTGTGTGTGTGTGTTTTTGCTTGTAAGAGTTTGTTCTACAAGCAGAGTGAATGAAATTCCAAAAGTAAAGCTCGGAAAAGTGGCAGGGAGAGCTCTCCATGGAAAGAGGAAAAGGCGTGGTGGCAGAGAAGAAAGGAACAAACGAGGTCGTTTTACAGATTCGGGGTAGTGAAGATTCCAATTCAAAAGGCCCGTCAGTCAATGAAACTGGTTCATACTCTTTTTCAATGAATTCCCAATTTGGGTCTTCGCCTAAATCGGTTAAAGATCAAAATCTTGAGCATATAGAGCTTGAGAACCTCGAGAGCAGAGTCCAAATGTCCACATTTTCGAGCTCTCCTTCTCCAGCACCAAGTCCAACTGCCAATAAGCCTCCAAAGATCCCAAATGAGGCCTTAACAAGACGAAAATCACTTGCAAGGTCAGCCTTCTCAAGACCCAAGTCGAGGTTTGTGGAACCCTCTTATGGTGGTGAAGAATATTTGGCTGCAGAGAAAACCAAGTTGGGGAATACAAATACAAGCACCTCTAATAGGAATTCACCTAGTGTGGCTTCCCCAAGTCACAGAGTCAGTGTTGGTACCCCACGTGACAACTTGAAATCAGCACCGATCACACCAAGAACGCCTTTGATTGGAACAGGAGAGGAAGAAGATGATGAGGAAGTGTACAAGACAGCCAATCTTAAAGTGTATGAAATAAATAGTAAGAAGTTTAAAAAAATGGCCTTGGTTGAGTGGATTGCTTTTGTTTGTATTATGGGGGTTTTGATTGCTAGCTTAATTTTTCATAAGTTGCAAAACGCTGTGATTTGGAGTTTGCATCTGTGGAAATGGAGTGTATTGGTGTTGGTAATCTTCTGTGGTAGATTGGTCACTGAATGGTTCATAAATGTTCTGGTTTTCTTGATTGAACTGAACTTTCTGCTTAAGAAGAAGGTCTTGTACTTTGTGTATGGGTTGAAAAAGAGTGTTCAGGTTTTTATTTGGTTGGGTTTGATTCTTCTAGCATGGGGCTTGTTATTCGATGGGGGAGCAAACAGAACGAAGAGAACTTCTCGGATCCTAAATTATATTACAAGGGCTCTTGCTGGTTGTTTTATTGGGGCAGCTATATGGCTTGTGAAGAATCTTTTGGTGAAGTTACTGGCTTCTTCTTTCCAGTGCACAAGATTCTTTGACCGGATTCAGGAATCAATCTTTCATCAGTATGTTCTTAGAACCCTTTCCGGGCCTCCGTTGATGGAGATGGCGGAAAAAATTGGGAGCACAGCAAGTACGGGCCATTTGAGTTTCACGAATTTGAAAGAAAAAACTGATGCAAAAGAAGAGGTAATTGATGTGGACAAGCTCAAAAAAATGAAGCAAGAGAAAATTTCTGCTTGGACCATGAAAGGGTTGATTAATGTGATAAGGGATTCTGGACTGTCTACCATATCTAACACACTGGACAGTTATGATACTGATGATGGCGAGCAGAAAGATGAGGAAATTACGAGTGAGTGGGAAGCAAAGGCTGCTGCTTATCGGATATTTCATAATGTTGCAAAGCCTGGTAGCAGGTGAGAAAATCACCTTCCTCCGATTTATTTACTAATATAATTTTTTTCTTAATTATCTCCCCACTGTGAATTTTGGACTTTAGGTACATGGAAGAGGAGGACCTCTTGCGCTTCATGAAAAAGGAAGAGGTGGACAATGTGTTTCCGCTGTTTGAAGGAGCAGTAGAAAGTGGAAAGATCAAGAGAAAATCTTTGAAGAACTGGTTGGTAAGTTCTCTAGCAAATTATTTTCCTGTCCCATCCATGACCCCTTCCTATTATCCCTTTTTTTTTTTTTTTTAAATTGTACTCAAGTGTGGTATCTTCATGTCATGATTTTCCTTCTCATTCAACTTTGTTATGGCTATTTGAAGGCCAATAATATTTCTTGGTGCTGTGTACAAATGGTACATATATAATACCCCCCAACACTATTATGTTGTACTACAAGATACACTTAACTATTTAAGTATTTGTGACATCAACTTTTCACATACTTTGTGGTTCTAAATCTATAAAGTAGAAACCCTCTTCAACACAACCTTAGCTTAAACACACAGTTAACATAGGCGTAGGAGCTTAGAGATATCAGTTTCACAGTTATGAAAATGAAACTTTCATGGTTGAAATTTCCAATCATATTCTTGTAACCTCTTTCTTGTTTGCAGGTGAAAGTTTACCTTGAACGCAAATCACTGGTACATTCCTTAAATGATACCAAAACAGCCGTAGAGGAGCTGAACAAGCTTGTTTCAGTGCTTGTGCTTGTTGTGGACATTATAGTGTGTTTACTTATGATGGGATTTTTAACTACTCAGATACTAGTTTTCATTACATCTCAACTTCTACTAGTGGCGTTTATGTTTGGTAACACTGCCAAGACTGTGTTTGAAGCCATCATATTTGTATTTGTGATGCATCCATTTGATGTAGGGGACCGTTGTGTTATTGACGGAGTTCAGGTAACTCCCTAATCCTAAGAATACATTAATTTTATTAGATCTTTATCACTTTGCTTGACGTGTTGATACCTCACAGATGACTGTTGAAGAGATGAACATTTTGACGACAGTATTCTTGAGATATGACAATGAGAAAATATTCTATCCAAATTCAGTTCTTTTGACAAAGCCCATCAGCAACTTTTACAGGAGCCCGGAAATGAGTGATTCTGTGGAATTTGCTGTTGATGTTTTTACTTCAATAGAGAGTATTGGAGCTTTAAAAGCAAGAATAAAAACGTATGTGAACTTACCATGGTTCTTAATTATCAGTTGCCAGTATTTGAAAATTAAGTGTCAACATTTATTAGCCTCTTCATGACTACGATTGTTTAATGCACTTATGTTGTGGGGTTTTGAATGTGGAAATGAGTGGCCTCTGTTGACTTCTGTTCTGGAGTTTGCAACTGAGCATATAGCAAGAATTTGATCTCTTTTGGCTTTATGCAAGAAAAGCAACAAACTTACTGTCTGTGCTGGATGCATAGAGCCAAATAATGATCTGTTAGACCTTGTAGAGTTGGGTATATCTAAAGAAGATTACATCAAAAGAGACAACAGTACTAAAAAATAGTCAAATGTACAATTGAACTTTTTTACTTTATGGTGAAACTAATGATGAACACATAGGTTTAACAAACATAGATTTGCTGATCTTGGTAAACATAATGATGAACTAATGTTTTCCAGGTACTGTCACACTGCTAAATTTCTGAGTCGTATTCACATTATTTCCATTATTTGGGATCATAAAATGCTTTGTTTAATAGAGATGGTCTTCTCTAAAATCTTTAGGTACTTGGAGAGTAAGCCTCAACACTGGCGTCCTGGCCACAATATACAGGTTAAGGAGATTGAGGATGTGAACAAGATGAAAATGGGTCTGTATGTTACACACACCATAAACTTTCAGAACGCTGGAGACAGAAACAGCCGGAGATCGGAACTAGTCTTAGAGCTGAAGAAAATTTTCCAAGAGCTTAGTATTAAATATCATCTGCTGCCTCAAGAAGTTCATCTCAAATATGTTGGGTCAGCACCTCCAGCATTTCAACCTTAGCGGTGACGAATTCTCTTCATTGTGCTAAAATACTCCTCTGCTGCAAGTACGTGTAGTTCTTCTCTGATATTACTAACTCAGAAGGTTCAAAATTTCTGATACCAAAAGGATTTTGTAGCAATTGATGGTCAAATGGTTTTTTTCGTTTTCTTTATTCTTTGGCAAGTAAACTATTTTGTTAAGAAAGAGAAAAATGCTCTAGTTCACAAGAAGTTTTCTAGAACAACCAAAATATTACAATCTAGTGTTTTGGAGATCAAATAAATTGTATAAAGGATGTGAAATGAATTCTGCCTAAGGTAGACATCCAATCATACAGAGATCTGAGGAATAAGACTTAATCAAGACCAAAGTAAATTCTACCACTACAGTAGTCCAACTGTTCCTTTCACTCTTAATGATCCACTTAATGCACAAGGGGTAGACTCCCAAATTTTGTTACACTCATGCTGATTACATTTTAAAGGTTAAAATCACTTAATTTTTGCTCATGAGGTTGTCTTAATTAAACTGCCATCACTAACAGTTTTGGATCAATTGGCTTGTGACTAATTTTAAATGTTTTGTCTCTTTGTTAAGAGCATGTGCAAATGAAGGGGGGGGGGGGGGGGGGGTTCGCTAGAGTTCCATTGGTTTGTAAAGCAAAGAGCAGGATTTGTAATTCATCTAAAGGAAGAGTGATGAGAAGAATGATGATTCAAGCTGGATCCCAGTTCTTACCTGTAAAATGAATAAAAAGTGCAATGTTCTCTGGCCAGAGAAAAGGAAAATGAGCGGCGCTAGTGTGATTCTGATTTGTTGAAAAACATGATTGTTGTTTTTTTCAAAAACAAAAATAAAAATAAAAATTATTGTACAAGTTTTGGGTGAGTTCATGTTCATCAATTGAATTATTATTAGCCACAAGTTCTAAGGCAGAGTTTATTCTCTCAATAATAATACATAGTCGCTCCCAACAATTAACTATATTTTGTCAGCGGAGTGGAAAGTGTTGTAAATTGAATTGGGAGAAATGCTAGGGACACCAATTTTGGCATAACTTTGTGTCACGACTCGCCACATGGCAAGTTGTGATTGGTAAGGATGTGTTGCCATGTGAGGACACACCCTTACCAATTACAACTCGCCATGTGGCGAGTCGTGGCACAAAGTTGTGCCAAAATTGGTGTCCTTAGCATTTCTCTTGAATTAGAGATCTGTCACCAGCAAGGCTGAGTCAATACAATACTAGTGTTTTGTGAGGTCCTACTTTTGTAATGGTTGTCAGGAAGAGTTTATTAGGGCGAAAAGGTAAAATCATTTGCCTTAATAAGGGTAGGTTGCCTCAACCGCTCAACGGCTAGAGTTTAACATGAGTGCTCTTTTGTCCCAAAATTCCACTGTGCTACAAGTACAAAAATTGAGTTCTGAATGTGCAAAATTAAAACTAAAACTAAAATATAACAATCAGTTGAAAATTGAAGTATCTAAGGCCTAAGCATGAACTAGTCCAAATGTCCAATATAAAAAAGAATGAAGATTGTGCTCCACCCAATCTCTCTTCGATGAGTTACAGCCCAACATGACATCTATTGGGCACACCATGAATCGGCCTGGACCCAACTACAGAACTAGAAGTACAACCAAATTTTTTTTAGCCACAGACACTCACAGGCATATGAGGGCAACTATGAGAAGCCCAAACAAACTATCAAACTTGATGGTGATTGAACCAATAAGATAACGTTATCCACGGTTTTGAACGGAGAAGCTGCCACGTAGGACAGAGATAAAGATGATAAATATTTCCACCTCTCATTTTCCTCCTCCCTCCAACACCATCTCTATCTAAGCCCCACTCGTTCCTTCTCAAGCCAAAAACACTGGTACTAAACCCTTTCCCCTCAATTTCACTGTAATATTCACATAGAGAGGGCAGAGAACTAAGAGTGAAATATATGGCTTCTACTTCAGCGGTCTCAATGGCTATGCCATTAACTTATGCAAGCCAAAAGAGGGTTCCAACCTCAGAGGCCTTTTTCAAGCCACTTCCAGTGAGACCCTCAAAGGCAATAGCTGCAACAAAATCAAGTGGGAGGCTTCAAGTCAGGGCTTCTCTGAAGGAGAAGGCGGTCACGGGACTCACAGCGGCTGCGCTGACAGCTTCGATGGTGATCCCAGAAGTGGCTGAAGCTGCTGGGTCTGGGGTTTCTCCATCCCTCAAGAACTTTTTGCTCAGCATTGCGGCTGGTGGTGTTGTGCTTACTGTGATTGTTGGTGCCGTGATTGGAGTGGCCAACTTTGACCCAGTCAAGCGTGGCTGAGAGACCAATTCCCAGAATGCTGAAAATTTATAAATTTTCACTTTCATGTATCTGCTTAATGTTTTTTTTTTAGTAATGATCTCTGTATTGTGTAATATGTCACTCTTTAAGCTGTAATTTGGCCGGGAACTGAATTCTGAAATTTTAATTTCAATCTTGGTGTGCGACAAAGAAAATAGAAATACATCTTTCATATTCTCTGTAATGCAGAATGCTAATCAGGAGTCTGGACAATCCAAGGGGGAAGCAACCCCTCTCAGCAATCAATTGTACCCAAGAGACATACATTAGCATACAGTACAGAAACACTAGCATTACTTCCTTGTAACAAAACTCCAAAAGCAAAGAGTTGCAAAGCCGCCCAATGAAAAACTTGATTGCCAAGAACAAATCCAAAACTAAACTTGCTTGTTGCATAGTATTTCAATTCAAACTAATAAGCACTCCAAAGAGGAAAGCAGTGGAATGCATGCAATGAAATTACGGCAGGCAAGCAACTCAAACCACGAATTATATCCTACAAATAAAGTCAGAATGCTTTATAACAATTGTATTAGGTATTCAAACATCATAATATTTGTATTAAAAATTACATCAATGCCAGTGTAAAATTCAAAGGTCAGTACAAGATAAAGACTACACCATTTTACCGAACTGGGGAAAGAATGAAACTCAATTCTAGAGTATGGGTTTACACTTACGGGGCACAAATTCATTTGATTTTTATTCATAGAATAACAAATGAGTTAACTAAAAGACGTCAATCAGCTCCACAGATAGAAAGGTACTGCATCTTAACCCATTTAATTTAGTTTGTAACTACTAATTACCTAGTAAACTTTGAGATCAAATCAAGCATGTATCTGCTCTCGGAAGAATGGTTCACATTATCTGCCTTAACTATGGTGATCTTCACCCTTTGTTCATCACCATACATTTCCTCTTTGATTTTAAGCCTGAAAAGATACTGGTTAAATAGTCTGCTCCGGATTATTCCTCCAAACTTATCATCATCCTGTTCTTCATACTTCAACAAGTACAACTCCTTTGCGGAGCAACCTAAGATCTCTTCCCCAGATTCTTGGAAGGCTGTCACCCAAGTCAGTCCCGTATGATCTTGAATTTGGGCTTGAAGAAGGAATCTATAATCACACTCCTCAAACTCTTGATTGCACCTGTCACAAGTCCACATGTTTCCTGATTTTGTCACTTTCTTATTGCACTGTCTATCTCCAATCATCAATGGGCAAGCTGTATAACAGAAAGTATCTGTCTTAATGAAAGAGATGGTTGCCTTCACCGTGACCCAATCTGGCTTATCTGATCTTCCGAGACCCTCATCCTTAATCTGAGACACTGTTTTACGTATCTCATTCTTAGATCCTCCTGGCATAATTTCTCTAGAAATGGACACAGAAGCAACATTTTTTCCACCTCGATCAAACCAGTTTCTCAAGCCACGAGCCTCAGGAAAATCTGGGTCTATGAAGAGCTGTGTAGAAGAAATTGACCCTATTGATTTCCCATTGAAGTCGTTAACCTTCCCAGCTTTGACAGCTAAAACTGGAAACGACCCAGAGTCAATCATCTCTTTCAGCTTTTGACCTTCCCTGTTGCAGAATTCCCCCCAAAGGGTTAGCTCAACACTTTTGCCAGATCCATCCTTCAGATTCAAAATTCTTCTCTGAGTTTCCATCCCATTCTTTCTCATAATTGGTACTGAGGGGTTCACAGATATCACAATGCCAATAACATCAAGTATGGAATTGTTCTCTGCATTCTCAATTTCACTGATAGGCCTGAAGGAGAATTGCTGCCTTGGTATAGAACCATCTTCTTCTGGGCAAAGCTCCACAGTCGAAGTTGTCTCCAGAAATATCTCCCATTCATTCTTCAGATGGTTGAAGTTCTTCTGAGCAGGTTTCAGGTTTCCCTTTGAGATCAAATAAACTTTACCAATCTCAATAGCATCATAGAAACGGTCAACAACAGCATTGAAGCATGTGACACGTATTTCTCCGCCATCAGAGTCAAGGAGGTCAAAAGAGAACACCTTCCCATCTCCCCGTGCATTGTTATAGCGACGCATATCCCCTTTTGCAGTAACTCTTGCCTTGATAGCCCATCGCCCCTGATAAGGATTCAAAGCAGTAATTGGAATTATACGTGCTGGCGCATCATTCTTCAACATTGGACCATGATTTCTGTAATTTGGAGGTGGTTGATATGGAGGTTGAACAGTTGGTGGAAAACTCTGCACACTCTGACCAGGATTTTGGGCATTGAAGCGGTTATTGCTAACCCTTGTGGAGTGATCTAAACTACTATTGGGCAACGGTTTTTGAGCCGTTGAATCAGATTCAACCAGTGACTTTGGATTTCCAATTATCTCACATTCCGGTATAATTGTTTCCATGTTCAGCACAACAATTATCCTGTTCGAAGAGCACAGGTCAAAATTCACACTAGACGACCATCAATGAAAAAAGCAACAATCCTGCAGCTACGTAGCCATGAATCATTAAGGCAACAAAGTAATCATTTAACAATCACTCGTACAAATTTTCCAATATCGTAAATTCCAACCCTTCTTTCTCTACAAATACAAACTGCCCTATCATGGCTTATGCTTTAGACAATTTATCCAACTTTTTATATATCTCTAAAGCATGAATAATAAGACTTTATTTTCTCCCCAAATTCATTGACACCAAGTTAGAAAAATGAGTCGGATCAAACTCGCAACAATCAATCAACAATAACTAAACCCGGTTCTCAAATTCTTATTTCAATTTCTTTGTTCATATTAACATTTCCTTTTATAATCAATTTTAGCGAATAATTTCCACCAGTGATGATGGCGGCTCTAACAATCTTCTCAAAACAAAATTTCCTCTTCAAAAACACATTCTTCAAACGCCAATGATTTCGCGCTAGGCTAGAAAAATTATACCTCCTCAAACACAAATTCCATGCACCAAATCAAAAACGCAGTGAAAAATCCAATGACAACTAACATCTACAATATGTGATAATCTCAAAACGATAACAATTAAGCCGATAATTAATCAATTAATTAAAAATAAATAAAACGAATTAAAGCAAAACGAATTGCAGTAAATACTCAGAGCTTCAAATTCAAAGTTATCAGAGCGTTCATAAGAAGAATTCCAAAACCTCAAAGGCTCAAACTCACATTTCCACCGAATCAAAGAGCGCAGCAAAAACATTGAGAATTAAAGCGATAATTAATTAAGTAATTGGAATTAGAGGAAGTTAGTTAGTTAGTTTAGTTACTTGCGATTTTGGGAGGAGGTGCAAATGTAGTCGATCAGTTGGACGACGGAGCCTTTGCGGACTTGGCCGGACTTGACTCGGTCGGAGAGTTGAGTGGCGAGCATGGCGTGCTGAGACGAAACGGAGTCGGAGAGGAGCAACCGGTACCGCTCTTTAGGCTGCCCTGCGGCGGCGATGAGCTTGATATCAAGGATTTGAACCAGCGGTTTCGAGTTCACGTCGCCGGCGATTATCGCCGCGATCGCGTTCGGCGTCAGATTCACCGCCATAGAGTGATCGGGAGAGGAAACCCTAACCTAACCGCTCGGATTGCTGGAGAGGCGGTGAGATCGAAGCCCTAGAAATGGAAATATTACTACGTGAGAGCTAGAGAGAGAGAGAGAGTTGCAAAATGATTTTGAATTTTAGCGCAGAGAGACGAGAGAGTCAATGATATATAGATTTGAGGTTGGCGGGGAAGAATATAGGCTTTTGGGCATTTTAATTTAATTGGGCCTGTTAAAGCCTACTCCTTGGTAACAAACTTCTTACAAGAACGAGTCACATTTGAGGATGGCAAAAATGCCTTGTCCCTGCGCCACTCTGTTTCTCCCGGATTTTCTTGTCTCTAATTCTCTCTTAATACTCTTAAGATTATCATTATCATTTATATTTTATGTTTATCCTTTTAATATTATTAGGATTAGTAAAATATCTTCAACCCACCCATTCTAAAGAAAAGACGTGGCACCCATGATCCAATCCTGTCTTAGTGACATCTCTAGTCACATTCCGTAATTCATTCTTGGTCGAAACGACACAGTTTTTTGTTGTTTTGCAAATCAATAGTCTGATACCCACCGGTCTTTTCCTCCCCCCTCCCTCCCCCATTATCTCATTGATTTTTTTTTTTTTTTTTGTAATGTTATAAAATTTTAAATTGTTTGAGAGAGAGAGAGAGAGAGAGAGAGCATAATGCTTGCAATAGGGCTAGTACTGCTTTACCTATCAATTGTTTGCAAATATTTGATTGATACTCAAAAATACTAAATCCCTTATAATGCTTAAAAGAATAACTAAATAAGGAAGATTTTATGCTACTAATGATAGTGCTAGAAGGAAAACATAAATCTATCAAAAATCATATCAAAATAATGTTGATTTTTTTTTTGGTAGTATTTTGATCATAACAAATTTAAAGGAAAAAATAAAAATAAAAACAATTGACAACTTCACAATAGAGATAATAATGGATAACTTTATTTTATAAAAGAATCAAAATAGTTGTCCTCAAGTTCGTAATTCATACCAATTGACATGGCATAATATCCATATATATTTTATAATTTAATGACAGAGCAAAAAGTATTCCTTTTAATTTTGGCAATGATTAATGTCAAGAATGTTATGGTTTAATACTATTATCAGATTTTCCCATATCAGAGAAACTTTATTCGCATCACCTCTCCTATATTTCACTATAGTGAGATGTCTTACATGAACAAGAAACAAATTGAATGTACCACGTCTTTAGAGTTAAGACATCTCATTTGAGAATTGATATGCATGGTACAAACGAAAACCAGGAAGCAAATTAGAGCCTAGTAACTGCATATTTTGTTTATAATTCTCGATGAGATGAGTATCATGTAGAGTTGTAAATGAAACAAGCCGTTTATAAACAATTTCGGCTTGGCACAATAAAAATCTCGTTTATGTTTATTTATTTATAAACTAGCCAAGCTTAAACCTTAATTTTAGGCTTATTTAATAAATAAACTGAGTCCAAAAAAAAAAAAAAAAAAAAATTGTTCATAAAAAAGCACGTGAACAATAGGACTTCATAAAAAACAGGTAAGCTTAGGTTGGTTTATTAACTTGATAATAAGTTTGATATGGGCTTGGTAAAGGTTTTTTTTTTTTTTTTTTGTGATAATGGGGGAGGGGGATTTGAACCTAAATTCCTAATATCCATTATTAAGCTTCCCTCTCACATGAAAAATTATTCAATACCAATGCTTGCTCCTTTTACATGAATTTGAGTTCCTTTGTAAATTTATTAATTAGTAATAATAAGAATAGACACATGGTCCACATTTGTAGGACTCATAGCTGAAATCTACCTTTATGTGAGGGTAAAAAATTATGTAATACACTGAATGGATAGAATAATTTTAGGTTAAAAAGCAAAACTCACCCTCTAAGTTTCATATTTTGTCATTTCAGTCCTCTAAGGTTGACTTTTTTTATTTCAGTTTTTTAAGTTTCAATTATATTCAATTCAGTCCTCCGTTTACTATCCGTTAAATTGTATTGTTAAGTACCTAAAACGACGCCGTTTTATACTGCAGTTTTTTTTTTTTTTTTTGAATTTTAAGAAAAAAAAATGTTAATTAAATAATAAAAATAAAAAAATAAAACTAAACCCACTGCCGAGTGCCGAGGAAGCAAATCACAGAGGAAGCGAATCACAGCAGAAACAAGACTTGTTGCTTTATAGGCACAACGATCAATATCATCATCGCCATAGTAATCCTCTCGATCTTGTCATCTCCTTTCGAGTATGAAGATTTCCTCAAATCTCTCCCGTGCAAAAGGAGAATAGGCTTCTTCTTGCTGCTCATCTCCGCGACAACCACCTTGCTTTCTTTCATTGCAACTCTTTTTCTCTTCATTAATTCTAAGGACTAAGGAGAAACATAGGAATAATGCTCTGATTTACGCTACTACTTTCCTTCTTGTCTCTATCATTGCACTTGTTCAGTTCCAGCATTCACCAAATGCTTGCTGGCCATATTCAAGAAAATAGCGAAGATTTTATTTCCCCAAAAATTCATTCCTCGTTTCTTGAGGATCGGTAAAAGCAAGACTTATTGAGTATTGTTGAATTTCATTGGGTTTCGACTGGGCTCCGTCCAGTGGTGTCCTCAGATTTATTTTATGTTTTTTTAATTAACGATTTTTTCTAAATTTTAGAAATTTAAAAAAAAAATGTATATCAACTACAGTTTAAAACGACGTCATTTTGGGTAATTTAATGATGCAATTTAACAGATAGTAAACAGATGACTGAATTGAGTATAATAAACTTAGAGGACCGAAATAACAAAAGTTAAACTTAGAACACTGAAATGACCAAAGATGAAAATTAGAAGATGAGTTTTGCATTTTGACCATAATTTTACATATGTGAAATTTGTGATCAATGCATCTTCTAAATAGGCAAAACTACTCATTCTATTACCCATCGTTTGAAAAAATGCACAAAACATATCTTTTAATTTTTTTAATCTTTAATGGTACTAAGTGAAGTTCCAAACACCACTGCGTACTCTTGATGCAGTGGTCACTTCACAAGTATAAGTGCTCAATGTGAAATTTGTGATCAACGCATCTTCTAAATAGGAATGGCAACGGGTCAAGTTCGGGCCGGATTTTTCCATACCCGGACCGGGGTGTTTACTAAACGGATTTTTTTCCCGAGGCCCGGACCAGCCCCCGCCAGGCCCTGCCAAATTTGGGCCCAAATCGTGGCCCAACCCAAAAAAAAAAAAAATTGAAGCACAAATTTATTCCTCTCCTGATCATGTTTCGAATCCTAAAACCCAACTCCCTAACATCATCATCGAGCCACCAATTCCTCCAAAAATGCGGTGTAAGCAAAACTGCAAAGGGAAAGGACAAAATGAAATCAGGCCAACTGTTGAAGCGAACAAGAACCAACACCAAAAAAGGCACCATCGCTACTGAATCACCCAAACCCGGAAAAGGTTTCGAGAGACAAGACTAATTGGAGCAACTATGTCTCAACGCTCCCACTCCTATTCGCTACTTAAACCCCAAAGAAAGAGCACGCAAAGCTCAGAGAGAGAAATTGGGACTCATCAGCAAAGAGCGCCAGTGCGAGCTCGATATCTTGAAGAAGCAGAACTGCAAGAAGTATAGTCGGGTTTTGATGAGGAGGCATCGCGCGAGGCAAGCCACTGAAGCGATGGTGAGACGGAGCGTGACTGTCCGTGTGACTATGTGAGGTGTGAGGCCGTGTACTGTCAGCTGTGTGAGGCCGTGTGCTGTGTGATGTGAGGTAATGAGGGTGAGGAGGCGTGTGAGCTAAAGTGAGGGAGTGAGGGTGAGGAGGCAGAGCTAAAAAATGAGGGAGTTAGGGTTAGTTTATGACTATTGTGAGAGACCGCGCCCCCAGCCCCCTTTTTTATGATGTTGGGCCAAATTCACGTGAATGGGTGGAGTCATGTTATTGCCTCTCAAAATGGTGGTTCGATTAGTTATATTTTTCCCCTTAAATTAAGGGTTTTACAATGGAGTCGCCACTTATTTAATTATTGGAAAAATAAGAAAACCATAATTGAAAAATTCCTCATTTTATTAATTTGAAATTTGAATTTACATTGATCATAGGAAAATTACATGGCTTTGGTCCTAAATACAATCTAAGATAAAATACATGGTTTTGTTTCCTAGTTACAATCTAGAAATTGAAAATTACATAGATAAGCATTTGATCTACTAACCCTTGATCTAAGTTCGGAGGCTATGTTACAAGGTGGGAAGGTGTTAGGCACCCACCTTGCCCGGTGAAACCGGTCTTCTAGACTATGGTAGCCAATATTCATATCGCATCATCCAATATATTATCAATCAATTTGCATGTTGAATTTGAAGTGTGTGCATGTGATAAACCATAATTCAATTTATTAAGCATTTTATTTGAATTGAAAAATAAATTCTACTGAATGTGTGTGGATGGTGATATCCTAGATTCAAGAATTTAAAAAAAAATTATTAAACAAACATCTTTTTCATATTTTTGATGTGGATTTAAGATCAAAACTAGTGTTTATGCATGAACATGTAATGAACAACCAAGAATATGTGAAGAACACATAAAAACATTTAAGAACATTCAAACATATTCAAGAGAATTTAAATAATCACTATCATGCTTTAATCCTAAATTCTCATCATGGCAACACAATAAACAAGTTAGGGAAATGGATTATACCTTCATGCAAGATCCATACGATGGAGGAGGAGACTCTTGGTGGAGGTCCTAAGGGTGAAGAAAAAAAGAAGAACTAGGAGAGGGAGAGTGAGTCTCACTCAATACCTTGAGTCTCAGGAAGACCAAGATATGACAAGACTACTCTACTTCACTAAAACTCAAGAGAGGAGAAGAGAGGGGGTTTTTGGTCAGTTTTGGAATGAAGGAGAGGGAGGGTTTATATAGTAATGGTGGAGGGAATATAAATGGAATGCCATTTAATGAGGGTTGACAAGGATTATGAACCTAGACATCATTTTAGCCTTGGGGAAAATCTGGTGCATTAAATTGAGAGATTGGTGGGAGTAGGGAGCAAGCCAAAATTCGGTTTTCCCGTAGCTGCTGTAACAGCATGTAGAACCAATTTCGAAAAATCATATCTGACTTAATTCTGATTCGGAATTGTCTCGTTCTTGTGCTCAAATTGAAGCCTCGGATGTCTAGTTTCTGGAAAAATTAACCTCATTCACAGATTCAAAATATTCTGAGAGATATCGATGAAATGGTGAGCAGAGGTTATTTGTTAGAAAATAGTTTCAGCACAATTAACATTAATAGGTCCCAAATTAGCTCCCAATTAACATTAAATGGCTCCAATCACTCCAATTTCAGACTTAATTGGTTCCAAATTTACTCTAATTAAAAGATAATTGCACAAATTACTCATTGAATAATTAATATTCAACTATCTAATTAATTAGGTGTATGCAACCTCACCATAAAATGTAATCATAACCAATCAAATTATGACACATCATTGATATCAAATTGATTACACTTATAACCAATTGAAATCAATTGTTTATAATCACATATAGTCGGACTCAATTTGTGATAGTGTATCTCAGCCATTAAAACTTGATTTGATGATAACTTTCAATCTGGTGGTCCGATTAGGGCTTATGACCAGTCGATTTGATCGTTACAACATCAAGATCATTTTAGTGAAATGAGATTAAGGATCTAATGGCCAGAATCAAGATGCATATTTTCAAGGCAAAATTACATTTTTACCCTACATGTGAGGTTAAATACGGGTTGCAAAATGGGGTGTCAACAACTATATATATATAGGGAGGGTTTTTAGTAATTTCGAAATAACCGGGCCGAATTTTTTATAAAACCCAAACCCGACCCGGACCCGCTTCAGGTTTTTTTTTAAAAACCCATACCTGACTCTATTCCTTATTGGACCGGGTAAAATCCGCCCCATTAGGGTCGGGCCGGGCCGGGCCGGGTACCCGCGGATCGGGCAAAAATTGCCATCCCTACTTCTAAATAGGCAAAACTACTCATTCTATTACCCATCATTTGAAAAAATGCACAAAACATATCTTTTAATTTTTTTAATCTTTACTGGTACTAAGTGAAGTTCCAAACACCACCGCGTACCCTTGATGCTGTGGTCACTTCACAAGTATAAGTGCTTGTAGGGTGTGGGGGGCAAGGGTCAGGATTCAAGTTTCTAGAAGAGAACTTCATATTGGGATTATTACACAAAATAATAATGGAAGAACAAGGTTAACACAAAAGACAAACAGAAAATAGATAACTTTGAGGCACAATATCGTTTTCCTTAGACAATATTTGCCCCTTACACTATTGTTGCTAAAGGGTTATCACAAATTTGTCCCTAAAATACAACCAATATGTTGGGTTCTACAGATAGCAATTTTGGAGAATGACCACAAGATTTCTTGTGTTTCTTTCTAACTTACTATTTTGTGGAACATAAGCCTCTATTTATACCCATAGGGTTATATTTCATCAAAAGGCACGTATGGAGAGTTAAAATGTTTCATAAAATCGTTCACATGGCTTGAAACACCTTCAACCTTTTTGAACAGTCACCAGAAAATTTTGCAAAAAATCCTTTTCCATGACTTTCGATCGGTCGAAAATTCCTTTTGATCGATCGAGTGCTCTCTTCGATCGATCGAACAGGAATCGAACAGCGATCAAGACATCCAAAGACTCCAAAATTATTTTCTTACCATTTTCAATCGATCGAATCAAAGTTTTGATTGATCGAAAATATTGATTTTCGAATTTTCACTTAGAAATTTCCAGAACTTGAATTTTCACTTTATGAAACCATATTCTCCAAACTTAAACATTATTATTACAACTGTGGGGGAGAAAAGCCCAGCCCAACTTATTGGGCCAAAGGCCCTATCCGAGGACCACTGTTCGCCCGAGGAGACCAAGACGCAGCCAGAGGCCCATGTGAAAGGAGAATGTCCGCAGACGAGCACGTGTACCGTCCGAGGAGATGCTCATACGCCCGAGGAGACCGATATCGTCGGACCCGACGAGGCTTATGTCCGGCACGTGTCAAGCGATCTGTTTAACAAGTGTCAGGGGAGAAAAGGGACCTCGGACACGTGAGAAGGTGACAGGAATAGAGAAATATCAAGAAGACAGACTTCAACCACCGCATTTAATGCTCTGCACCTACCCACCTGGCCGCATTTATGTGGAGAAGACCCCTGAACAGTGCATCCTCAGCTACCGCCACTCAGACAGGGCTAAAGGGGGAGTATGATGGGACATGCACTCAAGTGGGCGCACAGATGGTGAACAAGTGGACGGTGGAGATGGAGAAGGGCAGCACTATATAAGAGAGAGAGGTATTTGATAGTGGGGGTGGAGAATCAAGAGAGAGAAAAGAGCATATAATTTTACTGTAGCTCCAACATTTGTAACTTAAGTTCATCAATGAAAATCGCCTCCTCGGACGAGACATTGATCACTGTCCGAGTACCTTTTTATTCAAATTTCCCCATCTTCTATGCCGTTTAATACTGTTGTTCTTCATTACTAGCCTAGCTCTTTCACCCACTCTCTACAAATTTATTGTTTTGGGTTCAGTGGGCTCCAAACCCATACCTCCTTGGGCTTGGGCTGCAGAATCTGACCCTACAATTGGCGCCGTCTGTGGGAAGAGCTTGTGCAAGGGTGAAAACAACAGTTGACAATGGCGGAACAAGGTGAACAACAAGCAGAATCCAGGGCATCCCAACACGTGGACCATGTCGTCAACTTAGAGAGGAGACAAAACCGTGAGGGCAGTGTACACACCGTGCGCCTTAGCCAGAGCCAATCACAGAGCGGGAGTCACATGTCCCATGCAGAGAAGAACCGTGACTTACAACTGGAAGTGGAAAAACTGAAGAGAGAGTTGCGACACGCAAAGAGGAAGCGGGCTTCCTCGTACTCTGAAGATGATCTTGATGACGAGCAGGACGTCTCTTACCAACACAAGTCCAAGACACCAGCTAGCGAGTCCTACACCTATGTAGAGGAGTCCCATCGTAAAAGGGAGCGTAGGAGCCCATCACACGAGGACATGGAGAATGATGCCATGAACAGGGCTCTAAACCAGATATCTAGATCACCCTTCACGCGCAGGATAGAGGAGGCCAGACTCCCTCGGCGTTTTAATCAGCCAACGTTCACCGTCTACAACGGTAAAACTGACCCCGTCGAGCACGTGAGCCATTTTAACCAGAGGATGGCTGTCTACTCCAGAGATGAAGCTCTGATGTGCAAGGTCTTCCCTTCCAGTCTTGGGCCCGTTGCTATGAGATGGTTTGATGGTTTGAGGGCGGGCTCCATCAACTCCTTCAAGGAGCTCACTCAGGCGTTCGGCTCCCGTTTTGTTACGTGCCGAAGAGTGGCCAGGCCTCTCCCTTCCCTGCTATCTTTGTCCATGCAGGAAGGCGAGTCCTTGAAGGCGTATTCAGACAGATATTGGGAGATGTTCAATGAGGTGGAGGGCAACAACGATGCAATGGCCCTCAGCACGTTCAAGCTCGGCCTCCCTACTGACCACGGTTTGAGGGGATCCCTATCTGGCAAACCAGTCACAAACGTGCGTCAACTGATGGACCGCATAGAGAAGTATAAGAGGGTTGAAGAAGATCAGCAGCAGGGCAAGGGAAAGGACAAGATTATCCCTCAGGAGAGGAGAGATTTGCGGTCGGATCGGTACAATTACAATAAACCGCGAAGGGATTTTGCCGGGCAGTCAGGATCGATGAATCCTCAATCGGTCAACACCGTGTTCAAAGAGCCAGTGCATCAGGTCTTGGAAAAGATTAAGAATGAATCATTCTTCAGGTGGCCGAACAAGATGGTAGGAAACCCCGAGAGACGCAACCACAATCTCTACTGCCAGTACCATCAAGACCATGGGCATACAACGGAAGATTGTAGGAGTCTGTGGGATCACCTAGACCAGTTGGTCCGTGATGGTAAGCTGAAACATCTTCTGCACCCCTCCAGCGGCCGAGCGCCGACGGGCTCAGGGCCACGCAGGGACGACCCCTCAAAGCCACCGCTTGGGACTATAAACGTCGTCTTCGCGGCGCCGGGAAGAACAGGGTCCTGGCCTTTCAAAGTTATGTCAGTGGGCCGACCACCCGCAGGGGAGTCGAGCCGAGGACCGAAGAGAGCTAGGTCTGGTGCCCCGCTGGTCATGGGATTCTCGGACGAGGACATGATCGGCACCATCCAACCCCATGATGATGCACTAGTCATCACCCTCAGAATAGGAGGGTACGATGTAAAGAGGGTGATGGTGGACCAGGGCAGTGCCGTGGAGATAATGTACCCGGACCTCTACAAGGGGCTAGGCCTAAAACCCCAGGACCTGACGCCGTACGATTCCCCCCTATTCACCTTTGAAGGAAGGCCTGTCATTCCGAAAGGCCGGATACGCTTACCTGTGCAGTCCGGCTCCGAGGTGGTAGAGCTGGATTTCATCGTCGTGGACGCATATTCGCCCTACACGGCACTCGTAGGCAGACCTTGGATTCACGCACTTGGGGCAGTCCCCTCTACTTTGCACCAGAAGGTCAAATATCCATCAGAAGGACAGATACATGAAATCCGAGGAGATCAGTCTGTTGCTAGGCAGTGCCTGATAGCCGCCATTCAGCATGAGGCCCCAGCCGAGTCCTCGGACGTAGCTGGGAAGAATTTATAGCAACTACAGTCCCGGGGATTGCCCTTTGAAGAACCAGATGAAAGCGCTCGGTGTGAGGATCTGACGAAAGTAATCATTGGGGATGATCCTGACAGGTTCTTCCAAGTCGGATCTCAGCTGCCTCTTCAAGAGAAGAAGGAGCTGATAGAGTTCCTCAAGCAAAACCTCGACGTGTTTGCCTGGAGTGCTTACGAGGCCCCCGGGGTGGACCCGGAGTTCATATGCCATCATTTGAAGGTGAATCCACTGGTCACCCCCAAGCAGCAACCTATTTGGCGCCCATCCAAGGAGCACGCTGACGCAGTGAGGGACGAGGTGACGAAACTCAAAGCAGCTGGGGCTATCAAAGAGGTTTTTTATCCCGAATGGCTAGCGAATACCGTGGTAGTAGGGAAGAAGAGTGGGAAGTGGCGAGTATGCGTGGACTTCACGGACCTGAATAGGGCATGCCCCAAAGACCCGTTCCCTATGCCGAAGATCGATCAGCTGGTTGACGCCACTGTCGGCCACCCTCGGATGAGTTTCCTGGACGCCTTCCAAGGCTACCACCAGATACCATTAGCCCCGGAGGACCAGAAGAAAACTGCCTTCGTCACCCCTATTGGCAACTACCACTATAAAGTGATGCCGTTCGGCCTGAAGAACGCGGGAGCTACCTACCAGAGGATGATGACGAGGATGTTCGAACCACAGCTGGGCAAGAACATCGAGATTTACATAGATGACATGGTGGTGAAGAGCAAAGTTATAGCCGAGCATGTGAAAGACCTTGAAAGTACCTTTGAGGTTCTACGGAAACACAAGCTACGACTGAATGCCTCTAAGTACCTTTGAGTCTATTACGTAAGCAAGTCGCTGCATGAGGCTGAGACTCGTTACTTGTCACTGGAGAAGGCCATCTTAGCAGTAGTGCGTGGCACACGAAAGCTACCTCACTACTTCCAAGCCCACACGGTGATTGTTCTGACACAACTCCCACTCAAAGCTGTACTCCGAAGTGCCGATTACACTGGTCGGATTGCCAAGTGGGGTACAATCTTAGGGGCTTTTGATATAAGATACATGCCCCGCACAGCGGTCAAGGGGCAGGTTCTCGCAGATTTGGTGGCTGAGTTCACGGAGCCCCAGCTAGAAGAGGTGAAGCCCACGTCGGGCATGGATGAAAAATCAGTTGGCATGGTCTCTCAACAGAATCCCTCCCATTGGGAAGTGTATGTCGATGGCGCGGCGAACCAAAGAGGCTCTGGAGTTGGGCTAGTATTGATATCCCCCGAGAAAATCATTATCGAGAAATCGCTAAGGCTGGACTTCTCGGCAACGAACAATGAAGCAGAGTATGAGGCCCTGCTGATGGGGATGACTATGGTCCGTAGAATGGGTGGGAAATCCGTAGAGCTGTTCTCGGACTCAAGACTGGTAGTAGGTCAAGTACAAGGCGAGTTCGAGGCAAAGGACGAAAGAATGCAAGGGTACTTAGGTCGTGTTAAACACATACAATCAGAGTTCGAATTTTTCAGTTTGCTGCACATCCCCAGGAGTGGCAACTCACATGCTGACTCCTTGGCCACGCTAGCCACCTCTTCGGCACAGGACCTGCCGAGGGTCATCCTCGTCGAGGACCTGCACAGGCCTACAGAGACGAAGTCAGGGGGAGTCCAGGTTCACCAGATCAGGGTCGGACCGTGCTGGATGGACCCTTTAATCAAATTTATCAAAGAAGATACATTACCCGAAGATAAGGGAGAAGCCGATAAAGTTCGGAGGAAGGCGACTAAGTTCTGGTTGTCCGAAGACCAGAAGCTATACAAGCGCTCCTATTCGGGACCATATTTGTTGTGCGTGCATCCCGAGGCGACTGAGACACTGCTAGAGGAGCTGCACGAGGGAATCTGTGGAAGCCACACCGGAGGCAGGTCTTTGGCTCACCGAGCCCTCACTCAAGGCTATTGGTGGCCTAACATGCAGAAGGAGGCACACGAATACGTCAAAAGGTGCGACCAATGTCAGCGCTTCGCTCCAAACATTCACCAGCCAGGGGGAAACCTCAATCCGCTGTCTAGCCCATGGCCCTTTGCCCAATGGGGCTTGGATATTGTGGGACCCTTCCCCAAAGCTGCAGGAAATAAGAAGTACCTCCTGGTCGGAACAGACTATTTCACCAAGTGGGTTGAAGCCGAGCCACTAGCCAATATCAGGGACGTTGATGTGCAAAAGTTCGTGTGGAAGAACATTGTCACACGGTTTGGAGTTCCTCACACCCTCATCTCGGACAACGGTTTACAGTTCGACAGCAAGGCCTTCAGGAATTACTGCGGCGAGCTGGGAATTACAAACAGATACTCCACTCCAGCCTATCCCCAAGGTAATGGCCAAGCAGAAGCTTCCAACAAGGTCATACTGAACGGTTTAAAGAAGAGGCTAGATGATGCAAAGGGCAGATGGGTAGAGGAGTTGCCACATGTGCTTTGGGCTTACAGAACTACGCCCCGCAGGTCCACTGGAGAGACCCCCTTCTCGATGACCTATGGGGCTGAAGCTGTCATTCCTCTGGAAACAGGGTTCCCAACACTAAGAACTAGCTCATTCAGTCCAGCCGACAACGACGAGCAGCTACGGAAGAGCTTAGACTTAATTGAGGAAAGAAGGGAGAATGCAATGGTTCGGTTGGCACACTACCAACAAAAGCTCAGACAAGGCTACGACGCTAACGTGAAGTTAAGGCCTTTAGAGCCCGGTGATCTGGTGCTGAGGAAAGTTGTGGGCACCGCCAAGAACCCAGCTTGGGGGAAATTGGGACCCAATTGGGAGGGACCATATCGCATCACTTCAGGCGCTGGTATTGGAGCATATTTCTTAGAAGATTTGGATAGTCATGTAATCCCTCGCCCTTGGAATGTAAATAACCTCAAGAGGTACTTTTATTAATCAAGTCTTCTCTTCAGTTGATATACCAATTCGCTGCGTAAAGTTCCCTCAAGTGTTTAAACTTAAATCCAATCATGCCTGTAGTCCTCGGACCAGATGATTAGGGTTAGTTAACACTCATTCACCGCTTTCTCTCAAGTGTTTAAACTTAAATCCAATCATGCCTGTAGTCCTCGGACCAGATGATTAGGGTTAGTTAACACTCATTCACCGCTTTCTCTCAAGTGTTTAAACTTAAATCCAATCATGCCTGTAGTCCTCGGACCAGATGATTAGGGTTAGTTAACACTCATTCGCCGTCAGCTTAGGTGTTTAAACTTAAATCCAATCATGCCTGTAGTCCTCGGACCAGATGATTAGGATTAGTTAACACCGTTAGCTCAAGTGTTTAAACTTAAATCCAATCATGCCTGTAGTCCTCGGACCAGATGATTTGGGTTAGTTAGCACTCGGTTACAGTTCTATAGTGTTTAAACTTAAATCCAATCATGCCTGTAGTCCTCGGACCAGATGATTTGGGTTAGTTAGCACTCGGTTACAGTTCTATAGTGTTTAAACTTAAATCCAATCATGCCTGTAGTCCTCGGACCAGATGATTTGGGTTAGTTAGCACTCGGTTACAGTTCTATAGTGTTTAAACTTAAATCCAATCATGCCTGTAGTCCTCGGACCAGATGATTAGGGTTAGTTAACACTCCGGTGCGGTCCGTGTTTAAACTTAAATCCAGTCATGCCTGCAGTCCTCGGACCAGATGACTAGGGTTAGTTAACACTCGAGTACATTCGAATTCTATAATCCTTGAACCAAGCGACAGGTTAGTGCTAAAACTCCTAATCGCGTTTAAGTTGTTTCTGATTTATAAATCTCTCCCCTAGTCGTGTTTAGTTTGAAACCGAGGAATGACAACTTATGTTTAACTTGGAAAGACATGCAATCCATCAATAACTCTTGGTGGGCCTATTCTTTTCATTAATAATCTTAGTTATGATGTGTCAAATAGGTTTGTTTGCATTATTTGGTTACAAGTGCAATGTACAGTTGTATATAACAAAAATAGTTGGTAAGACATGTATTTAAAGACATCATAGACGAATGAAAATCTATTCCATTAATAAAAAGTTGGTTTACAATTCTTCGGATAAGACAAAAGAAAACACAGGTGCAAAAAGTAAGAGCCCTATACGTCTATTCTTTTGCCGAGGGGAGCACGGGGTCAGCAGCCTGGCCTATCCGAGCAGTCGCGTCAGGGGCTCGGTCCTTGGGCTCAGAAGGAATTTTCTCTTCGCCTGACCCTTGGCCTTTCTCTTTGGCTGGTTCAGCTGGCTTATCCTTGCCACTTGGCTGACCAGTTTCCTTGCTTGCACCGAGAATGAGTGGAGGGGCATGGCCGACCAAAATTGGCTCCGAAGCCTCTAGAAGCTGTGAAGCTGAAGGGGAATCAGTTCCTGGGAGCTCTCGAATTTCAGGATCATAGTACACGCTCCCAGGCAGCCTCAGATCTGAGTCGGCAGGGACTCCAGCTGCATCCAGGGCTTTGCCCCAACTTATGTTGCAGTAATCTCGGCTGACCGAGGCGAACTGCTCTAAAAGCTGGGACGTGGCCGTCTCTACCCCCAGCTGGTGAGCTGCCTTCTTTTCAGCCTCAACCGCCTCCTGGGCCAACTGGGCTTTCTCCTCGGCATATCGGACGCTGTCTTTGGCTTTTCGGAGTTCATCCCTTAGCCCATTTACCAGCTCCCTCTCGGTCTTCAGATCGGCCTCTGTCGCCTTTAGCAACTTACGCTGGTCCTCAACCTGCTTTTCAACATTTTTTATTCCAGCGTCAAGACTTTTCTTCTGACTGGTCATATCCGCGAGCTCCTCGGACAGACGGGTATAATCGTCTTTCAGCTGGCCCAGAGATTTCTCCGCCTCATCTCGGGAACAGATCGCCGCCTGGGTTTCAAGGCGATTCTTCTTCTCCCACTCCTCGGCCACGTAAATCTGCTGAGTTACCTGCGTGATGGAAACTAGTGTCAAACACGGAAAAATAGGAAAGGCAAAAGTCAATGATCCAGCTAGTCGGATTGAGGTTACTTACGATGGCCAAATCCCTCTTCAGGGATCGAAAGAGCTCTGGCTGATTGAAACGCCTGAAGGACTCCATGTCATGAGGGAGGAGAAGCGGTTGCTGCAGGGCCTCAGCAACGTAGCCGGCCCTACCTCCATCGTAATTCCTGAGGGAGGTCTCCCAGAGGATTGGAGCGCCCTCCAACTCCAATTTTGGAGACCAGATCCGCGGTCCCCCTCCTCCTCGGCGCACCTCTGCCACTGTGCCCTCGTCTCGGCTTTCAGTAGACGGAGCCCTACGAGTTCTGCTGTCTTGTGCCACCTTTTGCTGCTTGGCCCCCTTGGTTGGTGGCACCTGTTTTTCCTCCACCTCAGTGTGGGGTCTTTTCTTCTGCAGTTTTAGCATGGGCCTCAAGTTGGGGTCAGGGATCTGAGTGGGCACCGGAGGAAGTGACACCACCGTCTTAGATGTCCCAGCATCTTTCGGGTCTGACTTTTTGCCCCTCCCCTTCATCAAGTTCCTCAGATCCATATCTTCGTCCGAGGAGTCTTCTGAATGAGTGGCTAACAGATTAAGTTGGGCGCCTGACTGCTCGCAGTCTTCTTCCTCGGCGTCTGAGATCTCCACCACCTGGTTTACCCTCGAAGCTTCTCCCTCAAACTGAAATTCGTCAATCTGTTCTTCAAGCGAGGAAGTGGAAGAGCCAGCCCCCTCACCTTCAATCTCTTGTCCTAAGGGAATTTGCTGAAGCGGTTGGACAAGTGGAGGTGCAGCCCGAGGAATTGGACGGGGTACAGGTTCAAGATCGTGTGGCGCCAAAAAGCCCTTCCAACCAACGTCGATGCGCGCAAGACGATAGTCTCCCTGGACGATTGCGTTGCCGACCGGCTGAAAACCCTTTGGTTTCCCTTGATATCCGAGAATAAGAGGAGCAGATCGTAGTTGCCCGTCCTCGCTCACGAAGATCTCTGACCTTAAAAGGAAATTAAGGGCAGCAACATTCGTTAGGCGGATCCGAGGAGAAACGTGCCTCTTATCTGTTGCAAGTAAAAACAAAATGGTTAGAAGCTCAGAAACGGTGGTCGAAGAGAAATCAAAGACAGTTAAAAGATGGGAGCCCTAAGCCTATGGTCGGTGCGCCTAGATCTACATGTCACACCTGGCTTCCCATGCGTGGTTGGGCAACCAGGGCTGTCACGCCAGGCACCCGAGACGATCACATAGTCATCTTTCATCCCTTTGTTGGATTTGGGAAGGCAGGAAATGAGCCTGACAATGTCCGACCGGGATTTTAAGTAATACCCAGCATCTTGCTGGCTATGGCACTCGTACATATATACCACATCAAGCCAGGTGAGTCCCAGCCCCAAGTGACGCTCAAGGTCCTCAATCGCTCCTAGGATCCTAAACATATTGGGCGCGCACTGCCAGGGAGTAAGCCTATGGTTCCGAAGGTAATTGGCGGTGATGGGGCCCATGGGAATTGTCATTCCCCCTTCTTTGAAGGCGATGAGGGGGATAACCACCTCTCCCATCTTCGGGTCTGTTAGTATTTTTTCTGGGGGGCAATACCTCACACCCACGTTAGGGGGTATGCGATACGTGGTCCTAAACGCCTCTACTTGCTCAGGGCTATCCATCATGTACTCGAGTTTTCCCATGGTGGTTAAACGGAGTGACTGGCCGAAGAGAAAACTAAAGGATTCGGTGAGCGATGACTTACAAGGGCTAGACCGGGGAAGCGATTGCAGACTCGTAGGAGGACTCGTGAGGGTTCTGAGTAAGATTGGCACCGGCGACTGGGAGATTCGGACGGAGAGATGTGGACGGAGGGGCGCGTCTGTTCTTGCTGGAGCGTCTGGAGATTTGTAAAGTGAGGAAGAAATAACTTCCTCAGAAGCTTTATACGGGGTCAAGCGAAAGGTCAGGGGCACTCCCGCCCAAACCTTGAAGAAAAAACCACAGCCCTTGGATCAATCAGCCACCGTTGGATGCGAAGGACAAAACGTCACCTGGTGCAGTTAATGCAGCGCTTTGGGAATAAGGAAACCGCAGCGGCATTAATGAGGCGTCAGCTCCCACGTTCACACGCGTGCCAGCTCGGTTGTGCGTGTTCCCAAGTTTTTGCTCCGTGGCAAGTCAAAATCCTACTTTTTCTCCTCGGATGCGAAGGAAAAACTACGATTTTGAGGGGCTATTGTGGGGGAGAAAAGCCCAGCCCAACTTATTGGGCCAAAGGCCCTATCCGAGGACCACTGTTCGCCCGAGGAGACCAAGACGCAGCCAGAGGCCCATGTGAAAGGAGAATGTCCGCAGACGAGCACGTGTACCGTCCGAGGAGATGCTCATACGCCCGAGGAGACCGATATCGTCGGACCCGACGAGGCTTATGTCCGGCACGTGTCAAGCGATCTGTTTAACAAGTGTCAGGGGAGAAAAGGGACCTCGGACACGTGAGAAGGTGACAGGAATAGAGAAATATCAAGGAGACAGACTTCAACCACCGCATTTAATGCTCTGCACCTACCCACCTGGCCGCATTTATGTGGAGAAGACCCCTGAACAGTGCATCCTCAGCTACCGCCACTCAGACAGGGCTAAAGGGGGAGTATGATGGGACATGCACTCAAGTGGGCGCACAGATGGTGAACAAGTGGACGGTGGAGATGGAGAAGGGCAGCACTATATAAGAGAGAGAGGTATTTGATAGTGGGGGTGGAGAATCAAGAGAGAGAAAAGAGCATATAATTTTACTGTAGCTCCAACATTTGTAACTTAAGTTCATCAATGAAAATCGCCTCCTCGGACGAGACATTGATCACTGTCCGAGTACCTTTTTATTCAAATTTCCCCATCTTCTATGCCGTTTAATACTGTTGTTCTTCATTACTAGCCTAGCTCTTTCACCCACTCTCTACAAATTTATTGTTTTGGGTTCAGTGGGCTCCAAACCCATACCTCCTTGGGCTTGGGCTGCAGAATCTGACCCTACAACAACTTATCCATGTATATACCTATATATACAACACTTTACACACATATACACTTAAATTAGACTAGAGTAAAATTTCTATCTTGTAAAAAAAAAAAAATTTAATTAAAAAAAAAAATGTGAAGTTCCAAACGAAGAAGCTTGGAAATAATTTAGGGATATTGGGATAGATAAAACGTATTCATCAAGGTGAAAATATTGCTGATAGCCTAATAGCAAACAAACAGCGAACAAAAGAAAAATATTATGAGAGGGGTGGGATCATGGCCTCAAAAATGTTGACAATTTATTTATCCTTTATATTTTATTTTGTGCTCTTGCCCCCAAAAAATGATGAGCTCTCCAAACAAAAAAATTAAGACCTTTTAAATTCAAATATTCAAGAGATTGGGACTTCTATGAAAAACAACAATTATTTGATAAAGCGAAATTAAAATTATTGAAGATGCAAAAATTTTGTTAAAATAATAAAATATAGGTCAAAATGCAAAATTCACCATCTAAGTTTCACCGCTTTTTATTTCAATCTTCTAAGTTTGAGTTTTGTCATTTCAATCCTCTAAGTTTCATTTATTCTCAATTAAGCCCCCTATTAACAATCTGTTAGCTACTACTGTTATCCATAGCAAAATGGCCCCGTTTTGTCCTTTTTTAATTTTTAATTTAAATTTATTATTTATATATTAATTTTAATAAAACTTTAATTTATAAGATAAATAAACCAAAAATTAGATTTAGAAACATGTCTTATTTGGAGAACAGTATTGAAGACAAAATTTGAATCCCCACCCAATACTGAGAGACAGAGAGGGAGAAAGAGGGAGAAGAGAGATAAGAGCAAGGAAACAACTATAATATGAATTTGAAAATTAGAATGGGATAGATCTACAGTAATGGTTGACTTAGCCTTTCTGGCTTGGGAGAGCTTGAAGGGCTCCGTCACGTTCAAAGTAGCTTTTGGAGGCATTGAAATCGGTTGCTAGGTTTGTTCTCCAAGTGGGAAAAACATTAGCCAAAGAAGGGATATATGTGGAAACCCACTTATTCAATCCACCTTCTGTTTCATTAGCAATGAGCTTAAGAAATATGAGAGAAAATGCTAGATTTGCTTGGAAGAGATTTAAATCAATGTTTCTTAATCTAATTTATGGTCTTTTTTAATTAATGTTTTCTTAAAATTAATAAATAAATTATAATAAAAAAAAAAGACAAAACGACGTCGTTTTGTTGTAGATAACGGCAACAGCTAATAGATTGTTAATGGATGACTTTATTGAGAATAAATGAAATTTAGAGAACTGGAATGACAAAACTCAAATTTAGAGGACGGAAATGAAAAGTGGTGAAATTTAGGGGGTAGATTCTGTATTTTGACCTAAAATATATTTTAACTCTTTAAAGTGTTTAAACTACTAAATATGAAAAAAAAAAAAATTCATTAATTAATTAACCATCTACCCTTTTAGCGCAAATGACCAAAATGCCTTCTCAAACACAAGAAAAGAAACAAAAAAAAAGTGCCCAAATGCGAAAGATGATCCAATTACTACATGTGCCATGCAAAGTGCAAAGTCAACAAACAAGAATAGTGCGAGGCAGTGTCATTATCAAGGTGTTAAAACTAGTATCACATCATTGAATACATTTTCATTGTTTTCAAGACAAAAGACCATCTGAGATCAGCTTCAAGTTGCTCCTCGAATCATTCGGTACCATTTTGCAGTTCAGTTTCCTGGAGATTCTGATCATTCATTGTGCTGAACGAATCCATGGTCAGGTAATTCATTTGAGTACAAAAGTAATGTTATTATAAAATTATTCCTTTTCAATTTTGCTCATGGTAGTTCTAAATAAGGTTTCTTAGTTTACACTATTTCCATTCATTAATTACACTATTTCCATTTCATTATATTATTTTCCATTCTTTTATAATTTATTCATTTTATTTTATTCCTCTATAGACACCCAAAATAAACTTAAACAGCATTTCCAAGAGTCAAACAATCATAAGACTGCCAAAGCATAGTGAAGCCCTTTCCCTCCTTCCCCATATAGTTGCCTATAGGGATAGCAATTTAAACTTGTTTTCCGCCTCACCTGCCCCGCATAGCAAATGGGGCGGGGATGAGGGTTAACATTTTCCTCATACCCACCCCATTTATATTTAAATAATTAAAAATGTTTTTTTATAAGGCATCTATATGTGTGTGCGCGCGCGCATACATGCACACTCTTTTAGTCTTCAAACTTTAGATTTATGATTTTTTTTTATGTTGTATTATTGAATTTATATTTTTATATTATAAGATTTAAATTTTTTAATTATCGTATTTTTATGTTTTAATACTTGAATTGTTCCTTCTCAAAAAAAAAATACTTGAATTGTTGTATTGTTATATTTTCTTAATACTTGAGAAAGATTTGTGATGTTAGAACTTCTTTTAATCGGGGGACAGGGTGGAAGGGATGTTGAAAACAATCTTATAAGAATTATTAGAAGCGGCTCTCAAGTGAAAGCAATCATCATTGTCAGCAGCTAGCAAGCAATCCCAAGAAAGCCAACTACCTAATCTTTCTTATTCCCATACAAGTACCTTAGATATTCTCAAATTAAACAACTAAGCAAAAGAGCGTTAAAACAACATCTCTCTCTCTCTCTCTCTCTCTCTCTCTCTCTCTCTCTTCCTTTGGTCCACAATAAAACTTGGTGGCTTTAGATCTCTCAGTCTACTCACGCACAATCTCAAAAGAACCTAATCTCTGAGACAAAGGTATAAGGATGTACAACAACCAAACTAAAGAATTGATCTTCTATATCTAGGACTCCACCGACATAACATGATAATGGCTCTTTGTTTGGGAGTTATTAAGGGATGTATTCTCCGTTTATTTGATCCTTGAGTATTTTACAATAACCAAACTAGGGATGGCAAAATCTGATTACAAACACGACACGACTAACCTGTTTATAAATAGGTCATAGGTCCAGACTAAACGGGGTTCGAGTCATATTCGGGTCGACACAGCTAATTGGTTTTATAAACATGTCATGTTCAGGTTCAACATGCGAACATGTTTGACCCGTTTAGCTTATAAAGGTATTAGCTTTTTTTATTATTATTTTGTTATTATTGCTTAATATATGATTATAATTATATGTTTATTACTATATTTATGGCTATAATTGTATTTTAATTTTAGATATCTAAGAATTGATAATAGGTTATTTAGGTCAGGTATGACCTATTGATCAAACAAGTTATTAAACATGTCATTTGTATTGACATTTATATGATTTGTTAATTAAACGGGTTAAATATGTCAAGTCGGGTCGACCTGTTTAATAAACAGGTTGTGTTAGAATTGAAGATTCTTGACACGTTTACTAAATAGGTCAGATTCGAGTCAACCCATATAGCTAAATACTCATGGCTCAACACAACACAAACCCAACCCATAAACACGAATTGCCACCCCTAAACCAAACTAAAGAATCACAAGGTGATAGATGATTCAAAGAGCCGATCATTTGGAACTGAGGCAAAACAAATTCTTGTACGCATAAGATGAGAGTTCAAATCAAAATAATGGGAGAAATGGGCAAATCGACCTCGTGAACCTAGTATTCAAAAAGATTGGCATATTTTCCTTGGGATTCTTGGAGAAGATCGTCCCAACTACAATTTCCAACTCTCTTTGCCTCTTTGTTTGATTTGATGATAAATTTAAGAGATGTGAGAGATCTAAAGTCATCAGTTCTTCTAATATTTTGCTTGAGAGATTTGCAGCCATTAGGGTTTCTCACAAGTCAGGAAAGGTATAAAAAAATTTTAAGAGAGAGAGAGAGAGATGGTGTTTAAACTTTTAAGTTAATGCAGTTTGCTTAGTTTTCAATTAGATAGATGACTGAATTTTATTTTTAAGAGGAGAACTTAAAGAGCAATAATTAAAATATTTTATCTAAGTTTTTCCCTTAATAAATTATATATATATATATATATATATATATATAACTTGTTTGTGCTAAGATTGGTAGTAACAAGTACTTGTGGATATCTGCTAGAACAGAGCACAGGAAAGGGGGGGGGGGGGGGGGGGGTGGCGAATTGCTCCTAAGTGGGAATGTGAGAGATAAAGTTCTCATGCAGAGCATTGCTAGTAGGTTACATAAATCTCTCTCTATTTTAGAATAGAATATGACAAAACTTAGGTATAGTACCTTAGGTGTTGTTCTTTAGGTTCACCTCTTAAAATTCAACCATGTGGCCACTTAATTAAAAAATATACTATCATCCTATGAGAAAAAATCCATATGGTAGAATCTTAAAAGGAAAACCTAAGGAACAACATCTAAGTACTGTACATAAGTCTTGCCCTTTAAAATAAAAACATATTTTTTTAGTTTTAGCTAACCATTTTTTCTTTTCATCCACTCTAATTCCTAATAACTCTATTTTATTCAAATATTATTTCTACCTTCATTTTTTTTATTATTGCTTTCCAAAAAAAACACCAACTTTACTTTATCATAGTTATCAAGACACAAACAATAACCAAACATTCAAATATTATTTCTTCATTTACTGACAATAAACAACATTTAAAGAATGAATAGTACTCTCAAAACCAAATTGGGAGAATTAACTTTATCACTCTAAAATATACTATCAATTACACTTTGCATCTTAAACTTTTCGAATGCACACTTTACACCTTAAACTATGATCATTATTACACTTTGCACCCGACATCAAGTTTGCCATTACTTTAGATGGAAAAATATGGCACAACATAAAAAGACATAATTACACCTCTTCTTAACCCCTTGAAAACAATCAAAAAATTATATTTTACCACTCTAAACTATACTCCTAATTACACTTTACACCCTAAACTTTAAATTCCCTTCCAATTTAACAGTAACTTAACATCATAATGCAAAAAATACTCTCTCCGTCCCACTTTTTTTATCCTCTATTCAATTTTGAGATGTCCAAAATATTGTCTTGTTTCTAAAAACAAAGGTTACTAATTTACTAATATTCCTATCATACCCCTATTAATTTACTAATTCAATTTTTTGATAAATTTTTTTAAAAGTAGTTTTAAAAACTTATACATTTTTAAAAGATAAACAATATAATAAATGATATTCCCTTAAAAAGTTTGATTTTTCAAACAGGACAAAAAAAGTAAGACAAAGAAAGTAACATTTAGTATAGTTTATGGTCGTAAAGTATCCCACTAAAAATGTGGCTGTAACTAAAACCTATCTTTAGAGAAAAGTGGGTAAGGCTAATATGAGTAGATTTTGGGAGTTTCTTATTTTGGTTACCCGTATTCAATCACTGTAATTTACAACCAATGCTCTTAGAACCTTGCCAAAGGAAAGCAATCAACTAAACGGTCTATTCAATGCAGAGTCCTTCAATCGACTTAACTGAAGACTAATGGCCATTAGGAATTTTATGAAGGACAAAACGGTCAACCTGATTTTGACTCAAAGTAAGCCTTTAAGGTAAGTTTACTGTTGACAATTTACAAAAATAAAAAATAAAAAATAAAAGAAAACTGTAGTCGAGAATGGCTCACAACTCCACAATTGTGCATTATTTTGCTGGAACACTCCACACGAGAATCAAAACAAGAATTTTTTGATAAACAAGAAACGAAATTAATGATTAACTATAATTCAAAATTCGAAATCTTCCAAAAAATAAAAATAGCACGCATTAAAAGTCCTTGTACCCAATATTGGCAATAATAAGCAACAACTACAAAACTCAGATACTCAAAAGTACAGCACGGATTACTAGTTCATTAGAGTAATAACCATTAAGCTTTACGCCACAGGAAGGACCTCAATATCAGTCGCCACTGCAGGCGACCGGTAATGATCCTCCTCCTTTGGAGTGTGGATTGTGACCAGATCAGGTAAGGGAGTTTTGGGGCCCATCTTGCCGTGGGGATCCCAATCAAGCATTATCTTGACCTTGATACCTAGAACACCCTGTATGCCAAATAGATATTTGATAAAAATCAGACTCATAAAAAGTTATGCAAGTTTATTTGGAACATTTGGCCAATGAGAACGATCTAATAAAAGCAACTCAAACTGAAAAGTCAATCTAACCTGTCTCAGAAGAACATGTCTAACAGCAGAGTCAATATATTCATTGACTGGCTGACCAGAAGAAATCATATATCCATCCTTGAACTTCATGGCCTTTGCACGTTGTGCCCTAAGCTTTCCACTAACAATCACCTGTTAAACGTACCAATTAACATTAAATCCAATTCCAAACAGATCAATAAAAGCCAGAACGATAAGGGTTTGAAGCTGCCTACAAACCTCACATCCCTTTGCCCCACTTTCCATGACAAATCTCAGTACACCATAGCAAGCCCTAAATGAGAATTACATGTATCAAGTTAGTGCAGCTTTAAAGTATAAACAACACAAATGAAGTCAACAGATGAAGTAGAATAGAAAAAAACTAAACCTATAATTCGAAAGGTACACTATTCTTAATTGAGTTCGTACTTGAACCAAAAATAACAAGGCATGATCTCACATGCAATTCACAACATCAGAGAAGCATTAACTAAAGCACAGAAGCTATTTCTATGTTCAAAATCTTGGGATGGACCACCATTTTACCTTATTTATAACCACCACTAGTTTCATAATTTTAAATCCTGTGATGGAGAAAATAAAACAGTAACCAACGAGTCAATGGTATTGATTTCTTCTAGAAGCTCCTTGTAACCATATCGTAGATCAAATTCGTGTGTTAAAAGAAAGAGAGATCCTTTTTTCTTTGGGGAGGAGGGGTGCATTGACCAAAAAAAATACAGCAAGGGCACTGAAGAAATAAACTTGGACAAATAGGAAATAATGTAGCAATTCCAAGCATACAAATCTAAGCAAGTTTCTTGTCATTGTTTGAACAGCCAGAGTTGCAACTTTAATGTAGTCATCTTCCGACACAAAGATGGTATGGAATTATTACCTATTTGCTTTATAGATGACTGACCATATGGTAAAAGAATGACCAAGTACAGAAAAATTGACCAAAACAAAATACAGCTAGGGCGCTGAAAAAATAAACTTGGACAAATGGGAAATATATATAGTGATTCCAAGCATACAAATCTAAGCAAGTTTCTTGTCATTGTTTGAACTGCCTGAGTCACAACTTTATTGTAGTCATCTTCCGACACAAAGATGGGTATGGAATTATTACCTATTTGCTTTATAGATGACTGACCATATGGTACAAGAATGACCAAGGACAGAAAAAATGGAAAATAAAAACTACAAGACAGCCGAAGAGCATATGGTTTTCATAATGCAAATGAAAACCCAATTCCAGAGAAGTTATGAAATAAGGAGAGAAATGAAGAATTGACAATAATGTACCCTTCCCAAGGTTACTGCATGAAAACCAGAGCACTTCACGAGGATGATGGCATGAAGGGTACTCGAGTAATATTAGTATAGTCATCTTCCAACACAAAATTGGTATGGAAACACCAATCTGCTTTGTAGATGACATAAAAACTTGGACCAAAGTCCAAGTGACATAAACCAGATTTTACAAAAACCAGGCCGTGTTAATTCAAATGCACAAACACCCCCAAAGACTTTCCCAATTTTTCTATCCAGAACAAACAAGGATTCCTATTCAACAATCAATACAGAAATATAAGACCAATTTTGTGGAAGAGAAATAAAAACAACACAGGATCAGATTCAAGTTAAACCTAGTGTAACTCTTGATAATGTTACAACATCCAATAATTTTAAATTGGATTAGTTTTTTGACAAAAACTCCATTAGATTATATATACGTATGAGGCTCATTTACCAATGCTCCACTAGCTCAACAATGCAATTATTCAATCAACCAATAACACACTAAACAGTATTACTTTTGAAAATCAAGATTTATAACCTAATATCCACATTACAAGCCTATACACCACTATATTGATATCTTCAATTCAACACAACTAACAAATCATAGCGAATCCATATAAGCATTATTCTCATAAGTCATTTCCACCATTAAACATATACAAAACATCAAAGACAAAAACAAAATATATAAATGATTGAAGCATATACCTCCTAACAGCGAGACCTCCGAGAAGCTTGTATCGGAGAGACTCGGCTTGAGCAATAGCGCAAAGACCTCTGTTGTTGACCTTCTCAGCGTAAAGCTCCACGCTGTTCTCTGGAAACTTGAACCTTTTCTGCACCACCGAGGTCAGCTCTCTGATCCTCCTTCCCTTCTCACCTACAATAAACAATCAATTCAAAATAATACAAATTTGCCAATCACAAACCCTAGAAAAATCAACACACTGAGATCACAAATCACGGAATCGAAACCAACCGAGAACGTTCTGGGTTCGTGTGGCTCTGATGATGATCTCGGTTCGCATCGGCGTAACCCTAACCTCGACGCCGGAATAACCGTCCTCAGCGAGCTCACGAGTCAGGACCTCGTTCAGCTCGGCGTAGAAAACTCCGTCAGCTACGAACTGTAACAAATACAAATAAACAAAAGCTTGAAATGAGAAACGTAGGTTCGCATTTTTGTTTTCTTGGCAAACAAACGAAGAGTTAAGGAAAGAGGAGGATCTGACCTTTCGCTTCTTGCTCATCTGAGTCGCCATTTTCGAAGGAAGAGGAGTAGGGATCTGCGCTCTGAGCTTGAGGTGGTTTGTGCTCTGTCGATTCGAAAACCCTAGGGTTTTTTCTGAGGTGGAGAAGAGGGGTTATATGTATGGGAGGGCAAGGGAATCTGACGGTGGATATGGAATTAGGGTTTTCGCTTCAACGGATGGGATTTGTTTATTATTTTACGGCTCTGTTTGGTGAAGGGTTGTGCTTTGTCGAGTGTAATACTAATAACGACCTCTCGTCGTAACACACATCGAGTTATTAACAATTTAACACTTGCTTTCCATCACTCTTTGTGATGAATTACGTTACAAAAGATCCTTGACAAAGAGGACAATATAAATTTATGACAAAAATACAAATAAAACCTTTATCTATTGTCATTTTGGTCCCATAAATTCTATTTTTGTTATTTTGGTTTTTTAAATTCTTATTTGCTAGTGAGTTCCAGTTAGTTTAACTGGTAAAGTCTATAATGGTTAAGTAAGAGATATGGGTTTTAATCCCCACCTACACCAAAAACTAATTAGTGTTTTGATATAATGATAAATGACTATTTTCAAGAGCAAACGTTGTAAGTTAAAACTATCTTAAAAATTCCTATTTGCTATCACCAAAATAACAAATGTGAACTTATATGACCAAAAAAAAAAATTAAACATATAAGACCAAAATGATAACTAATTAACTTAAAGAATACAATTTGTATGTTATTCCTAAATTTATTATAAGATTGTTGTGGGTCATTTTTCACGTTTCACACCTAACCACGTGTTTTGCATCTATTAGACGTCTTTTATTTAGGCTTTTTCTAAGAAGGAAGTCAGATCTGACATCTTCACGGAATAGGCTTTAAGGTTCCATTTTGCCATTGCCAATATGTACACAAGCATTAAATCCGGTCCAAGAAGCTTTATTGCGAAATGTACTCATCAAACAAATGTTAGTTTGTAACATGTTAGCATACATACTCATAAATATATATGTATATATATATATATATATATATATTGTAAAATGGAATAGCACAAATATAAAAATAATGCTTTATGCGGAATATAATAGGCCAAAAAGGTCTTAGCTCCAACTCCCACGACCTTGTTGCTAAAGATTAGCTCAAAGCTATGAAGTTTGGAACGTAAGTCAAATTCACCATGAAGCTCGAAGAGGAGTGTCTTTTTTGGGAGAGAGGGAGTACTTTAGTGGTGCATGCAAACATATTTTACTAAGGGGTTTCTCTACAATTTCAAAACTACGTGCTGCTATTTTTCTCTACTAATACCTATGACTTTCTCTGTTGTAGTTGTTGTTGTTCTCTTCTCTTGTTCTATTCTTATTTATACACAAATGTTGGGACTTTCCCACCCCTTTTCCGGTTGACTCTCTTCCTCCATCTTTGGCAATTCGTATTACAAAAGAGGTTTTGATTTCTTTCTCTATTTGGTAAATACACTAATCTCAACGCTAACTCTCAAATCCCAGCAACCCTTCTTTTCTAACGAGGATTATCCTATTTAACCAAGGTTCAATCTTAAGATTTTCTAAGCATGCACCTTACGGTCTTTTTTCGAAAGGACCATTACGGAATTCCAAAAACCAAAGATCTCTCCCTTCACCAAGCCATAACTCTCGAGCTTCAATCAGCGGTAAGTCCTCCTCTCTTTCCAAGTTTGGGATGCAAAGGAGCAGGACCCATCCTTTCCTTCACACTGCTCAATGCCTTAAAATCCATAATTGCTTCCTTGGACCATTTCTTTCATGTTCTGCAGCGTTTGATATCTCCTTTCTTATCTCATTGGATCTCATTCTACAGCATGAAACCTAGGAATTTCCCGTTCTGTAGTGTTTGAACTCGGGGATTCTCCTCCTTTTAAGGCATGTTTTCCTCCGTTCTACCGTGTTCTTCTATTCTCCCATCTTTTCATTGGAATGCCCAGTGGAGGTTTTATGTTCCTCCAATTTCTTCTAACTCCTTTATACAAAGGGGTTAGGTCTTTTTAGGCCTATTTCATATCATTGCCTAATGCAAGGGTCTTGGGTCACTTATAGGCCCACTTACTCTCATACCCAATGTTTTTCTAAAGAAGACCTTTTGTGGGCTTTTTCTATTTTCTTTAATATGTTTGGGCCATTCTCGTGCCTAGGTGCTAACTCTCTTTTCTTTTTTTCCTCAAACCAATAGGCTTGATTCACTAAGCCTTAAGGCCTTACTTGCTGGCCCAAAATGTGTGAAAATTTGGATATCTACAAAGATAATAGAGAAAAGAAAGTGAGAATTTGTTCTTATTTATAATTTGACAAAAGCAAAATGTTTGCAGGGTGTTATGTCCCTTTTACCACCTTGCCACTTGTATACAGGTGTAGACTAGCTCATTTTTTGGATTTGGGTTTAGTTGAGAGGATCAAGTTTACTACTCACATCAACATTGGAGGTGATGACAACTATCAGCAACAAAGGGTGAGAAGAGAAAGAAACAAACTAACTATAAAAAATTGCTTTTATTATGACTGGTGTGATAGGAAAATAAAGGTTTTAGTGTGAGGATGGAGAAAAAAAAAAATGATGGGCTGCCAAACAAGGTGAAGACTTGATTCTTGCATCAATTGAATGTTGCGCACAATTTTTTTTTTTTTTCTAATACATTGATTTCTAAGGGTGAGAAGATTTGAACCTTCAATGTCTCCATTAGAAACATTAGAAGGTGTTAGTTGACTTATAAAACTCTTACCTCTAGGCACAAAACTTTTGAAATTCAAGTGTTAATGGAAGATAAGGACAGGTGAATCAAGTTAAAATTAGAGTTCCATTAAAAATATATTTTTTTAAATTTAAGAGGGTTATTTTGGGGGGGGGGGGGGGGGGGTGGGGGTCTTATAGCATCTTAAGGGTGTCATGAAAATCCTCATGTAAAGAAAGTGAGTCTATTTGGACCGAAGATATTGTCAAAATTTAGGCTTTATTTGGAAGTTCATAAAGAAATGGAATGAGTAAACTATAAAAGAATAAAATTGAATGGAATGAAATGAAATGAAATAGAATGAGTTTAAGAAATAGAACGGAATATAATATAATTGAAGCCATATTGTTTAGATTTTTTTTTTATAAAAAAAATAGTAAAGGAATGAAACTTAAACAACCTTGTTTAAGAGAACCATTAGAAGAAATGGGAATTAATAATTTTGTAAGTGATACTACTCCTTGTATTAAAAAAGAAATTTTCATTTGTTATAATATTTTTACTGTTATTTTCATATAATTATTAATATTAATAATAACTCAAAATAAAAAAGCAAAAGGATAAAAAGTGTAAAAAACAAAAAACAAATTGATTATGATGATGGCTTAGAATTATAGCCCATTTAGGGTTAAGACAACAAGATTCTGTTACAAAAATTGAGTAGAAAAATAATGAGACAAATAATAAGTGGTGGCTTAGAATTAATTTCCATTAAAAAAAAAATACTCCTTTCTTATTATTCCATTTTGATTAAAATTTCATTTCATTCTATTCTTTCCAATTCTTCCCAATTTTGAGAGAATGAAAAATTCGAGCTTTTTGAGAGGAAAAAAAAGTGTACCTTCATAATCATTCAATTCCCTAGTTTGTGCTTGTGCGGCTGTGGGTTGGGCTAGTAAACCTTCAAAGCTCGTTTAATCAAGTGTCAGAGATTGGGTCTCCAATGATTTTCGGGCCTTGTGTAATGCTTATTTAACTGGACTTATCTGGGTGTACAAAATTGGCCCCAAACAGATTTCAAAACTGTTCCAAAGCACTCTTTAATTTTGCACCCTCTTTTTTTCTTTTCTTTTTTCGATAAAAAAAAAAAAAAAAAGAGCCTTTTTTTTGTATTATACTTTTTGTTGATATAATGGCTTGATATCTTGTACCTTGTTATTGCGATATAGAATTTATTCTCTCTATCACCAAAAACTTTTTCAAACAAAAGGTCTTGCAATACTGATGGTAAAGGAAAAATTAAGTTGATGTGGGGGAGGCAATGATTCAAGCAAGAAAGATGGATTTTTGAAAATTGATTTTGTTAATGACTTCAAAGGACATAAGAGTTATGGAGAATGAAGGAATGAGAATGTATGCTTTTGTTGTTTGAATTTTAATGACGTTATCTTTTGGCTAAATATAAATTACACCATTTAAGTTTGGTGAATTATCATTTTCGTCTCTTAGATTTTACTTTGTTATTTTAGTTCTTAAAGTTTATGTTTGTTATCAACGTTTGCCATTTTGCCTATAAAATATGTTAACTATTAAAATAAAATTCTTCTTAAGCCTTCATTTATTTTTCACTTGAAAATATTATTTGAAATAGAAAATATTTTCAAGTGTTTTGTTATATTCTTAAAAATGCTCAAAAAATTATTTTTTTCAACTACTTTCAGTCTTTCACGCATATTCTCAACTTCCAAACATATGTATAAGTATAATAAACAAATTCCAAAATAAATCCAAAATAATAGAAAAATATTAATGGAAAAGAAAATTCAAGAGAGAATGTGGGATTGGCAACACAAAGATGGAGTCTCATGGATCAAGATTGAGAGAGAAAGACAAAGAGAAAATGTGTGTGTGGAGGTTGTGGTTGATGAGTTCTATACAAGACAAAATATTTGGCATGAAAATAGAGGCGCATATAATTTTACTCCAAAATGCTCCAAATTGATCAACATTTCCAGTTGTACCAAACACCTTAAATTGGAGACTATTTTAGGTGAAAAAATCCGGCTAATACTAAAAAAATTAATAAAATTTCATTTTAGTATTAAAAATAGTTTTAATGACAATTCACCAAAACTTAAAGGGAGTAAATTGTATTTTCGCCAAAAATAAAATGAAAATTTAGTAATTTTTTTAGTATAAAAAATAATTTTTTTAATAATAGTTAACCAATTTTATGGATGAAAGGACCAACGTTGACAACAAACATGAACCTTAAGAACTAAAATGACAAAAATGACAAAAATGATGATTCATCAAATTTAAAAAGGTGTAATATTTATTTTAGCCATTTAAAAAAAAAAAAAAAAAAAGAAGAAAATGTCAATTTCTATTCATTCTTTGGTAATATGTTCTAAATAACCTTTGTATTTTTGACATTTTGGACATATCTAGTGTTGGAATTAAAGGGAAAGGAGAATCTTTTGAGAAAATAATAATAATAATAATAATAAAGGGTTATGTGGTTTAGTATGATGGCCTACATCTACCAGAGAAAGTATAAGTAGCTACAACTTTTTTTTTTCTATAATTCAATAGTTGGGGCCTTGGGGGAGGGTCGATTTAAACCCTAAATAAATTCGTTTGAAACATTAAGAAGTGCCAACAAATTTAACTGCAAGGTTCTTGGCTAAGTAGCTACATCCTTATTATTCTTGGTTGTCTTTACAATGAACCCTAAGTTGGTATATATAGAGGTTAGGGTTAACCTTAATTGGACGTGCAATATAATTTTCACAAAAATTATAAATCTAGTAATACAAAAATTTCCACAATTTTGTTGTTGACAAGATCCATAAATGATGTATAATAAAAATAATGTCAATTATAAACCCAATTTAAATTAAATGTTTTTATTAAAAAAAAAAGATGCAATGGGGTTCGATTGATACTCGTGGTGTCTACTTTATGATGGTTAATTACTCTTTATAGGCGAAGACACCAATAAGTTCTTCTTGGTGTATTACTAGATTCGAATCTAGATCTCTTACTCAACAACAACAAAAGATACTTAACTAATAAGCTGTGAAATTGATATATTACTTCCATCACAATCTGCAACTTTAGCAAGTTACAAAATGTGTCTCTAACATTGCCAGGTGATTAAGAATAGTTTACCGGTTAGATATCAACCGCATCAACTTTCAGCTATTCGATCAAGTACTTTTTTTTGTTTGAGAGAAAAAGATAATTCAGATCAAAGATCTTTCATGATCTGAGGTATTCAAGTAATTGGTATTTAAGCCATGACGTTGTTGATCCAACTGATCAAAGCCAGCATTAAAGCGCTTTGCCTGTTGCCCAAACCCAGGAAACGTAGCAAGATTGTGAATTTGTGATCATTCATGATATGCACTTATGGCTTATTGTCTTCTATTGATTGCATTTGCATCTCCCAAAGGCAATAGTAGTCAGATAGATATTTTTGTTTTTCTTCTTTTGGTGGGTCTGAACTCTGAACTTAGACTGGCCCCTTTTTAGTTTATATCAATACCATTTTGCAGTTCTATGTATGAAGCCAGATAATGGTCCAGACTGAAGGTCTTGTGAACAATCCCTCTGGCTTTGTATCAACAGGGACAAGTACACTATCCCTGAAGTCTGAACGATGGACTACAGAATCAGACGTAATAAAGAGAACATCATGAGACTACAGTAGTTTCTAGTTTCTACTTGCTATGCCTATGGAGTGGTGACTACAGAACAAGACTAGCTAGTGCCGCAGTTGCAATAAGGCAAAAGTATCACTCCAACATGCTCTTTTTCACTATTTGTTGACTTGTTATAGTATTCGGATAAGTTTGCAAAAACTTTTATCTATAAGAATCTACTTTTTTTTTTTTTTTTTTTCAAAACAACCTATCTCAAATTATCTATTTTACCCTATATTTTATTAAAATAATAAATTTTTTTAATTTTAAAAATTATTTTTCTTTCTTCACATGCAAAAAACATCATTTACTCTTTTTATTCTTTCTTGAAATACGTAAAGAAAGAATAAATAACTAAATGCAAAATTAATAGTGTTAGTGTAAATTTACACGATTTCTGTAGCAAATTTATAAATTTACATAATTATATACGGACTGATCTTAGTCTTTTTGGGCAAAACTGTGTAAATTCTATTCATTTTTTCTATTGTACATACACGGATGCGAATGACCTTAAGTTCTGAGCAGTGCAATTAATATTATTTTATATAGTTTAATTACTAATAATGCTTTTATTATAAATTATGCTGGTACCACATTGGGCACAATTTTGTGCTACGAGTTGTGATTGGCAAATGTGTGTACCCACATGACCTACTGACATACTTTTGCCAATTACAACTTACAATGTGGCGAGTTGTGACATAAAATTGTGCCCAATTATATAATACTAGCACAACTCTTTTATTATATACTAATCATAAATATCACCTGAATTGAAATTTTTGTTTCATGTACACAGTCAGAGGAATGTGAAACAAGACCCAATTAAGCACTTATTCCAAAACAAGATGTAAAACAAAAAACACATGGCATGTTTTGCTTATGTCCTGTTAGCACGGGAACAGAATGCAAGTATGCCTCGAAAGGAGAAATATTGGACATATGGGAGATTTAGGCATGCGTTTAAATACATATTTTTAGTTTTTAAATAATATTAATTTTTTTATTCACACGTATTTTCAAAAAATACAAATAATATTATTAGAACAACATTACCAAACGGGTCCTCATTACAAGAGAATTTTACAAAATAATTTGATATTTCTTATGTTAATATGTACTTTCATACAACTCTACAGCTTTTTTACTGTAAATTTTGAAGCATAGAGGGTGCATTACCAACAAGGGCGGAGTGAAGATTTTAAACTAGCGGAGTCTGGAGTAAAAAAAAAAAAAAAAACCAAATAGGCATCCACATAGTATTAAAAAATTATAAATATATAAAATCGTTGTTTCCAAATACATTAAGATGTACATTTACCAACAAAGATAAATTTTTTTAATACTATACTGGTTAGAATTTTTGTTTTTGTTTTTGAAGTTAGAGTATTCACAGTACTGGTGGTGCTAAAATTTTAGCTTTTAGATAAAAAAAACTACTTTACCTATTTTACCACTTTACAATACACTCGATATCAAATGTTATATTTTTTTTGTTACTTTATTTAAAATAATATAAACAACTCATTAAAATAATAAAGGAAAAGAGAGAATTTGAGTTTTTTAATTGAAGGAAGAGATATAATTTTAATAAAATATTTTATTTTATTTTTAACAACTTGTTATAGTCAATTGGTATCCAAAAAAATTTAGCTTTAACTTTTCCAATAACACATGATATTTTGGTTCTTTAGTGGTAAAATAGTTTTTTTTTTTTTTTTTTTTTTGCTAAAATACAATCACCATTGTGAATATTTTTATTATTTTTGTTAAGTTTTTGGGTTGGATAGTTACTATTTGGGTGAGGCTGACTAGGCTTATTGAGGAGAAGGAGGTCTAAAGTTTTGGAAGGGGCCCAAATACAAAAATTAAATATATTAGGGTTTGTTTGGTAAGAGATTTCTAGTAACGTTGTTTGTATTTTTTGGAAATACATGTGAGTGAAAGAGTGTGTGAAAATACGAGTAATATTATTTAAACACTGAAAAATGTTGTTTAAATAATGGTAACAAACGAACCAATAATAACTATAAATAAAAAAAATAAAAAAGACCTTGGGGGGCCTGGCCCCCTTGGGCCCCCACTTAGGTCCGTCCCTGATTACTAATATATGTTTATGTTAGGTTTAGCCGTTTAGGTGTAATTAAGTGATTGCTAAGGTTAATAAAAACTTCTATTTTACGTATGCAAATAATAGAATTTGCATATTACAATAACAATAAATTTTTTTTTGGAGAAGATTAGAGCATTCACATTAGTTTCCTCTTAGAGCATTCACATTAGTTTAACTATCTATTATTTTCATACACACACCTCAACCTCAATATGTTTTCAATATTGAAATTTAATGTAGTGAGGATAGAGGCTCACTACATGTAGCGAAACAATAGTACTTATTAGAAGACACACGAAAAAAGTAATACTAGTGTTTTAAGACGTGTTTATAATACATTACATAATCAAAGTACAACTACAAAAGGCTTAACCTTTGTAATTATAGACTAGGGTTATAAACAGCGGACACTAGACACACAACCAATTAGGGGTGGCAAAATTTGACACGACTCACGAACCCGACATGACTAACCTGTTTATAAACAGGTCATGAGTTGAGGCTAAATGGGTTTGGGTCATATTCGGGTTGACACAGCTAACCTGTTTAATAAACAAGTTGGGTTCGTGTTCAACATGCGAACCTGTTTAACCTGTTTAGCTTATTAAGTTATTAGTTTTTTTTTTTTTTTTTTTGATATTATTGCTTAATTTATGGTTGTTTTTATATGTTTATTACTATATTTATGGTTTTAATTGTATTTTAATTTTAGATATACGGAAATTGATAAAAATTATATAGGTTAGGTATGACCTATTAATCAAATAGATTATTAAACCGGTTATTTGTTTTGACTTTTACATGACTTGTCAATTAAACGAGTTAAACGTGTCGGGTCGGATCGACCTATTTAATAAACAGGTTGTGTTCAGGTTGAGGATTCCTGACACGTTTACTAAACAGGTCGAGTTCGGGTCAACCCATTTAGCCGAATACTCATGGCTTAACATGACACAAACCCGACCCGCGAACATGAATTGCCACCCCTACAACCAATATGGGATAAACATTAGTGAGACTGATGTGAATGCTCTACACATGGGCGGCTCTAGGAACAGTTCAGGGGGTTCAAATGAACCCCCTGAGCTGGCCAAAAAAAGAAAAAACTTATATATAATTTTTTAATTTATTTTTTAACCCTCTTAAAATAAAATTTTGAACCCCCTAAACCTAAATTTTTTTAAAGCCTAGTTGAAATGAACTTGATTATGATTATCTTATTGACAATATTTTGGTCAAACAGTAACTCTAACAACAAAAGTATAAATTTATTCTTCTTAAATTAAAAAAAAAAAAAAAATCATTTAGATCTTAAAAATTTGAAATAAACTAATACATAAAAGTTTATTGCATTTAGATCTCGCTTGAAGTTTACTTAACAACAATAATTCATATGTTTATAGTATTTAAAAACAATAAATAATTTCCAAGATTTAATCTTAGCAATAATAATTAGTATCTATATTATATTAATAAACTATTATAAAAAAAAAATTGTATTAATAAACAATATACATTAAACTTATAGTTTATCTTATATAAGAAACTTATAGTTTTCTAACATTAAACTGGTTGTTACTGATGAAAAAAAAAGAAAGTAATTTCAGTAGTGAATTTAAATTAAAACTAATAACAAATTATCACCTAAAATTGTTAGAAAAGTGTTATGGAAATTTTGTAAATATAGCACTTTGAAAATAAAGAAATCACGTAAACTACAAAATTCATTTTTTACCCAAAATGCATTTTCTTATTGACCCCCCTAAAAATATATCCTGAAGCCGCCACTGGCTCTACAATAACAATATTAATATAGTTTGACTGATAATAACAATATTGATATTGTTTGACTAACAATAACAATAACCAACAAAAAATAATGTGAAAATATGGTCTTATATATGATTTTTGTCGTTTGCTTCCTTAAGCATTGTTTCATATTACCAAGAATGGGCTTAATGCCTAAAATAGTTTAGGTATTAAATTATTATTTTTAGAATGAACTTGATGAATCTTTCTCTCATTTTTCAAGTTAATTTAAAAAAAAAAAAATTAAAAGAGATAGAGAGAGAAGGAGAAGATATTTATCATTTGACTAACTAACACTTATTTTACTTAAGAAAAAAGAAATAACGATATAATGGTGATAGTAATCACTCAACAACCCAAGCGGGCTTCATTAATTTACAACTAGTCCATCCAACTGTTTCACTAATTCTACCTATAGCAGAGCGTTAAGACTTCAAAATTTTGGTGTGGTCACGATCCAACAAGGACCTTGAGGATAGGTAATGATGGGTCAAACTCTTCTTCCATGACAAAATCCGAAAGGTGACACCACTTTCAAAATTACCAATTATTAAAACCTATATTAAGTTATTAGATTTATGTCATCATATATATATATATATATATATTTAATTACAAAGTGAAGCATAATCAGAATTAGTTTTTAATTGTGTCTAGTTTTGCACCACATATTTAATATAATTTTCTTACTTTTAGTGTTAAATAACTCATTCGTAATAAATAGCATGAAAGTCGAGGTGTCCATCTTACTCGACTGCATAAGAATACCTCATAATCGCCATTATTGAATATTTCACGGCATAAGCACGAGTTATAACTTAGTACTTGTTCATTTAAGTGTGTGTTTGCCAACAACCATTTTTTTAATTAATTTTTTTTTAATTCAGCTTATTTATTTATGTATGATTTTTTTAGGACATATGTACTGCTATTTAAAATCTATTCTTTTCTTTTTTTTCCCTAAAGAGTGATACTACTACAATTTTAACTACATAAACCTTAAAAAGTGACATCTTACCAATCACAAAAAACTATTAATTTGTTACATTGTTTAAGTGGCATCACCAATCATATTCTTGTCACTTTAGTTTGTAAGAATTTTGTAATAAAATTTATAATTTTATAATAATTTTGGCTTTTCCGTTCCCAAATACAACTATACTTTAATCAATTTTCAAAAAAAAAAAAAAACGCTAGATCCTAACCGACCCTAAGTAGGAAAGAAAATTGATTGGGTCACAGGCTGATTTGGACCATATGTTTTTCTAATGAGCACACTTAGAGTTAAAAGAAAAACAAATGAGATTGGTGAAGAGTAAAACCAAAACATTTAACTAGTATCAATGAATTATAAACTTGTCCAATCAAAAATTTAGGGTAAGTCATATTGAAGAAGTTCTGTTATAGTTACCTAATCAATGAAGGGTTTTACTAATGTATGCCCTTAGGGCATATATCAGTAAACTATTTTAAGAAATTTTTTATAGAAAAGCGAAAATGTGATTAATTTTTTTGACAATTTTTTCAATTTCTCATAAAACATTCCATAAAATGGATGATTAATGTGCATCTTAAAAGCATACACTAACCGGACCCATTAACAAAAGGAGGTCAATAAAATGTTAAAAGGGCATTTGCTTATCTTTTTGAAGTTTAAATGGATGTTTGTGTATGGCCAAATAAAAAAGTAGGATGTTTGTTGAATTTAGAATTTATTAATATTATCATGATCATTATTAATATCGTTATTAGGCCATAATTGGAGATTTCAAGCATGGGCGGGCGTGGATTATTATTGTTTGATTACTGTATTGGGTCCAACTAATGATGTTGATACCTATAATATCCATTATTATTATTGTATAGGTTAAAGGGGCAAACTAGACTTGGGTTCCTTTCCAACCTATTTGCTGGAAATGCAAGGAACAAAAGGAAAGAAAGGCAAAAAGTAGATTCCCACTTCACATGTTATGTTAAAGCAACGCTTTAGTTTGTCTTGGCTTGGTTTGTGTTTATGGACCAACTGGTCTGATTTTCTAGCACTTGATGATTACCTTAAGGAAAAAGTTAATGAAGGTTCTAAGTGCATTTGTTTAGTAAACTATTTTAGGAAAAATTTTATAGGAAAAAAAAATTCATATTTTTATAGTTTTTTAATTTCTCATAATAATGGTATAAAAATTTATATAAAATAGTTTATTAACAATTACTCTAAGAGCACAACAGAAAATTCTTAGGTACTCTCGAAGAGAAATAATATTTCTTCCCCTTACATTCACAATGGACCTCATCATAAATATAATGAATGGACTTTATCATGAATGTGAGAGAAGAAAGTACAATTTTCCGTGCTTTGAAAATAAAATTACTCATCTTTAATATGACCCTAACTTAAAACAAAGCACATTTAATTTGATAATTAATAAAGATTGAAGCCTTGTACGGTTTTTTTTTTTTTTTTTTTTTGGTGATTGGAAAATTAATAATTTCAAATTATAATTTATTCAAAATATTAACATTTACCCAAAAAAATAGAAGGGTCTCTAAACATATACATGAGCACATACTCAGAAGTTAGGATTTGTTTGATCATGTGGATTCCAGCCTAGTATTTTTAGCTGCATTGGCGGCCGGTGGGAATAGATTTCATTGACCATAAATGGTCTTGATTATAACCAACAGTCACCGATATTCATCTTTACTTAATTTATTACTGTTTTTAGCCAAGCCCCAAGTCTGATATTGAAGAAAACAGTATGCTATTAAGGCTATCAATTTATTGAAACAAGAAAGTTCTTCCGTCTAAATTGACTCCACAACATATCTTTTTCTTTTTTTTCATTGAAAAAAGATTCTAAAATAATTTGAATGGCGGACCTCCCATCATCATGTACCAAAAGAGTTACACATAACTTTAAAAATAGTAGTATTGTTTGCTTACTCTTATTAGTTTTCAATAAGTTTGGGTTCATAAATTTTTTATTTTTTATAGAAAAATATTGATATATATGTAACGGTATCAATATTAGAACCAAGTGAAAGTATTTCGGTTTCAATTACAACTTCTTTTTTTTTTTTTTTATTTTTTATTAAACCATAGAATTATATTCGGTTTCAATTACAACTTTTTTTTTGGAGTAACCGTTAGAATTATATTAAACTAGGAAAGTGTATTTGGCCAAAGCCTCTCATGATACATATGCCAACAACATCAAAATACAAAGGAAGATTAATGTCAGTAGATGGGCAATTAAAAGTCATAAAATCTTGATGTTGTGTTGCTCCACTCCTTGCGAGCTTGTCAACAAATTAACTGGCTTCTCTAAAACAGTGATTGACCTTCACTCTCAGGATACGCTCCAATAGGTTCTTGCTATCAAAAATCTATATATCTATATATATAATAATAGGTGTAGCGGAGAGAAAATCCAATTAGATTTCAATAGGATTTTCAATTTTGCGCCACTTGTCCTAACCAAAACTCAAAAAAAAATCTAATTAGATTATAAATTTGACTCCAATTTTGTGTCATGTATCTTATTTAAATTTTCTAATTTTTGTGCCCAAATAAATGATGCATTAACATTTAACACGGAAGCCAAGAAAACCACAATGATAATGCTCATTAGCCTAAGCAAGAACATCTTACCTGCACACTTTTATGGAGATTATAAATTGGACTCCAATTTTGTGTCATGTATCTTATCTAAATTTTCTAATTTTTATGCCCAAATAAATAATGCATTAACATTTAACACGGAAGCCAAGAAAACCACAATGATAATACTCATTAGCCTAAGCAAGAACATCTCACCTGCACACTTTTATGAATGATCTCAATAGAGTCTGAAGCTCTTCTAATCCCAAAACCAGAACCAAGGAGTCCAACGAGAAAGACTATAAAAGTAAAACATCATCTCCTCCTAATTCCATATCGTCATCCCATGTCTCCTCCTCTCTCAACTTCTACCAACTAGATCCACACACTACCCTCTCCTCCTCCTTACAGATTTCTCAGAGCAAGGCCGAGTTCAAACACAATGCTCAATCCCACTCTTCCTTGCTTCACACTCTCATACATTAGCGCTTCATTGGCGCCTCCAAGAAGATTCCAAGCTCAATTATCAGTTTTTATTTTTTAATGTCCCTTTATATATTTTAAATAATAAAATGCAATATTCTCTTTTTTCTTCACTGTAGCATCACTTAAATAATAAAATGCAATATTCTCTTTTTTTTATTTGTTGTTTTATCTAATGTTATCCTATGTATGATAAACCAAAAAAAAAAGACCAATAGCATTACTTAAATAATAAAATGCAATATATATTTTTCACTGTTTGATTTAATTCTATCATCCGTGTGATAAACCCAAAAACACAAAAACAAAAAAATTGGCCAATAGCATCATTACAATTAACCAGTCCTGTGCGGTAGCACGGGGTTACATACTAGTTAGTATAGAGTGAGACGATACTTGCTAAACATCCATTCTACAACAAACTTTAGCATCCAACTCAACTTCCACCACCAGTAGGTTCTTCTTAATGCACAACCTTAACCCATCTCTTAAAGCCCATAGTTTCACTTCTACACTATTAACAATTCCTATAACTTTGGCAAACCCCAGAATCCAAAAATCATTATAATCACGTAGGATTCCTCCTCCTCTTGTCCTTCCTAGGTTTCCAAGTGTAGGTATTCAACTTATACCAATTATCTTTAGGCTTTCTCAACTTATCACCTTAATAAATTGTAAAAATTACTATGAAAAAAGTTAGGCAAAAATGCAAAACTCACTCTCTAAGTTTCACAACTTTTCATTTCAGTCCTTTAAGTTTGCATTCAGTCATTTCAGTCCTATAAGTTTCAAAAATTTTCAATTCAGTCTTCCGTTAAATAGTCATCCATTTTTCCATTTACAACCTGAAAATGACCATTTTGAACTGATTATAAATTTTAATTTAATTATTTATTTCTTAACTTAAATAAATAAAACCAAACGGGCCAAACCCCAAACGTCTCTACCCAGCTCTCATCAATGGCTTCCATACCCAGTAAGTCAAAAACGAAAATCCTAACAAAATTTATACAGATCCCAACCATTTCTATCAAATTCTAATAGATCACTTGCAATCATCTCTCTCTGCACCTTTTCTTCTATAGACTCTCCCACCACTCTGTATTTTCACTCTCACACTCCGGAAACCAAAACCCAGAATTCCTTTTTCATTTTCACCACCATGGCTATGAATATTTTCGACCACGAAGTGAACCAAGACACACACCCATGACCTCTTCAAAGTCGCACTCAACTCCGACCAAATCAAAACTTTCGTCACCCATACTCCCCACATAGTTGACTCCTAGCTCTCCGACATCTACCGCATCTACCGCCGCTGTCTCCACCGCCTCATCGTTGGCCTCCAAACCCCGATTCACCAAAGCTACTCTGTTAATTTGTTTCACAATCATCCCCTCACCTTCCTATGACTTCTTGGTTGTCATCCCCTTCTCTTCCTTGCTCGATGGAAAAACTTTGGGGTTTGGTTTTATTTTTAATTTCTGGTTTTTTATTAATTAACATTTTTTTTAAATTAAGAAATAAATAAATAAAATTTAAAATCAATCCAAAACAGTGTCGTTTTAGGGGTGTTAACACAAAAATGGATGATTGTTTAACGGAAGGATTGAATTGAGAAGTTTTGAAACTTAGAGGACTGAAATGACTGAATGCAAACCTAAATGACTGAAATGAAAAATAGTGAAATTTAGAAAGTGAGTTTTGCATTTTAGCCAAAAAGTTATATCCGTAACAATGATCGTTTAGTCTTTAGTAACCATCTTTTGCAGCAACCAAATTTATTGTAAAAATAAATTCAGCAGGCAGTAGTCAGTAGTGAGTACAACAATGTAATTTGAGAGAACACCCACAAGTTCCATAAAGAGAGATCATGGTCTAAACTCTTAAAAGTATAATATGGATGAGTGGCTTGATAGTACAGGGACCAATTTGTAGATGAAAGTAATACGGCCTCACCCATTATTATTCAAAATCTAAATCAGAAACGAGCTATTTCCAGCAATCACTCATGTGGGCCATTCTCCAAAGATCAGGAAATTAGGTTGCCGAATGATGGGGTCCACAAAAAAGACATGTACTCAATCAGAGAAAGAGAGAGATGCTAGGGGGAATCATCAAGTTGAAGGTAGTCATAAAGGATATTTATTGCATAAAGAGAATAAAAAGGAGCTTAAAAAAAAGAAAAAAATTGTATAAAGTAAAAAAGAAAAAGAACCTATGTAGAGGAAGAGATAAGCATGGAGAAGTTCAGTTCCATCTCCAAAAAGAACCTTTGGGTCCCTTTGTCATGTTGTTGGGGGTCACTGTTTATACATATCTGTCTGTCTCTAGGAACTGTAGTGCTTTGTTTTAGACTACCCATAGAATACTTTTATTTCCCTAGCAATACCATCCCAGAGATTGTGATTGGTTGGAACAAAAATAAAATATTGGTCAAAAAGCTCATCATCTCTTATCTGAGATTCTGTTCCTGTGGTGGTGTGTGATTGGGAACTAAAAAGATTATCTAAAGCTGCTTTCTTTCAATTTTTTCAGAGCATCTTCACAGAGATGTATGCATGTTCACGTCTCCACATACAAATTTGAACAGAAAATCATGAACAGTGTGGCTTCTTTGGCAAAGAGAAGTAAAAAAGAAAAAAGAGCTTTGCTAACTAAGGTAGAGATCATGACTGAGAACAGTATCTGAATCCTCTCCACTTCAGTTCTCAGCTAAGGACTAAAAAAGACACTTGCTAATTGGGAGGAGGTTCAAAAGTGGGATAAAGGGTATTATTATGGATGAGTCTTTGTCAAAAGTAGGTGATGATATTACAGGAAAAAGAGATGATACAGCAAATTTATAAAGACCCATATTAGATTTCACCCTTTTTGACGAACAGAAAAAGTTAATAGAAGCCAAAAGCTCTTAAATCTTTTTAGATGAAAAGAAGAAATTGTACATGTGTTCAAAAAAATAAGATTACACAAGTAAAAGATTATCTCTCTATTAAATCCCTGAGTTGGAAAAAATGGAAGGCTGGGGAGGGGAAGAAGAAAGAAAAATGTTGGAACCAATAAAAAATAAAAAATAAATACAAAATACAAAGAAAAGCTTTGTTACCCATTATCAAGAATAGGACCAGAACAAGAAAGTAGAAGGCATAAACATGCTTAATTTCTCTTTTTCAATTAGATCCACAGTTACATAGAGTTACAATGAGGCCAAGTAGAACTTCTGGAAAATTATTTTCTTTTTTCTCTTAAGAAATGTAAGAAGTAAGTGAAGAACTAGAGAAAGTTCACTGATACAGGAGAGTTACAGAATAATCTAATCATGCTCTACCACCTCAACACAAATTGTGAAATTCTTGTTTCCCACCATGCAAAAGAATTAAGAACAGCAATTCTCTATGCAGGCCTATTTCGCTTGTGGCCAGCTTTGCCATCCGATTTCAAAGCCCCACTAGAGTCCCCCTCAGAAGAAGCATCCATGGATTTGGTAAAGGAAGTGGAAAGATCTGCATAGAGGTCAACCACCCTCCTGATATTGTTGTTGAGCTCTCTGATCAGACCCACATTCCTGCTGAGGTTGTCAGGGATCTTGGATTCATGGTTCTGGTTTATCTCATTGATGAGCAGCCTATTCTGATCCAAGATGTTCTGGACTTGACCAAAGTTCTTCTGAAATGTCTGCAAGATCTTGCCATCAATCTGGGTGCCATTACCAAGTCCTGAATAGGTGTCACCCTCCATTCTCTTTTACAGTCAAAATTCTATCAAATCAAAACCAGTCCTGCATCCACAAACAAAAAGAAGAAGAAGATGATGATGACGACCATAGAAGGAACAAAAGCTGAGACAGACTTTTATTAAATAACTTAAAATTCATTTCTATAAATACCCATAATCATATCTTCTTACCTGTTCATGCTTACACAGTTACAAAAAGTCACAAACTAAAAACCACAGACAAAACATGGGAAGGTTTGGAATTTTTTATACACCTTATTTTGCACATAAGACAAGGTCTGTGGTAGAAATCATGACCTCCATGGGTAGTTTTCTTTACAAGGGGATCAGATAACCAACTTGAATTATTATTATTATTATTATTATTATTGTTATTATTATTTATGATGAGATGTGGAAAAAGCAGATCCCATTTCCATAAAAGGGAACCTTTTTTAATGTACTCAGAAAATACCCACCTAAAGCTCAGAGCCCCAAAGAAGAATCTCAAAGACCCCAAAAAAAAAAAAAAATCCAGTCAATGATGCAGAGAAGATGAGGCCATGAAGGAGGTACTGCTGCACAGACAGCATTATTAATCTTTACAAGCAAAATTACAAAAACACAGAAAATAACATTCAAAAACCCCCCATTATACAAAAAAAAAATCCAAAATGTTGAAAATGAAATAAAAGTTCTTAAAAAAAAACCATTTAAATAATCCAAATGGGTATTACTTGAAATTCAGGAATACCAGAAGACAAGGACCAGAGTGGGAATTCAAACATTCAAACCGTACAAGAAACCTTGCAGGCTCAGAAGCATAAATTCCAGAAGTAGTAAAACAATTACTTTCCCCCCCCCCCCCCCCCCAAAAAAAAAAAAAAAAAAAAACCCATATTATAATGCTCACAAACATTGAAAACAAATAATTCCCACATCCACTAACACTGAGAAATATCTTTAAACAAAAAATAAAATCAAAATCATAATATATAATACGTACAGAATTCATGAATATCTTTACCAAAAGACTGGAAAAAAAAAAAAAAAAAAAAAAGCTGATAAGATCAATGCTTTTAGCAAAAGAAAATTAACCAACCAATCAATTCAGAAACTTGAAAGAATCCCGAATAAAAACAAAGAAAGTGAGCAAAAAAAAAAATAAAGACTTTTTTTTTTTTCGTATTTAATTCCAACATGCTTTCTAAAACTGTATTTTTAAAAAATATATTACTATTTCGTACCTTGAAAATCTGAAACATTATATTCTGGGAGAAGACACAGATTGAAAGAAGGAGACGAGGGATTCCCGAGGAGAAGTGAGACAAGATCGCCGATTCAATCGAATCTCCGGAACAAAAGCCCCTCTGAATTCTGAGAAAATTGAGAGAGAGAGAGAGAGAGGTTTTAGAGAGAGAAAGAGAGAGTTTTAGAGAGAGAGAGAATATGTAGATTTGACAGTCACGCTCGGACCCCTCTGTGTCTAAATATTTTAGCTCTATTCTATAGTCTATATCCATCTGTTTATTTCGTAATTATTAATGTTTTTGTTTTTTTTTTTTTGTGTTTTTTTATTTACAATTGTTTTTTTGATTGATTCAGTGGGGGAACTGCTTGTGTCTTTTACTCAGATCCAAAGCATGACTTCTCGAGCTCTTTTGATGTCTAGGCACGTGGCATTTGATTTGTGATGTAGTTTACATCATGACCAAAGGGCCCCACTTTCCGGGATTTCTTGACAATGTTAAAATAAACTGTATGAAAAGGTTTCCTTCTCATCCACAATTTGCTTCTTTTGGATTTTTTTGTGTTAAATCTTTTCTGTGAAAGCTTTGATCTTGCTGTCATAATGGGGGGAAGAATGACCTATTGTACATTAATTATGCTTAATTAAAATATGTACTTTCTTCCAAAAAATGGTTTCTATTAAAAAAATGGAGGAAGCCTTGGATCACAACAAAATTTTACTAACATTTTTATTAATATTTTTGTTTGGAGCTGTGGTGGGTTTCAATATAATTTTTTTTTTAATTCATTTTATTTATGTTTAATAAAAGAGTCTAGAGACACTATAAAATAATTTTACAATATTTTCATAATATATTCTATAGATTCAAATTGTTGTCATGATGGTAGGTGAGAAGAAAGTTCATCCAATTTTAACAAATGGTTATTACACATTGAATGATTAAGATCACTTCTATCATGCTATATTTTCACTCTTACTTTGCCCTTGGGTTGGCCTATTTGTTTATATAACTTAGATATAATTTCTTACGTGATTCATTAATTAAATTCAATTATACTGTTGCATTGGCCAATAAATCATATAGTTAAATTTAATTGTCATAGAAATCACAGTATTGTTTTTGTTGTACTAGGCAACATAGCTATATAATTGAATTAATTAAGAAACTCAACATATAGCACCTAACATTTATATCTTCCCTATTATTATTTTTTACTTATTTGTGAGTGAGTAACAGTATATGTACATAAAATTTCTTGTTGTCGAATAAAACATTTGAAGTTTGAATCTCGCTTATACCATAAATCAATTGATATCTTGACCATATGATAAAGAAGTAAATAACACTCATAATAGAGCAAAGGTCGTGAGTTGAAACTCTATCATATTTATTAAAAAATAAAAAATAATAGCTAAATCAACACCACACTTATTGATCTAAATATATCGAAATTTAATTAAAATTTTCATTTACTTCAAAAGTTATGTTAATAATCAATATTCTCTACAAATCTATGACTTTCGAAATTATTATTATTATTATTATCTTCTAGATTATTAATTCCTATTTCTTTCATTTCTATGTCATTATGCTTGGTACAAGGTTTTTTTTTCTTTTTTTCTTTTTTTCTTTTTCTTATCACATCAATTGTGTCAATTTCTGCATAAGTCAAGATTAGATGAGTAGAAATCTATTGTTATTTTGATGCCTATAGAATCAAAATTATCAAGAATTCTCGCAAGGAATCTGTCATTAAGTAATTACTTTTTCGTCTTGATTAATTAAGGAACAACCATTTTATCATTTTTGGTACTTCACACACATATATATTACAATGCATTTTTTTTAAGGTGAATATGGGAGTCAAGCCCCTTTTTACATAACATTTCAATTCAAATAAAAATGGTCAAAATTTCATCAAAAAAAAAAAAAAGCCCATTCTCTCTTTATAGAGTTCTTAAGGTAGATAAATTTTCGTCCACTACTTTTAACTTTTATTTTTGTTGACTTAAGTATTTGTGATTCAATTCCTTTTCAATACCATTCATGTTATTGTCTCTCCCCCCCCCCCCCCCCCCCCAAGGTTCCAATTAGCCTAATAAGTAAAGCCTACTTTTGTCTAATAAGATACATGGATTTGAATCTCGCTTCCACAAAAAAAAAAAATCATTAACGACTTTACCTGATGATAAAGAGCAATAACATATGTCATATGTTTCAAATCTTATAATAAATAATAGAGTTTGAATTTGGTAATAATAGGGTGTAAAACTCATGTTTTACACAATTCAATAAGAGATTATCACATCATCTATTTACTTAAAATCAATGCATCCTACCACAACTAATAACGTCTCAATAAACTCTCAATTTAGTTGGTTTTTCAAATGAGTATTAGAATTGATTGAGTGTGGTTGTATTTATTCTTTAATATGTGATAAGATAATATGGCATATTGGGATTGGAGGGTGTAAAACTTGGGTTTTACATTACATCCTTATAAAATTTAATCTCTATATAATAATGAGAGAGAGAGAGAGAGAGAGATGGTGTAATTTTAGGAGGGACAAAACCCTATCAAGTGGAGAATGAGATCTTTAAAAGTTTTGAGAATCCCTAACAATCATTACAATTATTATGTTAGTGGTTAGATTTTGTTACATTATTAACATGTAAAAACTATTTACTAGCATCATTTTTAGGATTTATTATCAATGATATGGTAAAATCTAAATCACTCATTAACTAATTAATAATTAGGATTTTAAGAAAAACAATGTTTATGTCACTTTTTATTTTATTTATTTTAGAACATAATAACTCATGCTAATTAAAGTAGCATTACTTTCTCATATACTTATCAATGACACCACTTTTAGAGTAAAGCTTTCATTTGGTACTCCAATATAATAGACAATACAAGAGTGATAATGACATTTATGTGTGTAATCTATATCTCGTTCATTACATTTAAACTCTCACTTTTATTATGTTATGATCACAATATACCACTTCAACGATAATGCTGATGGGGTGGAGCTGTGTTGAAGGTGGCCCCCACAAAATTTTGAAAATTTTTAAATTATATATATAATTATTTTAATATTTTCAAAGTTTAGTTTATAAAAATAAGAATTGACCCCTCCAAATATTTGAATTAGTCCAATGATGCTCTTAAAAAAAATAATTGGTCTAATAGTTATAGAAATATAACTTTATTTTTCGCAATTCTATTTTTTATTGTAAAATGTACTCTTACACCTGTTAAATATTTGATAAAATTTGGCATCAAAGATGTTTGAATTCATCTTTTTTAACCTGTTATGTGGCGATTAACAAGTTATCGACTCATTAAAAAAATCTTGTCACTAAAACTACACATGAAAACACATAATAGATTAGAGCAAGATAGCTTTAAATATGTGGAGCCTAACTCATTTTAATGTCTTTAGTTGCATGTTTTTGAAATTTTTATTAGTTCAATTGAAATTTTTTTACTTTAGTATAAAATTTGATAATTTGTATTTAAAATGAAACATTTTAAGAATTTCACAATGAAATGGAAAAAATGAATTTTATTTTATAAAGATCATCATCAAACATAACTTTGATTGAAAATACAAAGTTTTTTTTTTTTTGGGTGAGTGTATATATATAACTTATCAAATAAAAGAGTGTGTATATATAATAAAAAAACATGTGTGTGTATATATATATATATATATATATGTATATGAGGGTTGTCTTGATAAATATATTAATGCCGCAACTTGGCCCCCCTAAACAAAAATTCCTGACTCCGCCCATGCTGATGGATCGGTAATGAGTTTCCCACAAATGCACGTCGAGTAATTCAAGGGGCAATTAAATTTCCTTAATTCAAGAGGCAATTAAATTTTCTTAGTCTGGTGGCTCAAAGGGAGTGAATGCATGCACGGCTACTCGAACCCAAGACATCCAGGTTTCATGGCTTGTCCCAAAGTACGCCTGACTAATGCACCACACCCCTTGGGGTTACACAAATTTATCCTTTAAACTCATGAGAATATGAATTCAAAATAATGTGTACAAAATTGAAGCGGTTGGCATTAATATTTTTTGGTTACTCACAAATGCTGACGTCCAATGAGGCTAAAATGGTCATGAAAATAGTATCGGCTTGGCCTGCCCCAAGTCCGCCCGCGGATCTTCGTTTTGGCCGAGAATGGGAAGTTAGTGCTCATAAATATCATATTATATATAAAATCTACCGAACAACTGTTTCCACCCAATAACATGCACACACGTGTCCAATGAGGTTCGGGAGATCTACAGCTTCGGGTCCGAGCCTATCCACATTCCCGAGCCAGCTGTGATTTTCCTCTGATCCCTTCCCTGCAATTCTTTTTCTCCCCCAAAAAAAAAAGGGTCCCACATCCAAACACGCCTCAGCCTTATTTTATACATAAAAGTTAATACTAATATATATATAAACAGAACCTGTACAGTTCAGTGGACACTCTGTTCAACGCTGATGTTTGGCTCCTGACGGTACCTACGGACACCATTTACCATGCCTCCACCACACTTAAAAGCATGGTTTTAAAAACCGATACGGTGAGAGGACCGAAAAAGTTGCTAATTATCGGTTTTATGGTCGGATCGGGGTCCGACCGATGGTCGAACCGGTGACGTCATAAATAATTTAATTATTATTTATTTAAATTATATAAATAATTAATAATTTTTTAATATACTAAAACTAACAAACCAATAGTAATAAATATGTTTCCTTTAAAAAAAAAAAATACAAGTATATAAGTATATAACATTCTTTTTAAAGAATTTAACATAATAACAATACAAAACAATCATCCTTAATATAATAAGTAATAACATTACAAAACAATCATCCTTAACATAATAAACTTTCAAGTTTCAACAAAACCAAATAAATAAGTTCATTAGCCATTACATTTACATCCAAATGGCAAATAACAAATAAGTTCATTACATCCAAATAGCAAATAAGTTTTAAAGTTTCAAACAAACAACTACTAAGTTTTAAGACCCAAGCCTCATTTGTTATGAAGAAAATTGAAATCAATATCATCATGTAAACCAAATGCTCCACCACTAGCATCATTATCATCATCATCATCCTCATCCTCATCTTCTTCATCTTCAACATGAATAGGATGATTTTTATCTCTAAATCCGGGAGGAGCATCATCTTCATCATCAAATGATTCCAAATTGATGTCATCATCATCCTCAATCACTTCATTGTCTATATCTATACAAATTCCAAAACCAAAGAACAATAAATGAAATAACAATTCTAATTTGTTTTGAAAGAAATAACAATTCTAAATGAAAGAACAATTCCAAATGAAATAACAATAAATGAAAGAACAATAAATGAAATAAAAATTCCAAAACCATTTCACTCAACAATTTCAAACTGGCAGAAATAATTTTATCAACAAATAAATTCATCAACACAACATACACAGTCAATAGTATATTACTCATTTACTCTGTAAACTATATTTCACAAATTTCACAAACAATAATGCTCTCTAAATCAAATCCACAACATACACAAAATCACAAATAAACTAAAATGCTATTGTAAACGAATAATTGAAGTTAAAGTTATCAGTTATCACTTACCAAAAGAAGAACCTGAGATGAAACCGAACACGAACTGAGAATTTGAGCTGAAGCCGAGAGAAATGAAAAAAAAAAAAAAAAAAAAAAAAAAACAGAACCGAGAAAATGATCAAAATCAAAATCATAAAAAAGAAAAGAATACTAATTAGTAATTATTACCTGATGAAGCCGAGAGAAATGGAAAAAAAAAAAAAAAAAAAACCGAGAAAATGAAAAGAAAAAAAGAAAAGAAAAGAACATTACCTGATTAGCAGAGAGCAGAGCTCCAAGGGCGAGGGCCGAAGGAAAAAAGAACAAAAAAAAAGACCCCCAACCGAGGTGCGTGGCTGCGGCGCTGTGCGTGGCTGCGTGTTGCTGTGCGCGAGGCTGAGGCAGAGAGGTGAGTGAGAGAGTGAGGGGTGAGGCAGAAAACAGAGTGAGGCAGAGAGATGATCTTGAGTTGAGTTCAGTTGAGAGCTTGAGGTGAGTGAAAGTCTGAGAGAGTGAGGGCCGAAGGGTGAGTGAGGCAGAGTGATGAACTGAGATGAGAGAGTGATCAGTTAGGCTTAGGGTTAGTTTTAGAGGAGACCAAAACGACGTAGTTTTAGGGGAAAAGAAAAAAAACTCCCAACCGGTCACTAACCGGTTCGACCGGTCCGGTTTTCGGTTTTACGGTTAAACCGGCCGGTTTTCACTATTTACCGGTTTTAAGCTTATTTCCGGTTTTTTAGCATAACCGGACCGGATTAGAGACCGGTTCCCGGTTGAACCGGTCGGACCGGCCGGTCCGGTCCGGTTTTTAAAACTATGCTTAACAGTACTGTTTCAGTCCCCCATCATTGTTATTATTTTATTATTATTAATAGTAAAGATACATGAACAAAATTTTTAATTTCATAACATTTTTCAAAAACAGGCTGAGTAGTTTTTTTATTTTATTTTATTTTAATTTGTTATTAACAATTTGTAAGCTTTTGTCCATGATGTATCTATTCCATGTGATTCTTAAATAAAGTTTCAATCTTTCCATAAGAAAAAGAAAGCAATTTGCAACATCAACCGGAAGTGAAATTTTGTGCCTATAAACTCTCTTCATTAAAGCAATGTTATATAAACAAAAATTTCACATTTTTTATTTTTCATATCAGTTGAGTTAGAAATTTTTTTATTGCTTTTCACTTGAACTCAATATTAACATTATCTTTTTTACTTATTATTAATAATTTGTTACATCAACAAGTGTTAAATTCTTTTTATATTTATAGACTCTCTCTTATTATTAGGATTCATTTCACAAGAGCCTACAGTAGTGATTAAAGTTGAGTTTTTTTATTAGGAAAAAATTAACGGATGTTCTAAGCATATTGGTTTATGAAATATTTCTAGAAAATTTTTATGAAAAAGAAAAAAGAAAATAAATTGTTTGATAGCTTTACATTCCATGAAAATTGTATCAAAACTTTTCTAAAATAGTTTATTAACAATTGCTCTAAAGGCAACTATTAACATGATCATTTTTATTATAATTGATCAATTTTTTGGGTGCAATTGCACATTGATAAGTTAAAGAAATATTTGTTTATTTGTTTTTATTATTTTCTAATGTTGTGGGATCTAATAAATTTTTCTTTGATGGAAGCATGATGACACTCATTAACAAAAGTCTTATTATTAATTACAAAATAATCATTTTCATCCTTAATGTTTGTTCTTGTTTGGTGTAAAATAATCTAATTTATAATCCACCTTGACACATTAATCTAGATGATTATGGGCAATGTAATTAGGCACATTTATAATAAATAAGATCCATATTTTTTAAAAATCACATACCAACAATCTAATAAACTATCATAAACAATAATGATGACTCACTAGAAATTGATCAAGAAATTAAAAATAAGGCCAATGGTGGTGACCATGCACACTTATAATAGTGGTGGCCATACACCTTGACTATTAGGGTATAATTTTTAAATAATAATTTTTTTTTTTAAGTTGGAATATTGTTTATATAATAATTAAAGGATTAAAAAAATCTTTTTTAAATTCAATGAAAAAGTGTAATGCTTTTAATAATTTAGGGATGAAAAAAAATCAAATTTTAAATTTGATGGAGAAAAATCGAAATTCATGCAAACCTAAGGGACAAAAATAATATTTTAACATTTTATTTTTAAATTATTAAATGTGCACAATCACATCACACGCATCAATATTTTATTTTTAAGGATGTAATTACTAGTTTTTGAACTTTAGAGATCAAATTTTAAAAAATGGCATAAACTTTAAGTATCAAAAGTGATTTTTGCCTCCTTTTCTATTTTCCTTTGCACAACTACTCCAGTCTATTTTTCTAAATTTTTTATCACTATTGTAGTGACTTTTAATTTGATTAATATTATTACTTATTATTATTATTTATAATAAGTAATGAAATAGGAACAAGTGATTTGTACATATGCCACAAGTAGGGCCTTTTTAACGACACTAGTAAGGGTTGCACGTGTAAGACACGTGCTGTCACTTGAGTGAAAAAATTTAAGATAGATTTTTTTTTGAAGTAGTATCAAACCATGTATTTAAATTTAGAATAGTTATTTAACACATGTCTATCTATTTAGTATGATAATTTCTTAGGAGAAGGTATTTTGTATCAAAATTTAATAAGTGTGAGACATGTCAATAAAAAATACCTAACCCACTAACAATTGAAAGACATGTATTAGTGGGTAGTTATTTTTGCATACATGCCTTTCGTTTATTGGATTTTAATATGAATGACGTGATATTATTTGATACAAAATACTTTTTCATTTATTAGAACCTATTTACTAAAGACAGCATGTACTCACAAAAAAAATTCTACTAAGAATAATAACAAATGTTGTCATCTCCCAACATTTAACAACTAAGTTTTGATAAAATATTGTCACAATATTTAAATTTTCGCAATAAATGATGACATATGTTACAATTGAAACTCTTCATCAAATTAAATATTTACAACCATTTGCAATGAATATTTTGTTATTCATTCTTCCTTCTTTATCATTTTATTTTATGAGCCTAATTACGATACTTAACTTACTTAATTTTTAATGAACCCCTTTTTAAGAAGTAAAACAAATAAAAAAAAGAGCAAAATAACAAAAGACATATGTCATTGAAGTTTCTATTAGAAAAAATTATAAATCTAGAAGATTTAAACCACTAATAAATTAGTGTTATCTAGGTAACAAATAGAATACCATACATCGCCATTTTTTACTTTCTAAGTATGACTAACACATAAAACTCAAAATACACAAAGAAAATTTCTGGGACATTAAAATTTAATGAGGCATTTAGATATTGCATAATGAAATATTCTAGGAATCATATGATTTTGTTAGGGTTTAACTAAGAGGGTAACAGTAGAGACTATATACTTGTCTACAAAATATAAATGAGGAAATTATTCAACTTTAAAGTTGAGGGGATGAAACTACCCAAAACATAAAGGGGGAAAGTACTTTTTCCATAATTCTTTTTTGTTGGTAAAACTATGTGTTTTTAACTTTAAACAATGTGTTAAAAAAAGAAATCAGCCTAAGAAAACTGTCCGTAAAACTATGAATTTTGGCTCAAAAAATTGGCTAAAAAAAAAAAAAGCCAGGAATACAATAAATGTCACGATATTTTCTCAATACCTTTATTTTAGCTATGGTGGGCTCTAATATGATATTTTATAATTTTATTTTAGAGTAATGCTACACCCAGAACATTTTTATAACAAATCTTAGGTAGAAAATTGTTATTGGTTTTTAATTAGGACAACAACTTTAAACTATGCATTAAAAAAACAACAACAAACAAAAAACCAACAAAAGAAAATTGTGCATGAAATAGTAAATTTTTGCTCACCAAATTTGACTAAACCAAAAAAGAAGTCTAGGAACACAACAAAGTGTCACAAAATTTTTATAGTACTTGTACAGTCCCCGCACCGGTGCCCCTTTGGGCCTTGGACCCTGGCCTAGGTGTATGGCCCATAAAGCAAGTCTTTTTCTACGTAGCGGCCCATCCTGAAGCCACATGGGCTGCGGGCCCAAACCTTGCCACTTCATCATTTCTCGGCAATACTTTCCCGAGCAATGATGAAGGAACGACGTCTAAACCGTTCCGTCCTTTGCATGCTCGGTCGTGTCGTACGAGGTGCCTCTGCCGAGAATAGTTACGGAAGTGGGAAACAAGTTCCAACGCCATTCTCACCACTTCCCACTCCCACCTAACCACCCACTTACGATCGATGATACTGGACCGCTTTATGCACTAAACTGGGAAGTGATCATGACCTCTCCACTGACTTTGGACTATAAATATGAGAAGTTTGGGGAAGATGGGGGTTGGAAAATTTACGGTAAAAGAGGGAAGATAGATAGAGAGCAGAGTGAGAACAAGGTGATTCAGATCCCCGAGAAGAGAAAAGTGATCTCATTGAGTCTCAGTGCAAAGAACGACCCAGTGTAGGAAATCCAAACCCATTATACAAGTAAGTTGTGAGTCCGAGTGAGGCCCAACCCAAGCGACTTCATTTTTGGGCGCGCACAATTGGCGCCGTCTGTGGGAAACTCCTACTAAGCAGTTGTTCCGCCGAGACTCGTGCGCAGGAAGATGTCTGGAAGTAACGCCGAGAGTGGCTCGACAGGGTCTTCCCGGGGCTCCACCTGGAGGGAACAAAGGCAGAAAAGACGCGAGGATCGGGCTTACGAGCAATTGGAAGAGCGGTTCGGCCTTGGAGAAGGGTCGTATCAAACGGAGAGAACAGTATCCAATGCTTCGCGGCACAGACAACTTGACGAGAGGGACGAGGAGCTTGAACGGCTGCGCAGGTTAGTACAAGACCTGGAGTTGGAAGCAAGAAACGAGCGCCGCAGAATGGATCAAGACAATCGAGGGAGAGGGCCCGACGCCGGGGAAGAACGACGCGGAATGGGGTCGAATCAATCAGGATCCCACCACCACTGGGAGCGTTCACACTCAAGGGAATCCCGTCGGCGCCGAGACCGCTCACATTCAAGGGAATCTCGCCGACGACGAAATCACTCTCGTTCGCGGAAGTATGAAAATCGGGGCTCAAATTCTCCAGAGGAAAGACAGTCGAAGAATGCCGCCATGGATGCGATGAGCCGTGCACTGCGCAGGGCAGCTCGGTCCCCATTCTCAGCAGACATCGAATGGGCGCCAATGCCGGATAGGTTTACGCGCCCACCTTTCAATTCATATGGTGGGAAAACGGACCCAGTGGAGCACGTCAGCCACTATATCCAAATGATGTCTCTACATACCCGCAATGATGCTCTGATGTGCAAAGTTTTTCCCTCCAGCCTTGGTTCCACAGCTTTAAGGTGGTTCAACGGGTTGCACAAGGGCTCCATCCACAGTTTCGTCGAGCTGATACAGGAGTTCGGGACCCGATTCGTAACATGCAGCCGGGAGCAGCAACCGGTGGATGCGTTGCTGTCTATGAAGATGAGGGCAGGGGAAACCCTTCGTGATTATGCTAGCCGATACTGGGAGCTTTACAACGAGATCGGCGGAGGGAACGAGAAGATTGCCGCAAGCACCTTTAGAATGGGATTGCCCGAGGATTCAGGGCTGAGGGAATCGTTAACTAAGAAACCTCTCGAGGATATGAGGCAACTAATGAGGTGCATTGAAGAATACAAGCGGCTGGAAGATGACAGAATACAAAGCAAAGGCAAGGCTCAGATGACAAATCGTCCTCGGCAGAGCGGCTTTCAACCAAGGGCACGGGGGAATTTGAGGATTCAAGAACCAGAAGCACGAGTAGGGGAGGTGAACGTGACGTTTAAGGAGCCCGTGCATAAAATTGTGGACAAGATCAAACACGAGCCGTATTTCAGGTGGCCAAATCGGATGGCTGGCAACCCCTCTAGGAGGAATCAGAACCTATACTGCACCTACCATAAAGACAGGGGACATACAACCGAGCAATGCCGAGTATTGAGGGATCATCTCGAGCAGCTGGCTAAGGCTGGACACTTGAAGGAGTTTGTGACGGATGCTGGGAATCGAGGAGCAGGGCAGGGCGCCCCACAGAGAGGGAATCCCCTTCCGCCCCCTCTTGGGGTAATTGATGTTATCCACGTCGCCTCGAAGGGCCTTTCAACGGCGAGGGGGAAAGAGGTGTTGACAGTAGTATCAATGGAAGGAAGTACGGGCGTGCCGCCTCCCGCAAAAAAGATTAGACCCACCCGAGAGCCGATCGCTTTCGACGATAGTGATTTGGAAGGAACCTTTCAGCCGCACGACGACGCATTGATAGTCACGGCAAGGATAGGTGGCTTCGTTGTGAAGATAATAATGATAGACCAGGGGAGCGGGGTTGAGGTTATGTACCCAGACCTCTTCAGGGGGCTCGGGTTGAGGATTGAGGATCTTTCGAAGTACAGCACACCCCTGGTTGGGTTCGACGGGAAAGTGGTAGTTCCCGAAGGGCAAATCTCTCTGCCCGTGAACATGGGGGGCGAGGAGGTAATGGTAAGCTTTATAATAGTTGCCTCGTTCTCCCCATACACGACAATACTAGGAAGACCATAGATCCATGCAATGGGGGCTGTCCCGTCCACTCTGCACATGAAGGTCAAGTTTCATACCGATTATGGTATCGCGGTGATACAAGGAAGCCAGCGGGCGGCCAGGCAGTGTTTGGTCGCCATGGTCGATTGGAAGAAGGAGTAGACCAACCAAAAGGATCAGGCCGAGCTCAAATGTCCGTCATCGGGGACTCCTTTATAGCAATTACAGAGCCCGCAAGAGGAGAAGGGGGCCGCGCGTGCCGAGAGTATGCTCAAGGTAAAGGTATTGCCGGATGCAGACAAGTACTTCCAAATAGGGGAGAGCATGGAGGACCAGGAAAAAGTAGAAATATTGCTACTCCTTATACAGAATGTAGACGTGTTTGCATGGAGTCCATATGAGGTGCCCGGAGTGGATCCCGAGTTCATCGTCCACAGACTCGGAGTCGACCACTCATTCACTCCTAAGAAGCAGAGGCCGAGGAGATCGGCCTGGGATCATGTCGAGGCAGTGAAAGCGGAAGTTCAAAGATTGAAGGATGCTGGGGTGATTAGGGAAATCTTCTTCCCGGATTGGTTGGCAAACACCGTGGTGGTAAAGAAGAAGAACGGCAAGTGGAGGGTTTGCGTGGATTTCACAGATCTGAACCGAGCTTGCCCGAAAGACCCTTTTCCCGTGCCAAAGATTTATCAGCTGGTTGACGCCACGTATGGGCACCCGAGGATGAGCTTTCTGGATGCTTTCCAAGGGTATCACCAAACCGCCCTGGCGCCCAAGGATCAGGAGAAAACGGCGTTCATCTCCCCGGAGGCCAATTATCACTACACGAGGATGCCCTTTGGGCTAAAAAACGCCGGGGCCACATATCAACGAATGATGACGAGGATGTTCCGAGACAAGATAGGGCATACAGTCGAAGTATACATCGACAACATGGTGGTGAAGAGCAAGCAGGAGGCACTGCACATGGGGGACCTTCAGGCGGTTTTCGAGGTTCTCCGACAGCACAAGCTGCGCCTTAATGCGGAGAAGTGCGCATTTGGCGTGGGAGCCGGAAAGTTCCTGGGGTACCTGATCACTATGCGGGGAATTAAGGTCAACCTCGACCAAATTGATGCGGGGAAGCTTGTGTTAGCCCTAATACACGCCACTAGGAAGCTGCTGCACTACTTTCAAGCTTATACAATATATGTCCTGACCGAGTATCCCTTGCAGTCACTATTGAAGAGGTCAGACTTCACGGGCCGAATAGCAAAATGGGGAACTCGACTTGGATCTTTCGACATACGGTACAGACCTCGAAGCTCGGTGAAGGGCCAGGTCCTTGCAGATTTCATTGCAAAGTTTTCGCCCAAAAGGGAAGGGGAGATGGTTTGCCGTCTTGAGATTTGCCCGTGGAAGGTATTCGTGGACGGCGCGTCGAGCTCCACGGGGGCCGGTGCCGGGGTTGTCATAATCACCCTAGAAGGAATACGGTTAGAGCACTCGTTTAGGTTGGGTTTCAAAGCATCCAACAACGAGGCAGAATACGAGGCTTTTCTGGCCGGACTGAGGACAACTTCGAGCTTGGGGGCTCGGGAAGTTGAGGTGTATTCAGATTCGCGTCTGGTAGTTAATCAGGTCCAGGGCAATTTTGAGGCCCGAGATCTCCGGATGAAAGCGTACCTTGAACGGGCGAAGTAGGTTATGGCCGGCTTCGGCACGGTGTAGGTTTTTCAGGTGGCCCGAACGCAGAACAGACACGCCAACTCCCTCGCCACGCTGGCATCGTCAGTAGCCGAAGAGATACCGCAGCTAATTAAAGTCGAGCTTGTATTAGAGCCGAGCATCAGGATACTGAGTAATTCGGGAAATGCAGGGATCGACGTCGCAGCCGTCACGACCTTTGCACCGTGCTGGATTGACCCCATCATCGACTTTCTGGCGGAGGACCGACTACCGAGCAACGAAAAGGAGGGCAGCAAGATCCGTAGAATGGCTCCTCAGTATTGGCTATCGGAAGACCAGATTTTGTATCGAAGATCCTTCGGAGGACCATACCTTTTGTGCTTACGCCCGGAGAAGGTGGGTGAGCTCTTGTCCGAGCTCCACGGTGGAGTATGCGGCGGCCATGTGGGGGGACGTTCATTGGCACACCGGGCAATGACTCAAGGGTTTTGGTGGCCTCAAATGCAGAAGGACACCGCCGAGTATGTGCTCAATTGCGAGCAGTGTCAGAAGCATGCCCCTCTAATCCATCAGCCCGCGAGACATCTGAACCCGGTCAGCAGTCCCTGGCCTTTTGCACAGTGGGGGCTGGACATCATCGGCCCATTCCCTCGGGCGACGAGCGGTCGAAAGTTCGTTCTGGTGGCCGTCGACTATTTTACCAAGTGGGCGGAGGCGGAGGCTTTGGCCAATATACGAGATGTGGATGTGAAGAAATTCGTGTGGAAGAATATAATCACAAGGTTTGGGGTGCCGAACTCAATCATATCGGACAATGGGCTACAATTTGACAGCCGGGCATTTCGAGAATTCTGTGGTGGTCTCGGTATCAAAAACAGGTATTCAACTCCAGCGTATCCCCAAGGCAATGGTCAGGTCAAGGCCGTAAATAAAGTAATTGTGAATAGGCTGAAGAAAAGGTGGGAGGGTGCGAAGGGAAACTGGGCCGAGGAGCTGCCCAAAGTCTTGTGGGCGTACCGCACGACTCCCAGAAGGTCCACCGGGGAGACCCCGTTCTCTCTCACATACGGAGCGGAGGTCGTGATACCTACCGAGGTGAATCTGCGCAGTGCGCGGGTAGCAGGGTTCGATCCCACCCAAAACGACGAGATGATGGTAGGTTGCTTGGACAAGGTGGAAGAATACCGTGAAATGGTGACTATACGGCTTGCGGAATATCAGCAGAAGCTCGCCCGGAGATACAACCGAGGCGTAAGATCAAGGGAATTTATTGCCGGAGATTTGGTTCTCAGAAGAGCCGTGGGCAACATGCGGGATAGTAATGCCGGGAAGTTGGCACAGACGTGGGAGGGACCCTACAGAGTAACTGCGATGGCTGGTACCGGGGCTTACTTCTTGGAAGACCTAGATGAGAGACAGTTGCCCCGACCGTGGAATGTCCACAATTTGAAGAAGTACTATCACTGATAGGCTGTACGCCGAGCATAAAGATAAGTGCGTTTTCTTGTATATGTTTTGTTAATCATAGTAATGATGTTTGCTGATGCAGATTCTATCCCTATCACCGAGCAAATGGAAACCTTAACAGTTTATTCTAAGGACAGAAGCCTGACCCTCGGTTCGATCCCTATCACCGAGCAGGTGGAAACCTTAACAGTTTATTCTAAGGATAGAAGCCTAACCCTCGGTTCGATCCCTATCACCGAGCAGGTGGAAACCTTAACAGTTAATTCTAAGGACAGAAACCTGACCCTTGGTTCGATCCCTATCACCGAGCAGGTGGAAACCTTAACAGTTAATTTTAAGGACAGAAGCCTGACCCTCGGTTCGATTCCTATCACTGAGCAGGTGGAAACCTTAACAGTTTATTCTAAGGACAGAAGTCTAACCCTCGGTTCGATCCCTATCACCGAGCAGGTGGAAACCTTAACAGTTAATTCTAAGGACAGAAGCCTGACCCTTGGTTCGATCCCTATCACCGAGCAAGTGGAAACCTTAGCAGTTTATTCTAAGGACAGAAATCTGACTCTCGGTTCGATCCCTATCACCGAGCAGGTGGGAACCTTAACGATGTATTCTAAGGACAGAAGCCTGACCCTCGGTTCGATCCCTATCACCGAGCAGGTGGAAACCTTAGCAGTTTATTCTAAGGACAGAAACCTGACCCTCGGTTCGATCCCTATCACCGAGCAGGTGAAAACCTTAACGATGTATTTCAAAGACATAAACCTAAACCTCGGTTCGATCCCATCACCAAGCATGTGGAAACCTAAATTATCCAAAAGCAGGAACCTGCCTCTCGGTTCTTAACCCATTTCCGAGCACGCGAAAATCCTAAAAGTTGTCTAAGGACAGAAAACTGTCTCCGAAATTGATACTCTTCACCTAGCTCGATAGGAACCTCAACCTATAGAAGCAACCGACGAAGGTTGATTCCTCGATCGAAGCAAAATCACACCATAATAAAGCATTCATAATAAGGCATATAAAATTTAGACTGATGTTTAGTTGCCAAAACCAGGCAAATTGCAAGATAGAAAATGCAGCATAAAAGAAATAAATTGTTCCGTCACCACAGCCCGGTGACATAGTCAATCCAGTTCACATAATTTCTTAAAAGAGAAATACAAGGCACGCAAAAATCCGATTCAAACGTTTGACTTTAGAGATCCACGGCATGGACAAAAGATGAATCCTCGGGAGGACGCTGGTCGGTAAAAGAAGCTGGCAACTGGGCATTCCCCCCGATTTGATCCCCAGCGTGAGGGTGGCTAGTTCCCTCATGCTAGAGGTCTCTTCTTTGTCGATAACGAGGGGTGCATGCTGCGCGGCCTGTGGGGGGGCTCGGGAAAGGGATTTTGCCGCAATCCCTTAGGGGAGAATCTTCGGGAACTCCTATGGCTTGAAGGGCGGCAAACCAACCCACCTCAAATCCGAGCTTATGGGCCTGGTGAACGGCCGGCTTCGCCGAGTTCTCAGCATCTGCAAACCCCTCCTCGTACCACTTACTTTCGCAAGCTTCCAACGCCGCCTTCGAGTCGGCCAGTTTTTCTTCTAACATAGTAGTTAAACTCTGGGCCTCCGCCAGCTTAAGCTCGGTGCCACCCAGTTGCACTTTAAGCTCCTCGGACTTCCCCTCGGCGAGAGCTCGGGCATTCTCGGCTGAAGCAATTTTTTCCTCTGCCTTCTCGGCTACTTTCAACTTCTCCTTCGCCGTGGCCTTGACAACATCCTTCAAAGCCTTCTCTCGCTCAACGTCTTCAGCAAGGTCCCTCATCCTCCCGTCCACAATATACGATAGTTGCGCGGCCTGTCCACACAATAATGATGTTTGTAAGGAAAAATGGAAAGCACACATACATGAACAAGTGGAATAACGAGGGTGATAAAGAAAAATGTAACAGTTACCGCTATGGTGTGCCACTGCAATCGCCTCCCCAAAGACTCATCCATCCCTTCCAAGAAAGCGTGCACGTCCTCGGGTAAAAGAAGGCCACGCGCCAGACTCTGTGCAACACGGCCCTCATAACCTTTTTCCCATACTCGCACACTGGCCGTCGCTGGCAGAGGCTGGCCGTCGAGTTGGAAGGAGGGTCACCATTTTGCCGCAGCTTGGGAGGTAGACGCCAGGTTTACCCCAGTTTGTGCTACCGGCTCCCGGATGACGATACCCGCCGATGGCCGAATTGGCGCATTGCCAGAGCTCGTCTGCGTCTGATCCGCCGTGCGCGGCTTCTTTCGAACACGGGTTGCCAGGGCAGCGGGGGGCGAAGCAGCATGGCCAGGGGTTCGTTGCTGCTGCGCGGCTAGCTGGGCACTTGGGACAAAGCGGTTGATCGTCATTTTCCTCCTGGTCACCATGGCGTTGCCTTGGTCGGATTCTGTTTCGGAAGAGCTGACTGACTCTGCGACTGCACCTTCTGCCCCCCGAACAGGAGCCTCGACCTCTATAGGGATCCCAGGCTGGGCGGGAGCTTCTGACTGAACTTGCTCGTGTGCACGTTTTCGGCGCTTCGCCAACACACGCTCCGCTGATTCGTCACGTATGGGCTGGCGCTCGTCCGAACAAATGAGCTGGGGACCGAGATCGCGTGCCTCGCCTACGGTGAGCTTTAGGGGGAAGAAGTTCGCGTGCCGGACATCTATATACGAGAGGAGAGGGTTGTCAACCAACAAGGCTTGGCTGAATCCCTGCCAAGTTGAGTAAACGGGATCTACGAGGAGGATAAGATGAGACGGTCGGAGTTGTCCGTCAGAGTGAACAAAAATCTCCGACCTGAGCACAAAATTCAGGTCCCGAACATGTACCACCCTGAGATCCGGTTTGAATCTTTTGCTCTCTGCACAAAGAAAATAAGAGTTAGTGATTGCTTACCCGGACCAAAATCAAAAGAGGACAAGATAGACAAAAGTTCGGTACCGACCAACATCGCGCGGCGAAAATGCGCAGGGGAGCTCCTCGGCAAACCAATTGCCGCTCACCCGTACAAAATCTCTAGCCGAGTTCCTATTCGAATCTGGTAGGCACGAAATAAGCTGTACCCTTATGTCCCTAGTTTTTAAATAGTAATCCAACTCAATGTTGCCACACAAGCTATACATGTGATTAATGTCATAGTGATTTAGTTGTAACCCGAACAACTGGTTCAACCTACTTACGCAACTCACTACCCGGTAAAAGTTGGGAGGAAGTTGGTCGGGACAAAGGCCGTAAAACCTAAGGGTACTTAGGATCAGATGGTCAACCGAGAACCTAAGCCCACCCTCTAAAATAGCTATCAGGGGAAAGAAAACCGTGTTCACACCACGACGTCTTTGGATGTCAATATCGTCCATGTTACAATAGGCAATGTCTACGTCCCTAGGAACATTGTAGGCGACCCTAAAACTAGCCAAGGTGTTCGCAGAAGAAAGAAGGTGGGAGAAACCCATTCTACAAGCTAGTACTTTTATAAAAAAAGAAAAGAAAAAAAGAAAAGAAAAGAAATACTGAGATTATTGAAGAATAGAATGAAATGGGGCAAACAGAAAGAAGAAGAAGAAGAAGAAAGGGAACTTACTGAGGAGGAGGTGTGTTCTGGGCTAGGAGATGAACCACGAAGGAAGAATGCTTGGCAGAGTAAAAGATTGAAGGGTGAGAGATGCAAAAGAAAAGGAAAGTGACAGGAATGACTATTTATAGGCATTGGAAGCAAGATGAGCAGCATTTAAAAATCTGCTGGCAAGATACCACGCGGATCGACGCTTCAACGGCCACACGCGTAACGCCTCGGTTCACGAGCCATATACTGACTCTTCAAGTCTAAACGCGTCTTTTGAGGCGCGCATTAATACACTCGCCAACGGCCGGATACTGACTCTTCGACTTCTCGGGTGGATTTCCGCCCCTTGCGATCCTTAATTCATCCCCAAGAATGGGGAGCGAATCAAGGGGGGGCTATTGTACGGTCCCCGCACCGGTGCCCATTTGGGCCTTGGACCCTGGCCTGGGTGTATGGCCTATAAAGCAAGTCTTTTTCTACGTAGCGGCCCATCCCGAAGCCACACGGGCTGCGGGCCCAAACCTTGCCACTTCATCATTTCTCGGCAATACTTTCCCGAGCAATGATGAAGGAACGACGTCTAAACCGTTCCGTCCTTTGCATGCTCGGTCGTGTCGTACGAGGTGCCTCTGCCGAGAATAGTTATGGAAGTGGGAAACAAGTTCCAACGCCATTCTCACCACTTCCCACTCCCACCTAACCACCCACTTACGATCGATGATACTGGACCGCTTGATGCACTAAATTGGGAAGTGATCATGACATCTCCACTGACTTTGGTCTATAAATATGAGAAGTTTGGGGAAGATGGGGGTTGGAAAATTTACGGTAAAAGAGGGAAGATAGATAGAGAGCAGAGTGAGAACAAGGTGATTCAGATCCCCGAGAAGAGAAAAGTGATCTCATTGAGTCTCAGTGCAAAGAACGGCCCAGTGTAGGAAATCCAAACCCATTATACAAGTAAGTTGTGAGTCCGAGTGAGGCCCAGCCCAAGCGGCTTCATTTTTGGGCGCGCACAGTACCTTTATTTTCAGTAGTGGTAAGTTTCGGTCTGATATATTATTATTTATTTTATAGAAATTCTATCTCAACAATATTTTCATAACAAATGCTAGTTGGCAAGTTGTTACTGATTTTAAAAGGAATCTACGACTGATATTACGTTTTTATCCATCAATAGTAGTGTACCTATGATTTGTTGTGAAATTAATGTGAAAATGTTGTGAACTTAGCATTTTTTTATTTGATTTATAAGAAACTGAGATCTCAACAATTGTGAAAATATTGTGATAACAACAAATGTTACAACATTTTCACAAAATATTTATTTTTAGTTATGGTTGGTTATAGTCTCATATTTTATTATTTATTTCGACCTATAAGAAATTGACACTTCAATAATTGTGAAAATATTATGAAATTTGTTAGGTCAATCTAATAATATATATGTTAGCTACACTACCAGTTGAACAAATCAAAGAAGTACTGTTTGCGCATTCACGCTATTTATATATAGAAAGTGGTTTGACTCGTTTGAGAGATGGGTATTAGTTTGGTGATGGCAAAGTTTCATTTGAATTATTTTTAATGATAAAGTTAGTCCTAATTCGGTACTAAAACCTTTTTTTTTTTTTTTTTTTTCTATTGTCAGCATGATAAAAGCTAGTTGGAAGTGACATCATGAAGTCATTAGTTAGATCATTACTAAGTTTATATAAGATAATTACTCTCTAGATATTATTAAGAATATAAATAACAAAGCACTAAAGAGTAAATAAAAAGAAATCAAATGTGCGTGGTAGTACGGCAAAGGATCACTTATTCTATGCCAATGCCCAAATGAAAATAAAAGCCTGTCCTATCCAGACTATGTTCCTTTTGTCTTTTTCTGGTCAGAACTACCTGACCATGCTTTATTCTTAATTATAAATCCAAATTTATCTTAACTAATTAGGCCATGCTTCTGATTATCAAAAAAAAAAAGAAAAAAAAAGAAAAAGGTCACGCTTCTTCTTTTTTTAGTGCGAAAGGGTCGGTTTGAGATCCGTTTATTTTATTAAAACTGAAATTTTTTTGTTGAAAGTACTGTAGATAAATGTAAAAGTTAGCTGAAATAGTACAGTAAAACCCGTGAATAATAGCAAAAATAAGCTGAATAGTAAAATAAGTTGGCAAAATTAATGAAGTCAAACGGACACTAAAGCTAGTGCGAAAGGGGATGAGGACTTATCGCTTATAATTTTGTAATTCAGTGATATAGTACGCTCTCATTCAATAAGAGAACCAGAGTTTGAATCATTCCAACCTATTATTGTAATTATTGAATTATAAAAAAACATAAATAACTAAGAAGATGATGGAACTTACCTATGGTTTTTAATTAATTTGTTAATTCCAATTTCACCTCAAATAGTACTATAATCTCCATACACACTTATCCTTTTTTGTTGTTGATAGATACATAGAATTCAACGTATGACGTCTGTTCCATGATAATTGATCTTTATTATCTGACTAACTGACTAAGGCACCAATTACTGGCCGAGTTAACTAGAATCCACTATACACACACATCCTTATTCACTAATGATGGTTAGGAATGTGGGACATAACTTATAGTTGAGTTAACTAGAACACACAAATATATATGTTTTAAAAAGTTTTTAATACATGTCATATACATCATATATAAACTATACTATTTACCAATATATATATATATAAACTATACTATATAATAAAAGTTGGATTCTAAAATCTCTAATTGCGTCTAGTCGTAATCTTTGATTAAAGACAAGTGGATACACTAACATTAATTATTAAGATAGTTTATTTAAAATGAAACTCTATTACAAAAATATCAAGTGCTTATTAATTGATAGAATACTTTATTTTAGATAAAACTCTACCTAAACTTCTAAAATTTTAAAATTCTACTCAAACTAAAATTCTCTTAGTAAAAAATTCAAGAAATTTTTATTTTTTGTACTCCAACTAAAATTCTATTACCAAAAATTTTAAGAATTTTTAAAATGAAATTTGAATTTTATCTTTCACAACTTTATATTTTAACTAGTTAACTACCCGTGCGTTGCACGATTTTGGTCAAAAACTTATTAAATACAATATATATAATTACTTTATATTTTAACTAGTTAACTACCCGTGCGTTGCACGATTTTGGTCAAAAACTTATTAAATACAATATATATAATACATTTGAGAAATAATAAGTTAATGAAATATTATTTCTTAATAGAAAAAAATATTATTGTATAACTTCTGAATTCTCTTCAGCATACCAATTGTCTAATAAAACTAAACATCACAAATTAATATCAACATTTAGCAAAATAATATGTCCATGTAAATTAATATCTAAGCCTTAAATTAGTATCAACATAAAATTCACAAATTATAAGCTATCCAAATGTATAAGCATTAAAAAAATAAGAGAAATGCTAACGAGTGCCCTTAGGGCACAGGTTAATAATCCATTTAAAGAAAGTTTTTATGGGAAATGAAAAAAAAAAAGTAATTAATATTTTGACAGCTTTTTTCATTTCCCATAAAAGTGGTATCAAAACTTTCTTAAAATGAATTATTAACCAGTGCCCTAAGGGCACTCGTTAGCATTTCCCAAAAAATAATTTTGTTTTCATTTATAATTTTAATATATATATATATATATATATTAAAGATAAGAGAATTGAATGACCTTCACATTGAAAGTCTACACAACTTTGGAATTGAATGTCAAGAAAATATAAATCAAGAAAGAAAATTAAAATTAAATTAAAAATAGAATTGTATATTATACCACCTTTAAATTTAATGTCAATTTAAGAGTTTCCAATGAAAACACTGAAATTAAAATAAATAATAGATCTAAAACTATATAAAAGAAAGCAAATGAAATATGTATTTCATCGATCCTTTGAGAGATCTGATTCCAAAATGAAAAACAACATTATTTCCAAATTACTAAGAATTAGCTCTCAATTTCTCTTAGGGAAAAAAAAATGAGAATCACTAACCTTTGTTGTTTATTGTTGGACTGAGATTGTGATATGGTGATAAATCAAACCTATTCATCTTAATGCACATAAATTTCCTTACCTTCCCATCTTAATATCACAAATTGCATTTAAAAAACTAAAACTAAAATAAATAATAAATCTAAAACTATATAGAAAAAAAAAAAAAAAAGCAAATGAAACATGTATTTCATTGATCCTTTGAGATATCTGATTCCATGATGGAAAAAAAAAACATTATTTCCAAATTACTAAGAATTGGCTTTCAATTTCTCATTAAAAAAAGAAAAAAGAAAAAAAAAGAATCACTAACCTTTGTTGTTTATTGTTGGAATGAGTTGTGATATGGTGATAAATCGAACCTATTCATCTTAATACACAAAAAGTTCCTTACCTTTCCATCTTAATATCACAAATTGCTTTTAAAAAAAACTAAAATTAAAATAAATAATAGATCTAAAACTATATAAAAGAAAGCAACTGAAACATGTATTTCATAGATCCTTTGAGAGATCTGAATCCATAATGAAAAACAACATTATTTCCAAATTACTAAGAATTAGCTTTCAATTTCTCTTCGGAAAAAAAATTGAGAATCACTAACCTTTGGTGTTTAAATCCTATGATATAATTATAGAGTTTAAATCCTATTGAAATTATAATTTCTAATCAACGTTAACATTAAAAACAACATTATTTTCAAATTACTAAGAATTAGCTTTCAATTTCTCTTCGAAAAAAAAAATGAGAATCACTAACCATTGGTGTTTAAATCCTATGATATAATTATAGAGTTTAAATCCTATTGAAATTATAATTTCTAATCAATGTTAACATTAAAAAAAAAAATGAAAGAAAGAAAAGAAAACGTGATTGATGGCTGTAATCTGCAAGGAAATATGATAAAATTGTTTTTTTTTTTAATGGAGTTGTTATACGGTTTGTTAGCATTCTCTAACTAAAGTAAAAACCCTAGCTTTTATATACCTAAAACCTGGTACCAAACCAAACCTCTTGCTCTTCCGGCTTTGCTCACCATGTTGAAAGTAAAAACTCCGAGAAATCATAGGGTTAAGCGTGAGCTTGAGAAGCCAAGGGTTAGGGGATTTTTTTATATTCACGTGAGTTTCTCTTCTCCAAAAAAATAGATAATATATCAACTTAAAAGATGTTTAACTAATGTAGAACTTTAAATTATAATGAGATTAAGATTTTTAATTAATTTAAAAGTAGTAAGATAAAGAGAATGTATGTAAACAAAGAATTTGGAAGTGAAGAGAAACCTAAGGCTAGAAAAAGAAGTGTATTAATTGATAAGAAGAATTTTTATCAAAAAAAGATAAGAAGAAGAAGAATTAGTGTAGCAGTTTTTTATCAATTAAGATTTTTTTATCAACTTCTAAATTATAATAATAAAGATGAAGAATTTGGATTGTAATCTGAACGGTTTTAGACCCCTTAAAAACAACTAGATTGGTTAGCCTAGTTAATTAGCCAAATTGTTACTTAGTCTAATTATGCAATTCTAGGTTAAAACAATCAAATAATCATATCAAACATATAAAGCAGCGGAATAATAAATAACACAATGATATGATCACCCAGGAAACCACACGGTAAAAATCTGGGGAGGATTTGACCCACCGATCCTCAAGGCAAACCTGAATCCACTATGAAAGAATCGAAGTTCATACAAAAGGACTTACAAGCTCCCCGCTTGACTTCCTAATGCTACCCACCAGTAGAGAACTTACTGACACGATCACGTGCAAGCTCCGAATCCACGGACTCCTTCTTTCTTGGATTCTCCAATCAGCTACAAGCACCCACGCTTGATATTCTTTAAGCTTCAATGGTAGCAACTGAGTTGATCATCAAGATGTTGAAGTAATCTCTACCTTGAAAACCCTAAGATTTGTGTAAAGGAAAGCTCCTCTAGATCTCACAAGAGATTTACACAAAACAACAATGTATGAGCAACAATACAACTGGAGCAACTCTAAAAACGTAGCTAGGGTTTTTCTTTATATACCTAGGGTAAAAACAGAAAACCCAAAATGTTTAATGAGTTAGGGCTGAGTTGGAAATTCTGCAGAAAACACATCTGGCCCGAGATTCGATCGATCGAGCCTTTCCTTCGATCGATCGAGCCAGACCGAAATGCCCCAATGCATCTGCAGTCACTCGATTCCAACTTTACAATATTTTATCAACTTTGAGCAAGCCTAAACAAGACTAAAACCATTGTTTTGATCATGGTTTGCCAACATTACACATTAGAGTTCTAAATACATAAAATCCTAAATCTTTAGAACCTAACAAACTCCCCCTTTGGCAATCCCTGACAAAACACAAACAATAAGCTCAAAGTTTACAATTAAAAAGCCCTTTACAAAAAAAATGCTCATAAAAACTAAATTCAATTCTAACTACTATCCATCAATTGCAAGTGTAGACAGCAGCTCAATTGAATCAACCTGTATATTCCTGAAACACTCAACAAACGCATAAACGCATGTGTAAGAGAAAAGAGTAAAACAACAGGTATAACATTCTTGTAAGATTCACACAACACATAATAAAGACATATATTAATGAACAACTCATGAATATAAATCAATAAGCAGTGAATCATGAAACAACAAGAATCAAGTAAAAGATCATGTATATCAATCAATGTTACTCCCCCTAACATGAATATTCCAAAAAAATGATATACAAAGTGAAGCACCTAGATACAATCTATAAAACTCCACAAGCTCCTTAAAACAAAAAAAAAATCTTCCCTAACTACAAAAACCCCTCTACAAGTCAAAACTCTTCTCCCCATTTTTGTGACGGAATGCCAAAGGGCAATCACAATCCATCATCAAAAGGAGGTGGTGAGGGCGAACGCAGATGCGCCAGATCAGCACGCAAAGCACGGATCTCATCAAATAAGTCCACCAAAAGCTGACCATGAGCTGCTTGAACTGTCATGACAGTCTCCAAAGTACGACGGATATCAAAGTCATCCGATGGAGGTGGAGGAACAGCAGCAGCAGCAACATCAGGATCAGGAATAGCCTCACGAGCAGGACTTGTAGAAGAAGAGGGAGGAGGTGCGGACCCAGAAGGCTCAGACCTAGGGTGTTTAGAGCCAGCTCGAAGGTGAGCAGCCCTATGTCGAAGAAAAGACGCACCTATAGGAGCAATCACATGAATGGGCTCAGAGGAAGGGAAGCCACCAAGATCAAGATAAAGTAGAATCCTATGAATGAAAATAGGATGAACAAGAGCATGAGCAGAAGATGAACTCCTATAAACATCGTTCAAAGAACGAAGAAATAGATGAGGAAAACTGATAGGAGCATCAGTAACCAGAGCGTACAAAAATACACACCTCTCGAGAGGAATGGTGTGAACATGAGATATGGGCCAAATAGAATGACAAGCTATCCTAAAGAAAAGATAGTGCAACCCAGAAAGCTCAGCAGAGGTGATCCTAGGATCAGAACCCCACTGGATAGAAGTCCCAGTGATATAAGACAAGACATCACTCAACTCGGGAGACACATCATAAGGAAAGACAAGATTCTGGACCAAAGGTACCCTTAGAGCATTAGCCACTACCTTGGGAGTAATGGTGTACTTTACGCCTCGTATTCAACTCTTTACAAAAGTATTGGAATCATAGACGCGGATAAAGATGTTCGAAAAGAACTCTCTAATCAATGCAGAAGGTGGAGGAGGATCAGATATATCCACCAAGGGTAACCAGCCCCGACGCTCAAAGTTTGCCCTAATGGCAGGATCAAGTTCATCTAAGAGAACAGAACACTCAGCCCAAATCTTTCTCCTAATGTTTAACTTCTCATAAATCTCTTGGTTTTTCTCACTCGGAAACTTCTCACGGTCAAAAGAAGGAGGGGGTGGAGAAGGTGAGGAAACATTCCTACGGGCTCTAGTCTTCCTAGGCATAGTACTAAGGAAAGGACAGAGACACAAAGAGAAAACCAAAAGAACATAAGAAAACAAAACCAATGGCAGACTGCAAGTTAGCACAATAAAAATATAGAACAAAAATCTATATGATGCATGAACAATAACAATGTTGTGATGCATGAACTAATGCAGTAAACATAGTTCAAATTAGGTTCAATTACACAAAATTGGCTCGAACATAGAGTTTCAAATAAAAACCCTAAAAAATTTGAAAAACCACTTGAAAATTTTGAAACAAATTGATGAATTGATCATTACACAAGGTTGAAAACAGATTAGAATGACCAATTACATCAAAACAACAAGCCAATTTCATCAATTAAACCCAATTGAACAAAAATCCCAAATTTGGATCAATTACAAGCCCTAGAAATTTCAATTTCTCCCAAAACCTAAAATTGATCAAATTAAACTATCAAGATCATGTTTAGAGCATGTCCCCACAAAAACCCATTGATCAATTACACAAAATTGGGCTTGAATCAACAACAATCCCAAAAAGAAAAAGATCCGAAATTTTAAAGAAAAATGCATGAAAAGTGTAAATAAACTCAAAAAGGAAGGGCAAAAAGGACTTACCGGCTTGAGGAAAGAGATTCTTTGCAAAAATTTTGGAGGAAAACGACAAAAAATCGCTGTAGAGCCTTGCCAAGTCGGAGAGAGAAAGAAAAGTTTGAAAAACTTTTTGAAAAAGTGTTTGAATCAGTTAAGAACACTGTTTTAAAAAAACCTGATTCACGACTCTCGATTGATCGAAAATCACATTCGATCGATCGAATTAAACAGTCATTTTTAAACAAATTAAAGCACTTTTTCGATCGATTGAAAATCAGAATGGATCTATCAAACTGGGCAGAGGCTTACAAAATTTTTGAGAAAAATCACAGTTTTGAAAATCACAAACCATATTTTGAAAATAACTCCTCAAAGCATTAAACTTATTGAAACAAAATGCATGAGTATGAGATGGAATGCTTTTTCAAAAACCCAAGTTTTACTCCCAGTTTCTGCAAAGAAAATTTCAGCCATTCTTCCTTTTTTTTTTTTTTTAAATTCTCAAGCAAAAAAAATGTTATGCATAATTCTCAAAGTATTTTCAAACTTGGTTGGTCAGACCAAAAACACACACAATAACATGTACAAAGTTTAGCAAAGAGTAACTTGTATAGTGTGTGCAACTAGCAAAAACTTGAGATACATGTGAGATGATATGTGAATAGCAATCAATCACAAAGTCTACAAAATTCATCACATAGAATTTAAAAGAGACTATCACCTAAAGAGTTACATCATATAACTCTCACATCTCCTAGAACATAAGCTTGCAATCATGTAAGTTTCTTGAATTTAGCCTCTTAATTATGTGAATTGGCATCAAGCCTAATAGTACACACCAGTTTTAATTAAGTGAATTGGCATCAAGCCTAATAGTACACACCAGTTTTAAGTATTAAGCAATTAACAGAGGCTACACCTTATGTTCTTTTTGTGTATGTGCTACACTTTCTCGAGCACAAAATCTTATGATATGCACTAAGGTGTTCATGATTGGCTAGTGAACAGTGGTGAGATGGTTATTTATGCATTTCTCAAAAGGATCAAGTCCGACAGTCAAATAACATGTGACTTCAAGATTAAGACAAAGTGATAAACACCATAAACATCTTTCCCACACAACATGCACTACAAAGCTTCAACTAGTAAAGTGCAATAAATAAGCTCATCAAAGCTAAACAAGGTACATAAGACATGTTATGTGTAAATAAATTGACCAACCTTGTTTTCAAAAACCAAGAAAAAATAGTGCTTAACACAATTTGCTTATCTCCTTTTTTTTTTTTTTTTTTTTTTTTAATTTTAAAAGAGAAAACAAATAAATCCTAGAATAAAATGCATGAATGTAATGCAATGCAAATCCTAGAAACAAAACAAAAATCACAACAACCAAAGAACAATGGTCACAAAGGAATGAACAATGAAGCATAAGGACCATGTCAGAAAGACTCAATTAGGTCGAGTCTTTTGCATCCAAAACCTTTTAGATGCACCACAAGCATTGGAGTTTTAAATGGAACTCGAGCTCCAGGAACTCGAGTTCCATGCAAATTTATTTATTTATTTATTTTTTATTTTAAAGATTGATCATCCGATACCTATAGCTCATACCTATAGCTGCGTTCAAGGAGCCCTATAGTGGCGTTTTAAATGGAACTCGAGCTCAGGAGCCATATAGTGGCATTCTAAATGGAACTCGAGCTCCCTGAACTTGAGTTCCATGCAAGTTTTTTTTTTTTTTTTTATCGCCCCATACCTATAGTTGCGTTCAAGGAGCCTTATAGTGGCATTTTAAATGGAACTCGAGCTCCATGAACTCGAGTTCCATGCAAGGTTTTTTTTTTTTTTTTTTTTTTTTTTTTTTTTAAAGTTTGATCGCCCCATACTCAATTTTCTACAAATTGAGTTTTACATTGAAACTCGATTTTGAGAAAATCGAATTTCAAAACAGGGGCATTTCTCTAATTAGTTTGGAAAAAAGGACAAAATACTGGATTTTTTACACGGGCAAAGGCCAATTTTCTTCGTCTTTTAACTAATGCCGTAAACTAACAACCGAAAAAAACTGTTAGTTGCATCTATCCATCCATTATCTAATGATTTTTTTTTCATAACTATTTTTTTAGAAGACTTATATGGTTATAGGACTATTCTAATGGTAAAAGTTAAAAATATACATGTCAATTAGATAAGATATTCACTTAATGAAACCATGACTTTTGTGACCCAATTTTTATTACCAATGACACAATATTAATCTAATATACTAATTAAGTAATTATATAGATTGCTTATTGATTTTTTAATCCTAAAATTCTGTGTAAAAATAATATTTACATAATTAAGAACAAACTCTTTTATCCTTGTTTCTCAAAAAAAAAAAAAAAAAAAAAAAAAAAACTCTTTTATCCTTTTGTCGCATACAAAGCAACAAGAACTGATTAAAAATTTAAGACCATCAATATCCTTCATCTTTTTATTTTTTTATTTTTTTAAAAATTCGGTTCTTAATTTTTGACATTGGGCTAGGCACAGCCACATGTTAGATATCAATCATATAGCATTACTTCTCAAGTTCTGATAGATCATTTTCATATTAATACTCATCATATTTACCTTATCAAAACCCCGAGGGCCATGCCTATTAATTAAATCAATATTAATGCTAAAATGTGGGTGGGGGCATCGTAGTCAAGCTCAGGGAATGAGAATCTATTGGGCATTGTTGTTTTTCATAATATAGATATAATGAACAAACAGCCTTTCACTTTCTGGGGGTTTTGATGAAGAATATAAATTAAGAAACAAAGAAAGCTACAGTACACAACCGTGCGCCATATGCGTATAGTTATTATCCTGTTTTGATGTTAATTTCTTAAACTATTGTTTAGAGGCCCAATGACTTCAATGATTATCTGTAACCTCCACGATTGGTTTTCTTAATGGGGGACAATCTAAAGACAGATGCTTCGGTTCCACTGATTATAAGAACTTGTATACATAGTTGCAATGTGAATATCACAGATCTCCTTAAGGTTTTTGAAATATTCTTTTACTCTTCCCAGGCTGTCTTCCATAACATTTACTAGTTTTAAGAACTAAAAAAAAAAAAAAAAAAGGAAGTTCTTTAGAATTTTTTTTATGTGGTGGTTTATTGCTTTCAACAATTCTACACACGATATACAAAAACATTTTTTTTTTGTTTATCCATCTTTCCACCACCCAACAAAAAGAAAGAAAGAAATAAACTAACAATGATTTTAATGTTAAATGCATAACAGAAGAGCTCCTATAGCTAAATTGATGTATTTAGCTCTTTAGTGTTATTTCAATAAATAGAAAAATTAATAAATTATTGCTTTATTCACTAGTATAAATTAATTTTGGATAAATTATGCTGACACCCTAATGTATTGCAAGATTAGATTCAATAGACCTGATTATCCACTAATGACATTGTTCCTCCAAATTTTCAATATAATTGACGGAAAATTCTTAGGTACTCCCAGAGCACGGAGAAATGATGCTCATTCCTCTCACATTCATGATGGACCCCACCATGAATTTAATGAGTGGACTCCACCATAAATGTGAGAGGAGGAAGTACCATTCTCTATACTCTGGGAGTACCTAAGAATTACTCATAATTGACACCTTAGAGCATTCACAATGAGAATTGTAAATACCATATGTTAGCAATATTTAGCACTAGCCTCAAAAGTACTCAACAGCTGCTAAACTTGTAAAATTTAAATTTTTTTGGCATTATGCTACAGTACTCTCGTAAATGTATGATGGTACTGTGACATAATACCAAAAGATTATATTAATATTTTATTCCTAAATATCAATCTCTGTATCTCTTCTCTCTCTTGACATTCCAAGCCTCTCTCTCACATATCTCTCTCATGGTGGTGATTTTTTTTTGGTGTGGGTTGTAGGTCCGGCGTGGGTCTGGTGGTGGCATGGTGTGGTCTGGTGGTGGCGGGGTCTGATGGGTCTCTCACGGCGATCGGCGTGGCATGGAGGTTTGTTGATGGGTTGTTCATGGAGGATCGTGACTAGTGGTTAATCTTTCCAACCCCAAACTCTCAGCCTCTCTCTTCGATTTAGTGGGTTTGTGGTGGGTTAGAGCATCCACAGCAGGTGTGGCAAATGTGCCAAATGCTAAATATTTGGCACATTTGCCACACCAAACATAAAAATAGAGCATTATGAGATGTGCCAAATCTCAAAATTTATACCACATGTCTACAGTACCGTTGCAAATTTGCAACGGTACGGTCAGATGTGGTAAAAATAAAAATGGTTTTTTATTCACTCTTCTCTCTCCTCTCTCATCATTTTTTTCTTCTCTTCTCTCTCACTCTCTGGTTCCGTCTCTCTTCTCTCTCACTCTCTGGTTCTCTGGTTCCTCTCTCTTCGATCTCACTCTTCGGTTCCCTCTCTCTTCGACCAGTCCGGCAGCGACGACGATCTCACCCACGCTCCAGCCAGACGGCGTTGCTCCGACGACGATCTCACCCACGCTCACACCCACGACAACGGCGTAGCTCGATCTCACCACGACGGCGTAGCTCCGACGACGGCGTAGCTCGATCTCACCACGCTCGATCTCAGCCACGCTCGATCTCGCCAATCTCACCCCGAGGCCGCCGTCGATCTCACCCTCTTCCCTCTCCTCTCTGTCCGCCTTTCATTCTGCCTCTCTCTGGTTGTGGTTTTTTTTTTTTTTTTTTTTTTTTGCTGCAATTTGGGTTGATCTGATGGTGGTGGTGGGCTGTGGGCTATGGGCGGTGACAGTGGCAGTGGTGGTGGGCTGTGGGGGTGATGGCCAGTGGTGGTTTTTTTTTTTTTTTTCCTGGTGATTGTGGCGGCAACAATTTTTCTGGTTGTGGTTGTAGTAGTTGTTGTTGTTGCAGTTCTGGTTTTTCTGGTGATTGTGGCCGCAACAATTTCTCTGGTTGTGGTTGTAGTTGTTGTTGTTGTTGTTGTAGTTCTGGTTTTTCTGGTTTGCAGTGGTGGTTGACGAGGACGATGATGATGGGAATAAGAATTTAATATATTATTTTAATGTGTAGGAAATATTATTTTAATGTATAGAATTGAAGTATAAAACATCTGATAAATGCGATGTTGTAAAATGATGTGGTAAAATAATAAAGTAGGGTTTTAGTGTGGCAAAATGGCATAATTTTTGCCACATCTGATAAGGATGCTCTTAGTGGTGGAGATTGTGGCAAATCGGTGGTGGATTTCTTTGGAGGTGTGGGTTATTTTGGCATGGGTTTCTTTGGCGGCGTGGTTCAGGTGGTGGGTTTTGTTTGGCGTGGGTTAGGTGGGTTATGGTGTGGAGATTGCTGTCCGGCGTGGTGGAAATCGGCGTGGAGCTGTGGTGGCCTTGGAAAATTGGCATGGAGCTATGTGTGTGGCTCTGTTGTTGGCTCCGATGGGTCTTCGTTAGTGGTTTTTTTTTTTGGTATATGTGGGGTATTTTGGTTTGGTTTGATGGTTTTTTTTTTTATTTTTTATTTATATATATATTTTTTTTTAACGTGGTTTTGCTTTTGGTTTGATGATCCGATGGTGGTGCTGGGATATATAGGGGTGGCAGTGTGTTCACTGCGTTGTTATGGTTGTTTGGCAGTTGTTTGGTGGTGAGAGAGAAATAGTAAAAAAAAAAGAATATTTAAATAAAGTAGCAAAAAATATAGAGTTGGGATGTTAGGAGTGTTGTAAAATGATATGATAAAGTAGATTTTTGAGATGATAAAATAAAATAGAATAGGATTTGAGGTTGTGAATGTTCTTACCCCCTTGACTTCCTTCTAAGTTAAACAACGTTAAATCATAACACTGATTCTTTATTGTTGGGTCTCAAATAATATTATCACAAATATTAACAATCCAAAATAATAATCACACGTGGGTTCTAGTTAGCTCAACTAGTAAAGTCTCTAATGGTTGAATAAGAGATCAATAACACAGATATTTACATCATCAGGAGCAGACGTCACAAATTGAAACTCTCTAAAAAAAAAACAAAAGAACAATCCACACAATAACACAAAATTTACATGAAAAATTACGGGACAAACGCCAAATAACAACACTTTGCTCTCTCCTCTTAACTTCTTCTCTTCTTCTTTATCTTTTCCACATATCTCTCCCTGGCTTTTTCTCTCTCTATGTGGCACCTCTTTCTTTGGCACTTTGCAACATCAAACAAAGTTTTACAAATTCTCCTTGATTTGTGTGCTTTACAAAAAACGTTGTTGACAAAACTCAAACCTTGTTGTTTTTCTCCTTGCGTTACCTCTTAAGCTAAAATCTTTTTTTATTTTTTTTCTCTCTCTTGGTTTCATGCTCTATTTTTCCTCTCCCTATAAGAAGGACCTTTGGGCCAATGCATTCAAATTCTTTGTAAAATTGTCTATTTATAAAACTCTTTTCCTGTTCTCTCTGGAACAATGAATACTTTACTTTTTAAATAAGAAATAGCATTTCATTCCACGTTAAGGAATAACCTTTCATTCCACACTAAGGAAATCCAAATTAACTTTTCATTATTCAATTAGAAAAATCAATTGACTTTTCAAGTTACAACTAGAATTTGAGGCAATTTCCCAACAATTTTCCCAATAAAACAAAAGTCAAATATCCCAAACACTATTTTAATGTAACCAAACACTCCATCATCCTTTTACAAAAACAAAATCTTAAAAAGAAAACAAATTCGAAAGAGAGATGAAGGACATCCAAGAGAGCCAATAGTTGTGGGAGTAGGCTTGACGGCGGTATGGGGCGTCTATTGTGGGTTATGGTAAATTGGCAATAGTGGTGATTGGGTTTTCATCGACGACTAGTGTCCTTTTTGGATGAGATGATTAGCTGATTATTTGGTTTTTTTGCTTCTTTTTAGCTATTGTTTGCAGGTCCCACGATTTTGGAGTAAAAAAGAGCTTATTTTATGATGTTAGCTTTATACGGGTCCCACTCACACTTAGTCAGAGAACCAACATGCTTTGAATTGCTTTTTGCTATAAAAAAAAAAAAAAAAAAAGGTTTTCATGGGTCCTGCTAAAAAATCATTATGTTTAACTTATTCCAATTTTATTATTTTGCAGTTCCTCCAACTTTTCTATGGTATTTTCAGGAAAAAAAAAAAAAAATCAACCAACTTATTTTATTTAGTTTTTAGTTTTTATTTATAGTATTTTTAGCAAAAAATTAGATAAAGTATTCTCAAATGGAGATCATGAAAGAATTGATAGATCAACTATTGGGAATTAGGTTCGGATTATTGGTGGCTATGGTGGGTTATGGTTTCTTTTGGGAGTTTTTAAGATTGTGGATACTTGGTGACGTGATCAGGTGTTGTTGTAGGAATGTTTGGTTTTTGGGTCATTTGAGTAATCTTTAAGTTTATGAAATTCACTAATCTTAAGGCAATACTTTGTTATCATAATTTCAACCTTTCTTAAGGCAATCCTTTCACATTGATTTCAAACAAGATTTATTTATTTTTTACTTCAAAAAGTTCCCAGTTATTAATCGCAACTGTATTTGCTTTATTTTGAGTTTTATATTCTTGTAAAAAAAAAAAAAAGGTTGGCAGTTCAAATTGATTGTGAATAAAAAAACATTAAAAAAAAAAACAAATATGAAGAAGAAGAATTGTTTGGCTAAAAAAATAGGGCGGTGGAGTGTTATCTTACATTAAACAATGTTTTTGAGATATTTGACTTTTGTTTTATTCTGTGTTAAGTTTTAATCTAATTTAGAAGGAAATCAAAAGGGTGGAGTATCAATTATTTTGAGAATCTTCCAGGACAATGTCAATTTTGGAAAAACGGATATTTTAAATTCATTTGTAGTTTATACAAATATTTTTGGTATTTTTATATAAAATACTGTAAAAACTTACAGGTAGTGTACATGTACCAACAATATTTTCAACGATACTTTAACCTGTCGTGACAATGTGGGACCATGTTATTTAATATATTGTTTTAGATTATTGGCAATCCAACTGCCTGTATGTATAGTAGGCTCCAGTTAGCTCAACTGGTAAAGTCTCTGATGGTTGAATAAGAGATCTGGAGTTCAATCCCCGCCTACACCAAAAACCGATTAGTGTTTTGGTCTGATGATAAAAAGTATCATCAAGAGCGGACGCTATATAAAAAAAAAAACACTGTAGAAGGTACAGTACCTATCAGCATTCGTTAGTATAATAAATGTATTCTTCTTTTCCAATGTAACGCTTTTAGTTAGCTCCCAAAAAAATGACTTTTAGAATGTTTAGCCAAGAAAGAGAGAGAGAAAAACAGAAACGCCTTTTGAGCATCTGGCCAAAATAGCTAACTAAATATAACATTCCAACTATATAGTTAGTAGTTTCAGTTTCTAAACTATATTATTTACTAGCATCTCGAGTCTAAAAGACTCGATTTTGGTATATAAATCGAGTGTTAAAGACTCGATTTTTATAGTCTGATGTGGCATTTGTTTCCCACCTGGAAATCGAGTTTCAAAGGCTCGATTTATAAACCAAAAAAATTATAAGTCTCAGTCTCCCTTACAAGCCGAAATACCCAAATTTTTTTTTTAAGAAATCCAGAAACACAATAATCCCAATCTCAGTACAATCAAATCAGATCAGAGAGGGAAAGAAGACTCAGATCAGACAGGAGCATCAAATCAGATCAGAGGGAGAAAGACGCCTGGGTCGCACGCGGCCTGGGTCTCGCGCGCGTCGCGGCCTGCCTCGCGCACTGGGTCGCGCACCTAGTTTCTGTTTTTTTTTTTTTTCTTTGGGTTCTTCTCTGATCTGTTTTTGGTTTTTTTTTTCTTCTTCTTTGGGTTCTTCTCTGATGTTCTGTTTTGGGTTTCTTTTATAAGGGTTGTAAATCGAGTCTTAGAGACTTGATTTTTATGTGGTCGCCACGTGGAAAAATATGCCACATCGGACTATAATGACATATAAAAATCGAGTCTCTGAGAGTCGATTTATAGGCCAAAATCGAGTCTCTTAGACTCGAGATGCTAGTAAATAATATAGTTTGGAAACCGAAACTACTAACTATATAGTTGGAATGTTATGTCTAGTTAGCTATTTTGGCCTGAGCATCTCTAACAAACTCTCTAAACCTAAAATTTGGAGAGTATCTCCAGCAATGCTTGTATTTATTTTTAAAAACTTGATTGCTCACATGGGAATATATTTTATTATTTTTTTTGATGGGAGGGAATATATATTTTTAGTTCTTAAACAATATATATATATACACACACATACATTGTATTAAATAGGACATGCTTTAAATTATTTGGAAACCTTTCTATGATGGTTGCTAATAAAGACATCAATTGGTTTCATTTTAGTGCAAGTGAGATTTGAGAGTTTTAACCTATGGCGTCCGCTCCTGATGATTGCTCTTATCATCAAACCAAGACACCAATCAGTTTTTGGTGTAGGCGGAGATTGAACCCCAGATCTCTTATACAACATTCAGAGACTTTACCAGTTGAGCTAACTGGAACCCACAGTGCAAGTGAGATTTGAATCTATGTCCCTTATAGTGCGGGCTCTAAAGTATAGGTGAAAGAGGCAATCGTTTAAGGCCTTCAAAAAAAAAAAAAAAAAAAAAAATAGAATAAAAAAATAAAGACCCTAAATTTTAACCAATATGGTTATTGTTTTCATTGTAATAGTATTAATTAAGCTCAAATATTAGCCAATAAATAAAATAATATTTTTTATAAAATGAAGAACAAGAAAAAAAAAAGGGTAAAAATGCTACGTTCACAATATTTTTCACAACAAATCCTAAGTGGTAGGTTGTTACTGGCCGTTATTAATAGGCAAAAAAGTTATTTTACTTGTGGGTTCAAATTAAAAATTAAAACTAGTAACAACATAACATCTAGGATTGTTGTGAAAATGTTGTGCAATTCTAAAAAAAAGGAGCAATACAAAAAACTTTTCACAACAGTTGAGTTGACAAACTTTTACTAGTTCTCATCTAGGTCTACTGCTAGTATCATCTTTTTACTTACTACTATGAATCTACCATATCAACAGGCGTGAAAAATCTTTCTCCAAAACAAAATCTACACAGTTTATGTTAATTAGCAATTTTGCATCTAAAACAATGGAATAGAGTTTAAGTAATATTTAATTTTTTTAAAAGTCATATTTAAATATATAAAAGACCTCAATTTTGTTTTCGTCTTAGGCCTCCAAATGCATCAAGTCATCCCTGGTCCCTTATCCGAGGACAAGAAATTTTATTAATTGAATTAGTTAAAACTCACAGCATTAGCATTTGTGGTGTAAAAAATTTAGCAATTTGGCATCACAAAAAGTTACTTTATCTATTTTATCACCTCACTTTACAAAACATCTAATATCAGTGGTTTTATTTTACCATTCAACATAATAAAATAATATATCTACTACAATAAACAACAACCACCACTAACAACACAATAAAATAATATAACTTTTAATAAAATATTATTATTATTTTTTTTACCGTCTTAAACAGCCAAATTTTTGTCTTTCCCTCCACCATTGCAGCATACTTTTTAGTATTGGTGGTGCTAAAAATAGTAATATAACTTTTTAGCACCACCAATACTAATGCTCTATATTATTCCAAATGGCTATTTTAACATAACTTATAGAAAATAATTTCTTTAATTTATCTGACGTAAAAAGCATACTAAGCCATGTTTCAAATGACACTTTTAATATAGACATTTTTTTTTCTTACACTTAAATTAAATGCAGAATTTATTATTCTAAAAAAAAGAGCACAATTTATATATGGCATTGCCTTATTATCATTGGGAAAGTTATTAGGTACTCCCGGAATATTATAAATGCGTAATCTCTCATCTCACATGAATGGTAGGTCCCACCATGAATTTAATTAGTGAGACATACCATTCATGTGAGAGGAGAGAGTACGCATTTATGATACTCTAAGAGTATACAATAATTTCCCTTATCATTGCTATAGGTCTAAATGCTTTAATAATCATCTCTAAAAGAAAAAAAAAGTTTTAATAATCAGGTTTTTGAGTTAAATGAGCTCTCTCTCTCTCTCTCTCTCTCTCTCTCTCTCTCATAGGTGTGGTTATAATGAGTGAAATTGGATTTTTTTTTTTTAACAAAGCAGATTCAGAATGATTTTTCAATGCACAACTTGTATTCATGTACTAAGTGAGAATGTCGCTGGACTTGAGTAACGCAAACATTGGTGAGAATTCAATGCCCTGAAAACCCAAGGGCTCTGGTAGAAGGTTTTATAATTACTTCCTTTGAAAGTATAACTAATTTACAAAGGAAATAAAATGTTGGGAGTTGCAATATTTTTTTCCCCTTTTTCTCAATCTCTTCTATTGGTAATTTGGGTATTAATTTGGAGAAGGGGTAGTAATTACTAATGAATAACGCAAGAATGAAATTTGTCTACTTAAATAAAGAATCACCGAGTTCTTTGGTCAATACGTATTAAAATATTTTCCATTTAAAATGAATTCATTTTGTGATATAGATTAAATATTATAAATTTAAAGGTGAATACAATACCACGTCTTTTAATTTTAACGGTAAAATGAACTAGTTCATTTTCTGGTGAAATAGAGATTATCTTGTTTTGGTGAGTTGAGATTAGAGTCCTATATTTTGGTGACCGCGTGGCGATGAGGGACAGCAGCCTGAACCTCATTCCTTGCAATCATCTACGAGAACATGGTCATGGTGTCATTTTGCTAGAGTTAAGATCTTGTTATTCCCGCCCTTCCCAATGCTCACCCACTAATCATTCTCGCACAAGAGCACAGAATTCCTTCTCACAGGTCACACAAGAAGCTTCTCACAATTCCTAATCAAACTTTCGATATGGCTTTGCAGGTTCTCTCTCTCACACACACACCTTTTTCTTTCTTCTTTCTTGATGTATGTGTGTAAGTTTGTTTTTGTGAGCTCGCACGAAGATCAATATGCATAATACATACTTCGGTTTCGTGTGAAGGTTTTGATACAAGAAAACTTTTAATGCATGCCTTATTTATGTTTTGATACAAGAATGCTCTACTTAGATTGAACTCAACTACTTGGGGGTGGATATATCTTATATAGCATTTCATACAGCTTTCTAAGAATTTCATATTGATTATTTGACTTAATTGTGGATCTGATCACTTCGTACCCTTTAGCCTCATCAAGTACCCGTTTACATGTATTTGATTTTGCGAAATCCAGTCTTTTTGAGGCGTGGATTCATTTGGATTTAACCATAATCTATAAAACAGGAGGAATTCAAAGAATAGGCTGACAAGGCCAAGTTTTTGCCACCAACAACAAAGGATGCTGATAAATTAATCCTATATGGGCTTTACAAGCAAGCAACAGTCGGCCCAATTAGTGAGTTGGAATAGAACAGTCTGACCTTTGCCCATCCCTCTGTGAACCATGATCTATTTCTTATATGTTATAATGCAGATCGACCAGGGATTTTTAGCCCAACGGAGAGGGCAAAATGGGATGCATGGAAAGCGGTTGAAGGTATAGAAAAAAATCAATTAGTCCTTTGAAATTCAGGATAAAGATATATAATAGAATCTCACTATTTCTTGAAATATATATGTTATATGGAATTTATGTCATTCAGGAAAGACCAATGAAGAAGCAATGACTGATTATATTGTAAAGGTGAAACAGTTGCAAGAAGTAGCTTCCTCATAAATGGCCAATCTAGTTGAACATGTTTTAAAGTGCTTATGTGATCTTTGTGTATTTTAAGTAGATTGATACTCTACAGTCTACACTGCCGGTGGACTTTTAAGTTTCTTGACAAATAGTAATAAGTTTGTGATTTGAGACTGAATTTTCCCTCAATGTGAAAGTTACTGGTTTGTCAAATATATGACTATAAGATTAGGTTTCCCGGAACTACAATCATTATTGGAGCAAGTTTAGCATAGCTTTCAAAATTACGTGGGTTTTGAGACAGGATCCATGAACTAAAAAAGTAAGCCCTATGAGAGTTGCTGCGGAGGAGCACTGAATAACCAAAAAATAAAGTCCAATTTCATCACCTCATTTAAGTCGATATGGGCCGACTTGACTTGGGTTAAAATCTCAACAACAAAAACAAAACCCAACCTTCCTCCATCAATTAACAACTACCTCCCCATTTTGTATTTCAATACGTTTTGCGGAATGTCATGCATTAGTACATCTTTTAAGAAATACTAGTCGCTAACTTGTGCGATGCACGGAAAAGCTATTAATAACTTAATATGAAAATATATATATATATCATGGTATAAATTATATACCAAACCAATAAAATCTATCACTTACAAAGTAATAAAATCTATCACATACAATGAGATATCATGAGATCATATTTAGAAAATATATAACTGATATAAGTACACTCCAATACAATTAATTACACGAATATAGTTAATTCCATACTCATTCAATCAAATATCTTTCATAAATTACATTAATCGTCCTTGATGTCCAAGATATATCTAAATTCTAACATTGCCAGTAAACAAAGATGCTAGACCTCAATGGAATTAAAAAGGCAACATAATGCCAATTTACACAATTTCTGAAATCATTATTTCCACTATTGAGAGAGGGAGAGAGAGGGGTGGCTATTGTGTTGCATCTCTTAAGAAGAATCTACCCTGTACATTTTTTTTTTTTTTTTTTGATATGTAATCGACAAATAACAAAATAGATGTACCACATTTAGAGTATGCACATTTCTGAGATTAAAAGTAAAGGAAAATAAGAAAATGAACCCACCTAAAGTTTTTTGCTCTCCCCTTGATATTGACTTTTCCAACATCTTCCAAAATCAAATTTATGTACTCCTCAAAGCCCTGTAAGGCATAAAAATTAATATTTGACCAAATTTACATGTATTTTAAAAATAGGTACATGGAAACAAAACACAATTAGTGAAAACAGAAAATGCTCTAAACCACAAACTATATTTTTGAAACCGGTTTGAATTTCAAATGAGTAATTACAAAAGCATCAGTATGTAGATTTTCAATTTTCCTTTGTTTCTATATGTCTTTAGTACCAACCTGCATCAGTATGCAGCTTTTCAATTTTCCTTTGTTTCAATATGTCTTTAGTACCAACCTTCATGACTCTTTTACAATTTTTTGCTATATATATAACCAAACTTAGTCATTGATAACATATCATTGATATATGGTTTACTTGTTGCATTATTTAACCAAAAAAAAAAAAAAAATCATTAAAAACAATGACTATAATAAAACCAATCTAACTACTAAATACTCTTCTTAATAGGAATTGTTAGTCATGTCATCTAGCTAAAACTTCCATTTAAATTATCATCTCCAATCACCCTTTGAAATCTCATGGTTGCCTTTGCTTCTTGCCTAGTAGGATAGCACAAATTTATTATCCCACCTGCATCCATATTAAGACACACAGTAAACAAAAGCAAACATACAAAACACGTAATCTTCCATGTAGTTGTTTAATTTCTCTAAACAAATGCCAAGTTAATGTTAATGTCTCAAATTCAATTAGTAAACACTGTGATACACACCTATTCCAAACTTAAACACGCAACCAATTCTACCAATACATGTAACCTTGCATAACTCATGTTTGTGTCCATAACTCACAACTTTCTTGGCCCTAAAACCCATCCCAACAATTTGCATTAAACAATAACCGCCCAGAAAAATTATCTATTATTATTAGCAAAATTTTCCCATAATTTCTATCTAAAAGATGCTTCCACCATTACCATGTATTTCCAAATAAGTTCTCACGCAACTTGTAGGCTTACTAATCAGCAATTAGCTATCTGCATATATCATTGAATACTTTCAACCTAGCAACAATGATAACACAAATCGTAAGAAATCCTACCTAATTATGCTGCTATTTGAGGGAGTACAGATAGACATAGATCTTGTGTGACTTCCATGGAGAACTTCTCTGCTAGAGTGCTAGCATTCTTCAAAATGGGCTTCCAAATTCTTAGATGTGTCTGTAACATGAACGTTACTCTAAATAGGTGAGTAAACAAAGCATCATAAACAATAAACTATATGCAAAGTACATACGATATAGAAAACTAACCATGGCATCGAGATTGACCTCAATCCTGAATTCGAATCTGCCACAAACATCACTACCAGTTGTTTTTCACAAAAAAAAGTTTCAAATTGAAAGCTTTAAAGGTCCAATGGAAGAACAAATTTTTTCAATTTTTTTTATTATAAAAAAGAAGAAAGTGGTACCAATTTAATAGGATATATCACTACTTGTAATTTGGAAAGCAAAAAATAACAAATTATAGTTCACTAACTCATTTATCCTAAAATTTTCAAACACATGCTAACAAATAGATATTGATATAAAATATTCACCTTGTAACAAAACTTAAAAAGTCTCAAACACACTAATAGCTTTAAATGAATTTGTCATAATTGTATTTAAGCTATGGCTCAAGCAATAAGAGGCAGCAAATATTATTCCATAAAAAAACTATTCTCTTCTTGTCTAATAATGTTTAGGAGGGTTGTCGCCTTGAATTCAACTAAATTCTCTCAATTCCATCAGTCACAGCACAGACCATGTTGGCATGAAAAGAAACAAAAAATAATCCAAACAACAATAGAGGACTTTCACAGAACAGACATAAATTTTTTACCAAGCATAAATCAACTGCACTCAATTTTCATAGAGTACGAAATGTAAATATTTTGTACTCTAAATGACACAATGGATTCTGCACAGTAACCTTGCCTAATCATATCAAAATATGCCCCAAGGATCCAAAAGCCAAGATAGTATTTAAATTTAAAACTTTCACACTTGACCATAACACTGCTTGCCTTATAAATCAATTTGCTTTATTCAAATGAAAATCCCAAGTTAACATAAAGCACAGTCTTGTAGTCGTTTGATTTAAAAAACATTTATTCTATTGCAATGATCATTATAACTTATTCAACAGATTTTAACACCTTTAAATTTAAAGCAACAAAATTAAACAACAATTAATTTGCATTTGTCAAATGACTACACTACAACATTCAAGCTTCAACTACAGAATGGTGATCAGGGATAAACCATCTAAATCTAAGAAACAAAGCAAAAACCATTTAAAAAAAAAAAAAAAAAAAAACACATAGGTCTGCCACCATACCCTAACCCAAATTCCTTTATCAACACAAAATCCTCCAATCTAAGCATGCTCACCATCAAAGAGTCCCACACATTTGAGGGAGACTTTCCACCTTTTTTGCTTCTTGGTGTTGTAGATGTCTTCTATCATGCTCTGCTTTTCTCAGCATTCAACTTTAATTAAAACCAATAACCAAAATAACTAAATTAAAAAAATTAACCCTAAATAACAAAACCTAAATAACATTTAACACAAATTTTTGTTGTTAACATCTTCTGTCAGTAGGTGTCCCTGGCGGCCAATAATTGAAATTAATAAAACCCACTACGGGCTCCAAACCCATCAATCTAAGCTAATCATTCAAAACAAACACTCCCAAACGAAACCCTAAATTATATTTAACAACCAAAAACGAAACCCTAAATCATATTTAACAACCAAAAACGAAACCCTAAATCATATTTAACATCCCAAATTATAGAACAAAATAAAAAACTTACCGGTAATGTTTGTGGAGAGAATTTGGTTAGATGGTAAAGTCACAAAATCAAAAAATTTCTGCCACTAAAGGAGTGGGTGGCTGGCGCCCGCGGACTATAGTTTAGGGGTTTGAAGGTAGAGAAGGGACAAAGATTGGAGGCAGGGGAACGTGTATGTAGAGAGAGGCATGGAGGAAATTGTGCGTTTGAAGATGGAGATGGAACTGCGTGAAGAAGAAGAGAGGGAGTTTGATGAGTTTGCGTTTAAGGGGGAGAGTGTTTTTTTTTTTTTTTTTTAATCGGGTTTTGGTTTTGGGGAGAAGGAAATTTTCGGTTTTAGGCTTTGAGCTTTTTTTTTTTTAGTCTTAGAAAAGTTTTTTTTTTAAAATATTGTGCTGACGTGAAAAATTGTGTGTGTATTTTTTTTAATATTGTGCTGATGTGAAAAATTGTGGAAGTTTCAAAAGCTTTGGTTATATATATATATATATATATATAGATAATTTACATAAAAACTATCATTTTGTAAAAAAAAAAAATTCCAATTCAGGCCCAAAAAACATAGTAATTATGAAAATGAAAAGAGATTCATTAGCATGTAACTTTCCCTTATTTCTTATTTCTTGATAGCTCTATTGTGGGAAGTAAATTTCTTGCCATTTAGTTCGCCTAAGATTCCAAGAAGCTAAAGGGCATTTCCCTTTTTATTTTTTATTTTATTTTTTTGGTGTGAACAATGATTGTGAACTGTGATGGATGAAATTAGATTGAGAGCTCGATTGTTTGGGCTGGTTTGGGGACGTGAGAGCTGAAGATATAGGGGAAGGGTCGCATAGCTGAAGAGATGGAAGCACAAATATAATATATTGAAAGTAAAATAAGCAAAGTAGAACCATCCAAGGAGGCGGTTTTGTAGTTATAATAAAAGTGCATGTAATTTAAAACAATAATAAAACAAAGTAGAACCAGCCAAGAAGGTGGTATTGTAGTTATAATAAAAGTGCAAGTAATTTAAAACAATAATAAGGTGGTAGAACCAGCCAAGCAGTATATATCAAAAATTTAGAATCGTCCAAGATGGCGGTAGCAACAAGTAGTATAATAAATTGAAATTTGAAAATACTTCTTATTGAAAGCAGAACAAAACACTTACAGTAGTAGTAGTGGTTACAAGATTGAAACAGTTACAAAGCTTGGAACTAGTTCTAGTTACAAGGTTGTAGTAGTAGGAAATCCTAAGGTAAACAAGGAACTCTCTCTCCAAGAAAGGCTCTCTAAAAGAAAGAAGTTCTGAGGAGGAAATTCTAAAATGAATTCTGTCCCAAACTTAAGGGACAACCCCCCTCAAATAGGCAAAAATATGGAGTGAACAGTACCATGAACAGTAAAAGTGAATAATGAACAGTACAATGAATAGTGAAATTTTCACTATTGTCTTCCAAACATCCGTAGCATGAGGCTTGTCCATATCTTGTCCAAATCATGCTAAAAGTAGTCTTGGAATCACTTGAAACTTTAGTCCAAAAATGTACATAAAGAATCTTCAAAAGCATCATCATTTTAGCATTGGAAAATAGTGTGATAGTAAGTGAGAAACCATTTTGGCCATTGTGCAGGCCAGACAAATAAGGTGAACCAATATTCCAAAGAACTTGTCAGAAGGGCATGAGATGTATGAGACTTCACAATAGATGCATGGGACTTCACATTAAAGCATGTGACTTCATAATAGCATTTTCATAATAGACGCATGGGACTTCACAGTAAAGCATGTGACTTCATAATTGCATTTTTTGAATATTGTAGCATTTTTTTGAATATTGTAGCATTCTTGGCCATTGTACAGGTCAGGCAAATAGTATCGATTATCAGTCAACTGCTAGATTAGGAATATCTTGACCAAATAGTTTCTGACTATAAGAGTAGCATGGGAAAATAACTTTATCAGTGGGAACTGACGATAATCTCAAAACAGTAGTACTATAGTAGTATCAGTAACCTAAAAAGGCTACTCAATAATCAGTGGAAGGAGCATCGGATGGATAACCATCAAAAGGATCCCATGGGAGATCATTATCACATTCATGCTCATGGTAGATAGCATATTGATTACAGAATCCACAATATAAAAGTGGCTTAAATGCCGGAGTTCTCCCTGGGATGAAAAGACTTCTTGGATTACAATGATCAGCTATCCGCAGATGAGTAATGGCATTGGCATAGGGTTTGGGACCAAAAACAGAGATTCTATCTGTGTTTCCTATGAAATGATAATCTTTCCATAGATTCTGAGCAACATCAATAATTTGGTTATTAAAATAATTTTTCCAACATTCTGCAAGAGCATAAGGATCATTAAAGGACAAGTGAGAATTTCCTTCAAACCATGGTCCTTGGTGAGCGTGTCCATTAATGAGAATGAGATGCTTTGAGGGCTGGACATTCATCCAGTTATCTCTTTCCCATTTTGGCAAAGTGCTCCAGCATCTGATGGAAACAAAAGGGCTTTTAAATCCTCTAATAGCATTCTGAATAATTTGTGGAAGCTGGCTAGCTTGATAATGGCTTGTTAATTTTATGAACCTGATCTAGCATGAGGCTTGTCTTCCAAACATCCGTAGCATGAGACAAGTGAAATTTTCACTATTGTCTTCCAAACATCCGTAGCATGAGGCTTGTCCATATCTTGTCCAAATCATGCAGAAAGTAATCTTGGAATACTTGAAAGTAGTCTTGGAACACTTGAAACTTTAGTCCAAAAATGTACTGAAAGTGACAAAGCATAAAGAATCTTCAAAAGCATCATCATTTTAGCATTGGAAAAATAGTGTGATAGTAAGAAACCATTTTGGCTATTATGCAGGCCAGACAAATAGGGTGAACCAATTATCAGTCATCTGCTAAATCAGGGGTATCTTCTTCATCATGTCCAAACCATTCCTGATTGTAGGGGTAGTTGTTGTGTTCCCTTCTTACCGTCATTGGCGCCACCCTAGACGTAAAGTGAATTCCTAGAACCGAACTGTAAGCCCGTTTGAGCCAAGGGAGGGCGTGTAGGGCATGAGAGGTATAGGGTTGCTTAGGGTATGTGTTACAAAATGCAACGATTGTGAGAAAAACATGATAATTGAGTGTTGAACCTAGGATAGTATGGATAGGTTGTGGAGATCCAACTCCTCTGTCAGCTCCAGGACTAGTTGTCCTTCTGATATTGTAAATGAAGAAGATCACACTGTTGAAGAACATGAGCTCCTTGATTTCCAGAAATGGAATATTCCCAAAGTTGATGCTAAAACTATTTACAAAACTAGTTGGGCTGAAACTACTTTTCATCCCATTTACAAAGTGAGAACTGTTGAACAAATATTTTCTATTTCAAAAGTTCATGAAAAATGTTGCTTGTTTTCTAAAAGAAATATTAATGATTTCCTTGCTAAAAAACTCAGTTATTTGCATATCAGTATGGTTCAAGTTGCTGTTAAACCACTTACTAGAAAAGGAATAAATGCTTCTGTTCTCATGTGTTTAAGAGATGCTAGATTTAAGAACTTTAAAGATAGCATTCTTGGTATGATTACTGCTTCTTTGTATGATGGTCCTGTTTATTTCAACTGTTATCCTGATATTACTCTTGCTTTAGATGATCCTAATATTGTAAAGCTTTGACTCTGAATATTGCTTCATTTGGTTATCACATGGAAGAAGGTAGTAAACCTTTTGCTTTGATTTGTCATGTTTATTATTGACTTTTGGGTACTTAATTGAGCCCTAGTGCTAAGATCAATAGAGAACCTTCTAGTAAAACAATGTTGATCACATGTTCAACTTCTGATGCTAAAGTTCAAGTTCCAAAAATGATTCAATGGCAAGATGTTAAGCTTCCCACTGAATGGTTGTTGGAACAAGAATCCCCTGTTGCTAAACCTGTTTTTGATGAGCTAGATCTCACACATATATAACAATATTTAGATGGTATTGTTAAAATAAGTTTTCAAAACAATCAACCCTTGAGGATCAAAGGAGGAAGACATTCCTTTGCTGGATCTGAAAGTATTTCAAAAAGAGATCAAGATCTCAATGAATTTTTGCAAAAGAATCTTGAAAAACCCACTGATTTAAAGCTAAAAGGTGTTTCAAGTGATAAATCTCAAATCAGCTCTGTTTTCTATTTCACTAAACCTGAACCTTTTTCTCCATATGGCAGAACTGCTAATGAAGAAGAAGAGGACACTAGATCTGTTTGTCCATCTGATTCTGATTTTCCTCCTCTTAAAAATCCTGTTTACCAAAACCAATTGAGAGTGGGTGTGATACGAGTCAGTTGAAAACCACCATCCTCGATAAAAATTCGGTAGTGCATACACATTAGCAACCCTCCTGAAGGTGCTTCCCTAGATCTATACATGTAAGTCCTAATCAGAGGCACTGTCTTTCATACACATCGGCAACCCTTTCAAAGGCAGTTTACAAAGCTATACATGTAAGTCCTAATCAGAGGCATTGTCTTTGGTGCACATCAACAGCCCTTTAAAAGGAGATTTACCTAGAGCTATACATGTAAGTCCTAATAAGAGGCATTGTCTTTCATGCACATCAGCAGTCCTTTCAAAGGCTATACATGTAAGTCCTAATCAAAGGCATTGTCTTTCATGCACATTAGCAGCCCTTTCAAAGGCGATTTACCTAGAACTATACATGTAAGTCCTAATCAGAGACATTGTCTTTCACGCACATCAACAACCCTTTCAAAGGTAGTTTACAGAGCTATACATGTAAGTCCTAACCAGAGGCATTGTCTTTCATGCACATCAGTAGCCCTTTCAAAAGCGATTTATCTGGAATCATACATATAAGTCCTAATTAGAGGCATTGTTTTTTCACACATCAGCCGCCCTCTTAAAGGCGTGTCCCTGGAATTATACATATAATTCCTAGCAAGAGGCATTTTTCCATACATACATCATGCTACAAAGAGATAATATCATATATCAAAGCCCACTGTGGGGCAATACAATACATACATGTCCAGGCCTACCAAGAGGCGATACATAGTATACACGCATGGCTAGCCCATCAAGGAGCAATGTCTACAGAATAGATGAAAAAGATACATGCCCATGCAGGGGCTACATCATGCTACAACAAAAAGTTGACTCTAATGAGAATCCTCACTGCCAATAAATTGATCGGTATCACCATCATCACTATCATCGCCTCCAGCAAAAGGGCTAGTAGAAGGACCCGCATTGTCTAAAGTGCCGAGAGCATCCGGGACCCTGGGAAGGCCCTGGAGCCTGAGCAAAAGAACCCTAACCACCCGGTGGGCCTGGTGGAACTGGCATGTACCTCTGCTCGAATGGAGGAATGATAGGCCCTCGGCCTAGAATCTCGGGGGTAGCCGGAACAGGAAGACGAGCTGTTCGTAACTCTCTTGCCAAAGCATAGAATAACCCTGATGTAGGGCTAGCTTAGTCTGGAACTGACTCTGCTCTCTGTCTATTGCGGCAGCTCGCATCTCCCTATCTCTCTACTAGACCTCCCGCTCCCGAGCTAATGCCTGAGCAATCTCCTCTTGCATATACGCCCCTCTAGCAGTAAACAGGGCCTCAAACTCTATCACTCTGGCCTTGACAGTCTTGGCACACACTCTCCACTTAACCCTAGTGGCCACCTGAGCGCGTACGACGCCTCCCAGCACTCTACCCCCACTCACGGGGATGTCTCCAATGATGGGCCTTGCAGAAGACTCTGTAAACCAAGTGGAATAGTCTCTGCTCGTATCCACATAAGCATCAAAGGCGCCTGTTGCATAATCTGGGTTGTTTGGGACCATGGCCTCGAATGACAAATTGTGAGAAGGCGGATCACTGGGCACTCCATAGACTGGCATAACCTGATGGAAGGTCTTCTCTTCTAGAAAGAACTCTTTGCTCGTCAAGGCCCAAAACCAGCGTCAGATCCCCGACTGGCCCATAGCAATGGTGAGCTCTGGCCTCTTTAGTAACATGCCATCATATGGACGAACTATGATCTCATCCCGGATGACGCAATCCAGAGTTGCAGAAATAGTGGCTGGCTTCACTACTACTACCCTCGTGATCCTACAATGAGCCCATGCATATGCTCAAGGGTATGCTGTCAAGGACAGGCTTATATAATGAGGCCGCAAGGCTGGGATGTACTAGAACGAAGGCACGACGATGGTGGTCTTTTCTGCTTATCCGGTCGAGGTCGGGCATCGGCAACCGTTGATCGATTCCTGCCCGGCGGGCGTCCCAATATGCAACAACAGGCTCCTCCCCCTCCTACCCCCCGAGGTCGGAAAAGACCTCGTAATACCATTCAACCTGAGAGGCTAGAGGATGCGCCCTAGAGAACTCCTCCTGCATCGACCACAGCTGCTATGACTATTTGAGAGCTAGTCATAAGTACCCGTCCACCCGTGTAGGTGGGGTCTAATGTAGCTTCTTCTTCAGCCCCGCTTGTTACTGGATGGCAGAGCACTTTTATGCTTGGGGATGAACCTCTTCCTGTGACCTCTAGCATAAGGAATTGGTCTGCTGGGGAGGGTGGTCGGATTGCTCAGAGTCTTGGGCAAGCTTTGCAACTGCTGAATGATGTGCGTTATTTCACGAGCGGTAGTGACGAGGAAGTGGCGATCAGACTTCAATGGGACACCATTGCGGTAATGTTTAACATTTACCTGTTGAATTGCCGCTTCAGTATTTTATGGTTTTTTGTTCCTTTGTTTGTTTTTTTGTTTTTGTTGTTTTTTATTTTTTATTCATTCCTCTTTGCTGCCTTGTTAGGTGGCACAATTGGCATACATGGTGGAAGATCAGTTGAAAAGTGCAGTGGAGGAGGTTGACAAGGAAAAAGCCTTAAAAGAAGTTGTTGAGGACATGGTGAGGGAGAGGAACGCAGCCGTTAAGAATGCCAAGGAAAGGGCGAGAGCAATGGAGGGAGCTCAAATTCTGGCTGAGCAGAAGGTGGTAGAGATGGCAGCTAAGTTGGAGGAGGTTGAGCTCAAATTGGCAGGGGTTGAGAGCGTAAATTCGGCCAGAGACAAGGAATAGCTGAGCTAAAGGCCGCCCTAGAGAAGAGCAAGAACAAATGGTATAACATGGGTTTTGTAGATGCCAAGCTGATCATGTTCCAATCTCGGTAGTATGGGTTTGGTGAGGGATGGATGGCGGTAGTGCTAGCCATGGGAGTGCCCAAAGATTCACCTTTCAGGTATCCTGATCAGATCTCTTACCCAGAACCCTTTCCTCTAGTTCAAAACCCCACAGATACTGAAGAAGAAGAAGAAGATACCTTAAGTATGAGGGAATTGGTGAAGGAGATTGACTCCTATGGAGAGTTAATCAATCTTGAGATCACCAGTAACCCGAATGTTGTGTAGGGTTTGATTCAACCCTAGCTCCAAGACCCTGATGTCCAGCCCGCCATGGACGTATCTCCAGTTTAGCTAGATTAGCCGTGCAATCCCATCACTTGAAAGAAGAAAATTTCTCTTTTTTATTTATTTCCAATGCTATTTCCCTTTACCTGCTTTACTTGAAATTGCTTATGGTCACCGGGATGTGGTGACGAGACAGAATTATCTTAGTTTGGAAAACTAATACTTTTACTCTTTGATAAATACTAACTGCTACTATGGCTTGTTAAACTTGAATGATTTTAGATTCTTTGCTTTTCTCCATTCTGTTTATATGGTTCGTAGTGCTCGGCATTTTATGCTTTATGAGATTTTCATGCTTAGATTCTCGCCTTAAGAAAAGGGGATATGGTCTCCACCTGGTCGGTGACCGAGGTCAAACCGAACCAAGGCTTTGATCCTTGGGAAAATTTTGATTGTTTTATATGATCGGTGATAGGGATCAAACCGAGTTAAGGTGTCTATCCTTAGAAAATTTTATGTATAAGGTTTACACCTGGTCGGTGACCGGGATTGAACTGAGCCAAGGCTTCTGTCCTTAGATAATTTTCATGTATAAGGTTTCTACTTGGTCGGTGACCAGGATTGAACCAAGCCAAGGCTTCTGTTCTTAGAAAATTTAGATTAAGGTTTCCACCTGGTTGGTAACTAGAATTGAATCGAGCCAAGGCTTTTGTCCTTAGAAAATTTTCAAGTATTTGGTCGGTGACTGGGATCGAATCAAGTTAAGGCTTCCGTCCTTAGAAAATTTAGATTAAGGTTTCCACCTGATTGGTGACTGGGATCGAACCGAACCAAGGCTTCTGTCCTTAGAGAATTTTTCATCAAGAACCCAAAATGGCAACATTCACAGTATTCATTACGATTTACGTGCTAAGTACTATACACACATGTACATTCATTATGATCTACATGCTAAGTACTATGCACACATGTACATTCATTACGATCTACATGCTAAGTACTATATTCACCAACCACTTATGCTTTACATACTTAATGGTAAAATCTTTTCAAGTATTGAATATTCCATGACCGGGGAATAGGTCTCTCCTCCATGTCCTCTAGGTAGTATGCCCCTGCTCCTGCTATAGCGATGACTCTATACGATCCTTCCCAATTTGGAACTAGTTTCCTCGCATTAATGTCTCGGGCATTTCCTACTGCTCTACACAGTATGAGGTCACCACCACTAAACTCTCTTATTCTTACATCTTTGTTGTAAAGTTGAGCCAACTTTTGCTGGTAGTCAGCCAAAGGGATCATCGCTGCTTCTCAGTGCTCTTCTAATGAGTCTAAATGCCTTACCATTGATTCTTCATTCATGACTGGGGAGAAATCCGAAGTCCTCATGCTACACAAGCTTATTTCTATTGGTATAACTGCTTCTGCTCCGTAATCCAAGGAATAAGGAGTTTCACCCGTTGATCTCTGTGGCGTCGTTCTGTATGCCCATAATACGTTTGGCGGTTCCTCGGCCCACATTCCTCTTACTCCCTCCAATCTCTTGCTTAACCCATTAACAATTACTGTGTTCGTAGCCTCAGTTTGGCTGTTGCACTGAGGATATGCCGGGGTAGAATACCTATTCTTTATGCCGAGGTTGCCGTAGTACTTGTGGAAGGCTTTACTGTGAAATTGCAACCCATTATCTGACACTAAAGATTCTGGTACCCCAAACCTCGTAACTATGTTCTTCTAGATGAATTTCTTGACATCCATATCCCGAATATTAGCGAGCGCTTTAGCTTCAACCCACTTCATAAAATAGTCAACAGCTACCAAAACAAACCTTCTATTCCCTATAGCTCGGGGGAAAGAGCCAATAATGTCTAGCCCTCATTGAGCGAAAGGCTATGGATTACTAATAGGATTCAGGCTTCCTGCAGGCTGATGTATCAATGGGGCGTGCTTTTGACACTGTTTGCACTTTTTGACATAGTCTGCAGTGTCTCTCTACATTTTAGGCCACCAAAACCGGTGAGCCAACGACCGACCTCCAACATGGCTGCCGCAGACCCCTTCATGAAGCTCGACTAAAAGCTTATTAACCTTAGCAGGATGGAGGCACAACAAGTAAGGTCCCCCAAAAGATCTTCGGTACAATCTGTAGTCTTCAAATAGCTAGAATCGAGTAGAAATTCTACGCACCTTATCAGCTTCTTTACTTTCACTTGGTAAACGATTCTCAGCCAGGAATTCAACAATCGGATCCATCCAACATGGCTCAGATACCGTGATGGCCAAAACATTCACTTTTAGGTCGATACTAGGCTCATATTTTGAAACTTATTCATCATTCGCTTTACAAGTTTCAAGTACTCGATCATCCGAGCATCTTTGGCTTCAAAACTACCTTCAATTTGACTAACCACCAGTCGAGAGTCCAAGTACACCTCCAGTTGAGTCGCTCCAAGGCTAAGAGCAGCTCTCGATCTCGTAAGTAGAGCCTCATATTCAGCCTCGTTGTTTGATGCCCTAAATCCTAGCCTGAACGAATGTTCCACTTTCAGCTCCTCTGGTGATACAAGGACGATCCCAGCCCCCGCTCCCATTGCACTAGAAGCACAGTCCACAAATATCCTCTAAGGCCAGGCTTCCATGTTACAAACTACTTTCTAATCACTCTGCGAAGTAAATTCTGCAACAAAGTCGGCCAGGACCTGGCCTTTGACCGAACTTTTGGGCCTATACCGAATATCAAAGGAGCCAAGTCCGGTTCCCCACTTAGCTATCTAGCTCGTAAAATCAGATCTCTTCAACAAGGATTGCAGCGGGTGCTCGGTTAACACATAGATAGTGTGAGCTTGAAAATAATGAGGTAGCTTTCTGGTTGCATGGACTAGCGCTAACGCCAACTTCTCTAAGGGCAAATACCTCGTTTCCACATCGACCAATGTTTTACTAAGGTAATAGACCGATTTCTAGACTCCTCCCTGATCTTTTAGTAATACCGAGCTTACTGCGTGCTCAGATATTGCCAAATACATATACAAGTCTTCACCAGCCTTCGGGGAAGACAGCACTGGGGTGTTGACTAGATACCTCTTTAAGCTCTGAAGGCCTTTTTACACTCCTCGGTCCATTGAAAGCCTCTCCATTTTTTAAGCATCTGGTAGAAAGGATGGCACTGATCAGCAAATTTTGAAACGAATCAGTTTAAAGCAGCTAACATTTCAGTCAATACTTGTACCTCTTTTGGGTTGTTCGACGGCCTAAGCCACTCTATGGCATTAATTTGATCGGGGTTCACCTCTATTCCCCGATGAGTAATCATGTACCCGAGAAACTTACTAGCTCCCACACCGAAAGTGCAGTTTTCAGCATTAAGGCGCAGCCTGTGTTGCCTGAGTATTTTAAATATCTCCGTTAAATCACCCATATGCTTCTGATCCTTTTTACTTTTCACCACCATGTCATCAATATATACTTCCACCATCCTTCCTATCTTCTCTTTGAACATCCTTGTCACCATCCTTTGATAAGTGACTCTAGCATTCTTTAAGACAAAAGGCATCATCGTGTAATGATAATTTGCTTTAGAAGATATAAACAACGTTTTCTCCTGATCCTTGAAAGCTAAGGCAATCTGATGATAGCCCTGAAAGGCGTCCAAGAAACTCATCCTGGCATGTCCACAAGTAGCATCTACCAATTGATCGATCTTCGGTACGGGAAATGGGTCCTTTGGACATACTTGGTTAAAGTCGATAAAATCTACACATACCCTCCATTTGTCATTCTTCTTCTTTACCACCACGGTATTGGATAGCCACTCCAGGAAGTAAACTTCTTTTATTGCCCCGGCTAGTTTTAACTTTTCAACCTCCTACTTCACCGCCTCCACATGTTACTTGGCGGACCTCCTTGGCTTTTGCTTCTTCAGGGGAAACACCAGGGCTACATTAAGCTTATGGGTAATGAACTTGGGACAAATGCCTCGACTTCACTAGCTGCTCCAAATGATCCTTAAATATCCTATATTGTTCGGTGGTGTGCCCCTTGTCCTGGTGGTAAGTACAGTACAGGTTTCGATTCCTTCTTGTCAGGTCACCCCCAATCTTGCTTGGCCATCAAAAGTATGGTTCATTTTTGATTCGTTCTAGAATCTTATGCATGGGCTCCTTAAACGCCACATTGATTTCCCCAGTGCGGGCATCGGGCTCTTGAATCCTTAACTCCTTTCTGAACTGTGGCTGAAAACCCCCTAACCAAGACTCCTTCGGGTATTGTGGTGCGATAGGTGCTTTTCCTTTGCTTTGCCTCGATCATCTTCCAACCTTTTATACTCCTCAATACGCCTCATAAGTTGCTGCATATTCTCGAGAGGCCTTTAGATCAGTGATTCTCATAACTCCGAATCTTCAGGAAAACCCAACCGGAAAGTTCTTGCGGCCACCTTCTCATTACCCCCACCGATCTCATTATACAACTCCCAATACCTGCTGGTATAACTCCGGAGAGTTTCCCCCGCCCCCATTTTCATAGAGCAACGCGTCTATTGGCTGTGGTACCCGACTACACGTCATAAAGCAGACTCCAAACTCCTGAATCAATTCACTAAAATTGTGAATTGATCCCTTCCTTAACTCGTTAAACCACCATAAAGCAGTAGGCCTGAGGTTAGAAGGAAATACTTTACACATTAGCGCGGCATTTTGACTGTGTAGAGACATCATTTGAATATAATGACTAACGTGCTCAACAGGATCTATCTTCCCATAATACGAGATGAACAACGATCTACTAAACCTCTTCGACATATGAGCTCGTTCTATCTTGTCCGAGAACGGTGACTAGGCTGTTCTGCGTAGCGCACGGTTCATGGCGTCCATGGCAGCATTCTGTGGGCTACGCCATTCCAGGGAAACCGAATCCCTGTCAATGAAATCCTATGACCTGTCCCTAGATCGATGGGAACCAGATTGGCGGGATGCTTCTCCATGATTGCCCTTCACACTTATCGAGCCTTCAGGAGACTCACTGCGATTCCTTCTTGATCCCTCCTATCATGCTGCTCTTGCTCGAGGACTTCAAATGCCAACCGATATGTCAGCGGTGACCCTTTTTCTGAACCAGAGCGTTCCTCGTCTTGCTCGTGTCTTCGGTCTTCATTTCTCTTATATCTCCTTTCCCGCCAGCTTGAGCCCCGAGATGAGCCCTCAGAGCAGCTACTAGTAAAGCTTCTTGAATGATGGTCGGACATACTTTCTCAACTAGCTTTTGCAAGAACTATAACTTCGTAGGAGATTCCCACAGACGATGCCAATTGTGCGTGCCCAATTCCAAGCTAATGGGCCAACCTTGTAATTGGGACTACAATTTACTAATTTTAGTGGGCTATTGAGTATCCTATAGTGGGTAGCTCCAGTATAAGCTGATTAAGGGCCTGTTTTAGTAGCTAACCTCACTAACCGAGCGCTATAACATCTATACTCGGTTACTTCCCTAGTCCTAACTCTCTAGTATCTAACCCCCTCTTCTTCTTCTCTTTGTGTATTTATAACCTTGTGATAATGGGTTGGTAATAATTGCTTTTTGGCACCACTCATGTAGGTGGGGTTCAATTTGATTATTCCTAACAAGAATATACTTCGCGTTGGGAACTGAAGCTAGAATGTTGGAGCTGGTGCTGGCAGCTAAAAGGTACTCAATAGCGGAGTTTCCCTAGGCATTCCCAGCATGCTGAGGTATAATCGAACAATAGCTGTCACGACCCAAATTCATGGAACATGAATTTAGATGCATGACTATCTTACTGAGCTTACATAACTCAATAAACTTAATTAATTTAAACATAATTCAATAAAGCTCCAAAGAAACAATGCTATTGATAAATCTCTTACAATAACTAAAATCCACAATTTTAGAATAGTCTCCATAACGCTGTGAAATCTAAAGCGGAATCAAAAAATAACTAATAATCTTTTGAGACTTCAAGTATTATTGACTTCGCCTAAAACTCCCACGCTCTACCTTGCACCTTACGAAGCAATCCAAAAGTTCTGTTCCCCAACTAAACTTTAATCTGAAAATTGTAATTGATGGGGTGAGCCACACATCCAGTAAGTAATTATACAGAATACACAACGGAATAGAGTCAAGCAAAGCACGAGTATTTTTATTTTTCACAAACTCATTCAATAATATCAAAAATAATTATTCCAAAACATATAATGAATCACTTAATACATATGTAATCACATCTTAAAATCATTAGAAATCACATACATATAATTGATCAGAGCACAGTGTCACATATACACATCACATATTCTCACATACAATCCTGTGAGCGGATACCAACATCTAACCCCTGCTGGTGAGGGATCAACACATATTCTCACATACAATCCTGTGAGCGGATTTACACATATATCTGATATATCTGATCAATTCTAAAAAAAAAAAAACACTTATTTTGAGTCACATATCACAAAGAAAAGTTTATACAAAATATGATAATTTACTTGGTATTAACAATTTCTTTTCAAATACAGAGGCATATCGAAGATCACAATATACAATAGAACATAAATCAAAGGATGCTTGATTCTCTTAGGGAATGAATAAGAACTGAAGAGTTTATATGAATATTTTACAATTCTTAATTAAGTCCGAAAATTAAATTTGCTAAAAGAAACATTTTAAATACCATTTGAGAATAGGAATATGACTTTGAAATCACTTGGTTTTAACAAATTTAAAGAACAAGAACCTTTTTAGAAAACTTACTTTGAAATCAATTATTTTCAGAAAATATTTTAGTTTAGAAGTTATCTTTTAAATGAGATTTGGACATTCAAAATGTGATTTAAAATTCAAAATTTCTCTTTAAAACATTATTTAAAAAGAAATCAAAGCTTCTCTTTCAATGATATAAAAATGCTTTCAATAAACTTTAGGAAACGTAAGCTTAAAAATATGACTTTTGAAAACCTTTGACATCTAAGAACCTAAATGACAAAACTTGTGCATATTATGCATAATTACTTACAGCACTTGAATCACTCTGAAAGTCCAGCTGAAACACCCTCCAAATAGTCTCAAAATATTCTTAAATAAAACCTATAATCAATCATGAAAATTACTTAATATCCTCCACAAAATATAAATCTTATTGACTTATACAAATTGACTCACTAAAATTATACTTGCTAAACTAAATGATAACACTAATGCAAAGCAAGTCTACCCAAGAATATGTTTCCTTGAATTTATCAAAACTCAAACCCAGCCACCAATACTTTAGGATTTAGTATATATCCCAATGAAACCGTGGGGCAAAACTAATATGACTTGTTCATGGACATAATATCAATGACCTTAATGTATTAAATATCTAAGCATTATTTTGAGATAAATTAGAATTTGGTAGAAGAAACAAGTCTGCCACCATCCTTTAAAGAATTGTAGACGTGTTGGACCTTAAGGAATCAATCTATTTGGAATTGGTCAACACCTAGGCAATAGACCATTAAAGCCACAATAAGAAGAATGGAGGTTGACAAAATGAGAGATAACTACTGACTCAAGGGTGGGGTCGGGTGCAAATTCTCCAGCAAAACATAAATAAACCTTACGGTATAGATCAGCAACTCGAAAGTTCTTATAGCCCTATAAAAATGATGCATGTCTTATTCATGGATTTAATAGATATTAATCCAACAAAACAACGTTTAAGCCCTCCTAACGTTGTAATATATGTATTAACCACAATTGAAATTTTACAGCCGTGTTCTTGAATTAGGAATTGAGATTCCATGAATCTGTTCAAGGACCCGCATCAAGGGCAGTGGGCAATCTAGGATTTAATAGTTTAAATAACAATTCTAGGAAAATACCCCTTTTTAATAATCTGCACATCACTAACTCTTTTAATTCTTTGATTCTAACAGATGAAAAATCATACCTGAACAATTAGTTGTCTCTTCAATTAACTCCAAGGAAAACTACACCTTCTAGCCTCCTTAGTGATGAAACCCTAGCCTCCTTAGTGACGAAACCCTTCTTATCCCAAACCCTAATTATCTTTTCCTCCAACTTATATTTTAACACGTCAGAAATGTGGGCTTGGTGGGGTAGTGGGCTGGAGTTTAAAATCCGCTTAAGCTTATCTCTTTAGTCTCCAAGAGGCCCATAAAACATCTTTCTCTTTTCTTTTTATTTATTTATTTTAATTGCCTCACTAAATTGTATGCACTAAAACTTTAATTTTCTCATCTATTTGTAGCACCACAAAATTGTCTACTCCCATCTTACTATGCACACACATACAGTACCTCAACTCTATATTAAAATTGACAAGGTACAATAATAATCATAAAATCAAAATTGGGGTATTACAATAGCGATGTCGAGACTATTGCTTATGGGGACCGTCCTGTCGTACATTGAATTCCCAACTAATGGGTTGGCGTCTTTGGGCCACTTAGGAATGGTGGGCCCAAGGCAGAGTACTGTTCATGGGCCAACTTGGATTTGGGCCCAGGAGAAGAAAGGCCTCTTGCTGTATGCCGTACATATATATACCTATATAACATTAATAAAAATTAAAGGATTATTTTAACTTCTAACCATAAAATCCACATTTATGCTTTCTTCTAAAAAGAAAAAAAAAATTGTCCCTATCTCTAATTTTCTAAAACCATTAAAATTAATATAGAAGGTTTTATAAAAAATATTTACTTATATATTTCTAGGATGTCTCCTAAATATTATTTGGTTCAATGAGCTATTAGGATATACGAGGAAAAATAAAGTATATTAATAATTTATAAACTTTCTATTTTTATGAAATATATTAAAAATATTTTTAAATAATGAGTTATGTATGGTATATAAGAGTAATTTTTGTAAAATATATATATATATATATATATATATTAGTCAAATCTATAGGGTGCTATTATTTTAATTTATACATAAGTTTTTATATTTTTACCAAAAATAGAAGAAGGAAGAGCAATTTTTGGAAAGCCAAGGGGGCATAACCCCCCCTCCGCCGCCCTTGATTCTTAAGTTTAGGGATATTGCTAGACCATGTATAAATTAACAGGAAAATTTTGTTAGTGTAAAATGGGATGTCATTTCATCAAACGTTCGGGTGGAATGTCATTTCATAAAATCTCAAGTGAGGTTAGTGTAATTTATCCGTTATCTTTAATTTTATAAAGTACTAATTCTTTTACATGGAATGGCGACTCTTCATTTCAAACTCTCAAATAAAAAATGCTATTTTTTAGATATTTTTTGTGGAATGAACATTTTTTCTTTCTTTTAATAAACAAGGGTATCCAGACCTCTTTGAGTATCTAACTATTCTCTTAGCATGTGCAATCCCACTATCCCACACACACCAAGTTATTACAATGAGGAATCCAATGAAGGTGGTCTTAAAATGCTGGCAAAAAGTTTCGAATCTAGGATCTCATGGATATCATAAGGCGTCAGGAAACACTAATCCAACCCCTTGGTGTAAGTGGAATGAACTTTAAGAGGGTGTTTAAATGCACTTATTTACTGATAGTACTATAAAAAAAGAAAGGTGGGTTCTAGTTAGCTTAACTAGTAAAGTCTCTGATGATTGTATAAGAGATTTGGGGTTCAATCCCTGCCTGCACCAAAAACTGATTGGTGTCTTAGTCTGATGATAAAGAGCTATCATCAGGGAGCGGACGCCATAGGTTGAAACTCTCTCAAAAAAAAAAAAAAATAGAGTTTTTTTATTTTTATTTTTTTTATTTTTATAATTAAGGTTCATCAAATGCACACTAAGTATTCATTGTATTGGCATCATACGTTTTCTAGTATCAAAGCAAAAATTCTTAATATTTAATTTCTGAGATTAGTGGTGGCACCAAGTTGAGGGCTAGCACAGGATCACCCTAACTTGAAAAGAAAAATTATATACAATATATTTAAAATTTTTATGATTTGTATACCCTTAAAGAAATAAAAGTGATCACCCTAACAAACAAATTTGACCACCTTGAGAAAAATCTTTAGACGAATATTTGGTCGACTTCTTCTTCAAACCTTCATTGTCATCTTCTTGCTCAGTTCCTTTGCTTTGTCTTCTACAGTTCTTTCTTCTCTATTTTATTTTTCATTCTTGCTATTGTCCGGCCCTCCCCCTCACATGAATGAAGTTATTTAGAGTTTAAAATTTCAATAGATAATAGACCAGTATTAGAGAATAAAGTGACATAACAAATTACTAATGTATTCTCTTTCTATAGGACCCTGGGCCCCATGTAAAAGGCTTTAAAGCCTAAGTTTTAAATTATATTTTATATTATTTATTGAATTATTGTGATATTCACGTTAATTTGTGGAAAAATTCTTCTATTTTAACATAAGCACATATCATTTCTATTTTAAACGAACACTTTTCAAAACACCTTATATCAGATTATTTATTTTATACTATATTTTATTAAAATATTATTTATTTATCATTTATTTATTATTTTCCCAATTCCTATATCTTTTTCTCTTATTTATTTATTTATTTCTTTATCAATTTACATAGCAATAGTAACAAATATAAAAATTAACATTTTATATTATTTTGCATATTCACCAATGTGGGTGCTCTTAGTATGTTTACTATTGATTTATTGTCTAATTGTCTCTTGAGAGGGGCATGTGTGGGAGTGAGTTAGTAATTATCAAAGAAAAAAGTTAGACTATTGAAGGCAGCAGTGTGGTAGTGTAAGCATTAGCATTAGGCGTTATAAAAAAAAAAAAAATGCTATTTTAACATATCAAAAAGTTACTTCATCTATTTAAACACATAGCTTCACAATACTCCCTACATCACATATTCTATTTTTTTACCATTTAAGTATTATTTCTTTATTATTTCTTTATTCTTTCTTTTTTTATTGTTCCCAATGGCATTGAAGACATTAAGAGAGAGAAAGTTAAAATAATATAAATTAATTCCAATAATCATGAAGAAGGAGAAAGTTGGAATAAAAAAATAACTAAATAGTTAGACCATCTCATATAGGTGGTTTTTTAGTGTTTGGTGTGTTAAATGCTAAATATTTAGTATTTAACACACTTGATGTTAGTGCTCTAAGCCTTTAAACGTTAAATTGTTAATAGAGTAATACTATTTACACAAACAAAATTAAAGTATTAAGAAAAATTCTTCTTAATAGAGTAATGATATGTATACAACAAAATCAAAGTTGAGTTGATTTTTCATCTTAATCGAGTAATGCTACAAACACAGTAGTGGATGAATGATTTCATAACTGTGTATATTATAGCTTATAACATTGATAATGAAACTAATTCAAAATATGAAAAATCGTAGAAGGTAAGTATAAAACTTTACGTATTTGCATACATATTTTTTATAATTAAGTTTCTTAGTGAGCATCTTAAAAAATTTCCTAAAGCCGCCACTATCTGAGATGTAAGTTGTCAAAGTTTGCAACACACATTGAAAAGAATTTTTAGTGTTGTTCTTTTTTTTTTTTAATGGGGAAATGATATTTGAACTCTAGGCATTTTCATTGGAAATATAAAAAAAATGTCATTAGACTACAAGGTTCTCGGGAGAATTTTTAGTGTTAATTTTATTACATCATACGTTTACTACTAAGTACTATCAATGCAAAAACTCTTAAATTTTGAATTCTCGTATATAAGCTGCCAATGTTTGTAAGTTGTAACTACCATTATTAGAGCACTAGCATTGAGGGTGTAAAACACCCCACTTGCTATTTTAGCAACTAGCTAGCCAGAAATCCCTCACATTCGGGGTGGGTATCCATTTTTTTTTAACAACCTGTGAACAGTTGGTTCTCAAATATAGAACCAATTGTAGCGAGGGATGCAAAACAAAAAATATTATTTTAATAAAAAATATCCTCTCTCTCTCTCTCTCTCTCTCTCTCTCTCTCTTTAACTCTTCATTTCTTCTCTCTATCTCCTCTCTCTTTTTTTTTTCTTTTTTCTTTTTTTTGTTTTTGTTTTTGCTTATTGTAGTTGCTGTGATTGAGTGGCTGTGGGTTGGTGTTTCAGTGGTTGCTAGGTTCAAATTGGTGGTGGGTTTCAGTGGTGGTCGTTTGGGTGTTGGTTGGGTTTCAATTCTAATATATATTGAAGTAGGTTGTAGAGGGACTCACAATGGAGGGTATTCTAGAGAATTGGTCAAAGTTAAAACCTATAATTATGGAAGAATGGGCTGAGAATAGAGTAGAGTGGATATATGCTCACTGAGGACTTCCACATGGAAGGTATTCTCATCTCTAGTAAAAGGTTTTCATATCCAGTTTCCACTACAGGTCTACAGGTCGCACCTGACATAGTATAAGACATGATTCAATTTTGACATCACAATTATTGGATTTCATCTTTTCCATTTCAAAAAAAGAAAGAATTAAAAAAAAAAAGTTTCCAAAAATATGAACACAAATTGATGTGTATGTCCTGATGAGGTGCAAATTCGTCAGTAATTACAAACACGTCTAGACGGGGCCCAAAACTCATTTACATTGCAGTAAAAGTAGCAATCCCTTGAGATGGTCACCGGTGTGGTGCTTGCCACAACGCCTCCGATGCCAAAGTCAGTATGAAAAGTTTTTAGGAAAATAACAGAATGCCAAGATAACTAGGAGCACTTTTAGGGAGTTTTTGTACCTTATGTTAGTGCTGGGAGTGTTGTATATATACATTCCATAGCCCCAAGCTGTTGTGGCTGTTATGGTGGTTTTAATACTTCTTTTGGTAACGCCTCATGGTCAATGATGTGAGCTTTGATGGGCTCCCAACGATTTATACAGCTGTCCCTGTAACTGTCTGAGACTTTTATTTCACTGCATGGAATGGCTTCTTTACCTTCATCAGTAATGTGACATATATCGTCGGAGGCACCTGGTTAATTCGTTTGTCAATACTGCCTCGTTGGTTTGGATGAGGTCGTCCAAGGATGTTGAGTTCGTCAATCCTATCAGTTGCCCCCGGATTCTGTGGTCGTCGTGACGTGTCATGATGATCACGGAAGATGAAAGGTCTATGGGTTGTACATGACTCTTGGGATTTCGCTCCGTATTAAATGTGTAGTGGCGGCGCCACACATGTCGTGGCCATGTGGCACGTTCTGGTCAGTGGAGTTAATGCTCCAATTGTATGACCCTTAGGTTTCCCGCTAAATTTCAGTTTTTTGAGCCTTGGTTTTTAAACTTCTCTTCTCCTCACTTTTCCCTTTCGCTTTTTTCCAAACTTCCAATCATTGCTTTGAGTGTTTTCCTCTCCGACTTCCCTCGGCAACTCTTCTTTGAGCTGGTGCGTAGCATGGTGGTGCTTCCTACATTCGCCCTCTTTTGAGGTACACTTCTCTTCCTTTTTCTTACTTCTTTTCTTTCTTGGTTGCGATAAAGCTTCTGATTTTTTTTTTTTTTTTTTTTTTTTTTTTTTGTGATTGCTTTTGATTTTTTGGGTTTTAGCATTCATCTCTTTTTTCTGTTTCTGGGTTTTCATGGTCTACAGTTCTGAGGTTAGGGTAGTGTGTCCTTTAGTCTCTTTCTTGTTTGCTCGTCTAGGGGCTTCTTTAGACACTTCTAGTACTTTTCTCCCTCTGATTAAGAATTTCATTTTTGAGGGTTGTGGGCTAGGAGTTGTAGTGGGTGAGTTCTTTCCTGTGCTCAGCCAATTGATCAATTGGTTTGGGGGTTTGATAGAGAAGAGGAAGAGGATGTCTAAAGTGGGATCTAGTGAGCTCGAGACTGGGTTGTCTTCTAATGACGGCCCAGTGGAGGAAGATACAGCTGTCTCTTCCCCTCGAGAGGTTAGGGCTTTTTACGCCCTCAAGGAGGTGTGTGGGCTGGATGCCAACACATTAGGTAGGTTTAAGGATAGGTTTCAGTTTTCGGAGCAGGTTAGGGTCCGTTTGCCCAATGAGGAGGATTGGGCTTGTCACTTATTCCCCGGGGAGGTATGCTTTTACGAGGCTGCCTTCGTTTGTGGGTTGAGGTTCCTCGTCCATCTGTTCCTCATGGAGCTATTAGATCATTTTGGTATTGCTCCTAGGCAACTTATGCCCAACTCATGGAGAATAGTGGTTAGCTGTATGGGGATATGGCTGGCCGCTACAGATGGAGGCATGCTTAAAGTTGACGAGCTTGTTTACTTGTACTGTTTGAAAGCGTCCAAGGAGCACGGGTATTATAAGTTGGTGCCTTGGGAGAGGAGGACTAGGATCGTCAGGGGTCTACCTTCGTCTTTTAGGTATTGGAAGTCCCAGTTTTTCTTTGTGTCCGAGGATGACTTTGAGACTCCCTTCAACGGGGTTTGGTGTGATCTCCTGAGGTTGCTTCGCCAGTGGGGAACCCCAACCTTAGGTGTGTCATTATTTCTTCCCGTCATTTGAGTTTCGTTGTGTTTAATTTCATCGTCACTAACTCCTTTAGTCATTGTTTTGCTCAGTTAAGAGACGCCCAAGCTTAAGAACAGGTAAAAGAAGCGTGTGGAGCAGGCGATCGAATATGCAAAGTCAATTGAGGACTAGGACGATCTTGTGGACCCACGGACTCCCACCTTCTATTGCCTTGGTCCAGAGCCTTCCGCCTTCGTCCAGCGCAATATTGATATTAAGGAAAAAAAGTGTAAGTGTTAGGTTCGTCAGTATTGATTCCCTTGTATACGCTTGTTATTATTATTATTTTTTTTTAAATTTTTTTTTTACAAGTGTTTTCCTCTTGTAGGAATGATGACTAAGTTTAATAAAGATATGTATGCGAAGATGAGAGCGAAGAAGCATGAGCCACTATCCAATCTCGAGAAGAGAGAAGTGCGCGTTACAGGGAAGGGCCCTTCGGTCACTCCAAGTAACCTCGTTATTCCTGCTGTCCCCAGTATTAAAATGACACGGACATCTTCTCCAGCCACTTCTGTCGAGGAGATCCCTACTCCTATCTCGAAGAAGCAACGCTTGACGGATAAAAGGAAGGAGAAGGTTGACTCTTCTGCAACCAGTATCTGGGACGATGCTGAACTTGCTGTGGAAAGGACACACGAGGTCGTCACCACTGAGGACTTGAAGGTTTTCTCGGGCATGCCTTCCAACGAGGTGGTAGCTCACCATGTCCGCAGACTCGTTCAGGTAAAGTACTTGTGCATTTTCAGTCCTTTTTTTTTTTTTTTTGCACTGTTCTGAGACCTGGTTCCTTCTTTCAGGTACTGGGGGATAGTCTTCACATTACCATGGAATATCTGACTCAGGAAGCCAAAGTTGCCTTTGTAGTGTTGAGGGTGGATGCCTTGGAGGCTGAGAATTCAAAACTGAAGAAGGATTTGATCATCGCAATGGGGGAGGCAAATGCCATGAAGGAGAAGCTCAAGACTATGGGAGACGACCTCAAGGCTGAGCGTCAATTGATGTTGGAAAAAGACGAACAGCTCCAGGCGACTAAGGAGAAAATTAAGACCATTGCTGCTAAGGCCGTTGAAGCCTTTTAGAACACTGACGAGCATAATACTATGCTCTTTAGTTGGTACTTTAAGGGATTTGAGCTCTTTAGGCGCTACCTCGTCAAGCACCCAGTTGGTGTGGACATGGAGAATCTCGATCTCGAGGAGGTTGACAAAGAGATGGCTGCGAACGAGGCTTCCTAGTTTGCAGCTCCAGAAAGTGATGCCCTTGAGACTGCCCCTGCGCTCCCAGCTAATGACGATGTGGCTAAAGATGCCTGAACCTGTCACTTGTAAAAATTTTCTTTTGTTTTGGGTGCCCGTTATGTTTATGGGCCTTATTAATTCTAATTTCAGAATAATCTTTTCAATCTACTTTAAGAACAATGTTTTTGGCCCAGCATTTATGGGCTTATAATTTAAATGTCAAAACAATGGTGGTTGCCCGTTGTTTTTGGCCTTTTAATCATGTTTGTAGTTGCATACTTACTTGCCTATACTCTTGCTTTTGTGTGATCTTTGCTTGCTTCGTCCGTTTAGCTACTTCATTTGTGTTGGTACATTGTACTTAGTTAGATTTTCTGTTGTGATCTGCCCTTTTGAAGGAGGACTGGCTCCTCCTTAAATTGTACTCGTCTAGGAGGAAAATTGACCTGTACATCGTTAGTAACTTGCATCCGTCTAGGCGGAATCTTGTTACTTAGTTATTTTTATGACTTACTCCCATTTAGGGATCTTGTCATCTTTGGTTTCGTCAGTAACTTACATCCGTCTAGGCGGAATCTTGTTACTTAACCCTTTTTTTTTATGACTCTCCAATGATTAGACCTGCTTGCACTGACACATCAGTTGAATAATTCTTTTATTGCTTTCAAGAATAAATACATTTGTCTGTTTCATTTATTGGTGGTACTTCTTCAAGTGCTCAATGTTCCATGGTCATGGAAGCCTCTGTTCGTCTATGGTTTCCAGGTGATAGCTGCCTTGCTTGGAGTAATGGACGACCCAGTAAGGTCCTTCCCATGTGGGGTCGAGTTTCCCTTGGGCAGAGTCTCTGGTTGTTGGGGTGACCTTACGCAGGATGATGTCTCCTATGTCGAGTCGTCTGAGCTTTACCCTCTTGTTGTAGTACTCGGCCATCTTTTGCTGGTACTTTGTCATCTTATTGGAAGCTTGTTCTCTGACTTCGTCCAGACAGTCTAGGTTGACTCGTAACTGTCCGTCATTACTTTCCTCGTGGAACATCTCTCGCCTGACGCTGGTCACTCCTACCTCGATCGGGATTACTGCTTCGGTGCCATAAGTGAGTCTGAAGGGGGTTTCACTTGTTGGGGTTCTTGTTGTAGTCCTGTAGGCCCACAAGACATTGGGTAATTCTTCTGGCCAGGCCCCCTTTGCGTCGTCCAACTTGGCTTTGATGATCTCGAGTAGCGTTTGATTGGTTACCTCCGTCTGCCTGTTTGCTTGTGGATGTCCTGGGGATGAGAACTAGTTCTTGATCCCTAGACTTGAACATAAATCCTTGAAGCTTTGGCTGTTGAACTGCCGCCCATTGTCTGATATGACCGTCCGTGGAATCTCGAACTTGCAAATTATGTTCTTCTAGACAAAGCTCTGGATCCTTGCTTCAGTGATGGTTGCCAGTGCCTCTGCTTCGACCAATTTTGTGAAGTAATCAATAACGACTAGTAGGAACTTTACCTATCCTTTACCTTGGGGTAATGGTCCGACGATGTTGATTCCCTATTGCGCGAATGGCCATGGGGAAGCTATCGTCATCAGTCTCTTGGCTGGAAGGCGCTGGACATTCCCGAACCTTTGGCACTTATCGCACTTCTTGACGAGCTCCATTGTGTCCACCTGCATGGTAAGCCAGAAGTAACTTGTTCTGATGACTTTACTTACCAAGGATCTGGGGCTTGCATGGTCCCCACAAACCCCTTCGTGGATCTCTTCTAGGATATACTTAGCTTCCTCTTCATCGACAGACTTCAAGTAGGGCATGGAGAAGCCTCTCTTGTACATGATGTCATTTAGGATCTTGAATCTGGCTGCACTCTTCCTGGCCTTCCTGGCTTCCTCGGCGTCCTGTGGGAGGTGTTCGTCCTGGAGGAAGGATATGATCGGTGTCATTCAGCTGTTTATGGTCTGGATTGCAAATGTAGAGACCTCTTCGATGCTTGGGCGTTTTTGGATTTCCATGTCTAAGCCCATGCTTGTTGCTCCATCGTTTAACGAGGCCATCTTTGCGATCTCGTCTGTTACCATGTTCTGGCTTTTTGGGATCTGCACGAACTCTACCATATAAAAATCCTGGGTCAGATGCCATGTCAATTTAAGGTATTTCTACATTCTTTCTTCCTTTGCTTCATATTCCTCATTTATCTTCCCTATTACCAACTTGGAGTCACTCTAAAGGAGCAAGTTCTTGGCCCTTAGTGCTTTCCCGACTCTTAGCCCCGTCAATATACCTTCGTACTCGGCCTCATTATTGGTGGCTAGGAATTTCAGTTGAACTTCGTATTTAAGCACCTCTCTATCTGGTGCAGTGATAACAACCCCTACTGCCCCCCTCTTTTGGGCTGACGAACCATCGATCTATATCATCCATTATTCTGTCTCGTTGGCGAGGCTGTCATCGTCTGGGATTGTGAACTCTGCAATGAAGTCCGCCAGAGCTTGTGCCATGATTACGGTCCTAGGGTGGTATTCGATGTTGAACTGGCTAAACTCGATCGCCCACTAGACCATTCTCCCTGCTGCTTCGGGTTTGTTTATGGACTTTTTGATAGGTTGGTCTGTCATTACCAGGATAGGGTTTGCCTGAAAGTATGGACGCAGCTTGCGTGAGGCTACTATTAACGCAAATGCGATCTTCTCGATTCTTGGGTACTTGGCTTCTGCTCCTTGAAAAGCTTGGTTGACGTAGTAAATTGGGAGCTGTTTCTTGCTTTCTTCCTAAACCAAGGCTGCGCTCACGACCGTGGCCGACACTGCCAGATACAAAAATAAGTTTTCCCCTTCCTTGGACGGGCTTAAGAGGGGTGGATTGCTTAGGTAACGCTTGAGTTCTTGAAAAGCTGCCTCACATTTGTCAGTCCAGGAGAAGGCCTGCTTCAATGTCTTGAAGAAGGGCAAGCATTTGTCCGTTGCTTTAGAGACAAATCTGTTCAGTGTCGCGATCCTTCCTGTGAGTTTCTAGACTTCCTTGACGGTCTTCGGTAAGGCCATATCGAGTATGGCTTGCACCTTCTCCGAGTTCGCTTCTATTCCCCTTTGGGACACCATGAATCCCAAGAACTTCCCAGAGGCTACGCCAAAGACACTTGTTGGGGTTCAGCTTCATCTGGTACTGTTTGAGTGTGGCAAATGTCTCCTTTAGATCGTCCATATGGGCCAGTTCTTGTTTACTCTTAACGAGCATTTCATCCACATATACTTCCATGTTTCTTCCGATCTGCTTGCTGAACATCTTATTCACTAACCTCTGGTATGTTGCCCTTGCATTTTTCAATCTGAAGGGCATTACCTTATAACAATAGAGCCTTTGGCTCGCGATGAAAGTTGTTTTCTCCTGGTCTTCTTCAGTCATTTTTATCTGGTTATATCCCGAGAAGGCATCCACGAACGTCAGTAACTTATGCCCAGCTGTAGAATCCACTAGCTGATCTATCCTCGGCAGAGGGAAGCTATCTTTTGGGCAGGCTTTGTTTAGATCCGTGAAGTCCACGCACATTCTCCATTTCCCGTTAGCTTTTTTTACTAGGACGACATTCGCAAGCATTCTAGATAGTACACTTCACGGATGAAACTTGCTAATAGCAACTTGTTAACCTCGTCCGTAATAGCTTGATTCCGTTTTGGAGCGAAGACCCGTCATTTCTGCTAAACGGGCTTCTTCTCGGAGTTCATGTTTAGCTTGTGTTCAATGACTTTCGGGGATATGCCTGGCATATCCTCGTGGCTCCATGCGAAAACGTCCAAGTTCTCTTTAAGGAATTAGACAAGTCTCTCTCTCATCTTGGGACTCAATGTCATCCCTATTCTGGTCGTCTTTGTCACTTCTCCTTTAACTAGCTCTATTGTCTCCTGGGCTTCAACTTTATCTTCCTCCTTCTCCTCGATCATCCATGTGTGGTTTTCTTTTGCAGCTAACATGGCCTAGTAGCATTGCCTGGCCAATATTTGATCTCCTTTCACCTCGCTCACACCATTCTCCGTCGAGAACTTTACCTTCAAGCAATAAGTGGACATGGCTGCTTTCCAGCGGTTAATAGTGGGTCTCCCGATGATCACAATGTAAGATGAAAGGCAGTCTACCACCAAAAAGTCCAGCTGACGAGTCAACAGTCTCGGGTGAGTCCTCATTGTCACCGTCAGTGTCACTATGCCTTTAGGATACACCCTGTCTCCACTGAAATTGACGAGGGGAGAGTCAAATGGGCGCAGCCTTCCTGGATCTAGCTTCAGCAACTGGAAAGCAGAGAGGTAGATAATGTTTGCCGAGCTACCATTATCCACAAGAATTCTCTTGGTATTGAATCCTTCTATCACAAGCATTATGACCAAAGGATCGTCATGAGGTTGCCTGACCCCCCTGGCATCTTCTTCTGAGAAGCACATGTCTCGGTCTGTCCGTCTTTGCTTAAATGGGGGCATCCTATGAACGTTGTTCACTTGCCTCTGATATGCTTTATTGAGGGATTTGAACGACCCACCCGTGGATGGGCCACCTGTGATCGTCTTGATCTCTCTGATCACTTTTGGTGGGCACTGGGACATGTGATCCTTGTCACTGGGTGAGACTTCGCGCTGGTCCTTGCTATCACCTTTGAATCTACTAGATTCCCCCTTTTTCATATACTTCTGTAGTTTCCCTTTCCGTATAAGCTCTTCTATCTATTCCTTTAGGTCCCTGCAATCTTCTGTGTAGTGGTCGTGATCCTTGTGGAATCGGTAGTACTTCTTCTTGTTACGGACATTGGGGGACGAGTGTAATGGCCTTGGCCATTTAAGGTAGTGCTCATCCTTAATCTGCACCAAAATTTTGTCAACTGGCATAACTAAAGAAGTGAATTTTACCGTTCGAGGAGTTTTTTCATCTTTCTATTTACCCCTGTCACCGGTCCGAGGATCTGGACGCTCCCTTTTTTGTCCTCTACGATCGTCCTCCTTCCTTCCCTTGTTTGTTGGCTTCTCTACATCCCTTATGGCAGCTTCAGCATTCATGTACTTCTGTGCCCTTAGAGGCATCTCTGCCATCATTTTAGGAGGACTTTTCGTGAGTGAAACCCCGAACTCTCTGGATTTCAGCCCTGCCTTAAAGGTCGTCAACTGCACATTGTCGTCAGCTTCGTCTACCTCCAAGGTCTCCCGAGTGAAGCGTTTCACGTACAACCTCAGGGTTTCTTTCTCCCCTTGTCTAATGGTGAGCAAGTGGTCTGCTGGCCTCTTAAGGCGTTGTCCCCCGACTAAGTGGCGCAAAAAGGCGTTGCTTAACTACTTGAAGCTGTCGATGGACAATGTTGGCAATTTTGTGAACCATTCCCTTGCAGCTCCTTTGAGAGTGGTGGGGAAGGAACGACATAGTATCTCGTCAGGGGGGTGTTGAAGGCCTAGCATTGTCTTAAAGGTATTGAGGTGGTCCTGGGGGTCCTTAAGTCCGTCAAACAGCTCAAGCTAAGGCAGTCGAAATTTCGACAGCACTGGGCATTCCAGGACCGCCATAGTGAAAGGCGAGTCTGTTGCCCTAATCATTTTATCCAGGCTTTAGTCCGTTTTCTCCTTAATGGCGTTCCTCAACTCATCCATCTCCTTCCTCATTTGTCGAAGAAGGTTCGAGTTTTGTTCATCTGGAGTAGTAGGTCCTTGATGGCCACTTCTTCTATGGCTATCTCCCTCATCCTCCTGGTTGGCCCTAGACCGATTCTCCTCCTGTTGAAGTCATAGCCTCATTTCCTGATTCTGTCTAGTGAGCTCTTTGACGGTGGCCGCAAGAGCTTGGACTTTTTAAGCTAAGGTTGCTGAATCCTGGTTGGACTCCATCTGAATGTAGAAGTTGATTGGAAACTACGCTTTCGAACCTAAGTACGAAAAAATGTCGTTTCCCACAGACGGTGCCAAACTAATGAGGTGCAAATTTGTCAGTAAGTATAAACACGTCCAGACGGGGCCCAATCCTCGTTTACATCACAGTAAAAGTAGCAATCCCTTAAGATGGTCACTGGTGTGGTGCCTGCCACAACGCCTCCGATGCCAAAGTCAGTATGAAAAGGTTTTAGGAAAATAACAGAATGCCAAGATAACTAGGAGCGCTTTTAGGTGAGTTTTTGTACCTTATGTTGGTGCTGGGAGGGTTGTATATATACATTCCGTAGCCCCTAGCCGTTGTGGCTGTTATGGTGGTTTTAATGCTTCTTTTGGTAACGCCTCATGGTCAATGATGTGAGCTTTGATGGGCTCCCAACGGTCTGTACAGTTGTCCCTGTAACAGTCCGATGCATTTATTTCACTGCATTGAATGGCTTTTTTACCTTTGTCAGTAATGTGGCTTATATCGTCGGAGGCACCTGGTTAATTTGTCTGTCAATACTGCCTCGTTGGTTTGGATGAGGTTGTCCAGGGAAGTTGAGTTCGTCAATCCTATCAGCTACCCGCAGATTCTGTGGTCGTTGTGACGTGTCATGACGATCACGGAAGATGAAAGGTCTATGGGCTGTACATAACTCTTGGCATTTCGCTCCATATTCAATGCGTAGTGGCGGCGCCACACGCATTGTGGCCACGTGGCACGTTCTGATAAGTGGAGTTAATGCTCCAATTGTATGACCCTTGGGTTTCCTGCTGAATTTCATTTTTTTAAGCCTTGGTTTTTAAACTTCTCTTCTCCTCACTTTTCCCTTTCGCTTTTTTCCAAACTTCCAATCATTGCTCTGAGTGTTTTCCTCTCCGACTTCCCTCTGCAACTCTTCTTCGAGCTGGTGCGTAGCGTGGTGGTACTTCCTACATTCGCCCTTTTTTGAGGTACACTTCTATTCCTTTTTCTTACTTCTTTTCTTTCTTGGTTGCGATAAAGCTTCTGATATATATATATAATTTTTTTTTTTTTTTTTTTGTGTTCGCTTTTGATTTTTGGGGTTTTAGCATTCATCTCTTTTTCCTGTTTTTGGGTTTTCATGGTTGACAGTTCTGAGGTTAGGGTAGTGTGTCCCTTAGTCTCTTTCTTGTTTGCTCGTCTAGAGGCTTCTTTAGACACTTCCAGTATTTTTCTCCCTTTGATTGAGAATTTCGTTTTTGAGGGTTGTGGGCTAGGAGTTGTAGTGGGTGAGTTGTTTCTTGTGCTCAGCCAATCGATCAATTGGTTTGGGGGTTCGATAGAGGAGAGGAAGAGGATGTCTGAAGTGTGATCTAGTGAGCTCGAGACTGGGTTGTCGTCTAATGACGGCTTAGTGAAGGAAGATACAGCCGTCTCTTCCCCTCGAGAGGTTAGGGCTTTTTACGCCCTCAAGGAGGTGTGTGGGCTGGGTGCCAACACATTAGGTAGGTTTAAGGATAGGTTTCAGTTTTCGGAGTGGGTTAGGGTCCGTTTGCCCAATGAGGAGGATCGGGCTTGTCACTTCTTCCCCAGGGAGGTATGCTTTTACGAGGCTGCCTTCGTTTGTGGGTTGAGGTTCCCCGTCCATCCGTTCCTCATGTAGCTATTAGATCATTTTGGTATTGCTCCTGGGCAACTTATGCCCAACTCATGGAGAATAGTGGTATTGCTCCTGGTTAATTCGTCTGTCAATACTGCCTCGTTGGCTTGGATGAGGTCGTCCAGGGAAGTTGAGTTCGTCAATCCTATCATGTCCTATTTTTCAAAGTATGCCAATTGACAAGGACGGACCCAGGATTTTAAGCTAGCGGAGGCCGGAGTATAAAGAAAAAAAAAATCTAAATAAGCATTCATATACTATTAGAAAATTATAAATACACAAAATCGTTATTTCTAAATACATTAAGATGCAACTATTTACCAAAAAAAAATAAATAATAAATAATGTTTCTTTTTTTTTTAAAGTAAGAGCATTCACGATGGTATTGTTACAAATTTTAGCTTTTAACACCTCAAAAATCTATTTGACCTATTTTAACATCTCACTTTACAATACACCCAATATTAAATGTTCTATTTTTTTTTATCACTTCATTTAAAACAATATAAAAAACTCATTAAAATAAAAAAGTAAGAGAGAGAATTTGAGTTTTTTAATTGAAGGAAGATATATAATCTTAATAAAATATTGTATTTTATTTTTAATAACTTGCTACAGTCAACAGGTATTTATACCAGTTTATTGTAGTTGCAAAACATTTAGCTTTAACTTCTCCAATAACACATAATTTTTTGGTTCTTTGGTGGTAAAATAGTTTTTTTTTTTTTTTTGGCTAAGATACAATCATCATTGTGATTGTTTTTATTGTTTTGTTAAGTTTTTGGGTTGGATAGTTGTCATTTGGGTGAGGCTAGCTCGGCTTATTGAGGAAAATGGGGGGCCTAAAGTTTTAGAAGGGGACACAACTAAAAAAATTAAATATATAATAACTAAAAAAAAAAAATTGGACCTAGGAGGGGCTAGGCCCCCTTGGGCCCCTACCCGGGTCCGTCCCTACCAATTGAGCACTTATATACAAGATCATGATGTGAAGCATTGATAAAAAGCTTCTTAAAATTGATGATAAAAACCTCCACAACACATAGTATACTGTCATAACATGAATTGGTGTGGGTTGGGTTGTTTGGCTAGGTTGTTTTGGTGGTGCATAGCTTCAGTTTCGGTGGTTGGTGGTTGGGGCTTGCATTTGAACCGGTGGAGGTGGTGCTAGAGAGAGAGAGAGAGAGAGAGAGAGATTTATAATATTTTATGTTGTAGTTATATTATTTTATTGTGTTGACTTATATTGTTTTATTGTGTTGTATAAAAAATAAAAACTGGGATGTAGAATGTATTGTAAAGTGGGATGGTATAATAGATAAAATAGTTTTTTTATTTTTATTTTTTTTTACACTTCAATGTCATTAAATTAAATGAGGGAAATACAAGGAGGGAAAACTGCCCTACAAGCATTAGCTAAAACCGGTGGCAGACTATCCTTATTAAAATATAATGACGTGTTGGAGTTCAGAAGCTACGTGGGCAGCATGATTGCTAGCTCTCTGAACCCAAACAAAAGAGCACGAAAGGAAAAGACACACTATAATTAAGGAGATTACTAACAATGTTGGCGATAGCCCAGCTAGGCTAAAAGTTAACCACAGAAAGTGAGTCAATGCACTCTTTGAGTCTCCTTCGAAAATGACATGGGTCCTGATGATGCCGTAAATCATCAGTAAGTCACACAATCCTCATGTGCTCAAGACAATGCCTGCACAACACAAAACAAGAAGACCTTAGGAGAGAACAAGTGTGGTACTGGCCAAATACCATTCGAAGGTTAAGTTAGAGAACTTTTCACAACTCTAGAGTGCCAGAGCTGGGGTCAATTATGCGTACCTTGGCTTGGGAGTGCTTTGGGGTTTTTATAGTAGTGTAGAATAGACTTTTTTCCTTTCTTGGGAAGAGGAACTTTTCATTATAAGGAAGATCCTTATAAAAGTACGTATTTTACAAGATCCTTTCCATATAGTGATTTTGTTGATTAGGGTTAGTTGTGAGGTGCAAGGTATTTCCTTTTTAAGTTTCTTGAGGACAACTTAAACTGTGTGGAGGTCACGTGACCTAATCACCGTCCACATTGCATCTGTCACCTTGAGGATAGTCTTACACCATGTGGACGTCACGTGACCCTGTCACCATCTGCATTGTACTTATCCATCTTCTTGTTCGTCCTTCAGAAAGGACCCATCCTCTTCTGTGGGCTCCTCGTCCCCTCTCGTCGCTGGTGTTTGATCTAGTGGAATGAGATCGTCCACATTCATTTCACCTTTTTCAGGTCGAACCTTCATTAGAGGCAAGTTGGACAGCCTAGAGTAAGGCAGCAGCTTCGACTTGAATGGGAGGGCAGCTAAAATGTTTCTTTGCCTAGACATTAATGGGGATGCCTTGATGATCTCTAGCGACAACGGCTAATGCTGTGTTTGATGCCGCTACGACAGCATCCACATTAACTTTGATTGAGCCAACATGAGGGGGTGACCAGGAGGTTGGAGGGGGGGTGAGGGGACACCGGGGCTTCTTCATGGATAACGTGGGCCATCTTGGAAGATAGCTTGGTTCCTGAGGTAACAAATCTCATTGATAACGTGGGCCATCGTTGAGGAGATTAACCTATTGTCCAAGTCGGGATTAGAGGACTTTGGGGGGTCGAGGATGAGTTTAACTATGTCTGGGCAATCAAAAATATTGTGTTCATCTGCTCTAAGCCCCCAGCAAGAAGTGAACCAGATGGCTCAAGCAACTGAGCAAAGGATGAATAGGTGGCAAGTTGATTCAGGTGCATTCCCACAAAGCACGCAAGTTGGATTATCAATATGCGTTCTTTGGCTCAAATTATCTTTTTCGTAGGGAGAGCATTAGAGGCTATCCTCCATAGAAGCATTCTGACTCTCTCAGGTGCGTTAATTTTCCATAGCTTTTTCCAAAGCGCTTCACTTAGATTGTTGGAAGTAACTTGCTGACTAGAGATCCGGTAGGTAGATTTTACAGAGAACTCACCTCTAGAGTCGGGCACCCAGATGAGTTTATCTTCACTTGGTCTAGTGGGGATGGGGAGTGATAAGATGGCTTGTGCAAAAGGTGGATTGAAAATGCGTTGGATCAAATCTTCCTTCCACTGATGAGTTTCTGTGTTAAAGAGCATAGATACCATCAAGGGGGTTTCAGCAAAACTAGCTTAAGACAGATTTGGAGTGAAATCTTGGATCCAAGGAACCCATGGATCAAGCCATACATTAATAGAAGCTCCATCTCCAATAAGGTAGTAGGCACCTTTAATGATGATTTTTTTAACTGCTTCTATTGCTTTCCAAACTGGGGAAGTAGATTTTGGAGGGTCCTTTTGCAACCAATCATGTCTGACTTTATACTTCTCTCTCATGATTGACATAAAGAGGTTGTCTCTCTTGGATGCTATCATCCAAGCGAGCTTGGCTAAGAGGGCGTTGTTCACTTCCTTAGCTTTTTAAAACCCTAGTCCACCCTTGCATCTAGGTTGGCATAGCTTGTCCCAATTATGCTGAAAGAGGACATGGCATAATTTGGGATGGCCTGAGCTACTAAATTGATCAGGGTACATCTACCTGCCCACGAGAGGCTTTTACTTCTCCAACCCATGAGCTTGGATTCGACCTTATCTATAAGATATTTGAAATCCTTAGATCGAACTTTAGAGAGGAAGAGTGGGGATCCCAAGTAGATGGCATCTTAATTTCTTTAAGTTCTTCATCTAGAGGATATGCTTAATAGCTCTACGGTTATGTTGGTTAATGAGTTTTGAGAAAAAAACTCCTGACTTTGAAGCATTGAGCTTTTGACCTGACCACATGCAGTATTTATCAATGCAGTTCATGATGGCAGAGGTATTTTTCCTGGTGGCTTTAGAGAAGAGAACGATATCGTCTGCATACATCACGTGCATGATGGGTGGTGCTCCAATACTAGCTTTGACACCATCTATGTTTCTATTGGCAAACTCTTTCTTAATCAGTCTTGAGAGGACTTTCTGGCCAACTATAAATAAATAGGAGGATAATGAGTCTCCTTGTCTTAGACCTCTGCTCGGCTTGAATTGGTCGGACTTGGGCTTAATAGTATTTTTGTTGGGTGGATTTTAGCTTGTGTATCTTTTGTTTCTAGATAAAATAATTTTTTAGGTTGCAAAATAACAACTTTTATATCACCCGGGATGCCGGTGCTCTTACACATTACACATGCCACCAAATATGTGCGCGCTACCTAACAACTGGATTATAAATACCATGCCGCATTTCCAACAAACAAATGCATTGATTGACATTGTGAACAATAGGCTGATTGGAATTATTGCCGTGGATAATTGGAATTATTGCCGTGGATAAGAAACATGTATGGAAAAGGATTTTTTTTTTTTTTTTTTTCTAATTTAGTTTAGAGAGAAAATTTTTAAACTTATTATATATCTTTTTATTAGATTTGAATTTTGAAAATCTAACCGTTGAATTGCATGTTTTTATTATATTCTCCATACTTGTAAAATTTCAAAAAGATAAAAGATCAAAGGCTATGTCATCAATCAAATATTCAAAATTTAATTTTTTGTGATATAAAATTATGTATAAAAAATAAATTTATTGATCAAATAGTAAATAACATCTATTTGAACGAAATTTGACATGCAAATTAAGAACATAAAGAGTATGCAATACAAGGGTTAGATTTTCAAAATTCACTTACAATAAAAAGATATATGAGGAGTTTGACCAATTTGGAAAGAAACCTTGTCCATTATTAGATAGCGTGATTTAGGTGAAACTCTATTACCTATATTACAGGAAATTTAAAATTCTACTTAAACTAAATTTTTAGTATTAAATTTATATTACCAAAATTTTTCAGTATTTAAAAAAATTAATATTTTTATTTATTTATTTTGATTATATATCATAATTTTATATTCTAATATAGTAAAGTTTACACACTACATGTAATATTTGCACCAAATGACTCAGTATTTGTATGTATTACATGTTGTAAAATGAATGGATTTATGCCATTTGATTCATCATTAATTATTAAAATAGTTAATTCATTCAGATAAAACACTATTGAAGCTTTAAGTAGCTTACTAATTATTAATATAATTTTGATTTATTTTTGTATAATTTTTTAATTAAATCGTGTAATACTTCTAACGTATTAAAAATTATTTTAAGTCCATTTAAAAATACTTTAAGCCCATTCTATGGACACCCTATTTGAAACCACTTCATTTGAAACTAATCGAAATGTTCTTACAAAATTATTAGTTAAAATATAAAATTCAGTGAAAAATTCTACCATGTTTTAAAAAATTGTTTATTGTTTCTACTTTATAGCTTATTTGAAAAATATAAAGATGGCAAAATTTTATTGCGTTGTTCTCTTGTTGGAGACATGTTTAACTTAGGGGCCGCTCCAAGAGCAGCCCAGGGGGTTCAAATGAACCCCCTGACCTGGTCCCCCCAAAAAAGAAATTATATATAATTTTTTTTTAATCTTATTTTGACCCCCACAACAAAAATATGAACACCCTCACTTTAAATTTTTGGTTAAGCTTAATTAAAATAAGCTTGAACATGATCCTTAGTTTTTATTTATGTTGTCTTAGTTTTTCTCAATGTTCAATCAAGTAGTTTGATAAGTGCTCTACACATTTCCAAGCCCAATAAATCTTTTACTGCTTACTCTAATTCCAAAAGAGTGACCACGTGTATATTTATAAAATCATACACTTCAAAAGCAAAAATTTATTACTAGAGTATTATTTTTCTTAGTTTCACAGTTACTCCTAGCCCTACTCCTAACCGTGTTACTATTCTTTCTTTCTTATTTTTATATAAAGGTAAAGCGTTTAGAATACTCTACTATTCTTATTTATTCTATTTTTTTTATTCAATTGATATAATTTATAAATATAATAAGTTATTATTAATTTGATAAAAAAATGTATGATTAGTTATTTAATTCTATTTGTTTATGCATCTAATGATTGTTATCTTAAGACTCTTAACGATCTTTAAACTATTAATAATTTTTTAGAACTTGGAAGTTGTATATATAGAAAAACCAAAAATAACAATTAATCATCTTATTTTTTTCACTTGCGCCTACCCTCTGCTAATAAATTTTTGGCTCCACCATTATTGACCCCCCTAAAAAAAAATCTTAGAGCCGCCACTGGTTTAACTTACATGAATTAAAGATGCTCTGGTCCCCATTGCGTTTACCTTTTGTTCATAAGATAAAAAGCAAATAAATAAAAAAGTTAGATGGTTCGGTGAGGTCTTTTCATTCATAATTGAGAGAGAGAGAGAGATGTAAATCATGCACTTCAAAGAAGGATGATTAGCATTTCTAATAATATAGGACAACCCAAAATCCACTCTATTTTTGCGAGTAAACTCTTAAAAATATATATATATATATATATATATATATATGTCAAACAGTATCTCTAAAAATATAGATTTTTTTTTCTTTGCTCATGAACGGTGACTCTTTGTCTGAAGAGACAGCATTCATTAGCTATAAAAAGGTTTCCATTGGATTTTTTTTTTTTTTTTTTTGGTCTTAAAAAGATGAATAAGTGTAGAAAGAATAAAAGTGTATTTGAAAGAATGAGTACAAAACTTTTTAAGAAATAATATTTGAATGTGATAGAGAAAGGATAGAGAGTTTATTGGAAAGTTTATTTTAAAAAGTAGCTATGTGAATGAAAAAATAACTTTTTCTTATGGCCATAATAAAATTTCACAAGTCACAACAATGAACAAAATGAGTTCTCAGTCTATCATGAGTACAAATCCTCACTATTACTTTTTGTGTACCACTCTATATTCCACCAATCACAACTTGCCATGTATTGATTTTATTTTCCACCTAAAATAATTAAAGTTTAAAATTGAGTGAAATCATGCACATAGCAAGTTATGATTGGTGGAACATAAATTGGTATACAAAAAGTGGTATAAATAATTAGTGTTTGTATTTTTCTATCAGACCTCTCTCAACCAAAAAAAGAAAAGAAAAAGTATTTGTCTCTATCGGACAAAATTTAGGTATAGTATTTAGGTATTATTCTTTAGGTTTTGCTTTTAAGATTGAGCCATGTGGCTGTACTTAACTAAAAATACGCTTTCATCCAATGAGAAAAAAACCACATTGCTGAATCTGAAGAGAGGAACCTAAGGAATAACACCTAACTATTGTACCTAAGTTTTGTCATTGTCTATCAAAGGTTGAAAAAAAGAAGTTATATTAGAACCCACAACTCAAAATAAGGGTATCATGAAAAAAAAAAAAAATGGTGTCAAGAAAATGTTGCGAAATTTTGTTGTACCAAGACACACTCTTCCCAAATTGGCAACGACGTTAGAACAATCACACTAGTCTTTGCAAAATACAAAAAGTTGTCAATTTTACACATTTTTCTTTAAGAACACCCCACATCAGTCCTTCTAAATCACTGTAGATTTTTATTTTTGCTACAGTAACCATGTAAATATACACAGTTACTATAGCTTTGCATCTTAATATTTTACTAATTTCACAATTTTGCTCCTTTTTTTCTTTCTCTTCTCCGTTTGCAAAACCAACTCAGACTTCTGCTCTCCCTCATCATCTTCTTCTTCCTCTGATACACACAAACACACCCACACGGACAAACCAATAGAGAGAGAGAGAGAGAGAGAGAGAGAGAGAGAGTGTGTGTGTGTGTGTTGTGGGGGGGGGGGGGGGGGAAGGCTCCAGATCGTTTGATCTGAGAGATGAGAGGATAAAATGAAAAATAAAAAGACAGAAAGATAAGGATAAAAGAAAAAGACAAAATAATAATAAAAAATTAAAGAAATATTATTATTTAAATAGAATAGATTGTAAAATGGATTGACTAATGTGAATGTTTTTAAAAAATGGTGGTGTAAAATAGAAAAAGTAGGTTCTTATGCTAAAATAGACAGAAATTTTTAAACAGACTAATGCGAATGCCCCTAGGCTTAATTTGGGCAGGTTTTTCCAATTTTTTACGAAGTTGGCATTAGGCTTAATTTTGGCAAGTTTTTCCAATTTTGTCTCTGTTTGATGATGAATTTTTTCTTTCTTATTAGAGCATTTCTTTTTTTGAGAGAGTTTCAACTAATGATGTCTGCTCCCAATGATAACTCTTTATCATTAGACCAAGACACCAATCGGTTTTTTGTGTAGGCGGAGATTGAACCCCAAATCTCTTATTCAACAATCAAAGACTTTACCAGTTGAGCTAACTCGAACCCACCTTATTAGCGCATTTCAAATAGACTAGCCAAAGTCATTTTTTGGAGAGCAAACCCAAAAAATCAGCTCCAACAGCCTCTCTAAAAGGTAAAATTTTCCAATTTTTTTTTTAGAATTGCTATAGTAGCTCTCTTGAAGAAGAGAGCATTGTAGCAACTCCAAAGCATTTTTCTCACTTAAAATAATCCTCACTTGAATAAATCTGAATAAAAAATTTAGCACGATAAATTAAAATTTCAGCATTTATCTCAACCTCAATGGCTACAAAGACACCAAACACAATATGAACAAAATGCAAAAACGCAATCTAATCATAGAACATAGTCTTTCTCATAAAACTATTAAAATAAAAACAATTTAAAAAAAAAAAAGAATCTGACCCACAATATCCTGAGATAGAGGACAGAGGACAAAGACTATTTTTCCCTCCCTTGGTGGGGCACAGTGGTGATTTCCCCTCTATGTGATGAGAAGATGAGTGGCATGTTTTCGTGTTTTTAGTCCAAGTGAAATAGGGAGACACCTAGAGATAGAGGTAGACCAAGAGGTAGAAAATGAAAAGCAAAAATGAAGATAGAGAGGACAAGTGTGTGAAGGAGAAAAAAGAACAAATGTATGGATGGAAAAAATGAAGAGAGAAGAAAAAATAAAATTAATAAATGTTACTGCAATATTTTCACTTTTCTCTTACAATAAATCTTAAATAGCAAGTTAATATTGGCTATTATTGTTGAGAAAAAATAATAATTTTAGTGATGGCTTCAAATTAGAACCAGTACCACATAGGATTTGTTGTGAAATTGTTGTGAACATAACACTTTTCATTAAAAAAATATCTCCAAAAAATTTAAATATTAAAGAAAGAATGAAGAAATAATATTTAAATAGAATAGAGAGTCTGTTGGAAAGTGTATTTGAAAAAGGGTTTTACTAATGTATGTCTAGTTAGCTCAACTGGTAAAATATCTGATGATTAAATAAGAGATCTGGAATTCAATCCTTGCCTACACTAAAAACCGATTGATGTCTTGATCTGATGATAAAGAGCTATCATTAGGAGTGGACACCATAGGTTGAAACTCTTAAAAAAAAGAATTAAAAAAAAAACATGAAAAACCCTTGCCTGTTACCACACTAGTGTCTTTTCAGTTTCCTTTTTACCCTAAAAAAGAAGTCTATCTCATGGTTGGATTGAAGTATGGTTTTGAAACCTGAACCTTTCATCGAATTTTCAAAAGAAGAGGTTCAAAGTTTTTGAGGTTGGACCTTGAGATAGAACTGTAATGACGTCATAGTTAATTTAATAATTATTTAAAATATAAATAAATATATTAAATTAGTACAAGTAGAAAATTCAACTAAAATAAATCAAATAAATATAAATTCCATCTTTCAAATTTATTTTTCATATCACAACTTTCATTATAGTGTTTCAAAAATCAATGCAATATTATCAATTGGAAAGGCAGCGTTATTTGTTCTTCAGGGGATTCAATTGAACCCCCTGACTTGATAAATAATATATATATATATATATATATATTTATTTATTAGTTTAATTTATCTTTAAAAATAATTTGGCATACCTTAACTTAGATCTTGCACACTCTGATATAGATCATTCTAGCTCAAAACCAATCAACAATACAAATCAACCTATCCCAAAACCAACCAACAGTATAGATCACAAATCTCTCTCTAATGGATCTCTTTTTCTATCTAACTTCAGTATCTCAAACTCTAAGAGTAAATAGTGAGTGTTTGTGAGTTCTCTTTTTATTATAAATTTATATATTATTTGTGTGAGTGTGTGTCTGATATTGATTGTGTGCATTATTTATTTATTTTTTGCTATAATGTTATTTGTGTGAATTTACGCGTGTATAATGTAAAAATAATATAATTTTATATAATTTAATAATTAGTAAATATAGAGAGTTTGTTGCATGTGTGTATTATTATCATGTTATAATAACATTTTGTTATAAAGTTAGTAATTTAAAAAAGAAAGAAAGTAAAGTTAGTGATTGTTCTAGCACTTGATTGGTTAACTACATACACAGTGTATTATTTATATATGTATGGATGGATGTAGCTCTTTGAGTTAATAATTAGTTTAATGCCTGTGGGTTGAGTTTTGTCATTTAGTTTAAAATATTTTTATAAAAACAATGATAAATAGATAATGACAATTGCATAAAAATAAAAAATGTTATATAAACTTAACAAAATAAAATGGTTACACTTACCTACATTGACAATAGATAATGGCAACTCATAATGAATTATCATGTAAGGATTTTAAAATATGGAAACTTGTAGAAGGAAATTGTAAAATTTCACATATTTGCGTGCTTTTTTTTTTTCCCGTCAATAACTAGATATATTTAAATTCTCTTTTCATTAAATTTTGTTTAACTTAAGTTTCTTAATGAACCCTTTGAAAAGAAATCTTGGTGCTTCAATTGACCAATTGTTAAACAGAATAATGATAATAAAAAGGAAAATTATTTATTTACATTGTACTATCAAGATAAGATTTACATTATAAACTAAATAAATGCCTATAACATTATACATTTTTATACAAATGTATATAATATTGTACACTTTTTATACAATATTTTACGTATTTTTTTAATCTACAATTAGATTGACAGTATAGAAGCAATAAATAAATTTAGGGAAATGTTAAAGAATGCCCTAAGGGCATTAGTTTAGGAACTATTTTTAGAAGTATTTTATGATAAATGATAAAGCAATTAATTTTGTTGACAACTTTTTATATTTTTCATAAAAGTGATGTCAAAACTTTTCTAATATAATTTATTAATAATTACCCTGAAAGCACCCGTTAACATGATACAATTTTAAATTTGATGTTCTAGTGCTGTATATAACTCCAAAGTAAAACGGAGAAGGACAAAACATGTTAGGACATATGTGGATCATGTTAAGAACATATGTCATTTGTAATTGGCTAATCCTTTGACAAAACGCACTTTACTTGTAATGAGTAGATTTAGGATGTGTTAATACTTCAAGGAACAAGAGTTCAAGTCCAAGTATTGAAGCCATGCAAATTTGTCCAAGAATCAAGTGAAGAAGTGTTGTTCTTTAAAGCTCGATAGATATCTCAACAGATGCATCTATTGAGATTCAAAATGTGAAGCTCGACAGTTATATCTATCGAGAATTACGAAAATCAATTTTTTAGATTTGTTGTTCACGCATATCCATGCTATGTGTTTAGGTTTTCTTTTTTCACAATCCTAGGCATATATAAGGATTATTTTAAGGGCCGTCTCACATGATGCAAGTGAACACAAAGGTTTTATTCAAGCATATTATGACCGGAGACATATGCCCTAGTTCATCTTTCTCTTGAAGAAGCTGCTGCGTTTGTACGATGTAGGGTTTTATGACCAAGGAGCTTTTTGATCTTCATTGTGTGGATGAACTGAAGAACTTTGCAGCCAACATTCTTCTCAAGTTGGTGTGTTAGTCACGTACTAAGATCTGTGCATCTATTGGTTAGTTACGTACTTGGAGCTGTGTATTAAAAGGAGAGATTGTCACTACATTACAAGTCCAATTATGTATTGGGGTAAGGGTTCAACTGTAAGTTGGTATAAGGTACTAGGATTCCTTTACTTGTAACCGCTTGTTTTGATACTAGGATTCCTTTAAGGGTAAGTGCAAAACTTGATGAGATGCTTTGCTTTCAGAAATTTGCTTTTGATCGAACTGGTTTGGGGTATGATTTCTCTTCCTCTAATATTGCTTCTTCTTGTACTACTGTACTTGTTTCACCTGCTAATGATGTTGAATTTAAGAATAATGATGTGAAAACTATTTTAGCTTGTGAGAACTTAGACAAAGGTAAATCTATCTTAGGAGCACCCCCTAAGCTTGATAAGAAAGAGAGTAAAAACCCTAGGGCTAAGAAGAGCAATAACCAAAAGTCTAAACAGAATAAGTAGCATCTCTGTCATCACTGTGGAGCTACAGGACATACTCGACCTAATTGTTATAAGTGGTTAGCCACTCAACAGAGCAATAGTATGATCTCATATGGAAACCAGAATCAGTTTCCATCCTCTTGGAGATCTTCTCAAGGCCCTTATGTTTCTTTCGAACTTGAACGGTTTCAATTTTTCCCTTCACTGCCGGATCAAAGGTTTGCTCAACGGAAAGGTTCTTCAAAGGTTTGGAAGGAAAAAGGCTCTAAGTGATTCCGTCACCTTTTCTCTCTCCCTTTTTTTTTTGGTTGTTGTTTTGTTTGCATTACTTGTATGTTTTGCTTTCTTGTTTTTGAGTCAGTCTAGTTTTATGCTATGCTTTGTTTAACATGTTTTTGTTTGTTTTGCTTTATTTTGTTTTTTATAAAAATAAAAATAAATTTTTTTTGAAAAATTAGAAAAATATAAAAATAGTGTGTGTTTTGTGTACATTGGTACTTGTGTACATTGGATGACCATTGAAACAAAGTTTTCTAAACTTTGTATCTTTTGTAACTTAGATGAGCATCTCTATGCACAACTAAGCAAGTGAGCTTTGTGGCTCGTGTTTGTGATGAGTAAGATTAGGTAATCTCTAGTACTTAATACTCATATCACTCTTTTTGACGGGTAGGATTAGAAAATCTTAAGAGAAAGGCATAAATAACCATCTCACCACTGTTGCCCGCCAATCATGAAATGACATCTGTATGCTTCAGCATAGCAAAAGTGCAATGTCAAAAGCTTAACATAATTGAGTATTTTCTTCTCTCTCTTATAGACCCATGCATGATATGCTTATCAAAAGAAAAATACGCAAAGAAAAATAAAAGCAAAAAGAATCAAAATGCTTTATATATGATTGCAAGTGTGTTTCTAGGAGATGCGGGAGTTATAGGATGTACCTCGAAGGTGATAGTCCCCATTAAGCAGTTATGATTGTGTGTGAGTTAAATTGATTTTCTCATATCTCAGATTGTCATAACATGAGACACTTATGCAATCTTGCGATGTTTTTCACACACAACATGCAAAATTCTTTGCTACTTTTGATACATGTGCAGTTACAATGTGATTTGGCCATCACAAGGAATACATGTGCTAATGTATGCTTACTAAACTATCTTGACTTGTTTTTGAAATATAAAATTGGTTAGACTTGTTTAGTGCGTGTGTGTATTTTGGATCTAAATGCTTGACACTTTTCTTGTTGAGAGATGATTTTGGAAGCTTAAATATGTTGGTTGAATCTTTGGTTGGGTAGCATGCTTGATTGCATTCAATTATGTGTTTTTCTTTCCTTTGAAAAACTGTTTTTGCCCATCTCGACAGCTTCTTGACAGCTCTCGACAAATATCTATCTTTCAAGACCCTTGGACTGCTTTTCTCGACAAATCTTATCTCATTTTCGATCCATCGAAGCTTTCTAGAATTTGTCTCGATAGCTTCTCGACAGATTCTCGATCCATCAAGAAAGTTTCTGTCTGCTCGATAGCTTCTCGATAGTTGTTTGATCCATTGAGGTTCTTTTGTCGTCGACAGATGCTCAACAGCACCTCAACAGATTTATTTATCGAGAATTAGTGCTCGACAGCTCTCGACAGATCCTTGGTCCATCGAGATTTATGATTATATATATATATATATATATAGATTTAGCACAATTTTCTTCATTTCTCTCTGATTTCTCTTGACAAAAACTCTCTCTTTTCTCTCCCAAATACATTTCTCTCAACCCCATCACCTTCCCCACTTGTTTTTAGGCCCAAATCTTGTTTTCTTCCTCTGGTATGATCTCTTTTCTCTCATTTATCATGCATTTCATACTTTTTGACCTAAGTTTTTGGGGTTTTAAATTTTTTTGGGGTTTTTTTTAAATTGTTGAGTTATTTGAGAAATTTTTGGGTTGGGTTATTTTTAAATGATCCTATTTGCTCATGCATTGTAGCACATTTGCATTTTCACAATGTTTCATGCATTTTAGATGTGTGTTTTATATGTTGAAACCTTGTGTGCTGGTAGGTTTGGATTGGGTTGAGCCCATGATGTTTTTATTGTTGCATGTCACATGTTCATGCATTTTTCATGCATTCGTACCATTCTTTTCTTTCCTTTGATATTATTGTTGATTGGTACTTTTTTGCTTCTCTCTCTCTCTCTCTCTCTCTCTCTCTCAGATAGTCTACGCATGTCACCTAAGTGCAAAACTACTCCATCCCAGAACCCTCTTCGTTCCGGGGCATCTTCTTCTTCTGATTCTACTCCTCTTCACGTTCGGTTTCGTGATGAGAAGGCTTGTCAAGACTTCTCGTAGAACTTTTCTAGACGTGGCATTCATTCAGAACGCCAGGTCGTCCTTTGGGATTTCTCTGATACTGACTTACCCACTGTCATTCACAGTAGGGGTTGGGAATCCCTTTGTGATATCCTGATCAGTTGTCCCTTCGTGATCATACAGGAGTTTTACTCCAATATGCACGGATTTGATTCTTCCATACCTCGCTTTCTCACTTCTATTTGAGGTATACGTATAGTAGTCAATCCGGAGCTTATCTCCGATGTGCTACACGTCCTGAGGGTATCGCATTGTGATTACCCTGGCTGTCCCCGTCTACGGACTGTGTCCAAAGATGAACTCATGTCTCTATTCTATAAGACACCTTCATCTTGGGTTGATTGTCAAAACACCCCTTGCTCGGGTTTTGCAAAAGGTTTGAGGTTCCTGAATATGGTGATGACATTTGTTTTACATCCTTTGTCTCACTATAATTCTATTACTGAGCCTCATGCTAGCTTTTTGTTATCCCTCCTTGAGGGGCTTACCATTGACTTTCCCTCTCATTTCATACTCTCCCTTATAAATGTCTATAAGGATACAACGACCCTTGATAAGCTTATTTTCCCTTCTGCTATCACGAGGATCATTTGCCATGCGCCTGTCTCCTATCCATAGTCTATTCACTTCTCTATCATGGGTGCCATCAGCGGCGCGTCCGTTAGACAAAGTGAGGCCCAAATTTGACTTAAGCGGCCATGGACCGAGATGGTGACTCCTCTAGCCTCTTGCGCTCCATCTACCTCTGCTCCTTCTGCTTCCGCGGGTGGTGTAACCCTTGAGGCAGTCATGGCACAGTTTCAGCGCATGGATGCTCACCTTGGTACACTCACTACTGAGTTGTATTAGGTGAACACCCGTGTCAGTCATATTGTACGACGATAGGCTCGCCTTGGTGGCTTCGTAGAGTCTCCCTTTTCTTCTCTAGAGGCATCTGAGGACGAGGACGATGATGGTGACTCCCGTGATGATGATGATGATGAGGAGGAGGAGGATGAGGATGCTAGATCTTCCGATGACGATGAGATGACTGCTTCACAATGACTTGCCCTTTGTCATTCGTGACAAAAATGGGGAGTAGTTTTGGGTATGAGAGTAGTCACGTACTTAGGGGGAGAGTTAGCATAGGACATTTGTTAGGGAGAGTGTTTATTTTGAGGGATGTAGTGAGGACTTTTTGTATCTTTTCTTTTCTTTATCTTTTAGATACATTATTCTTGTACATTGGTCTTGTGACCACTTAGTGATAGCAAACCTTGTATTCATTACAGATATATATTTGGTGAGGTTGTTATTACATTTTTCACCTACTTCTCCATGTGTTGTTTCTTTTCTCTCTTTATACACATGCTTTTTATTTATTGTATGCAATCTTTTATTTCCGTTTTACGCTAAGATGCCTTGATGAGTTTTGTTTAAAGTTTTTTAGAAAAACAGGTTGTCAAAATCTTCCATGCCATGAACTCTCTTCTTGCAAAGTTTTTCAAGAGTTTGTGTTATGGTAGATTTTATGGCATTCAACAAGTGAGTAGGAGTTGAGTGATTTATGACTTCTTTCATATTTCATTTGTTTATTGTGGTTTTGTCATGGATTGCCAAAGGGGGAGATTGTTAGTACATATGTGGATCGTGTTAAGAACATATGTCATTTGTAATTGGCTAATCTTTTGACAAAACACACTTTACTTGTAACTAGTATGTAACCCCGTGCTACCGCATGGGATTGGTTAATTGTAATGATGCTATTGGCCAATTTTTTTGTTTTTGTTTTTTTGGGTTTATCACACGGATGATAGAATTAAATCAAACAATGAAAAATATATATTGCATTTTATTATTTAAGTAATGCTGTTGGTCTTTTTTTTTTTTTTTGGTTTATCATACATAGGATAGCATTAGATAAAACAACGAATAAAAAAAAGAGAATATTGCATTTTATTATTTAAGTGATGCTACAGTGAAGAAAAAAGAGAATATTGCATTTTATTATTTAAAATATATAAAGGGACATTAAAAAATAAAAACTGATAATTGAGCCTGGAATCTTCTTGGAGGCGCCAATGAAGCGCTAATGTATGAGAGTGTGAAGCAAGGAAGAGTGGGATTGAACATTGTGTTTGAACCCGGCCTTGCTCTGAGAAATCCATAAGGAGGAGGAAAGGGTAGTGTGTGGATTTAGTTGGTAGAGGTTGAGAGAGGAGGAGACATGGGATGACGATATGAAATTAGGAGGAGATGATGTTTTACTTTTATAGTCTTTCTCGTTGGACTCCTTGGTTCTGGTTGTGGGATTAGAAGAGCTCCAGACTCTATTGAGATCACCCATAAAAGTGTGCAGGTGAGATGTTCTTGCTTAGGCCAATGAATATTATCATTGTGGTTTTCTTGGCTTCCGTGTTAAATGTTAATGCATCATTTATTTGGGCACAAAAATTAGAAAATTTAGATAAGATACATGACACAAAATTGGAGTCCAATTTATAATCTCCATAAAAGTGTGCAGGTAAGATATTCTTGCTTAGGCTAATGAGCATTATCATTGTGGTTTTCTTGGCTTCTGTGTTAAATGTTAATGCATCATTTATTTGGGCACAAAAATTAGAAAATTTAGATAAGATACATGACACAAAATTGGAGTCAAATTTATAATCTAATTAGATTTTTTTTTTGAGTTTTGGTTAGGACAAGTGGCGCAAAATTGAGAATCCAATTGAAATCTAATTGGATTTTCTCTCTGCTTCACCTATTATTATATATATAGATTGATAAAAATATAGGATATGTTTAATACTTCAAGGAACAAAAGTTCAAGTCCAAGTATTGAAGCCATGCAAATCTGTCCAAGAATCAAGTGAATAAGTGTTGTTCTTTAAAGCTCAATAGATGCATCTATCGAGATTTAAAATGTGAAGCTCGATAGATAAGCTCGACAGCTGTATCTATCGAGAATTACGAAAATCAATTTTCAGATTTGTTTTTCTCGCATATCCATGCTGTGTTTAGGTTTTCTTTTCTCACAACCCTAGACATATATAAGGACTATTTTAAGGGCTGTCTCAGATGATGCAAGTGAATGCAAAGGTTTTATTCAAGCATATTATGACCGGAGACATATGCCCTAGTTCATCTTTCTCTTGAAAAAACTGTTGCGTTTTTACGCCGTAGGATTTTGTGACCAAGGAGCTTCTTGATCTTTATCTTGTGGATGAACTGAACAACTTTGCAGCCAACATTCTTTTCAAGTTGGTGTGTTAGTCACGTTCTAGGATCTGTGCATCGATTAGTTAGTCACGTACTTAGAGCCGTGTATTAAAAGGAGAGATTGTCACTATATTATAAGGCTAATTGTGTATTGGGGTGAGGATTCAACTGTAGGTTGGTATAAAGTACTAGAATTCCTTTACTTGTAACCGCTTGTTTTGATAATAGTGGATTCTCGGGAGTGGTGACCTTAAATTCACCCAGTAGGGTTTTGCCTCGGTGGTTTTTTCCATTCATAAAAAAATCACTGTGTCAAATTTATTTTCCATTGCATTATCTTAGTTGGTGATTTGTTTGTGCTACCACGCTTATTGCATGTTAATTGACTTAATTAATTCACTTGGCTAATTAATTGGTTAATTTACCTAAGGGGTCAATACATTCTTGGCCTATCAAAACAGAATCTAAGAAAGAGAAGAAAAGGGAGAAGAATGAAAAGAAGGAAAGCATGGAAAGGGAATGAGAAACTCTTTGATATTGATGATGTCAAAACAACATGATACAAATCGGTGGGTTTGTAGTATGTTGCCTAAGAAAGGACCGAATCACATGTAGTAGACTATACCAATAAATGAAGCAATCAAATAAAAATATCTTTAAAAAAAATTAGAAACCAAATGAAAGGTGAAGATGTAGCCGCATGTCCAACTTTTTCACATAGGGAAAGGATAGTGCCTATCAATGCCATAGTGGTAAACAACTCATTGAAAAAAAAAAAAAATTTGGCTTTTGCATACTACTGATTGGTGACAGAAGAAGAAAGAAGAAGAAGGAAAACGCAAAAGAGGAAGAAGAAGAAAATGTTTGTGATTTTTATTTTATTTTATGTGGATTTACCGATTGGGGTTGCAATTTCAAATTTGGGGTTGAAAAAGAGAGATAAAAAGGCAAAAAAATGGCACAAAGTGGCAAAACAACTTTGTTTAACCAGAGATTAATTGACGAAGTGGTCCATTTTTATTTTTTAACGCTTTGGCCTGAACCATGAGACCTGGTCACAGTTTTCAAATCTAGGCAGTTCCATTGGATTTTTTGTGTAGAGCGGACCGGTGTTGAGTTAAAAGAACCATCCTAATAGGTAGTTCTTAGTTAACCGGGTTGAACAATACGTTTTGGTTCGAATTTCAAAACCTTGGATTGAAGTGGATCTTTATTTTTTCTTTATTATTATTATTTATTTATTTATTTTATTCCGTTTGAAGCTTTAAATAGCACTGCTAAAGTATCTGTATTTCTGTGTATAAGTTTTTAAAAGTATTGTTTTAAACATTATATATTAATATATAAATATTTGTAATATTGTAATATTTTTTTTATATATTACTAAAAAGAAGTATAAAACTTACCTAAAAAATTATAAAAAAATTTACAATTATATATATATATATATATATAAAATTTATATGCAACAGTAATTTCGAAATGGTTTGGAAGGTATACTCGTACCGAAATATTTTTTTTTTTGGTAGAAACTCGTACCGAAATATTCTCTTCTATAATCAAACCGAATGATTACTGAAACAGTATTCCTAACTTTATTAGGAATCAACGTGATAACGTGGGCCTATTAAAAAAAAAAAAAAAAACATGATCCATGGGTTTTAAATCAAATTGCGCTAGCATCTGTAATAAATATCACACGATTCACAGGGGCGGCGTTACTTGGAACTCACGTGCTCATAGGACTATTTGACTTGTCAAAAAATTGTATATATATACTTGCAAAAAAATATATATACACACTAAATTGACCTGTTTGGACCATCGTGATAAAAAATATTAACTACCCTAACTTGAAAATAATAAGAATTTTGGTTCAATAAAAATAAGAATGATGTTACATTCACAACATTTTTACAATAGTTTTAATTTTAATTTTGGATCAATATTGACATCAGTTTTTAACCCACTAATCGCAAATTATTGCATAAAATTTGTTTTAAAAATGTTGTAGATGTAGCATTACTCAAAAAATAATTCTATTCCCATAAAAATAATCCTTTACCTCTTAAACCCCAACCCCCCCCCCCCCCCCCCCAAAAAAAACCCCTTAAATAACAAAAAAAAAAAAACTAAACCAAACAAAAATGAGTTAACAAATTATTCAATAAAAAACCCTTTTCAAAAAGAAAAATAAAAATAAAAATTCAAATTTGTAACTCTTTCAACCTATTACATAAAAATAATTTCTAATTTCATTTTTCCTTAAAAAAGGAGACTCAAGAATAATATTGTAGTTCATGAGTTTTCCTTGGCAGTGCTAGTAATTATGCTCTTTTTGGCTTTACATTTGCAATAATTTTGCTTTTCTTAATGACTCAGCTTGTAGTTACAGCAAATATCATTGGTTTTTTTTTTTTTTTTTTTTCTCTTCTCTATTATTATTTCAATTCATTTACTTTATTACTCTCATCTCAGCATTCTCAATTCCCACTTTATCTGTTATCAATCAATTTTTTTTTTCTTCTCTTTGTTAGTAGAAAATACTTGTAATACCTTTTTTTTTTTTTTTTTTTTTTTTTGTGATGTTAATATATTCAAGTTATCTCTTTATTAAATTTTGTTTAATTTAAGTTTTTTAGCGACAACTCTGAAAAATATTCTTTGAGTCGTCATTGCTGATTCACATGTTCTCTTGACAAAAATAGTAGTGCTTGTATTCCATCAAAAAAAAAAAATAGTAGTGCTTGTAGCCTTGCTTGAATGTTTGTCAAATAAAGAAGTTTTCCGGCAAAATAATGTTTTTCAATAGCTTTCCGTATGTTCAGATTCTAGTCAGGAAAAATTTCAAGATTAAAAGAACAGTAATGATAAGGACACATGATTTGGCATATTTTAATTATATAATAATTTCGCTACGTGATGAGTTGTGATTGATTGTGTGATAGTAGGCTATATATAAATATATTTTTACCAATTATAACTCATAATATAATGAGTTGTGATACAAAATTGTGCCAAATTATGTAAATCTAACTATACTCTTAAAAGTTCATTAAAAAAAAAAAAAGCTTTACTCTTAAAAGAACAGTGCTTGAGTTAGCCAAAAATAATTGAAGGTTGTAGAGAAATTGGACAATAATTAATGATCAACACAGGGTACAATCATTATAAAGTACAACCCAATATTAAAAAGAGAAGTACTTGGGTTAAATGTTCTTCAGAAATATTAGATAGTGATAAATGATATCGTCTAATAAAATACAATTTTTGTCATAATTGTTTATCTGAGATAGAGTTAGAAATATTTTTTAGGGAAACCAAGTTAAATATAACAATTACAAGATTCTTAAGTAAAAAAAAAAAATTATAAATTAGCTTTAATTCAATAAAGTTGTGTTTTCAGTTTTTTTATGATACTAAAACTACTTATAATTGATCTTGAATTAAATTTTATAATATCCTATTTGTTTTAGGGAACGGCTTGTGTCCAATGAAATTGGCTACTAGACACAAGCGCCACCCTTTGTTTTAGAGATTAAATTCTATAAGGATGGGGTGTGAAACCTATGTTTTACACCATCCAATAAGTGATTGCCACATTAGTATTTTACTTATAATTTATTAAAATTCAATACATCCTACTACACCTAATAACATTTCGATAGATTTCCAATTTGGTTGGATTTATATATGGGTATTAGAATTGATTGAGTATGATTGTGTTTATTCTTAAATATGTGATAAGATGATGTGGCATGTTGGGATTGGAGGGGTAAAACATGGGTTTTACACCACGTCCTTATAGAATTTAATCTCTTTGTTTTATATACAATTAAACAATCATCCAATAATTACACATACTACTTTATCAAATATAAACACGTTTTAAGAGAGGATCAATGAATATAAACAGTAACCATTGTTATCAAATTAAATATAACATAAAATATTCAATCCAAAATATATAATATAAAATATTAGAAAAAGGTACCAGCCATAAGTCACTAATCAAACATGAACTGACATCTACAAGCACTAACAAATTAAACACCGCTTCAACAAAATAGAGAGATTTTACCAAACAGGGGAGATCTCAGCAGATAACAAAGCAAAACAGAGAGAAAAGGGAAGAGAGATTTACTGGAGGTCGGAGCGGACGACAACAACAAAGCAGAAGGGATTTTTTTTCATTTTATCAAGGTTTTTCTTTTCTTTTTTTTTCTTTTTTTCAAGTAACATAACTGATAATCTTCAACTAATAAATTTCAAGTTTTCGGATTTCTTATAGATATTTTTGGCGTTTGGATTTGAGGGACTGATTTACCCCCCCAAAATATTGAGGAGCTGTTGCCCAAAGGAATGGGCTAGATTTTTTTTTTTTTTTCTTCTTTGAATCATTTTTTCCTCCTCAAATTCTAAGGGGGGCAAAAATTGAATTTACATACAATTTAATTATAATTTGTCATTTTATTAAGGTTGTAACTGAAATTTTCAAAAAGCTATGGGGCTATGGGCCCGTCCCAACGTGTCATGCCACTTGACAAACGTTGAGTGGTAAAAACAAAAGTGAGAAGTTTATGCAGAAATAATATGTATTCGGTCATTATTTGTCACCTAGAATAATTTTGATAAAATTATAACAATTGATGTGGTATTAGAATTATTCTTATCAATCAATATAATTTATTCATAAAAAATAAAAAGATCAATATAGCTTCAAATATAGGTGGTCCCTATGTTTGAATATCAGGAAATATTTGAACTTGTTGCTGAACGGTGTGAAAACGTGATAGCTACAGCCATGATTATAATAATAATAATAATAATTTCAATTTTTTTGCTGAATATAATAATATTATTATTATTATAATTAATATATATAAATAAATTAATAAAGTCATTCGTGTCAAGCTTCAGCTTCTGTTGCACTTGCACTTGTACATTTATATAATTGGATCCAGCTTCGGCCCAGTAGCCAGTGCTACTGGACACGTTGAATTGCAGATATGTGTCCGTATTCTGACAGGTCAGTGGCCATTGGCCCCTTGACAGAAGCTAAACCCTATATAATTAAGAAGGTTTGGAGCTCCTTGTAGAGTAGGAGAGTAGTGGAAGCAAAAGCCTAAAAGAGAGAAAAAAAAAAGTGTTGTGAGAGAGCAGAAATGGGAAGGAGGCCATGCTGTGCAAAAGGTGTAATCAGAGGAGCATGGTGTGCATGGGAAGATGACATCCTTAAAAACTACATTGAAATCCATGGTGAAGGGAAATGGACAGACTTACCTCAAAGAGCTGGTTCTAACTTCTAACAATATATGTTGCACTATATATATTCTCTCCTCTTGAAGTGATTCTCTTTTGTCGATTATATATTCACACTGACACTTCTTATTTTGTAGGGCTGAGGCGATGTGGGAAGAGTTGCCGGCTTCGTTGGTTGAATTATCTAAGGCCAGATATCAAGAGAGGCAACTTTTCTGAGGCTGAAGAAGATCTCATTATCAAACTACATAAGCTTCTTGGTAACAGGTATGAGAAATCTTCTTCTTCTCCTCTGGAGCCGGCTCAATATAATATGAGACTTGAGGCCATAAATCTAAATAACGGTTTTTATATTTAAATATAGATTAAATAAGTTATTCATAAAAATATATATAAATTAAATAATTTTATTATTAATTAAGTCAAGATTAATTTGAAGAATGAAATGTGTAATTTGATGAATACATATTACTAAACTGAAGGCCCAAACATTTTTTTTATATGTCAATGTCTATCTTTTAAGGCCCAAACATTTATAATTATTTATTTTAAGAAAATCTAGATGCCGATATGTTGCATGCGAATTGAAACCAAGCATACGTAACTGAATCTTCCTGAATGAATGAGGGAATATGATTTTAAACATGAGAAATGCTAAGAACATGGTTAAATGATGTCAATTCAAAGAAAATTTATAGTCCAATAATTGATACAGGGATCTCTCCCATTGAATCCACTGTTTCCTTCTAAGTTCTTGTTAGCTATAAGAAATGAGATATTAAAAAATCAAATAGCATTGCTTTTACTATTAAAAAAAAAATTATATATTATTATTGGATTTAATGTGGTCACACTCACACTTCAAGAATGAATGGGGAAATATGATTTTAAACATGAGAAATGCTAAGAACATGGTTAAATTATGTCTATTCAGAAAACTTTATAGTAATTGATACGGGGATCTCTCCCAATGAATTCGCCGTTTCCTTCTAATTTTTAGTTAGCTATAAGAAATAAGGTATTTATAAAATCAAATAGCACTGCTTTTACTATTAAAAAAAATGATATATTATTATTGGATTCAATGTAGTCATACTCGCACTTCAAGAATTTCCAAGTGTTAGTTTGTATGGAAAGTGAAAATGCATCGAAGTGTTAAGTTAATGTGCTCACAAAACTGATGACATATATTTAAGCATCCACTAAGATTTTGATTGATTTACAACACTATTTTTTACTTAGGAACTACAACCTTATTCATAATACGATTAGTGAAATAACTTTTCGAAAAAAAGAAAAGAAGAATCTAATAACCCTTTTTACCCAACCTGCTCTAGTATCATGTTGTCATTAGTAGTATAATGACGTTGTGATTAAAACAATGTTAGCAACAAGCTCATGTAAATTTAATGTTTCACCAATTTCAACTTACCACCTCAACAATATTAAAGATATATTTTTTTCCACAACTTTATAAGATGATAAGTGGACTAAATTGTTCAAAACGTTATATGCCTAACAGTGATCTTCATATATAATATTGTGTAAGGTTTTTATTAACTTCTTCTGAGTAAACCAAAATATATTTTAGATTGAAAAGAAAACTAAATACATTATTATTATTATTATTATTATTATTATTATCATTCTATGACTTTAATATGATAAACAACGCCCTTTTTTTTATTATAATAATTTTATGATTTTTTTATTATAATAATTTTATGATGAAATGATAAAAACACCTTACACATTGCTATTAATTGCAAATTTGATAATATATAGTGATAAGTTTAACAAGTATCAAATAAAAGATCAACATAAGTAACAGTAAATTTAATTTTGAGAAAAAATTTATAAAATCCACAATTGTGCAAATCATAAACAAGTGAAAGAAACTCATTTTGCGTGCAAGATTTATTTATTTATTTTATATAAAATTTGATAGTTATAAAGGAGGATGAGATATTTGAACCATGAATATTTTCATAAAGTGTCAATCAGTGGAACTATAAGGAATTTGCATAGATTATATGGTCTTTTTTTCCTTTGGGTCCGGGGAAAATTTCCCTCCCTCCTCCCAAATGTCACACTATGAAGTGATAAATTAATGTGCTTACAAACTAGACTTTGTGTAACGAGTGTTGCAGTTGGTCACTCATTGCTCGGAGATTACCAGGACGAACTGACAATGAGATAAAGAATTACTGGAACACGATTTTAAGCAAGAGGGTGCAAAGTGACAAGATTCATGAACAAAGTAGTAGAATATTAAAATCCATTGGAAGGATAAGAAAGTTGACATCAGACTCCAATCCAGGAATAAAACCGGTTGCTCACCCTGTGATTCGACCAAAAGCAATGCGGTGCACAAAGGTTATCCTCCCATGGCAACCGGATAATAATCAAATGTTCAATGAAAATATAGTTCCTTATGGGAATAGTGAAAACCTATTTCCTTCAATTCAACCAGAGAATAATATCTCTGACTTCTTGATAGATTTGGATACAAATTACCTTTTGAGATCGGATGTGCAATATTCAGATGGCCACCAAACCAATGAAATCAATGTACGTGACATTGTGTTGGATTTGCCAGTTTCTGGATGCGATGCGAAGCTTAAAGATTTAATGGATGAAGGGAAGCCTGAGAATTGGAGGGCTACTAATCCTTTTCAGCCAAATGAAGCTAAGGATCTTAACACATTGGCATCTTTTCTGGATTTAGAAGATACATGGATTAGCTGAAAGTAAATGAGATGCATAACTAAGCCCATTATCTATAGTCATCTATGTGTATCTAATTAAATCATGAATATTTGGAGTGTATTTTGCTTGGCATCTGTTGAACCCAATAATTGATAATGCTCTCCACACATTAATGTTAGACATTTTTCGGTTGCAAATGTATTGGTTTGACCCATTAAAACCCAATACATTAATACTCTCAAATACCATATATATATATATATATATGCACACTCACATAAATGCCCAATATATTGTGTTAGTGGCATTGTTACCCAAACATGTGTGTGTGATTGCAAATAAAGAGGTGTAATTCACCTTCCTCACACAAACACGACTATTCTTGACATTGTAGGAACTTGTGGCTTCTTCCTCTCAGTCTCATGGCCAGTTTTTCATCAGTTGTGTTATGTCTACCTACTATTTTTTAAAATAAATATCTCTACTAGTTATATTTGAGAGTTTTGGTAAATTGTTTTTAGTTTTCACCCCCTTTTGTTCTCTGGATGTTTTAATTCCTTTGCTTTTATGGTATGTGGATTTTGGTTGAAAATTTTCAACAATTGCTTCATGTGTTGTCATGTATGAGTAGTGAATTGTATGTATATATTGTATATTTGTATTGATTGAATAAACATATAGAGTGACACCCTTTTGGCTATAGAGTGACACGTCTACTAGCACTAACACACCCAATTACATGTCAACAACTTCATAAGCCACCCATCAATATAGACTTTAGAAACACCACCAGTAGTACTTCTAGGGGTTCTTTTGCTTTTTATTTTTATTTGTTGACTTAAGTTAGGTTTGGTTACAATTTTTTCTTTTTTTAATCAAGCAAAATTTTTATTTTTATTTATTCATATTTTTTTTATTAGGCTAAATTTTCATTGAAACACAAAATTCACCAGTGCTCCTATTGTTTCGTAAGTACGTAGTACGCCAACCCATAAACGAGTCCAGCCTATCAGGTTTTGCCTTTTATGGTTTGTGTCATGTACAAACAGTACCGAAGAAAGAGGCGAGGAACACAAAAATATTCATAATTTCTTGTCACAATGGTAACATGGCAGAGTGTGATTGAAGAAAAAATTGTAGGGTCATGTGTAAATGATAATTAACCATCTGCCACGTCAGAGTTGTGACAAAAAAATTATGGAATAATATGTGGTTCTAGAACTACTCAAGTACTGAAGACAAGACATCATACATCTTCAAATAGTCATGTGCCCCGCAGGCGGCCCTGTTCTAATTTAAAAAAATATTTTTTTTATGGAAAATTTTTAAAAATATTAATGGATGTATCCATTGATTAAAGCCAAATTTTATTTTGTAGATGAGGGTGTTTTTAATTTATGAGGTTCATGTTGCAAATTTAAGGGCTTTTTGAGCTTAGAAATTCTATTATAACTTAACCTAAGTGTATATATATGAGAAGCCCATTCTTAAAAACTTGAACCTCGGTTATTGTCTCATTTCTTCCACTCCACAAGAACTTGTACTTGTGGAGTGATAGTTCATAATTGTATTATTTGTGTCACTCTAATAGTGTTTCATTTTATAATCACTAACTATAGAATGCCATGTATCTAGATTTTTCTATTTTAAACTTTGATTATTTTATAGAAAATAAAAAGTGATGTATGACCAGTGGTGACGCCACGTGCAGCTCAGGGTGTTCCCAGGAACACCTTGACCTGAAAAAAAAAAAATTTATATATAATAATTTTTTTTTTATTTTTTATATTTGCTCTGTATTAGGAACACCCTCAAATTACAAAAAAAAAAAAAAAAAAAGCCCAAAAAAAATTTTGAACTAAAATCTGAAAAAAAAAAAAAAAAAAATTGTAACAAAGGCAAGCCCACGACAAGCCCAATAGATTATAGAGGTAACCACAGATTCTCCCCCGCCCCCAAAAAAAAAAAAAAAAACCCAATACAGAGCAAATCACTAAATCAGAAAATCACTTAAGGCTTTAATAAAAAAAAAAAAGGAAATTTCCTAAAGCAAACCTAAAGACAGCAACGCCTCAGTCCCTCAGAGCAAGAGCAACGCCGCTTGAGCCTTAAGCCAACAGACAGAGACCGGATCGATCCAGTCCAGATCGTCGTTGTCGGATCGGTCCATCCTAGATCATCGTCGGAGATCAGTCCAGTCCAGATCGTCGTTGTTGTCGCTCGTCGCTCGCCCTCATTGGAGATTGCTCGTTGCCTCGTCACTGCCTCAGCCTTCAGGCCTCCCTGCTCGGCTGTTCCGGTGCTCCTTCCCTTAAGGTATTTCATTTTACTAAGCTAACTTATCTCTCTTTTTCTCTCTGACTCTCTCTCAGTCTCGCACTCTCTCTCTCTCTGAATGAAATGAAAATTATGAAATGAATGAAACTCTCTCTCTCTCTTTATTCTTTAATAAGCCTAACTCTCTCTTTTGAACTGTGAGTCTCTGATTGGCCTAACTTTACTTTTATTAATATTTTGTTTGTTTATAACTTTTTGAATTTGGCTTTATCAGTTTATCTTATCCGTTGGTTAGGGGTGTGTCGGTTTGGTTTCGGTCGGTTTTCTAAGTGTTGACCAACCGAAACCGACCGAAATAGTTGAAAAACCATCGGTTTCGGTTTGTTTCGGTTTCGGTCGGTTTCGGTGGGTTTTTTCGGTTTCCTTATCATTTATTTTCTAACAAAGCAAACAAAGGAAAAAAAAAAAAACAAACCCAAAACAAAGAGACAGGAAATTGAAAAAATAAACAAACCCAGACTATAAACTGAAAGCTCGGAAATGTGTCGAAAACACACGAGCAGTTTAGACCCCCAAATTAAAGTTACGGCTTGGTTGATTTTACACTAACTTAATACTAAGTGCGGAATAGTGTAAACACAAGCGTATAAGCAAGACAACTACTCTAATCCATATTTAAAGCAACACAGCAGTAAAAATGAAATGAACAAGAATAGAGAAGAGAGATGCAAACACAGATAACACCGAGACGTGTTATCGAAGAGGAAATGGAAGAACTCGGTGAAAAATCTCTCCACCGCCCTTCAAGCGGAAATCGATCCACTAGACAATCAGTTGGGATACATGGGTGAGCAAGAGACCCTCCAAGCCTAATCTATCCTCTGTACCTAAGCCCTCCAAGCTCCTACTCCAACAAGGCTTCTCAGAACCGTGTCTTGTCTAGCTCTCCAGATCCAGCAACAAGCTCCATGTTGCATCTGCCATTCCAGGCTTCTTCCAATACTTCCCAGCAGTACCAAAACTTCACTTGACACTCTCAAAGGGTGTGGTAAGTGTTTGGGCTATCAACCTCTCAATGGTATGGAAATGGAGAGGTAGGAGTCGAGGAATTTCCACTAGCAAAAGGTGTAGAGGATTGTGGGTATGACAATCTCTAATTCTCTAGGTGTTTGGCTAGGGTTTTCTCTCAGAAGCACTCTTCAACATTTGTGGGTAATGTGGGTATAAATAGTGTGGGTACAGAAAGTGTGTATCAGACTGGACAGGCTGGCAGAACAGAATGCCTCGCGGGTGTCTCGCAGGAAGGCCTTACCCGCGAGATACTCGCGAGACATAGCTGTCTCCATTTAGCTTGACTCTTCGCATTCTAGCACGTGCAGGGCACATGAGTCATTTCGCGGGTAGCTAAGTAGCAAGACACCCACGAGAAATCTTCATTCTTCAAATGCTTGAGTCTTCACACTCTCTCTCTCTAACACACAACCCTTACAAAGAAATCCCACAATAAATACAGGGTACAACAGATTGAATAAAATTACAATCAAATTTGGCCCGGAATATAAGCCAACAAAACATATAGTTGTAAACAACTTTACAATCTCCCCCTTTGGCTATTCCGTGACAAAATCCCTAAAACAGACTCTAGACTTAAATGTGAGTTTGGGAACAATGGAAAAACTCACTCACACCTAATCTAGAAGCTGTGAAGCACTTGCAAGTAAATACTTGTTACCTGAAACACTTGCATACCAACAAAACTTTCATTAAGTTTATGACAAGTTAAACACAAGGTACATACATGAGCAAGTAAAGTGCGATCAAGTTTGTAAGCACATCATAACATATTAGCATATCTTGATCAAACAGAAACAGTCATTAAAGAATGACTACAATGTGCATTTAGCAAGTAAATTCTCATCCGGACACGCAATGCAATTAAGAACAATCCCTAGGATCAATTGCATGTCCAACACTCAACCAATGCAAATTACACGAAGTACTTGCATCTAGGATAAAAAATCATACTTGGGCACAAGAGTGAGGTACTTAAGACATATTAGCAATATCTTAAAAGTACAGAAAAGTATGCTACAAAGCATAGAGATACTCACAAAATAAACTGAGATTAAAACAGAGTATTTAAGTTTTAAACAACAGCAGTAAAGACAGTAAGAATAAAACATCAAACACAAGAAATAGTAGCTTCTTCTCCCCTTATCAAAGGCCACCATACTCCCCCTATCAATGATATCATCTCCCCCTTTTTGTCATGGAATAGCTAGTCATTTTCTTCTAGCTTCTGTTGAATTTCGTCCAATTGAGTTTGGAATAATGTGAACTTTGAATCAAAACGACTATGGAGAAAGTACATGATAGATGCTAGTTCGGATATCTTGGTATTGATCTCTTGCATAGCAGTAGTAATGTTGTCTAACTGTTCATCATTGGCATGGGGTGTAGATGTTGAGCTCCCTGGAGTTGCATGGCTTTCTTGGTTAACATTCTTCTTGGTGTGACCCATACTTGCATGGAGAGTATGAACGGTAATTGGACTTGGCCTTGGGTATGGGCACTTATCGTCTGAAGGATGCACACCTTTGAGTTTCAAAATTCTTGAGATAAGGCGACAGAAAGGAATACAATTCCTTGAAGCAGTCCGGTCAACCGTTTTTGCCAAGATGTGGAAAATATGAGAGCACACATCAATTTCTTCATTAGCAATTAGATCACGCAAGAATAATGCTCGACCAAGATTCATATATCCGGTGCTTGACAGAGGATAGAGGTTGCTGCACATGATCATTGTGAGAAGTCTCAATTCTGGAGAGAGAGATGCCACATTGATTGACTTCTTATTGGAGGAGAATTCCAAATTAGCTCCTAAATCCTTTTTCAGAAACTCTTCATCTGGATTCAGCTCATCATATACTAGCGGTATAGGGAGTATTGGCCAGTTAATGTGTAAAATTTCTGACCAGTACACAGGTGAGACAGAGAAACTTTTTCCTTTAACCCAACATTTTATCTCTTCTCCATCAACAATGGCATTGGCATAGAACTCCTTAACCATGTTCTCGTATGCATCCTCGAGAGTTGAGAGTAGAAAGTTCCAATCTTTCGTGGCAAACCATATTGGTATTTTTGTGTCACGGAGAGACGGTTGATCAACGGCCCTTTCAACTAGCAATGGAGCGTCTCGAAAATAGTTCCTATAGTTCTGAAAAGCAGCATAGGATCTGAACAGATCAGGGTCATAGACTTCTGTTGAGAACCGAGTCCTTTTTGACCTTGGTAACGGTTCATCAACATTAATGATTGGCTCTTTCCTTTTGTTGCTGCCTCCTTTCACTGCATAGCTTTTAAACGGAGACATCTGCACAAGGAACATACAAAGAACCAGTGCAAAAACACAAAATAGAACACAGAACTTGATTAGATTCAAGTTAGTTCCAAAACAGATGGAAAATAACCTAAAACAAAGCATAACCAATTCAAAACAATATGCTAAAGCATATAAATCAAGAAATTATAAACACAATGTAAGAAAATAAGTTACTGTGCATGTGTGTGCAGCACAAGATGCATAAGGGGTGCCTAGGTGTGTGAGCAGTGTGTGTAAAGTGTGACACACAAAAACATGATCAAAACATGTTAACCAAGGTCAAATAAGTGTAAACCCAGAAATTGGAATTCACTTGAATCCAATTTGGTACAACAATGTCACTGGGACATTCTGTTGAACACCTAGCATGCACAAAAGCAAATAAAACATGAATAATGCATGAACAAAGTAAAATCTAGCCTCAATACAAGTTAAAACGCCTCATGGGGCCAACACAGATGCACAAATATCAAATGGGACTCAGCCCAATAAAAAAAATGGAAAACATTGCACGAAAACTAAAAACCCAACCCATTTTCGAAAATCCTCGAAATTTTGAAACCCTAACATAAATTTCTGCAAAAAGAAGGAAAAAAACAAGAAGCAAATGTTTTAGAAAACATACCTTGAAGTTGAAAATGCAGAAAAGATGCTTGAAATTGACGGGGTTTGGGTAAAATTGATTTTGGGTTGAAAATGGTTCGAGGGAGGTTGAGCGAGGAAATGTGAGTGATTTGAAAAACTGTCACATCTGCTACATATAAACTGAAAACACGCATTTTTCGCGAGTTAGAAAGTAGCGACACAGTCACGAGATAATCGCGAGAATGGCCACTGAAGCACATGAGCTTTCGCGAGAAGCTTTAGGTTGCGAGATAGTCGCGGTAGCTTCTGTTTGATTTTGGAAAAATCCAGTTTTAGCCAAACAGCGTTTCGTGAGAAGCTGTTGGTCGCGAGGTAGCCGTGACACAGTCGCGAGAGTTTCTATGTAACATGGTGAAAAAAATTATTTCCCTTAAGCCCATTTCGCGGGAAGCTCTAAGTCACGAGCTTCTCGCGAGAACACCTCTGAACCAGTTTTTGAAGAAAAACACAAAAATGCATTTTGAACAAAAACTAAAGACACGAAGGTATAAAATCACTTTCAAAAACTTATAAAACACTCAAAAATCTTTTTGGGTTTGATCAACAAGTATTTGAGCATACACATCACATTTGAACATGTACAATCACACAAATGAGATAAGCATTAATTTAAGCAAAGTCTTGTGTGTTGTGTGTGAGCATCAAATGTGAAATAGTCCTTAGACCAGAGTGAAGCTTCAATGATCAATTCAATCGAGTCATACACAAATGATACGAAATCAAGTGGACTATCTCAATTATGGAAATGAGTATATATGACCTCCCATAAATTGATTACATAGCTTAGAAGCTTTTCATTTGGCTTCTGCTCAAATCATAAACTGATTACATTTGATCCATTTTGGATGATACATCTCCTTTTTTGAGATCGGTGCTTGATATTTTTGATATATCAACATTTAGGATTAGCCTTTGGCTTTTTGAGCACCATACATTTCAAAACACAAGTCGCTTTCCCTTTTTCCTAGTTAAATACTAGTATGTGCGACAGGCTTTTGCAGCTCGATATCTCTTTTCATTTGGAGATTTACATTTAGTGAGCTCTTTTGCAAAAACAAAAAAAATAAAGTGGGAAGAGATATAGACACAAGTCTATGCATGTATCAAGACCATCAAGACTATTGACCAATCATTCATAACAAGCTTGAAGATCTATTTACAACAATCACACATAATTTTCAAGATTTCTTCCACAAAGATAAATGTGCATACATAACAAGCTAAGCTCGTAAATGCACTACGCCATTAGTATGAAGGTACTAGACCAAACTCACATGTGATAAGCACAACACAAGCAACCAAACTTTTTGAAGATTTTTCAATTTTTTATGGGTTTTTGAATTTTTTGAACGCACTAAAAAACAAACCGAAAAAAAAATAAGATCAACAAAACAAAAACAGACACAAGCCAACAGGTAAAAGAAACATGCTATCAAATGAAGACAATGCATGATAAGATGCAACAACAAAAGTCCCCAAACATTGAAAGAATTAATGCATGGACATGTGAAAATGCTTATGCATGTGTACCCCTTTTCACCCACATGACACTTGTGTTTGGGGTGATATCCTTAAAGGATTGGGTACGAGAGTTGGGAGTTTCAAACCGTCTAGTAAAGCTCTCCAAGCAAGTGGTGAAAGCACCGATCATTTTCATCACGTCCACCATGCCGGAATCATCATTTCGACTTCTTGATTGCTCACCCGTCCAACTCCTTTTGTCCCTTTTAGGGCTCTATGACCTTTGAACACTTGCATTCTTCAATGCCTTCAGCTTATGGCAATTTGGTCTTGTGTGTCCTTGAAGTCCACAGAAATGACAAAAATGTTGAATTCTTGGACCTCTTTGCAAGTTTGGAGGTGATTTTCCTTGGACTTTAGGTTTGACCACAGTTTGAATACGAGGCTTATTCAACATTCGTTGCTCAGCTCCATTCTTCTTCTTTTCATCCCTTATTTTCTCAGGAGTAGGAGCAATTACAATTGGCTCTTTGGCTTTCACAAATCTCACATCTTTGGCGCCATTGTCTGATGAGCTACTCTCTCCAGTATATCCCAACCCGGACTTGTCTGAGAAGTGTTTTTGAGATGAAATAACATCATCCAACTTCTTCACACCCTCTCTATCTTGGCATTTGCTTGCACTACTTCTAGCTCAAGAAATCTGATTTTTGAATAGGCTTCAGTCAGCTCACTATTCAGCATCTCTATTTCACACTTGGCTTCTTTATAACGCATTAGAAGACTTTTATAGTCCTCCTCTGCTTTCTTCATCTTCTTCACAGCTGCCTTGGCCACCCTTGTGTACTCTCCAGACTTTTCAAGAAGTGAGTTGTAGTTCTCTTGGAGACCAGCAGTGCTCTCGTCTTCTTCAGCATCTGATTCTTCAACAACTCCCATTGATTCTTCATCACTATGATCTCCAAGTTCTTGTACCAGCAATTTCAGGTCTTCCGACGACTCATTATTGGTGATAGTCATAAAGGCGGAGTAGTTTCCTTCTCCATCACAGCTCTCTTTAGAATCAGAATTTGAAGAATCCGAATCACTCAGCGTTGTGGCGTACGCCTTACCCTTTCCTCTTAAGTAATTTGGACACTCCTTCTTGAGATGTTCATAACCATTGCATTCATAACAAACAATGCCTTGAGGAGACTGAGAATCCTTTCCATCTTTCTTCTTAAACTCTTTCCTATCACCTTTGGAGGATGAGAACTTCCCTCTGCTGAATTGTTTCCCACTGTTCTTCATCTTCAGAAATTTTCGGAAGTTCTTTGCAAGGAATGCTACATCCTTTTCCACTCCATCTTCTTCGAAGGAATCATCCATTCTTTCGGTGATGGTTTTAAGAGCAAGAGATTTACTTGTCTTATGAGAAGGCAGTCCAAGCTCATACGTTTGGAGTGACCCAATGAGCTCTTGGATCTTAATTTCATCCAAATCTTTGCTTTCCTCTATGGCTGTGACTTTTCCTCTAAAACTTTCGGGCAAGGACCTCAAGATTTTTCTCACCACCTTAGTATCTTCAATCTTCTCACCAAGATTGAGCTTAGCAATAACAATTTTGTTGAGCTTCCCATAGAACGAATCAAAAGATTCATCATCACCCGTCTTGAGCTCTTTAAATTTGGTGGTAAGCATCTGGAGTTTTGTGTCCTTAACTTTCTTTGTACCTTTATAGGTAGTCTCCAAAATCTCCCAAGCTTCCTTGGCAACTGTCATGTGAGAGATCTTGTGGAATTCATCTGGAGGCACACCACAGAAAATAGCATTTAAAGCTTTACTATTAGCATTGGCTGCCGCAAGAGCTGCCTTATCCCAAGTGGATTTAGCAGCTTCCGGTCTAGTCCAACCTACTTCAACTTCACCCCAAACGGTATCCTCAATAGAGCACAAAAATGCCCTCATTCTGACTTTCCAGAAAGCATAATTGTTACCATCAAAAAATGGTGGCACATTTAACAATTGAGACCAGTCCATCTCAAACGGGGTCAAGGAACACACTCAGGTATTTAAACCACAGTGAGTGTACCCGCTCTGATACCAATTGAAAGCTCAAAAATGTGTCGAAAACACATGAACAGTTTAGACCCCCAAATTAAAGTTACGGCTTGGTTGATTTTACACTAACTTAATACTGAGTGCGGAATAGTGTAAACACAAGCGTATAAGCAAGACAACTACTCTAATCCATATTTAAAGCAACACAGCAGTAAAAATGAAATGAACAAGAGTAGGGAAGAGAGATGCAAACACAGATAACACCGAGACGTGTTATCGAAGAGGAAACCGAAGAACTCTGTGAAAAACCTCTCTGCCGCCCTCCAAGCGGAAATCGATCCACTAGACAATCAGTTGAGATACATGGGTGAGCAAGAGACCCTTCAAGCCTAATCTACCCTCTGTACCTAAGCCCTCCAAGCTCCTACTCCAATAAGGCTTCTCGGAACCGTGTCTTGTCTAGCTCTCCAGATCCCGCAACAAGCTCCATGTTGCATCTGCCATTCCAGGCTTCTTCCAATACTTCCCAGCAGCACCAAAACTTCACTTGACACTCTTAAAGGGTGTGGTAAGTGTTTGGGCTATCAACCTTTCAATGGTATGGAAATGGAGAGGTAGGAGTTGAGGAATTTCCACTAGCAAAAGGTGTAGAGGATTGTGGGTATGACAATCTCTAATTCTCTAGGTGTTTGGCTAGGGTATTCTCTCAGAAGCACTTATCAACATTTGTGGGTAATGTGGGTATAAATAGTGTGGGTACAGAAAGTGTGTATCAGACTGGACAGACTAGCGGAACAGAATGGCTCGCGGGTGTCTCGCGGGAAGGCCTTACACGCGAGATACTCGCGAGACACAACTGTCTCCATCTGGCCTGACTCTTCGCATTCCAGCACGTGCAGGGCACATGAGTCATTTCGCGGGTAGCTAAGTAGCGAGACACCCGCAAGAAATCTTCATTCTTCAAATGCTTGAGTCTTCACACTCTCTCTCTCTAACACACAACCCTTATAAAGAAATCCCACAATAAATACAAGGTACAATAGATTGAATAAAATTACAATCAAATTTGGCACGGAATATAAGCCAACAAAACATATAGTTGTAAATAACAACTTAAACAACCAAGCACATGGGTTTTTTCAAAACCCTAACTTTATTTGCACATAAAAATTGAAAAAATAGCATTGATTCAATATTAAACAAACCCAGAATATAAAAAAGAGAGAGGAAATTATGGAGAAATTAAGCAATAGAGCAATTGAACAAAGCTGATGAATGAAGTTGATACAAAGCGACAGAGAAAGAAAGCGACAGAGAAAGAAAAGAGAAGAGAGAGAAAGAAAAAAGAAGAATCATACCGTGAGAAAAGAAGGAAGATGATCATGTCGTGGGGAGACCGGTGTGGGGAGGCCATCGTGTGGAGGCCAGTGTGCGGAGGCCGGCGGCAGAAAGAAGATTTGGAGTGACTGTGGAGTAAAACTTGCCGATGTGAAGGGTCTCTCTTTGTCTCTCTAGCTTGTGTGTGAGAGTGACTGTGGAGGGCTAGAGGCTGTGTTCTGTGTGTGAGAGTGAGAATGAGATGAGAGTGAAATGTGTGCTAGGTTTTTAAATTTTTGTTTTAGTTTAATTAGTTTACCTAATTAATTTAAGTTTAATTAGATATTTAATTAGTTTAATGGGTTAATGGGTTAATGGGCTTGATTATATGCAAGGCCCAAGGCCTAACGCATTAATGCATTTGAAAGGCCAAGTTGCAGGTTGCCCAATATATTTGCAAGGCCGGCCCAATCTGATTTTATATTATATATATAATATTATAATATAAAATATATTATATATATTATTCGGTTCGGTTTCGGTTTGTTTGGTGCATACATACCGGAAACCAAAACTGAAACCGAAACTTCGGTTTGTGAGAAATAGAAACCGAAACTGAACCGAAAATTTGGCATCGGTTCGGTTGGTTTCATTCGGTTTGTTCGGTTCGTCGGTTTTTGGCACACCCCTACCGTTGGTGTTGGTGTGTGTAGCATGTTGGTGTTGGTGAGATATTAATTATCTTTTAGACTTGTGTAATGTGTGATTGTGAAATTTTCTGATTAGTAGGGGCATCACTCATCAGGCATTAGGCATGCTTGTCTGTTGAATGGGGTGGGGTGGGATGGGCACATGGCCACATGGGGCCGGGCTGCACACAGCTTTAATTATTGTGCTACACATGGGATGTGTAAATAATGTGCACATCAGTACCTCTTTTAGTGTAATGTGCACAAGACATGGGGCTAAACAAATTAATGACAAACAAATTAAAGCAATATAGTTTATTGTTAGGCTAAACAACAATAATTAAAGCAGTATAATAAACCAATACATTATAAAAGACAAACAAATTAAATTATGTTAGGCTAAATAATAAATAATAATTTTATAATTAATGAAACAAGAATATAATAAATTATAGTTTATAAAAGACAAACAAATTAATGAAACAACTAAACAACAAAATTTGCGTGTTTTTTTATTGTTGTTGTTGTCAATATATAAAATTTTCTTTTTATTAGATTGTGTAATTTATGCTTATTGAGGAACGCCCTGGAAAAAATTCCTAGAGTCGCCACTGTGTATGACAGATTGTGATTAGTAGGGTATAGAGCAAAATACTAACAATTACAAGGTCTTTTTTTCGCGTTACTCCATAGGGTTCTTTGCAATTTGTTTCTTTTAAAAATTAAAACCTTATTCTTATTATTTAAAAAAAAAACATTTTGATAATATTATTATAACAAGAGTAAAACGAATGATGTTACAGAATTTACTCTCATTTTGTGAGTGCTTCTCAAAAAAAAAAAAAAAAAAAAAAACTATCATTTTGTGAGTGTAATTATGAGGTTTATATAATTTTTTCATCATAAATTATTATGAATTAATATATGTGGTGGTTAATAGTCATGTGGTGGTATGAAATATGAATCAACAATCACATGACCCTTCTTGTGGAATTTGCTGCAACAAAACCCGAATCTATTGACTATTGGCCACTTAATTGCTTTGGGAATTTCCTCTTGCGAGGAATGTCTGGGCTTTGTTTAGAGGAAAGCTCCAAAAATGCCGAAACGATATCTAAGATTTTTTCCTGCCATTCAAACAAATGATAGGAAAGCTAGATACTCGGGAACTTGAGTGATGGGCAGTGACTTCGTGGGCGATTTGAAATACTCGGAACAAATTCTATCTTGAGAAAACTCAAGCCCAGCTGAAGAGAATCCTGGATGGTGCTGTTGGCTTCCTTGAAGAGTAACATAGACGACTCTTGTTAGTTGATGAAGCAGAATTTTGCCTTGTCAGTATGTTCATCGTCAGTACAATGGACGACTTGGAGCTCGTCAGTATGTTCCTCGTTAGTACTATGGACTACCTGGAGATCCTGTACCAAAGAAAGTACTAAACAGATAATGACACCAATTTGGGGCATGCCAAGGACCCTTTGATGCTTAAATTAGGTTAAACTCTTTAGAAATCTGTAATCTGTAGAGTAATTTGTGTGTGTGTTCAATATGCCCCACTTACTTGTCTCTCCTAGCTTTATATAGCCTCCTTGTGAGTAAATGCTCAGTCTACTGGCCTCTCTAAAATTGTACCATAGCTGGAGGATTTATGGCCTAATAATGACCATTTATCCTCAGTCCTTTAACATCTGTAACAGCCATTAAATGCTCATTTATCATTTGGAAATTAAATGCTGTCTGGAACTAATGTGCTTACGCTCGTCCATACTTTTACTCGTCATTAACATGGACGGTTTGCAATATGGACGAACATTTTATCGCTATCCATCAGTTATGGTTGAGCTGGAGGGTTAAATTGCTCATTTAATAGCCATTTAACTTCCCCATTCAATGTCCTATAATAGCTGTGTAATGGTCAGCTTGAGATAGTTGTAATAGCTATGAGCTGGTGGCTGGAAAGGTTGTACGTCCATTACACTTGTGCCATTTAAGTAAGGAATTTATATATGAGCATTAATGAGTGTAACGGTCGTCAGTGTTACTGACGACTTGTGATAGGCCAAAAACGAATTGATAAATTAACCAATTAATTTAGCCAAGTGAATTAATTAAGTTAATTAACATGCTAACGCGTGGTAGCACAAATAAATCACCAATAAACTATGTAAGGTTGAATTTTATCAATCATCTTGTTGGTTTTATTCCGTGCCAATTTGCTTGTAATTTAGCACTTAATAACCCTGTATTTAGGTGGGATTCATGTAAGGGTAGTGTGTGAGAGAGTGTGAAGAAATGCTCAAGTTTGTGCAAAGAAGCAGGGACTCGCAGCTGACTCGCGACTTGCAAGTTGCCAACTGCAACACACGTGAGAAGCATGCGGGGAGGTGAAAGGTCACGCCAGCTATTGCACTACAAGACAAAAGTCCCAGGCTGGCCAGGCTGTTATCTTGCGGCTTGAACTCGCGACTTAGACCAGTCGTGAGGCCAAGCCGCCAACTTGCCTTGTTTGGGAAAAACTGTCTCTTCGTATTCCAAACACACACCACTATATATAGACCCTTATACCCACGAAATGTAGAGATCTTCTAGAGAGAATTTTGAGAGAGAAACCCTAGAGAAAATAAAGATTGCCTCATCCCCAATCTTCACTAAGAGACTCTTTAAATTCCTCTACTCTCTTCCTCTCCATTGATACATCCTTGAGAGGTTCTTGACCAAATCCTTTTCTCACCACACCCACGTCTGTGAGAAAGTCTTTTGGTACTAAGGGAAGCAGTTTGGAAGGGACCAATGGTTATTGGTTAATGCTATGGGCTATAGCGGAATCTGGTAAGCTAGAGAAGAAAAAGGTTCGGCGTAATCTCGTTGGAGCAAGAAGCTTGGAGGGCTTAGGTACCTGGGTAGATTAGGCTTGGAGGGTCTATTGCTGTTCATGTATCCCAACTACATTTTCTAGTGGATTATTGACCGCTTGGAGGGCGGTGGAGAGGTTTTACGCCGAGGGCTTCAGTTTCCTCTTCGATAACACATCGCGTGTTCTCCATGTGTTTGCATCTCTCTTCCCTTTATCTTTGCCTTTTATTTTCTGTTGTGGATGTGATTATAATTGGCTTAGATTGTTTATCAATTCTGTGTTTGGCTTATATTCATGTTCCGTACATTAATTGTTTGATTATAAGCTTGAATTGGTAATTTGTAATTGGGGGTCTAAACGTTCAAGAGTGTTTTCAACACTATTTGAACTTTCAAACTAATTATGCAGCGGAAAATATATAACATGGTGATTTGTTTACGAATGGAGAAAACCTGACGACAAAAACCCCACCGGGTGATTTTCAGGTCACCACTCCTGAAATTCTACTATTATCACAACAAGTGATTACAAGTAAAGGAATCCCAAGTACCTTACCAACCTACAGTTGAACCCTTACCCCAATACCCAATTGGACTTGTTCTGTAGTGACAATTTTCCCTTTTGATGCACGTCTCCCAAGTACGTGATAACCAATGCGTGGATCCCAGTACGCGACTTCAATCACCAACTATAGAGAGATTTGTTGGCTGCAAAGTTTTTCAGTTCATCCACGATGAAGATCAAGAAGATGTTTGGTCACAAACCCCAAAGGTGCACATACACAACAACTTCTTCAGAAGAGATGAACTAGGGTGAAACTTTGTCTCTGGTCACAAATTGTTTAAACAGACTTTGCTCAATGCTTGTACAACTTGTGTACTCTTTGACAGCCCTTAAAACAATCATTTTATATGTCTAGGTTAGGAGAAAAGAAGGCCCAAAGACACATTCACGGATCCCAAAAAGTTAGATCAGAAATTCTGATTTTGTAAACCTTGACAGATAGAAGCTGTCGAGCAGGTGTTGAGAACACGGGCTTGAGCAGCTTTCTAAACCTCGACATATGCTAGCTGTCGAGCTTTAGTAACCTTGCACTTTCAGCTTGTTTTCTTGGACAAATTTGAAGGCTTCAACACTTGATCTTGAAACATGGTTTCTTGAAGTATTTCAACACATCCTAGATTTGCCCAATTACAAGTAAAGTGCGTTTTGTCAAAGGATCGATTAGCCAATTACATAAAATCATGACATATGTTCTTAACATGTGAACCACATATGTCCTAACAACCTGTTTTACTGATGATCTACAATCTTACAAACGACCAAATTCACTAAAGGTCTGCTGATCAAATGTTACTCTTCAGTTGCCCCTTTATTCCTTTGTCGTCCTTTGTTTGGACGAGCATAGGAATTTGAAAGGTTTTTGGTAGTTCAATCTCCCCTTTGTGTCTTGAGATTCTCGTCCCATCACATTTAATGCGAGGCATCTTTCTCATTAAGTGATTTACACGTGCCTTCTCTTCATTGGTTATGCGTGTGAAGTTTTCTTGAGCTTCCCGCACGCCTTGATTTTTGTTTTTCTTTTTAGAAAAACTTCTCATCTGTTTTTAACCATGCGAGTTTAATCATATGGCTTACTCTCGCTTTGAGAATTTGATTGTCATTATGATTGTGCTCCTCAGTTTTTAACCATGTGAATTTAATCATATTATTAACTTGTTGGGATTAGTGCCCTAGAATCCTATTGTATGATGCTATGTATGATATTATGTATGACATTATGTTTGACATGATGTATGACTTAATATTGTAATTAATAAAGTTGTTTTATTATTATCTAAAATAATGGTAACATGAATATTCGGACATTATCATTTAGTCCATGAGATGCATAGTATGTGATTTATGTGATTTAGTCACAGAAGATATAAGTCACAAGTTCTTTGTAAACTCAAAATTTTAGTTTGTAGTCGGTGATGAAATTGGGCATTTCATCTGCGAAGACTATAACATATCAACTAAGATGATTTGTCTTGATCATGGAAGTGGAGGCTTTTAATTGATATGTTAATATGTTTTAAGAGTTAAGACATATTGAATTGGACCGCTATGAGATTTATTATTCTCCTAACGACTGTCAAATGAATAATAAATCTCACGACTTCTATTTACGTGAACTCTTAATCCTGAGAGAATAATGAACCTAATCATGAAGTGTAGGTTGCTTTGGACTTGTCAAGAGTTGACAGAAAAACCCAAGGCTCATTGGAGCTAGTGTCTTATTGGTCCCTTTTGGTCCCACTCCAAGCCACACACTAAAGCCCAATTGGAAAGGCCCAATAGGCCGACCCAATTAGATAATCAGTTAAATATAAAGGGAGAGACATACAAAATTATTTTATTAGAGAAAGAGAAAAAAGAGAGACACCATTGTGAAATGGTGTGTATGTGTGAGTGAAGCCACTTGATTATTCTCCCTTTGAAAACTGATTGAGAGACCACACTTCTTGGGCGTAAAGTGGAATTGGAGTGAAGATTAAAAATGTTCCCAAGTACTTCTAATATTTTGTTTTGAATTTCACTACACCAAGGTACGCTATCTTGTTTTTAAATTCTGAAATTTACATAATGCAAGTTATCAATCATGAATGAAATAGATCCATATTTGTTGCTTCCGCTGTGTGTTTTGTATGAGATACAAAACCAGATTTACCAACATAACTCTTGCTTTGAGAATTTGATCATCATTATGATTATGTTCGTCAGTTTTTAACCATGCGAAGTTAATCATATGACTTACTCTCGCTTTGAGAATTTGATTGTCATTATGATTGTACTCATCCAAATTGAACCTTATGTGACTAATGAAGCAGAAAACTACAGCTCGTCAGTATGCTTCTCGTCATTGGTATGGACGATTGTCAGTACCTGTTTCAAAGAAACAATGTAAGAGGGCACCTGGGGTCCCAGGGGAGCCTCCAATGCTTAAGTCAGTCTATCTCCTTGAGAAACAGAGTAATGTAAGAGATTGTCTGAGTATAGTTTGTAAGTGTATGTGTAGCTCCCTGCTTACTTGTTGTTTACCTTATATAGCATGTCTGTGAATAAATTCTCGGGACATTTATTGTGTCAGAAGTTGAAGGCTTTGAATAGCTAGTTGAATGCCATTATATCATTGTTTAAAGTCTTGTAACAGTTTTACAACGGTTAGCTTAGTTGTCTGAGGTTGTCTATTGAAGTCCGTAACGTTCAGACCTTGTTAATGAAAAGATTTAAGACTGGATCATTTATGTGTGTAACACTGACGACTTGTTTTACCGACAGTCTACAATCTTATAGACAACCAAATTCACTGAAGGTCTGCTAATCAAATGTTACTCTTCAGTGACGATTTTACTCTTATTGAGATTTTTATCGTGTATTTGGTTTTACTTGTTGGACTTTTAATGATGGGCTTTCATTTCAAATTTTTTTTTTTGTATGATAAATAATACTTTTAGATCTTTCAAGAGAATGACATTTATTCATGTGGGGAAAAATGCCCCCTTATTTATTCCTGCTTAGAAAATAGTTTGATGAAAGAAAATTGAAAACGTCATCTAACTACTCTACATTCCATGGATGAGGTAACTGTTTGCCGTTGAGTGATTCAAGGTAACAAGTTCCTCTTCTGGAATACTTGTCGATCTTGTATGAGCCTGTGTATTTTCGTTGTCATTCTTTTGATTGGGGGAGCGATCCTTTTTTTTTTTTTTGTTGGAGCTCATTGCCATCTACTTCATTTGCCGTTATTTCATTCTCTCCATTCATGTACTTTTGGGCTTTGAACAGGAGGTCTGTCATTGTAGTTGGCGGAGTCTTTCCTAGAGAGAAGATGAGGTCAGGATTGTTCAACCCTGCTTGGAAGGTTGTCATTATCACCTGATCGTTTGCCTCATCAATTTCTAACACTGCTTTGTTGAAGAGTTTTGCATACTCTTTCAGGGTTTCCCCTTCCTGTTGCTTCACAGTTAGCAGGTGTGAGGTGGGCCTCTTATGGTGTTGGCCTCCAATGAAATGGCAGACAAAAGAGTCACTTAGCTACTCAAAGTTCGTGATAGATGCCGCGGGCAGCTTGCTAAACCACACCCTTGTTGCTCATCTGAGGGTTGTAAGGAATGATCTGCAAATTACCTCTTCTGGGGTCTGTTGGAGGTTTAATATTGTTTTGAATGCCCCTATGTGATCTAGGGGATCCTTAGTGCCATTGTAAACCTCTAGCTTTGTGAGACGAAATTTGGGAGGCAAGGCGCACTCCAAAGTGCTGGCAGTAAAGGATGAGTCTGTCCTCTTGATCATGCCATCAAGATTTATTGTTGTCTTTCCCTTCATGGTATTCTTGACTTCATCTAACTCCTTCCTCATATTTTTCATCATTTGAACGTTGCCATGAGTCAACTGTGCGGTGTGCTTAGAAGTTTCTCTTCTGCTATTTCCTGGACTATGGGCTTCGTCGTCATTGTCATTGCGATTACGCCGTTACAGTGACGTATTTGTGCCCTTTGACTGCACTCTCCACTTCAAGTCTTCATTTCGTTTCTTCAATTCTTGCACATTGGCTGTTTGTGCTTGGATTTGTTGAGCCATCACCACCGGGTTCGGCGGGGTACTAGTGGTAGAGTCCATTGGTTCTAAGGAACTTTGTTAGTAGAGAATTCAATGGCTTATTGATTGATAGCCTGTCGTTTCCACAGATAGCGCCAAACTAATGAAGCAAAATTTCACCTCGTTAGTATGTTTCTCGTCAATAATGGACGACCTGGACCTCGTCAGTACTATGGACGACCTAGAGATCCTGTTCCAAAGAAAGCACTAAACAGAGAATGACACCGGTTTGGGGCTTGCCAAGGACCCTCTGATGCTTAAATTAGCTTAAACTCTTTAGGAATTTGTAATCTGTAGAGTAATTTGTGTGTGTGTTCAACATGCCCCACTTACTTGTCTTTCTTGGCTTTATATAGCCTCTATGCGAGTAAATGCTCAGTCTACTAGCCTCTCTAACATTGTCCCATAACTGGAGGATTTATGGCCTAATAATGACCATTTATCCTCAGTCCTTTAACGTCTGTAACGGCCATTAAATGCGCATAATTGGACGGCAGTAACGGCTCCATGCTCATTTATCATTTGGACATTAAATGTTGTCTGGAACTGATGCGCTTACACTAGTCTATACATTTACTCGTCATTAACATGGACGGTTTGCAATATGGACGAGCATTTTATCGCTATCCATCAGTTATGGTTAAGCTAGAGGGTTAAATGGCTGTGTAATGGTCAGCTTGAGATAGTTGTAACAGCTATGAGCTGGTGGCTAGAAAGACTGTACGTCCGTTGGAATTTATATCTGAGCATTAATTTGTGTAACGGTCATCAGTTTTACTGACAACTCGTTTTACTGACGATCTGCAATCTTACAGATGACTAAATTCACTGAGGGTCTGCTGATCAAATGTTACTCTTCATTAGCCTTTCTCCATGCTTATTTTTTTGCTTCCTCTGGTTTGAACTGTTTATTTTTTCTATTTGCTCCCCTTTCACCTGTTAGTATATAGCTTAGTCTAGCCTAGCCCATTGGGCTTAGTCTAGTATATTGTACTTGTAGTATACTTATATTACTTATACGTCACACATACTTAGCCTATATAAGGCTCTCTATTGTGCAGTGTTATTTATACAGAATATACATCAATATACTGACTATTCAATCTTTCTCTCTCTCACTTTATATTCTTAACATGGTATCAAAGCGATTGCTCTGACTTTCTAGAACCTCTAGTCATCTTCGGCGTTCTTCTGCTGCCATTGCCTTCATCCAGTAACCACTATCAGAAGCGAGTTACCGCCGTCAAGCCACAACCATTACAACCCTCAGATCCAGTCTTTTCTCCCATCAAATCGATGAACCACGGCTATGAATTGATAGATCAGACTATCCCGAGCAAAACCTAGTCGAAAAAATCCTAAGACGGCTTCTCACACACCCATGCGTGCCACCAAAAGTTCTCTGCGAGTCAATCACGTGCCTCTACACTCCACCAGAACTTCCCCCGCGTCGAAATTGAGCTGCCATGTGCCAAACCAGTTTGCATAATGGCACGTTAGCCTTAGGGTTACGTCATCACTCTACGTTGGCATTTTGCGTCATCAGTGACGTCATCTTGCCACATCATCAGCCTGCGTCAGCGTCCCGCATCAGCACATGTCATCTGTTGATCGTTGACTTTGAGTATTGGCCGTTGACCAGGCATTGACTTTTTACCGAAAAAGTGAAAAATTTTCAACAAGGCCTATCTTGCTTAGTTTTTCTCGTAGTTCTGATTTTGGACTCCATTTCTTTGTTTGAGGTCTCTAAATCCCTATTTTTGGTCATTTTCTTCATTATGGCTCTACAAAATGAACGAGACATTATACGTTCTATCACCATTATCTTGGATAGTCCTACTAGCTATCATGCATGGTCTCAAAACATGATTGTTTTTCTCAAGCATCGCAAACTATGGAGGTATGTAATCAGTTTGATTCCCAAGCCAGTACCAATACCTTAGTCTAAAGCCACAACTGATGCTGATTCTTCCAAGACTATTGTTATAACATTGGATGATTATGAAGCATGCCTAGAAGAGTGAGAGAGTATTCAGAGTAAGATCTTGACTTGATTTATCAATACCTCTATACCTTCCATCCATAGTCTTCTTTCTTGTCTTGGTACTGTTGAGGCTGCTTGGATATTTTAGTCCAATCGCTATAATTGCACTAATGATTCAATCCTGGAGTTCCATATTGAATCAAAGCTTTATCAAATGCACCAAGAGACAGGTCAGTCTATTTCTGATTATTATTCTTAAACTTCTTCTATATGAGAACAACTCTCTGCTGCAGATCCTCTACTACTGTATCTAGAGGACATTGAGCTTTTTTCCAAATATCGTGATCTTTGTCAATTTATGCATTTCATGATAGGCTTACGTGAGGATTTTGAGCCTACATGGGCTTCTTTGCTTAGTTGGTCTCCTACTCCTTCTCTTGATGTTGCAATCAAAGAGCTCATCTCCGAGGAGAACCATCGGCCTACTTATCACATGTCATCATCTGATCATGTGTTGCCTACACACTTTCCTCCTCCATAGCCTCCCATTGCTGCATTCACTTTTCCTCCATGAATAAACTCTGGGCGTCCCACCTCTCAGTCTTCCAAAGGTTCTCGCTACGAGTTTTGTTGTGCCAAAGGCCATGATATCTCTATTTGTCGCAAACTTCAGAAATTCATGCAAAAGCAGAACAGAACTCCCTTTCCTCTGGCAGCTATGTGTCTTTCAGATTTGTTGGTTCCTTCAGGTCCATCTTTGGCTTCTTTACTTACTACAGTTGACCTTAAGGCAGTAGTTCAACAGGTTTTATCCTGAACTTCCACAACCATTTTTGTCACCTTAGGTAAACATTATTAGTTTTTTGACACTGCATGTTGTAATCATATAACCCCTAATGAATCACAATTCTTTGATAAGGCACCCTTAGCACATCCCATCTTTATTTATATTGCTAATGGAACTCATATGCTTGTTAGTCATAAAGGAACAATCTCTTCTCTTAGTTTATCCATTAGTGAAACTTTTCATATTCCAAAGTTGTCCCTCAATTTACTTTTTGTTGGTCAACTTTGTGAATTAGGAGTAGATATTCTATTTACTAATCACGGTGTGAATGTGCAGGATCCTCGGATGGGTCAAGTGCTTGGGACAGACCATAAGGTTGAACGTATGTTTGAGGTTCACAACTTGAAGATTCCTTCACAAGTTGTTTTTGCTACTAATACTACTGCCATCCTCTCGCTTGATTTATGGCATGCTCGTCTTGGTCATACATCATTATTTTGTCTTTAGTTAGCTTCTCAAGGTCATTTAGGTTCAGTTTAATTTCCAAAATTTGATTGTACTTCTTGTCATTTTGGCAAATAAACAAAATTTCCCTTTAATAATAGTGACTCTTTTTCTTCTACACCTTTTGATTTTTTACATTCTGATATTTGAGGTCCTACATCGGTTCCCACTAAGGGGGGATCTCGATATTTTGTCATATTTGTGGATGATTTTTCTTAATATATCTGGATTTATCTGATTCACCATAGGTTTGAACTTGTGTCCATTTACCAAACATTTCATAAAAATGATTGAAACATAGTTTAATCGCACCGTTAAGATCTTTTGGTCAGATAATGCTCAAGAATATAATGGTAAATCTTTCCTATCCTTTTTAGATAGCATTGGTACCTTCCCTTACCGGTCTTGTCCTTACACCTCTTAAGAAAATGGTCGTGCAGAACGAAAACATCGTCACATTCTTGATGTTTTCCACACCCTTCTCATTTCTGTCTCCATTCCAAAGTGCTTTTGGGGTGCGGCAGCACTCACTGCTATTTACACTGTTAATCATATCCTTTCACGACCACACACAACAAATCACCCTTCGAGCTCGTCTATGGTTAAACTCCTAACTACTCATATTTTTGGGTTTTTGTTGTGCTTATTTTGTCTCTCTTCCTCCTCATGAACGGACAAAGCTCCAGCCTCGTGGTCATCTCTGTTGCTTCCTTGGCTATGGTCTCTCCCAAAAGGGATTTCACTGCTATAATCCCACAACTCATCGCCTTCATGTCTCCGGTCATGTTGAGTTTTGGGAACATCGTCCTTTCACCAGTCTTCAGTAGTTTCCTATGTCCTCTTCCTTATGGTCTCCCATTTTTTTATGATCTTTTCCTCCCTCTTTATCTTGAATTTGTGGTAGATTCTTCAACATTGGTTGCCTCTCCAGATGACTCATCTCCAGTTTTGTCCCCGGCACATGACCCGCCTGTCTTGGATCCTGTGGCACCACCGTCTCCTGAGCCTCTTGTTGGTCCTGACCTTTGTCGCTCTTCTCGGGTAAGCATTCCTCCTATTTATCTCACCGATTATCACTGCTCTTTTGCTCTTGCCACCCTATATGAGCCTCGCACCTATCGTGAGGCCCATATTGGCCCTCTTTGGCAGTGAGCTTTATTCAAAGAACTAGATACTCTTCACAAAAATCACACTTGGGATATGGTTGATTTGCCTCCTAGTCAGTCTGTAGTAGGTTGTAGGCGGGTTTACAAGATCAAGACTAAGGCTAATGGATCTGTTGAACGATACAAGACTCGCCTAATTACCAAGGGCTTTACTCAGGAATATGGCTATAGACACCATATTTTGTACCCCTTACAACTTGGGCCCCCGTTCCCCAATGATGCTCAAACTCTAAGGCCCAAGGCCAGTTTAGAGCCCAATCCGATATCAAATTGACTTGAGGAGTGTTAAAATGGAAAATATAACTTTTTAAATCAGCAAAAATCTATTTTTGGAAATAAAAGACCAAAGTGGCCCTCGGTTTATGTACGTGGGTAGTGGCTTGCGTACGTGGGCCAAAGCATGCGTACGCAGGCATACTCTTACATACACAGCTAGGGTTTCAAGAGCATGAAAAAAGGAAAGTTTTCTGCAATAATGGCTGAGGTTTGGAATGAATCCCACATCATTTGGGAGCCATTCTAAACCCTATTTTTTCCACTATATAAAGCCTTACATGGTACATTTTCGAAAGACACAGAAATCCCACTAGAAAAACCTAAGATTCACTAGAAAATAGTGAATCAAAGGGGAGTTTTTCACAAAACACCCTTAAGTCAATTTTATTTGATTGAAACCTTTTTTGGCCCCAATCGTTTTAGTTTAACATTGCTAATCACTTTTTTATTGGTTTGTGAATAGACTTGACTGAGGGGAACGGTCAAAATCAAGCTTGGAAAGCTTTTGTGTGAGGTATCTAGTCTAAACTTTTCTTTTTCCTTTCTTTTATTTTCTGCTATTAAATCTTCTTGTTTGCTTTGTTTGTTTGTTAGAATATGTTTTAATATGCTTTTCTAGATTAGGTTTACGTTTTTATATGCTTAAAATGCATGTTAGGTTGTTAGAATTTTCGTTTTAAAGTTTTGCTCTGCTTTTATGTTGTTAGGTTTTCTAGGCAAGGGGCTGCGTACGCATAATCTTGCCTGCGCATGCAGGCTTGTTCTTGCGTGCGCAAGCTGCTGCCCAGAGGCCCTAATTTTTATTTTCTTTTTTGTTTTGTTTCTACTTTCACATGTTTGTTTAGCTTCTCTTCCCCATGCTTTTATGCTTTCAATACCTATGTTTCACATGTTTAATTGCCTGTTTTTCTATCACATGCTAAAGTTAGGGTTTGTTTAGTTTTGATAACATGAACACGTATTCACATGCTCAAACATAAATGCCATAGGTGCTGAGTTGTTGCAAGGTAAGTAAAAGGTAAGTCATGCATTGGAAATGTCCACACATCTGTGATATGGTCTTGCTTTGATGATAGAGATGAATATGCTTGTATGATGTGTGATTTCATGTCTAAAAAATTTGGAATACATATGATGATTTGCACTTGTTGCCATTTTTGGTTTGCTGCCTTGTTTTAAGATGTATGATAGGGTTTTACATGCTAGGGTTTTGTACATATGTGTGGTTTGGCTGCCTTTTGCTTTATAGATAGATAGGTATGTGTTCTGGGATGAATGATGCCATGATTGTATGCTTAGATGTATGCTAGTGTGTGTGTGAGTATAGATACAAGTGTTGAAAATGTTTTTAATAAGGTTAAGATGTAAGACACAATAATAGAAGCCCAACCTTAGGGTTGGGCGATCTTGGGTGCCTAACACCTTTCCAAGAGTGTACCTAAACTCTGAACCCATATCTCTGGTAATAAGATCAAAAGGTCCTTCTTCGAGAGGATGCTATATATATGGTTCCTAGACCATTGCAAAAACTAGGTGGCGACTCCCTCCCTTGTGCCCACAATGGCATTAACAATGAGGAAACATTTGCTCCTGTTACTTGCCTACATCTATTAAATGTGTAAGGTTGAATTTATTCAATCATTTTGTTGCCTTTATTCTGTGCCATATTTGCTTGTAATTTAGCATTTAGAAACCTTGTATTTAGGTAGGAATCATGTAAGGGTAGTGTGTGAGAGAGTGTGAAGAAAAGCTTAAGAGTGTGCATTCAAGAAGGCCCTTACGACTAGATCTCGCGACTGGCGAGTCGCCAAAGGTGGCATACGTGTGAAGCATGCAGGGGAGCTGAAGAGTCACGCCAGCTGTTGCACTACAGGACAAAACTTCAAGTCTGGCCAGGCCGTTAGCTCACGACCCAAACTCGAGACTCGTTCTAGTCGCGAGCTCGAGTCGCCAGAACACCCTATTTGTTACAAAACTGACTCTTCACATTCCATACACACCCCATTATAAATACCCTTATACCCACATAGTGTAGAGGGCTTCCAGAGAGAATTTTAAGAGAGAAACCTTAGAGAAAAACAAGATTGACTCATCCACAATCTTCATCCTTTGATTCTCCAAATTCCCCTACTCTCACCCTCTCCATTGTTACATCCTTGAGAGGTACATTAGCCAAATCCTTATCTCACCATACCCATATCTGTGAGAAGGCTTTTTGGTGCTTGGGGAGCAGTTTAGAAGGGACCAATCCATTTTGGTTGATGCAATGGGCGATTGCGGGATCCGGTAAGCTAGAGAAGACAAGGTTCGGCGTAACCCTATTGGAGCAAGAAGCTTGGAGGGCTTAGGTGCACTGGGTAGATTAGGCTTGGAGGGTCTTCTGTTATTCACGTATCCCAACTTTATTTTTTAGTGGATTATTGACCGCTTGGAGGGTGGCAGAGAGGTTTTTTGTCGAGGGCTTCGGTTTCCTCTTCGATAACACATCGCTATGTTGTCTTTCTGTTTGCATCTCTCTTCTCTTAATCTTTTCCTTTTAATTACTGCTGTGATTGTGATTAAATTCGGTTTAGATTGTTATACCAACTCCATTTTAGCTTATTTTCATATTCCGCACATAAATTGTTTGTTTTTAAGCTAGTGTTGGTAATTTGTATATTAGGGGGTCTAAACGTTTATAGGTGTTTTACACACTATTTGAACATTCAATTGGTATCACAGCGGGTGCATTTACTGTGGATTAATTACCTGAGTGCGAACCTTGACCCCATTGAGATGGATCGATCTCAATCTCTCAATGCTCTACCATATTTCGATAGTAGCAACTATGCATTTTGGAAAGTCCGCATGAGGGCATTCCTATGTTCAATCAATGAGACTGTTTGGGATGCAGTAGATGTAGGGTGGATTAGGCTAGAGGCCGCTAAATCCATACGGGATAAGGTGGCTCTTGCGGCAGCCAATGCAAATAGCAAGGCACTAAATGCAATTTTTTGTGGTGTGTCTCCAGATGAGTTTCACAGTATATCTCACGTTACAATTGCCAAGGAGGCATGACAAATATTGGAGACCATGTATGAAGGCACCAAGAAGGTGAAAGATACTAAGTTGCAGATGCTAACCACTCGATTTGAAGAGCTGAAAATGAGCGAAGACGAGTCTTTCGACTCATTTTATGGCAAGCTGAATGAGGTGGTTATTGGCACGTTCAACTTGGGTGAGAAAACGAAGGACTCAAAGATAGTGAGGAAAATCCTTCGATCATTGCCGGAGAGCTTCCATGCAAAGGTTACTGCTATTAAAGAGAGCAAGGACCTTAATGATATCAAAGTTCAAGAGCTAATTGGCTCACTTCAAACATATGAGTTGTCTCTACCTTCACAAAGGAAGAGCAAATCCCTTGCTCTAAAGGCGATCAATGACAGGTTGGAAGCACACAACTCATCGGATAAGGATGAGGTCGAGAAAGATGTAGCATATCTGGTGAAGAATTTCTGGAAGTTCTTGAAGTTCAAGAAGAATGAAAAATTTGCTGAGAAGGGAAAATTCCCAAGTTTCAGAAAGGAGAAAAAGGACTTCAAGAGGAAAGATGGGAATGAGTCTCAATCTTCTCAAGGAGTCACATGCTTCGAATGCAACGGACATGGACATCTCAAGAAAGAATGTCCTAATTATTTGAGAGGGAAGAGGAAGGCGTATGCCACTACTCTTAGTGATTCCAAATCCTCTGATTCAGATTCAGATGAAAGCTGTGATGGAGAAGGAAACTTCTCTGCATTCATGACCATTGCTCCCGTGGAATCTTTGGATGACTTGACTTTGCTAGTGGAAGAGCTTGAGGAGCACATTGAAGTGGAATCAATGGGAATAGTAGAAGAATCTGATGTTGAGGATGATGAAAGAACAGTGGGATTGCAAGAGACCTACAATTCCCTCCTTGAGAAGTCAGGAGAATATGCAAGAGTGGCAAAGGCAGCCATTAAAAAGATAAAGAGGGCAGAGGAAGATTATAGAAGTCTTCTAGTACGATACAAGGAGACCAGATGTGAAATGGAGATGCTAAACGGAGAGTTAACCGAAACGTATTCAAAAATCAAATTCCTTGAGCTTGAGGTGATTCAAGCGAATGCTAAAGTAATGCGGGTCTCCTCCAAGAAGCTTGATGAAGTGCTTGCTCATCAAAAACTGTTAGGACATATGTGTGTTCACTTGTTAAGAACATATGTCACTTATTTATGTAAATTGGCTAATCCTTTGACAAAACGCACTCTACTTGTAATTGGGTAGTTCTAGGTGTTTTTAATACTTCAAGAAACAAGGTTTCAAGATCAAGTGTTGAAGTCATCAAGTCTGTCCAAGAAAAAACAAGCTAAAGTGCAATTTCATTAAAGCTCGACACCTGCTCGATAGCTACCTCGACACTTGCTATCTGTCGAGAATTACAAAATCAGATTTTCTGATCTGATTTCCTTGGGATCTATGAATATGCTTTTGGGCCTTCTTTTCTTCTAACCCTAAACATATAAAAGGATTGTTTTAAGAGCCGTCATATTGTACACAAGTTGCAAAAGCATTGAGCAATCTTTGTTCAAGCAAATTGTGATCAAAAGACGAAGTTCTTGACCTAGTTCATCTTCTCTGAAGAAGTTGCTATGTATTTGCACCAAAGGGTTTTGTAACCAAGCATCTTCCTGATCTTCATAGTGTATGATGAACTGAAGAACTTTGCAGCCAACCTCTCCTTCTTAGTTGGTGTTTGAAGTCGCATATTGGGATTCGCGCATCAAATTGGTTAGTCACGTACTTGGGAGTCGTGCATCAAAAGGGGGAACTGTCACTACAGATCAAGTCCAATTGAGTATTGGGGTAAGGGTTCAACTGTAGGTTATTAAGGTACTTGGGATTCCTTTACTTGTAACTGCTTGATTTGATAATAGTGGAGTTTCGGGAGTGGTGACCTGAAAATCACTCGGTGGAGTTTTTGCCGTAAGGGTTTTCCCCATTCGTAAACAAATCACCGTGTCATTTAATTTCCGCTGCATATTTAGTTTATTGGTGATTTGTTTGTGCTTCCACGTATTTGCATGTTAAATTGATTAATTAATAACTTGGCTAATTAATTAATTGGTTTAATCACAAGGGGTCATTCAGTTTGTGGCCTATCAAAAACCTTTCTCCGACAAAAGCGGATTGGGATGCACCGGAGTGAGCAGTTCGAGTGTCAAAGTGTCCAAGGATATGAAGTTTGTGAAAGCTAAGGAACCAGTGGTAGAAACTTCAATTGTCAAGAAAGTGAAGCTGGAGAAGAAGCGGAATGTGACTGACTAACGCTTTTTGACTAAACCTCCTAACCAATCAATGGTCAAACCTAAAGCTCAAGGGAAATCACTCCCAAAGTCACAAAGAGGTGCGAGAACTCAACATTTCTATCATCACTGTGGAATTCAAGGATACACTAGACCGAATTGTCGTAAGCTGTGGGCATTAAAGAGTGGCAACTATCAAAGGCCAAGTGGACAAAGAAAGGATAAAGGGAACCCCAAGCAACCGAAAGGGGGAGAAGCTGTGTCTAGCATTGGAGATGTAATGAAGATGATTGATGCATTCACTGCCTGCTTGACAAGCTTCAACAAAAGGTTTGAAAGCCAAAACAATAGTACCTTATCCTCTAGGGATATCACCTCAAACGCACGTGCCGTGTGGGTGAAGAGGGTACTCATGCATAAACATTACAACATGTCCTTGCATTAATTCTTCCTATGCTTTGTGACTTTGATTGGTTATGTGCTTTTTGTTATTGTTCCAGCATGTGCTGAAAAATTGTGTTTGTTTGCTTTTTACTTTGAATGTTTTTACATTTTTTTTTTTATCAATCTTTACTTGCTTTTGTGTCAAAAATCCAAAAAACACATAAAAAGTAGAAAATCCAAAATGTTTGATCGACATTATTGTGTATTGTCACTAGCATGTTTTGCCTTGTACCTTTGTACTAATGGCTTTGTACATTTACAAGCATAGCTTGTTCTTTATGCACTCATATCATTATGGGAAAAATCTTGAAATCTGTGTGACTGTTGTAAATAGATCTTCAAACTTGTCCTGAATGATTAGTCAATGGTTTTGTTGATTTTGAAACTTGCATAGACTTGTTCCTATATATCTTCCCACTCTTTTATTTTATTTTTTTTGCTTAAAGAGCTCAACAAATGTAAATCTCAAAATGAAAAGAGATAATGAGCTGCAAAAGTCATCGCACATACTAGTATTTGACTAGGAAAAAGGGAAAGCGATTTTTTTCTAAAAATTTATGATGCCCAAAAAGCCAAAGGCTTGTTCATCAAATTGAAATATAAAAAATTTTAGGCATCGATCTCAAAATGAGATGTATTGATTCAAAATGATCAAATGTTATGATGTACATGGAGCCAAATGAAAAGCTTCAAAATAATGTTATCAACTTTTGTGGGAGGTCATATATGCATATTTCTATAATTGAGATAGGTCACTTTTCCTAGTGCTAATTGTGTATGCCTTGGTTGAATTGATCATTGAAGCTTCACATTAAACTAAGGACTATCTCATCTTTGGTACCCACACACATCACACATGTCTATGTTCAATGAATGCCTTATTCATTTGTGTGATTGTACTTGATTAAATATGTTGCACATGCTCAATTATATGTTGATCAAACACAAAAAGATTTTTGAGTGTTTTAATTGTTTTTGGAAAGTGTTTTTATTTTGAAAAATGTCAAAAATTTAAAAAACTGTGCAACCTTGTTTTGGGGACTTGCCTCGCGAGTCACTCTAGTCGCATGTCCCGGTCGCGAGCTTACACAGTAGGTTTTCGCGACTCACTGGCGGGTCAAAATCCCAGTCACGAAAAAGAGTTAGAAATTTTTTCAAAAAAACTGGGATTTTAGATTTCACGCGACTCAGTTTGGCGACTTGTTTGTGAGTGGAAGCTCCAGTCGCGAGGTGTATTCAGAAAGTTTCGCGGCTCCTTTCGCGACTACCTTGTGGGTGGACCTTCCAGTCGCAAAAAACACTTGGACAAATTTTTCGATTTTTGTCTCACAAGTGTTTAGCGACTTGTTCGCGACTTAGCTCAGTCGCGAAAATCGCATGTTTTGTGCTTTAAGGACAATTTTTAAAATCTTTTTAGTTTTCCCTCGAATGTTTTAACTGTTCGTTGTCTTGTCCGTTCATCTCTCTCACAAACTCACCATGCTCCACTCCAAAAATCCACCATTTTCATCATCATCTCTTCTTCAAACTTCAAGAAAAGGTATGGGTTTTCATTTATTTTCAAAGTATTTCATGTCTATAGCCTTGGATTTCTTGATTTTTGAGTTTCTATTGAGTTTTAAAAATATGATGTTCGAATATGGGCTGGGTATTTTTTTGTTGAGTTTGTTATATGGGTTTTGTTGATATTGATAGTATGGTGCTTATTTTACATGTTTTCATGATTGTTTCTTAGTTTTGAGTATAGTTCTTGATCTGAGTTGTGTTGTGCATATCATACCCATGGTAAAATGTCCAATAGACATTTTCTTGTGATTTTTTTTTAAAAATACAATGTTAAGGGGGTGTCTTTGGTACACACTAATTGTTTTCTTGCATCACTGATTATGTGTTTTGCATTCTGCCCTAAGTTGTTCATGAAATTTTTGAGCACACACCCACATTGTGATCTGTTAAAGTTTTTCATATTAGAAATCTATTGTGTTTTGTTGTTATATGTTCCCTCATGACAAGTTGTGTCTGAACTGTGTCGTAGACTGAATCCTTGGTCTAACTATTTGTCCTCTTTAGTGATACTAATGTGTTACTAATTCTTGGTGCTACCATATGTTGTACCCTGTTTTGTGGCCTTTCCTACTATGTTTGTGTAGATGTCTCCAAAGAAGAAGACCACTGCTCAAAAAGGAGACAAAATGAAGATGTAAGGTTGAATTTAATCAACCATTCTGTTGGCTTTATTCTGTGCCAAATTTGCTTGTAATTCAACATTTAGAAACCCTGTATTTACATGGGAATCATGTAAGGGTAGTGTGTGAGAGAGTGTGAAGAAATGCTAAAGATTATGCAGTGAAGCAGGGACTCGCGACTGGATTTCACGGGTGGCTCATGATTGGCAAGTTGCCAGAAGATGCACACGAGTGAAGCATGCAGAGAAGCTAAACCGTCATGCCAGTTGTAGCACTACAGGACAAAAAGTCCAGACTGGCCATTCAGTTAGCTCACGGCTTGTGTAAGGTTGAATTTTATCAACCATCTTGTTGGCTTTATTCCGTGCAATTTGCTTGTAATTCAGCACTTAGTAACCCTGTATTTAGGTGGGATTCATGTAAGGGTAGAGTGTGAGAGAGTGTAAAGAAATGCTCAAGATTGTGCAAAGAAGCAGGGACTCGTGGCTGACTCGCGACTGGCAAGCCGCCAACTGGAGCACACATGAGAAGCATGCAGGGAGGTGAAGGGTCACGCCAGCTGTCGCACTACAGGACAAAAGTCCCAGGCTGGCTAGGCCGTTAACTCGAGGCTTAAACTCGCGACTCAGACCAGTCGCGAGGCCAAGCCTCCAACTTGCCTTGTGTGGGAAAAACTGACTCTTTGCATTCCTTTCTCACCCCACTATATATAGACCCTTATACCCACGAAATGTAGAGAGCTTACAGAGAGAATTTTGAGAGAGAAACCCTAGAGAAAAACAAGATTGCCTCATCCCCAATCTTCACTAAGAGACTCTTCAAATTCCTCTACTCTCTTCCTCTCCATTGATACATCCTTGAGAGGTTCTTGACCAAATCATTTTCTTACCACACCCATGTCTGTGAGAAGGTCTTTTGGGGCTAAGGGAAGCAGTTTGGAAGGGACCAATGGTTATTGGTTGATGCTATGGGCTATAGCGGAATTCGGTAAGCTAGAAAAGAAAAAGGTTCGGCCCAACTTCGTTGGAGCAAGAAGCTTGGAGGGCTTAGGTACCTGGGTAGATTAGGCTTGGAGGGTCTATTGCTGTTCATGTATCCCAACTACATTTTCTAGTGGAATATTGACTGCTTGGAGGGCGGCGGAGTGGTTTTACGCCGTGGGCTTCGGTTTCCTCTTTGATAACACATCGCGTGTTGTCCTTGTGTTTGCATCTCTCTTCCCTTTATCTTTGCCTTTTATTTTCTGTTGTGGATGTGATTATAATTGGCTTAGATTGTTTATCAATTCTGTGTTTGGCTTATATTCATGTTCCGCACATTAATTGTTTGATAATAAGCTTGAATTAGTAATTTGTAATTAGGGGTTTAAACGTTCAAGGGTATTTTACACACATATTGAACATTCAGCTTGAACTCGTGACTTAGTCAAGTCGTGAGGCCAAGTCGCCAGCCAGCTCTGTTTTGAAAAATGACTCTTCAAATTCCAAACACCCACCACTATATATAGAACCTTATACCTATGAAATGTAGAGAGCTTCCAAAGAGAATTTTGAGAGAGAAACCCTAGAGAAAAACAAGATTGACTCATCCACAATCTTTTCATAGAGACTCTTCAAATTCCTCTACTCTCACCCTCTCCATTGTTACATCCTTGAGAGGTTCTTACCCAAATCCTTTTCTCACCATATCTACATCTGTGAGAAGGCTATTTGGTGCTTTGGGAAACAGTTAGGAAGGGACCAATGGTTATTGGTTGATGCTATGGGGTATAGCAGAATTCGGTAAGCTAAAGAAGACAAAGGTTCGGCCAACCTCATTAGAGCAAGAAGCTTGGAGGGCTTAGGTACACTGGGCAGATTAGGCTTGGAGGGTCTAATGCTGTTCATGTTTCCCAACTTCATTCTTTAGTGGATTATTGACTGCTTGAAGGGTGGCGGAGAGGTTTTAATTTGAGGGCTTTGGTTTCCTCTTCGATAACACATCGCTGTGTTGTCTTTGTGTTTGCATCTCTCTTCCCTTAATCTTTGCCATTTAATTTTTGTTGTGGATGTGATTTTTATTGGTTTAGATTGTTTATCAATTCTGTTATTAGCTTTTGTTCGTGTTCGCACATTTATTGTTTGATAATAAGCTTGAATTGGTAATTTGTAATTGGGGGTCTAAACGTTCATAGTGTTTTACACGCTAATTGAACATTCAATTGGTATCAGAGCGGGTGCACTTGCTATGGTTTAATTACCTAAGTGCAATCCTAGACCCCTTAGCTATGGATGAAGCTATGGAAAAGGCTATGTTGAATTGTGGTTTAAATGTTTGTGATAATAACTCTATGAGTATGTTTGTTCACATGCTAAATTTTTTTGAAAATGAGAATCACATTCTACACAATGGTCTATGTGAGTCTAATTCTTCGATTAAGAAGTATAAAAGAAGAAATAGAATATTGTGTGATAAGGTGGATAATCTGAAAAGGAAAGATGGGAAGGATTCTCAATCCTCTCAAGGAATGACATGCTATGAATGCAATGGTCATGGACATCTCAAGAAGGAGTGTCCTAACTATTTGAGAAGGAAAGGTAAAGTGTATGCCACTACTCTTAGTGACTCAGACTCCTCTAATTCAGACTCAGAAGAAAGCTGTGACGGAGAAGGAAACTACTCTGCATTTATGACCCTTGCTCCCGTACAATCTTCAGAAGATTTGAGTTTGTTAGTGGAAGATCTTGGTGAGCACACTGATGTGGAGTCAATGGGGATTGTAGAGGAATCTGATGTTGAGGAAGATAAAGGAACAGTGGGATTGCAAGAGACCTACAATTCCCTCATTGAGAAGACTGGTGAATATGTAAGAGTGGCTAAAGCAGCCATTAAGAAAATGAAGAGAGCAGAGCAAGATTATAAGAGTCTTTTGGTGTGATTCAAGAAGACTAGGACTAGGTGTGAAGTTGAGATGCTGAACGGAGAGTTAACCGAAGCCTATTCAAAGATCAAATTCCTTGAGCTTGGGGTGATTCAGGCTAATGCTAAAATAGAGCGGGTTTCCTCCAAAAAGCTTGATGAAGTGCTTGCACAACAAAAGCCCCTTTCTGACAAGAGCGACTTAGGATACACCAGAGAGGCTAGTTTGAGCAACATTGTATCTAAGGAGATGAAGTTTGTAAAAGCAAAAGAACCAGTGGCAACAACTTTAGCTGTTGAGAAAGTGAAGTTCGAGGAGAAGCCAAAAATGATTGTAGTATGGGTTTTAACAAAGCCTCCAAACCCAGCAGTGGTACACACAAGGCAAAAGGAAAATCTCTTCCGAAGTCACAAAGAGGACCGAAAACTCAACATTGGTGTCACCATAGTGGAATCCAAGGTCACACTAGACCTAATTGCTTCAAGCTTTGGGCATTAAAGAATGGTAGCTATCAAAGGCCAAGTAGACAAAGAAATGCCAAAGGGAACTTCAAGCAATCGAAAGGAGGAGAAGCTGATTCCAACATTGGGAATGTAATGAAGATGATAGACACCATCACCTCCTGTTTGGCAAACTTCACCCTTAGGTTTGAGAATCGTAAACCAAGTACCCAATCCTATAAGGATATCACCCCAAACGCACTAGCTGTGTGGGTGAAGAAGGGTACACATGCATAAGCATTACAACATGTCCATGCATTAATACTTCCTATGCTTTGTGACTTTGTTTGGTTGTGTGCTTTTTTCCATCTTGTGCTGAAAAATTTGTGTTTGTTTGTTTGCAATTGTTTTAAATGTTTTCACATTGTTGTTTTTTATCAATCTTTTCTTGCTTTTATGTCAAAAATCCAAAAACACATAAAAAGTAGAGAATCCAAAAGGTCTGATCGACATTATTGTGTTTTTGTCACAAGCATGTTTTGCCTTGTACCTTTGTACTTATGGCTTTGTGCATTTTCGAGCATAACTTGTTCTTTATGCACTCATATCATTGTGGGAGAAATCTTGAAATCTATGTGATTGTTGTAAATAGATCTTCAACCTTGTCATGAATGATTAGTGAATGACTTTGTTGATCTAGAGACATGCATAGACTTGTGCATATATATCTTCACACTCTTTATTTTATTGTTTTTTTCTTAAAGAGCTCACCAAATGTAAATCTCCAAATGAAAAGACATATTGAGCTGCAAAAGTCTATCGCACATACTAATATTTGACTAGGAAAAAGGGAAAGCGACTTGAAATAAAATGTATGATGCCCAAAAAGCCAAAGGCTTGCTCATCAAATTGAAATATAAAAAATTTCAGACATCGATCTCAAAATGAGATGTTTTGATTCAAAAAGATCAAATGATATGATGTATATGGAGCCAAATGAAAAGCTTCAAAGTAATGTAATCAAGTTTATGTGGGAGGTCATATATGCATATTTCTATAATTGAGATGGGTCACATTATCTAGTGCTAATTGTGTATGTGTTGGTTGAATTGATCATTGAAGCTTCACATTAGACTAAAGACTATCTCATTTTTTATATCCACACACATGTCTATGCTCAATGAATGTCATATTCATTTGTATGATTGTACTTGATTAAATGTGTTTTCACATGCCCAATCTTTGTTGATCAAACACAAAAAGATTCTTGAGTGTTTTAGTTATTTTTGGAAAGTATTTTGTTTTTACAAAAATTGTCATAATTTCAAAAACAGTGTTGCCCTGTTCTGGCGACTTAGTCGCGGGTCAGTCCAGTCGCATGCCCCCAGTTGCGAGCATTACTCAGAAGGTCTTCGCAACTCACTGTCTGGTCAAAGTCCCAGTCGCGAAAAATACTTAGAAATTTTTCAAAAATTTTGGGTTTTTATGTTTCTCGTGGCTCAATGTGGCGACTTGTTCGCGGGTGGAAGGTCCAGTCGCGAGGGGTACCTAGAGATTTTCGCGGCTTACCTCACGACCTTTTCACAGGTAGACTTTCCAGTCGCGAAAAACACTTAGAAAAATTTTTCAAAATTTTTGTCTTAAGTGTTCTGGCAACTGGCCCTGGCAACTTGCATGCGACTTGACTCAGTCACGAAAATCGCGTGTTTTGCTTTTTGAGGATTATTTTCAAGGTATTTTTCAAAAACTTTTCATGTTTCCCTCATGCATCATTATCATTGTTCATACCTTCCTCCCTTGCCCTCTTTTCTCTTTGACCCCTTTGTCTATTCGTGTCAAAAAAGGGGAGAGTATACTCTAGAGTAGTATACCGGAGAATACTAGAGAGTAGTGTCACTTTTATATGACTGTTTGGTGTATGATCAAGTTACTCACATGTTTCCATCATGTTTACTTGATCGCAATTTACTTGTTACATTATACTTGTCCTTACTTGCTTTACCTTGAGGGTCTAATGTGCTTTGTGCAAGTGTTTCAAGTTACAGGTATATATGTCCCAAGTTCATCACAGCTCCTATGATTCATGATAGGGGGAGTGATATGATAGGGGGAGGAAGAGCTTGATCAAAGGGGGAGTATTGATGTTGAAAATCAAGATTTATGTTGTGTATTTATATTATGCTATTTAAAGTATTTTGATTTGTACCTTTTGCTTTTGTAAGCTTTTAAGGTTTTTGTACACATGCTTTGTAGCTTTTGTACTTGTTGTTAAGTGTCATTCATTTTCTTTTAGTACATCACTCTTGTAACCTTTGTTGGATTTTATATCCTTAATGCAATTACCTTGTGTTGTTGCATTGGTTAAGTGTTGGACATGCAAATAATACTTTGCATTAAGCTTATTACTTATTTCCATTTTGCTTGATCGCATTGTGCTTGCTCCATATGCATTACAAGTTTTCTGCATACAATGATCATATTGTGTTGTTGTGCTTCAGGAGATACTTATTCTTATGGTTTAAGATCTTCACAGATTCTAGAGTTAGGTGTGAGTGAGTTTTGTTCAACTGTTCACAACTCACACATTAAGTCTAGAGTTTGTTGTAGGGTTTTGTCACGGAATAGCCAAAGGGGGAAATTGTAAGGTTGAATTTAATCAACCATTCTGTTGGCTTTATTCCGTGCCAAATTTGCTTGTAATTCAGCATTTAGAAACCCTAAATTTAGGTGGGAATCATGTAAGGGTAGTGTGTGAGAGAGTGTGAAGAAATGCTCAAGATTGTGTAGTGAAGCAAGGACTCATGACTGGATCTCGCGGGTGGCTCACGACTGGCAAGCCTCCAGAAGATGCACACGAGTGAAGCATGCAGAGAAGCTGAATTGTCATGCCAGCTGTAGCACTACAGGACAAAAAGTCCAGACTGGCCATTCAGTTAGCTTGCAGCTTGAACTCGCGACTTAGTCATGTCGCGAGGCCAAGTCGCCAACCAGCTCTGTTTTAAAAAATGACTCTTTGCATTCTAAAGACCCATCACTATATATAGACCCTTATACCCACAAAATGTAGAGAGCTTCCAGAGAGAATTTTAAGAGAGAAACCCTAGAGAAAAACAAGATTGACTCATCCACAATCTTTTCATAGAGACTCTTCAAATTTCTCTACTCTCACCCTCTCCATTGTTATATCCTTGAGAGGTTCTTATCCAAATCATTTTCTCACCATATCTACATTTGTGAGAATGCTATTTGGTGCTTTGGGAAGCAGTTAGGAAGGGACCAATGGTTATTGGTTGATGCTATGGGCTATAGCGGAATCCGATAAGCTAAAGAAAACAAAGGTTCGGCGCAACCTCGTTGGAGCAAGAAGCTTAAAGGGCTTAGGTACACTGGGTAGATTAGGCTTGGAGGGTCTTTTGCTGTTCATATATCCCAACTTCATTCTTTAGTGGATTATTGACCGCTTGGAGGGTGGCGGAGAGGTTTTACGCCGAGGGCTTCAATTTCCTCTTCGATAACACATCGCTGTGTTGTTTTTGTGTTTGCATCTCTCTTCCCTTAATCTTTGCCATTTAATTTATGTTGTGGATGTGATTTTTATTGGTTTAGATTGTTTATCAATTCTGTTATTAGCTTATGTTCATGTTCCGCACATTTATTGTTTGATAATAAGCTTGAATTGGTAATTTGTAATTGGGGGTCTAAACGTTCATAGTGTTTTACACACTAATTGAACATTCAGAAGAAAATGGACAATACAAAGTTCAGGTCTACACAACATTTTGAGAGATACAATGGTTTTTATAAGAAGGCTCCCATCATCCAAGAAAGATTTGTGGATTTGGTTGATTTAAAGGACTACTTCATTCCTAGTTGTTTTCAGGACAGAGGTTGGGACAAGCTTCTTAGTGATCTGCTTGGGGTATGTGAACCATTGATCAGAGAATTCTATGCCAATGCTGTCTTAAGAGAAGATGAGATCAACTGTTGGATAAGAGGGCATGAATTTAACATTGACTTGGAAGATATTGATGAAGTGCTTGGTTTTGAGGAGTTGGACCATGATTTCACACACTATAAGGACATAATGCTTTCACACACTAGAGTTAGGTGTGAGTGAGTTTTGTTCAATTGTTCCCAACTCACATGTTAAGTCTAGAGTTTGTTTTAGGGTTTTGTCATGGAATAGCCAATGGGGGAGATTGAAAGGTTGAATTTATTCAATCATTTTGTTGGCTTTATTTCGTGCCAAATTTGCTTGTAATTCAGCATTTAGAAACCCTATATTTAGGTGGGAATCATGTAAGGGTAGTGTGTGAGAGAGTGTGAAGAAAAGTTCAAGAGTGTGCACTTAAGAAGGGCCTCGCGACTGGATCTCGCGACTAGCGAGTTACTAAAGGTGGCACACGTGTAAAACATGCAGGGGAGCTAAAAAGTCACGCTAGCTGTTGCATTATAGGACAAAACTTCTAGTCTGGCCTAGCCGTTAGCTCGCGACTCAAACTCGCGAATTGTTCCAGTTGCGAGCTCGAGTCGCCAGAACACCCTGTTTGTTACAAAACTGACTCTTCGCATTCCATACACACCTCACTATAAATACCCTTATACCCACGTATTGTAGAGGGCTTCTAGAGAGAATTTTAAGAGAGAAACCCTAGAGAAAAACAAGATTAACACATCCACAATCTTCATTCTTTGATTCTCCAAATTCCTCTACTCTCACCCTCTCCATTGTTACATCCTTGGGAGGTACATTAGCCAAATCCTTATCTCACCCTACCCATATCTATGAGAAGGATTTTTGGTGCTTGGGAAGTAGTTAAGAAGGGACAAATTCATTTTGGTTGATGCAATGGGCGATTACGGGATTCGGTAAGCTAAAGAAGACAAGGTTCGACGTAACCCCATTGGAGTAAAAAGCTTGGAGGGCTTAGGTGCACTGGGTATATTAGGTTTGGAGGGTCTTCTGCTATTCATGTATCCTAACTTTATTCTCTAGTGGATTATTGACCGCTTGGAGGGCGGCGGTGAGGTTTTTCGCTGAGGACTTTGGTTTCCTCTTCGATAACACATCGCTGTGTTGTCTTTGTGTTTGCATCTCTCTTCCCTTAATCTTTGCCTTTTAATTACTGCTGTGGTTGTGATTAAATTCGGTTTAGATTGTTATACCAACTTTGTTTTAGCTTATTTTCATATTCCGCACATATATTGTTTGTTTATAAGCTAGTGTTGGTAATTTGTATATTGGGGGTCTAAACGTTAGGTGTTTTACACACTATTTGAACATTCAAAATGTCTCATTGCTATGGCTGTCATAAATGGGTTGGGTAAGAAATGGGTTGGGTGTGTAATTACCCATTTATCCATTTATGACCCGTTTATATATAAATTAATTATCCATTACCAACCCAACCCATTTAATTAGAAACCAACCCATTTAACCTAATATGACTCAAATACCTTTAAAACTACTTGAATACCCTCTTGACCTCCAAAATTACCAAAATACCCTTAAATACCTAAAATGATACAAATACCCTTACACTTCCAAAATTACCAATATACCCTTGGACATCTAAAATTATCCCCAAAATCTCTAAAATGAGCAAAATACCCATGAAACCTCTAAAACGACCAAAATACTCCCGATATCTCTAAAATCACCATATATGCTTAAAACCCACTAAAATGACCAAAATACCTCCAAAATCTCTAAAATGACCAAAATACCCCCAAAAACCTAAAAAATGACCAAAATACTCCCAAAACCCAAAAAAATGACCAAAATACCTCTAAAACCTAAAAATGACCAAAATACCCCCAAAACCCAAAAAAATGACCAAAATACTCCCGAAACCCAAAAAATGACCAAAATACCCTTGAAACCCAAAAAATGACCAAAATACCCGCGAAACCCAAGAATGACCAAAATACCCATGAAACTCAAAAAACGACCAAAATACCCCCCGAAACCCAAAAATGACCAAAATACCCTTGAAACCTAAAAATGATCAAAATACCCTCGAAACCTAAAAATGACCAAAATACCCCCCAAAACCCAAAAAATGACCAAAATACCCTCGAAACTCAAAAAATACCAAAATACCCCCGAAACCCAAGAAATGACCAAAATACCCTCAAAACCTAAAAATGACCAAAATACCCCCGAAACCTAAAAAATTACCAAAATACTCCAAAACCTAAAAATTACCAAAATACTTCTGAACCCTAGAAATTTGCCGAAATAACCAAAAAATCTAAAAATTATTGAAATAACCCTAAAACTAAAAGATGACATAAATGCCCTCATAACCTAAAAAATGACTAAAATACCCTTAGAATCTAAAAGATGATCAAAATAACCCCGAAACCTAAAAAATTACCAAAATTCCCTCGAAACCTAAAAAATTACTGAAATTCCCTCGAAACCTATAAAATGACTGAAAGACTCTTAGAACCTTTAATTTGTCAAAAATATTCTCGAAACATCCAAAATACCGTAAACCTCTATTTCGGTAATTTTAGATGTTTCTGGTGTATTTTGGTCATCTTACATGTTTAGCGGTATTTTGGTCATAATTTGGGTTTCAGGGGTTTTTATCGATCATTTTTTTTAGGTTTTGGGGTTATTTTGGTCATTTTTTAGGTTTTTGGGGTATTTTGATAATTTTTTAGGTTTCAAGGTATTTTGGTAATTTTTTTAGGTTTCGGGGGTATTTCAGTTATTTTTTAGGTTTTGGAGGTATTTCGGTCATTTTTTAGGTTTAGGGAGTATTTTGGTAATTTTTTAGGTTTATGGTGTATTTTGGTAATTGTTAGGTTTTGGGGGTATTTCGATAATTTTTTTAGGTTTTTGGGGTATTTTGGTCATTGTTTTAGGTTTTGGGGTTATTTTAGTCATTTTTTAGGTCTTGGGGTATTTCGATCATTTTTTAGGTTTCAGGGTATTTTGGTAATTTTTTAGGTTTCAGGGGTATGTCAGTCATTTTTTAGGTTTAGGGGATATTTTGGTAATTTTTTAGGTTTAGGGTGTATTTTGGTAATTCTTAGGTTTTGAGTGTATTTCGGTCATTTTTTTTAGGTTTTGGGGGTATTTTGGTCATTTTTTAGGTTTCAGGGGGGTATTTTGGTCCTTTTTTTAGGTTTCAGGGTATTTCAGTCATTTTTTAAGTTTAGGGGGTATTTTGGTAATTTTATGGGGTTCGAACGTATTTTAGTCATTTTTTAGGTTATGGGGTAATTTGGTAATTTTCTTTAGGTTTCGGGGGTATTTTAGTCATTTTATAGGTTTCAGAGGTATTTTGGTCACTTTTTAGGTTTCGGGGGTATTTTAGTCATTTTATAGGTTTTAGAGGTATTTTGGTCATTTTTTGGGTTTTGAGGGTATTTTGGTCATTTTTAGGTTTCGGGGGTATTTTGGTCATTTTTTGGTAATTTTTAGGTTTTGGGGGTATTTTGGTCATTTTTAGGTTTTGGAGGTATTTTGGTCATTTTTAGGGTTTTGGGGGTATTTTGGTAATTTTTAGGTTTTGGGGGTATTTTGTTCATTTTATAGGTTTTAGAGGTATTTTGGTCATTTTTTGGGTTTCGGGAGTATTTTGGTCATTTTTTGGTAATTTGAGGGTATTTTGGTCATTTTTAGGTTTCGGGGGTATTTTGGTCATTTTTTGGTAATTTTTAGGTTTTGGGGGTATTTTGGTCATTTTTTGGGTTTTTGGGGTATGTTGGTAATTTTTAGATTTTGGGGGTATTTTGTTCAATTTTTAGGTTTTGGGGGTATTTTGGTCATTTTTTGGGTTTCAGGGGTATTTTGGTCATTTTTTTGGTTTTGGGGGTATTTTGGTAATTTTTAGGTTTTTGGGGTATTTTGGTAATTTTTTTAGGTTTTTGGGGTATTTTGGTCATTTTTTGGGTTTTGGAGGTATTTTGGTAATTTTTTGGATTTTGGGAGTATTTTGGTCATTTATTAGGTTTCAAGAGTATTTTGGTCATTTTCTAGAAATTTAGATTTTATGTTGTTTATTTAAATTTTAGATGGGTTTAGTGGGTATTAGTGGATTTATCCATTTAGACCCATCTAATTAAATAACCAAATGAGTCTTTACCCATTTAACCCAAATATTCAAATGGGTTGGGTTAAGACTTATCCAAATAAGGTGGGTAATGGGTGGGTTCATGGATATGGGTAAAAATTGCCATCCTTAGTTTTAGTCCCTAAAGGCGTACATTACATAATAGTCTTTTGCTATTCAAAGGTTGAATGTATGTAAGGTAGGTGTTAATTGCCCTCTCAAGCCTCCAGTAAAATCGGTAGAAATTTGGTGTAGGAATTTAGAGATCCTTTGAAATGGAGGTGAAGGATCTTATTCATAAGCTTAAAGTGGCTAGGGTTCTAGGGTTTCGTCTAAAACTGATGTACACCACTAAAGAGTGGAATACATGGTACACCACTTTTGTAAGGAAGTTACTAAATGGGTTTAAAAGAGGGTCTAGGCCTTTTTGAGATTATTTGTCGAGTTTTAACGCATGGTGTTGATCATTTTGGTAAAGATTGAGAATATTTCATTATTGTGATCAGGAACCTCAACTAAAGGCCGAAACAAAATGGGATATCTACATATATAATTATATCATTTAAAATATTATTTTACCAAGTAAGGAATAATAATTGATTTTGAATGAGGCAGTATTACAATTATGTTTGGGTAAATTATACCAACTTCTTTTAAATTTTAGAAAATTATACTTTCAATTGAGTTTTGTATAAATGCAACGTGCTCTCTTAAAATGTGAATTCACTAACAAAATATTCCATTTTAAAAATAAAGATTCTTACTCAAACTATGAATGAAGTGACACTCCTCCTTTAAGGTATGTATAAATAAACAGGAATAATTTTTTAGAATAGAATGTTATGTTAGTGTAAAATGGAGTGTCATTTCATCAAGTGTTTGGGTGGAATATCATTTCGTAAAATTTAAAGGGAGGTTAGTGTAATTTACTTTTTTTTTTTTTTTGAGAATCAAATGCTGTGCTTTTTATTAAGGAAGGCCTAAAAGATCGGCCTGTAAAACAGTAAAAGTATCTGGTGGTACATCTTCCATCCAGACTTGTGGTTGAGAGAGTCTCTGTGCTCGTCTTGCTAAAGAGTGAGCAAGAGCATTACAATGCCTCCTTACATGAGTAAAATTAAACGATGACAGATAAGAGGCTAAGAACTGTATATCCTTAACTAAATGACCAAAACTTGCCAAGGAATAAGAGTCTCCCTGAAGTGCTGTGATGAGGATTTGAGAGTCGCTTTCCAAAACTATGCTCCTGAAGCCGGTTTCCACTGCTAGCTCTAAACCTCGTCTAGCAGCCAAAGCTTCCACCTCTATTGCTGAATAAGGCAGAGGAAGACGCTCCGAAAGAGAAACCAGCACCTGCCCTTGTTCATTTCTGATGACTACACCCACTCCCGCTGTATTGTCAGCATAAAAAAGGGCCCCGTCAACGTTTACTTTGTACAGTCCAGGTCCTGGAGGTTGCCACCGTGCTGGTTGACGTCCCACTGGCGCTACCGGTACAGTATTATGGCATGAAAATTCTTCCACCCTCTCCCTCGCTCGCTGCAACAAAAAACACAGTGGGTCCACTCTTTTACCCATTCTCAAATTGTTTCTTCTATTCCATAAGGCCCACACTACTGTGGCAAACAAAGCAGGGTCCCTGTTCTCTGCGAAAACATTTCCGATCAGGTCCATGAAATTCCCAGCACTAATAACATTCCTGTGAGTCCATTGAGGCATTTTCTTCCGCAGTTCCGCAAGCTTAGGACAGCTATACAGTGCCTGCTTCACATCTTCCATGTGTTCTCGGCAGATATCACAACTACCGTCTTGGATGATCTTTCTTTGAACCATGTTATCTTTTGTTGGCAAGGAGTTCCTGGTTGCTCTCCAAACCAGGTTCTTCACTTTGCTCGGGACGGGGAGGTTCCAAATAGCTTGCCACAACGGTTTCAGCCTCAACACATCAGATTGACCGGGCTGTGCATTCTGGTGCTCTCGGTGCAGAAACTGATAACCAGATTTAACTGTATACTCACCTCTAGGATTATAGGGCCATGTAAGGACGTCTGGCTGTTCGGTGCGACAGAGGGGGATTGATCGAATGATCTCTGCTTCAAAACCAAGCATCATATTTTCCAAGACCTCTGTTTTCCACTGCTTTTTGTCCACATCTATCAAGGAGCAAACCTTTGAATCTATCAATTCATCAGGCCGAGAGGATAATACTTTAGGAGAGTATTTTCGAGGCAGCCACCTATCTGCCCATATGTCTACTGATTTGCCATCCCCAATCCTCCATATTGCCCCTTTTTTGATGACTTCTCTACCCCGAAGTATGCTACGCCATGCATATGAAGCTGAACTTGGATTGCCTGCATCCATGATTGTACCATTTGGAAAGTATTTAGACTTAAACACCCTATAGAACAAAGATGTTTTGTCGTGTAGGAGCCTCCATGTCTGTTTTGCCAATAAAGCATCATTGAACATAGATAGATCTTTAAAACCCATACCCCCTTGAGACTTTGGTTTACAAAGCTCTTCCCATTTAAGCCAATGGACTTTTCGACCTTCTCCCCGTTGACCCCAAATTTTTTTTTTGATTAGGGCCTCCATCTCGTGACATAATCCAATTGGCAATTTGAAACATGACATTGTGTAGGTTGGAAGTGCTTGAGCCACAGACTTGATTAAAACCTCCCTTCCCGCTTGAGAGAGCAACTTTCCTTCCCATCCTTGTAGCTTTTTCCACACCCTTTGCTTTATATTATCAAAGCTCTCCTTTTTCTTCCTTCCAATAAAGGATGGCAATCCCAGGTACTTCTCATATTGTTGGACCACCGGAACTCCTAACGCTTGCTTTATGGATGCTTGCATGGCTGGGGAAGTGGATTTGCTGAAGAAGAGAGTGGTCTTATCCCGATTAATCTGCTGCCCTGAAGCTTTCTCATAAGTATCCAAAATCTCCAGCAACTTGTGACAATCACTATCTTTTGATCTGCAAAAAATAAGACTGTCATCTGCAAAGAGTAGGTGGGTTAGTTTTGGACCATTACGAGAAATAGAGACTCCTTTAATGTCTCCCAAATTTTCGGCTTTTTTCAGTAGCCCATGAAAGCCCTCCGTACACAGCAGAAAAAGATATGGTGAGAGGGGGTCTCCTTGGCGTAACCCTCTAGTTGGTACAATGTTCCCTTGTGGCTCCCCATTTATCAAGATTGAATATGTGGCTGTGGAGATGCATCCCATCATTAGCTTCACCCAAGCCTCGCAAAAACCCATTCTCCTCATAAGTTTCTCCATATACTGCCATTCCACCCTGTCATAGGCTTTACTCATGTCCAGTTTTAGTGCCATAAAACCGGTACTCCCTGTACTGTGATTTCTCATATAATGCAAAGTCTCAAAAGCAACCATAACATTATCAAAAATCAAACGGTCTGTCATGAAAGCACTTTGTTGGTCAGACACTATATTAGGTAGCAACTTTTTCAGCCTATTTGCTAATACCTTAGAATATATCCTGTACAAGACATTACTAAGGGAAATAGGTCGATATTGAGAAATGTATTCCGGGTTTTTTACTTTGGGGATTAAAGTAATAAAGGAATGACCAAGTGAGGGTGGAAAAGTGCCAGTGTTCAAAAACATTAGAATAGCATTAGTCACATCACTACCAACCAAAGACCAATAAGTTTGATAAAAAATTGGAGGCATACCGTCTGGGCCAGGTGACTTTAGAGGTGCCATTTGTTTAAGTGCTAGTTCTACCTCCCTTGCTGTGAACTCCCCCATCAGTTCTAGGTTCATCTCCTCTGTAACTACCTGTGGGACTTGCTCTAGAATTTCTTCAAAACTGTTCGGATTGGAGGAAGTAAATAAATCTTGATAGAAATCCACCACCGTGTCCACCATGCTTCTCTGATCCGTGCACCATCTTCCCTCTCTATTGTAAAGCCCCTTGATATAATTACGTCGTCTCCTTTCAGAAGCTTTGCTATGAAAGAACCTAGTGTTTCGATCTCCATCTCTAAGCCACTGAATTTTTGACCGTTGGGACCACATTTGAGCTTCACGATCCATCAGTACATTAATTTCATGTTCCAGCCTTCTTACCTGTGTCACATCTCCTCCTCTGCTTGCTGCCATTTCAGCCTTAGACAAAAGCTTGCGTTTTTCCTTTAATTCACGCCTCACACTCCCAAAACTATTCTTACTCCACTTCATAAGCGCCTCCCCATAATTCTGAATTTTTTTTAACACCCTATTGCAAGCCACGGCCTCTACTTCCCTCTTCCAAACCGCTTCAATAGTTGCACCACACCCTTGCTCAGCCATCCACATCTGCTCAAACCTGAAGGGTTTCTGTTGATTGCATTCCATTCCTTCTGGACGAATTAATAGAGCCTTATGATCAGAAGTTGTTGCATCCAAATGGTACACTTTGGTATCTGGAAACATTGAAAACCAATCATTAGTTGCTACAGCCCTGTCTAACCTCTCCCAAACTGTATATGTTTCGAAGTGCTTATGCCAAGTGAACATATGGCCCACACAACCCAAGTCCATAAATCCACATTCATCCAAAGCATCTCTAAATCCTTGCATTTGTCCATGCGGTCGTGCTCTACCCCTTATTTTTTCTGACTGCTTAGTTACTTCATTAAAATCACCAGCACATAACCAAGGCGCCTTTCCTCTGCTTTTCAAACTTCTCAGTCTCCCCCATGCTTCATGCCTTTTTTGAGTGTCTGGCTCCCCGTAAAACCCAGTGAAGCGCCATTCACCCTCCTTATTTTTATTTATTGTACTATCTATGTGGTACTCCGAAAAAGTTTCCACTGTCAGATCAAAATCTTCCTTCCAAAAAATCACTAAACACCCCGTTTTATTCCTCCTAGGAGCCACAAATTTATTCTTCATCTTCAAACGTTCCTTCACAAAAATTAGCCTTGCTTCATCCGTCCATGTTTCGGCTAAAAACACAACGGAGGGATCTTTTGCCCACACCATCTCTGCAAGCTGATTCTCTGTTCGTTGGTTCCCAAGCCCCCGACAGTTCCAACATAAAATACTCATTGGTACTGGCCAAGCAGCCTCCGCCAATATAGATTTATTTTCCTTACCCCCCTGAGAAACCTTTCTTTTCTTTAGTAACTCAGATTGGTCATCCTTACCATCACCCCCTCTTTTTGCCCCTACAATATCCTCCATAACAATGTCTGTCCCCACCTCTGTTCTGTTAATCCTTTTCCAAGTTGCCGTACGTTGAGAAATTTGCACATTGTTTTCATCAATAACAGCCGAGGGTGCACGTGAGTGAGGCATTAAGATTGGAGGTTGTTGTGCACGTGTTGACTTAGTAGAGACAAATTGATTTTTAGTGAGTGATAATGACTCCAAAAGATTTTCCTTACCCGTATCTCCTATATTTTTGGCATCCGGAGTTATAGCTTGGTCATACCTTCTTAATTCTCTATCAATTTCAGTGATTCTTTCCTCAAATAACTCAGCAGCTGACTGTCCATCCACCAAATCCGCTGACTTCCCATTTAAATTCCCTGTTATCCCCGAAATATTAGGCTCTTTGCAAGATTCTGACGGACCACAATCCTGAAAATCCGCAACATTATCGCTCAGGTCATTATTGGCTGTCCTTTCCTTGTCTGGTCTAATAATCTCCGGCGCCGGTCTCCCCATACGAACAACAAACACCGGCGAACTCCCCATTGCTGAAGGCGGTGTCACTGTTGGCTCTCTTCCCCGTCGAGTGTTGAAACCAGGGACTTTAATGACGTTTTTTCGTGCTGGAAAGAAAGGGGGGGCACGAATCCAAGGTCCAAACTGTTTTAAGTCGTTTGATGCACTTCCTTCAGAATCAACCCACTGCTCACAGTCCCTGTCCTCATGCGTTAGACAGCCACAACAATAACATATATTTGGGAGTCTTTCATATTTGAAAGACACCCATAACTCCTTTCCGCTGTCCAAAGAGATCACCCGTCCACGGCACAGAGGTTTTGACGTATCAATGGTGACTCGCACTCTAACAAAACCGTCCCCTTCCGATTCATTATCCTCTGATATCACATTCACCTGTCCAATGGCTTCGCAAATTTTCTCAGCCACTCGTTTGTTTCTGAAACGGATTGGTATGTCGTGGACCTACACCCAAAACGTAACCCACTTGAACTCCAACTCATTCACATCTACCTCTTTATTGTAGCGTTGCAGCAACATTATACGTTTATCAAAACTCCAAGGCTCTGCCACTACAATCTTTTCCATCTCAGTTTTATCGTCAAAGGTAAAGAGAACAACATGGTCCCCTTCTCTCTGAATCTTAAACCCATTTTTTGCTCTCCATAATGGTGTGAAAGTTTTTGCAATGGCCTCAATGTTTAGAGCACGTTTGGTTAAAAATTTTACGGCCAAAACGTGTTCCACTTCTGCCTGTTCTTCCGTCAAACGAAAACCAGAGCCTTCGGTCTCAGATAAAGTCAGACAACTCCAGGATTTTGTTAGGTCTTCCATAGTATCCTATTGACTGAAAACTAAAAACTGTTTCCCTGTAACCCACAAAGAAAACCACCCACAAACCTCACAGGTAAGCTTGTTACCAAGAGGGACTACGGCACCTTCCTAAGAAGGGACTGCATATTCTACACCCTAGTAGAAGAGGGAAGACCCACGTTCTCTAGCGGAGAGAAACTATTTTACTAACAAAAGCTGTTAAAAAGTGCTTTTTTGGTTAGTGTAATTTACTCCTTACCTTTTGTTTTGCAAAGTATTAATTCTTTTCAATAAAATTATGACTCTTCATTTTAAACACTCAAATAAAATAAAATAAAAATGATATTTTTTAGATAATTTCTCATGAAATGAACTCTAAGGGTGTTCAATAAAAAGAATTTTAAATATTCATTATGTTTGCATATATGTTTACTAGTATCAAAGCAAAAATTCTTAATATTTTATTTCTCAAATGTAAGTTGCCAAAGTTTGTAACGCACTTGAAAAGAATTTTTTTTGTTCATTTATTTATAATATGGGAAAAGAATATTGGATTTCTGATCATTTTGATTAGAAATATAAAAATATGTTAATTGAACTAGAATGTACAAGTCTCTATGTGAAATTTTAGTGTTAATTTTCTACACCATACTTTTACTACACCATATATATAGGGTTGGATTCAAGTTACATATAGTGTAACTCTAAGCAATGTTATACCACTCAATAATTTGTTATGAAATTTATATTTTGAAAATCTCACCGTTGAATTATATGTTCTATATATTCTTAACATTTATGCCAATTTTCATGTCAATTAGATGTTATTTACCATTTAATCCATAAACTCATTTTGAATGCATTATTTTAAACTACAAAAACTTGAATTTAAACAAGTGGTTGATGACATGGCTATTAATCTTTAATCATCTTGAAAATTTTCAAGTATAGAGAATATATGAAGATAATATAATCCAACGCTAAATTTGTCAAAATCCACATCCAATTTAGAAATATTGTGTGGTGTAACATTGTTTAGAGCACATTTGGTAGACTGTAATGGTAATTACACAAGAATAGGAATAGATATTACAAGAAATACAAGATGATGTAATGTAATACTTATTACTATTCATTTGTTTGGTAACAACATAATAATAGAACCCTGAAGACAATGAAATGAAAACATTTTAAATAAAACTTAAAATGTATTTTATGAAATATCTTACTCATATAATTATATGTTAAGTTCTAAGACTTTAGGAACTAATGTATTAGAACTTCAATTTGTATTAAGTTGGCAAACCATGATCAAAACATTTAGTCTAGGTTTAGGCTTGCTTAAAGTATGTTTATTTGTAAAATTGGAATCGAGTGACTGCAGAATTTATTGGACTAAATCTGCAAGGCTCGATCGATCGAAAATTAGACTTGATCGATCGAACCACATGCAGATTTATTTTTCTGCAGAATTCCAGTTTAGCCCAAACTCTACTTAAACGTATTGGGTTTCAAGTAAAACTCTCCTATATATAAGGGAAGCCCTAAAACGTTTTTATAAGTTTTTAGAGAGATTAGAGTGCCTCTTGTGCCTCTTTTGTATTTAGGGTTTTGTACCCAAAAGCTCTCAAAAGGTTGCTCTTTATGCTGTGTGTGTGAATCTTCTGTGAGATCTAGAGATGTTTACCTTCACACATACTTAGGGTTTCCAAGATTCAAGATTATGTCAAGAACTTGGTGATCATTCAGTTGCAAATTCAAGAGCTTAAAGATATACAAGCGGGAGTGCTTATGCTTGCTGGGAATTCAAGAAAGAAGTAGTCCGTGTACTTGGAGCTATCATGTGGTCGTGGTAGTAAGTTTCCTACTTAAGGTAGCAATAGGATGTTAGTGGTCTAAGTCGCTATTGTGTAAACTTCAATTCTTTCATAGTGGTTTCAGTTTACCTTGAGGATAGCTAAGTTAAATCCTCCCCAGATTTTTTACCGGTTTGGTTTTCCTAAGTCATCATATCTTTATGTTCTTTATATTCCGCACTTTATATTGATATGATTATATGATTGTGTTAACCTAGATTTTTTAATTTGGACTAAGTAATAACTTGGCTTGTTAACTAGGTTAATCCAATTGTGTTTTAAGGGGTCTAAAAATGTACAAGTGGTATCAGAGCAGGTAGCTCTTTTGTTTTAGATCTTTTGATCTAAGAGCTAATCATTGACCCCTATTGTCATGGATAATTTTAAGTGTCTTACTGTTTTTGACTGTGATGATTTGAATAAAAAGGACACTGTTGTTTCTGTTTATCTTATTGATACCTGTGAAACTCTTCGTAAGGAATTATTGAAATCTATTAAAATTTCTAAGAAATTTAAGGAAGAGTTAAAATTGGCAAATCTTGAAAAAGAGGAATTGGTTGTTAGATTAGATGAATCTAATAAAAAGAATGAATTTTTAAGAAATCAAATTTTCTCTCAAGATGAGAAGATGAAAAGCTTGGAACAAGATGTTAGGACATATGTGTTTCACTTGTTAAAGAACATATGTCATTCTTTTATGTAATTGGCTAATCCTTTGACAAAACGCACTTTACTTGTAATTGGGTAGATCTAGGATGTGTTGAAATACTTTAAGAAATTATGTTTCAAGATCAAGTGTGGAAGCCTTCAAATCTGTCCAAGAAAACAAGCTGAAAGTGCAAGATTACTAAAGCTCGGCAGCTAGCTCGACAGCTAGTATGTGTCGAGGTTTAGAAAGCTATTTAAGCCCGTAAGCTCGACACCTGCTCGACACCTTCTATCTGTCGAGGTTTATAAAAATCAGAATTCTGATCTGATTTCTTGGGATTCGTGAATGTGTCTTTGGGCCTTTTTTTCTCCTAACCCTAGACATATAAAAGGATTGTTTTAAGGGCCGTCAAAGTGTGCACAAGTTGCACAAGCATTGAGAAAACTCTATTGAAGCAAATTGTGACCAAAGACGAAGTTCTTGCCCTAGTTCATCTCTTCTAAAGAAGTTGCTGTGTATGTGCACCTTTGGGTTTTGTGACCAAGCATCTTCTTGATCTTCATTGTGTAGGATAAACTGAAGAACTTTGCAGCCAACCTCTCTTTCAGTTGGTATTAAAGTCACGTACTGGGATCCGCGCATTGGTTAGTCACGTACTTGGGAGCCATGCATCAAAAGGGGAAACTGTCACTACAGAACAAGTCCAATTGGGTATTGGGGTAAGGGTTCAACTGTAGTTTGGTAAGGTACTTGAGATTCCTTTACTTGTAACCGCTTGTAATGATAATAGTGGAGTTTTAGGAGTGGTGACCTGAAAATCACCTGGTGGGGTTTTTGCCGTCAGGTTTTCCCCATTCGTAAACAAATCACCGTGTTATTTATTTTCCACTGTATATTTAGTTATTTGGTGATTTGTTTGTGCTACCATGCGTTTGCATGTTAATTAACTTAATTAATATACTTGGCTAAATTAATTGGTTAATTAATCACAAGGGGTCAATACGTTTTTGGCCTATCAAGTGGTATCAGAGCAGGCACACTTTGATTAGGTTTAATCTTTACTGTGTTGATCCATTGACCCCTGTTTGTCATGGATAGAGGACAGTCATTAATCATACCTCCTTTATTTGATGACACTAACTATGCATACTAGAAAGTACGCATGAGAGCTTTCTTGCAGTCTTTAGATGAGAAGGTGTGGCAAGTTGTAGAGATTGGCTGGACCAAGCCAAAAGAAGCGTCAGCCGATTGGGATGAAGCCAAGATCAAGGTGGCAAACTTCAACAGTAGAGCGTTGAATGCCTTATTTAGCGCAATCACCAATGAAGAGTTCAAGAAGATATCCTTTACTGAAACTGCAAAGGAAGCATGGACCATCCTCCAGACAACCTATGAGGGTACAAAGGCTATTAAGGATTCAAAGCTTCAAAGGCTCACTACAAGCTTTGAAGAAATAAAGATGGAGGAGGATGAGTCGTTCGATGAGTTCTATGCCAAGCTTAAGGACATAGTGAACTCAGCCTTCAATCTTGTGGAAACCATTCCTGAACCCAAGATTGTGAGGAAGGTGCTCAGATCTCTACCTGAGAGATTCCATGCCAAGATTACAGCGATATAAGAATCAAAGGATATTGATAAGATTCCTTTGACTGAGCTGGTTGGAAATTTGCAGACCTACAAACTAGGGTTATCTAGGATTGACAAGTTGGGTAAAGGCAAGAGCATGGCCTTGAAGGCTAAGAGCAGTGACACAGATGATTCTTCTGATGATGAAGATTCCAAGATGAAGTCCTACATTACAAGGCAGTTCAAGAAATTTATGAAGAATGCCAATGGGAGGAACTTCGATAAGGATCGCAGACAATCTAGTTCTTCTCAGTCTAAGGGCCAAGACAAAGGGAAGAAGGATGCAAGGGATGGCGGTCAGTACACTGTTCCCGCAGGACCTAAGTGTTTTAGGTGTCAAGGTTTCGGTCATATGAAACAGGAGTGCCCCACGTATCTCAAAAGCATTGGGAAGAGCAAGGCATTTGCTACTACCTTAAGTGACACTGAGCCTGAGGATGATTCCAATGATGAAGATGACGGAATCTTGAATGCCTTCACTGCCATAGTCAATCCTACTGAAGGGATTGTTGAAGAAGTAGAAGAAGAAGAAGAATTGGTGGATTCTAAGTGTGAGAAGATGGATGATCAAGATGATATCCATTCAACCTATGACAAACTATACAAGCTCTCTGAAAAGCTTGAGAAACTGTATAGTCTGGCCACCAAGAAGCTCAGTGATGTGGAACTTGATCGTGAAGAGCTTTCCACAAAGTTTGATGAAGCTAATCAAACAATTGGTGCATTGAGGATTGAAAACAATTTCTTGGCTGAGAAGACCAAGAAGCTTGAAGCAGAGCTATTTCAAGTCAAAGCTCAATTGGAGAGGACTTCAAGTGCAAAGCTTGATGAGATGCTCAGCAATTAGAAATCTGCTTCAGATCGAACAGGTTTAGGGTATGGTCTTTCTTCCTCTAATATTACTTCTACTAGTACTACTATTTTTGTTACTCCTGCTAATAATGTTGAAATTGAGAATAATGATGTTAAAACTGAATTAGTTAGTGAGAACTTAGACAAGGGCAAATCTATCTTAGGAGCACCTCCTAAACAAGATAAGAAAGATGTTAAAATCCCTAAGGCTAAGAAGGCTAACTCTCAAAAGCCTAAACAGAAGAAGTAGCATCTTTGTTATCATTGTGGAGCCGCCGGTCATACACGACCAAACTACTATAAGTGGTTAGCCACTCAACAGAGCAACAACATGATAGCATCTGGAAGCCAAAATCAGCTTCAATCCTCTCTTGCTCCTCTTGGAGATCTTCTGAAAGCCCTTATGTTCCTTTCGAACTTGAATGGTTTCAATACTTCCCCCTCATCGCCGGTTCAAGGGTTCAATCAAAGGAAAGGTTCTTCCAAGGTGTAGAAGAAAAAGGACTCTAAGTGATTTTATTACTTTCTTCTATCTTCTTGTTTTTGTTTGTTGCATTACTTGTGTGTTTTGCATTTTTTTTTTTTAGTCAGTCTAGTTTTATGCTTTGCTTTGTTTAACATGTTTTTGTTTGTTTGTTTCAATTTTGTCTATTTTGTTTTTAAAATAAAAATAAAAAAATTGAAAAATCAGAAAAATACAAAAACAGTGTGTGTTTTGTGTACATTGGTACTTGTGTACCTTGGATGGCCATTGAAACAAAGTTTTCTAAACTTTGTATCTTTTGTAGCTTAGATGAGCATCTCTATGCACAACTAAGCAAGTGAGCTTTGTGGCTCTTGTTTGTGATGAGTAAGACTAAGTCATCTCTTGAACTTAACACTCATATCACTCTTTTTGACGGGTAGGACTAGAAAATTCTAAGAGAAAGGCATAAATAATCATCTCACCACTGTTGCCCGCCAATCATAATATGACACCTGTATACTTCGGCATAGCAAAAGTGCAGTGTCATAGACACCTGTATGCTTCAGCATAGCAAAAGTGCAGTGTCAAAGACATCCGTATGCTTCGGCATAGCAAAAGTGCAATGTTTATGCTTAACATGTTGGGTATTTCTTTTCTCTCTCTTATATGCCCATGCATGATATGCTTAAAAGAAAATATGCAAAGAAAATAAAAAGCAAAAAGATTAAAATGCTTTAAATATGATTGCAAGCATGTTTTCTAAGAGATGTGGGAGTTATAGGATGTCCCCATCAAACAGTTATGATTGCATGTGAGTTAAAGTTATTTTCTTATATCTCAGATCGTCATAACTTGTATACACATATGCAATCTTGCAATGTTTTTCACACACAACACACAATATTCTTTGCTACTCTTGATACATGTGCAGGTACAATGTGATTTGGCCATCACAAGGTTTTACATGTGCTAATGTATGCTCACTAAACTGTCTTGACTCGTTTTTGAAATATAAAATTGGTTAGACTTGTTTAGTGTGTGTGTGTGTGTTTGGAGGATCCATGTGCTTAAAATTTTTGTTGAGAGATGATTTTGAGAGCTTAATATGTTGATTGGATCATTTGTTGAGGTGCATGTTGGATTGCATTCATGTCTGTGTTTTTCTCTTCTCAAAAAACTATTTTTAAAAGCTGGCTCGACACCTCCTCGATACCTAGCCATCTGTTGAGCTTCTTCAGCTTTTTCTTATCGTAATCTCGACACTTCCTCGACACCTGGTGGATCGATCGAGAAAGTTCCTGCCTCCTCGATAGCTTCTCGACACCTGGTCGATCAATTGAGCTTCTGTTCTTGGTTCTGGTGTTTATTTCTCGATACCTCCTCGACACTTGTATCTGTCGATGACCTTTTTCCTCGACACCTACCTCGACAGATGGCTCGACACCTCTCGATACCTCATATGTCGAGATTTACTGAGGATGCTATATATACCCTTTGCGTGATCCGTTTATCATTTTCTCGATCTCTCTCGATCTATCCGCGCCTGTTCACCTCCCAAACTCACTTTTCTCATTCAAAACCTTCAACCCACATCATTTTTGGCCCTTCTTTGCTTCAAATCACTTGGTATGATCTCTTTTCCTTTCATTCTTCATGCATTTCATGTTTTTGATTCTTAGGTTTTGGGGTTTTTGAAAATTTTTGGGGTTTTTCAAAATTGATGAGTTTTTCTTGAAATTTTGGGATGGGTTTTCATTTAAATGTGTTCAAAATCTCATGCATTGCATCACATTTGCATTATAATAGTATTTTCATGCATTTAGATGTGTGTACTATGTTTGTGTGCTGGTAGGTTTGGATTGGGCTGAGCCCATGATGAAATTTCTTTTGCATGTCACATGTTCATTCATTCCCCATGCATACGTACTCTCTATTCAATATATTTGATATATTTGAATTGTTTTGGGACTTTTCTGATTGTCTCCTTCTCTCTCTCTCTCATTCTGTTTACGTTAGTAGTGTCTATGGCACCTAAGCGTAAATCTACTCCGACTCGGAACCCTTTACGTTCTGGAGCTTCATCATCTTTTGATTCTGCTCCTCTTTCTCTTCGGTTCCGTGATGATGATGCCCATAAGGCATTCTCGGAGAACTTCTCTAGACGAGGTGTTCATTCGGAACGCCAAGTCATTTTGGCGGACTTCGCCGACACTGACCTTCCCTCTGTCATTCACAGTAGGGAATGGGAGTCACTATGTGATGTCCCGGTCACTTGTCCTCTCATGCTTATTCAGGAGTTTTACTCCAACATGCACGGGATTGATCGTTCAGTACGTCTTTTCTTCTCTCGCGTTTAAGGTACACGCATCCCTGTTACACCACAGCTTGTTGCAGATGTGCTTCGGGTCCTTAGGATAGAGTTTCCTGACTATCCTTCTTGTGAGCATCTAAGGACTGTGTCCAAGGATGAGCTCATATCTGCCTTTTGTGAGCGCCCTTCGGAGTGGGGTGAGCGTCAGTTTACATCATGTTGACCTTTTGCTAAAGGTCCTAGATTCTTAAACATAGTGATGACTTTTGTACTTCATCCACTTTTTCACTACAACTCCATCACAGAGCCTCGAGCTCGATTTTTGTTATCCCTCCTTGAGCATCTTACTATAGAATTTCCTTCTCATTTCATTCTGTCTATTATAGATGTCCATTTGGATGCGGCAACCCGTGATAAGCTCATCTTTCCTTCTACTATCACGAGGATTCTACGCCATTTTTTCGTCCCTTTTCCCGTGTCTGACCATTTCACTTTCATGTGTGCCATAGATGCCGCTACCGTAAAACGTAGTGAGGCTCAGTTTAGGTCGAGACAGCCGGATTCCACTCCTCCCTCCCATTCAGCTTCATCCCATTCTGCTCCATCTACATCCGCTCCTTCTTCCTTCATGAGCGATGTGTCCCTTAGAGACATCATGGCGCAGCTGCAGTGCATGGATGCTCGCCTTGATACACTCTCCACTGAATTGTATCAGGTGAATGTTCGTGTTGGTCGTATTGCACGATGACAGGCGACCATGAGTGATTTTGCTCCTGAGGCTACTCCTTCACCACCTCCTCCAGCAGCTTCTGACTTAGAGGATGATGATGACGAGGACGATGATGCTTCGGATGAAGATGATGGAGATGCTAGCTCTACTGATGAGATGTCTACTTGACACTCTACCCTTTGTCACTTGTGAGAAAAAGGGGGAGTAATTTTGGGATATGAGAGTAGTCATCTTAGGGGGAGAGTTAGTATAGGACATTTTGTTAGGGGGAGTGTTGATACTTGAGGGATGTAGTGAGGATATGATGTATCTTTTCTTTTCTACTTTATAGATACATTGTTCTTGTATATTAGGTCTTGTGACCAGTTTTTACATACATTGTACTTATTTTCTCTATATGTGGATGTATGTTTCTTTCACCTATCTCTACATGTGTTGTTTCTTTTCTATCTTTATACACATGTTTCTTATACTTGTATGCAATCTATTATTTCTGTTTCACACAAGATGACTTGATGAGTTTTGTTTAAAGTGTTTCAGAAATACAAGTTGTCAAAGTCTACTTGCCATAAACTCTTTTCTTGCAAAGTTTTTCAAGGGTTTGTGTTAGGATAGATTTTATTGTATTCAACAAGTCAATATGGGTTGAGTGATTTATGACTTCTCTCATATGTTCATTTGTTTGTTGTGGTTTTGTCACGGATTGCCAAAGGGAGAGATTGTTAGGACATATGTGTTTCACTTGTTAAAGAACATATTTCATTCTTTTATGTAATTGGCTAATCCTTTGACAAAACGCACTTTACTTGTAATTGGGTAGATTTAGGATGTGTTGAAATACTTCAAGAAACTATGTTTCAAGATCAAGTGTGGAAGCCTTTAAATCTATTCAAGAAAACAAGCTGAAAGTGCAAGATTACTAAAACTCGACAGCTAGTACGTGTCGAGGTTTAGAAAGCTGTTTAAGCCCGTAAGCTTAACACCTGCTCGACTGCTTCTCGATAGCTTCTATCTGTCGAGGTTTATAAAAATCAGAATTCTGATCTGATTTCTTGGGATCCGTGAATGTGTCTTTGGGCCTTCTTTTCTCCTAACCCTAGACATATAAAAGGATTGTTTTAAGGGCCGTCAGAGTGTACACAAGTTACACAAGCATTGAGAAAACTCTGTTGAAGCAAATTGTGACCAAAGACGAAGTTCTTGCCCTAGTTCATCTCTTCTGAAGAAGTTGCTGTGTATGTGCACCTTTGGGTTTTGTGACCAAGCATTTTCTTGATCTTCATCGTTTAGGATGAACTGAAGAACTTTGCAGCCAAGCTCTCTTTCAGTTGGTATTGAAGTCGAGTACTGGGATTCGCGCATTGGTTAGTCACGTACTTGGGAGTCGTGCATCAAAAGGGGAAACTGTCACTACAGAACAAGTCCAATTGGGTATTGGGGTAAGGGTTCAATTGTAGGTTGGTAAGGTACTCGGGATTCCTTTACTTGTAACCACTTGTTGTGATAATAGTGGAGTTTCGGGAGTGGTGACCTGAAAATCACCCAGTGGGGTTTTTGCCGTCAGGTTTTCCCCATTCGTAAACAAATCACCGTGTTATTTATTTTCCGCTGCATATTTAGTTATTTGGTGATTTGTTTGTGCTACCACGCGTTTGCATGTTAATTAACTTAATTAATATACTTGGCTAAATTAATTGGTTAATTAATCACAATGGGTCAATACGTTTTTGGCCTATCACAAGGGTTAGTTGAATCTAAAACTAAAATTGAAAATTTGACTAGTACCAAGCCTGCTGTTGATAATAGAAGTGTTTCTGTTTCTTTTAAGCTTAAAACTGAGAAAGTTTATATCCCTCATTTCAAGAGGAATAATATAGAAAGTGCTTATTTTGCTAGTATAAAAAAAGGTAAAAGTTCTGATGTAGACGCTGATGTTTCTAAACCTATGTCTAAACCTACTGTTAGAGAGCATAAGAATCTGTTTTTGTGCCTACCTATCACCTTTGTGGTATTGTTGGTCATATTAGACCAAATTGTTCTTTATTGAGGCAAAAGTCAAAATTTGAGACAGATTTGTTGTTAGAAATACTGATGTTCCTAAATTTGTTCATATTTGTAATTTTTGTGATGTCTCTGGTCACATTCGTCCTGATTGTCATAAATTGAAATTTAAGCATTCTGTGTTTCAGTCTACGATATGTGATGATATTTGTCCTGCCATAAGTCCATATAAATTGTTTCATATTCTTTTGAAAAATTTGAGCTTGTTGGCTTGTGAAAGGAATTTGCAGGATTTTAGTATTTCTCAGAAGATTGGTTTAAACCCTCAAATACACTCTGCTTCTCATGGATTTTCAACTATAAAGCCGAAGACTCATGCCATATGGATGAGAAAAGATTCTCTAAGGTGAGTGTTGCTGACTTGTCCTTGATTTAATTCTTTCAATTATTTGTGGACATGTTTATTTTTTGTTTTTGGTTGTTTTTATTTAAAAAAAAAATCCAAAAACATTGAAAATTTTCAAAAAGACAAAAATATTTTATTTTGTGTCTAGTTTTATTTTTCTTGAGTATTACATGAATTATGATATCTCTCTCTTGATTTAGAACATGCTTGACAATGTGGAGAAACTTGAATTGCATGTGTTATATAAGTGCTAAGCTTTTTCTGATTTTGTGTGAGTATGTACTAGTTTGTACATGTACTCAAGGGTTAATTAAGAAATTGATATTTCTTATTTATATACCCTCTATAACTTAGTTAAGCACTGTCATGCATTGCATTTGTATTTTTAATCATTTAGCATAATGTATGCTTTTTGTTTTTGGTCATAAAATTTGTTTTAAACCAAAAAGATTTTTATTTGTTTTGTATTATTTGTCTTAGATTTGAAAACAAGGTTGGTCATATAATCTTTACATAACATATTTATGTACCTTGTTTAGCTTTGATGAGCTTATTTATTGCACTTTACTAGTTTAAGCTTTGTAGTGCATTTTGTGTGAGAAGATGTTTATAGTTTTTGATCACATGATCTTGATCTTGAAGTCACATGCCTTTGATTGTCGGACTTGAACTTTTTGAGAAAGGCATAAATAACCATCTCACCACTGTTTACTAGCCAATCATGAACACCTTAGTGCATATCGTAAGATTTCGTACTCGAGAAAGTGTACCACATGTACAAAAAGAATATAAGGTGTAGATTCGGTTTAAATGCTAAAATTGGTGTGTACATTATTGGGCTATAATAACTTTCAATCAAATAAAATTGGTGTGTACATTATCCCAGCTATTATTAATAAGTTTTTGAACAAATGAAATTGGTGTGAACATTATGAGGCAAATCAAGAAACTTACATGATTGCAAGCTTTTAATCTAGGAGATGTGAAAATTATATGATGTAACTCTTTAAGTGATAGTCTCTTTCAAATTATATGTGATGAATTTTGTAAAAATTGTGATTGATTTCTATTCACATATCACCTCACATATATCTCAAGCTTTTGCTAGTTGCACACACTACACAAGTTACTCTTTGCTAAATTTGGTACATTATATTGTATGTGATCTTGTTGTAGCCATCCAAGATTAAAAGTTTCTTGATTTTAATGCAAAATGTGTTTAAAGTTTGAGATTTGAGGACAAATTGATTGAAAATCTTGTTTTTGGAAGATTTGGGTTAAATTCAAGGGTTTTTGAAAATCTTTTCATCTCTTATTCATGCATTTTATTCATAACACATTGTGCTTTAAGGAGTTTCTGCATTAAAATTATGTTTTTCAAAAATTTGATTTTTCCAGATTTTCAATCGATCGAACCTGTTGTTCGACCGATCGAAATTGCGATAAAAATTTTGGTTTGAATCTGCCTAGCTCGATTGGTATTCGATCGATGCTCGACCGATCGAAATTGAAAAATTTTCAGTTTCTAAGTTTTTGACCAAATTTTTTTTTATGCATCATTTGTATTTAGGATTTACATGCATTACATTGTTTTTCTGCATCCATCTTGTAATTTTGCAATCATATCTCTCATTGTTTTCACACATAACATACATACACTTTGCTAAATTGGGTACTCAACTTGATCTAAAAATTGATTGATTAATTTTTGAGTTATGTACTTTTAGTATATGCTATTTTTATATGTGAACTGCAAAAAATATTTTTCTTAAGAGATATGATGGATAATCAATGTGCCAATATTTTCTCTACTCATGCAACTATTTATGGGTCACATAATGTCAAGTTTGCATTTATTGAAATAGATAATATTTTTTTCATGTGTATCCTCAACTTATCAACTTAATTTTTTAAGTTTGGTTCGTGTCATTTTATTTTCCCCACCTCCTAAATTTTCCCCAAAACTGTTTTTCCCAAAAAATTTTGTTTTTTCCTATTTTTATAGGGGGAGAAGCTTGTTTTTAACCCTTGTTGTTCATAGGGGGAGTTGTTTCTATTTTCTATAGAGTTGAATTATTTTGTGTTCTCTTAATTCTCTATGTTCTCTTCTTTGTCAATACGTGACAAAAAGGGGGAGAAATAGATGAAATGTGGGAATCCTGTTTGTTTTGTTTAGGGGGAGTTGAAATTGTTTTTGAAAGGGGGAGAAAACAAATTTTTTATGTATCTAACTTAGGGGGAGAGTTAGTTTGCATATTTTTTATTTGCTTTAGTTTGTTTGTTTTGGTTTACTTGTATTTTCCATACATGCGTTTATGTGTTTGTTGAGTGTTTTAGGAATATACAGGTTGATTCAGTCATGCTACTGTCTACACTTGCAATTGATAGATAGTAGTTAGGTTAAATTGTATTTGGGCTGTTTGTAACTTTGAGCATTTCATGTTTATGATGTATTTTGTCACGGATTGCCAAAGGGAGAGATTGTTAGGTTCTAAGACTTTAGGAACTAATATATTAGAACTTCAATTTGTATTAAGTTGGCAAACCATGATCAAAACATTTAGTCTAAATTTAGGCTTGCTCAAAGTATGTTTATTTGTAAAATTGGAATCGAGTGATTGCAGAATTTATTGGACTAAATCTACAAGGCTTGATCAATCGAAAATTAGACTCGATCGATCGAATCACGTGCAGATTTATTTTTCTGCAGAATTCCAGTTCAGCCCAAACTCTACTTAAACATACTGCGTTTCAAGTAAAACTCTCCTATATATAAGGGAAACCCTAAAAGGTTTTTATAAGTTTTTAGAGAGATTAGAGTGCCTCTTGTGCCTCTTTTGTATTTAGGGTTTTGTACCCAAAAGCTCTCAAAAGGTTGCTCTTTATGTTGTGTGTATGAATCTTCTGTGAGATCTAGAGGTGTTTACCTTCACACATACTTAGGGTTTCCCAGATTCAAGATTATGTCAAGAACTTGGTGGTCATTTAGTTGCAAATTCAGGAGCTTAAAGATATACAAGCGGGAGTGCTTGTGCTTGTTGGGAATTCAAGAAAGAAGTAGTCCGTGGACTCGGAGCTATCATATGGTCGTGGTAGTAAGTTTCCTACTTGAGGTAGCAATAGGATGTTAGTGGTCTAAGTCGCTATTGTGTAAACTTCAATTCTTTCATAGTGGTTTCAGTTTACCTTGAGGATAGCTAGATTAAATCCTCCCCAAGTTTTTTATCGATTTGGTTTTCTTGGGTCATCATATCTTTGTATTCTTTATATTCCGCACTTTACATTGGTATGATTATATGATTGTGTTAACCTAGATTTGTTTAATTTGGACTAAGTAATAACTTGGCTTATTAACTAAGTTAATTCAATTGTGTTTTAAGGAGTCTAAAAACGTACGTTATATTTTCTAAAAAATAAAATATTTTGAATTTGAAAGAGAAATTAGTTATTTTTTATGATTTTTTATTTTCATAAAGGAAAGTTTGTTTATTTGAAAATATATTAATCTTAGAAATTAATAAACCTAATAAGGAATAACTTTAAAAAAAAAAAAAAAAAAACAAGATAGAAATTCTACTATAATCTAATCTAAGTGTATATGTGTGTAAAACTTCATTCTAGAGACTTGAACCACGGCTTTTGCCCCTCACATCCCACAAGCACTTATAATTGTGGAGTGACCATCACACCAAAGTGTGCGGTGGTATTAAGGAGTAGCTATTACAACCATTTTAGAGATGTATATTTATTTTTCATTTTAAAGAATAGTTATTCCTGATAAAAACATAACCAAATTTCTGAATAGCTAAATCATAGGAATAAGTATTACATTACAGTGCCTATTATTGTCTATCAAATATACCCTTAGGGCATGTTTGGTAGACTGTAATAGGTGCTGTAATGTAATAGTTATTCATATGGTTTAGTTATTATTTAGTTTGATTATGTTTTTATTACAAGGAATAGTTATTCCTTATGAATAACTATTCTTCAAAATGAAGAATAACTATTCCTCTTTAAAAGTTGTATTAACTATTCCTTAGTAAGTGTAGTAATGTCAAAACTAAATATATTTCCAAATAAACAAACTTTCCATATATATCTAACAATTAAAAAAATTATAAAAAATAACACATATCTCTCTTAAATTTAAAAATAAAATTTTTTAAGGAGATATAATTGTATAAGTAAAATATTTCCTAAAATAAATGTTAAGTTTCATTCTAATGTTAGAACTCACAACCAAACTAATGAATAGGTTTAGTAATTACATTACAACATATTTTATTTCTAGTAATAAAGATTACAATTCCTGTCGTAATCTTCATTCAATGTACCAAACGTAAAGTACGTTTGGTACACTGAATGAGAATTACGACATGAATTGTAATATTAATTACTATGAATAAAATTTATTGTAATGTAATAACTAAACATATTGATAAGTTTGATTGTGAGTTATAACAATAAAGTAAAACTTAAGATTTATTTTAAGAAACATCTTACTCATACAATTATATCTCTTTAAAATTTGTTATTTTTTAAATTTAAGAGAGACATATGTTATTTTTTGTAATTTTTTTATTTTTATAATTGTTAGATGTATATGTAAAGTTTGTTTATTTGGAAATATATTAAATTTTGAAATTATTGCACTTACTAAAGAATATCTAATACAACCCTTTTAAAGAAGAATAGTTATTCTTCATTTTGAAGAATAGCTATTTATAAGGAGGTCAGACTTAGGTCTAGTGTCCAGTAGTACTGGACCCGTTGAAATGATGACATGTGTCTACTTTTGGACATGTGTCACTATTTGACTGGGTCCAGTGCACTGAATGTACTGGACTTAAACCAAGTCCTTTATAAGGAATGCCTAACTTCTTATAATAAAAATATAACCAAACTAAAGAATAGTTAAACCATAGTAATAACTATTATATTACAGTGTCTATTATACCTTATCAAACATGCCCTTAAAGGTATAACTTTAACCGTATATGCGCCCTACCAAGCTATATATATATATAAGCTACCAAAGTTTGTAACTACCATTATTACACGTGCCACCAAATATGTGTGCCCCACCAAGCTATATATATATATAAGCTACCAAAGTTTGTAACTACCATTATTACACGTGCCACCAAATATGTGCCCCCCACCAAACAACCAGATTATAAATAACATGCAGCATTGCCAACAAATAAATTAATTCATTGACAATTTGACATTGGTGAACAATTTGCCCATTCGAATTATTGTTGCCGTGGACAAGGAACACAGGAAACATGGTGTGATCGTTTAAACCACACAACACCGATGCATACTTTTTACATGAATTCTACGATATTTTTATATGAGGAGCTTTACGTATATAACATTTTTACAATACTTTTATAACAAATCATATGTGATAGATTGTTATTGGTTCTAATTTGAACCCATAATTGAAATTACTTTTTTTGGCCATCAGTGACAACCAGAAACAACCCGTTACATAAGATTTATTATGAAAATATTGTGAAAATGTCGTAGAGATATCATTTCTCTTTTTATATACATTAATTATAAACCAATCATATAATAAAATATACTACTATTGCTATTATTATATCAATTTAGGAAAAAGTTAATATATGCCCTAAGATATTCTTTAGTTTGGTTATATTTTTATTATAAGTAGTAGTCATTCCTTATAAATAGCTATTCTTCAAAATGAGTTTCACCCACAGTGGCTGAAACTCCCTCTCTCAAGATTTTGGTGTTCCTCAACCATGGAAGAGAAGGTTTGTATTTTACGTTTCTGGGTGTAGGTTTGTGTTGTAAATTTCTAGTGTACATTTGGTGGAGACCCACGAGCTTCGTGACCACTACAGGTGACAAATCTCGTCGGCAACACCACCATTAACGGTTGCCAATCTTTCTCTTCTATCTCTGTTCTATTTTCTTTTGGTTTGGTTCTTTGTTGGTTAGGATCTTGTTAGATTTAGGGATTAGGTTTTCTCATGGTGAAAGATTTGGTGATTTTTATTTGGGTTTGAAAGGTGGGGTTTTGGGTATATACAGTTGCAAATTTGTGGGTATTTTTTGATTTGGGGTTTGTCTCAAATGGGTCTAATAAAGTGTTTTTGTTGGTGTATGCTTTGTAATCTAGGATGTACAACTCATATTTCTTTGTTTTTTTCTTTTTAGGATTCTTGTGTTGGTTTCAGTTGGTTTGTGCATTGATGGGTTCATTTGGTTTTGTACAAGAGAAGAATTTTTTGCTTTGGTTGTCTTGAATTTGTGTGAATAAATGGGACTAGAGAAAAGGGAAGAGAGGGACTACTGGGTTGAGTCTCTAACGAGAGAATAGAGAGGAGAGGGCTCAAAATGACTAACGGTGTCTAATGGTGTTTAGGGACCAAGTTTTGGGTTTAGGGATCAAATTGGCCAGTTTTGAAATCTCTTGGACTTGCTTGGTATTAGCCCAAACCTTAGGATAGTTTATTAGAATTTACCCTTAAATTTTTATTACCAAAAAATTTTAGCAAAAAAAATATATTATATCATAATATTCTAATTAAACTAGATTTTTATTATTATATTTTTTGTTTTTTATTTATATTTTAAAATTCTACTTAAACTATATTTTTATTATTAAATTTTAATTACCGAAAATTTTCAGTAATTTAAAATAAAATAAAATTTTTTCTAATTATTTATCATAATTTTATATTTTAATATGGTAAAATTTACACACTACACATAATATTTGCACTAAGTATCCGTTTGGGATAAGCTGAAAATTTCAGCTTATTTGCAATTTTAACTTATTTTTGCTATTATTCATGAGTCCCATTTCACTTTTTGGTACTATTCATGGGTCTCATTATATTAATCAGCTAACTTTTACCTTTATCTACAGTACTTTCCGCAAAAAGTTTTCAGTTTTAGCTAAATAAGCTGTTCCCAAACGGGTACTAAGGGTGTGTTTGGATACCGCTTATTTTGCTGAAACTGAAAAATTATTGCTAAAAGTACTGTAAATAAAGGTAAAAGTTAGTTAAAATAGTACAATAGGGCCCATGAATAGTATCAAAAAGTGCAATGGGACCCATGAATAATAGCAAAAATAAGCTGAATAGTGAAATAATTTTAATTTTTAAGTCACACCCAAATGCACACTAAATGGGTTGGGACCGGTCTAATTGCAATTCACCTTGGTCCGGCCTGTGCACAAGCTATGCCCCATTTGTCGAAACTTCGGTCACATACTCGTGGCAGGCGAAGTTGTTACAAGGGGGTTACAGCAGACATATACAATATGACGGTAAAGGCAATATGCTTCTCGTTAAACAAAATAAATGAGGAATCCTTATGCAAAGTAGGAAAAAAGAACGGTATAAGAGACACGTTATAAGTTAGATTACAAAGGCGAGAAAGGAAGTAATCTTGATAAACGGCGAAATCAAAAGGAAAAGGTTAGTTTGCTGTGTTCAATTATGTTACAGGACTAAGGCCAAGGAGGGGACCACTCCTTCAACGTGGATAACCTCGTCTTCTGTAGAAATTATCCACTTTGAGGGAACAGGCCTGAATGGCTTGTGCCCAAATAAAATCATTTATCCTTAACAGATGGTAGGCTTTTAGAGGGAGAGGAGGGATTAGCCTATTGGTGCATGCCTGCCATTTTACACTATATTTTTTCTTCCTGATTCCCTCTTTCTTCTCTGTTTTTGTTATTTTTTATTCTTTCTCTCTTCTTTTCCTTCTTTCTCAGTGTTTACCCATATAGTGATGTTGTGATTCTCTCATAGTGGTTACTATTGCCGTGATGATGATACTATGCATGGCAAGAGTCTTTTATATACTGTCTGCCGCGACTGGTTTTTACCATTTTAGCCTTTAACCACTTTTTTCTGGTTTAGGGTGTTCCTCTCGACCATCCACTAGTTTGTTAGTTGTCCAGCCACCACCACTTACTTATGCTGGCTATGCCACTCCCCATTACCAGACAAAGAAGACTATTTTGTTTGCTTGCTCACCGTGGCATTCCTATTCACCATAGTATGAGTGTTCTCTCTTGCTATCCCTCATGGCATGCCCTAGTGGTTCCAACTCATCTTTACTTCTTTTAGGTGGTAAGTCATACTAGCAGGACATTACCCCTAAAAGAATCTGAGCAGGAACCCCAGAATAGGCTTTCCATTCTCCTTACCGCCAGACCATACCCTTTCTTACCTTTGGCCCATGACCCACCACTCCTGTATTGGCTGGGTATACAGGTTGGTAGTGCCTTGGCCTTGCACGTGCTCCACTTCATATGTACGTTGAAAGCTTGTTTGCTACTCATGCATTTACCATGGTCTGAAGGCTCATCTGTGCATTCTGCCGCTTATCCTTAACCTCTTATGGCGTGAACTGTTTTTTGGTCTTTTATTCTTTATTGGCTTGCTCCTTTCAAGGGCTAGGCCTTGCTTGATCGTGGGTTTTTTCCCTTTTAGCCCATTCTTTGCTCCTTCCATATTCTTGTTGTCATTCCTGCCATACTACTCTACTATTCCTATAGTGGTGTTATTTAACCCGTACTTGCTGGGCCTCTTTGGGTCTTCTACCTATTCTTCTCTCAATGACTCAATATGGTCATTGGATTTATACTTATGCTACTTTGGGCTTTCATAACCCATTACATTGCTCATGGGCTCATTTGTCCCATTTCTTTCTTCTTGAGCATCATTCGCCCATTTGCTTTCCTTGGGCATCCTTGGCCCATTTTCTAATTCTGCGTTCCCATGGGCTTTTTACTAACTCTTTTGGGCTTTCCTGGCCCAATTACCTTATCCTTCATCCTTGAAACTCATGGGCTTTCCATCAACCCCTTACTTTCTTACTTGCATTACTTCAGGTTTGCTGTGGCCCATTCTCACTTTTCTACATCACATAATGCCCATGGGTATACTACTTCTCTCTCCGGGCTCTTTTAGGCCCATTTGCTTTTCTCAAGACCCATTTATTTACTTTATAGGCCTATGATCCATTATTCCTGCCATTCAGGCTTAATGGTTTTTCTAGGTTGGGCTTCTTCCTACTACTGGGCTTCCAAAATGAGCATCAACATTAACCAAATCTAATTGATCAATAAACTCATGTTTTGTATATAAATTTAAAAATAAAATTTTAAAAATTTATAGGTGAGATTATTGATCTTTGATTATTATGAAACTTTATAAGAATTGAAGATACAAGGTTAAAATAGAACAGAGGATATAAGTAGGGGGTGTCTAGCCAAACTGTGGACCCGATCCACCTGCTCAAACTGTTCGGACTGACTTGACAATTGACACCAAAGATGATTGGCGGTAGGTACCTTCTTGATATCTCTTTGATGAAAATAGAGAAGGAATCTGTTTCATTTATATATGTGTCTTAAGAATTCTCGTAGGATTGGTGTAATTTATTCTGACAAAGCTCTTCTTAATTTTCTGGTTTGGACAGTTCATAAATGCACAAGTCTATGTTGTCGTTAACAGCTCACTGCTTAATGACAGATTGAGTCAACAATATATTAATGGGGTGATGCCATTTATTAATTTTGCAATGACAATTGTGGAATGAAATGGTAAAATTTTGTGCCCTGTGTGAACTACTATCGACAATCTCTTTGCATTGTGCATATTCATGTTTAGAGAGTTAGACACAAGTGTGAATCACATAACACTTATTTTTGGTTTCTACAACTCAAGAGCTGTGGTGATTTAAATGCGATGGTGTTATTGGTTTAATACATTGTTTAAATATTTTTTTTTATATAATAATAATAACATAATTAATATTTTTTCTTTTCAGTATTAATGTTATTTATTTTTATATTTGTGCAGCTATTAGATTTGGGATAAGAAGGTTTTTTTTTTTTTTTTTTTTGGGTAGTGCACAGCTTGAATTTTTTTTTTTTTTTAGTTATAAATTTTTGTAATGTTAGAAGACATCTTTCTTCTTTTATTGTAATAGTTGTAATTGTGTTGCGCACAAGTTAACTATATTTATGGATAATATAAATTTGTTTATGCTAGGTTTAAATAGATTGACCCCGGTTAATTAATTCAACTACCCAAGTTGATTAATTAGGTCAAATTACATGCAAATCGTGGAGGTACCAACAGATCATCAAATAACTAAAAGGCAGCAGAAAATAAATAACTTGGTGATTTGTTGACAAATGGGGAAAACCTCTCGCAAGGCAAAAACCCCGCCAAGTGAATTTAAGGTCATCACTCCCAAGAATCCACTAATCAATAACCAAGCGGTAACAAGTATGAGGAATCTTACCACTACCCTGCTTTATCTCAAAATACCAACCTATAGTTGAATTTTTGCTTCAATACCCAATTGAACTTGATTTGTAGTAGTCTTCTTTGCTTTGCACAAATGTCCAATCTGTGATTAATTTCTTTGCACGAATCCTAATACGCAACTAACTCTAGCAATTTGATTAATTGTTGTTGGCTGCAAAGTTCTTCACTTCATAAACAATGAAGATCAAGAAGCACTTAGTTACAAAACCCTAAGGCGCACAAAAGTAGTAGCTTCGCACAGAGTATATGAGTTCTAGGTCTCTGTTTCTGTACTTGATGACTTTTAAAACAAGCTTTATATATGTGTAGGGTTATAGAGAGAGAGACCATAATCATTCAAGTCATCATGGGCTGAAATTCAAATCTAAAAAATTTGAAATCGTAATTCTCAATAAATCGAGCTTGTGTTAAGCTTGTGTCAAGCTTCTCCATTAATCCTCAATAACAGTTAGTGTCAAGCTAGTATCAAGAATCCTATGTGGCTAGAAAAACTATCAAAGGGAGCGTTATGTCAGATTTTTGTGCCGAGAATCCTATAGAGGGGTAAGATGGTAAAGAAGACTTTCCAAATAAGGACATTTTGGATGTCGAGTTAGGGACATGGAAGATGTACTTTGAACGGTTTTAGACCCCTTAAAACAACCAGATTGGTTAGCCTAGTTAATTAGCTAAGTTGTTACTTAGTCAAATTATGCAATTCTAGGTTAAAACAATCAAATAATCATATCAAACATATAAAGCAGCGGAAATATAAAAGACACAATGATATGATCACCCAGGAAACCACACAGTAAAAACCTGGGGAGGATTTGACCCACCGATCCTCAAGGCAAACCTGAATCCACTATGAAAGAATCGAAGTTCATACAAAAGGACTTACAAGCTCCCCGCTCGACTTCCTAATGCTACCCACCAGTAGAACTTACTGACACAACCACGTGCAAGCTCCGAATCCACGAACTCCTTCTTTCTTGAATTCTTCAATCAGCTACAAGCACCCACGCTTGATATTCTTTAAGCTTCAATGGTAACAACCGAGTTGATCATCAAGATGTTGAAGTAATCTCTATCTTGAAAACCCTAAGCTTTGTGTAAAGGAAAGCTCATCTAGATCTCACAAGAGATTTACACAAAACTGCAATGTATGAGCAACAATACAACTGGAGCAACTCTAAAAATGCGGCTAGGGTTTTTCTTTATATACCTAGGGTAAAAACAGAAAACCCAAAACGTTTAATGAGTTAGGGCTGAGCTGGAATATTCTGCAGTAAAACATTCTGCCCGAGATTCGATCGATCGAGCCAGGCCGAAATGCACCAATGCATCTGCAGCCACTTGATTCCAACTTTACATGAAAGACCCAACTTTGAGCAAGTCTAAACAAGACTAAATAACCTGTTTTGATCATGGTTTGCCAACAATACAAATTAGAGTTCTAAATACATAAAATCCTAAATCTTTAGAACCTAACAAACTCCCCCTTTGGCAATCCGTGACAAAACACAAACAATAAGCTCAAAGTTTACAATTAAAAAGCCCTTTACAAAAATAATGCTCATAAAAACTAAATTCAACCCTAACTACTATCCATCAGTTGCAAGTGTAGACAACAGCTCAATTGGATCAACCTGTATATTCCTGAAATACTCAACAAACGCATAAACGCATGTGTGACAGAAAATAGTATATAAACAGGTATAACATTCTTGTATGATTCACACAACACATAATAAAGACATATATCAATGAATAACTCATAGAATATAAATCAATAAACAGTGAATCCAAAGAAACAAGAATCAAATAAAAAACATGTATATCTATCAATGTTACTCCCCCTAATATGAATATCCCAAAAATGATATACAAGGTGAAGCGCCTAAATACAATCTACTCCACAAAACAAACAAAATCTCCCTAACTACAAAACTCCTCTACAAACTCTACTCCCCCTTTTTGTGACGGAATGCCAAAGGGCAATCACAATCCATCATCAAAAAGAGGTGGTGAGGGTGAACGCAGATGCGCTAGATCAGCTCGTAAAGCTCGGATCTCGTCAAAAAGGTCCACCAAAAGCTGACCATGAGCCGCCTGAACGGTCATGACAGTCTCTAAAGTATGACGGATATCAAAGTCATCCGATGGAGGTGGAGGAACAGCAGCAACAGCAGCAGCAGCATCAGGATCAGGAATAGCCTCACCAGTAGGACCTGTAGAAGAAAAGGGAGGAGGTGCAGAACCAGAAGATGTAGACCTAGGGTGTTTAGAGCCAGCTCGAAGGTGAGCAGCCCTCTGTCTAAGAAAAGACGCACCTATAGGAGCAATCACATGAACAGACTCAGAGGAAGGGAAGCCACCAAGATCAAGATAAAGTAAAATCCTATGAATGAAAATAGGATGAACAAGGGCATGAACAGAAGATGAACTCTTATAAACTTCGTTCAAAGAACGAAGAAACAAATGGGGAAAACTGATAGGAGCATCAGTGACAAGAGCGTACAAAAATACACACCGCTCGAGAGGAATGGTGTGAAGATGAGAAATGGGCCAGATGGAGTGACAGGCTATCCTAAAGAAGAGATAGTGTAACTCAGAAAGCTCAGCAGTAGTGATCCTAGGATCAGAACCCCACTGGATAGATGACCCAGTGATGTAAGACATGACATCACTCAAAACAGGAGACTCATCATAAGGATAGACAGGGTGCTGTACCAAAGGTACCCCTAGAGCATCAGCCACTACCTTAGGAGTAATGGTGTACTCTACGCCACGTATCCAACTCTTTACCAAAGTGTTGGAATCATAGACGCGAATAGAGATGTTCGAGTAGAACTCTTTAATCAAGGTAGCAGGTGGAGGAGGATTAGAAATATCCACCAAGGGTAACCAGCCCCTACGCTCAAAGTTCGCCCGAATGGTAGGATCAAGCTCATCGAAGATGACAGAACGCTCAGACCATATTTTCCTCTTAAGGTTCAGCTTATCATAAATCTCTTGGTTTTTCTCACTAGGAAATTTCTCTCAGTCAAAGGGAGGAGGGGAAGGAGTAGATGAGGTGACAGACCTACGAGCCCTAGGTTTCCTAGGCATGATGCTAAGGAAGGACAGAGACACAAGAGAAAACCAAAAAAAAAAAAAAAAAAAAACCAAGGGCAGACTGCAAGTTAGCACAAGAAAAAAATATAGAGCAAAAATCTATATGATGCATGAACAGTTAAAATGGCATGATGCATGTACTAATGTAGTAAACAAAGTTCAATTTTAAGTTCAATTGCACAAAATTGGCTCGAGCATAGAGTTTCTAACAAAAACCCCAAAAATTTGAAAACCACTTGAAAATTTTTGAAGTACATGGATGAATTAAGCATTACAAAACATAACACATAGATTATAATGCCTAAATACATCCAATCAACAAGCCAATTTCATCAATTTCAACCTAAATGAACAAAATCCCCAATTCGGAACTAAACATAAACCCTAGAAATTTCAATTTCTCACAAAACCCAAAATTGATCAAATCAAACTATCACAATCAAGTTTATACCATGTCCCCATAAAAACCCATTGATCAATTGCACAAAATTGGGCTTGCAACATCAAAAATCCCAAAATTAGAGAGGTCCAAAAATTAGAGAGAGAATGCATGAAAAATGCAAATAAACTCAAAAAGGAGGGGCAAAAGAGACTTACCGGCTTGAGGAAAGAGAAACCTTGCAAAAAATTTGGAGGAAACGACAAAAATTTGCTGTAGATCCTTGCCAAGTCGGAGAGAGAAAAGAAAGTTTGAAAAACTTTTGAAAAGGTAAGCGAATCAGTCAAAGAACACTGTTTTAAAAAGCTGATTCACGACTTTCGATTGATCGAAAATTACTTTCGATCGATCGAATCACTCATAAATTTTTAAAAGGAATTTTAACATTTTCGATCGATCGAAAAACAGACTAGATCGATCAAACTAGGCAGCGGATCACAGTATTTTGAGGAAAATTACAATTTTGAAAAACTCAAACCAGATTTTGAAAAATAACTCCTCAAGGCATTAAAATCAATGAAACACAATGCATGAGTATGAGATGAAATGGAATGATTTTTCAAAAACCCAAATTTGTAATCTTAGTTTCTCCAACGAAAGTTTCAGCCAGTTCTTCCTTTAATTTCTCAGGCAAAATAATGTTTTGCATAATTCTTAAGATATTTTCAAACTTGGTTGGTCAAACCAAAAACACATGTACAGTGTTTAGCAAAGAGTAACTCGTGTAGTGTGTGCAAACCAGCAAAAGCTTGTCATACATGTGAGGTGATATGTGAAAAGAAATCAATCACAAAGTCTACAAAATTCATCACACAGAATTTAAAAGAGACTATCACCTAAAGAGTTACATCATATAACTCCCACATCTCCTAGAACATAAGCTTGCAATCATGTAAGTTTCTTGTATTTAGCCTCTTAATTATGTGAATTGGCATCAAGCCTAATAGTACACACCAGTTTTAATTAAATGAATTGGCATCAAGCCTAATAGTACACACCAATTTTAAGCATTTAGTAATTAAACTGAGGCTACACCTTATGTTCTTTTTGTGCATGTGCTACACTTTCTCGAGCACAAAATCTTATGATATGCACTAAGGTGTTCATGATTGGTTAGTGAACAGTGGTGAGATGGTTATTTATGCCTTTCTCAAAAAGATCAAGTCCGACAGTCAAACAATATGTGACTTCAAGATTAAGACAAAGTGATAAACACCATAAACATCTTTCCCACATAACATGCATTACAAAGCTTCAACTAGTAAAGTGCAATAAATAAGCTCATCAAAGCTAAACAATGTACATAAGATATGTTATGTGAAAATAAATTGACCAACCTTGTTTTCAAAAACCAAGAAAAACAATGTCAAACATATTTTTGCTTTCTCCTTTTCTCCTTTTTTATTTATTTATTTAAAAAAGAGAAAATAAATAAATCCTAGAATGAAATGCATGAATGTAATGCAATGCAAGTCCTAGAAAAAACACAAAAACACAAATACCAAAGAACAATGGTCACAGAGGAATGAGCAATGAAGCACAAGGACCAAGAAAGCCAAAAGCAACTTAGGGACACCGAAGAACACCAATCACTTGACGAAGTGTCTCAAACTTACTTCCATCAAGCGATTTGGTAAAGATGTCAACGTTTTGACGATCAGTAGGGATATACTCAAGAACAACAATTTTCTTTTCAACCAAATCCCTAATGAAGTGATATCTAAGTTCAATGTGTTTGGTCTTAGAGTGCTAAATAGGATATTTAGATATATCTATAGCACTAGAATTATCACAATAGACAACCATGGTGTCTTGAGGAATCCCATAATCACTCAAAAGCTTTTTCATCCAAATGAGTTGAGAACAGCAACTCCCAGCAGCAATATTCTCTGCCTCAGCAGTGGATAAAGAAACAGAATTTTGCTTCTTACTCATCCAAGCCACAAGATTGGCTCCAACATAAAAACACCCCCCAGTGGTGCTTTTTCTGTCATCAGCATTCCCAGCCCAATCAGAATCAGAAAAACCAGCAAGAGACAAATTCGACTCTTTGCTATAAAATAATCCATAATCACAGGTTCCACTCACATATTTTATAATTCTCTTAACAACATTTAAATGAGAAACCTTAGGATTAGACTGAAATCTAGAGCAAACACCAACACTAAAGGAGATATCAGGCCGACTAGCAGTTAAATACAAAAGACATCCAATCATGCTTCTATACAAAGTAACATCAACAAACTCACCTGATGGATCAATTGTTAATTTTGGATTAGCAGCCATTGGTGTTCTAGCATGAGCAGCCTTGTCCAGTCCAAATCTTTTGACTAGATTTCTTGCATATTTAGCTTGATTGATGTAGATTCCTGACTCTGTTTGCTTTACCTGCAATCCCAAAAAGTAAGCCAGTTCACCAACCATGCTCATTTCAAACATCGCCTTCATTTCATCTGCAAAAGAATGAGCAAGAGAGTCATTAGTAGCACCAAAAACAATGTCATCAACATAAATTTGAGCTACAACAAAACCAATCTTATCCTTTCTTATGAAGAGAGTTGTATCTGCAGATCCCCTTTTCAATCCATGCTCAGTGAGATATGCAGTCAATCTATCATACCAAGCCCTTGGAGCTTGCTTCAAACCATAGAGGGCTCTCTTCAACTTGTAGATATCATTCGGTCTGTGAGGATCAACAAATCCCTTAGGTTGCTCAACATATACCTCTTCTTGTAACATCCCATTTAAGAAAGCACTCTTGACATCCATTTGATACAACTTGAAGTTGAGATGACTTGTTATGGCCAACAATATTCGAATGGATTCCAACCTTGCAACTGGTGCAAAAGTCTCATCAAAGTCAATTCCTTCCACCTGTGTGTACCCTTGTGCAACAAGTCTTGATTTGTTTCTGATCACTGTGCCATGTTCATCTGAATTGTTCTTAAAGATCCATTTAGTTCCAATCACATTTACACTTTCTGGCCTAGGAACTAATTCCCACACATCATTCCGAACGAATTGATGAAGTTCTTCATGCATGGAATTTACCCAATCAGCATCTTGAAGTGCTTCATCCACCTTCTTCGGTTCAAATTGGGACATATAACATGAGTGAGTGATCACGTTCAAGGCTTTTGATCTCAATCTCATGTTATCATTCAGATTGCCCAATATATTTGTGGGAGGATGATTCAATCTCACTCTAGAGGATGGATCCTTAACTAGAGATGTGATGGTACCTTTCTGTTCAGATGGAGGACTGAGCTCACTTTGTACCTGTCGAGGGTCATGAACCGGAGTGGATGGTTCTTAACTTGATAGTACTGAGACTGTATCATTCAACACCAGCAGCTTTTCTTCACTATGTTTCCCCACATACTCAGTAGGAAGTGAATCATCAACTTCTAGGGACTTATCTTGAACAAGAGCAGTGCTCTCTAAAAGTGCTTCTGAACATACTTCATCATTTATTACAACATTTGAAGATTCCATGACTGTTTTGGTTCTCAGATTGTACACTCTATAAGCTCTACTAGTGGAAGAGTATCCTAGAAAGTATCCTTTGTCACTTTTTGCATCAAACTTTTCTAGGTTCTCTCTATCACGTAGAATGTAACAGTCACTGCCAAATATCCTGAAATATTTGACAACAGGTTTCTTCCCTCTCCAGAGTTCATAGGGAGTTTTCTTGGAATCAGGTCTAAAATACACTTGGTTGAGTGTATGGCAAGCAGTGTTGACTGCTTCTCCCCAAAAGGATTTTGGCAACTTTTTGTTGTGTAACATGACCCGTGCCATCTCCTGAACAACCCTGTTTTTCCTTTCCACAATCCCATTTTGTTGAGGTGTCTTAGGTGATGAGAACTCTTGATGAGTGCCTTGATCATTGCAGAAAGTAGCCAGCTTTGTATTCTCAAATTCTCTTCCATGATCACTTCTGATTCTGGCTATCACTGTATCTTTCTCAACCTGCAATTTCTTGCACAGATGTATCATCTTCTCAGGAGCCTCAGCTTTATCCTTCAAAAGCACAACCTAAGTATATCTAATAAAGTCATCCACAACAAATAGAATATACTTCTTTCCACCCATACTTTGAACTCTGGCAAGACCCATGAGATCAATGTGTAATAACTCTAAAGGTCTTGAAGTTTGAACACTAGTCACAGACGGGTGCTTGGATTTTACTTGTTTATCTATCTGACATGGTCCACAAATGCACTTATCTATCTTCTCAAACTTAGGTAAACCGATAACTGCCTCACATTTGGAAATCTTCTCTAACTGCTTAAGGCTGGCATGCCCCAACCGTTGATGCCACAAATCAACTTGATCAATCTTTGCACTAAAGCACTTGTTGGTTACACTTGGTGTTATGCCATAACAGTTGTCAGCTGTCCTTATGCCAACACACATACAGTCACCTTTTCCATCAAGTATCTCACATTCATACTTGGTGAAAAGAACATTTAATCCATTGTCACAAATCTGGCTTATGCTGAGTAAATTGGCCTTCAATCCATCAACATACCAAACATCTTCAAACACTGGCAATCCTGGAATGTCCATAGTACCAATGCCTCTGATCACAGATTTGCTTCCATCTCCAAAAATGACTGTTCCAATCTTTCCTTCAAAGAGTGTTTTGAATAAACCTTTATTTCCTGTCATATGCCTGGAACAACCACTATCCAAATACCAAAGACAAGAATCACGTGCCTTTAAGGCGGTTAAAGCAGTATAACATACATAATTCTTATCACATATGATCATGCCAAGATACTCAAGGAAAGATTTAACAAAGACAACAAAAGGCAAAGACAACAAGTAGACAAGTTGACATATAAGCAAAAAGATTTTCCAAGAATCCATGACAACAGGGGTCAAGGATCAGCTCAGAGATCAAAAAATCTCTAAGAAAATAGCTACCCGCTCTGATACCACTTGAACGGTTTTAAACCCCTTAAAACAACCAGATTGGTTAGCCTAGTTAATTAGCCAAGTTGTTACTTAGTCAAATTATGCAATTCTAGATTAAAACAATCAAATAATCATATCAAACATATAAAGCAGCGGAAATATAAAAGACACAATGATATGATCACCCAGGAAACCACACGGTAAAAACCTGGGGAGGATTTGACCCACCGATCTTCAAGGCAAACCTGAATCCACTATGAAAGAATCGAAGTTCATACAAAAGGACCTACAAGCTCCCCGCTCGACTTCCTAATGCTACCCACCAGTAGAACTTATTGACACGACCACGTGCAAGCTCCGAATCCACGGACTCCTTCTTTCTTGAATTCTTCAATCAGCTACAAGCACCCACACTTGATATTCTTTAAGCTTCAATGGTAGCAACCGAGTTGATCATCAAGATGTTGAAGTAATCTCTATCTTGAAAACCCTAAGCTTTGTGTAAAGGAAAGCTCCTCTAGATCTCACAAGAGATTTACACAAAACCGCAATGTATGAGCAACAATACAACTGGAGCAACTCTAAAAACGTGGCTAAGGTTTTTCTTTATATACCTAGGGTAAAAACAGAAAACCCAAAACGTTTAATGAGTTAGGGCTGAGCTGGAATATTCTGCAGAAAAACATTCTGCCCGAGATTCGATCGATCGAGCTGTTCCTTCGATCGATCGAGCCAGGCCGAAATGCACCAATGCATCTACAGCCACTCGATTCCAACTTTACATGAAAGACCCAACTTTGAGCAAGTCTAAACAAGACTAAATAACCTGTTTTGATCATGGTTTGCCAACAATACAAATTAGAGTTCTAAATACATAAAATCCTAAATCTTTAGAACCTAACATACTTTGTCGAAGCCGTAAACCAACATGGGAATAGGATAGGAATACTCTTAATCACCCCTGAGGGATCCCACATACCTTTGGCAATCAAGTTGAACTTTGAAGCTACTATTAACATGGCTGAATATGAGGCTTGTATTCCCAGAATGGAAGCTCTTTGAGAGTTGAGGGTAAAAGAGGCCGAAGTCTTTGGAGATTTAACTTTGGTTATAGCCTAAGCATAAAAGTTGTGGAAGGTGAAGGAGGAACACTTGAAGCCTTATCAACAATACTTGGAGGACTTGAGCAAGACCGTTGACAAAATTGAATACACAATCATCCCTAAAGCTCAAAATCAGTTTGTGGATGTCTTAGCTACCTTAGCCTCCATGGTTGAAATACCCGAGGGAGTGTGGACATGACCCTTGGAGATTGAGCAAAGTTTTGAGGAAGTGCACAAAAGGAAGACCGAATCTTCAATAATGATCGTAGAAGAAAAGGAAGTTCTGTGGTACTATGACATCATGAAGTTCTTGGAACTAGGGGCATATTCGGATGGTGCCGACAAGAGAGAACGTCGTTCCATTAGGATGATGGCAACACAATACATCCTCTGTGAAAGGCAACTCTATAGAAGTTCCTACGATGGTATACATCTTCCTTGCTTGAAGAAGGAAGAAGCCGAGAGGGTAATGGAAGAAGTTCATCAAGGGATTTATGGCCCTCATATGAATGGAAGAATGTTAGCCAAGAAAATCCTAAGGATAGGGTATTACTTGAATACCATGGAGACCAATTGTGTGGACTATGTGAAGAGTTGCCATGATTGTTAAACACACACCAACTTGAACCATGTACCACCTAGTGATTGGAAGGATAGCTCCTAAGTCTTCAAATGGGCATGAATACATTCTGGTGGCAATTGACTATTTCACCAAGTGGGTGGAGGCAGCCTCTTACTCTGTATTGAAGGTTAAGCATGTGGCTCGATTCTTAGAAAACAACATCATATGCCGGTTTGGGATGCCCTAAGAGATCATTTCTGATAATGGTTCCCACTTTGAGGGGGAGGCTCGAAGGATCATGAAGTTCTACAATATTGAGCATCACAAGTCTTCACCGTATCGACCACAAGCTAATGGGGCCATAGAAGCAGCTAATAAGAATGTAAAGAATACCCTAGCCAAGATGGTAGAAACATACAAAGATTGGGCCGAGAAGCTTATGTTTGCCTTATGGGGTTATAGAACTTTTATCTATGCGTCAACTAGGGCAACACCTTACTTTTTGGTTTATGGTAGTGAGGTGGTGCTTCCTATTGAGGTGAAGATACAATCTTTGAGGGTATTGGTAGAAAACAAGGTCCTAGAAAAGGATTAGGCTAAGGCGAGATATGAACAATTGGTTTTGATAGATGAGAAGAGAGTTAGGGCACAATATCATGCACAAGGGTACCAAAAAAGGATTGCTAGAGCATTCAACAAGAAAGTGAAACCGAGAAACCTTAAAGAGGGGGACTTGTTCCTAAAGGTGCTTAAAGATGAGACTTTTGATCCAAGAGGAAAGATAAAGCTGAGGTGGTCTGGGCCTTTTATCATTAAGAAAATCATGTCTAGAGGTGCTACAAGGATCACAAATTTGGATGGGGCAAAGATGCTTCACCCAATTACCATGGATAAACTCTGGAAATACAACATTTAAAAGAAAAATAGAAAAAAGCCTGCTAGGTTGAAAACCCGAAAGGGTGACCTAGACAAAAGTTAAGGTAAGAGAACACCGCTAGATTGAAAACTCGAAAGGGCAGTCTAGGCAAAAGTTGAGGGAAAGACCATAGGCATGGCGAAAATTCCCGAAGGGACGTCATAGGTAAAAATAACATGGCAAAGGAAAAAGAAAAGAAAAATAAATAAATAAATGAGATGGAAATAAGCAAAGATAATAAAAAAAAAGTGATTCTCTTATTGCTCAAATTAAAAGATGATAAGATTGTTTTCAAAGGGGATTTGGAACATTCTAATCCTTTACTAAATTCAAAAACAAAAACATGAGAATCATAAAAGTGCAGAAAGTAAAATATGGGGCATGTAAAGGTGGTCACTTAGCCTTCCTTGCTTTCTTGCTAGTCTTCATGTAAGCTTTCTCATCCCTCAGAATCCACTTCATGTCATCCTCCAACCATTGCTTGTACCTCACAGTGGGATAGATGTATCAAGGAGGAGCAATGTCTTTTGTCACCCTATGACGTGGCCAAGCCTCACTAATCCTGCCTAAGATCCTATTGGTAAACACCTCGGTGTGGAAGGCACCTTCATCATCAGGAGCTCCTTGATGTTCTCCAAATTGCCTTGAGATACGACAAGTGGAGTAGTATGAGCAGCAACGAAGTCCAACTAAAGGCACACAGTAGTCCTTGCAGCAACTGTGGACCATGCTTGAGATTTGCCACCACTCCACAACCCATTGAATGTTGGTCTCCTTAATGTGAGCCATAAGCTCCATGTACGCCTTAAAGCTCATGTCATTTTGGCGAAGCCGAATGTCCCTAAGATGCCTAGGGAGGTATGTGCTAGGAAGTACAGTAGGAGGTTGAAGTAACTAAAGCCTTTCTTGTAGCCATATCTCGGAAAAAAGAGAGACAGAGAGAGACAGAGAGAGAGCATGAGTGAGAAAAAAAAATAATGATGAAAGACGATATAAGGTGCTTCGATGGGTTGAAAACCAAAAGACAACCCATGAAAAATTAGGGGAATCCTGCTACGTTGAGAACCTAGGTAAAAGTTAGGGATTATAACTAAAGAAGAAGAGGACTTCCCACGAAAAAGCTTGTTTCCTTCCTATGAAAGGCATCCAAACCCTTGAGGGTTTCCACAAGATCAAGCCCACCGAGTTACCTCTCTTTAGCTCATAAGCCACCATGCACATCCTGAGGTCCACACAATATAACTTTTGAACCAAGAAATACCTTGCAAGAGCACATAAGCAAAAGACATTAAGAAACTGTGAACGTGGCCTCTCACCCATAGGAAGGGCCAAACCGGAAAAGTACTCAAAAACCAACCTAAGGTTAAGTTCGCCAAAGACACACCACCTATTTGCCGTAGCAGAAGGGACGCCCAACACAACTTGTAGCAAGGAAGGGAGATCCCCACCCATGGTAGGGAAGATGAGATCATCAATCTTTGGTTCACCCATGATAGCACCAAATTTTTCAATAGTGGGGCATAGTTCTATTCCATTAAAGCGGAAAACATACCGAGAAGGAACCCAATAGTTGGCAGCAGCATGAAAAAGAGGCTCATCCACCCTAATTTGATGGTATGGAAAGACACAAGAAAGACCACAGGGGGTGATGGAATCCTTGAAATCTAGACTAGGCCTCCTAACCCAAGTCAAGACATCAAGTAGAGAGTTTTTTGCCATTGGGAGACCTCAAAAAGGGGCTCTTTAGGTTGTAAATACATTGGTGAGGGTTTTGAACTTAAATGGCTACTTTTATACTTAATTAGGGCAGTTAGGGTTTCCTCTTATTCGCAGCCCACGTACGCAAGGTCAACCCTGCGTACGCAAAGTCAAAGCTGAGTACGCAGGCCCATCCCCACGTACGCATGGCAGAAGCCCATTCTCCCCTGTTTTAAGCTTGGTTTTTCACTCTAAGGCATTCCTATGGGGATTCAAATCCTCTAGATTTCCTAGGGTACTCTACCAAATAGATTTCCTTAAATCTTAACCATTCTTTAATGATTTAATGGTCTAGATTTTGCCATGATAGCATTCTACTAACAATAATCTTAATTGTTTTGTTTACAACATTATTTTATTATTTTAAGAGTATTGTTAGTGGAATGCTGACATGGTAGAATCTAGACCCTTAAATCATAAAAGAGTGGTTAGGATTTAAGGAAATCAATTGGTAGAGTACCTTAGGAAATCTAGAAGATCTAAATCCTTCCTAGGGTTCCTACGACCTAAATGGTCATCCAGAGCATATTCCAAGCACAAGATTTCAAGCATCAAAGAAGCATTGTTGTATAGAAATATATAATTAACCATTTATCTTGTAAATTAAGTGCTAGTCCCAATTGAAAGCATAAGTGTAAAAAGATGTTCTTAAGTACAACCCTTTGTCCCAAACTAAATTCAAATGTTTTCTAAAGGAAATAAAAAACAACAAAAGCAACAAAAAAAGAGAAAGTTGTGTGTTGTATGCCTATATGTCTAGACTGCAGGTAATCAATGGTGCCGCCTCTTCCTTGGCTGATAGCTAGGAGTCGCCTCCGAATCCTCCTCATCACCTCCATCATCATCATCATCATCATCACCACTACCCAGGTAGGCCGCCCCTCTAGGACCATACAAGCTCCTTGAATAGTTGGTCACCTCCAGCTTGAGATTCCCAGCCAACCATACCAACTCCTCATGCTCTTGGATGGTAGGATGTAGTTCAAAGAAAGAAGGGTTAGTGACCAAACCAAAAAGAAAGAAATGGCAAAAAGATAAAGAACAAAGGGAAGGAAAGACTCACCACTCAGGTGTTGGGAGGAAAAGGATAGCCATGACATTAGGGTTATGGGGCACGTCACGCTCCCGAGCAAAGCCATCAAGGCCATAAGCATAAACTGTCCAAGGGAGATGTGGAGGGTCAATGAGCTCACCACCAGCAGGCTCCTCCTATTACAATTTTCCACCATTAGAAGTCATGACAAATAAGGTAAAGGAAAAGAAGAGAAGAAGAAAGGTTGAGCATATACCTGAGCTGTAATGGAAGGCATGAGGCGAGTGACGTTAAACTCCTCATAGTCCAATCCCTCAAGAAGCCGCCCGGCGTAAGGAATGCCACTACCCCATGAGTTGTACTCAGCATCGGTCATGGAGTGTGGGGCAAGCATGAACTCAGGAGGATTTATCAGAATCTGTGGGTCATCCCTACCCACCAGTTGACACCACACCCTCTCTGCCAAGTAGAATGTCCTCAAGCCCGCTCCTTCAAAGGGCCAGGTAATCTCTGAAGCAATGATGGTAGCAACTTCCAAGTCCAGAGAAGCAAGAAGGGGCTGGCCGGCCCATGGAGTCCAGTTGACCTATAATGATACAAGGTTATAAGAAGAGTATCCTAGGGGAAATGCATGAAGAAGCATGATAACTAGAACTCTTAAACTCTCCTCATTCGAAGTTAACCCAGCAAGGTGTGCCTTAACTCGAGGGAACTCCCTTAGACTTAGATTAATGCCTAGAGTTATGAGGCCATACCTGTTGGGGACATATTTTTATGTAATTGGCATATCCTTTGACAAAACGCACTTTACTTGTATTTGGGTAAATCTAAGTGGGTTCAAGATGATCATCACAAGTGGTTAAATTGAAGACATGAAGATTACTCAAGAACTGCTCAAGAAAAGTGCAATCTGTAGGTCTCGATACCTCCTTGACAGAAGCTCAATCTGTCGAGATTCATTAAAGCTCGATAGATGTCTCGATCGATCGAGCTTACGGATTTTCAGATTATAGCCACAATGTTTTTATTCTAAAAGGCTATTTGTTTATGGGTTTGTATAATCCTTATTAGACTAGGAAAACCCAAGGTTTGTGTAAACCTATTTGGAATAGGAGAGCCCATTAAGCTCCTATTTAAAGGAGGTGGGAAAAAGAAAAACCTAACCCTAGAGAGCTTCATAAGGTTTTCTTTTTGAAACCCTAGCCTCCTCCTACAGAAAAAAGAGTTCTTGCTGCGTTTCTTGTACGCCTTTGGGTTTTGTAACCAAGCAAAGTCTCTTGCACCAACATTGAAGATCTTATTGGTGTTTCTATGTGAAGCTGCTGCAAATCAACTACAACAATCAAAGGGTTGCTGTGGAGTTAGTCACGTACTGGGATTCATGCAAAGGAGTAAGCCGCGTACTGGGATCCGCGCATCAAATTGGTTAGTCACGTACTTGGGAGCCGTGCATCAAAAAGGGGAACTGTCACTACAGATCAAGTCCAATTGGGTATTGGGGTAAGGGTTCAACTGTAGGTTGGTAAGGTACTTGGGATTCCTTTACTTGTAACCGCTTGATTTGATAATAGTGGAGTTTCGGGAGTGGTGACCTGAAAATCACCCGGTGGGGTTTTTGCCGTAAGGGTTTTCCCCATTCGTAAACAAATCACCGTGTCATTTAATTTCCACTGCATATTTAGTTATTTGGTGATTTGTTTGTACTTTCACGTATTTGCATGTTAAATTGATTAATTAATAACTTGGCTAATTAATTAATTGGTTTAATCACAAGGGGTCATTCAGTTTGTGGCCTATCAAGTGGTATCAGAGCAGGCACACTCTGATTAGGTTTAATCTTTGCTGTGTTGATCCATTGACCCCTGTTGTCATGAAAACTCTTGATTGTTTTGATTTGCATGATCTTATGTTGAATGATGATGATGATATTCAAGATGCCTATTGCAAGCTTTATAATTTTTGTATGACATCTCTTGAATATTCTGCAAAATTAAAAGCTAAATTTAAAAAGGTCAGGCTTGAAAAAGATGATTTGATTGCAAAATTGGATGAAGCCAATAATTTGAATGAGAATTTTAAAAATCAAATTTCATCTCAGGTGGACAAAATTAAGGGTTTGGAAGAGCAACTAGTTGAATTTAAAACTGAAGTTGAAAAATTAACTAGTGCCAAACTTGTTGTTGAGCCTAACTCAAAAGAAAAAGATTTTTATATTCCCCCATTTAAAAGGAATAATGAAGAATTGAAGGCTAATATTGTTAGGATAGACAAAGGTAAAATTTCTGATGTTAACGCTGAAGTTTCTAAACCTATGTCTAAAACTCCTCCTAGGTTGAATAAAAATTCTGAATTTGTCCTCACTTGTCATCATTGTCATATTGTTGGTCATATTAGGCCAAATTTTCCTAAGTTGTCAACCTCTAAGGTTAGACCTCCTTCTAGGAAGCCGAGTAGCTTTAAAACTACTCATGTTTGTCACCATTGTGGTGATTCTGGTCACACTTGCCCTAATTGTTTCAAGTTGTTTCCTCATAAGCGAGTGTCCAATAGGTCTCATCCTTTGTCTAAAGGCTCTGTACCTATTCTTGGTAAGTTATTAAAAGTTTTGAGCTTTTTGACTCAATTTCAGGGGAATTCTAATTCCTCTATGTCCTTTAGTAATTATACTAGGACACGTGCCTTTTCATCTTCACGGCCAAAGACTCGTGCTGTGTGGGTGATAAAGGATCCTAAGACTTAATTGTCTTTTCTGTTTGTCCTTTGCTTTATTTCTTTCTATCTAAAGTTGGACTTTCTTTCTTGATTTCTTATTTGTTTTTGGAATCATGCTTTCATGCATTTGCATCTAGTTTTATGCATTGCTTTGCTTTGTTTAACATGTTTTTGTTTGGTTATTTTTCAGTTTTGCTTATTTTTGTTTTTCATATAAAATTTTAAATTTTTTTTTGAAAAATCAGAAAAATCAGAAAAATACAAAAACAGTGTGTGTTTTGTGTACATTGGTACTTGTGTACCTTGGATGGCCATTGAAACAAAGTTTTCTAAACTTTGTATCTTTTGTAGCTTAGATGAGCATCTTTATGCACAACTAAGCAAGTGAGCTTTGTGGCTCTTGTTTGTGATGAGTAAGATTAAGTTATCTCTTAAACTTAACACTCATATCACTCTTTTTGACGGGTAGGACTAGAAAATCCTAAGAGAAAGGCATAAATGACCATCTCACCACTGTTGCCCGCCAATCATAGTATGACACCTGTATGCTTCGGCATAGCAAAAGTGTAGTGTCATAGACACCTGTATGCTTCGGCATAGCAAAAATGCAGTGTCAAAGACATCGGTATGCTTCGGCATAGAAAAAGTGCAATGTCTATGCTTAACATGTTGGGTATTTCTTTTCTCTCTTTTTATGCCCATGCATGATATGCTTAAAAGAAAAAAAAAATGCAATGAAAACAAAAAGCAAAAAGATTAAAATGCTTTAAATATGATTGCAAGCGTGTTTTCTAGGAGATGTGTGAGTTATAGGATGTACCTCGAAGGTAATAGTCCCTATCAAACAGTTATGATTGTGTGTGAGTTAAAGTTATTTTCTCATATCTCAGATCGTCATAACATGTATACACATATGCAATCTTGCGATGTTTTTCACACACAACACGTAATATTCTTTGCTACTCTTGATACATGTGCAGGTACAATGTGATTTGGCCATCACAAGTGTTTACATGTGCTAATGTATACTCACTAAACTGTCTTGACTTGTTTTTGAAATATAAAATTGGTTAGACTTGTTTAGTGTGTGTGTGTGTGTGTTTCTGAGGATCCATGTGCTTAAAATGTTTGATGAGAGATGATTTTGAGAGCTTAATATGTTGATTGGATCATTGGTTGAGGTGCTTGTTTGATTGCATTCATGTTTGTGTTTTTCTCTTCTCGAAAAACTGCTTTTTAAAGATGGCTCGACACCTCCTCGATACCTTGTTATCTGTCGAGATTCTCAAGCCTTTTTCTTATCGCAATGCCGACACCTGGTGGATCGATCGAGAAAGTTTTTGACCTTTCGTTAGCTTCTCGACACCTGGTCGATCGATCGAGCTTCTATTCTTGTGTCTTTGCCTTCTTCTTGACACCTGTCTCGACACCTCTCGATCGATCGAGATTCCCTTGCATGCATTTCATTTTTTTTTGTTTTGCATTTTGTTTTGTCCATAACATCTTGTTATTCTTTTTCTTGTAGGTCTATGGTTCCTTGTTCTCCTCGTTTCCCTCTTTGTCAGTTTTCTGTCTGTCTCCTGTCATGTCTTTTGGCTTTTTATGCCCTTTGACAATCGTGTCAAAAAGGGGGAGAAATTTGAGAATTGAATGTCATTCCTCAGGGGGAGTAATAGACTTAGGGGGAGAACTTCATGTTAAAGGGGAGAATGTTTTTGTTGTAACTAATTAAGGGGGAGAGTTAGTTTGATACACATTGATATTGATATATTTTTTGTGTTGTGTATCTTTTGGTTTTGTAACCATTTACATACATCATGTTTTGTTTCTATATTTGATAATGATGTATGTGTTTCACTCTTTATCTCACATGTGTTGTTTCTTTTCTCTCTTTATGCACATGTTTCTTGTTTATCTAACTTGTCATTATTTTCCACATGGTACCTTGATGTGTTTTGTTTAGTGCCTTTCAGGAAAGACAAGTTAAAGCCAAGTCAAGATTCCGAACCTTCTTCTTGCAGCAACTTCCAAGGTTCAGATCTTTTAGACTAGGCTTGTTTATTCTGTAATCTTGAGTAGAATGTATTCTAGGACATTCAATGTACTCTTGTGGTTTTGCCACGGATTGCCAAAGGGGGAGATTGTTGGGGACAACGCACTTTACTTGTATTTAGGTAAATCTAAGTAGGTTCAAGATGATCATCACAAGTGGTTAAATTGAAGACATGAAGATTACTCAAGAACTGCTCAAGAATAGTGCAATCTGTAGGTCTCGATACCTCCTCGATAGAAGCTCAATCTGTCGAGATTCATTAAAGCTCGATAGATGTCTCGATCGATCGAGCTTACGGATTTTCAGATTATAGCCACAATGTTTTTATTCTAAAAGGCTATTTGTTTATGGGTTTGTATAATCCTTATTGGACTAGGAAAGCCCAAGGTTTGTGTAAACCTATTTGGAATAGGAGAGCCCATTAAGCTCCTATTTAAAGGAGGTGGGAAAAAGAAAAACCTAACCCTAGAGAGCTTCATAAGGTTTTCTTTTTGAAACCCTAGCCTCCTCCTACAGAAAAAAGAGTTCTTGCTGTGTTTCTTGTACGCCTTTGGGTTTTGTAACCAAGCAAAGTCTCTTGCACCAACATTGAAGATCTTATTGGTGTTTCTATGTGAAGCTGCTGCAAATCAACTACAACAATCAAAGGGTTGCTATGGAGTTAGTCACGTACTGGGATTCGTGCAAAGGAGTAAGCCGCGTACTGGGATCCGCGCATCAAATTGGTTAGTCACGTACTTGGGAGCCATGCATCAAAAGGGGGAACTATCACTACAGATCAAGTCCAATTGGGTATTGGGGTAAGGGTTCAACTGTAGGTTGGTAAGGTACTTGGGATTCCTTTACTTGTAACCGCTTGATTTGATAATAGTGGAGTTTCGGGAGTGGTGACCTAAAAATCACCCGGTGGGGTTTTTGCCATAAGGGTTTTCCCCATTCGTAAACAAATTACCGTGTCATTTAATTTCCACTGCATATTTAGTTATTTGGTGATTTGTTTGTGCTTCCACGTATTTGCATGTTAAATTGATTAATTAATAACTTGGCTAATTAATTAATTGGTTTAATCATAAGGGGTCATTCAGTTTGTGGCCTATCAATACCTAACAACCCACCACTACAAAAAGAAGCATAAGCCACATGTTAGATGCAAGATGAAAGATGATAATTTGCAAGATGACAGTTGCAAGATGATACAGTTTACAAGACTACAAGCTATAAATGAAAATGCAAGGAATGAAAAGAGAACTAACCTCAAGGAGCTTCCAAGGTGCCATAAGCTACCGCTAGGTGCCCCGGTTGAGAGTGTCAAGGGTGGAGTAAAGATAGGCAAGATATGCCTGCCCTTAGTTGGCCCTCAGTGCATCTCCAAAGTCTTGAAAGAGGGTCAACCCCTTCAAAGACACCGTTTTCCCACCATTGGCAAAGTGATAAGCTCCCAACAAGTGTAGAAGGAAGGCCCTAGCCATATAGGCGCGCTCCTCCGTAGTTCTCTATGGGAAAAGCATGTAAATCCGACACCAAGTCGAAGTAGCAGATGGTCTCAGTGAAGCATTCCTCCCTAACATGTTGAGACCCAGCTGGATGCCCAACACGCTGCTCAAGTTGATGATGGCCCCTTCGAAGCTAAGGCCGGTCATGCGGTAGAAGTTGTAGGGAGACACCGTCATCTTCCGCTCAGCAATATGAAAGGTGTGAGTAGTATCCCACCACCTCTTAATAAGGCATTTCACCAAGGTAGCACTCGCGGACCTTTGTGGAAGAAGGCCATTGATAAGCTCGAAGCCCACCTCCCGGATATAGGCCCTGGTTTTGGGGACAAGAAGGTTGTACTACTCCACCACCTTGTTGGTACTTCCCTTACCAGCGTAAGGGGATGAGGACTGCAAAAGAAGAAGATAACATTAAATTTTTTATTCAAGTGAAAATGATGAAAAATGATATTTTTGATGCAAGAATAAAGACGAAAAGAAGGATGCAGTGATGTTCAGATGCAAAAATGACAAAAAGAGGTGTTAGGATTGCATATAGAAGTGAAACAGTTGAAATAGAAGTGAAACAATTGAAATAGAAGTGAAAAAGGGGCAAAGTAAGGCCTCTGCTAGGCGTCTCAAGTACGTGGGTCAAAGTCCACGTATGCAGATAGGACCCCGCATACACAAACCCATTCCCAGATACGCAAAGCCTCAAGAATAGAGTTGCATATGCAAGAACAAAGATGCGTACAAATGAATTCAAGCTACGTATGCAGGCTCGATCCCATGCACGTAGAAGCACAAACAGGAACAGTCCTTTAACATTTTCTAGCATATATCACCCAAAATCAATCCTAAAAATGTTCCTATCCCTCCTAATGTGTCAGGATTTCATCTAAACCCATCCCATGACAAAACCTAAGCATTTGCATGGCCAAAAACACATCAAAACGCAAGATCAAAGAAGAACTTGAAAAATAAGAAAAGTTTGAAAAACTTACAGATTCAGCCATGGGAATGTGATTCTCTGGCTTATAGGTCAATGGTGGAGACCCTATCAATCTCACTACCCCACTCTAGCAGGTGAGGAGAAATGCATCAAAGGAAAGAACGTAGGAGGACTTTTTGGCCTTGGGTTCCATTAGAGAAGATGAAGAGAGTTTAGAGAGAAAATGAGAGAATAAGGGAGTTAAGAGAATGAGAGAATCAGAAGGTGAAAGGAAAAGAGAGGAGAGGGAGGTTTTTGTAGAGAGAAAAAAGAAGAGTTATGAAGAATATGAAGAGATGAGGTAAATGTAGAGAATGAAGAATAAAAAGAAATAGTTGGTAACCGTTAGAGAAAAATGAAAAGGTGGGAACACACCTGATGGCTAAACTATGTGTAGTTTAGGCCTCACCACTAAACTACGTGTAGTTTAGTCATGGATCAAGCATATCTAGAACATCATCCCCATGGAAGAGGTAGAAGATTCTTCCCCGATGGACCCAAGCATAGTTAAACAATCCCTATTGAGGAAGTAGAATATTCTTCCCTAGTGGATCAAGTACACCCAAAGTATCCTCCATGAGGAAGCAGAAGATTCCTCCTCAAAGTCCTTAGCATACCATGACAGAAGCAGAAGATTATTCCTTAGTGGATCACACATCTACAAAGTTACACTACTCCTCAGCAAGTCCATTTCTACTACCCCTTAGTGAGTTTCTCATCCCCAAGCAAGAGGCAGAAGATTCCTCTCCATACATACCTACTCCTCAGCAAGTTTCTTATCCCCAACCAAGAGGTAGAAGATTACTTTCCATATATACCTATTCCTCAACGAGTTGTCACCACCCCTAGTGGGTCCAACAATCAAGACTACACGTGCACATATCCTCTAGGAATTAAACATGCAGGCATGGTTGAAAAAGGTAGAGATAGTGGTAGAGAAACAGACCAAGGTTAACCCAGGGCAAGAGCCTCACCAGAAAAGGTAGAGAAAAAAGCAAAAAAGGCAAGAGGAGCGAGTCACCTAGAGAAGTTTAAGGCAAGAACCTTGAATGGACACCACGGAGACCATATCCTTTTGTTGTTTGTTGGGTTAGCTTGTAAGAGCACCCTTGTTTGTTTTCTTTTTTCTTTTTAAGTGACTGTGGGTGCAAGGGAAAGGGAAAATTAAAATTGGAGTCGCCACCTAGTTATATGGTTTAAGAACCATGAATATAGCATCCTTTCAAGAAAGGACCTTTGATCTTACTACCAGAGTTTGGGTTCGGAGTTTAGATACGCTCTTGGGAAGGTGTTAGGCACCCAAGATCGCCCAACTCTAAGGTTGTCCTCCCATCATTGTGTCCTATATCTTAACCCTATTAAAAACCATTTAAATACTTGTATTCTAGACTCACACACACACTAACATGCATCTAGCAAAAAATATGCCATCTTTAACCCTAAACACATACTTATCCATCTATCCAAATAAAAGAAAGCCAAACATAAAAAAAGAAAACCCTAACATTCATCTAAAACAAAATAGCAACTTAAACATGGTAGCAAGCATATCATCAGACAAAACATATCAAAAACAAAAAGTTAACACATTAGAAACTCTAATCATACATCTAAAAACCCTAACACAAATGCATGAACATTGCTAATGCATGACTTACCCTTAACTTACCTCTCAGCAACACAGCACCTATGGCATCAATGCATGAACATGTGAATGAATAGCATAGCATTAAAACATAAGAAAACCCTAACCTAAACCCTAATCTAAACATGTAATAACAACCAACATGTCAAAAGGGTAAGCAAATATTTTTATGGGGGTTAAAAACATGTGAAAAAGAGGCTATGCAGACAAACATGTGAAGACAGAACAAAACAAACAAAGAATTAGGGTTTTTTGGGTAACGGCATCACACACGCACGCTAGCACAGATTTGTGTATGCATGAGTTCAGCCTGCATGCGCAGGCTAGATCATGTGCATGCAGATCCTTACCCAGAAACCCTAATCAACACAGAAATTGAGCCAAAAAAAAAAAAAAAAAAAGTAAAATCTAGCAACCTATCATGCTTAAAGACAGAAAGAAAACCTAAAACTAACCTAAACAAACATATGTAAATATAAACTAAGCAAAAGAAACAGATTAAAACAAAGATTAAAGCAGAAAAGAAAAAGAAAATTTTTAAAGCATACCTTAAAGCAAAAGCTTCTACCATTCCCCTCAGTCAAATCTATTACAATTCAATGAAATAATAATTAATAATCTTAAACTCAAAGGATTGGGACCAGAAAAGGTCACAATCAAATAAAAAGAGACTTGAGGGTGTTTTGTGAAAATCTCCCTTTTGATTCACTATTTTCTAGTCAATCTTAAGTTTTTCCCGTGGAATTTCTGTGTGTTTTGAAAATGTACCATGTAAGGCTTATTATAGTTGAAAAAATGGGGTTTGGAATGGCTCCCAAATGATGTGGGATTCATTCCAAACCTTTGTCATTATTGTAAAAAACTTGCCTTTCTTATACTTTTGAAACCCTAGCTGCGTACGCAAGAATGTGCCTGCGTACGCATACTTTAGCTTACGTACACAGGCCGCGACTCACGTACACAGGCCGAGGGCCACTTTGGTCATTTAATTTTTCAAAAATAGACTTTTGCTCATTTAAAAGGATATATATTCCATTTTAACACTCCTTAAGTCATTTTAATATCTAATTGAGCTTTAAACTGACCATGGGCCTTAAAGTTCGAGCATCATTAGGGAATTGAAGCCTGAGTCATAAAGGGTACAAAATGCGGTGTCGACAGTGACTCTAGGATAGTGAGTCACTCGCCATTTACTTGCAAGTGGCGAAATAGGTTCTGGGATAGTGAATCTGTCGTTGCTTGTTTCCCGAGCAACAAAGGTGGTACTTCGGACATACGAACCCCACGCAGCTCTTTGAAGTTGCACCTCGCCCCATGTATGCGTGATGTGTGTCATGTGCGTGGGTTGGGCTTGAGTCGTACGTCGAAACAAAATGTTTTGTCTCTTATTCTTTTGATTCTGTTAGCGAAACTCACGAATCAAAAGAGGGGCATCTGTAGACACCGCATTTTGTACCCCTTACAACTCCGACCCCTATTCCCCAATGATGCTCAAACTCTAAGGCCCAAGGCCAGTTTAGAGTTCAATCAAATATCAAATTGATTTAAGGAGTGTTAAAATGGAAAATATAACTTTTTTAAATAAGCAAAAATCTATTTTTGGAAAGAAAAGACCAAAGTGGCCTTCGGCCCACGTACGTGGGCAGCGGCCTATGTACGTGGGCCAAAGCATGCATACGTAGGCATACTCCTGCGTATGCAGCTAGGGTTTCAGAAGCATGAAAAAGGCAAGTTTTCTGCAATAATGGCTAAGGTTTGGAATGAATCCCACATCGTCTGGGAGTTGTTCCAAACCCCTTTTTTCCACATCGCTTGGAATGAACCCCTTTTTTTCCACTATATAAAGCCTTACATGGTACATTTTCAAAAGACATGGAAATCCCACAAGAAAAACCTAAGATTCACTAGAAAATAGTGAATCAAAAGGGAGTTTTTCACAAAACACCCTCAAGTCAATTTAATTTGATTGGGACCTTTTCTGGCACCAATCCTTTTAGTTTAACGTTGCTAATCACTTTCTTATTGGTTTGTGAATAGACTTGACTGAGGGGAACAGTCAAAATCAAAATTGGAAAGCTTTTGTGTGAGGTATTTAGTCTAAACTTTTCTTTTTCTTTTCTTTTATTTTCTGCCTTTAAATCTTCTTGTTTGCTTTGTTTGTTTGTTAGAACATGTTTTAATATGCTTTTCTAGATTAGGTTTACGTTTTTGTATGCTTAAAATGCATGTTAGGTTGTTAGAATTTTTGTTTTAAAGTTCTGCTTTGCTTTTGTGTTGTTAGGTTTTCTAGGCAACGGGTTGCGTATACATAATCTTGCCGTGCACGCAGGCTTGATTATGCGCACGCAGGCTTGCTCTTGCGTGCATAAGCCGTTGCCCAAAGACCCTAATTTTTATTCTCTTTTGTTTTGCTTCTACTTTCATATGTTTGTTTAGCTTCTATTCCCTATGCTTTTATGCTTTCAATACCTATGTTTCACATGTTTAATTGCTTGTTTTGCTATCACATGCTAGAGTTAGGGTTTGTTTAGTTTTGATGACATGAACATGCATTCACATGCTCACGCATAAATTCCATAGGTGCTGAGTTGCTGCAAGGTAAGTAAAAGGTAAATCATGCATTGGAAATGTCCATGCATCTGTGATATGGTCTTGCTTTGATGATAGAGATAAATATGCTTGTCTAATGTGTGATTTCATGTCTAAAGAGTTTGGAATACATATGATGATCTGGGCTTGCTGCCATGTTTGGTTTGCTGCCTTGTTTTAAGATGTATAATAGGGTTTCACATGCTAGGGTTTTGTATATGTGTGTGGTTTGGCTTCCTTTTGCTTTATAGATAGATAGGTATGTGTTTTGGGATGAATAATGCCATGATTGTATGCTTAGATGTATGCTAATGTGTGTGTGAGTATAGATACAAGTGTTGAAAATGTTTTTAATAAGGTTAAGACGTAAGACACAATGATGGGACGCCAACCTTAGGGTTGGGTGATCTTGGGTGCCTAACACCTTCCCAAGAGCTAATAGTAAGATCAAAAGGTCCTTCCTCGAGAGGACATTATATATATGGTTCCTAGATTATTGCCAAAACTAGGTAACGACTCCCCCCCTTGTGCCCAGAATGGCATTGATATGAGGAAACATTTGCTCCTGTTACTCGCCTACATCTATTAAATGTCTCATTGCTGTGGCTGTCATTTGCCGTTCGCTGTCAAGTTTGTCGCCTTCGCTGTGCTCTTTATGGCCTCAAGCAAGCTCCTCGAACTTGGTTTAAAAAGTTTAGCTAAGTTGTTTCTCAACGGAATTGCACTTAGAGTCCTCATGACATTGCTCTCTTCGTCCGAAGATCCTTTGCTGATATCACTCTTATTCTTCTTTATTTTGCTTACATGATGTGCTTTTCCTTTGTATATGTTTTTCTTTTGTTTATCAATATAAGTTTCTATCTTTACCATAAATTAAAAAAAAAAAAAAAATCACATGAGTTTGAAATCAAATTGTAGTACAATCTATACTACATCACAATAGGTGAAGTTTAATCATGGACGACATTTTTTTTTTTTTTTTTTTTTTTTTTTTTTTTTTTTTTGGTTTTGGAAAGAGGGATTTATTTTTATAAATAAGAACTACTACAACTGTCGAGGACGAGAATGTATACGATAGGCATATAACTTGTTTTGTATCACACACTATGCGTTTATGGCCTCATAAAACCCATTGAAAAAAATTAATTAAATTCAAACACGATCAAATTCACACTTTGCCTTCATGACATCATCATACTAAAAAAAAATTTAAATACTTCCAATTCAAACACAAAAAACACAGTAATTATGAAAATGAAAAGAGATTCATGAGCAAAAAATTTATAATAAGAGTCTATAGATTAAAAAACTAGCTTATAACATCATGGATATGCATGAGATATATTTACAAATAAAAATAATTAAATGCGGATTTAATTTTTTTTTTCCAAGTTTATATATGATATATAAAATGTTTGTATATTTGAAACTATAAAATAGCAACTAATAAAATAAATATGTTTATTTAAAATAAATGAAAAAAAAAATCATTTAAATTTTTATTCATGAAATTCTCAATTTTAATTAGTTTGTCCAACCCCTAATTGTATAATAATAATAATAATAATAATAACAATAATAATATAAGAAAATTGAATCAATGATAGTGATTTTTTATAAGGTTTATTAATTTTGATTTTATGGTTCTCACACTTAATAACTCATTTAGCACAAAAAATAAGAAAATTAAATTGGACTCCTTGATTTTTGTAGTGTAGTAAATAGTTATACCAAAATTAAGAAAATTGGATTGGACACTTAGCATAAAATTACACTCAAATTTGAGATCGAATTAGATTTTATCTTAGTTTTGGCTTTATATGTACTAGTGTGTAACTCTATGCATATGCATGGGTACAATTAAAAATAAGCACAATTATATGATTCAAATTATATATTTTTTTTAGATAAGGTTCAAATTATACATAGTATTAGTTTATACTTTTTTTAAACCATTCATTTCTAAAATATGTAATGGTTTCTCATTATATATATATATGATCTAGAATTTAATTGGTTTTAGACTATTCGGTTTTTGCACCCAATAATTTACTTATCACAAAAATTAAAAACTTAGATGGACATGTAGTAAAATTGGACTCCAATATAACCCAATTTAGAATCTAATTGAATTTAGACTCTTCAATTTTTACACTTAATAATTCACTTGACACAAAATTAAAAATTGAATAAGACACATGGAGAAAAATTGAGAATTCAGTTAAAATATAATTAGATTTTCTCTGAGCTTTGACTATTAATATATATATATATATATAGACTAGATTGTAACCTGTGTTTACGCGCGAAAATATTTAACAATAGTTATAATAAAGTGGTCCTTAACCAGATAATTGTGGTCATCATTTTTGAATTTGTGTTTAGTATTATGAATGGGTTATGTTGAATACATGCAAAAATTTTCCATTCATCGCATGTGCATAGTGTATTCAGAAGCTTTTCTATTTTTTACTTTTTAAATTTCAATACTTTTCATTCGTCCCAATTTAGGATTTTATACATTTTTCTATGAGATTTATGCATTTTTCAATCATTAAAGTACCTAGGTCTGTGATGAGACCTACCACATAAAATTTTGCCAAGAGAATTGCAAATCCATATTGATAGAGATTGGTAAATATGCAATCATAAGGTGATCAAAAACTAGTTCACAACAAAATTGCTCACCATTTTCCCTAGATAAAAGTCCTTTTTTTGGGGGGCAATATTGATGTAACTACTTGTACTATTCAATTGTTTGCATTTTTAGCTCAACTAGTAAAGTCTCTGATGATTGTATAAGAGATCTGGGTTCAACAATCCCTGCCTACACCAAAAACTAATTGGTGTCTTGGTATGATGATAAAAAGCTATCATCAGGAGTAGACACCATCGGTTGAAACTCTCTAAAAAAAAAAAAAAACGAACAAACAAACAAACCTATCTACAATTGCAACAAATACGGAAATTCTTAGTCAACTCATCATTCTAAATGGCACAACCTATAAAACTTGTAAAGAATAAAATGTTCACATCTAAAGAAGCATAGCCCTCTGTAAAAATCACATAATCGACATAATATTACACCACTAAAAAAAATGAGAAGTTGGAACAGAAAAAGAAACTTAAAGTTAGATTCAGTAAGATTGGTGTATTCCCGAACCTCTATTCCTACAATCTTTATTGAATAATATTGATGTCTTTATGAATAATATTTTTCTCGTTGTCTCTACTCTTAGTTTATGGTTTCAACTCCACGTAGCCTAGGATTTGTTTTCACCTACCAAAAAATCTAACCCACTAATCAAATCTAACCAAACTATATAAAAAATAAAAAAAATGAACCAAACAATTTTAGAGAATAAAACCTACCAAGCTATGTCAAACCATGGCCAAGTTGTCGTAGTGTAACAGTGGGTAGTGGCCCTCATGGTGGTGGTGGCTTTCAAATTTTTCTCTTCATAGATTTGAGTTCTTTGTGTTTGTTTCTCCATAATCTGTGAGACATGAAACAATGTTTCACTTTTTAAAACGTTTTTTAATTGGACTCATTGGTTTCTACATTATTGTAAATACAATGAATATTTGGATGGATATTTATAGTGTGGTCTCACATTTGGCACCAAAATTAAAAAAAAACTTTTGAGACACATCACACAAATTGGACTTCAGGACTGGTCTCTCTGCCGCTAAGGAAGGTGGTTTCCCCCTCTTCTCTTAGGCAGTAGATGTGTTTGTCCCTTACACTAGTAAGGAGAGTTGTGTTTCTTTTTCCTTTGTCGTTTTTGTTTCTCTGTGTTGTCCTCTGTTCTTTTCCTCTTGAGACACCAAGGGTGATTTTCAAGCTTGTGGTTTTTTCTTTGTGGGCCAAGGGAAATAGTATTCTTTCTATTTCTTATTTCTTTTCTCCCCCTAGCTATCTCCTCTCATGGAGGACCTCACAGCCATCTGGAACAACTTCTCTCTGTCAGAAAAAGAACAGAGAGGTGTAATACTGAGAACTGACCATCGGACCGGAGAGTATATGGTGGCTGCGAAATTTTTAACCCCACGTTTTCTGGTAATGGATGCTGTGGCTAGAACTTTTAAGCAGTTATGGAGGTCCACCAAGGGCTTCAAGATTAAACGGCTTGGTGATCATAAAGTGCTCTTCGTTTTTGATAATCTACCAGATGTTGATCGTATTATTCAAAACCAACCTTGGAGTTTTGATAAACATCTCGTAGTTATTCAAAGGTATGACTCCGATACACCAGCACGTAATTTAATTTTTAACAAAGCCACATTTTGGGTGCAGGTTCATGACATTCCCCTTAGATACATGACAAGGCAAATGGCTGAATGTTTGTGTGATATAATTGGGGAGGTGCAGAAATCCACGGGGGTAGTTGATGAAGAGGGTGGTCATTTTATGCGGGTTCGCGTAACCCTTGATTTAAATCTGCCTCTGTGCCGTGGAAGAGTTATTACTCTTGCTGAGGGGGGCAAATCCTGGGTTTCATTCAAGTACGAAAGACTGCCTAATCTCTGCTATTGGTGTGGGAGACTTGATCATGATGACAAAAATTGTGAACTTTGGATCCAAAGCAAGGCCACTCTTAAGGCTGACAACCAGCAATTTGGGTCACATTTACGGGCAGCACCGTATACATCCGCTGGAAAGGATGTTATCTTTGTCCCTGGGTATTACGAAAATAGGTTTTCAAGAAGCACCCAGTCACCAAGTGCAGCAATGAGGCCGCCGGTGGTGGGGACTGCATCACTGTTGTCGACAGAGGCACAGCCTGAGATGGAATGCGAGGAAATCAGGGAAGAATTCAATGCAGAATCTTTTTCAAATTCAAATTCCCACGCGGGAAGTGAGGAATTATTGGGTGCAGTAAATACAGATTCTATTCCTAATATAGTGGGGTCAACGCTACAGCCTAGTCCAATATCTCCTATTTTTCAACACCAATTAAATGACAGTGAGATATTCTCAGCCAAATTAACTGAGATTGATAAGGAAATTTCAAAATATGACCCTTCAACCAACACGGAAATAAGTGTGCCTAATCAATGCGGCATAATTCTTCCATCCCCAGAATCCTTAAACACCACGAAATACCATTCCCCATTACCCCACCTTTCCTCACGTGACCATAAAACCTTCACTAAGCCAGATGACCACCTTCTCTCACGTGACCCCAAAAAACCCATTAAACCAGATGACCACCTCCTTTCATGTGACCCCACAAACTCCATCAACCCAGATGACTTTAACCCCTCTTTGACTGAAGTCCCCATCTCAGTTATCTCTGATGATGTTCTGCCTCAACCTGGAACGTGGAAAAGAATCCAGAATTCCTCACGAAGTCTGGCATCCCCACAAGGAATAAAATTGCAGACTAAAAGATCCTACAGTACCCTCAGTGTTCCAATTGAGTTACCTTGCAAGCGTCGTTTGGTTTCTCAAAAGGATAATGACAACACCATCTTATTGGCAGAGGTTGCTCAGCAGCCCTGCCAAGAGCAACGAGTCTCTTAGTTTGGAATTGTCGTGGGCTTGGGAACCCACAAACAATTCGAGAGCTCAGAGACATAGTTCGGGCAAAAGATCCTGCAGCCGTGTTCATTGTCGAAACTTGGCTGGATGAAGCAAGGCTAAAGTCATTGTTGAAGAATTTTGAACTTGACCAGAAATTTTTTGTATCAAAGGTTAATCAGGGGGGTGGCTTGGCACTTTTGTGGAAGTCGGATTTCGATGTTTCTGTGGTATCTTCCTCATTAAACTACATTGATGCCGTGATAAATGCAGGTAAGGAAAACTCATGGAGATTTTCAGGTTTCTATGGGTGCCTTGAAACACATAGACACCAGGAATCTTGGAACATGCTAAAAAACCTTAGTTGCAGCTCTTCCCTACCTTGGTTATTGCGCCGGCGATTTTAATGAGATAGCAAAATCCCATGAGAAGTTGGGTAGGCGAGCAAGACCGAAAAATCAAATGAAAGATTTTAGGGAGGCTTTAGACGCTTGCTGCCTTGCTGATTTGGGTTACAGAGGTACGAAATTCACTTGGTGTAAAAAATTGACAGGAGGTATCACGGTGTGGGAACGCTTGGACAGGGCTGTGGCAAATACGGAATGGTTTTCTCTCTTTCCAGGATCATCAGTCACACATTTGGATGCTACTTTCTCAGATCACAAACAACTTCTCATTCAGTTAGATGGTATACCGATAAGAAATCAAAGGCCGTGGAGGTTCGAATAGGTGTGGTTGAAGGAAGCGGCATGTCACACTATGGTGGAGGCAGCCTGGGAAAATTCCATTTTTTCCCCAAATCCCATGGTTGTAGTTGAAGCAAATTTAAGAACTTGCCAAGATAAATTACGTGAGTGGAGTAGAGGGTCTTTTGGAAACATTACACGTAACATTCTTGATAAAAAGAGACAGGTGAAGGAAGCCGAAAAGGAAGCTATAAGGGGCATCGGTGTTGATCGTTTACACTCCCTTAAGGCTGAATTAAGGGATTTGCTTCTTAGTGAAGAAAAACTCTGGCAGTAGCGTTCAAAGCTGCATTGGTTGAAGGAGGGAGACCAAAACACGGGGTATTTTCACAGTAGGGCATCTCAAAGGTTTAGACGAAATTGTATAAAAAGATTGAGGAATGATAGTGGTGAATGGTGTGAAGGAGATGACCATTTGGCAGATTTGTTTTGTGATTATTTCAGGGGGCTTTTTTGGACGTCCAATCCATCTCACCTTGAGGAGGTTCTTGCTACTATCCCACGGGTAGTCTATGATTCTATGAACTCTAAGTTGATGAAAAAATTTTCAAGGCAAGAGGTTGATGCGGCTTTGAAAAGTATGGCTCCATTGAAGGCTCCGGGTCCAGATGGCATGCCCCCTATTTTCTTTCAACATTACTGGGATTCCATTGGTGATGATGTTTCCTGTGCAGTGCTTTCTTACTTAAATTCAGGTTGGCGCTGCAGAACAAAAAAGGAGCTGAACTCTTTATCACCTACTGTTGGTCTATCTGGAATCGTCGAAACAAGTTAAGAGTCAAGGAAGCAGTAATACCTCTGGAGAAGATTGCGGACCAAGCTCAACAATACCTCACGGAATTCCAGCAAAGTCGAAGCAAACCTGTCAGCAAGAAATTGCCGAAAAAAAGCATTTGGAAACCACCTGATCCTAGTACCGTGAAAACAAATTTTGATGGTGCTGTTTTTGAAGACTTGTGAGCAGCGGGCATTGGTGTTGTGGTCCGAAATTCCTCTGGTACTGTCATGGTAGCCTTATCTGAGATAATTCCTTGTCCATCATCAGTTTTGGCACTGGAAACTATTGCAGCTCGAAGGGCAGTCCACTTTCTCCAAGAACTCAATATACATGGTTCAATATTGGAAGGTGATTCAGAAACCTCGATTTCGGCAATCAAGAATCAATGTTTTCATCATCCAAACGTTGGTCACATAATAAAGGACATAATGTCTTTAGTTGGTTTTTTTCAGTCTTTAGCCCGGAGAGCGAGACTTGCTTTTCCTATTTCAGTCTGGAAGGAGGTTGTTCCTCCTGATATTTACAAGGTGTATGTTTCAGATTTCCTAGCAATAAAATAACGGTCCTACTTGTGGCCGGTTTCTCAAAAAAAAAAAAAATTGGACTTCAATTGTAGAATCTAATGAGAGAGAGAGAGAGAGAGAGAGAGAGAGAGAGAGAGAGAGAGAGAGTTTATACTTTATAGCCATTAACAGGTATTAAATGCCAAATTAGCTCATTTTCCTTAAAAACCTCATACACTTAATACTTTCCCCTTTTTCTTTTTAGAGAAGAACTTAATCCTTTTCTTTTAAAGTCTCCACCAGTACACCATCTTCTTTAAACAAATACCATGGTTCTGTTACTGCAACCAAATTCACGTGAGTGATATGGTGGGTTCTAACTTCTAACTTTTAATTCAAGAATCATAGCCAAGGAAGGAACATTTCTTGGAAATTTTGCAAAGTTTCTATTCTCTACCCTCTTCTTAAACATTGGAATTTCTAAGTTTTTAGTGGTTGTCAATTCGGTGGGCAAATTATAAATTTGTCGTCGAGGTGTAGCTAGTTTTTAAAAGTTCCATGGCCTAAGTTTCTGGAAGTGGAAGCTTGCGTTTTTCAACAACCCAATCATGTAACACTAGAGAAAAATGCAAATAGAGAAAGAGTAACACAAATTGGTCTCCATTGATGCACTTGAACGTGTAGTGACAAACTAAATTGTAAATCATGGATAGATAATTCATAAAATTTCTTATCATCTTAAAAGCAGAGAGATGTCCACCTATTTTTTAGATGAGTAGAGATATCAATTTAAGATTTGGTTTTAATACTATTAATATTAATTTCCTGCAAATCCCTTTGTTTATCTTCCATATTTCTCTTTATTTATCCATCACAATTTTTTTTTTTTTTTTGAGGATTTATCCATCACATTTGGTGTACCATAACCAACTGTAGGAGCATCAAAGTAACCTTTGTCCTTTGCTTACCACCTTCTTGGATTACCCCAAATTATAAGAAAACCATAGCTGGATAGATCCTTGCCCGTCCTAACAAAGCCAATGAAATTGAACTTAAATCCTGTAAAGTTGTGATTTACAACTATATTTTTATGTTGGCTTTATTCCATGACAAAAAGTGTTGTAATTGCTTTAATTTATTTCCTTGTATTTTGTGGGATTTTATTGTTTTGGGTTTAGTATTAAGTTGGTGAAGACTCCAGCTTAATTGAAGAATTAGTGCATTTCATGACTAGCTCGCGAGAAGTTCGCGAGAAGGGTTCCCGCGAAAAGGGCATGTGAGAAGCACATGACTAGAAGCTGAAGAGTCGTGCCAGGCTGTCAATTTCGCAAGTATCTCGCGGGTAAGGCCTTCCTGCGAGGTAGTCGCGAAACATTCTACCTAGAGGATTTTTAAGAGTAACTTTCTTACCTTTCACCCATACTATATATACCCTCATTACCCACAAATGTAAAAGAGGCTATTTAGAGAGAAAAACCCTAGATAGGTTTTCTACAACACACACACCCATCTTTTTTGAGAGAGAGCTACTCATCCTTAGTGAAGAATTCATTCTAGCCTATTCTCCTTCCCTCTCCCATTGTCATACCTTGAGAGGACATTTGTACCCAAACACAACCCACACCTATTCAGAGTGTAGAGAGTGTTTTGGAGCTTGGGAAGCTTTGGGGATTTGCCAAAAGAAGCCGGTGAGGCTTGGCGGATGCAATCGGGCGTATTGCGGGATTCGGAAAGCTAGACAAGACATGGTTCCGAGAAGCCTTGTTGGAGTATGAGGTTGGAGGGCTTAGGTAAATTGGGTAGATTAGGCTTAGAGGGTCTCTTGCTATTCGTGTATCCCAACTTATTGTCTAGTAGATCGATTTACCGCTTAGAGGGCGGAGGAGAGGTTTTTCGCCGAGTTCTTCGGTTTCCTTTTCAATAACACATCGCCATGTTATATTGTGTTTGCATCTCTCTTCCCTTACTCTTGTGCTTTACTTTTATTATTTGTTGTTCATGTTTATCCACTAGAGTAGTATCGGTTGATTGCGTTTCATTTACTCTTGTTTTTCGCACTTAGATAAGTTAGAGTAAAATCAATCTAGCCGTAATATTAATTAAGGGTCTAAACAGCTCTTGTGTTTTAACACATAATCGAGCTTTCAAATCCTACCAATTTTATAAGTAAATCTCACCAATCCAAATAAAGTTAGGATATAAAATACACCAGGTATAAAATACAATGGTGGGATCCTCTCTCTCTCTCTCTCTCTCTCTCTCTCTATATATATATATATATATATATGATTTGTGTTGACATGCACAATCGAGCTGCAAAATGATAAAGACAAATCAATGGATGAGAGGAAAGATTTCATTTTGGAAGAGGATCAGTCACTTATTTCTTGATAGCTCATAGCTCAACTGTGGGCAATAACTTTCTTGTTAAGAGCTCAATTAGTGTGAAAACTGAAACTTGTTTAAACTCCCAATTTTAAATTATGGCTAGATTGCTTTTACTCTAACTTATCAAAGTGCGGAACAAGAGTAAATGAAGCGTAATAAACTAGTAACACTACTCTAAGCCATAAGCAACCACAATGAACAATAAAAGTAAAGCTTAAAGAGTAGGAAAGAGAGATACAAACACAAGATAACATCAAAACGTGTTATCGAAGAGGAAACCAAAGAACTCGGTGAGAAACCTCTCTACAACCCTTCAAGTCGAAATCGATCCACTAGTGAATAAGTTGGAGTACACGAATATCAAAAAGACCCTCTTAGCTTAATCTACCCAATGTACTTAAGCCCTCCAAGCTCGTGCTACCAACGCACTTCTCAGAGTCTTGTCTTTACTAGCTTTTTGGATCCCGCAATTCTACCTGATTGCATCCGCCACTCAATGGCTTCTTCCAATGTTTCCTAAAGGCACCAAAACTTCTCTCAACACTTAGAATGGGTGAGGTAAGTGTTTGGGTTAAGAACCTCTCAAGGATGTATAGATGGAGAGGTAGGAGTAGAGGAAAACCAAGAAAATATGTGTAGATGATTGTGGGCATAACAATCTCTAACTCTTAAGTGTTTTGCTAGGGTTTTCTCTTTGAAAACACTCCTTACAATTTCCTGAGTAATGAGGGTATATATAGTGTGTGTAAAGAATTCAGTAAAGTACTTTTCATTTTGCCAAACAGCGAGTTTCACAGGTACCTCGCGAATTGGCCTTTCTCGTGAAGTACTCGCGAAATGATAGGCTGGCATAACTCTTCAGCTATTAGTCATATGCTTCACATATGGCCTTTTTGCGGGTTGCTTTACTCACGAGTTTCTCGCGAGCTAGTCGCAAATCTGCATTGATCTTCATTGCATGCTTGATTCTTCACCAATCTCTCACACTCATCCCTTACAAGTAAACCCAAATAAATATAGGGAAATAATTGACTGAATTACAACAAAATTTGGCACGAAATTAAAGCCAACAAAGGCTAGTTGGAAATCACAACTTTACAATCTCTTCCTTTGGCTATTCCGTGAAAAAACCCCTAAACAGACTCTAGACTTAAACGTGAGTTTGAGAACAAAGGCAAAACTCACTCACACCTAAATCTAAAACCTATGAAGAACTTAAACCATATACACCTGTATCCTGAAACACTTGCAGATAACAAATAACTTCATTAAGCACAAGGCAAGTAGAATACAATGCATGAATAAAGAACAAGTAAAATGCGATCAAGATAAACAAGAGATATGAGAACATGTAGCATAACTTGATCATATAGGAATAGTCATTAAGAAAATGACCACAATGAACATTTAACTAGTAAATGATCATCCAGACACATAAGCAATTAAGAGCAATGCAAAAATTAATTGCATGTCCAATAAGCACATGATGCATTAAAGAAACTAAAGCAAGAAGCAATAGATAACTAAAAGCATTAAGAAGCGGCTATAAAAACCAAGGTACACATATTACTAAAGAAAAACTAAGTTTTAAACTAAAGAACTAAAAGCTTTAAAATAAAGCACTATAAATAAAACATAGACCACCAAAAATATACCAATGAACCAATGGTTTCCTACTCCCCCTTAAGCTGTACTCCCCCTCAAGCTAATCTACTCCCCATTTTTGACCGGAATGGCCAAAGACCCTAGAATGTAACAAATTCTGAGTTTGATTTCTCCAAGTCTTGGATTTGAGAAGATAGGGAGGTGATTTGCCCTTGGAGGTATGCAAATTGGCTCCTAGAGTAGGCAATGTGCTTACTCAATAAACTATGCATCTGTTCTACCCTATCTAGTAGATAATCAAGGCAGTCAGAAGCTCTAGCTGGTTCCTGAGAAGATGGCTGTGGAATGTCCTCTAGTCCATGTGTGAACCGATTAATCTCATCTTTGGTGTTGCCACCTTCAACTTCAACTTCTTCCCTTTGAGCTTGTGCTGCACCGGCTTCTCTCTCTTGACCCGGAATGTGAGCTTTACTCCTGTTCATAGTGTGACCACTAATTGGATCTTCCCTTGACATCATAGGAAGTCCACTGGGAAGTTTCACCCTTGCCTTTGAAATTAAAGACATGATGAGGCTCGGGAATGGTAGAGTCATCCTTGACTTTCTCCCCCGAATGCACTTGAAAAGAAGATGGTAGATGTGACCACATATATCAATCTCCTTGTGAGTGAAGAGATCATAAAGAAAAATGGTCCTTGTCTGTGACAATGTTGTCAAATTCTTCACCGGATAGAGGTTGAAGATCATGATGTAAGCCAATGCTCTCATCTCAGGAGAGAAGTTAGTTGTGTGCAAGGACTTTTTCTTGAGCTGGCCTCCAAGGATTGGAACAAGAGGCTCAAGCTTATCCTTTTTCTCATCATAGTGCAAAAAGGAATCTGGAGTCATTGGACGAATCTCTAAAAGCTCTTGGATTGACTCCCTAGATACAGTGAACTCTTTCCCCTAGACCCAGTAGTTAAGATGGTCATCTTCCACAAAGGCATTTACAAAGAACTCCTTGATGATGCAGTCATACACATCTCCGAATGGATTAAGCAATTTGGTCCATGTCCTTTCCTTGAACACCTCTGGAATGAATGTGTTCTCCAAGGATTCAAGGTCCACACCCCTTTCCATAATTATCACAGCATTCTTGTAGTATTCAATGTAAATGGTATTAGCATTTTCATTTCTAAATGAATCAGGGGAATGACGAGGATGCTTTGCTGATTTCTTGGCAGCTGTCTTATGAGGAGACATCTACAATAATGAACAAACACACAAACATGGTAACAAACTTGATTAGATACAAGTTAGTCCAAAAACAAGAACAACTAGTGGAAATTGCCCTAAAGAAAAAACAAACGAGCATAACATAGACACAAGAAGATGTTATATGTGCTAAAAGGCCAAAAAAGACTTAACTAGCATGAATGAATGCAAAACATGTCAAGTGATAGAGTGTGTGCATCAATGGTTCATCAAGTATGTGTGTGAGATGTATGATCAATGCATAAGCAAGAACTCATGGAGCAAAGTATGTAAAACACACAAGCAATGACCAAAACATGATAAACATGAATAATTATGGTAATCCCCAAAATTTGGTACTCATTGGAGTCCAAAAGAGTGAAAAAAAAATACCACATAGGCATTTTATTAAACACTTGGAGTGCACACACTACACATGTACGATAAACAATGCATGTACATATGAAAAACTTGCCTAAATACATGTTAAAATGCCATAAGGGGCCAACAAAAACATCAGCAAGACAAATGGGACACAACCCAAACAAGAAAAAATGAAAGGATTTGACAAAAATTAAGTTTTCCCAACCCCATTCAAAATAACCCCAACCTTAGAAATTTTAAAAATCTAGGACATAATCTAAGGATTTAAAAGACAAAGAGTGTTAGAACATACCTTAGAGAAGTCTTAGAGATGAAATCCAAGAAGTTTTGGTTGAGTTTTGAGAGAAAAAGGTGTTTTGGGTTGAGAGAGGCATGAAGGAGGCAAAACAAGATATTTGAAAAACTGTCACTATGAGCCCCTTTAAAAACTAAAAATCTGCTCATTTTGCTAGATAATGACTCGCAAGGGACTTGCGAGTTACTCACGAAAAGCCTCATTTGCATAGGGCAAGATTCGCAAGTAGCCATATCTCACAAATGACTCTCGAGGGAGTCACGGGACTCTTTGTGTAAAATTTTGGATGAAATGGAAATTCACTTCCACATTTTCTTGACTTGGGTATGGGAAACCTTACTCGCGAAGCACTCGCGAAAATGCTTACAAAGGAGTTTTTCAACAAAACAGACTTGGCTTTTTGGAAAAACTTTCAAAACACAAGTGACAAACAAAAACACTTTCAAAAACAAATAAAATACTCAAAAATCTTTTTGGGTTTGATCATCAAGCAATTGAGCATACAAAAATCACATTTGAACACGTACAATTACACAAATGAAATAGGCATTCATTGAACATTAGACTTGTATGTTGTGTGTATGAATCAAGTATGAACTAGTCCATAGTCTAGTATGAAACTTCAATGATGAATTCAATCAAGTCATGCACAAATAGCTCGAAGTCAAGAGACCTATCTCAATAGTAGAAATGAACATATATGACCCCTCACCAAAGTGTTTACATTGATTGAAAGCTTTTGATTTGGCTTCCAAATTTCATACTTTTTTATCAATACAACTCAATTTTTGAGCAACGATGCCATGAAATTTTTTATATTTCTTTGAAGAATAAGTCTTTGGCTTCCCGAAGGAAAGGACTTCGCGCTGGAAACTCCTGAAGAGTTTTTTGACAAAAAAATAAATGTGAGGAGATATATAGGATCAAGTCTACGTATGTATCAAGATCAAACAAGACTATTGACTAAACATTCATGACAAGCTTGAAGATCTATTTACAACAAGCAAACATAGATTTCTAGATTTCGCTCACATTTAAAAATGTGTATACATAACAAGCTAAGCTCGCGCCATTAGTACGAAGGTACTAGGCCGAACTCAAAATGTGATATGACCCAACACAAGCATTCAAACATTTTGAGATTTTATACTTTTTATGAGTTTTTGGATTTTTTACTCACTCAAAACAAAGCAATAAAGTAAGATCAATAGAACAAAGCAAAGACCAATAAAAGAAACATGCTAGGAAGGAAACATTGAAGCAAGAAGAATACATATGCCATGATGCATGAAACTATGACCCTAATACATTAGAAGTATTAATGCATGGACATAGTGAATAATCATGCATGAGTACCCTTCTTCACCCACACTGCACAAGTGCTTTGGGTGAGGTCCTTAGAAGGAGGGGTACAACCAACATAACTCTCAAACATCGGGGTAAAGCTAGCTAGGCAAGATGAAATGTTCTTAAGCATTTCCATGACTTCTCCAATGAGTTGACCCTCATTTTCTCCTTAGCCTGCTTTCCTCTTGCCATTCTTCTTGTATTTCCTTGATCACATAGAGACTCAGCCCACTTGAGAGCATGAAGCTTGAAGCAATTTGGTCTTGTGTGCCCTCGAATGCCACAATGATAACAAAAATGCTTCACTTGAGGCCCCTTTTGATTCTTAGGCAATGACTTCCCTTTTGCCTTTGTTTTTGGACCAATGTCCTTCTTCTCAATGGTAGGGATCTCAATCTTGGGTTTCTCTACATTCTTTGCCAAAACAAACTTCATCTCCCCTTTTGGTTCGCCACTCAAACTTCCTTCACCGATGTAGCCCATTTGGTTTTGTTCGTGGAAGGTTTTTGAGATGAAAGTACACTATCAAGTTTCTTGGTTATGATGTGTTCCACTTTTACATTTGCTTGAATCACTTCAAGTTCAAGAAACTTGATCTTAGAGTTGGCATTCAGCAACTCTTCCTTCAACTCTTCAACTTCACACTTGGCATCTTTAAGTTGAACAATAGTGGATTTATGTTCTTCTTCAATTTTCTTCATCTTCTTGACTTCACTCTTAGCAGCTTTAGCATATTTGCCACAATCTTCAAGCAATGCATTGTACACTTTTTGAAGATTCTTATCACCTTCATTGAGGTACACATCCTTGTCATCTGAAACTTCAATTTCTTCACCTTCAGAGTGAACACCAAGTTCTTTAACCAAATCACTCAATTCATCTTTAGAATCAACTGAGGTAATTGCCATGAATGTCGAATAATTACCATCACCATCACATTCTCCTTCCAAATCGGAACTTGGGCTCTCTAAGTCACTAAGGGTAGTTATTAGCACTTTACCCTTTCCTCTCAAATAGTTCAGACACTATTTCTTCAAATGCCCATGACCATTGCATTTGTAGCATACAATCTCTAGGGATGGTGATGAGTCTTTTGCATCCTTCTTCTTGAAGTCTTTTTTGTCATTCTTGGAGGATGAGAATTTTCCTTTGCCAAACGACTTCCCATTGTTCTTCATCTTTAGACACTCTCGGAAGTTCTTTGCAAGATACACCACTTCTTTTTCAACATCATCCTCATCCGATGAATCATAGATTCTCTCATTTATGGTTTTGAGAGTAAGGGATTTGCTAGACTTGTGAGAGGACAATCCGAACTGATAAGTTTGAAGAGAGCCAACAAGCTTTTGAATCTTGATCTCATCCAAATGTTTGCTCTTCTAATGGCGTTGACTTTAGCTCGGAAGCTTTCGGGTAAGGATCTCAAGACTTTCATTACAACTTTGGCATCTTCAATCTTCTCTCCAAGATTGAGCTTGGCAATAACTATCTCATTAAGTCTCCCATAAAATGAGTTAAACGACTCATCATCACTCATCTTCACTTCCTCAAATTGAGTAGTGAGCATTTGTAATTTAGTGTCCTTGACCTTCTTGGTTCCCTTGTAGGTGGTCTTGAGGATGGTCCACACCTCTTTGGCAGTCTTCACATGAGAGATCCTATGAAATTCATCAGTAGAAACACCACAAAAGATAGCATTAATAGCTTTGTTATTTGCATTTGCCAAAGCAAATGCAGCCTTGTCCCATTCAACCTTTGGTGTTGTTGGTCTCACCCAACCATTCTTAACGGAATCCCAAATGGTCTCGTCATGAGCACATAGAAAAGCACGCATACATACATTCCAAAATGCATAATTACTCCCATCAAAGTAAAGAGGTGTGTTAAGAGATTGAGATCTATCTATCTCAAACGGGGTCTAGGATCACACAAGGATAACTAAATCCAAAAAGTGTACCCGCTCTGACACCAATTGAAAGCTTAATTAGCGTGAAAACACTAAAACTTGTTTAGACCCCCAATTTTAAATTACAGCTAGATTGTTCTTACTCTAACTTATTAAAGTGTGGAACAAGAGTAAATGAAGCACAATAAACCGATAACACTACTCTAAGCCATAAGCAACCACAATGAGCAATAAAAGTAAAGCTTAAAGAGTAGGGAAGAGAGATGCAAACACAAAATAACACCAAGACATGTTATCGAAGAGGAAATCGAAGAACTCGGCGAAAAACCTCTCCGCGACCCTCCAAGTCAAAATCGATCAACTAGTGAATAAGTAGGAGCACACAAATATCAAAAAGACCCTTCAAGCTTAATCTACCCAATGTACTTGAGCCCTCTAAGTTCCTACCACCAACGGACTTCTTGGAGTCTTGTCTTCACTAGCTTTCTGGTTCTTGCAATTCCACCCGATTGCATCCACCACTCAATGGCTTCTTCCAATGCTTCCCAAATGCACCAAAACTTCTCTCAACACTCAGAATGAGTGAGATAAGTGTTTGGGCTAAGAACCTCCCAAAGATGTATAGATGGAGAGGTAGGAGTAGAGAAAAATCAAGAGAATCTGTGTAGATGATTGTGGGTATGACAATCTCTAACTCTCAAGTGTTATGCTAGGGTTTTCTCTCTAAAAAGCACTCCTTACAATTTTGTGGGTAATGAGGGTATATATAGTGTGTGTAAATAATTCAGTAAAGCACTTTTCATTTTTGCCAAACAGAGAGTTTCGCGGGTACCTCGCAAGATGGCCTTTCTCGCGAAGTACTCATGAAATGACAAGCTAGCATGACTGTTCAACTTCTAGTCATGTGCTTCACACGTGGCCTTTTCACGAGTTGCTTTACTTGCGAGCTTCTCGCGAGCTAGTCGCGAATTTGCACTAATCTTCATTGCATGCTTGATTCTTCACTAATCTCTCACATTCATCCCTTACAATTTTTTATGCACATCCCTTACAATTAAACCCACATAAATACAAGGAAATGATTAACTGAATTATAACCAAATTTGGCACGAATTAAAGCCAACAAAACTAGTTGGAAATCACAACTTTACACTTGCCATTGAGTTCGCCTAAGATTTCAAGAAGCTAAAGGGCATTTCCCTTTTTATTTATTTATTTATTTGTTGTGAACAATGATTGTGGACTGTGGTGGATGAATTAAGATTGAGAGCTTGATGGGTTAGGCTGGTTTGGGGATGTGAGAGCTGAAGATATATATATTTTGAGAAGTTTTCAACCTTATCTTGTACAGTACGTGTGAACATCTCATATGCTCATTACTTTGTTTTAGAATTAATATTTTTTCTTTTCTTTCCAAAATAGAATATAATATAAATGGAGCAAAAGGGTATTAAACTATTAATACGGCAATATTGATGCGGCCTTATAAGCTTGTGTTTAGGGCTAGCTTACTCTGTTTTTGTGTTTAGGGCTAGCTTACTATGTTTTAGCTTTTATGTACAGTTTTTTAAAATTTTAGTTTTTCTTTTTGTTCATTTTTTCAAGTTACAAGTATACTTTAGTACATTTTCAACAAAAAAAAATTCAATAAAAAACTAAATAAATTGTTCCCAAACGTTATCTCAAAGTAAAAATAAACTAGTGATTGCAACAAAAAGTTGTAGAATACCTATTGATGAGTCATAAATTTATAGTCGTCATTAAGCGAAAATCGTCATTAACCCAGAGAAGACGTTGCGCATTTATTATGCTCATTGATGACCAAATGTAACGGAAGGAGCAACGGTCACATAATGAGCTGTGAACTTCAGACAAAGATTTCGTAACGCACTAGCCGTTGAGCATAAATGCAGCACATGATTGCCCATTAATGAGACACACAACTATAAAAAAGAAGGTAACATGAGTTAAGGTACACACAAAAACTCTACCGAAAATCACTCTCTATTCGTTTTCTCTCTAAATCTATCTCCCTTATTAACTTAAGCATTGAAGGCGGTTTGGCTGACGCCACACCGGCATGTTACTCTTCCACCCAGTTCATTTTGCAGGTTTTCCATTTACAGAGACGACCCCATTCACAGCATCGTCCATCCGCTATGACAAGGAGCTCAACTGTTGATTTCTTGCATCATCAGTGTGGCGCCGTTTGTGGGAACCGCTAATCATTCAAGCCATCTTTCCCAGTGACAAAACTTCAGCCAGATGCTGTGCAACAACAACAAATCCAAGCCCTTTTGGTAAATGTGGAAGAACTGACTCGGCAGAATGAAGAACTACGAAAGACAATGGAATCCCAAAACACAAAACATCGGTGAACAGGTGAAAACCAAAAGAATAAGAGTCAAACTCCTAAGCCAATAGATGAGACAGGACCTTAGGAGAAGATTCCACCAGGATGGAGAATGAACTTCGCAACATGAGGAAAGAGATGGACGAACTGAAAAGTGCTATGAAGGGCAAAGGCAAAAAGAATCTGGATGGAATGATTTGAAGGACGAACTCACCATTCACTACTGAAGTACTGAACCGTCCCCTCCCATCAAAATTTCGTCTCCCACATCGAAGCATTCAAGACGCTGATGTTATTGCAGATGACCCCAGACGAGGTGATGTGTAGGGCATTCCCAACAACACTGAAAGGAGCAACCAGAGTACGGTTCAGCAAGATACCTCCAAGAAAACTAACTGGACATCTTTTTAACATTCAACAAGCAGAAGGAAAATCACTAAGATAGTATGTCACCCAATTCAATAAGGAGCTACTGCAGGTAGATGAAGCTAAAGATCAAGTTATCTTAACAACCTTCCAAGCGGAGTTACTGCCAAGAGATTTCTTCTTCTCAATCACTAAAAGTCCACTGAAGACAGTCGCAGAGTTGCTCTGTAAAGCTCAGAAGTACATGAATGCAGAAGATGCAGTGTTCATAAAAGAAATGAAAGGAAAAAGGAAGAGAGACGAAGGAACAAGCAACAATCGCGATAAGAAGAAGGAGACACGAAGTGTTAGGCAGACCATAAGGAAAAAGAAGGAACTTCTAGAGAGGAAACCCAAGTTCACTAACTTTACTCCTTTAATAATGCCAATTGAGCAGGTCCTTAGGCAGATTAGAGATGATCCCTCCCTGCGATGGCCAAAGCCATTTAGCATTCCAGTAGAAAGAAGAGACAAAAGTAAGTACTGTAGGTTCCACTATGACCACGAGCATCGTACTGATGAGTGCAAGCATTTGAAAGACCAGGTGGAGACTTTAATCTGGCAAGGGAAGTTACAGAAGTACGTAAGAAAGATGGAGCCCCATAGATACCAACGGAAGGACGACCAGGACAGAATTCCTGAGGCAGGGGATAGCAAACCCCCTACAGGAGAGATAAAGACGATCTCGAAAGGACTAACAGTAGGAAAAATGCCGAAGTCCCTAAAAAAAACACAGGGGAGAGAAATAAACAGCGTCCATTCATGGCTCCCTCCAATGAAGATGCCAAAGAATGACGAGCCTAATATTGTCTTCTCAGAGAGAGACGATCGCAGCATCAGGCAACCCCATGACGATCCATTAGTAATCATGCTCAGAGTAGAAGAGTTCAACATCCACCAGGTGCTTATTGACAACAAAAGCTCGGCAGATATCATCTACTTGCCCGCATTTCAGCAGATGAAGCTGGATAAGAAAAGGATCAAGCCTTTCACCTCGCCTCTAGTAAGCTTCACAAGGGATAGAATCGTCCTTAGAGGCATTGTCACTCTAACTATGATTGCAAGAACTTAACCAGCACAGGTCACCAAGGAAATTGATTTCCTCATAGTTAATTGCCCTTTAACATACAACATCATCTTGGGAAGACCTGCACTCAACAGATTAAGAGCAGCGACATCAACATATTATTTGAAGGTGAAGTTTCCAACGACCCATGGATTAGGAGAAATCAGAGGAGACCAAGTTTTGGTAAAAGAATGCTATCAAGCTGCCTTAGCATCGGGAGAGAACCACGTGTGGGTGATCAATGAACCAGAGCCCATCCCCTAACCATCAAAAACACCACAAGAAGTTGAGATCGTCCCAGGAGATTTGACGAAGGTATTGAAGATAGGAACTGCACTCCTAACTTCAGAGAAGGAGGAAATGATTTCCTTCTTAAAGGCAAACCAAGATGTTTTCGCTTAGAAACACAAGGATATGCGTGGACTTGATAGGAAGATCATACAGCATCGTCTCAACATCAATCCGGAATGAAAACCTGTGTAGTAGAAACGGAGAACATTTGCGCCAGAACGCAATAAAGCTATAACTGAAGAAGTAGAGAAGCTGTTAGAAGTCGATTTCATTAGGGTTGTCTTCTATCCAGATTGGCTAGTAAACTTGGTTATGGTAAAGAAGAGTAGTGGCAAGTGGAGAATGTAAGTCGATTTCATAGACTTGAACAAAGTCTGCCCAAAAGATAGTTTCCCCTTCTCGATGATTGATCAGCTAGTAGACTCAACTGCTGGACACAAGCTCTTAAGTTTCATGGATGCATTTTCTGGATACAACCAAATTCCTATGGATGAAGACACACAAAGTTATGCCCTTTGGACTGAAGATGCACAACCTTATTTGTTACCAGCCAAGGGTTGTATAGCTACAAAGTTATACCCTTTGGACTGAAGAATGCAGGAGCCACCTACCAAAGATTGGTGAACCGCATGTTCTCTTACTAGATTGGAAGGAATGTAGAGGTGTACGTAGATGATATGCTGGTGAAAAGCAAGGACAAATCCAACCACTTGGACAATCTCAAAGAAACCTTCAACACACTACGTAAGTACAATATGAAATTAAACCCTGCAAAGTGTGTTTTTGCTGTCACTTCAGGAAAATTCTTGGGATTCATGGTGTCCCAACGAGGAATAGAGTCAAATCCAGACAAAGTAAAAGAAATAATCAAGGTCAAATCACCAAAAACAATGAAGGAGATGTAGAGCTTGACAGGAAAAGTTGCAGCCCTAAACAGATTCTTCTCTAAGGCAACAGACAAGTGCATGCCATTCTTCAAGGTATTGAAAAAAGTCTTTCAGTGGAATGACGAATGTGAGGAAGCCCTTGCCAAGTTAAAGGAGTACTTAACAAAGCCACCTCTATTAAGCCCCTCGGTGATGGGAGAGAAGTTGTTCCTCTACTTAGCAGTATCCAATACTGCAGTAAGTTCGGCACTGATCAGAGAAGAAGGGAACGTCCAGAAGCCAATTTATTATACTAGCCAGGCATTCCAAGGAGCAAAGGCAAGTTATCCAAGGATGGAAAAGATAGCTTTCGCATTATTGGTCGCTTCTAGAAAGCTCCGTCCTTATTTCCAAGCACACCATATCGTCGTCATGACAAACCAACCCATCAGAAAGACGATGAACAAGATAAATGCAGCAAGACGACTCATTCAATGGGCGGTTGAATTAGGACAATTTGACATCGAATATCGGCCCCGAGCAGCAATCAAAGCCCAAGTGCTAGTAGATTTTATTGCAGAGTTCACTTACCCCTATAAGGAAGAAGAACCTCCTATGGAAACATGGACAGTTCAAATAGATGGGTCTGCCACAAAGAAAGTAGGAGGAGCAGGAGTAGTGCTCATATCTCCAGAAAAAGAAACATTGAAGTATGCAGTCAGATTGTAGTTCCTAGCAACAAATAATGAGGCAGAATACAAAGCATTGCTAACAAGGCTAAGTCTAGCGAAGGCTCTAGGAGCAAAGAACCTTATCATCTAAGCTTATTCTCAGCTAATAATCGGACAAGTGAAGGAAGATTATGAAGCCAAAGAAGAAAGGATGCAGAAGTACTTGAAGATCGTCCAACGATTCTCACAACACTTTAACAACCTAGACTTTGCGCAAATCCCAAGAACCAAAAACGCAGAAGCTGACTTCCTAGCAAGATTGGCCTCGTCAGACAACTACAATGCAACTTCTGAAACTATGTATAGAGATAAGGGGGAAACCAAGCATAGAAGATGAGCAAGTTCTGAAGATAAAAGAAGATAAAAGAACAAGACGAGTGGATGACTCCCATCGTCCGATACTTGAAAGAATGATGGCTCCCTGAAGATAAGGCAAAAGCAAGGAAGACACGAATCAGAGTAGCTCGCTTCGTCATTATTGAGGACGTGCTATACAGACAAGGATACTCACTCCCATATCTAAGATGCACTAACTTAGAAGAAGCAGACTATGTGCTCCACGAGATACATGAAATAGTCTGCAGAAACCACGTTGGGGCAAGATCCTTAGCAGGAAAGATGTTCAGAGCAAGATATTATTGGCCAACCCTATAGAAAGATCCATACAACATCGTTAAAGCATGTGACAAGTGTCAGCGCTTTGCAAATGTCCAGACGAGACCAAGAAAGACAATGACACCCATATCCTCACTATGGCCCTTCACCCAATGAGGAATTGATATTATGAGTCTATTCCCTCTAGGGAAGAAACAATTCAGATTCTTATTCGTGGCAATCGATTACTTCACAAAATGGGTAGAAGCAAAACCAATGACGACGATAATAAAGGCTAAAGTCACAAGATTTGTGTGGAAAAACATCATCTGCAGGTTTGGAGTCCCACATGTCATAATATCAGACAATGGAAAGCAGTTTGACAATCCCAAGTTTCAAAAATTTTGCCAAGACTTCGGAGTCAAGAATCATTATTCTTCTCCAAGACACCCCCAGGCCAATGGCCAGACAGAAGTGATGAATAAAAGTTTGCTCAAAATTATCAAAACTAGGCTTGAGGGGGCAAAGGGGGCATGTCTTGAAGAACTACAAAATGTCCTTTGGGCATATAAGATGACCACAAGAGTTCCAACAGGAGAAACACCATTCAAACTGATATTTGGCACTGAGGTCGTCATACTAGTAGAAGTAGGACTGACGAGCTTCCAAGTCAAAACTTATGAAGACCAGAAGAACCAACAGGAGTTTAACAACAATTTGGACCTGATTGATGAAGTCAAAGAAGAAAGGTTAAGGTAAGAAGGTTCAACACGGGAGACCTCGTCCTTAGAAAGGTATCATAGGCAACAAAGGACCCATCCCAAGGAAAACTGGGACCAGCCTGGGAAGGCCTCTACGAAGTAATCCATCATTCCAGAGAAGGCTCCTACTACTTGAAGTCTCTAGACGACTAGGAATTGCCTCGACCATGGAACATAGAACACTTGAAGAAATACTACCAGTAAGGAATGCTTTACATTTCAAGTTGCCTAATCTTTATATCAGTATGTACGGTAGTTATTACTTTCGCCATTCATAGATCAATAATACATGAAAGCATTATCCATCCGTATTTTGATTATTCATGAGTTATTTGTCAACGAAAATATGTGCAACACTTAGGAGTCATCCTTTGGAGACGTCTCAAAGACCTTCGTCATTAAAATTTTAAATCAAAAGCTTTTCACACATAGCCACCAAAGTCAACTAAATCAGAGTTGTTTAAACACAACCAATATGATCATCATTCGAGCACGAATAGGCAAAACATAAAAAATGGTTAACCTAAAGACACTCCAATACCACGGCTTTAAGTTACGAGTACAGCGCAAAATCGTCATTCAAACATGACTCAATAAAAAGCTGTTCAAACAAAGCTAAAAAATACTAAGTTGTTCAAACACAACTAAAATCGTCATTCAAACATGGCTTGATAAAAAGCTATTCAAACACAGCTAAAAAAATACTAAATTGTTCAAACACAACTAAAATCGTCATTCAAACATGACTCAATAAAAAGCTGTTCAACACACAGCTAAAAAATACTAAGTTGTTCAAACACAACGAAAATCGTCATTCAAACATGTCTTAATGAAAAGCTGTTCAAACACAGCTAAAATACTAAATTATTCAAACACAACTAAGGTCATCATTCAAACATGACTCGACAAAAAGTTGTTCAAACAAAGCTAGAAGATGTTAAGTTGTTCAAACACAACTAAGGTTGTCATCCAAACATGACTCAATAAAAAGTTGTTCAAACATTGCTAAGATACTAAGTTGTTCAAACACAATTAGAATTGTCATTCAAATATGATTGTTCCAACACAACCAGAGATCAAGAGCTATTCAAACACAAGCTAAATATAAAAAGATTGCTTCAACACATCGTCATAAAAGGTTGTCTAAACACAACCAAGCATAAAAAGAGTTGTTTACTGCAACTAAAAGTGTGAGGTCCCTACTCCTATCTATCATTGTCAAAGAGATTGTTTAATTGCCCAAAACAACGGGCCCAAAGAGAAATATTGTTCTTGCCTTGCAAAAAAGGAGAGAAAAGAAAGAAAAAAACATAAAAATTTATTATTGCTCATCAGGGACATGATTTGTAGGGGTTGTAATTGCGGCCTCTTCCATTACCACAGCAATGTCTATGGCTCACTCCGTCACATTCTCTGCTATAACCTCGGAGGGACAATCAGCCAAGAGCTCCTTCTCAACCTCATCCACAACCAAACTAGAAAGGTCTAAGTTAGGATGATGCTTTGCCATCCACTTCCTAAGAAGGTTAAAGCCCTCCACGTAGTACCCACACAGCTCATTAGAGTACTCGTTAGAGTCCTTGAACTCCTTCACTGCTGTGGCCTCAGCCTTCTATAACTTTAACTCTAGTTCACCAATCTACTTGTCCTTTAGCTTGCAGAAGTCCTTCTCCACTTGTATGCTCTTCTCCAAGACTGCTACACGTTCCTTGTGTTTTTCAGCTTCAAAGGTAAGAATGGCAACCTTGTTTTTGAACATCTCATTCTCAACAAATAGAGATTTGATCACAGGCTCAGACCTGGCCACCTTCTTCTCCAAGTCCAAGAGTTTTCCAGAGATAAACAAAGACTCCCCCAAAGCCTACAAAAAATCTCCCTTAGCAGAAATAAAGCAAAGGAAAAGAAGAAGTAAATGCGACCTACAACACGTACTTGCATAAGCTTTTGAATATGAGACGACATCACCTCACTGGACGACTTCGCCATTAGAGGGCTTAGGTCATCCATGGAGAGCACCTCATGAGCCTTCAGAGCAACCGCGTTAGCATTGTCCTAGAAGGTAGGGAGAAAAGATTTACCACCAACCTTTTTCTTCTTCCTAGCCTCCTCTCCAGCAGAGGCAATTACCTCTAGAGACGAAGTGGGAGAGGCAAGGCGCTTGCAGGCAAATGGGCAGGAGAAGGAGTGATCACTGGTTCTTTCTTAGAAACGTCACCCGTCTTTTTCTTTAACAAGAGACCACTGACGGTGCTACCCTTAGCCTTCTTCTCTTGAGCCTCATCTAGTTTCTGCTTACTAAACCTAGTCGTCATTCCTAAAAAAATAATATATATATATATATATATAAAAGAAAAAGAAAGAAAGAAAGAAGAAGACAAAAAGAAAGAAGCGCTTACTCTTCTTTACAACTTTCAAATTCTTTAGAATCTTAGTAGACGGTTTCGGACCCAAAAAGTGAAGAAATAGAGATTGAGGAGAAACAAGCTCGTCAAAATCTTTGATGGACTCCAAGTACTCCTTCACTCTTTCAACTCGACGCTGATACCTTCTCTTCAGATGAGGGCGCTGGGAAACTGCAAACAAAAACACAAGTAAGTCATCTATCATTGTCACTTATAAAGGAAGGGAAAAGCAACTGAAAGACGAGAAAGATGCACCAAATACAGGAACTCCCCAACTACGGAAAAAATTGGGGGCTTCATCCAAGTCCTCACCAGGATGAACTCCCAACCACTTCCAAAGACAAAAAAGAAATTTGGCTTCCAATTTTGAAGAGACGATGGGTAATCAAGGATTAACCTAGAAGCCCTATCCCACGGCTTAAACTCATAATAGCCGGGGTCCTTCGATTTCCTCAGACGATAAAAATGGAGTAATTCGTCCCTCCTCCACCATTGGCGGACATCCAAACCATGAATGCAAGAGACGATGATCTGCCAGGAGTTAGGCACTAACTGTGCCGAAGCAAGATGCAAGTAAGAAAAAAGTTCCCTAACAAAGGGATGAATAGGGAAACGAAGGCCACTAGTAAAGTCGGCCTTGTAAAAACAAACCTTGTCAGTGTACGACTGACAAGCCCTTTCTTCGTCACTCGAGATCTTAATTTTTACCAAATCATGGAACTGAAACCTATCCCTGATCCGTTGCTCGTCCTTTCTCGTAAGGGAACACGGGATATTCCAAGCTTTATAGGGGGTGGAAACAGAAGTAGCCTCTGAGATCACACGATCATTAGACGAAGATAACCCCATCTCCATACATCTTTAACAACCTGGCTACCTTAGCAGAATGGGAAACTAGAGGGAATAACAAAGAAAGGATAGAAGTGTATGGACAGTCCTCCCCTACGAAGAAACTAAACTTCTCGAGACATTCCCCCTCTACAGACTCAAGTAAGCAACCTAAATAAGCAAAAAAGAAAGCTACCGAAGGACAATCTACCCAAACAGGAGAATAATCTAGCATGGAAGAACCAGAAAAGAAGGAGCACAAAGAACTTACTAGGAAACGCAGGACAAGAAATGGAAGCTCGGAGGAGAAACAAACCCTAGAACAGAAATTAAATAAGGAAAAAATACAGAAGAATGGAAAGTGGAGGGAAAATGCAAAATAAGTGGCCAAAACATGCACGGGAAAACCGAGACATGTCCGCGCAACGAATGCATCCTGGCCGTACACGTGGCAATTCAACTGCTCAAAAATCAAACCGTCATAAATGTGCAGTACACAAAATATGAAGCATTAGATGAATTTGTTTTTATCTCATCTAACAAACGACAATTCGAACAAGCGGGCAGCTGATGAGTCAGAAATTTACAGTCGTCATTAAGCAAAAATCGTCATTAACCCAGAGAAGACGTTGCGCATTTATTATGCTCATTGATGACCAAATGTAACGGACGGAGCAACGGTCATAGAATGAGCTATGAACTTCAAACAAAGATTTTGTAACGCACTAGCCGTTGAGCATAAATGCAGCACATCATTGCCTATTAATGAGGCACACAACTATAAAAGAGAAGGTAACAGAAGTTAAAGGTACACACAAATACTCTACTGAAAATCACTCTCTATTCGTTTTCTCTCTAAATCTATCTCCCTTACTGACTTAAGCATCAAAAGCGGTTTAGCTGATGCCACACCGGCGTGTTACTCTTCCACCCAATTCATTTTGCAAGTTTTCCATCTACAGAGACAACCCTATTCACAACATCGTCCATCCGCTACGACGAGGAGCTCAATTGTTGATTTCTTGCATCATCACCAATGTTGAATGATATTTTGGTTTCCTATATTTCTATTGCTTTGGATGTGATACAGTTTTCTCTGGATGTTGGACTCCTTGATATCTTCCTTGAATGGGAGGATAGGACTTTGGTGAGTATTTTTCAACAACGGACCTGCACTAAGCCACTTACTTAAGAGTTGCTCAATTGGCTGAAGATGTGTTTCAGTTGTTGTTTGTTTCCAACCTAGTCATATCAGTTTCAGTTGGTGTCAAAGTCTTGTGATAGGGTAGCACAACAATTAGCCTTAATTGCTCATGATAATGTTGCTACTACTGTATGGATGGAGAATTTACCTCCTTGTTTTTCATGTATTGGATCATGATGTATCTCATTTATGAACCAATGATATTCTTACTTTTCTAAAAGAAAAAAACATTACATTATGTTTTATGTATAAAATACATTAGTAGAAAAAAAAAATATTATATATAATATAAATGCGATGGATTAACTTTTATATAATGCCATTTTTACCATTTAATAAAAAGGGGAAAAGAAAGAAAAAAAAATGCGCTAATGGGAATATCATAATATGCTCTAAATATATATATATATATATATATATATATATATCTTTCTTTCTTTCTTTCTTTCTTTCTTTTGAGATAAAAGATAGGCTAAAAATTATTATTGAAACTAGGGTTGTCTAGCCACCCGCCGAACTCGATGCACTCGCCGCCACCAACGGAACCCGGTGAACCGCTGACTGAATCGACTTATTCGACGGTCGGCGATAGGTTTATTTCTCCAAAAACCAAGATTAGCAGGTTAGATGTTGGTTCTCCTCTTCTAAAATCCGAGTAACTTGAACTAACCGACTCCATAGGTTTTTCCAGTGAGATTTAGGATATTTTCAAGAAGATCTCGACTAAATCCATTTCGCTGGATCTAGTCGAGATCTTGCTGGATTTCGGCCATTTTTGACATTTTTCATGCCAAATTCTTGTCATTTTCCAAATCTTCAACTATGACCAATTTGCCCACCATTCGTTGAAGCTCCATTCTGCCCAATCTAATCATCCTCTTGATCGGCAGCATGTCGAGGGTTGTTCCATCCGATCAAGTTGGGTCGGATGCGGGGTGAGCCCAAACCCAATTCGACCAACCCGTGGATAGCCCAAGTTGAAACAGCCACCAACTTGGTGGAGGATTCATCCTCACCAACTCCCACCAGCTGTAGAAACTTTGTACCAGGACTGAGTGTTTGTTCTAATTTCAAAAAAAATTGTTGTATAAAATTAAAACACCCACCAACTTTCAAACTTTATATATATACACATGGGTTGTATTAACTGGCACCATAAGGTACACATTAACAACAATCTTTTGTAACTTTTTGCTGCATTTATTCTACTTTTTGAGCTTTTTGATAATTGTTTAACCATTGTTTATCTTTTTTGACCCTTTTTTTTTTATTAACTTTTTATAACCTTTAATATGTCAGACTCAATTTGGGAAACGTTAACCAGCATCACACGGTGCTGGTTAACATTTCCCAACATATATATATATATATATATATATATATATAAAACCACCAGCCCCCTGTCACTGTCAAGTTAAACTATCAACCAATACGTTGTAAACATTGTTTTTAGGATAACACACATCTACACAGAGGATGCTGTGTCTGAAAGCCCGAACACTCTTTTCCCCTTCATTTTCCAACACTTTCTCACCTCCCATTCGCCTCCCCCACTTCAAACCCTCATTTTCCTTCAAACACTACAGTCAATCCCCACCGTCCAAACCCACGACCAACATCAAGATGTCGTCGGAGACCATCGAACACGTGGTCCTCTTCAAGGTCAAGGACAACACCGACCCATCCAAGGTCAACGCGATGGTCAACGGCCTGAACGCCCTGATCTCCCTCGAGCAAGTCGTCCACATCACAGCCGGTCCAGTCCTCCGCACCAGATCCCAGCCCCTCACCTTCACCCACGTCCTCCATAGCCGTTACAAATCCAAAGACGACCTCGCCGCCTACTCGGCTCACCCTAGCCACGTCAGCGTCGTCAAAGAAAACGTCCTCCCCATAATCGACGACATCATGGCCGTCGATTGGGTCTCCTCCTCCGATGACGAAGGCCACGTGTACTCGGTCCCTTCTGGTTCCGCTGTAAAACTCACTTTGTTAAAGCTCAAGGAGAACCTGGGCGAAGATGTGAAATCCGAGATCTTCAGGGCTATAAAAGGAATTAAAGATAGCTTCCCACAGATTAGTCAGATTTCTTATGGGGAAAACTTCTCCCCCGCCAGAGCAAAGGGGTACTCGCTGGCCTCACTCGCGGTTTATCCTGGAGTTAGCGAATTGGAGGCCGTGGATTCGAATCACGAGTTTGTGAATTCGCAGAAGGATAAGGTTAGGGATTACCTGGAGAGTGTGGTCGTCGTTGATTACGTGGTCCCGTCGCCACAATCCGCGAGTCTTTGATGGTATTTACTAGTGCTATTTATGTTACCAGTAAAAAAATAAAACCCAAAGCCTGATCAAAATTACTACTAATAATAAGCTTTACCTTTATTTCGAATCATGGTGCAATTGGATAAATTTTGAATTATGAAATGCAATGTTTTATGCAGTCATTTTATTGGAAATCTTACATGAACGCTGAATTTTGTATTAATCATCCTGATATGTTGTAAGCATAAGATATTTAGGGATAAGGAGAGAGATATAATCCAACCATGGATTGGTCTAAGTTCGTTAGAAAGTTAGGGCAAATTACAATTTAGCTACTTGTGGTTTGAAATTTGACATTTTACACGTCAGTTAGATTTCTATATCCCACTTCTACTAAAAACAGAGCTAAATATATAATTTTGCTCCACTTTTATGTCTCTTTCCTCCAAAAAAAAAAAAAAAAAACATAAAAATACAAGATCAAATAAGATAAAAAACTATTCATCGGAACAATTGCATCATGGAATTTCAAACCACAAATAAGCAACTTAAATTTTGATCAAACCTCAGGTGGGTAAAGTATCAAATTGTAAACTAAACCTCATGTGAGTAAAATGTCAAATTGTACACCACAGGTAGGCAACTAAAATTTCAGTCAAACTACGAGTGGGTAAATTATAATTTGCCCAAAAAGTTATTGAAATGTATGACATTGATAAAAGTTACATCAATGATAACTTGAACCCAATAAAGGGTAGTGTAATTGTCTGGGACCATGTCTCATGGCCGTTCCGTCCAACTTACTTGTGTTTAGAATTCAACCAGGTCACTCTGTAAGCTGAACTACAATAATGAGTTGGTAGTACCGTTTGGTTTGGTTAGTCTATGGACAATATATTGCATAATCCTGTGATGTGATAATATTTTTGCATTTTTTAACTTTATCTTCCTGTTTTGGATTTTGTTTGTTCTATCCGAATAATCTTTCTCATCTCCCTCGCTTGATTTAAAGTTTACTAGAGTTTCTTCCGTGATTGAGCTTTCAAGACTTGGGGTGGGGCGGTTATTGAACTATTTGTTTCTTTGGTGGAAGAGTTTTTACAGATGGGCTCACAGTATGTATTAAGATTCATACTATGAAACTTTTGAACTCTGTCTGATAAGAATTATTTGAATCACTGGCTCTTTGAGTATCTTTTATAAGCATTAGGATGAGGTTGTGATCAGTAAGTAGTAAGTCACGGTCAAGTATGATTGTGTATGTGATGTAGAACAGGTTTGTTTCTCTGATACAAAATATGATGTTGGTTCATCTTGAATTCAGTTCATATTGGATATTTATTGGTGGTGGTTTATTGTTGAAAGGCATAGGCATGAATGGGACATAATAAAATATGGATTTGGGAATGGAATTCAATGGTTTAACTACTATAAATGAAAATATGAGAAGAAACATTGGCAATCATCTCATGCCTAGGTTTCCTTAGCACTCATGGGAAGAAAGTATTATACCCCTCTCAAACTCAAAAGGGCTTCGAGGATGCTGGAAACTCTCATATTTTACTTTGACTAATTGACAGTTTAAATGCTATTTATATAGTTGTTGGTCCATATTTTAGTGGGACAAACTCCTCATTTTGGAGAGTATAAAATTTTGAAAAATTTGACGAGCAGAACAGGCTTTTAACAACTATGTCCAGATATAAAGGCCCAAAACCACAACTAGACTCACATTCTAACTAAATAAATGTCATTGGCCATTGCTGCAATGCAGCTCATTCCTGGAAACTACTGGACAAATAAAACATGAAGAGAACTAAGCTAAATTAGAAGCTTCTTAAGATGGAGTTGGTGTGGGCCTATTTTCATACCTTAGTCACAAAATTCTCCTATTGAGAATTGAGATAGGATGCGGTGGTGTTTGGGGTCGAAGGGGGATTTCGACATATAGTCCTTTTATGGTACTTTGAGGGGAACTAACTCTATTACTTTTCCTTGGAAAAGAATTTGAGGTATAAAGGCTCTACGTTGAGTGTCTTTTTTCATTTGGAAAGCTGCGTGGGGGAAGATTCTCATAGATGATTATTTGAGGAGATAGGGCTTTGCTATTATGGATTGGTGTGGCCTCTGTCTGTGTAGTGGCTGGGGAGAGTGTTGTTCACCTCCTGTTGCATTGTGGGGAGGTTTCTCGGTTATGGAGTTTTGCCTTTAGATCGGTTGGTGTTACTTGGGTTTTACCCAAGAAGGTTATTGATTTATTGGCAGGTTGGAGAAACTGGTTGGGAAAGCACTCTTCGAATATTTGGAATTTGGTACTACATTGTGTGATGTGGGTTATTTGGAGAGAGCGAAATAATCGCATTTTTGAAGATTTGGTGTTTACAAGGGATAAGCTCCTAGCTTTATTTGTAGGAACTTTGTTTGATTGGTCTCGCATGTGGAGATTTACCTCTATCCGCTGTTTTTAGGTTCCCTTTCTTCTTTTCATAATTTTCTGTTTTCTTTTTGACGCTTGTACATCGTTTCTCTGCCTACTACATTTTTTTAATGAAGTACTTTTTTCTTAATACAATGTTTCTTACCTATCCAAAAAAAAAAAAATGTAGAAATTTCTGGTATGTTACACAAGGCTGTTCATGGGGTTGGAGAAGATTCTTAAGCTTTGGGATATTGCTAGACCATTGTTAAACACTCCTTTGGTATTGGTGAGGGGACATTCGGCAACTGGCATCTTGAAGGTGCTTTAGCCCAAGTTTGGTCATAGACTGTTTGTTGATGCTGCCAGTTCCTTGGATGCCAAAGTATCTAGTATGTTAAAGGATTGTCGCTGGATTTGCCCCCATGCTCAACTTGAAGTGATGAGGCTCCTACAAGCAGGCTTAAGTAGGATACATGGGAAATGTTGATTTAGTGCAATGGGTAATTTCTTTGTCAGGTGCCTACACTTGTTCTTTTGCTTGGAATGAAATTAGAGTCAAGCATGAAGAAGTGATTTCATGGAAATTGATTTGGCATAATCCTTTCATTCCCAAATATTCGTATTTGTTGGTTAGCTATTCCAAATAGGCAATCAACTTGGGAAAGGCTTTTAAAACAGGTTATGTTGGTGATGTTTGTGTTACTTTGTTTTGTAGAAACACAATTGAGATTTGAGACCACCTGTGTTTTGAAAGTTCTTTCACTAGTAGGATTTGGTTTCAGTTGCTGGTACTGTGTGAGATCAAGTTGGCTCCTCTTGGTGTGAGTGTTCCCAGTGGGGGCTCATAAGCTTGAAGATAGGAGAATTAAAGCTACTCTATTCAAGCTAATGTAGGTTGTTGCAATGTATCACATCTGGGTGCAACGCAATGCCAGAATATGTAATAACAATATATTATTGTTGGGCAATATTAAGCATGATGTAAGATGGAAGATGAGTTATTGTTAAGTAGTGCCAAATATTCTATGAGATAGGGCTGTGTGTAATTGGTTGGAACATATCTTCCATTGATTTTGTATGTGTTTAAAGCAAGGTCTGTTTATTGCTCTGGCTTTGTAGGTGTTATAGGCTTGTAGCAGAGGAGTATGCTGAGTTTTGATTTCTTAAAGTGTTATTGTAGTTTCTGGGTGTCATGCTCTGTTTTAAGATTATCATTCTGTTGTTTTCATTTATAAAATTACTTGTTCATAAAAAATCTAAATAAAGAACATATAAATTTGAATAGAAGATGAAATAGAACATTCAGTGATAACCGCATAACTAGGATTTATATATATGGACTACATACCTAATATAAACCTTTTATCTAATTGTTGGCCTTTGTGCTTCTGTGAACTTCTTGTAGTCTGCATCCATGATTTATGTGTTCAAAGATTGATGTCAGTTTCAGTCAATGAGCTATAACTCAATTAGCACTTTCTCTCATAATAATTGGATAGAGGGTGAGGTTGTGGGTTCAAGACCCATTGAGTGCATGTGTAACTTATCAATAATAAAAGGAAGAAGATTGATGTCAGTCTTTATAACCATGCATTTTCATGAACTTCTTGTATGAATGACAAGGAAGATTGCCACTCTAATGTTGAAGGAAGATTTGAAAAACAGGAATGAGCCAATGAGGAGGTATTTGGGGACTTATGACTCGGGTGGCTGTAAATAAACATTGTGAAACCAACCCAACTGACCAAAGCTGATCAAAACTAGTGGATTTTAGCCGGGAGTAAGTTTGCTGGCGGTCAGTATTGGTATTACTTAAAAAAAAATTCAGTGTTCTATTCGGTTTAGGTGATGAAATTCTCGTACTGGGACCTATGAATATATGTCATTTTAGAAATTATTGAAACTTCATACATGTATTATTGAATGGTGTTGGATGTGTAAGTCTAAATGTCTAATGGGGAATCTATGAACTATTTGCTTCTGAAAGCTCGAAAATGTGATAAAACACAAGAGTTGTTTAGATCCTCAAATTAAAGTTACGACTCGATAGATTTTATTCTAACTTAATATTAAGTATGGAATAGAGTAAATGCAAGCGGATAAACAAACAAATTACTCTAACCTATAATCATTATAACACAGCAGTAAAATGAAAGGTAAAAGAGTAGGGAAGAAGAATGCAAACACAAGATAACACGCCGATGTGTTATTAAAAAGGAAATCGAAGAACTCGGCAAAAAACCTTTCTGCCGCCCTCCAAATAGTAATCAATCCACTAGACAATCAGTTGGGATACATGGGTTAGCAAAAGACCTTCCAAGCCTAATCTACCCAATGCACCTAAGCCCTCTAAGTTCTTACTACAACAAGACTTCTCGGAACTGTGTCTTGTCTAACTTTCCAGATCCCACAATACTCCCGATTGCATCTGCCAAATTCTGGCTTCTTCAAATGCTTCCCAGCAACATCAAAACTTCACTTGACACTCTAAAAAGGTGTGGTAAGTGTTTGGGCTATCAATCTCTCAATGGTATGGAAATAGAGAGGTAGGAGTTGAGGAAAATTCACAAGCAATTGTGTAGAGAAATGTGGGTATAACAATCTCTAACTCTCAAGGTTTATGGCTAGGGTTTTCTCTTAAAAGCACTCCTCAACATATGTGAGTAATGTGGGTATATATAGTGTTGGTACCGAAAGTGTGTATCAGATAGGACAATCTGGCAAAACAAAATGTTTCGCAGGTGTCTTGCGGGAAGGCCTTACCCGCGAGATACTCGCGAAAACCAGTTGTCTCCATCCTGACCTGACTCTTCGCATTCCAGTCATGTGCAGGGCATATGCTTCACTTCGCGGGAAGCTTAGTCGCGAGCTACCCGCGAAAACAGCTTTAGTCTTTATGCCTTGAGTCTTCACACACACACAGACTCTCTCTCTCTCTCTCTCTCTCTCTCTCTCTCTCTCTCACATAACTCTTACAATGAAATCTCACAAATAATACAGGATACAAAAGATTGAATATAATTACAATCAAATTTGACACGGAATAAAAGCCAACAAAACACAGTTGTAAATTACAACTTTACAATCTCTCCATTTGGCTATTCTGTGACAAAACCACTAAAACAGACTCTAGACTTAAACGTAAGTTTGGGAACAGTGGCAAAACTCACTCACACCTAATCTAGAAGCAATGAAGCACTTGCACGTATATACCTGTAACCTGAAACACTTGCATACAAACAAAAATTTCATTAAGCTTATGACAAGTTGAATATATAGTACGTACATGAGCAAGTAAAATGCGATTAAGTTTGTAAACACTATAAAACATGTAAGCATATCTTGATCAAACAAGAACAGTAATTAGAGAATGACTACAATGAACATTTAGCTAGTAAATGCTCATCCGGACACGCAATGCAATTAAGATCAATCACAAGGATTAATTGCATGTCCAACACTCAACCAATACAAAATACACGAAGTATTTGCATCTAGGAAATAAGATCCTACTAGGGTACAAGAGTGAGGTACTTAAGACATATTAGCAATATCTTAAAAGTACAAAAAAATGCTACAAAAGCAATGAGATTACTGCAAGTACTGAACATTAAACTGAAAGGTAAATTCAAAGTACTTAAGCTTTAAAAGAAAGCAATAAAAACAATTATCCAAGAGTTATAAACACTAAAACAGTTTAAACTAAATATAAATAATGCTAAACCGCCTGAATGAACCAATGTATCTAAGTCTAAACTCTATCTACGCTCTGCTCCCACTCAAATGTGCAAGCTCCCCCTCAAAATATTCTCCCCCTTTTTGACCGGAATGGCTAACGAGGCTAGAACTGATCGGACTCTGAATATGATCTCTGCTCCACGGACAAATCATCGATCTGTGAGGATAAGGCAGTGATCTGACCCTAGATATAGGCAAACTGATTCGTGATGTGCTGCACCTGGGAGTCTAACATAATGTACATCTAGTCTACTCTATCAAGGAGGCGATCAAGTTTGTTGGGTCCTCGTGTAGGTGCTGAAGATGATGGCTGAGCTAAAGTCTCTGGTGTAGAAGTGAATCTATTAATCTCCTTCTCTATATCTCCTCCCTCCTCCTCAACATGATCCTATGGTATTGAAGACACACCTATTTTGGAGCCTTTGACGTGAGCTGTGCTCCTAGTCACTTTGTGTGCACCAATAGGATAGTCTCTTTGTACCACAATGAGACCACTCAGAAGTTTGATCTTTGCCTTTGCAATGAGGCCCATAATGAGAGAGGGGAATGGCATGACCATTATGGAGTTCTGCTTCTCAATGCTCTTGGTCAAGAGGAGGAAGATGTGTCCACAAATATCAATCTCCTTGTGAGTAAAAAGATCGTACAAGAAGATTGTCCTTGGAGCGGACAATGTCGTCAGGTTGGTGACCGGATACAAGTTGTAGATCATCACATAAGCAAGAGCCCTCATCTCCGAACTGAATGGAATTGTGTTCATGGACTTCTTGTTTGGTGTACCACCAAAAAGCCTTACCATTTCCTCAGTGGATTCTAGGCAATCATCATACTGCACAGTGATTGGCTGTGAGGGAGGACAAACTTCCAAGAACTCTTGTATGCTTTCCCCTATGATGACAAACTCTTTATGTCTCACCCAGCAATTGATGTGATCTCCTTCCACACTGGCGTTTGAGAAGAACTCTTTGATGATCTCCGAGTACACAACTCCGCTTGGATTCAGCTTCGTCCACGTCCTTTCCTTGAACACTTCAGGTATGAAAGTGTCCTAAAGGGTATCCAATTTAACGATCCGTTCCATAATTATCGTGGCTCACTTGTAGCAATCATTGTAAGCCATATCTGCCTCAATAGACTTGAAATTGTCAGAATCTGTGCGAGCTCGCTTGGAGGAATTCTTGGACGCTGAATGTTTGGTAGGAGACATCTGCACATGTACATAGACAACAGAGAAAGGAAACATGTGCAAACAACACAAAACAGACCACAAAACTTGATTAGATTCAAGTTAGTCCAAAACAGAAGTAAAAATGCTTAAAACAGAGCACAACAAACTTAAAATAAGACAAAACATAGTTAAAACAACATGCTTAAAGTGCTAGATTATGTGAACAATAGCAAAATGCAGGAAAATAAGCAACTGTGCATGTGTGTGCATCTACTGTGCATATGTGTGCATGAGGTGATGCATGGAGTGTGCCTAGTGGGTGCTTAGTGTGTGCCTAGGTGATGCATGGCATGGCATTGAGGCACAAATTGGGTAAAGTGTGTAAAACACACACCCTTTGACTAAAACATGTTAAGTATGTTCAATCAAGAGTAAACTCAAGCAATGGAACTCATTTGAGTCCAATTCAACACAAAAATGCCACTTGAGCATTTTGTCAAACACGAAGCATGCAACACTACAAAACACCAATGGACAATGCATGAGCACATGTAAAAATGCCCAAATACAAGAGTAAAATGCCACAAGGGGCCAACATAGATACACACAAACCAAATGGGACTCAGCCTAATCAAAATTTTGAAGAAATTTTGGTGAAAATCAAAATTCCCAACCCTTTTTCGAAAAATCCCCAATTTTAAAAACCTAAGATAATTTCTGCATAATCGAAGTGGAAAAGATGAAAAGAATGTTAAGAACATACCTTTGAGATTGATTTTGCAGAGATTTGCTTGAAAGTGATGGGGTTTTCAAAGAAAATCAGTTTTCGGTTGAGAGTGGTTTGAGAAAGGCAAGGCGAGAGAAATGAGAGTGTTTTTGAAAAACTGTCACATTTACCTTATAAAACTGGAAACACGCGTTTTTCGTGGGTTAGGCAGTCGCGAAATTAGTTGCGAAAAACACCACTAAAGCACAAAAACTTTCGCGAGAAGCTTTTAGTCGCGAAACAGTTGCGAGACACTCTGTATAAAATTGGGAAAATTTTTATTTCCCTTAAGCTCTTTTTGCAGGAAGCTCTTAGTTGCGAGCTTCTCGCGAAACTGCCTTTGAACCAGTTTTTTGAAGAAAAACACAAAAAGTATTTTGGACAAAAACTAAAAGCACGAAAGTATAAAATCCCTTTCAAAAACATATAAAATACTCAAAAATCTTTTTGGGTTTAATCGGCAAGCACTTGAGCATACACATCACATTTGAACATGTACAATCACAAAAATGAAATAAGTATTGCGGGTGCATTTTTTGCCGAGGAGACCAATTGTTACACTTGTAGTCTTTTTTGGCTTGTCCCACATTGAAAGAATCTCCCCCCACTTTCTGCCTTATAAGCTTGTGAAGCAAGGAGTAGTGTACCATTAGACCAGAGTGAAGTTTAAATGATCAATTCAATCAAGTCATACACAACTGATACTAAGTCAAGTGGTCTATCTCAATTATAGAAATGAACATATATGACTTTCCGCAAGAGAATGATTACAAATCTTAGAAGCTTTTTATTTGGCTTCTGCACAAATCATAACATTTGATCATTTTTGAACAATACATCTCCTTTTTGAGATCGGTGCTTGAAATTTTGTATATTTCAATATTGAGAGTTAGCCTTTGGATTTTTGAGTATCATACATTTCAAATTAAAATGTCGCTTTTCCTTTTTCCTAGTCAAATACTAGTATATGCGACGGTTTTTGCAGCTCATTATCTCTTTTCATTTTGAGATTTACATTTGTTAAACTCTTTAAGCAAAAACATAAAAATAAAGTGGGAAAAGATATAGGCACAAGTCTATGCAAGTATCAAGACCATCAAGACTATTGACCAATCATTCATGACAAGCTTGAAGATCTATTTACAACAATCACACATAGTTTTCAAGATTTCTCCCACAAAGATGTATGTACATACATAACAAGCTAAGCTTGTAAATGCATTATGCCATTAGTACAAAGGTACTAGGCCAAACTTGCATGTGATATACACAACATAAGTGATCAAATTTTTTGTAGATTTTTCAATTTTTATGGGTTTTTGAATTTTTGAACACACTAAAAAACATAACAAGTAAAGTAAGATTAACCAAAACAGGTACAAACCAAAACTTGTAAAAGAAACATGCTATAAACTAGAACCAATTGACACAAATTGAATTATGCATGTCATGATGCATGAACCTATAACCCTAAACATCGGAAGTATTAATGCATGGGTATGTTATAATGCATATGCATGTGTACCCTTATTCACCCACACGACACTTGCGTTTGGGGTGATATCCCTAGTGGATTGGGTACGATCGTTGTGACTTTCAAACCTTCTGGTGAAACTTGCCAAACAGGTTGTGAATGCGTCAATCATCCTCATCACATCCCTCACTCCGAGATCACCTTCTTGACTTTTTGATTGCTTAGCAGTCCAATCCCTTTTGTCATTTCTTGGTCCTCTTAACCTTTGAGCACTTGCATTCTTCATTGCTTTAAGCTTATGACAATTAGGTCTGGTGTGTCCTTGAATTCCACAATGATGGCAGAAATGTTTTGTTCTCAGACCTCTTTGTGATTTTGGAAATGATTTCCCTTTAGCTTCAGGTTTGACCACTGATTGGTTACGAGACTTTATCAGCACTTATTGGTCATTCACATTCCTCTTCTTTTCCACTTTCACTTTCTCAACAACAGTGGTAGCTACCATTGGTTCCTTGGCTTTCACAAACTTCATTTCCTTGGATATATTGGCAACCGAATTGCTCTCTCTGGTGTATCCCAATCCGCTTTTGTCGGAGAAAGATTTTTGATGAGCAAGTACTTCATCAAGCTTCTTGAAGGAAACTCACTCTACTTTAGCATTGGCTTGAACCACCTCAAGCTCAAGGAATTTGATCTTTGAATAAGCTTTGGTTAACTCTTCGTTCAACGTCTCCATTTCACATTTGGTCTCCCTGTATCGCACTAGAAGACTTCTATAATCTTGTTCTGCTCTCTTCATCTTTTTAATGGCTGCCTTAGCCACTTTTGCATATTCACCGGTCTTCTTAAGGAGGGAATTGTAGGTCTCTTGCAGTCCCACTGTTCCTTCATCTTCCTCATCATCAAATTCCTCTACTATCCCTGTTGACTCCAATTCAGTGTGCTCACCAAGTTCTTCCACTAGCACACTCAAATCATTTGAAGATTCCACAAAAGCAATGGTCATGAATGCAGAGAAATTTCCCTCTCTGTCACAGCTTTCATCTGAATCTAAATTAGAGGAGTCTGAATCACTAAGAGTAGTGGCATACACCTTGTCCTTCCCTCTCAAATAATTGGGACACTCTCTCTTGAGATGTCTATGTCCATTGCATTCGAAGCATGTGATTCCTTGAGAGGATTGAGACTCCTTCTCATCTTTCCTCTTGAAATCTTTTTTCTCCTTTCCGAAATTTTGGAATTTTCCCTTCTCAGGAAACTTTCCATTCTTCTTGAACTTCGAGAACTTTCGCAAATTCTTCACAACATATGCCACATTTTTTTTTTTTTGATAAGTACAACATATGCCACATCTTTATCGACCTCATCCTCATCCGATGAGTCATGAGCATCTATCCTCTCATTAATTGTCTTAAGAGCAAGGGATTTGCTCTTCCTTTGTGATGGCAACGACAACTCATATGTTTGAAGTGAGTCAATTAGTTCTTGAACTTTGATATCATCGAGATCCTTGCTCTCTTCAATTGCTATGACCTTTGCACAGAAGCTCTTTGGCAATGATCGAAAGATTTTCCTCACTATCTTTGAGTCCTTCGTCTTTTCACCCAAGTTGAACTTACCAATAACCACCTGATTCAGCTTGCTATAGAATAAGTCGAATGATTCGTCTTCACTCATTTTCAGCTCTTCAAATCGAGTGGTTAGCATCTGCAGCTTAGTATCCTTCACCTTCTTCGTGCCTTCATAGGTGGTCTCCAATATCTCCCACGCCTCCTTAGCAATTGTTACATGAGAAATCCTGTGAAACTCATCTAGAGAAAAACCACAGAAAATAGCATTTAGTGTTTTGCTATTTGCATTTGCTGCTGCAAGAGCCACCTTATCCCATGTGGATTTAGCGGCCTTCGGCCTAGTCCATCCTACATCTACCGCATCCCAAACAGTTTCATCAATTGAACATAGGAATGCTCTCATTCTGACTTTCCAAAAGGCATAGTTGCTACCATCAAAATATGGTGGAGCATTTAACGATTGAGATCGATCCATCTCAAATGAGTACAAGGATCGCACTTAGGTAATTAAACCACAGCAAGTGCACCCGCTCTGATACCAATTGAAAGCTCGAAAATGTGTTAAAACACAAGAGCTGTTTAGACCCCCAAATTAAAGTTACGGCTCGATAGATTTTACTCTAACTTAATACCAAGTGCGGAATAGAGTAAATGCGAGCAGATAAACAAACAAGCTATTCTAACCCATAATCATTATAATACAGCAGTAAAATGAAAGGTAAAAGAGTAGGGAAGAAGAATGCAAATACAAGATAACACGCCGATGTGTTATCGAAGAGGAAATCGAAGAACTCGACGAAAAACCTCTCCGCCGCCCTCCAAGCGGTAATCGATCTACTAGACAATCAGTTGGGATACATGGGTTAGCAAGAGACCCCTCAAGCCTAATCTACCCGATACACCTAAGCCCTCCAAGCTCCTACTCTAACAAGGCTTCTCGGAACCGTGTCTTGTCTAGCTCTCCAGATCCCGTAATACGCCCGATTACATCCGCCAAAGTCTGGCTTCTTCCAATGCTTCCCAGCAGCACCAAAACCTCACTTGACACTTTAAAATGGTGTGGTAAGTGTTTAGGCTATCAACCTCTCAATGGTATGAAAATGGAGAGGTAGGAGTTAAGGAAAATCCACAAGCAACATATGTGAGTAATGTGGGTATATATAGTGTGGGTACAAAAAGTGTGTATCAGATAGGACAATCTGGCAAAACAGAATATTTCGCGGGTGTCTTGCAGGAAGGTCTTACCTACAAGATACTCACGAAAACCAGCTGTATCCATCCTGTCCTGACTTTTCGCATTCTAGTCATGTGCAGGGCACATGCTTCACTTCGCAGGAAGCTTAGTCGCGAGCTACCTGCAAAAACAGTTTTAGTCTTCATGCCTTGAGTTTTCACACTCTCTCTCTCTCTCTCACACAACCCTTACAATGAAATCCCACAAATAATACCAGGTACAAAAGATTGAACATAATTACAATCAAATTTGGCATGGAATAAAAGCCAACAAAACAAATAGTTGTAAATTACAACTTTACAGCTTCCTTATTGTGAGTATGCGCACAATTTTTGGTCCTTGGTATTTTGTATGTTTGGAATTCAGTAGGTTGTGGATTGGTTGACTTGTTGGTGTGGGACTCTTGGGTGAAAGGGGAACGGTGAAGATGGGGAGTGCACCAAAAAAATTTACTACCGTATCTGATCAAGAACCTTTAACATTATATTTTTCTCACCTGATCTCTTAGACTTAAAAGCCTTTCCTCCTTTACCACTTCTCTTAATCATTGATGAGTTGTTCATCACTCCATCTCACCAATAGCATGCAAATATTCGTGAAAACACTAACTGAGAAAACCCTTCACCCTCTACCAATCCCTCTGACACCATTAAAAGCATCAAGGCTAAGATCGAAGAGCCCAAACTTAGTCTACCATAGACCAAGAGCTCTACCAAAAGCCTTGCGGTCATGGATGTCAACCAACTCAAGGCCCCATTTAGTAAGATCAGAATCGCTAATCATGGATTCAAGAGTCAACAACCGCTTTGGGGGAGATGTTAAAAAGTGTGGGTCGAGAAAAATATTGGTTTAGAATGGCAAGAAGCAATCACAATATCATCTGTTCCATTGGACCACGGAAAGCTTACACCCGAAATCAAAACTGGCGGGTGCTATTCTATACTCATATCTCCGGGACCTAAGATCTGTTCTTGTAACTTGGTTATTGATTGGGCTCTCCATTTGGTGGTTTGCTATATCGGAGCCATTAATGGAGAACCTGGGGCACTTTGTGAGATAGCCCAGGCAGATCTAGGGAAACTTGTTCAGACCAGGGATATGTGTGTGAACAAGCTTTGTACGTACTATGCAGCATCTGCCAAGCTCGAGTGATTGGGGAAAACCACTCAATACAACATGACAACTATTGGAAAAAGAAGAGTTTGATTTGCCTAGGCTGTCACATAATTAGTATCCATAGTAGGATTTCAATGGGTTTGATTAAGCTACGAAAAATGGAGGTGATGCAAGAAAAGAAAAAAGAGAGTTCTTAGTTCGGTTTCAAAACTAGATTTCAAGACTGTATAGTATACACTTACGACCTACTAAAAGGATGGTAGCTTGATACTGGTTCAAATCCAATTTGTGAGATAGCTTCAAGCAGTTAAGTTCAGAATGTTGGACAGCTTATAGTAAGCAAGATGGCCGGGCTAAGGACGAAGCTCGTTCGTACTTTTGGCTGAAGCTTGTGAAGAAGTTGAGCATGGACCTAGGAGTTTGAACACTTCAGTCCAGAGCCTCCCAATGAACCTAGTGTTCCTTGAGTAATTCTAGAATCATACTATTTTTGACAACTATCTTATATGTTGTGAGCAACTACCTGTCACTTTCACATAGCCCTATCACTTTTTCTCCGCTACTCATAACATGTCACATTAGAGTTGAGGTAAAGTTGTGGTACAAAAGGTGTAATCCTAGATTTGTGTTTACTTGCCACAAAAAATTTCAAATGTGGGAAAAAAAAATTTTAATTTGATTTTTTTTTTAAAGAAAAATCCTCTACATTCTTCTGTTAAATTTGACGGAGATAGAAATGGTATATTTGGTACATTAGAGCATTCCCATTAGCTCTCTTATAGAAAATGTCATTTTGACACACCAAAAGCCTACTTTATTATTTTAACACACTATTTTACAATTCACCATTTATCACATCTTCTATTCTTTGATTCTAAACATTAAAATAATATATACAACTCATTAAATAATATATTTACTCAAAATCCAGCCAATATATAAATGCATAGCCCAGTGGCAGTTGCCACCACCTAAGAACCAACAACCACCGCCACAAACTACAACCACAATCACCGGATCCTCCAACAAATTCCAAATCCAAAAACCTCAACAAAATAAAATAAATAAATAAATAAAATCAAAATCTTCAACAAAACCCCAACCCAACAGATCAATCAATGACCACCGCCATAAACTACAACCACAATCACTGGATCTCCAACAAATTCCAAATCCAAAAACCTCAACAAAAGAGGAAAAAAAAAAAAAAAAAACTCAAAATCTTTAACAAACACCTCCGGCCCATTACAGCCACAAACATCGCCAACCCAAAACTCAACCAACCACCGCCACAACCACAACACCACCACCAGCCCAAAATCCCAACCCAATCGATCAATCAATGACCTAAAACCCACACATCGGAACACATCCCAAATCTCACACAAACGACCCAATTAAGAGATCTGAAGGTCAGCGGCGAGGGTTGTGGAGGTCAATGGCGAGGGCTGTAGAGGTTGGCGGCGAGAGATCTTGCGTAAGGAGGAGAGGGAAGAGAGAGAGAGAGAGAGAGAGAGAGAGAGAGAGAGAGAGAGAGAAGAAATGAGAGACTTGGCATGGGAGGTCGGCGGCGAGGGATGTAGAGGTCGGCGGCGAGGGCTGTGGAGGTTGGCGGCGAGAGATCTTGAGCATGGAGGACTGAGAGGGAAGAGATAGAGAGTGACAGAGAGAGAAGATGAAGAGATATTTTAATCGGTGGGATGAGAGAGAAAGATGAATAAAAAAATAATAAACACATATGCCATATTCATCCGTACCATGCCAAAGATAAGACGGTATTGTAGCAGGTCTCAAAACTTTTTAGCATTTAACACACCTCATGAAGGTTTGTTTTTGATGTTTGGTGTGCCAAATGCCAAATATTTGGCATTTGGCACACTTGATGGTAATGCTCTTACTTAAGTCAATGTACCAAATTGGAGAAAAAAAAACAAAGAGGGCTTTAATGCGACAAAATAAAGTTTTGGGGATGTTAGTGCAACTTACCCAATTTTTTTTAAAATGTTTTTCATGGGTACTTTTTTGAGAAGTTTAAATGACTCCTCCATAATCCTTTTTATTCTAAGTAAAAGAGAGCTTCAAATATTAGAGAATTACAGGCCCATAAACTTGGTTGAGGGCATTTACAAAAAAATTTCAAAGGTTAACACTAACCAGTTGAAGAGTGATGGGTAAATTGCTTTCTTCATCATAAAATGCATAATGCATTTGTGGATGGGAGGTAATTAATTATTAGATGTGCTAATTGCAAACAAATATTTGGATAGTAGGATTTACACAAAATCTTTGGGGTTATAAAAATTAGACATGAAACCAAATAAAATTTGGATAATCCAATATACTTGCAAAAATCTGGCTTTGGGATTAGGACTGCTGAACTTGGATTCAAAAGGATATATCTCTAATAAGATTTGTAGTAATTTTCAAAAAAAGTCCTTCGGTTTTCTTTCCTTGCTCTAAGGTATTGAGACAAAGAGACTGATTCTTATCATTATTGTTCCTCTTTGTTATGAGGGTACCTAAATAAACACTTTCTATCTTTTCATGTGATTTAAGGGTATCAGCAGATTAGAATAAGGGATGAAGATGTGTTAAAAGCAGCTTTTAGAACTCATGAGGGTTAGTATGAGTTCTTGGTAATGCCATTTATCTTAACCAATGCTCCTTCCACCTTCCAAGCCTTAATGAATAATTTTTTTTTTTTTTTTTTTTTTTTTTTTTTAATTTGAGAAAATTTGTGCTGGTTGTCTTTGATTACATTTTAGTCTTTAGTAAGAACCTTGAAGACCATTTGAGCCATTTAAGGTCTGTCTTAGAAGTGTTGCTTCACAACTAGTTATATGCTAAAAGGCCTAAATGTGTTTTCGTCTACCCTGAAGTTGAATATATGGGCCATCTCATCCTTGGTCAAGGAATTAGAACTGACCCAAAGAAAACCTCAGCCATGCAATCATGGCCAACTCTTGCCACAGTTAAAGCCTTGAAAGGATTTCTTGGCTTGACTGGTTGCTACAGAAAGTTCATTCAGTAGTATGGTCAGATTGCTACTCCTTTGACTGCTCTCCTAAAAAAGAATTCTTTTTCATAGAGTGACCAAGCTGAGTTAGCTTTCCAACAACTTAAGTCAGCTGTAGCTAGTCCTCCAGTAACGGCCCTTCCCGATTTTACTAAACAATTTGTAATAGAATGTGATGCTTGTGATCATGATTTTAGAGCTATTTGGATGTAAGACAAGAGGCCCATTGCTTGTTGTATATATAGGTATATACATGGATAGGTTGTAATAATGATGTTTGAGTTTGGAGAATATTGTTTCATAAAGTTGTTAAAATGAAAATTCAAGTTCTGGAATTTTCTAAGTGAAAATTCGAAATTCAACATTTTTGATCAGTCGAAAATTTGGCTCAATCGATCGAAATAGTAAGAAAATAATCTTGGAGTTTCTGGATGGTTCAATTGCTATTCAATTCCTATTCGATCGATCGAAAAGAGCATTCGATCGATCGAAAGGACCTCTCGACCGATCGAAACTCGAAAAACTCAATTTTCTGCAGAATTTTCTGGTGACTGTTCAGAAATGACCTCTCCCCAAAATTGTAAGTTACAAAAAAATACAAGAAATCCTGTGGGTATTCTCCAAAATTGCTATTTGTAGAACCCAATAAACTTGGTTGTATCCTGGGGACAAGTTTGTAGAAACCCTATAGCAACTTGCATATGGGAACAAATATTGTTTAAGAATAACATTCAATTGTGCCTCCAAGTCAATCACTAATCACTATTTACTTGATGTGTTCATTTTGTTCTCTCATTGTTACTCTTTGATTTGATAAAATCCCCAACCTTGCTTTCCACAATCAAGTTTTGAAGGGCAAGGGCCTATGCCTTTCTATGTATGAAAAGGAATTGTAAGTCTTGGTTACTGCAGTCCAAAAATGGAGACATTATTTGCTTAGTAGTCCATTCTTATCAACAGGGGCGACGTTATGTAGAGTTCAGGGGGTTCAAATGAACCCCCTGAGCTGGCTTTTTTTTTTTTATTTATTTATTTATTTATATAATATATAATATTTTTTATTTTAATTTTTGATTTGTCCCTCTTAAAATGAAAATTTGAATACCCTGACCCTAAAATATTTTTTAGTACAATTGAAATAAGCTTAAATATGATCTTTTTAACAATATTTTGGTCTTTTTAAACACACAAAAAAAGCCCAACAAAAAAAAAAAAAAAAAAAAAAAAATTCATCTTGAACCTAAAAAAAAAAAAAGTCTATTTAGATCTTAACAAATTTGAAATAAACTAATAGAAAATTCTTAGTTTACATTGTATATATAAGATTTACATTGTCTCTAAACAAATGTGTATTGTACATTTTTTACAAATTTGTATAATATTGCACACATTTGTTTAGTCTATAATATAAATCTTACATTAATAGTACAATATTAACATATCATTGTCCTAAACTAATAGATAAAAGTAATTTAAATAGTAATAACTAAAGTTCATTTAATGAAAATATTAATATGTTCATTGTATTAAGAAATAATGTGCTAAATGAACTTATAGTTTATTTTTTATTCTTTTACTCGTGCATACTGTGGGCAAATTTGTAATAAAAAATCTTTGTAAAGCGCAAAATTCATCTCTTACCCAAAATGCATCTTCTTGTTGACCCCTCTAGAAAAAAATCCTAGAGCCGCCACTGCTTATCAAAACAAAATAGCAGAGCTAAAGGTACTTGCTAGAGTAGGGTATTGGCACACCTGCACAGCAAATATGGCTCACAAAAATTTTGGGTTGTGTCTTTGTGGTGGAGTACAAGAAGGGTCAAGAGCATAAGGTAGCTAATTCCTTATCCAGAAGGGAGGAAGTGCAGGAAGCAGTTTAGCCTGAGCCTAGCAGCTATATGTTTCTGGTTACCTTTCCAAGTCCTATTTGGAATGAGGAATTGAAAGCTAGTTACCATCAAGATGTAGCAATGCAAAAGGTATTCACAAGAGTGAGGGTGTTTTAGTCCCGAAAGGCGTACATTACATCATGGTCTGTTGCTATTCAAAGGTTGAATGTATGTAATGTAGGTGTTAATTCTCCTCTCAAGGCTCTAGTAAAATCGGTAGAAATTTGGTGTAGGAATTTATGGATCCTCTGAAATGGAGGTGAAGGATCTTATTCATAATCTTAAAGTGGCTAGGATTTTAGGGTTTTGTCTCAAACCGATGTACACCACTAAACAATGGAGTACACACTACACCACTTTTGTAAGGAAGTTACTAAATGGGTTTAAAAGAGGGTCTAGGCCTTTTTGAGATTATTTGTTGAGTTTTAACGCATGGTGTTGATCATTTTGGTAAAGATTGAGAATATTTCATTATTCTGACCAAGGACCTCAACTAAAGGCCGAAACAAAATGGGATATCTACATATATAATTATATCATTTAAAATATTTTTTTTACCAAGTGAGGAATAATAATTGATTTTGAATGAGGCAGTATTACAATTATGTTTGGGTAAATTATACCAACTCCCTTTAGATTTTAGAAAATTATACTCTCACTTTAGGTTTGTATAAATGCAACATTCTCTCTTAAAATGTGAATTCACTAACAAAATACTCCATTTTAAAAAAAGATTCTTACTCAAACTATGAATGAAATGACACTCCTCATTTAAGGTATGTATAAATTAACAGGAATAATTTTTTAGAATAGAATGTTATGTTAGTGTAAAATGGAGTGTCATTTCATCAAGCGTTTGGGTGGAATATCATTTCGTAAAATCTAAAGGGAGGTAAGTGTAATTTACTCCTTACCTTTTGTTTTGCAAAGTATTAATTCTTTTCAATAAAATGATGACTCTTCATTTTAAACACTCAAATAAAAAAATAAAAAATGTATTATGAAATGATGGAAATATATATAAAACAAAGTAAAAGAAATAAGAAATATACATTGATAAACTCTCATATTCAAGTAGTCATCCACAATTCTTTTAATCTCTCTTAGATGTGTCCAATAACAGTAAAGAAATCCCACATATATATAGGACCTTAGAATGCTTGTAGAGTTTATGAGATAAGGTTGTAATAATGAGTACACTTATGGATATACGTCTCCCCTATAGACTTTACACATCCCAAATAACCTTTTCATTGCCCAAAGTTTACACATTCCAATCAAACCTTCATTTCTAACACTTCCCCTTGGATGACCACTTTCTAAGAATATGCCTCATTAAAACCTTGCCAAATAAAAACCCTGTGGGGGGAAAAAAAAAAAAAAAAATTGGCTAAGGAAAAAGAGTACAATATTCTTGTATAACTTCTAGTGCCTTAGGATTGCCTCATTAAAACCTTGCAAAGGAAAACCCAGTGGGAAAAAACCTTAGCAAAGGAATAATAGTACAATCAGCACACATCCTTTAGAAAATTTACTTCCCCTCATGAATACATAGAATTTCCATTGTTCATGGTAAAAATATCCTTTAGTCGACGCATGCCAATGTTGTGCACCATCTTCTTAAAAGTAGCAGTTGGTAATGGCTTAGTAAACATATCAGCCAAATTATCACATGATCGTATCTACTTGACATCAATATCGCCACTCTTTTGGAGCTCATGTGTATAAAAGAATTTTGGTGCAATATGCTTGTATCTATCACCCTTGATATATCCTCCCCTAATTTGAGTGATACAAGTGGCATTATCTTCGTATAATATCGTTGGACTTTTTATGATTGATGATAATCCACAGTTCTCATGAATATGTTGAATTACCGATCTCAACCAAAAACACTCACGACTCGCTTCATGAATTGCGATGATCTCTGCATGATTTGAGGAAGTAGCAGAAATTGTTTGCTTAACAGGTCTCCATGAAATAACAGTATTTCCATAAGTAAATAAATATCCTATTTGTGATCGGCCTTTGTGTGGATCAGAAAAGTAACCTGCATCAGCATATCCAACTAACTGTGGTTTTGATCCATTTGAATAAAATAATCCCAAATCAGTAGTCCCACGAAGATAATGTAAAATATGCTTAATTCCATTCCAATGTCTTTGAGTTAGTGCAGAACTATACCTTGCTAGTAAGTTAACTGCAAATGCTATATCATGTCGTGTGTAATTTGCAAGATACATCAAAGCACCAATTGCACTGAGATATGGTACTTCAGGACCAAGAGTTTCTTCATCATCTTATTGTGGTCAAAACGGATCTTTCTTAACATCAAGTGACCGACCCACCATTGGAGTGCTCAAAGGATGAGAGTTATCCATGTAAAATTGCTTTAGGACTTTTTCTGTACATGTTGATTGATGAACAAGAATTCCATTTGGAAGATGTTCAATTTGCAGGCCAAGACAAAATTTTGTCTTACCAAGATCTTTCATCTCAAATTCATTCTTTAAACAATTTGTTGTTTTTGTTAACTCTTCTAGAGTCCCTACAAGATTTAAATCATCAACATATACTACAACAATAGCAAATCCGGATTCTTTTTTTTTTTTTTTTGATAAAAACACATGGACAAATTGGATTATTCTCAAATCCTTCTTTCAAAAGATATTCACTGAGGTGATTATACCACATGCGTCCGGATTGCTTTAACCCATATAAGGATCTTTGTAACTTGATAGAATACATACTTCAGGATGTAGGATTATATGTTTCAGGCATTTTATATCCTTCAAAGATTTTCATGTAGATATCATTATCTAATGATCCATGCAGATGTGTTGTAATAACATCCATTAATCTCATATCTAAATTTTCTTTTGCTACCAAGCTAATCAAAAATCTGAATGTAATTGCGTCCATTACAGGAGCATATGTTTCTTCATAATCAATACCAGGTCTCTGCGAGAAACCTTGTGCAACAAGTCGCACTTTGTACCTTATAATTTCATTTTTCTCATTTCGTTTACATACAAATACCCATTTGTATCCAACAGGCATTACACCTTTAGGTTTTCGAACTACAGGTCCAAAAACTTCACGTTTACTTAGTGAATTTAATTCTGCTTGAATCACCTCTTTCCACTTTGGCCAATCATTTCTACATTGACATTCATCAACAGTTTGTAGTTCATATTCATTATCATTACTTCTGGTAATATCAAGAGCAACTTTATATGAAAATATGTTGTCGACAACGATTTTATTTCTATTCCGTATTTCTCCTGTATGTACATAGTGTATCGAGATCTCGTTATTTTCAGGTACATGATCCTCTTCAGGGGATAACTCTTCAAGAGGTTTATTTTTAGGAGATTTTTGTTCATAAATTTTGGATAGATCAATTATTTCTATGACCTATTTCCTGGGTATAGCCTATTTATAGGTTGCAATTTGTTTTTCTTGTACATTTCTCTTCCGGGGAATTTTATTTTTAACATTGACAGGCTTCCACACTTCAGGTGTGGCTCTGATTCATTTGCTGCTGTATTAACTGATTATCCTATAGGGACTTCTGTCCGTGTTAGAGTATTAGTAGCTGGAATGTGAGATTTCACTATTTTCTTATTGTCGGTGAATACATCCGGTAATTGATTTGCAATTCCTTGAAAATGAATAATCCTTTGAACTTCCAGTTCACATTGATTTGTACGAGGGTGAGAAGATTGTTTCATTAAAATGACAATCCTCAAAACGTGCCTTAAAAACATCACCAGTTAGAGGTTCAAGTTATCTAATGATAGATAGGGAATCAAAACCCATATAAATTACAAGTCTATGTTGAGGACCCATCTTAGTGCGTTGTGGGGGTGCAATAGGTACATATACAGCACAACCAAATGTGCGCAAGTGAAAAATATTTGGTTGTTGGCCAAGTACAAGTTGCAATGGTGAGAATTTATGATAAGCAGTTGGCCAAATACGAACTAATGATGCAGCATGTAAAACAGCATGACCCTAAGCAGAAACTGGTAATTTTGATTTCATAAGCAAAGGTCGAGCAATAATTTGAAGTCTCTTAATAAGTGATTCAACTAAACTATTTTGAGTATGTGAATTCACCAGCATTATCTAAACGAATTTTCTTAATTGGATAATCAGGAAATTGTGCTCGCAACCTAATTATTTGTGCAAGAAGCCTAGCAAATGCAACATTTCTAGTAGAAAGTAAACATACATATGACCATCTGGTTGATGCATCAATTAAAATCATAAAATACTTGAATGGACCACAAGGTGGGTGTATTGGTCCACATATATTACCCTGAATTCTTTCTAAGAAAGATGGACACTCAAAAACAATCTTTGAATGTGATGGTTCGGTAATTAATTTACCTTGAGAACATGCACTACATGGATAATCACTAGATAAAAGAATCTTCTGGTTCTTTAAGGGATGTCCGTGAGAGTTTTCAATAATTTGGCGCATCATTATTGATCCTGGATGTCCAAGACGATCATGCCAAAGCATAAAAACCTTTGGGTCCGAACACTTCTGGTGTATAGCAACATTTGTTTCAACTGTTCTCATTGTAGTATAATATAACCCAGGAGAAAAAATAGGCAGTTTTTCTAATATGAGCTTCTGGCCTGATACTATTGAAGTAATATAAAGAAATTCTTCACTGCCTTCGTTATTGGTTTCAATATGATAACCATTATAACGTATATCCTTAAAGCTGAGTATATTTTTGCTTGATTTAGAAGAATACAAAGCATCATCAATATAAAGTTTTGTGCCCTTTGGCAACATGATAATCGCTCTTCCAAAGCCTTCAATTAAGTTTGATGAACCTGATATGGTATTGACATTGGCTTTGCATAATTTTAAATTTTGAAAATATTTTTTATCTTTAAGGATATACGTTATGATCAACAAAGTACGAGTTGTTGCACTGTTTGCTGGACAAAAATCTTCTCTATTCATCTTGGAATTGATTTTACTAGTATGACCCATGCATCTTCATATATGCAAAACATAAATTAAACTTTATTACTTTAAACATAAATAAAACATATCAAATACTTATTACAATGCCATAATATAATGAAAGACAAACAATTAATTGGTATGGACATAATCATACTTATTAGAATATGATAATATATTAAAAGAAAATAACTAATGGTATGGACATTTCCATCACCAATCAAATTATCAAAATTTTCATCAACATCCTCAAAGAAATCAGAGACATCAAGATGAGTCATATCCACTCCATTTGGAAGGTCAAGATCCATGGGATCTTCAAGATCATTATGATCAACAAAGTTTGTTTCAATTCCCTTTCCCTTTTCTTTTATGGAGGCTTAGTACAAACTACCAAATGTTTAGGAGTACGACAAGTACGTGACCAATGACCTTCCATTCCACACCTATAACACTTATTTTCATGACTGTTTGATGGTTTATTCTGTAAACCCTTGCCATTTTGATTCTTCTGATGGTAAGGTGTGTTATTCCTTTTTGAAGAATTATTAGTACGATCCTCTCTATATTGATTCTTCCTTCCATGCCCATGACCACGAACATAATTTCCTCTATGTTTATCAAATGAGATTCCATTCACTTCAGGGAATGGAGTAGAACCGATCGGGCAAGATTGGTGGTTTTTCAGCAAAAGCTCATTATTTTGTTCAGCCACTAGAAGACATGATATCAATTCAGAATATTTTGTGAACTTACGCTCTCGATATTGCTGCTACAAGAGCATATTCGAGGCATGAAATGTAGTAAATGTTTTCTCTAACATGTCTTCCTCAGTGATTTTTTCCCCCACATAATTTTAATAGTGAGATTATTTTAAAAAGTGCAGAATTGTACTCACTCACACTTTTAAAATCTTACAACCTCAGGTTCAACCAATTATAACAAGCTTTTGGGAGGATTATAGATTTTTTATTCTCATATCTTTCCTTTAAATCATTCCATAAGACAAAAGGGTCTTTCATTGCAAGGTACTCAGATTTTAATTCTTCATGGAGATAACGGTGAATAAAAATCATTGATTTTGCACGATCCTGCAGGGATGCTTGATTGCCATCCTTAATTGTATCTCCAAGGTTCTTTGCCTCTAGGTGAATCTCAGCATCAAGGGTCCATGACAAGTAATTCTTGCCCAAGATGTCAAGGGCAACAAATTCAAGTTTTGTAAGGTTTGACATCTATATAAATATATAATTATGTAAGAAATTAAATAACTAAATATAAACATAAATATATATATATATATATATATATATATATTATCATACACAATTTTAATGAATCAGTACTACATATACATGTTCAAATTTAATTGTAATGAAACAATACTTGCATTTTTTAAAGATTATCAGTACACGTAATATATAGCTATAGGTATAAGTAAACGTGAAGATAATATATAACAATATATTACTAACAAAATAAAAATGATATTTTTAAAATGATATTTTTTAGATAATTTCTCGTGAAATGAACTCTAAGAGTGTTCAATAAAAAGAATTTTAAATATGCATTATGTTCTTCTTCTTTTTTCTTTTTCTTTTTTTTGATAAGCGTTCACATATATGTTTACTAGTATCAAAGAAAAAATTCTTAATATTTAATTTCTCAAATGTAAGTTGCCAAAGTTTGTGACGCACTTGAAAAGAATTTTTTTTGTGTTCATTTATTTATTTATTTATAAATTTGATATTTATAATATGGGAAAAGAATATTGGAATTCTTATCATTTTGATTAGAAATATAAAAATAGGTCAATTGAACTACAATGCACAAGGCTCAAAATGAAATTTTAGTGTACCAAACATTGCTTAGAGTTACAACATGAATGTGGTACGTTTGATATACTAAATGTGGATTACGACATGAATTATAATCTTTATTACTAGAAATAAATGTGTTGTAATGTAATAAATAAACCTATTCATAAGTTTGGTTGAGTTATAACATTAGAATAAAACTTAAGATTTAGTTTAGGAAATATCTTACTCATACAATTATATCTCCTTAAAAATTGTTATTTTTTAAATTTAAGAGAGATATATGTTATTTTTATGATTTTTTTATTTTTTTTATTTTTTTTTTTTATAATTGTTAGATGTATATAGAAAGTTTGTTTATTTGAAAATATATTAAATTTTGAAATTATTGCAATTACTAAGGAATAGCTAATACAACCCTTTTAAAGATGAATAGTTATTCCTCATTTTGAAGAATAGCTATTTATAAAAAATGAATACTCTTTGTAATAAAAACATAATCAAACTAAAGAATAGCTAAACCATAGCAATAACTATTATATTACAGTGCTTATTAAAGTCTACCAAACATGCTCTTAAAGGTGTAACTTTAACCCTATATATATATATATATATATTCCTTTTTTAAGGAAAAGGTAAGTAAATTTATTGTTGTAAATCATATTGGAATACATCATCCAAATCTAGTGGTAGATCTTCTAACCACACATCAATATCTGCAGCTAAAACTGCTCTTCTAGCAAGGGTGTAGGCAAGCTTATTCCCACCTCTTTTAACATGATTAAAACTACAAAAGACCATAGAACTTTTAACTACTCGAATCTCCTCAATAATGTGCCCAAACATAGTGGTATAAGGCCTGAGCTTATTAACCGCTTGAATGACCTTCAGTGAGTCCCCCTCCACTTCCACCTGAAAAATACTAATTTCTCGAGCAAAACTAAGAGCTCGACTTGCTGCCATGGCCTCAACCAAATCCACTGAACTTGGGAGGCAAATCTTCTAACTAAGAGCTGCAATAATAAGTCCTGCGGAGTCTCTAATGACCACACCTAAACCTGCTAGCTCCGAATCTTTGAAAATAGCACCATCAAAATTCATCTTATAAATTCCAGGATTAGGAGGCTTCCAACAAGTCTCATCCCTCTGAATTATATTCCTAGGCGACTATTTCTAAATGTCATGGAACTCTTGGAGAAGCTCTGCGGCTCTTTTCACAATATCCACTACTTCCCACGTTGGTTGCTTCTCTCTAATTCTATTTCGACGCCGCCATACACACCAAGCAATCATGGAAAAGAGTGCAGTAGATTTTGAGGAAGCATTCAATAGAACGAACGCCATTAAATCTCTAAAGCTTGAGAATGTTTTGGTCTGAAGGAAACTGAAGCTAGGAGTTGAGAACCGCATTGGTTTGACGTTATCACATAACCAAAGTCCATGAATAGTATCTTCTGGAAATTCACCACAAAGATTACATTCACTAGTAAGAACAGCATGCCTTGTGTGCAAATTCTTTTTTGTGGGAAGAGATTCGCTACAAGCACGCCATAGGAAATGTCTAACTCTGTTAGGAACATGTAATTTCCAGATTTTATTCCACAGACGTTTACTTGCTTCGGGATTGGAAGAGCTTGGCTGGGATAGTAAAGCTTCAAACGCCAGCAATCTGTAAGCACTTTTAACCGAGTATGAACCATCGGAAGTCAGTGGCCAAACTAGTAAATCTATTATAACAAGTGTGCTAACTGGAATGCTTTTAATACATTCGGCCTCCCATGGAAAGAAATTCTGATCAATTAGCCCTGTGTGCCACCGTGTAGTTCCTAGAAAAAACAAATCACTCATATTATTTGAAGAAAAATCCCTCTGAGTCGATAAGAGTAAGACTTTATCTCCACCTGAAGAATCTAGCCATCAATGCTTCCAGATATTTATAATACTACCATCCCCAACTCTCCACTGAGCCCCTTTACAAATTACCTCCCTAGCTTGCATAATGCTCTTCCAAGCATAAGAGCTTCGAGGATGAATCTCGGCATCAAAAATACTCCCTGTTGGAAAGTATTTTGCTTTAAAAACTCTGTGAAACAAAGTATCTATTTCATGATGTAGTCACCATACTTGCTTCCCCAATAGGGCGTCATTAAATTGTCTTAAATCTCTGAACCCCATGCCCTCTACAGACTTGAAGGAGCACAAAGTATTCCACCTAACCCACTGTATCTTTCTAGAATTTTCTTGATTTCCCCACCAAAACTTGCGGATCATTGCTTCGATATCTTTAATTAAACCTCTAGGCAAGCGAAAAACACTCATGGAATACGTGGGGATAAATTGAACTACTGCTTTGATCATAACTTCTTTGCCAGCTTGTGAAAGGAGCTTTTCCTTCCAACCTTGCATCTTTGCCCAAATCTTCTCCTTTACTTGGTTGAAGCAAGCCTTCTTTTGTCTGCCAATAAAAGATAGAAGACCCAAGTATTTCTCATAATTTTTAATGACCGACACACCTAGCAAAGCTTTGATGGCTTGTTGAGTTTCTTCAGATGTATTCCTACTAAAGAAAAGTGTTGTTTTATCCTTGTTGACCTGCTGACCCGAATCCACTTCATACCAATTGAGGAGTTGTTGGATTTTGGCACATTCAACTATGGTTGATCAACAAAATGAAAGGCAGTCATCCGCAAAAAAGAGGTGAGTAATTTTTGGTCCTTTTCTACAGATAGAGAAGCCTCTAATGTCCATCTCAGTCCTTGCTTTTGTAAGTAGTGCATTCAAACCTTCAACACAAAATAGAAAAAGAAACGGAGATAGAGAATCACCTTGCCTCAAACCTCTAGTGGGTTGGATAAAGCCCTTAGGTTCTCCATTAACTAATATTGAGTAAGAGACTGTGGAAATATATTGCATAATAAATAAATAAAGAGCTTGGAACCCCATTTTCAAAATAATTTTTTCCAAGAACTTCCACTCCAACCTGTCATACGCCTTGCTCATATCAAGTTTGAGAGCCACGAAACCTTCCCTTCCTGAACATTGAGTTTTCATATGATGTAAGGACTTAAAAGCAATCAAAATATTATCAATAATAAGCCTATCTGCTGTGAAAGCACTTTGAGCCTCATAAACTATAGAATTAAGGATAGGTTTTAGTTTGTTAGCAATAACTTTACTAAGAACATTGCACAAGCTTATAGGTCTATACTCAGAAACATTTTCGGGGCTATTGACTTTGGGGATCAAAGTAATGAAATTATGGTTTATGGATTTTAGGAGAGTAACAAAATTCAAGCAAAAGAGGACAACTTCAGACACATTCGGTCCTATTTCTAACCAAAAGGATTGGTAGAATAGGGGAGGCATCCCATCTAGACCTAGAGCCTTTAATGGAGACATTTGTTTGATGGCTACATAAACCTCTTCCTGAGTATAAGGTTTAGTCAATTCAACATTCATATCATCATTCACAATCTGGTTTACTCCCTCCAGCACTCTGTCTAGTTCTAGAGGACCTACAGGAGAAAACAATCTAGTATAGAAATTCATAAAAATGTTAGACATAACCTCCTCCTCTGTCTGCCAAACCCCATCTGCATCTTTAATCCCCTTGATAAAATTTCTTCTCTTCCTTTGAGTAGCCATGCCATGAAAGAACCTAGTATTTTGGTCCCCCTTCTTTACCCATTGAATTCTTGATCGTTGGCGCCACATCCATTCTTCTTTGTCAAGCAAGAGGTAAAGATCTCTCTAGCGCTTGATAACTTCATAATCCCCACCCCTAGCCGAAGCCTCTTCTGCTTTCCAAAGCAATTCCATTTTCTTCACAATCTGTTGTTTCACACTTCCAAAATGATCTTTGCTCCAAGATTTTAACATCTTTTTGCATTTTTTTAATTTTCTTGGCTACCTTGAACATAGGAGCACCTTCAGACTAAACTTGCCACGCCCTGAGAACTGTGTCGTTGCACCTATTATCTGATAACCACATCTCCTCGAAGCGGAATGGTTTCCTTTTCCATCTTTAGGACTCACCATTTGGATCAAACATTAGACTAATGGGCCGTTGATCAGATGTATAGCAATGTAAATGACAGATTGTTGCTGCAGGAAATCTAGCTATCCAATCATAATTTGCCACCCCTCTATTAAGTCTCTCCCACACCTAGTGACTATGTCTTCTGCCATGCCAAGTAAATTCCGATCCTGTAAAGCCAAGATCCACAAAACCACAAAAATCCAGCACGTCCCAAAATGCTTGCATTTGATTGTGAGGATAGATTCTCCCACCCCTCTTCTCATCCGTATGGAAAGGCTCATTAAAATCACCCATGCAACACCGTGGAAGATGCGGCTTGGCTTGGAGCATACGGAGCATACTCAATGAATCTTCCCTCTCATTCGTATCTGGTTCCCCATAGAAACCAGTAAAGCGCCAAGCTGCTAGAGTTCCACCATTGACAACCGCATCAATATGGAATCTAGAGAAGCTGTCCACCCAAACTAAATTTTCAGATTTCCACAAAAGCGCTAGTCCACCACCCCTACCCTGTCTTGGGACAGTAAACAAGCCAGAGTATCGAATCTTGCATCGTATCTTTTCCAATTGTTCTCTCTCAAACTAGGTCTCTAATAAGAAAACAATAAGGGGATCTTGTTCTTGAATTAAAGTTCAAGCTCATCCTTCACACGCTGGTTCCCAAGCCTGTGGCAATTCCATGCTAAACAACTCATTGCTCTCGACGGGGCTGACCATCACCCTCCATCGTTACCATGTTGCTTTTAATGCTAGTAAATTGTTGTTTTTTTGGTGAGGAGTTTACATCCTTCTCTGTTTCTTCACGCACATGCCTCTTAATAAGTATTGGATTACTCTACATTATCCCAACCTCCCTATTTGTGTAATTCGAGTCCACCCACGATACTTGTTTTTTGGTTCTACTAGGACACTATCCAACCCAGTTTGAGCAACAATATTTGATCCATATTGATTAATTAAGTCCAACAACATTTCTTTTTCTTTTTTTTTTTTCCTTCTGACCCTCATCTTTTAAGGCCCTATGATATTTAGGTCCTCGACCGTGAGCTGCCTATGGATCCATGTTTGCAAAATTGGAAGAGTTTTTCACGGGCAAATCAAATTTGGTTAGCTGAGAGTCAATTTCCTACAGGTTCGTCATATTGCTAGTAACTATCGCCTTTCCTTTTAGAACTTCTGAAACTAAAGTATTTAATGCAGTAATGATATTATCTGCCTTATGAGTAAGATCAACTCTCTCCCTATCTGGGCAATCCTTACAGCTGCTCACTAGTGCCTCCTTCGACCTTCGATTGATCACCCTATCCTCGGTATCCATCTTCTCACCATCATTTTCTTTTTCTTCCTGACCAGTACACCCTACCTTCACTTCCTCCCACCCTTCAACTCTAACCATCAAGAACTTTTTGGTGTTTGGCAGAGGAGCACGTAGCCATGCCCCAAATTGTCTATTTTCCTCCATTAAAGATCCATTGCTTTGCACCCAAAGATCACAGTCCTTATCACTGTGTGGCAATCTCTCATATTTAAACTGGATCCATCCTATCTCACCATCATCACAACGGACTTTGCGACCTCGACACAAGGGTTTTGAAGTATCAACCAGTATTCTAATTCTCATATAACTACTCTCGTTATGACTTCCCTAGTCCTTCATCCCCTTTTGAACTTTCCCTATTACCTTTCCAATTTCATAGACTGCCTTTGGATTCATATATCCCATAGGTAGGTCGTGGATTTGAACCAAAAAAGCTGTCTTATCAAAAGTAAGGTCTCGAGTCGATATTTTTCTCCATCCGCCTAAGGGACACCGGATGTTTGTCATTACTCCAAGGTTCACCTAAAAGGACTCTATCTACATCTGAACTCTCCATAAACACAAAAAGAACGATGTGATCTCCCATGTCCTTTACGTCAAACTCTTTTTTTGTTTGCCACAACGGTTTGAAAGTCCAGGCGATGGCTTCCATGTATAAAACCCTTCGTGTAAAGAATTTTGTAGCAATAACCTTGCCTCCCATATGTTCGATTGCTCTAACATTGTATTCGTTCCCCTCTCCCTCCAAAAGCCAGAGTTTCTCCCACATCATAGACAGATCCTCCATATTCACGCAAGCAAACCCGAAACCTCCCACTCGTTGAAGCCAACAAGGAGAACTAAACAAGCCAATACCCCTTGGGTAGGCACAACTTTTCTACTGAGCGGCTAGGGTTTGGAATAGCCTCCCCCTAGGTTAGAGAAACCCCTTTATCTATATATATAGATAGATAGATAGATAACAGCTACCAAAGTTTGTTGATGATGCAAAAATCGTCAGTAAGTAAGTTCGTCTAGATGTATCAACACGAGCTCATCCAAGTTCCTACAAGGTTTAGAAAAAAGAAGAATGGGATCCTCTCGAGGTGGTCACCGGTGTGGTGCTGGCCACGGAGTCTCCGATGATAAAGTCAGTGAATATGGTTTGAGAGATGTAGAGAACTTAGTAGTAAGAGTTTAAGCTGAGTAGAATGTCTATACCTTCTCTTGAATTCTGTAGGTCTATATATATATTAGCTTTCTTTAATAGCCATTGCTCTCTTTAAATGGTGGTTTAAGGAGAGCTTGGGTAACATCTCAGGTCTTTAATTTGGCCTTTATTAGGGCCCCAACGGTCTTCTCACTGATGTGTAACCGTCAGGGCATTAAATGGCAGCTTTGATAACGCTCTATCTTCATCCAGACTGGTTTCCTTGGACAAGGGTAATTACTTGGTCCATCAGTTGCCCCCCTATTTTGAGATCTTCCTTACGTGTGATGACGATCTCAAGAATACAAAAGGCTGTTTTGCTCAAATATGACTTTTGGCATTCTGGTTGTGTCCAGTGGAGTGGCGGCACCGTCCGTGTCGTGGCCACATGGTGCACTCTCAATGGTGGATGCTAGCGCTTTGTCCGAGGAACTTTTGGGTTTCCCGTCATTTTTCAGTTTCCAAGTTTAGCTTTTTAAGCCACTTAGTTTTTCTTTTTCATCTTCACTTTTTCTCTCTCTTGCGCCATTGTTGCTCTGCGTTTTTCTTCTTTGAGCTTTCTTGACTTCCACCAACTCTTTCCTCTCTAAGTCTGGTTTTCTGAGGTACAGTTTCTTTTTCTTCTCCTTTTTTATGGAAAAAATTACCTACCTTTCCTTTTCCAATTAAGGATAGAACTTTCACCCTTTTTTTTTCCTTTTTTAGTTCCATGGTTGAGAGCTTTGAGGTAAGGCAACTCTATCCCTCCATTTCGTTTCTCTTTGCCCGTTTAGGGGCATCTTTTGGTTCTTTTAGCACCTAGCGCCTCCCAATTAAGGACTTCGTATTTAGGGATAGCAGTTTAGGTCTTGTGTTGGCTGATTTGCATCCTTTGCTACACCGATCCTTGAATTGGTTTAAGGAAATGGTGGGTGAGAGGGAGGTAGCGTCTAAGGTGAGGTCTAGTGAGCTTGAGACTGGGTTGTCGTCTAGTGATGACCCCGTCAGGGCAGGAGGAGATACTGCTACGTCGGGCCCTTAGTCGTCTAGACGAAAGGAGATTAGGCCATTTCATGCCCTTAGGGAAGAGTGCGCCCTAGACGCTGACACCCTTTTTAGGTTTAGGGACAAATTCCAGTTCCCTAAGGAAGTCAGGATTCGTCTTCCTCGAGAAGGGGAAAAAGCCCGTCATTTCTCTCCTAGAGAAGGGTGCTTCTACGAGCACTACAAAAAAAAGGGTCTATAGCCGCGGTTAAAAAACGCAGCTATAGATCCAAAAAACGCGGCTACAGCCTGTAGCCGCGTTTTCTATAGCCGCGTTTGTAAACGCAGCTTAGCACCGCAGCAACAGATCTATGGCCGCGTTTTTGAAAAACGCAGCCATAGGTCATCTCTATAGCCGCATTTAAAAAAAACGCAGCCATAGGTCCGGATTAAGCCGCGTTTTCCCCATGCTAAGATGTATTCGGCCCTCTAGGCCTATGGCCGCATTTTTTCAAAAACGCAGCCATAGGTCCGGATTGAGCCGCGTTTTTAAACGCGGCTACAGCTGGACCTATGGCTGCGTTTTTGAAAAACGCGGCTACAGCTGGACCTATGGCTGCGTTTTTGAAAAACGCGGCCACAGGTCCTTGAGCCTCGTTTTAAGAAACGCGGCCACAGGTCCAGCTTGAGCCGCGTTTTTAGCCGCGGCTACAGCATGGACCTTTAGCCGCATTTTATAACCGCGGCCATTTTATACCTGTAGCTGCGTTTCTACAGGAACCATGGCTTTTCAGCTACATTTGAACAACCTATAGCCGCGTTTTGAAACCGCGGCTATAGGGTTTTTTTTTTTTTTCCCCCCTTCCCCCCCAACAACATCACAGCTTCCTGATATACAAGTTCCTGCCATATTATATATACAAGTTCCCAACATCCAACTAAACTTCCATGAACAAGTTCCCAACAAACTTACCAAAAGATATATATATATATATATATATATGAAAGTTTTATATATACATCACAAAAAATATACAAGAAACTAATTAGTTTTACATCACAAAAAATATACCAAGGCAGCAAGAAAGCGCAGTAACATTTGTGTTTACAAAAATATATATATACAACATGCTTAGAGTGTCCTTAGTTTCATTTGCTTCCGGAGGGGTTGAACGGAAACGCTTTCTTGTCGATCCACTTCATGGTAAAACTGCACAAATTATTCTTTGTCAAGTTAAATTTGCCAAATGCTTGCAATACATAATAATACTCTAAACATGAATGAAAAACTCCTACCTCGACAATGCTTATAATTAAGATGCACATTTGTATGAAAAGGCCTAACAATGGAGCAATTTGGCATAGAAGAATGTTATGAGGGAATGAGACATAGCATTATTTTTTGCCTAATTATGGAGTGATTTGGCTTTTCAAATGCCAAAATGAAAGGGAAAACTAAAAGATATTATATATGATATGTGCGAGACTACGTACCTAGATAATTAGAAATAGAGAAAGCTCATCACTAATCTAAAACTGTAACATGAGAGGAAGACTAAACAATAGTTCAACAATCTAGTCAAAACTTCCAATTCAGTCAAGTTCAGCAATACAATAGTTCAACTATAATTTTTTTCCCTTAAATTATGTATTTTTCATGTGTCTAGTCATGGAGATGTGAATATGCCAAGAAACTGTGTTCTTCATGTTTCAGGTGGCAAAGGTTAAGATGCAAAATTTTTCATGCGTCTTGAATCAATGTATATTACAATAATACAATTGCATCATGATATTTTATAACATATTCACCAGCAGAAAGTACTGTTCTTAGAGAAATTTTGTTTACCTCAAAATTCACGGTTTCATTCCTATCATTCCCATCAGGCATTGCGATCCTAAAATTTATTAAACATATTAATATCACATAACAATGCATTGCAAAAAGTAGTGTTTCGCTAAATAACATTTGTTCGCTACCTGAGAAGGATATATAGTACGAAACCCCTGGCTCCATTCCTCAAACATGCTTCTCATCGACGCCCTCAGGTCGGTCATTTCTGCTTGGTGCCTTGCCTCAGATTGAGCTAGTTCCTCTCTATGCCTCATCTCAGATTGAGCTACTTCCTCCCTATGCTTCGCTAGTTCCTCCCTAGATTGAGCTAGTTGCTCCCTCAGCTCTTCATGACTCGTCTCCAACTCTGACATCCTTTGGTGAGCTCTGCTTGACAACGGAGTCGAGGTAGACTGGGAATAGTTTCTGCCACTTCTTCCTGTTGGGGTGATTCCAAAACCTACACCCCGTACACACCCTGGGCGCTCTGGACGACCCATCACCTGAGCATACGCGTCGTCGTTGGACCAGAGGATTCCATTACCAATCTCTCCTTGTAGTCGTATGCGCTGGTCATTCAAAAGTGCTGCCATCCTATCCTGTTTTCCCACAAGAACCAAACAACATATTACACACCATAGTTAATACAAACGCAAAATACACTAAAATTCAATTCGATCAAATTGTGCTTACCATGTTATCTTGCACACGAGCACTAACAGCAACCCCATCTTTGGTGCGGTATACTCGTTGATATACATCCGCACGTTCGACTGCCGCCCCTTTAGCCTTCGCCTACATGATGAACAAACATAAATACAATAAACACTAGTGCTTACCATGATGTTATGCCACAATTAACACAAATCTACAATGAAATAGTCATAACATAGCAAATCTGGGAAATAAAGATAAAGCTGCATAATAAAGGTTCCCTAAGGCATTTTACAACTTAAAAGTCATAACCTATTCCTAGTACTAATGACTGGCCACCCCATGCCTTCCTCATATGGATATCTATCTTGAAACCTATTGTGTCTCACTTTTTGTATCAACATTGTTTATGTTAAAATATTACTTGCTTCCTAAAATTTTTCATGAATTTTATTTTACTTTCCTAAATTTTAAAATTAAAAAGTTCATTTTTCATTTTCTAGTTTAAGGAGAAAAAACAAACTTAATAATAGTTTAGAGGTTACAAAATAAAAACTTTTTAAATTGAAAATTATTCACGGCAAGTAACATTGTTAATTATTTAGGGATAAAAACAAGGATGAAAAGCAATATTCATGCAAAGTTTAAGAAAAAACAGTATTTAATCTATTGTTTGTCTGGTATATGAGGGGCGATAAGAACAGGTTCATGCAAAGTTAATATATATATATATATATATTTAACATTTTCTTTATGTCAAGAATATGAGAGATGGGAAGAACAGATTGCTTGCCTTGCCTCTATCCCTTAGTTTTGTAATAACAGAACACTGTTTTAAACTTTTGATCAATTTATCCCCTTTATATTTATATATATTTTTTTTAACATTTTCTTTATGTCTAGAATGTGAGAGATGACAAGAACAAATTGTCTGCCTTGCTTCTATCCCTTAGTTTTGTAATAATATAACACTGTTTTAAACTTTTGATCAATATATCCCCTTTATATATTTTTTAAAATATAAATTAAAATAGCTACCTTAAATATATTAATTGAATATACATTGAAAGAATTTAGAAGACCTTTAAACACATCTAATTGGAGCACAGAGAAAGCACTACAGCCACTAATACAAATATAAAAATAAATAAATAAATCCAACAACCTGCATTATCCCTCTTTTACCATGGGTTAAAAGTGATCCTTTGTTAAAAGCCATTTCTTTTAATAATCTCATCAATTAATAGTTTACTTAGGGAGGCAATGAGGAAGAATTTGAGAGAGAGAGAGCAATAGCCCTTTAAATTTTAAACTTGATCTAGACAAAATGCAAATTTAAGGTAAGTTTTGTTGTCATATGAGATCAAAATCCTGTTATTTTTCTCATATATCTGCATAAATTCCTCCACCTTTCCCTTCTTATTTTGGATGATTGATACTTTATCTTGTACTACCCACATAACTAATTAAAGGGGGCAAAACAAACATTAAGAAGAAGGTAGAGCAGAAGAACATTCCATAGCATATATAGTAGAAATAATGACACTTTATTTGAGATAAGCTTGAGATGGCCACTTTGCACACAAATTCGTCACAAATTACCCATGGGTCATCTAAAATTTTGGGACATAGTCAACTATGCATGGTTCTCTATGATTTGCAACAAAAAATTATTTTCGATGCTCACCAAATTGCTGGAAAATATGTGCACCAACGATGACAAAAAATATACATTTAGAACTTCCCATTTGAATCACTATCCTTCTTGACATCTTATTCGACACATGTTCCATTTGTCGCAAACAGTCAGCTATAATGAAAACAGGCTTTTGGTTGTGTATAGCAACAGTTTGAAGTCAACACTGAATGACTGATCACCTTACCATCAATGAGTTGGATAGAATTTTATTTGGTAATTAATAAATTTAGTTGACATGGATAATTAGATAAGGTGGAGATTATGGTCTCTATATTTTACTAAGTTTAGAAGTGTCAATGCCACTGTTGTTTTAGGGCATAAACCAAATCTATATAACATCTCCCATAAAAAAGTCACCTTCCATCAAATTTAAATCATAAAATGCAGTTAGTGTTCGAATGGCTAGTTCTTTCTAATCCAACACCATAAAAAGTACCCCATAAGCATAATAGTTATCACACAATCTAGTGGCCATCATAATTTAAATTCTAGGTTGAACTAGTGCACAAGCAAACTTTGCTGGACTTTCTCTCCTTAAGTGGCTACTTAATATGTACATATTAAGAGGATTAACAAAGTATCAAAAACATCATGTAGGCATTCATGAATAAGGGTTTTATTTCTTACCATTTGATCAGAAATTTGAGCAAGACTTTTGGCCCCATTCCGTGCTATGTCTTCCTGCTTACCTCGACTTGCCTTGTTTTTAATACTTTTTGTCTGCAAACACATTACCGTCAAAAATAAAACAACAAAACATCTCGACTAAATTACCACGAAGAAGAGATTGACGAAGAAAGTAGCAGTACCTCAGTTTTGTCATCGAACCAATAATTAACCATCTCAACCCATTGGGCTTCGATAATCTCAGGCGGTTTGCTAGCCAATACCTGTTGCCGTGACAGCCCTTCTTTTTTGTGATCCCTCTTCAACTTGGTTCTACGATTTCTCCTCAGTTCCCCAAGTTGATGCATTGCCCATCTCATTTGATTAGGTTGTGGGACAATATTGTGATTAATTATATACCGTTTCTGAAATGCCAAAGTGGAGTTAGCAAAATATTATATTACAATTACAACAACAGTTGAATATACACAGGTAATTAGGACAGCAACTGTAAAGAAAAAAAACTACTATTTTATTTGCATACTACCTCAACTTCCACCCAACAATCCTCTTTAACTTTTTTAGAGACCTTTGGCCAATCAGCAGGCGTAAGCGGGCATAACATGCCATTCTCACAAAAGGACCCCAAAAACCGAACGAACAAAGACCCGTCTTCGTCAATCGATTGGCCTCCAGCATTTAACGGCAAGTTTATTTTGTACTCACCATTCATTGCCCATATGTCAGCCAACCGTGTTTTCCCACATCTTCCAGGCCTATTTCCCGGTAGTGGATTCTGTACCAGTTCTGGAATTTGTACCGGTTCAGGATTCTGTGCCGGTTCTGGATTTTGTACCGGTGCTGAGGTTTGAACATAATCATCTGTATCTACAAAACCACCAATATTAGGACTGATTTAACAAATCTCACAAGTAGTGAAAACTAGCAAACCACGCACAAATTTGGCCCGAAAAACGGAAATAATAAGAAATTTACGATTTCATTTAAACAAAACAGGAGTTAATGTGGACTTTCTCCCACGCATTCATGTAACCCACAAGTTTTGCAAGTGTAACTTTCAATAATTTAGGAACAACATAAATGTATGGGACTTCTTCATACTATGACTAATGAACGTAGATGCCTATTGGCACTATGAGTAATCGACCAGTCAACTTGTTCACCAATTATATTGGCAATTCACACATTTCGTTACACATAGAAAGGTTGTAACTTGGCCTACAAATTTGGAAGATCACTAAACCAAAACTATGTCTTGGCACTTATTTTGTTTAAAACGAAAATGAAATTATGATAACTCTTCTATAATGCAATATTTTAAGCAAATTGTGATTTAGGCTAATTTTGCATCTTTAATTTAAAGAAGCATGCACTTACGTAGCTTTTGAAAAGATGAGCAACCAAGCTTCGTTTGGGTTGCCTTCATTTTCCCTTAATAAATTTCGATTTAGAATATATAATTTCCACCCAAACTTATATTTCATCATTCTTAAGTGCACTGACATGGACCAAAGTGGACGGAGTGGACCAAAGAGGATGAAATTGGTCCAAATGGACCATAGTGGACCTAAAGGACCGAAGTAGACACTGTTGGACCGAAATGGACTGAGCAGACCAAATTAGACCAAATAGCCCAAAATTGACCAAATTTGACCCAAGGGAAATGAATGGACCAAACAGACCAAAGTCAACAGCATATACTGAATATATTTACATATTTTAATTATATTATTTGTTTTTGTAAACCAGCAACTCATAATTGAAATTGCAAAACATGAATCCTACAATATTAAGAAGATGTGAACCCAATTAATTCTTATCTCTTTTAGAACTGATCCAACCATCCAATAATAAACATCAAACCGTACATTCGAAGACATGACCAATACCTGGAGCCTGCGTCTCATCATCACTCCCCACCGGTCTCGCGTCCTCAGAAATGTGGGCTTCCTCATCAGCTGCCTCCACCCGTTGTCGTGCATGCGACGATCCTTCCCCAACGTACACAAGGCGCAACTGCCGTTTCCTCCCCATTCTTGCGTTCGACCCCTTTTACAACACAAAGAGGAAAAATGGTCAACAAGTAATGACATGATAGATTAACAATTTTAAAGATAATTATGTAAGTTAAAACTAATATTTCTTAACAACACGAAGAAATAACAATTGTAACATTTATATGCAACAACATGAAGAAGTAATAGTTTCACCTGATAATTATATACGTGCAAACTTTTATTTCTTAACAGTTTTGTCAAAATAACAGTTCCCACATATATATGCACCATTGTCAAGCTTTGCACACAATATCCCTTTACAAATGAGAACTTATAAGTTCAATAATAACTATAACACAATTACACATACAACAGCAGTATCCTATTACACTACTCATCATCACTGTACTCGACTTCGTTGTCATCTTCATCGTTTGACTCATCATCAATGAAGTCACACTCATCAAAGTTGTCCATTTCATGAAGATCTCTTGGGCCAATGATAGAGGCATCAATTGTCATTCCCTCCACATCATCTCGACTCTAACAAAGGTCATCCCTACCAACATCAGTACTAGTGAGAGAGTACGAAATGTTCTCAAGAAACTCATCCGTGTCATCCTCATCACAATGGGGCCCAATACCCGCATCAAACACATCTCTGGCTTTCGTTTTAACGACGACGTACCAATCTTTGTGCCTTTTATCTTCAACATAAAAAACTTGTGTAGCTTGAGATGCCAAGACATATGGTTCATGCTCAATTTCCTCCCCACCATGTACGGAGTGAGTAAAATTCACCATAGGAAACCCAAACTCATCAGTCTTATATCCCCTCCTATTTCCATCATCAACCCATTTACCCTTGAATAACACATGTTTGATATTGCCAGAGTAATTCAACTCAATAATATCTGTCAACACACCATAGTATGTATTGCCACCTTCAGTGGTGACACTAACTCCACTATTCTGCGTTTTTCTATTTCCCTCAACATTTGAACTCCTAAATTTTAACCCATTGATGACATAATGTTTCAGCCGATTTACTGAAGTATATGGCCCTTTGGAAAGCATGATAAGTGTATCAGTAAGTCCAGTACTTTCCCTATCAGCATCAGTCATTGACATCACCTAATATAACGAAACAAACTATTTCTAATTAGTACAGTCATTCTACTTATGGGACAGTTGCAAGGTTAAGAAGTTGAAGATGTGACACGTACGTGACATCTAAACCAACCACAAAACTTCTCCATGTGGTGCTTATGAATGGTATCATTGGATATACGCCTGTGGCCCCTACAAAGTTCGTCCTCCATCAAACTTTTGTGCATCCTGCATGAGATGTCAATTGTGTTAGTGTTAATACACGTAGCAAACATTGGATTGTCGTGCAATTATATTGATGTCTGATGTACTTACTCACGGAACTGCTGAATGTTCTCGGAATTGAATAAGACATAGCGATGCGCTTGGGTCAACTCCCTATTGTTTAATGCCACACTAGAAACCGCCCCTGTTGACTCTTCTATCGCCCTCGTGGGTCGTGAGAATATAGTTTCAACTCCTTCCATATACCGTGAACAAAATGTTAAGCATTCCTCCACTATGTATCCTTCGGCAATACACCCTTCTGGAGCAGCCCTATTCCTTACGTAAGACTTAAGGCGTGAGAGGTACCTATCATGCGCATGAGAAGGTTAGTAATTGAGAGTAGCTATTATAAAGCACACATGAAGCCTCGGACAAGCATGTATTACGTATGACTTACCTCTCAATGGGGTACATCCAACGGTACTGAACTGGACCACCAATCTTGGCTTCACTAGCCAAGTGCATGACCAAATGTACCATCACAGTGAAGAAAGATGGTACAAATATCTTTTCCAATTCACACAACGTGACTGCAATGTCTGCCTCAGCATTCTCAATCTCTGAAACCGTAAGGGTTTTCGAACAAATTTTCCTAAAAAAACAAGCTAACTTTATCAAAGGCCTAGTAACGTGCGATGGCAAAGATCCTCGTAAAGCAATTGGAAGGAGCTGTTGCATCAGGATGTGATTATCGTGACTCTTTAAACCAGAAATCTTTCGTTCTTTCAGGTTGACACGGCGTGAGATGTTGGAAGCATATCCATCAGGCACTCTTACGTCCCGCAAAACTTGCAAGAACCCATCTTTCTCCAATGCAGTCATATGAAAACACGCGGGCGGTATCATATACTTATCATCACCTTTTCGCTGTAGGTGGAGTTCACTCCTTATTCTCATGTGCGCCAAGTCAAGGCGTGCCTTGTAATTGTCCTTTGACCAGTCCTTCAAATTCAGCACCGTGCCAAGTATATTGTCCATCACATTCTTCTCTATATGCATCACATCAAGATTGTGTCGCAGCTTGTGATCTTTCCAATAAGGCAATGTGAAAAAAATACTTCTCTTCTTCCAAACACACTGGTTTGCCTCGCCTCTCTTTCTTTTTTTGTATTTTTCTTGACATTTCTTTCCCAGACAACGTCCAACTAAACTTTCAGTGTCCACAATTATGCTTGACGCAACTGGGGGCACAGGAGCCACTCGCATATCAGTAGTTCCATCAAATAATGTATCTTCTTCCCGAAATTCGTGGTCACTACCCAACCATCGCCTATGTCCCATGTAACAGAATTTGTGGCCATTTTTTAAATATCGAGAGTCAGTCTCCGAGGCACAACAAGGACATGCAGATTTACCCTTCGTACTCCAACCCGACACATCTGCGTATGCAGGAAAATCATGTACGGTCCACATCAATGCTGCACGCAATTGGAATACATTTTTTGAAGATGCATCATATGCTTCTACTCCAACATCCCATAATTCCCTCAGTTCTTCTACTAAGGGTTGCAAGTACACATCTATCGCAATCCCTGGTGATTTAGGACCAGGAATAACTAGTGATAGAATCAAAGATGACCGTTTCATGCACAGCCAAGGTGGGAGATTGCAAGGGACTAGCATGACAGGCCAAGTGCTGTGAGTAGTACTCAGCATTCCGAAGGGGTTGAACCCATCCGCAGCTAATCCAAGTCTGACATTACGAGGCTCAGACGAGAACTGTAAATGCGTAGTGTCAAACATTTTCCATGCATCCGAATCAGCAGGATGCCGCATTACCCCATCATCTGTACGACCATTAACATGCCATTTCATAGAACTAGCCAGGTCGGGTGACAAAAACAGTCGCTGCAATCTTGGCTTTAAGGGGAACCATCGTAGAATCTTCGCAGCTTTCTTCTTTCCCTTACTGGATGAGGCATTATTACCTGTAACGGATGCCTCATTCGTTTTCCACCTACTTTCTTTGCAACAAGGACACGCATCGAGGTTGACATTCTCCTTCCAAAATAGCATACAATCATTTGGACAAGCATGGATCTTCTCATAACCCAAACCCAAATCTCGGACTATCTTCTTAGCCTCATAATGGTCCTTTGGCAACTTAGCGTCTGAAGGGAGCATATCCATCAAGACTTGAAGCAACATGGTAAATGACTTATTTGTCCAACCACAAAGAGTCTTCAACTGGAACAACACAACGATGGCTGAGAATATGCTAAATTTTGTACACCCAGCATATAATGGTTTGTCCACATCATCTATCATTTTGTAAAACTTTTATGCACCATCATTCGGACCTTGAGCCGGTTGTTGCTCAGTTTCACCTTCATCCATTGGTTCGGGTGGCATTTCATGCGTGGGGCACAAATCATGTAACATCCCACGAAAGTCACCGTATTGTTCAAGGGGGTGTTGCACATGACTACTACTCCCACATTTGGTGGCCGTTGGCGCAGCCACTGATTCCCCATGCCATTTCCAATGTGTGTAACTTTGAAGAATCCCCTTACGAAACAGATGTTCACGTGCCACCCCTGGCGGTACCAAACTCAAATTCACACATTTGGTACAAGGACAAAATATTTTCCCATCGCTTGCATGTTTTGATGCAAATTCCACAAATTGAACAACACCTTCAATATATTCCATTGAACCCCTCCGCTTCTTCATCCAACTTTTATCCATTGCTATACAAGATAAACAATATTTTACCTACAACAACATTTGGTAATGCATAGGCAGTAAACCGTCAAATTAGATTCATAGGTGATTTGAGACCTATAGATGATTTGTTATGAAGAAACATACCCAACTATGGTTACAATTTCATAGAACATATATATAACACTACCTGAAGAGTAACCTATGCTTTCAATTTTCTAAATAATCATCATGAATGTAATTGTAATAATTACAACCTCCAGAATACCAAGATAAGTACTTCCAAAGAAGAAGTTGTCTCCTACATGTGATAATATAAGCTAAATCAGACAATGCTGTTTGTATGTTCCTCAATATGTGTCGAATTACCCCTATGGCTTAAATACTGGTGATTCAACCTAAATTTGTTAATTATTATAATACTACTTTCACTTGCATCTGTAAATATGACATTTAGATAGATATACGAACTATTATAATACTACTTTCAATTGGCTTCATAGTTTGATAGATTAGCTATATATATTATTACTGTTATTATGGAAAGAGTAAGAAAACACTTACAGACACATATAGGAACTATGAAGTGTTTTCATTTTCATAAATTACAAGCAGGTTATTAAGAAGGTTGTGCATTCCTCACAAGGCACAACATACATGTAGCAATAAAGTAAATGTAATGACTATATGCATTAAGACTAATGTATCATAATCTTTTTTGTTATGCCTATTAAATTATACAACAGAATGAAGATGTTTTTTTAATCTTCCAAACTTAATAAATTAAGTAGAAAGGTTCACTGTGTAGGGTGATTTTAACAAGAGATATCACTATATTAGCACTTAGCTATGAAGTGTTCTCAAATTTTTGTCAGACAAGCCTATATCTTTCAGCAACAACATTTGCCTCTACATTTAGTTAATTGTCAAATTGTTATATAGAAATATAGAATGTGATTTTCGATTATGTGTTTGCAATAAACATAGTATTATGAAGATGATTTTCACGTGGTTGAGAAAGACTGAGGATGATTCGTTTGTGAATTAATTTTCTAACTAGAAAATAGTAGACTCCTAACGATGAACCTTATATGCTAAGATAGTTATTTAAACAATTTTGTTTAAGATTATAATGTAAAATGACTCCCAACGTAAACAATGCATATGGTACGTTTTTTAAATCCTCACTTATTGTAACTGTAGTAATATTTTTAAACAAATAAGACAGTCAAAATAAATGCAGGTATGATCATGTGAAACTTATTACTTATTAAAGAGGGGACCTATAGCTACGTTTTTAAAAACACAGGTATATGTGGTGGGTTGTAACTGCATTTATAACAAACGCGGCTATAGGGCAACTATAGCTAGATTAGGGAATACATTTTTTGTAATCATATATTACCCCCATTACGAAGCAAAAATACACAAGAAGTGCTTAAAATTGTAGACGATTGGACCACATGTACACATGTAAGATGTATAAGAACGCTAAATATTATATTACACATGTGTACACCAAGTATGAATATTTTTATTTTAGTTTGTAATATATATCTACAACTACATACTTATGTCACCGTTGACCTCAACAAGAAAGATTAATTCATAAATACATTGGAACTCATTTTTAGGGAAGTCATTTTTGGTTAATGACAAAATAGAATAGAAAAAGGGTTATTTGCTTACTCAATTGATTTTCTATACAAGTTTTGTAATATAGCACATATAATAAATACAATGTATGGTGATATTTAATTTCCAAAATAAGTAAAACGGTTACCCACATAGTAAAAGGTTTGAGGGAACTCACTTGTAGTTAAGGAGAATATGATGTACGAAAATAGTTATCACACAGAGGGCCAGATCACTTGCAGGACAATCTCTACTGCCCGCATCAAATGGAATGAAAGCCTCTGCTTTGGCTTTTAAATTCTATTTACAAGAAAAATAACAAGTTAGTTAGTATCTGAAATATATTTGGGGCTTTGACCCCTTCGTTCAGGTTCCAAGAGTTAGTCTTACTATATTTGAAAAATAGCCTCATAATTTGTTGATTCTATCAGCGGGAAAGAACCAAATGCATGCATGTAATAAGTAGGTGTTATTTGTTAAGAGTCGATTGTCACCTTTTGTTATGAACTTTAAAGTTGATTTAATTTATGAAAAATGTTAGTCAAGGAGAAAGTTGTATGAAGGGTTCAAATTAATTTAATTTATGAAATTTTATTTCACTTATGAAATATGTTAGTCAAAAGAGAAGATGTATGAAGTGATAATATCTATATTTAGGTACTTTCCAACTAATTTAGTTCAGAGGCAGTTCAGGCTGCATATATGCAGATGTTCACACACACACACTCTCAAGCATCTCGTCATGCAATTTCAAGAGTGAGATATTCACCCATTCAAATATAGTACCACTTCCCTTTCCAATACAGTACTGCACGTTGGGTATGTCCCAACTGTGTTTGTCTTACAAATCTCTTTTCAAAATTTGTATGATATGGCTACATAATTTTCAGATACGCCCAACGTGCGTATATACCTTTTGTATCGTTGGGTATGATACAAATCTGGATGTATATAATTAAAAGGAAAAAACAATAAATAAAAAAAGGCTTACAAAGATGCAAGTATGCATCAAATTAAGAAAGATAATAAACACAACTAAGGTGAGGCGTGGGAATTGGGCGGGTACCAAGACGAAATGATAGGAAATGAATGTGAATAGCTTTTGAGAGGCGTCTGGATTTTCTTGCACAGTGACCGGAAGTTTTAGTGAACTTCGTGCCTCTACCAACAATTTCAAATCTTTGAGAACAACATCACCTGTGAAAGATATGTAAGAACATGTTAATTAATGGATACAAAATCCTTTTACTTCATAGAAAGAATTAATCATAACTGCTCTTTTTTGTAAGTAAAAAAAATATATTGAAAATAAATAAATAATAATACAGATAGCACCTTCAGTACACAATAGGTGTACCAAACTACCCCTTAACTGTGTTTTAGTATTCCAATTTAAATATTACATACGTCAACCCAAGCTGCATAGTCTTTTGAACTGAAATGTGTTTTTGACGTCATTGGGTTATGTATAAGTTTGTGCACCCTAATGAATTGTTTGATTTAAGAACTCAAACTACAAGGTATATGCAGTTTCATTGTATAACAATGCGCATAATCTTTGTTACATGAAAAATATATTTAAAACAGTCAGTAATTAGTCAATTAAGAAACTATCATGTGAGCAAACTATCTGTGGTGAAGGTTTCTCTTCAAGTTGGTTATTAGTTGATTACAAAAAGATGACCCTGTACACAAATCCAAGTAGTCGGGTTGTACAGAAATTGCAACCAAGCCAAACTATTACAGTCTTAGAAGCCAAATAGATTGGGCCAGGTTCAGTTTCTCCACATTTGTATGATAGCTAGCATATAGGAATTTTATGGGAAAACTTGTGCAGTCATAAAGTCTATCTACAACTCAACAATGCATATGTAGACTTAAAAAGGTGCCAGCTTTCTTTAAGAATCTGTTGTCATTGTTGCAGGGAGACTATACCTTCACAAAATCAGGAACCCAGTAAGTCTCCTTCTTGTTTCTGAACAATTCCTTGAATCAACGTTTCTACTTTAATAAACCTGGACAAATATAGAATAGCTTGATCAGGAAGAATAAATGTTTAAAATAAGGCCAGCATATCCAAGAAGCCAAGGTATATATATATATATATATATGTATACAACTTGAGCCAATTTTGTATGCAAATTTTGTATGCTGGATTTTTTTTCTTTTTTTTGGTTTTCCCTTTAGAATTACTTTATGATATATCTTAACATAATAAGCCTAGTGGCATAAAATTTTGTTACAAAATGGATAATGCTTTAAGATGACATGTTCTGGTTATAGTATAATAAAAATAGTTTTAGTAATGAGTTAATGACATGTTCTTTTCTTTATTTTGTAGAAAAAAGACTTTTCTTTTTATTTTTTTATAGTTGAACTAGGATTTTATTTTATGTTTTCTTTTTTTGTTTTCTTTTTCCTAGTTGAATTAGCCGTTAGGCATTTATTTGTTTCCCTTTTTCTAGTTAAATTTTTCTCCTTTAATGTAGTTATTGTCTTGACCAAATTCAACTTTTACATACTTATTTTGTATAAAAAAAGTACCCTCTCTCTCTCTCTCTCATAGTTTACATATATATATATACATATAAAATTTGTTTATGTTTCTCGTCTTTATAGACTAAACAAAAAAATTCAGATTTTATCTTTTTTATTTTCTGTTTCTGCTCTATTTTGAAACACATGCAGAAAACATTTTCTTTTTCTCTTTCCTTATTCTTACCATTTTCTTATTCTTCTTTTCTTTTCTTTTCCTTTTTTCCCCCTCCCTCCAACTATAACCAAACAGAATCTAATGTATACTTCATAGGGAGGCGTCCAACCACCACTGATCCATGCAAGACAAGCAAGACTTAAAATTACCATAAATAAAGGAAAAGTGAAGCGTTATCAATTATTGATTAGACAATCTTGTCCTTTGTATGTGGACGTTTAAATATTATCCAAGACTAGACAGTTACAGGTACTTGAAAAGTGACTAGACAGTTAAGTTAGCTGCAAGTTATATAATCCTTAGACTATATGCAAATATCTACACAGCTACCTTTACTTGAAGTCAAATGAGAGTAGTTACCTACCTTTACTTTCCTGACTAGCTACCTTCCTTGAATAATGGCATTTTTTATTCTATTCATACGACTATGTATATAATTGCAATATGTTTAGTACATGTTTGATATATACATTTCCAATTACTGAACCTTTTTCCAGTGAAAATAGTAAAAGAGAATAACAATGTGAAGAAGAAGAAGATGACGATGATACGAAGACAGTTTTTACTTTATATGTACGAAGACAATTTCAACAAAAGTATTTTTTCAACAAAAGTATTTTATATGTACACTTAAATTAGATTATAGAAGAATTAGTTATTAGTAAAAAAAAAAACTTCTATAAAATAAGTAAATATCATATAATTTAACTAAAGTCAATAACACATGAATTGTAATCTATACTACTTTTATAAAAAATATAAAAATCATAAGTTAAGTTATTTCCATTTTATGAAGAATAAAAACTTTAGAAATTATGGGGTTTTTTTTTTTGGAAAATAAAAAGAAATAAAAAGCAAAGAAAGGGACATAGAGCCACCTGTGAAGGGTTGAAAAGGACGAAACATTCACACACATCCAATACTCATATGTGGAGGGGCCCTGTGAAAGACGTGGCCCACTTTATAATGGCTTGAATATGAATGGCATTCGCGAAGCCAATTTCCTGACAAATTCGACCAAGGTGCCATACAATTTTGTCGTAAAGTGGAATGTGATTGCTACTACTGCACTTTAGTTTTGGTTTTCTAAATTTCATGTTAATAATAACTATTTGACCATTCAATTCCCACTATAAAAATATATTCAACAAAAAAAAAAAACCACTAAAAATTTACTAATAATCAATGAGCTATATATTAGTGTGTTATAGCTTTTTCACTAGTTAATGTAAAATGGTATAACTCATAAAAAGTCTAAAAACCATCCTGATACAAAGTCCATAGGTTGGGGTGGGTAATTAGATTATGGCCACTTTCTCATGCCTAATATAAAAAATACAAAAATAAAGTTTTATTTCAACTATTTAATAATATTTTTAATAAATAATTATCAATTTATTATACAATTGGGTATAAAATTTCAATTTCATAAAAACTAAAAATCTCAAAATGCCAAAATAGATCGATCAAACAAACGTAAGATGCATTTACTTTTGAGAATATTAATAGCACAAACAAAACCCAATATTCAATTAAAAATGCAGAACCCAACTCAGCTGTAGTTCATCAATTTGAGAAAAGAAAAAGAAAAAAAAAAAAAAACGATATAAATTGATGGAACATTTGCCAGCAACATCTCCAGAGTAATTTGAATTTTTGGTCCATGCCAATTTAATAAACTCTTAATTAATATAACTTCAAAGAATGATATTAATAATAATAATAATAATAATTTTGTAGTGTTACATGCCTTCGAATTCAACTTTTTTAAGGGATATGAAAATCTAACTTATGTACAACTTTCAAAAGTTTTTTCTTTTCTTTTTAAAAAAAAAAAAAAAAAGGTAGAATAGTCCCCTTTTACCTAACTTAATGTTTTAGTCAAATACAACAATAACAACATCAAAGTCTTTCATTTAAGTAAATTAATGAACCTATAAATTTAAGTTATCTCAAAGGGGCTGGAGATATAAAATTAGGAATTGAAAGGAAATTAATATATAATTTTCAGCACTAAGGTTAATGGTGGAGACATGGAAGCCCCAGTTTACTAAAAAGTTTAAAAAAGAAAAAGAAAAAGAAATCTACTGATTTTGCTGTTCTTGTTGGAAGTGACTGATTATAATCTTGTTGCTTTTGGTCATAAAGAAAGTTGATTGTATCATGACAAGTCTATTAATAATGTCACCATATATATTTTTATGGATTTGGTAGAAACGGCTTGTGTGGGAGAAAAAGACTGGTACTTCTACACTCAGCGTGATAGAAAATATGCAACTGGGTTGAGAACAAACAGAGCTACTACCGTGGGACAATACTGGGAAGCCACAGGGATTGGATGGAAAGCTCTATTCTCCCTCTAATTACTGAGAAGTTAAAACTTAAAAGTTAGAAGAAGAAAATAGAATTTAAATTTCAAAATCATTTTGTAATCATTTGGGACCGAGAAGCATAAATCTCTATTTGATTTGGCATAGATAAAGTAACACCTTTAAAATATTAAACATCAAAATCATAAGATTACTTTACCATCTTTTTCATTCCTCAGATTCTAACAACCCAATAAAGCATTAAAAGATTACAAAGGAGGAGAAGAAGAAGATAACCATGACCGTTTCTATATATAGCTTTGAAGATAACATCTTAATAGCAGTTCATGTGCCAAGTTAAACATTTTTAACTTAAATCTTTTTCTTTTCTATTCTTTTTTTTTTGTTTGTTTGTCAGGCTTGAAAATGACTCATACATCAAATACTGAGGGACAACAGGGCCCATGATATAGTAAGTGATAATAGCATAATATTCAGGGGGCAAAAAAAAGTGACAAAAAGACAGTCATAATAAAACCACATAGCTACACACTTTCCAGCTCTCTCTCATTCTCTTTCTTTCTTTTCCATGTTTTTTCTCACACATTTTGTGTAGGCTTCACCAATGGTTATGGCCCATTCAGTGCACGAGCGAAAAGCTATAATTGACAGGATGTGTTGAAAAGGTAAGCTCATACTTCATATCCCAGTCTAGTCATTAAAATTAATTCATAGTATTATAACATGAATCTATAGGATTTACACTGTTAAAGGCAATTTGCAAAGCCAGCAAGATTCTTTTGAGTATGTCTTTAGGCTAGCTAGCAATAAAGACAATTAATATTGCTTAAAACAATTTCATTCCCTAAAGCAATTAATGATAATTGGTGAGCGTGAAGAATGTGATCTAAAACTATTGCAGCATCTTAACAAATATTAGTTCTAGCTAGTAATCAATTCCCTCTTGGCAAATGACATATCTAATGCCCCCGCATAGGGTGGCCAGGATTTGAGTCCTAGAAAGAAGTGGCATGTACATATTTGGGTGCACCAAATCCTATGGATTGGATTAGGTGGTTACAAATCTGACAAAAGAAATAAAGTACTTCCTACAAAGAAAAAGTAATAAAAAGAAAGCTGTTCTCATTTCTTTAGCTAACTCTTGTAAAAAGCTAGAGTCGGCAACAATTTTAGTAACATAATATGTGTCTATATATATATATATATATACACACACACACATATACATACACATAAATTTTGCATGTATTACCAATCACATAAAGTTAATTTATATATGTATTATTAGTTATTAAAAATCATACTAATTATATTCATTATCATGATAATTTGTAAGTTTTTTATAATAAAATTTGAAGTAGCTTTAATATTTTCCTTTAACAACTACTGATATGAGCTATTGTTGTTATCCATGCACAATAAAAAAATGTTGGAACATATTGCTCCAATTACAAGCATTATTAAAAAAAAAAAAATCATGAAGATGTTACATACCATTTCCCATCTGTCTTCTTTGATATTTTGGAGCGAGAATAGATTTGGAGAAGATTATTTTTCTCTGACTGACTGTTGCTGATTCTAAAACCAAAAACAAAAAATTGTTTTTGGTCCTGTTCCTGTTCCAATAAAAAATTGTTTATTCAACTAAAACAAAAAAGAAGTCCTCATGTGACAAGTAGACCGTTGTGTATTTATCATGGGTTGACGCCCTGTTGCCAAAGTAAGATGCTTTTCCTTGATGATAAGGTTGATTAGTTTTGAGCTTTAATTTGCCACACAATTGAAATGAAAGCCTTGGTTCCAGTCAAAAGGGGGCTGGGCTGGAGGCAAAGGTCAATTAAATTAGGGTAGAGTATGGATGACCATATGATGACAAATGAAGGAGTTACTAGGAACTCCTATTGAGGCTGAGGCACACCCATTATTGTCCATCAAGTCATCAACCTTTTGATTAGGAGAAAATTGATGCGGGAAAGTGCAAGGAAATGCAATTGAGGACCACGACCTTATCAATAACTTTCTCCTCTTATGTCTAGATTCCTCTTATGTCTAGATTCAACCCCTTATCTGTTTTCAATATTATATTAATCTTAGAAAACGGGAAGGAAACTTCACTTGACAGCTTGACACTTGCATGTTCATTTCAACCCCCCCATTAAAGTCAAGAAATAAAAATTTTACTTTTTCTTTTTTGCTAATAATAAATTTTGCCACATTAATCCTTTTTAGATCATTGTGTTTAGTAACATTTCAAAGAAGGTTCCACGTACCCTCTTATAGTGTCTAGGTACATGATTCACAGTCCCGCACACAAGTACGGAGTTCACACGTACACTATGAAAGAAACAATGTATATATTCATTTCTTGAAATATCCTTCCCCTTAAGATTACGAGAGGTAAATCTTAATGGTCTATTTGGATCGAGGGAGAATAAAGTAAAGTTGGTTGGAAATTATTGCAATTCTTGAGATATCCTTCCCCTAGCTTGAGTAGTTTAATTTTAGACTTATGCATGTATTTGTGTTTAATTTTACATATTTTGTTTACTGTCAGTGTCATAAGTTTTTCCTAGTTTTGCAGAAGTCACTGGGTAAGTTGTAGTTTACAAACAGCTTTTTCCTAGTATGAAATATAGAAATCCTTGACTTTATTAGGAAAAAAATTTCTCTATAACGAAACCTTATTTGTCTTATTTGCACCAATTAATTAGTATGTAAATATTTAAATCATAATGGGTAGCTGACCTAAGAAGATCCTTCTTAGTATTATATTTAACCATATGATGTAAGTCTATGTACTAGTTTATTGTTGTTGGTCAAGTGCATATAACTTTGATTTTCAATCAATGGCTAGTGGAGATAAATATAATTAACAAGTTAGCTGACGGTAATGAAATCGAAGACCAAGAATATATAAAATTGACTTTACAAATCAAGTGGGGGATATAGGCCAACAAACTACTTGTTGTACATACATCCACAATTCTTCCTCATTGTTCTGCTTCATTCAATCCATATGAGACAATGTATCCTGGTAACCTATTAATTATAACATGCAACACCATCTACTTTTGTTTCAATCTTCATTTAATTGGGTCAATTTTATGTTTTGTTTGGTTTGGGACAAAATCTAAGTACATCTTGTATCTTAATCTTTTAAGTTTTTTAATTAAATTCAACTATGTATTTCGATCCACCAATGAATCACAAAATTGAATTGATATGTTCTTAAAAAAAAAATTTTGAAACTATGTTCCTAAATTTTGGTCTCTTCTTTCATGAGTCTAAAAGCATCAGCATACTAATGTAACTCATTTTTTTTATTGGTATGCATAGGAGGATTGGGTGTTGTGTAGGGTGTTCTACAAAAATAGAGAAGTTGCTACCAAACCTAGCATGGGAAATTGCTATGATGACACGGGCTCTTCAACTCTCCCAGCATTAATGGACTCTTACATCAATAGTTCAATCTAAAGCCCATGCAGATCAGTATGAGCAAGTGCCCTGGTTCTCCATTTTCAACCAAAACCAAAACCACAACCAAACCAGCCCATTTTTCACACACATGACCAACATAGAACCAAACCTACCCACCACCAAGATTAACACTGAAACCACTTTGAAGGGACTACCAACCAATATTGGAACCTATTTAGACCCCTTCTCTTGTGACAACAAGGAACTAAAGGCTGTTCTGAGTCAACTCAGCAACATGGATAGCAATCATGAAAAGTATAGTTTATTAATTTGATCAGTGATGCATGTATGACTTGGAGGCTTCATGCACAACATATAACATATATCATTGGTCACTTAGCTATACAATCAACTACTTCACTGTCTTCTCAGGAAAAAAAAAAAGATGAACAAGCAAACACTGATGAAATCCCACAAATTTTTTAACTACTAGTTCATAGAAATGAAATTTATAATTTTGTAAAGATAAGTTCCAAAAGATAAGAATATTGATACATACCTATATTAGGTTTGCGTACGACCAATGTAATTGGCCAATGCAACCAACGGCACCGTTTTCTGGTATCAATCCCAGAAAGCTGATCCAGACCCAGTTTGTTCAATTTCACCGACAAAATCAGAAGGGTACAAATCAGAATTGCCTTTGTTACTACAAACCAAAATCATATATAACCCCAAATTTCAAAAAATAAAATAAAAACCTAATGTTACCTGAATACGTAAATAAAAATCAATCAAACCAAATTAAATGAAAAAAAGAAAAACTTACCAGTGGCAGGGGTCTATTTTCTCCTCCTTCTCTATATCTGGATCGCAAGCATCACTGTTAAAAAATGTAAAAGGATAATACTTAACACTAAATACAATTTTCAATTTTTTTTTAGGAACCCTAAACAGTTCAATTTCATAGACCTTAATTAATACTAAAATATTAAAAGAAAAAGAAAAAAAAACGTTGCATTGCAATGCGAGTAACACAGGCTCCTCTCTATTGTACAAAAAAACTGTTAAAGATCCAGGGTTTACGAGACAGAGCGAGAGAGAGACAGAGAGAGAGAGAGAAGTCACCATTTCTTTCAAAAGAGTGTTGCCATCTTTAGTAACCTTGATATCACCGGCTCCTCCAACAAGCCTGCAACAAAATCAGAGAGAATCAGAGAGATTTCCTTAGCCCTAATTTTTGAATCCAAATCTAGAACGAAATTAATTGGCAAAATTGAACATTTAAACCCAAAATCGAAACCCTAGATCAAAAATCGAAACCGTAAACCTAAAATCCAAACCCTAAACGAAAAATTGGGCCCTAAAACACAAAGCAAATCAAAAAAATTTAAAAACTTACTCTTACGCGGCCTTGAGACAGTGTCTTCAGTGAGATTGCGAGTTGGAGAGAGAGAGTGTGTGTGTGTGTGTGTTACCGATCGATGAGAAGGGAAGGGGAATCGGAGGAAGGGGAATCGGAGGAAGGGGGATCGAGTTCAGAGGAAGGGGACTGATCGATGAGAAGGGAAGGGGAATCGGAGGAAGGGGGATCGAGTTCAGAGAAAGGGGAATCAGAGGAAGGGGAATCGGAGGGGAATCGAGTTGAGATAAGAGTAGTCCGAGAGGAATTTTTGAGATCGATCGAGAGGTTAGGGTGTTTTTTTCTTCTGTGGAGTTGGGTTTTTTTCTTTTTTTCTTTTATACTGAATGTTGAAGCCGCGTTTACTAGTTAAACGCAGCTCTAACCATAAACTGAGCTGCGTTTGGAAAACGCAGCTCCAGACATCTTTGAAAAAGGAAAAAAAAAAAAAAACCAAAGGTGGCATGTAGCTGCGTTTTACCATGAAAAAACGCAGCTCAAGGGAGAGTTATAGCCGGGTTTTGTAAAACGCGGCTCAAAGGCTAACCTAGAGCCGTGTTTTTTAAAAACGCGGCTCAAAGTCTAGCCTGGAGCCGCGTTTTTTAAAAACCCGGCTGCAACTCCAGCCTGTAGCCGCGTTTTACAAAAACACGGCTACAAAACGCGGCTTAAAGCCGCGTTTTTTGTAGTGGAGGCTGCTTTCCAGTGTGGTCTTAGGTTCCCCGTTCTTCCATTCATCATGGAATTCTTGAACCATTTCAACATCGCTCTTGGGCAACTTATGCCAAACTCATGGAGATTTGGATGGTTCACTGAAGGTGACATGATCAGGTTGGACAAGTTTGTTCACATTTATCGTCTGAAGGAGTCCAAAGAGTACGGGTACTATGAGCTAGTGCCTTGGGCCAGGAAGGCGAGGATTATTAAAGATCTTCCTTCGTCCTTCCGATATTAGAAGTCCAGATACTTCTTCGTGTCTGGAGATGGATGGGAGACATGAAGAAGTTATGGATCTTTGCCTCCATGATAGTTGGTAATGCTTCCGCTTCAACCCATTTTTTAAAATAGTCAATCACAACCAATAAGAACTTTACCTATCTTTTACCTTGAGGTAATGGGCCCACGATGTCTATCCCTCATTGAGCGAATGGCCACAGGGAAGTTATGGCCGTCATCTTCTCTCCTGGGACACGCTGGACGTTCCTGAACCTCTGGCACTTGTCGCACCATTCAACGAACTCCCTTGCATCTCTCTGCATGGTAGGCCAGAAGTAACCCGTTCTGATGATCTTGCTTACCAGGGATCTCAGGCCCGTGTGGTCTCCGCATATTCCTTTGTGGATTTCCTCCAGAATATACTTAGCTTCATCTTCTTCGACACACTTTAGATAGGGCATGGAGAACCCTCTTTTATACAAGGTTTTATTCAGGATCGTGAACCTAGCCGCTCGCTTTCTGACCTTCCTAGCTTCATCGACGTTTGCTAGAAGTCGTCCATCTCAGAGGAAAGAGAGAATTAGAGTCGTCCAACTGTTTTGGTTTTAAATCGCAAGAGTATGGAATTCTTCAATACTAGGATGCTTTTGCACTTCTATTCTCAAGTCTGGTGACATTGTTCCTTCTTTAGACAATGCTTGCCTCACTACTTCATCAGCTTCTGAGTTCTAGTTCCTAGGGATCTGTGTGAAGTCTACCTTATCAAACTTTTGGGTTAGGTGGTTCGTCAGCTTAAGGTATTTCTGTATCCTGTTCTCCTTTGCTTCATATTCAACCTTTATCTACCCTGTCACCAATTTAGAATCACTTTGAAGGAGTAAGTTCCTGGCACCCAAAGTCTTCCCAATCCTGAGCCCCGTCAAAATGGCCTCGTATTCTGCTTTGTTGTTGGTGGCGGGGAATTGAAGTTGTACTTCGTACCTGAGGATGTCTCCTTTTGGAGTGTTAATGATGAACCCCACTCCTCCTCTTTTTCGGGCTAACGACCCGTCGATTTGGATCATCCATCTCTCTGATTCATCTCGAATCTCTTTTCCATCTAGAATTGTGAACTTGGCGACGAAGTTTGTTAACGCCTATGCCTTGATTGCTGTCCTAGGGTGGTATTCGATGTCGAACTAGCTAAGTTTAACTGCCCATTGCACCATTCTTCCTACAGCTTTAGGCTTGTTCATTGATTTCCTTATTGGTTGGTCAGTTGTTACCAAAATAGGGTTTTCTTGGAAGTAGGGACGTAGTTTACAAGAGGCGACGATTAGGGTGAAGGCGATCTTCTCAATCCATGGATACTTTGCCTCAGCTCCTTGGAAAGCTTGGCTGACATAGTAAACCGAAAGCTGCACTCTATCCTCTTCTCAAATCAAAGCCACACTCATGGTGGTGGCTGACATTGCTAAGTACAAAAACAGGTTTTCCCGTTCCTTTGATGGGCTTAAGAGTGGGGGGTTACTTAGGTAACTTTTCAATTCCTAGAAGGCTTTTTTGCACTTCTCCATCCAAGTAAAAGCTTGCTTCAGGGTTTTGAAGAATGGTAGGCATTTGTCCGTCGCTTTAAAGATGAACCTATTGAGGGCCACAATCCTTCTAGTTAACTTCTGGACTTCCTTCACTGTTCTCGGCAATGTCGTCTCTAATATAGCCCATACTTTTTCTGGGTTAGCCTCTATCCCTCGCTAGGACACCATGAACCCTAGGAACTTTCCTGATGCAACCCCGAATGCGCATTTGCTAGGATTCAACCTCATCTGATACTGTCTGAGGGTCATGAAGGTCTCCTCAAGATCATCCAGGTGTGTGGCTTCCTCCTTACTCTTGACGAGCATATCATCCACATATATCTCCATGTTTCTCCCTATCTATTTATTGAACATTTTGACTAACCTCTGGTAAGTCGCCCCTACATTCTTTAGTCCAAAGGGCATTACCTTGTAGCAGTAGAGCCCCTGGCTAGTGATGAAGGTAGTGTTCTCTTAGTCTTCTTCTAACATCTTGATTTGGTTGTATCCTGAGAATAAGTCCATGAATGTGAGGAGTCTGTGCCCTGTCGTGAAGTCCACAAGCTGATCTATTCTTGGCAGGGGGAAGCTATCTTTTAGGCAGGCCTTATTCAGGTCCTTAAAGTCCACGCACATCCTTCATTTCCCATTTGCTTTCTTTACTAGGATGACGTTGGCCAGCCAATCTGGGTAGTAGACTTCTCGGATAAAATTGGCTGCTAGCAATTTGTTTACCTCGTCCATGATGGCTTTGTTTCATTTAGGGGCAAAGACTCGTCATCTTTGCTAGACGGGCTTCCTCTCAGGGTCTACATTCAGATGGTGTTGGATGACTTCAATTGCTATGCCTGGCATGTCCTCATGACTCCATGCAAAAATATCCAAATTGCAGCTAACACTACTTCCTCTCAGGGTCTCCTCCTCCTTCTCCTCAATCATCCATGTATGGTTCTCCTTTGCAACTAACACTGCTTAGTAGCATTCCCTGGCCAGCACTTGATCTCCCTTTACCTCACCCACGCCATACTCCGTTGGGAATTTCACCTTCAGACAGTATGTGGATGTTGCTGCCTTCCAGCGACTAAGTGTGGGCCTTCCAATAATCACATTGTATGAGGATGGGCAATCTACCACCATGAAGTTAAGCTGACAGGTTAATTGTTGGGGATGAGACCCCATTATGACTTCTTCAGTGCTATTATACCTTTAGGGTATACTCGGTCTCCACTGAAACTGACTAAGGGGGATTCAAAGGGTCGTAACCTTTTAGGATCTACCTTCAGCTGCTAGAAAGCGGAGAGGTAGATAATGTCTGCAGATCTGCCATTATTTATGAGAATCTTCCTAGTGTTGAATCCTTCTATCATAAGCATGATAACCAAGTGGTCGTCATACGGTTGCTTTACACCTCTAGCATCTTCTTCAGAAAATAGGTTGTCCCTCTCTGTTTTTCTTCTTTGCTTTAGGGGTTGTATCCTATGGACACTGTTTACCTGTCTTTGCTGTGACTTCTTGAGGGATTTAAAGAATCCACCCGTGGATGGTCCTCCTGTGATCATCTTTATCTCTCCTATCATACTTTGTGGACGATTGAACATGTTGTCCTCGTCCCTGGGAACAATTTTGTGCTTCTCCTTGTTATCATTTCTAGGTCTTCTAGATTCCCCCTTTTTCACAAACTTCTATAGCTTCTCCTTATGAATGAGTTCCTTTATATGTTCCTTCAGGTCTCTACAATCTTCAGTGTAATGGTCGTGGTCTTTGTGGAAGCGACAATATTTTCTCTTATCATGCACATTGGGTGATGAGTGCAGCAGTTTTAGCCACTTGAGGTAATGATCGTCCTGAATCTACATTAAAATTTTATCAATGAGCATAACTAGGGGGATAAATTTTACCGTCGAAGGTGTTTTATCGTCTCTCCACTTGTTCCCGTCCGAACTCCGATGATCTCCCATTTCTCTCTTACGTCCCCTCTAGTCTTCTCTTTTTCCCTCTTCCTCTTTGGGCTTATCCTCCTCCCCTATTGCGGCTAGGGCATCTTCGACATTCATGTACTTCTGAGCCTTCAACAGCATTTCTGCCACCATCTGTGGAGGACTTTTCGTGAGAGCAACCACAAACTCTCTGGATTTCAGCCCGGCTTTGAAGGTGGTTAATTGTACCTTGTCGTTTACTTCATCAACTTCTAGGACTTCTCTAGTGAAACGCTTCACATATGATCTAAGGGTCTCCTTTTCCCCTTGCCTGTTGGTGAGCAGATGGTCTACAAGCCTTTTCGGGAGTTGTCCACCAACAAAATGGCGTACAAAAGAGTTGCCCAGTTGTTCGAAGTTGTCAATGGATGATGTTGCTAGCTTACTAAACCATACTCGCGCTACTCCCTTGAGGGTGGTAGGAAAGGAGCAGCACAATATCTCGTATGGGGGTTACTATAGACTCAAAGTCATCTTAAAGGTAGTAATATGATCCAGCTGATCTTTTAGACCATCGAACAACTGAAGCTATGGAAGACAAAACTTCGAAGGCATAGGGCACTCCAGGACTTTAGTGGTAAAGGGTGAGTTCGTCCTTTTGACCATCCCATCTAGCTTCCGATCCTTCTTTTCCCTCATTGCATTTCTCAGCTTGTCCATTTCTCTCCTCATCTCTCTGAGGAGGTTCGAATTTGCTTCGTCAGAAGTGTTTGGTCGTCGGTCTCTTCTATGGCTATCTCCATTGTCATTTCAGTTAGTCCCAGTTCTCGTGGGTGAACGATTCTCCTCCTGTTGTAGCTGCAATCTCATCTCCTGGTTCTGCCTAGTGAGCTCCTTTACAGTGGCTGTGAGTGTTTGGATTTGTAGCGCTAGTGCTGCAGAATCTTGTGGCGTGTTGGACTCCATTTGGACCTTACAATTGAATGGAACTACACTTTCAACCGAAGTATGAAATTGTCATCCCCACAGACGGCGCCAAACTGATGATGTGGAAATCGTCAGTAAGTAAGTTCGTCCAGATGGATCAACACGAGCCCGTCCAAGTTCCTACAAGGTTTAGAAAAGAAGAAGAATGGGATCCTCTTGGGGTGGTCACCGATGTGGTGCAGGCCATAGAGTCTCTGATGATAAAGTCAATGAATATAGCTTGAAAGATGTAGAGAACTTAGTAGTAGGGGTTTAAATTGAGTAGAATGTCTGTACCTTCTCTTGGATTCTGTAGGTCTATATATATATATATATATTGGCTTTCTTTAGTAGTCGTTACTCTCCTTAAATGGTAGTTTAAGGAGAGCTTGGGTAACGTCTTGGGTCTTCAATTTGGCCTTTATTAGGGCCCCAACGGTCTTCTCACTAATGTGTAACCATCGGGGCATTAAATGGCAGCTTTCATGATGCTCTATCTTCGTCCAGGCTGGTTTTCTTGGACGAGGGTAATTACTTGGTCAATCATTTGTAACTACCATTATTACACGTGCCACCAAATATGTGCAAGCCACCAAACAAATTAATGCATTGACAATTTGACATTGGTGAACAATATGCTCAGTCGAATTATTGTTGCCGTGTTCTCAAAAAAAAAAAAAAGAATTATTGTTGCCGTGGACAAGAATAGGAAACACAGGAAATATGGGTGTGATCGTTTAAACCACACAACACCGATGCAACCGTTTATATGAATTCCACGATGTCTATTGTACAATTATAAACCAACCTTGCAATAAAATATATAATTGTATACTAATAATGCTAATATTATATCATATGCCGTGAACAGGAAACGTGCGTGTGAATTGTGATCATTTAGACCACACAACACCGATGCATACTTTTTACATGAATTCCACGATCTTTTTAAATGAAGAGCCTAAAGTGTATTACATTTTCACAACACTTTCACAACAAAATGTAAGTGATAGATTGTTATTGGTTCTAATTTGAACCCATAACTTTTTTTGACCACCAGTGACAACCAAAAACAACCCACCACGTAAGATTTGTTATTAAAGTATTATGAAAATGTCGTGGAGATATCATTTCTCTTTTTATATACATTAATTATAAACCAACTGTATAATAAATTATACTACCATTTGTCATAGGCGATGAAATTAAGGGTTTTAGTGACGAAATTTTTTTGTCACCATAGGTCATGTTTGTTGTAGTGGGTCTCCACCCTCCAAAAACTAATACTGATGGATCTTTGCATGAAAACCAAATTCCAATCAACTCGACCGATCTCCACATCAAGATCTTGCCATTCTTTGCTGGTACGAGCTATTCTTCGGTCAAGTTTGGTCAAATCTAATGAGATCTTGCAAAATCTCGCCAGATTCGGCAAAATTTTGGCCAAATCCGGCTAGTTTTGGCCAGTTGTCTCTTCTCCAACTCTGACCGACAACTGATGGCTACTCAAGGAGACCTGACTCGCTAGATCCAACTATTCTTTCTGATCGGCGATGGGTTTAGATCGGTTCGAGTTTGGGTTGGGCACAAATTCGACTTGTGAACAGTCATAAATATAAGGAGAAAATGTAATCTAGTGATGAATTTATCAAAATATACATCCAATAGAAGGTTATGGAATAATTTTTCATTGACAATAATTATGTCAAATGTAATTTGAAGTTTTAATAATAAAAAATTAGAATAAAACCTTTATGGGTTGCATTGTTCTCTTATTGGCGACATGTTTATCTTACTTGAATTAAACGTGGTCTGGTCCCATTGTGTTGACCTTTAGTTCATAAGATAAAAACCTAAAAAAAACAGATCCCATTGCGTTGACCTTTAGTTCATACGATAAAAACCTAAAAAAAAACAAAAAGGGCTAGATTGGTAGGTGAGATCTTGTTGTTCATTATTGAGAGAATTTTAAAATAGAATAGGCAAACACAAAATTCTCTTTATTTTATAGAGTAAAACTAAAATCTTAAAATAAGGTCCAACAGCATCTTTAAAATAGAATTTTAGTTTTTTCTCATGAATAGTGACTCTCTTTGTCTGAATACCTATAGTGCTGGAAATGCTTAAGTCAGGTAATTTTTGCTTTTGAATTTTGTTGGACCTTATTTGTTTGCTCTGCCTTTTTTTTTTTTTAATGGCCATAATAAAGTCTCACAGCAAAATCAGTTATCAGTCTATCATAGGCTGAAATAAAATTAAATGAAAAAAAAATTAGATTGAGACTCACACAACTCAAAATAAGAGCGTTACGAAATGTTCTGAATACCGCAGAGTTTAGATCTTTTGTTTCGCTTTTTTTTTGTACCATTCTATGTTTCACAAATAAAAACTTGTTCCATGTTAACTTATTTAATTAATTTAGTAATTTTTTACATTTCTTTATTTCAATTACTAAAAAAAATATTAAAAAGAAAAAAAAAATCGAAGACCCAACAACACATCCCCATTGCTATCGTGACCGGTTCGCCACCACCAATACTCGTTGGCGGAACTAACAAAAGGCCTTTGGTGTCATCAATTCGAATCTGTAACCATAGTGATAGGCCACAATCTGAATGACCCCTTGTGATTAAACCAATTAATTAATTAGTCAAGTTGTTAATTAATCAATTAATCATGCAAACGCGTGGAAGCACAAACAAATCACCAATAAACTAATTAAGCAGCGGAAAATAAATAACACGGTGATTTGTTTACGAATGGGGAAAACCCTTGCGGCAAAAACCCCACCGGGTGATTTTCAGGTCACCACTCCTGAAACTCCACTATTATCAAATCAAGCAATTACAAGTAAAGGAATTCCAAGTACCTTACCAACCTACAGTTGAACCCTTACCCCAATACCCAATTGGACTTGATCTGTAGTGACAATTTCCACCTTTGATGCACAGCTCCCAAGTACGTGACTAACCAATGCACGGATCCCAGTACGCGACTTCAAACACCAACTTAGAAGGAGAGGTTGGCTGCAAAGTTCTTCAGTTCATCCTATACGATGAAGATCAGGAAGATGCTTGGTTACAAAACCCTTTGGTGCAAATACACAGTAACTTCTTCAGAGAAGATGAACTAGGTCAAGAACTTTGTCTTTTGATCACAATTTGCTTGAACAGAGATTGCTCAATGCTTTTGCAACTTGTGTACAATTTGACGGCTCTTAAAACAATCCTTTTATATGTTTAGGGTTAGAAGAAAAGAATGCCCAAAAGCATATTCACGGATCCCAAGGAAATCAGATCAGAAAACCTGAAATTATAAATCTCGACAGATAGCAGGTGTCAAGGTAGCTATCGAGCAGGTGTCGAGCTTTAATGAAATTGCACTTCAGCTTGCTTTTTCTTGGACAGACTTGATGACTTCAACACTTGACCTTGAAACCTTGTTTCTTGAAGTATTAAAAACACCTAGAACTACCCAATTACAAGTAGAGTGCTTTTTGTCAAAGGATTAGCCAATTTACATAAATAAGTGACATATGTTCTTAACAAGTGAAAACACATATGTCCTAACAATCTCCCCCTTTGGCAATCCGTGACAAAACCACAACAAACAAATGAATATATGAGAGAAGTCATAAATCACTCAACTCATACTCACTTGTTGAATACAATAAAATCTATCCTAACACAAACTCTTGAAAAACTTTGCAAGAAGAGAGTTTATGGCAAGTAGACTTTGACAACCTGTATTTCTGAAACACTTTAAACAAAAACTCATCAAGGCATCTTGTGTGAAACAGAAATAATAGATTGCATACAAGTATAATGAACATGTGTATAAAGATAGAGAAGAAACAACACATGAAGAGAGAGGTGAAAGAAACATACATCCACATATATAAAGAAAATAAGTACAATGTATGTAAAACTGGTCACAAGACCTCATATACAAGAACAATGTATCTATAAAGAATAGAAAAGAAAAGATACATCAAGACCTCACTACATCCCTCAAATATCAACACTCCCCCTATCAAAAATATCCTATACTAACTCTCCCCCTAAGATGACTACCCTCATAACCCAAAACTACTCCCCCTTTTTGTCACGAGTGACAAAGGGTAGAGTGTCATGTAGACATCTCATCAGTAGAGCTAGCATCTCCATCATCATCCGAAGCATCATCATCATCACCGTCATCATCATCATCCTCAGAGTCAGAAGCCGCTGGAGGAGGTGGTGAAGGAGTAGCCTCAGAAGCAAAACCACCTATGGTCGCCTGCCATCGTGCAATACGACCAACACGAACATTCACCTGATACAACTCAGAGGAGAGTGTATCGAGGCGAGCATCCATGCGCTGCAGCTGCAGCTGCGCCATGATGTCTCCGAGAGATACATCGCTCGTAGAGGAAGAAGGAGCAGATGTAGATGGAGCAGATCTGGATGAAGCTGAACGGGAGGGAGGAGTGGAATCCGTCTGTCGCGACCTAAACTAAGCCTCACTACGTTTTATGGTAGCAGCATCTATGGCACAGATGTGTGTGAAGTGGTCGGACACAGGAAAAGGGATAGAAAAATGGCGTAAGATCCTCATGATAGTTGAAGGAAAGATGAGTTTATCACGGGACGCCGAATCTAAATGAACATCTATGATAGAAAGAATGAAATGAGAAGTGAAATCTATAGTCAGATGCTCAAGAAGAGACAACAAAAATCGAGCACAAGGCTCTGTGATGGAGTTGTAGTGAGAGAGTGGTTGGAGCACAAAAGTCATCACCATGTTTAAGAATCTAGGACCTTTAGCAAAAGGCCTACATGATATGTACTGATGTTCACCCCAATCAGCAGGGCGCTCACAGAAAGCAGAGATGAGCTCATCTTTGGACACAGTCCTCAGACGCTCATAAGAAGGATAGTCAGGAAACTCTATCCTAGGAACCCTAAGTACATCCACAACTAGCTGCGGTGTAACAGGGATGCGCATACCTCGAACGCGAGTGAAAAAGAGAGGTACTGAACAATCTATCCCGTGCATGTTGGAGTAAAACTCCTGAATCAGCACGAGAGGACAGGTGACCGGGACGTCACACAGTGACTTCCATCCCCTACTGTGAATGACAGAAGGAAGGTCAGTATCGACGAAGTCCGCCAAAATGACTTGGCGTTCCTAATGAACACCTCGTCGAGAAAAGTTCTCCGAAAATGCCTTGTGGGCATCTCCATCACGGAACCGAAGGTTAAAAGGAGCAGAGTCAGAAGAAGAGGAAGCTCCAGAACGCAGAGGGTTCCGAGCCGGAGTGGATTTACGTTTGGGTGCCATAGACACTACTAACGTAAAAGAATGAGAAAGAGATAGAGAATGAGACAATCAGAAAAGTCCCAAAACAGTTCATATATATCAGATATATTGAACAATGGGTATGTATGTATGGAGAATGCATGAACATGTGACATGCAAAGGAAAAAACATCATGGGCTCAGCCCAATCCAATCCTAGCAGCACACAAACATAGAACACACATCTAAATGCATGTAAATACCATTCTAATGCACATGAAATGCAATGTATGACATTTTGAACACATTTAAGTGAAAACCCAACCCAAAATTTCAAGAAAAACTTATTAATTTTGAAAAACCCCAAAAATTTCCAAAAATCCCAAAACCTAGGTTTCAAAACATGAAATGCATGAGAAAGGAAGGGAAAAATGAACTTACCAAGTGATTGAAACCAAGGGAAGACCGAAAATCAAAAGGGTTAGAAGATTTGAGTGAGAAAAGGGTGTTTGGGAGAGGAACCGCCTCGGACAGATTGAGAGAGGTCGTGTGAAATGAGAGAAAAAATCGTGACTGCTCTTATATAGACACCTCAGTAAATCTCGACAGCTGAGGTGTCGAGAGGTATCGAGGAAGCTGTCGAGGAAGGTATCGAGGAAATGGCCGTCGACAGCTGAAGGTGTCGAGAAGGTGTCGAGGAATGAACACCAGAACCAAGAACAGAAGCTTGATCGATCGACAAGGTATCGAGAAGGTATCGAGGAGACAGGAGATTTCTCGATCGATCCATCAAGTGTCGAAGAGGTGTTGAGATTGCGATAAGAAAAGGCTTGAGAAGCTCGACAGATAACCAGGTATCGAGGAGGTGTCAAGACAGTAGTTAAAAGCAGTTTTTCGAAGTGAAAAACACAGACATGAATGCAATCCAACATACACCTCAACTATTGATCCAATCAACATATAAAGCTCTCAAAATCATCTCTCAACAAAAAATTTTAAGCACATGGATCCTCAGAAACACACACACACACACTAAACAAGTCTAACCAATTTTATTTTTCAAAAACAAGTCAAGACAATTTAGTGAGCATACATTAGCACATGTAAACACTTGTGATGGCCAAATCACATTGTACCTGCACATGTATCAAGAGTAGCAAAGAATATTGCGTGTTGTGTGTGAAAAACATCGCAAGATTGCATATGTGTATACATGTTATGACGATCTGAGATATGAGTAAATAACTTTAACTCACACACAATCATAACTGTTTGATGGGGACTATCACCTTCGAGGTACATCCTATAACTCCCACATCTCCTAGAAAACACGCTTGCAATCATATTTAAAGCATTTTTGATCTTTTTGCTTTTTATTTTCTTTGCATATTTTCTTTTAAGCATATCATGCATGGGCATAAAAAGAGAGAAAAGAAATACCCAACATGTTAAGCATAGACATTGCACTTTTGCTATGCCGAAGCATACGGATGTCTTTGACACTGCACTTTTGCTATGCCGAAGCATACAGGTGTCTATGACACTGCACTTTTGCTATGCCGAAGTATACAGGTGTCATACTATGATTGGCGGGCAACAGTGGTGAGATGGTCATTTATGCCTTTCTCTTAGAATTTTCGAGTCCTACCTGTCAAAAAGAGTGATATGAGTGTTAAGTTTTAAGAGATAACTTAATCTTACTCATCACAAACAAGAGCCACAAAGCTCACTTGCTTAGTTATGCATAGAGATGCTCATCTAAGCTACAAGAGATACAAAGTTTAGAAAACTCTGTTTCATTGGCCATCCAAGGTACACAAGTACAAAAGTACACAAAACACACACTGTTTTTGTATTTTTCTGATTTTTCAATTTTTTTTATTTTTTTATTTTTATCAAAAACAAAATAAACAAAACTGAAAGTAAACACACAAAAACATGTTAAACAAACAAAGCATAAAACTAGACTGACTCAAACAAAAATGCAAAACACACAAGCAATGCAACAAACAAGAAAAACAAGAGGGGAAAAGAAAGTGATGAAATCACTTAGAGTCCTTTTTCTTCTACACCTTGGAAGAACCTTTCCTTTGATTGAACCCTTGAACCGGCGGTGAGGGGGAAGAATTGAAACCGTTCAAGTTCGAAATGAACATGAGGGCTTTAGAATATCTCCAAGAGGAGCAAGAGAGGATTAAAGCTGATTTTGGCTTCCAGATGCTATCATGTCGTTGCTCTGTTGAGTGGCTAGCCACTTATAGCAATTTGGTCGAGTATGACCGGCAGCTCCACAATGATGACAGAGATGCTGCTTCTTTTGTTTAGGCTTTTGAGAGTTAGCCTTCTTAGTCCTAGGGTTTTTAGCATCTTTCTTATCTTGCTTAGAGGGTGCTCCTAAGATAGATTTACCCTTGTCTAAGTTCTCACTAGCTAATTCAATTTTAACATCAGTGTTCTCAATTTCAGTGTTATTAGCAGGAGAAACAAAAACAGTATTACTAGTAGAAGTAGTATTAGAGAAGGAAACACCATACCCTAAGCCTGTTCGATCCGAAGCAGATTTCTGATTGCTAAGCATCTCATCAAGCTTTGCACTTGAAGTCCTCTCCAGTTGAGCTCTGACTTGAAACAGCTCCGCTTCAAGCTTCTTGGTCTTCTCAACCAAGAAATTGTTCTCAAACCTCAGTGCTCCAATAGTTTGATTCGCCTCATCAAACTTTGTGGACAACTCTTCACGATCAAGTTCCACATCACTGAGCTTCTTGGTGGCCAGCCTATACAATTTCTCATGCTTCTCAGAGAGCTTGTAAAGCTTTTCATAGGCTGAATGGATATCATCTTGATCATCCATCTTCTCAAATTTGGACTCCACCAGTTCTTCTTCTTCATCCACTTCTTCAACAATCCCTTCAGTAGGATTGACTGTGGCAGTGAAGGCATTTAAGATTCCGTCATCCTCATTATCAGAATCATCTTCAGGCTCAGTGTCACTCAAGGTTGCAGCAAGTGCCTTACTCTTCCCAATGCTCTTGAGATATGTCGAGCATTCATGCTTCATGTGACCGAATCCATGACATACAAAACACTTTGGTCCTGCAGGAACAGTGTACTGACCGCCATCCTTAGCATCCTTCTTCCCTTTGTCTTGACTCTTAAACTGAGAAGAACTGGATTGTCTGCGGTCCTTGTCGAAGTTCCTCCCATTGGCATTCTTCATAAACTTCTTGAACTGCCTTGTAATGTAGGACTTCATCTTGGAATCTTCATCATCGGAAGACTCATCTGTATCACTGCTCTTTGCCTTCAAGGCCATGCTCTTGCTTTTACCCGTTTTGCCAATCCTAGCTCGTAGGTCTGCAAGTTTCCAACCAGCTCAGTCAAAGGAATTTTGTCAATATCTTTTGATTCTTCTATTGCCGTAATCTTGGCATGGAATCTCTCAGGTAGAGATCTGAGCACCTTCCTTACAACCTTGGGTTCAAGGATGGTTTCCCCAAGATTGAAGGCTGAGTTCACTATGTCCTTGAGCTTGGCATAGAACTTATCAAACGACTCATCCTCCTCCATCTTAATTTCTTCAAAGCTTGTAGTGAGCCTCTGAAGCTTTGAATCTTTGACAGCCTTTGTTCCTTCATAGGTTGTCTGGAGGATGGTCCAAGCCTCCTTAGCAGTTTCAGTTGAGGATATCTTCTTGAACTTCTCATTGGTGACTGCGCTAAATAGGGCATTTAACGCTCTGCTATTGCAGTTGGCCGCCTTGATCTTAGCATCATCCCAATCGGCCGGTTCTTCTTTTGGCTTGGTCCAGCCAATCTCTACAGCTTGCCATACCTTCTCATCTAAAGACTGCAAGAAAGCTCTCATGCGTACTTTCCAGTATGCATAGTTAGTGTCATCAAATAAAGGAGGTATGATTAATGACTATCCTCTATCCATGACAAATAGGGGTAAATGGATCAACACAGCAAAGATTAAACCTAATCAGAGTGTGCCCGCTCTGATACCACTTGATAGGCCATAATCTGAATGACCCCTTGTGATTAAACCAATTAATTAATTAGCCAAGTTGTTAATTAATCAATTAATCATGCAAACGCATGGAAGCACAAACAATCACCAATAAACTAATTAAGCAGCGGAAAATAAATAACACGGTGATTTGTTTACGAATGGGGAAAACCCTTGCGGCAAAAACCCCACCGGGTGATTTTCAGGTCACCACTCCCGAATCTCCACTATTATCAAATCAAGCGGTTACAAGTAAAGGAATCCCAAGTACCTTACCAACCTACAGTTGAACCCTTACCCCAATACCCAATTGGACTTGATCTGTAATGACAATTTCCACCTTTGATGCACGGCTCCCAAGTACGTGACTAACCAATGCGCGGATCCCAGTACGCAACTTCAAACACCAACTTAAAATGAGAGGTTGGCTGCAAAGTACTTCAGTTCATCCTATACGATGAAGATCAGGAAGATGCTTGGTTACAAAACCCTTTGGTGCAAATACACAGCAACTTCTTCAGAGAAGATGAACTAGGTCAAGAACTTCATCTTTTGATCACAATTTGCTTAAACAGAGATTGCTCAATGCTTTTGCAACTTGTGTACAATTTGACAGCTCTTAAAACAATCCTTTTATATGTTTAGGGTTAGAAGAAAAGAAGGCCCAAAAGCATATTCACGGATCCCAAGGAAATCAAATCAGAAAATCTGAAATTATAAATCTCGACAAATAGCAGGTGTCGAGGTAGCTATCGAGCAGGTGTCGAGCTTTAATGAAATTGCACTACAGCTTGCTTTTTCTTGGACAGACTTGATGACTTCAACACTTGACCTTGAAACCTTGTTTCTTGAAGTATTAAAAACACCTAGAACTACCCAATTACAAGTAGAGTGCTTTTTGTCAAAGGATTAGCCAATTTACATAAATAAGTGACATATGTTCTTAACAAGTGAAAACACATATGTCCTAACACATAGCCAATGTCTACTTGTCTTATTCAAAAAAACACTTATTTTTTCTCTCTTTTTCTTTGGACGGCACACACTTTTTCACGCAGCTCTCTCTCTTATTGATTGAAAATATGAAATAAGAACCATGAAAGGACAGTTATCGTCTTTCATGACGTCCACACAACCACATTGCCTTCTTCGAATCTATAACCATAGCCACTGTCTCCTTGTCTTATTCAAAAAAACACTTATTTTTTCTCTCTTTTTCTTTGGTCGACACACACTTTTTCACGCAGCTCTCTCTCTCTCTCTCTCACATTGATTGAAAATATGAAATAAAAGTCATGGCCGGATTGAAAAAGACAAGTCTTTTTTTTTTTTTTTGGTTAACAGGCGTTATATTTAACAAAAGAAGAAGTTACAGATGGGCACAGAGGTTAAAGTATTGGCAACCTGTCTATAACAGTACAGACCATTTCTATCAAATAGAAGTAATCTATCTAATTCATCCGAGGGGACAACATCAAAGAAAACAAAATCCTCCCTCATGCAACATCCATTTTTAGCCAAAAAATCAGCACACCTATTCGCCTCTCTAAAAATATGTGCTACCCGAACCTGTGTGAATCTTGCCATGAGCAATCTACAGTCAAGAAGCAAAGGAGAAAATAATTTGTTAGAGTTGTCAGCCTTATTTAGCATCTCCACAATAGCCTTGGCATCAAGTTCAACTTCCAAATGACTAATTCCTAGCTGATTGGCAAGAGTTAATCCATCCCTCAAAACCCATAATTCAACCATTACACTAGTAGTGTACCCGATTGACCTCGAATATCTTTTAATCCATCCCCCTTCGTTGTTCCTGATTAAGCCTCCACCACCCGCCTTGCCTAGGTTCCCAAGACAAGTCGTTGTATTGGCTTTTATTCCATGTGAATTGGAACACCAAAGGTGCCTTGCACCTCAATATTTGTGAGTGCGACAAGGATTTATATAAATCAGATTCAGGTCTTCTAAATTTTTTAGGATACTTTACTAAATATATTTCCTTAAATTTTAACTATTTTTTAATGATTTAATGATCTAGATTTTACCATGTCAGCATTCTACTAATAATAATCTTAATTGTTTTGTTTGCAACATTATTTTATTATTTTAAGAATATTGTTAGTGGAATGCTGACATGACAGAATTTAGACCATTAGATCATTAAAGTGTGGTTAGGATTTAAGGAAATTTATTGATAGAGTACTCTAAAAAATCTAGAGGATCTAAATCCAAATAAATCATATTAACAGCTGCCTTTAAGGCAATTGTTAATAAATCATTTTAGGAAATTTTTGACACCATTATCATGGGAAATATAAAAAGCAGTAAAAAACGTTAATAATTTTCTTTTCCCATAAAAAGTTTTTAAAAATATTTATAAACCAATGTCTTTAGGGCATTCATTAATTTTTTTCCCAACTTTTTTTACATAATCACCTGATAGTGTGGCTTTACTTTTTTTTTTTTTTTTTATCCCACTTGAGAGGGTAGCTTAGTTGTAGGAAATCCTTGTGACCCATTACATTTGTGAGCTTGAGAGTTTGAGTTTGAATAATGTTTCTTCCCACTATTACTCGAGTGATCCTATGCCATGTATGAGTCGGGTTCAAATGGGTTGGAAGCTGTAAACACACATGCCAGCTCCCTTTTTCTTCCAAATTTTGATTTTTTTTTAATTTTTTTAAAAATTAATATAAATGGTCGTGAAGTCATGGTCGGAAACAACATGATCACGTGGGTTGGAAAACTGGGCTTTAATGAATTAGACAATAAGTAAAGTGGATTCAGATAACAAAAAAATGAAGATAGACTAGTTTATTCTAAATAAAATCGTCATCAACACAGTCCGAGGAGACCAATTCTTGTATATTTCTCTCAAGTTAGATTACAAATTCAATTCTTGGTTGCTACAGTGTTTTTCTCTTAATTTCTCGATCCCCCTCTCTCATTGCCTTTTCACTCTTTTATACTATCCCTCTGCCTTCATATCTACCTTCCACGTGCAAATTAGAGTGTTGGTGTTAATACTTGTCACATCAGCCCCTTCTTGAAGTCTTTGGAGAGTAGCTGTAAAGCTGAAAGCCACTATTCAGGTATCACTTCCTCATTAATGCGGCCAAAGAGTTAGCTGCAGAGCATTTAATGCGGTGGTAGCAGCTTTCCTTTAAGATATTTCATGGCTTTCCTTTGTCCTGTTCCTTCCTGATACTTATCCTTATCCATAGAATGATCCAGAACGTTACTCTTGATGGCAGACCACGCCCCCTGACCTCGGCTTTGCTCAGCTGAGGAGGGATTCTTCCTCGGACCACCCTTCTAGATGGTTTTAATCGGATTTCACTTCTTCACTTACTAACACGGATCCTTATGAAAATGTTTACCCGTCCTCGGATTGGGCCCCTGGCCTAATATATACATAGATATGGGCTCCTGGGCCTATCACCCCTACAATAGCCCTTCGAGATTCTTCTTTCTGGCTTCTCGAGAAGAAAGGAGGATTTTGATGTAATGATTGTTCCTTCCGCACCCATTTTACATCACCTCTGATTGTACTAATCCCCTTTTTAACTGCCTTAGGTACGCTTCTGACGCTTCGGCATTCGAGATGCACCTTCATTAAATTTTTGCGGCTCCATGTCTCCACGTTCTACGGCCGATGCGAATCCAACGGCTGAGGATTGCGCTGGGAATCGGGCAGGAATTTTCCCGCTTGTAACTCTTACCTTGTTATAAATACCACTCAAATCAATCATTCATCCCACTTTAACACTCATACACTGAACCTACAGACTTACCCAAACTACTTGTGCCATCATAAATACCCAGAGCTAGTCCGAGGAGATCAGTTCCCTTTTCTACATAAGTCTTTACAAATCTCTTCATTTACTTTTTCCATCTATTTTTCTTTTCTTTGTCTTTTCCTCCTTGGCTCCTCTTATTTCTCTCAATCTTCTTAGTACCCCCAAATCACTCTTAGGAATGGGTAGATTCGCCAGTTTGGTAGACTCCGATGAGGGTATAGAGAGTTTTAGAGCTTTGTATAGGATCCCGCCATGAGCGTTTATTAGGTATTGTAAGGAGAGAGAGTGGCATGAAAAAAGGCAAGAGAGAGAAGTAGTAATCCCAATTATTGCCTTTATAGAGGGTGGGATGAGGATTTCCATGGGCACCGTCACTAGGGACTACCTTAGGGCTTATAGGTTAGCTCCCACCCAATGTGCCCCAAACATGTTTAGAATCCTAGGGAGTGTAGATGCCCTTAACGAGAGAATGGGCTTAAACCTCACTCACCACGATGTCAATTGGGTTTACAATATCCATCACTTAAGAGGCAGGGGTACTACCTTAAAACTAGGCACCCCAAGGTCAAGCTTGTCTCATGCCTCCTTGAATCCAACAAGGGCATGAACAAGGATTTCTTGATCATCTCAAAGGAGTGGCACGATGGCCTCCCTTGCCCAACGAGAGAGGGGAAACCAGGTAGGAATTTAGGTCAAGGTTTATTACTCGAAAGTCACCCCTTCATCCCTTGGCATGTTCTGCTAAACTCCCATTAGCTTATGTTCATGCTTGTGATTTGGGTTCTTCTGTTGATTTGTACTCTTCCTTTCTTTTTTTGTTTTTAATGATGTTTGCCTTGTTTTCCAATGGTTGTACAGACAAGCCTGTCGCCATTCCCAACCTCAGTCTTGTCAATCAGTCGAGCTTGGACAAGATATTGAAGGCCGAGGTGTTCGTTCACACGGACGATCAACTCAATGCGGCCTATTTGATTTTGGATTACATCCCAATCTCGTCCAGCTTCCAAGCACCAAAGTGCCAGATAAAGGCAAGAGACCCCGCCTTCATTTGATCAACATTGTCATACTTGGCTTTCTCAACCCATGCCCAAGACCACAAGGGGTACTAAAGGTAGAGCCACTTCTGCTATGTAAGGCCAAGGACAAGAGAATAAGGAGAAGAAGAAGAAGAAGAAGAAAGTAAAGGAGAAAAAGAAGTGGTTGAGGTGCTTGATTCTGAGGAAGACTTTGAGGTGTTCAACCAACCTCAGTCCCCAGAGGCTTCTACTGGTGACTTCAGTCACTTACCCATAGTCGAAGTATGCCAGACGCAAGCAGACTCTTCCATCAAAGAAGCCATGGGGATAAAGCGCAAACTTAGGGCTGGTCTCCTTGACCTTATGGAATCTCAATCCGAGAACAAGGCGCCTGAGAAAACCAGCCAAGCTAAGCACCCACCTCCTCCACCCTCCCTGCTACCCTGACCTAATCCTGAAAATCTCAAGAGAAAGAGGGATTAGAGAAGTTCCAAAGTAGCAGAAGATGGGAAGGGTCCCCTCTCCATAGAGGCCAAGCACCAGAGGGGAGGCAAACAAGCCAAGGTAACCCAGACCTTGGCAGACAAAAAAGCTGAATCCCAGGTAGGGGTCCCCGCCTGGATGCCTGTTCTGGTGCTTGATGGCGCTCCCTTGCCCATGGATGCCTCCATTAGAAACTTCCAGCAAGAGAAGGCCAGCTACGTGGCCGACGCAGTGGAGCAGGCGTTATTGTTGCCCAAAGATATGGCCAATTTAAGGTCATTGAGGAAGCATGAGGTCTTTCTTAGCTTAAAGAGAGACCTCGCTATGGTAAGTCAACTATCCATCCTCTTTTTCCCTTATCACAGTAATAGTCTTCTTTCTTCTCTTTTTTTTTTTTTTTTTTTTTTTTTTTACTTTGCGCATTTATTGATAATTTATTCTTCCCCCTCCCCCTTTTTTTTTTTTTTTTTTATAAAAGGCCATCCAGGCCGCCCACAGAACTTAGAAGATAATCATTAGCTCTCACAAGATGATGAAGGAGGAGGAGGGCAGGCACATTGTTGCCGTGAAAGCCTTCGAACTAGCAGAGAAGAAATCTCAAGAACTTACTACCAAGCTAGTCGAGGTTGATTGGGACAAGAAGAGTGCCGAGGCCGCCCTGGACATGGCGGAGAGGCAGGCAGAGGCTCAACGCAAACAGCTTCGCCAAGCCGAGGACGACCTCTCTGCTGCTAAAGGTCAAATCAAGATTTTAACCAAGAAATTGTAGGAGGCTGAGAAGGCCAAAGAGCAAGCCAAGCAAGAAGGGTACGAGGTGGGTGTGGCTGAGAGCGAGGAAGCCCTCATGGTTGAGGTTGCAGAGGTGTGCAAGTTCTAATGCCTCCAAGTGTGGAATGAGGCCCTCGACCGAGCTGAGGTTGAGGCCTCTTCTGCTCTTAGGAGAGCAAAGAATGTGTACTACCCCCAAGCCATACGCAGCTCAGGCTCCTCGAGCTCTAAGGCCAACTCAGTCTCCTCGGAGAAGGATGAAGGCAAGGAAAGCCCAACTAAAGCTAGTCCTATAGCCAACATCTCCTCCAAAGAAGTAAAGCTGTCCAAGGTCGTGAAAAAGGCAGCTGACCTTACTAAAGATGCGGCCCGTGATGCTGCCTTGCCTCCCGTGGCCCCCAAAGGCTCCTCAAAGGAGAAAGAAGCATCCCAGAGCATGGAGATTATACTAGCCACCCTCCCTATACCTTTAAAGGAAGAACTCAAAGGCAAGGGTCAAGTCTCTACCACGACAGCCTCTACCTAGTCTCCCACGAAGCCAAAGGATAAACTTGTAATAAAAATGAAGCTATAGGTGGCCTTCTTTTTTCTTTTTTCTTTTTTTATCATTGCTTTATCATATCCGTTTTTTTGTAATCTACTTGCCCTTTTTCAGAGGTTTAATATTAATGAAAATTGCTAGCCTTTTTTTTATAATTGCGATGCTGATATTGATCCAAACATAATCTTTGTTTCATTCAACACTTAATAAATGTGAAAATGGGGTATAGCTTAACTTATTGATCTGCATAAGTGGCAGCATAGTTGTCACATATCACATGATCAGTATCAAGACATGCTAAATTTACTAAATCCACCATCTCGGCAAAGTATAGCTTTAACTTTAAGAACATACACATTGATGTAGTATACATACAGGTTTAACTCTACTCAATCCACCATTCATTAGTAGATTTAATGGACTAGAGGAGCAATTAATTCTCAAACAGACATAGATATTCCTGCAAATGCTTTAAGTGATGCTCATGAGCATGTTACTACAGTGAGGATCTCTGCCATTTAGAATGGCTGATTCTATTTGACATTCAAATAATCAATAAAAAGCACTAATTTAGCTCAGGCATGTGGTCCGAGGATCCAAAAAGGACAAAGGCTCTACTTGATACTTAGCAAAATGATAGGAAGTATTAATTTACCCAAAGCATGTGGTCCGAAGATCCAGGCATGACTAAGTTCTGTTTAACACTTAGAAGAATAGCTTGAAATATCAATTTACCCAAGGTATGTGGTCCGAAGAACCAGGCATGACCAAGGTTCTGTTTGATATTTAGGAAAATAATAGGAAGTATTAATTTAAGCAAACGATCCGAGGAGCCAAGCATGACTAAGGTTCTGTTTAACACTTAGAAAAATGACTTAACATATCAATTTATCCAAGGTATGTGGTCCGAGGAGCCAGGCATGACCAAGATTCTGTTTGATACTCAGAAAAATTATAGGAAGTATAAATTTACTCAAAGCATGTGGTCCGAGGAGCCAGGCATAGCTAAAGTTCTGTTTAATACTTAGATAAATGATTTTAACATATCAATTTACCCAAGGTATGTGGTTCGAAGAGCCAGGCATGACCAAGGTTCTACTTGATACTTAGGAGAAATAATTTAGAATATCAATTTACCCAAGGTATATGGTCCGAGGAGACCGGCATGACTGAGGTTCTGTTTGATATTCAAACAAATAGTAGAAAGCATGACGCACAATATAATAAACCCAAACATGGCATAGAAAGCTTTCATTAATAATAATACCTTCTCCGATTATTTACATTCCAAGGACGTGGTTCAACCTTTTCCTTTAGATCTTTAAGATAATATGCACCTATTTCAACCACTGATGTGATACAAAATGGTCCTTCCCAGTTGGGCCCTAACTTTCCCCAAGCTGGGTTCTTTGCAGTACCCAAAACCTTTCTTAATACCAAGTCTCCATGCGCCAGTGGCCTTATCTTCACATTGGCATTATACCCTTGCTTGAGCTTGTGTTGATAATAGTCCAATTAGACCATGGCATTTCCTCTTCGTTCTTCAATTAAGTCTAAGCTCTTCTCCAATAGCCCATCATTGCTGCTCAGAGTCAAAGAGCTTGTTCTTAGCATTGGAAATCTTGTTTCTAGAGGAATCACAGCCTCGGCCCCATAAGTCATCGAAAAGGGGGTTTCTCCAGTGGACCTACAAGGTGTAGTTTGATATGTCCAAAGGACAAGTGGCAACTCTTCCACCCACTTTCCCTTTGTGTCATCCAACCTCTTTTTCAGCCCACTCACTATGATCTTATTGACAGCCTCGACCTGTCCATTCCCCTGTGGATATGCCGGGGTGGAATATCTATTTGTTATGTCTAGGTCACAACAATAACTCCTAAAGGCTTTGCTATCAAATTGAAGACCATTGTCCGAGATAAGTGTACGAGGGATTCCAAACCAAGTGACAATATTTTTCCAAATAAATCTCTTGGCATCCATATCTCTTATATTTGCTAGTGGTTCAGCTTCAACCCATTTGGTGAAGTAATCTGTGCCGACCAGTAACCATCTCTTATTCCTTGCTGCTTTAAGGAAAGGTCCTATAATGTCCAAGCTCTATTAAGCAAAAGGCCAAGGTTTGTACAAAGGATTAAGGACACCTCTCGGTTGGTGAATATTCGGGGCAAATCTTTGGCATTGGTCGCATTTCTTCACATACTCTTGTGCTTCCCTCTACATATTTGGCCACTAATATCCCTGTGTAAGGGCTCTGTGAGACAAGGATCTGGCTCCTGTGTGACTTCCACAAATCCCTTCATATAACTCTTCCAAAAGTAGCTCTAATGCTTCAAGGTGTATGCATAGCAAGTACAGCCCAAAAAAATAGCGCTTATACAACTTTTGGTCCTCGGACAGCCAAAACCGAGGAGCCTTTCTTCACACCTTGTCAGCCTCTGACTTCTCTTCGGGCAAGATATCCTTCTTAAGGAACAGTACTATGGGGTCCATCCAACTAGGTCCCACCCTAATTTGATGGATATGGACCACCTCGCTCTTCTTTTTAGTAGGCTTATACTGAATGATTTTAGACCCCTTAAATCAACCGGATTAACCTAGTTAATTAGCCAAGTGATTAACTTAGTCAAATTATGCAAATCTAGGTTATCGCAATCAAACAATCATATCAAGAATATATAAAGCAGCGGAAAAATAAATAACACAATGATATGATCACCCAGGAAACCACACGGTAAAAACCTGGGGAGGATTTGACCTAGCTATCCTCAAGGTAAACCTGAATCCACTATGCGAAAGAATCGAAGTTCATACAAAAGGACTTACAAGCTCCCCGCTTGACTTCCTAATGCTACCCACCAGTAGAACTTACTGACACGACCACGTGCAAGCTCCGAATCCACGGACTCCTTCTTTCTTGGATTCTCCAATCAGCTACAAGCACCCACGCTTGTTATTCTTTAAGCTCCAATGGCAGTAACCGAGTTGATCATCAAGGTGTTGATAATATCTCTACCTTGAAAACCCTAAGCTTTGTGTAAAGGAAAGCTCCTCTAGATCTCACAAGAGATTTACACAAAATAGAAAAGTATGAGCAACAATACAACAGAAGCAACTCTAAAAACGTGGCTAGGGTTTTCCCTTTTATACGTAGGGTAAAAACAGAAAACCCAAAACGTTTAATGAGTTAGGGCTGAGTTGGAAAATTCTGCAGAAAAGCATTCTGTCCAAGATTCGATCGATCGAGTCTTTCTTTCGATCGATCGAGCCAGGCCGAAATGCACCAATGCATCTGTAGCCTCTCGATTCCAACTTTACATGAAAGACACAACTTTGAGCAAGCCTAAACAAGACTAAACAACTTATTTTGATCATGGTTTGCCAACAATACAAATTAGAGTTCTAAATACACAAATTCCTAAATCTTTAGAACCTAACAAACTCCCCCTTTGGCAATCCGTGACAAAACACAAACACAAAGCTCAAAGTTTACAAGTAAAAGCCATTTACATAAAAAATTCTCATAAACACAAACTCAATCCTAACTACTATCCATCAGTTGCAAGTGTAGACAGCAGCTCAATTGAATCAACCTGTATATTCCTGAAACATTCAACAAACGCATAAACGCATGTGTGATAGAAAACAGTAAATAAATAGGTATAACATTCTTGTATGATTCACACAACACATAATAAAGACAAATATCAATGAATAATCTCATGAATATAAATCAATAAAAGTGAATCCAAAGAAACAAGAATCATGTATATATCATGTATATCAAAAACAATGTTACTCCCCCTAACATGAATAGCCCCAAAAAAATGATATACAAAGTGAAGCGACTAGATACAATCTAACATCTCCACTAGCTCCTCAAAACAAAAAACTCTCCCCCTATCTACAAAACCCTCTAAAAAAATCTACTCCCCCTTTTTGTGACGGAATGCCAAAGAGCAATCACAAGCCATCATCAAAAGGAGGTGGTGAGGGGGAACACAAATGCATCAGATCAGCTCGCAAAGCACGGATCTTGTCAAATAAGTCCACCAAAAGCTGACCATGAGCCGCCTGAATGATCATGACAGTCTCCAAGGTACGACGTATATCAAAGTCATCCGATGGAGGTGGAGGAACAGCAGCAACAGCAGCAGCAGTATCAGGATCAGGAACAGCCTCACCAGCAAGACTTGTAGAAGAAGGAGGAGGAGGTGCGGAACCAGAAGGCTCAGACCTAGGGTGTTTAGAGCCAACTCGAAGATGAGCAGCCCTCTGTCTAAGAAAAGACGCACCTATAGGAGCAATAACATGAACAGGCTCAGAGGAAGGGAAATCATCTAGACCAAGATAAAGCAAGATCCTATGGGTAAAGATGGGATGAACAAGAGCATGAGACGAAGATGAACTCCAATAAACTTCGTTCAAAGAACGAAGAAACAAATGGGGAAAACTGATAGGAGCATCAGTGACAAGAGCATACAAAAAGACACACCGCTCGAGAGGAATGGTGTGTAGATGAGAAATGGGTCAAAAAGAGTGACACGCTATCCTAAAGAATAGATAATGTAACTCAGAAAGCTCAGCGGTGGTGATCCTAGGATCAAAACCCCACTGGATAGAAGACCCAGTGATGTAAGACATGACATCACTCAACAGAGGAGACTCATCATACGGGTAGACTGGGTGCTGGACCAAGGGTACCCCTAGAGCATCAGCCACTACCTTAGGAGTAATGGTGTACTCTACGTCTCGTATCCAACTCTTTACCAAAGTGTTGGAATCATAGACGCGGATAGAGATGTTCAAAAAGAACTCTCTAATCAAGGTAGCAGGTGGAGGAGGATCAGAAATATCCACCAAGGGTATCCAGCCCCTACGCTCAAAGTTTGCCCTAATGGTAGGATCTAGCTCATCTAAGATGATAGAACGCTCAGACCATATCTTCCTCCGAAGGTTTAGCTTATCATAAATCTCTTGATTTTTCTCACTAGGAAACCTCTCTCGGTCAAAGGGAGGAGGGGAAGGAGTAAGTGAGGGAATAGACCTACAAGCCCTAGTCTTCCTAGGCATAGTGCTAAGGAAAGGACAAAAACACAAAGAGAAAACCAAAAGAACATAAAAAACAAAGCCAAAGGCAGACTGCAAGTTAGCACAAAAAAAATATAGACCAAAAATCTATATGATGCATGAACAATTACAATGTCATGATGCATGTACTAATGCAGTTAAAACAAGTTCAAATTAAGTTCAATTGCACAAAATTGGCTTGAGCATAGAGTTTCTAACAAAAACCCCAAAAATTTTAAAAACCACTTGAAAATTTTGAAACAGATTTGATGAATTGAGCATTACATAACACAACACATAGATTATAATGCCTAATTTCATCAAAACAACAAGCCAATTTCATCAATTTCAACATAATTGAACAAAATCCCCAATTCGGATTCAATACGAGCCCTAGAATTTTAATTTTTCTCAAAACCCAAAATTGATCAAATCAAACCATCAATATCATGTTTATATCATGTCCCCACAAAAACCCATCGATCAATTTCACAAAATAGGGCTTGAATCAACAAAAATCCCAAAAATGAATAGTCCGAAAATTTGAATGTATAATGCATGGGGAATGCATGAAAACATGAAAATAAACTCAAAAGGAAGGACAAAAAAGACATACCGGCTTGAGGAAAGAGAAATCTTGCAAAAGATTCGGGGGAAAACGACAAAAAAATCGTTGTAGAGCCTTGCCTAGTCGAAGAGAGAAGAGAAAGTTTTGAAAACTTTTTGAAAAAGTGTTTTGAATCAGTCAAAGAACAGAGTTTTAAAAACCTGATTCACGATATTCGATTGATCAAAAATTACATTCGATCGATTGAATCAATCCAAGATTTCTAAAAGAATTTTAAGAAATTTTCGATCGATCGAAAAACAGGTTGGATCGATCGAAACAGGCAACGGCTCACAACATTTTGAGAAAAATTACAGTTTTGAAAAACACAAACCACATTTTGAAAACAACTCCTCAAAGCATTAAAATTGTTGAAACAAAATGCATGAGTATGAGATGGAATGCTTTTCAAAAACCCAAGTTTGAATCCCAGTTTCTCCAAAGAAAATTTCAATCATTCTCCCTTTTAAATTCTTCAAATAACAAATATGTTGTGCAAAATTCTCAAGATATTTTCAAACTTGGTTGGTCAGACCAAAAACACACACAATAACATGTACAGTGTTTAGCAAAGAGTAACTTGTGTAGTGTGTGCAACTAGCAAAAGCTTGAGATACATGTGAGGTGATATGTGAATAGCAATCAATCACAAAGTCTACAAAAATCCATCACATAGAATTCAAAAGAGACTATCACCTAAAGAGTTACATCATATAACTCTCACATCTCCTAGAACATAAGCTTGCAATCATGTAAGTTTCTTGAATTTTGCCCCATTATTAGATGAAATTTGGCATCAAGCCTAATGGTACACACCAGTTTTAATTATGTGAATTGGCATCAAGCCTAATAGTACACACCAGTTTTCATTATTAAGCAATTAATCGAGGCTACACCTTATGTTCTTTTTGTGCATGTGCTACACTTTCTCGAGCACAAAATCTTATGATATGCACTAAGGTGTTCATGATTGGCTAGTGAACAGTGGTGAGATGGTTATTTATGCCTTTCTCAAAAGGATCAAGTCCGACAGTCAAAAAACATGTGACTTCAAGATAAAGACAAAGTGATAAACACCATAAACATTTTTCCCACACAACATGCACTATAAAGTTTCAACTAGTCAAGTGCAATAAATAAGCTCATCAAAGCTAAACAAGGTACACAAGACATGTTATGTGTAAATAAATTGACCAACCTTGTTTTCAAAGACCAAGAAAAATAGTGCCAAACACAATTTGCTTTTCTCTTTTTCTTTTTTTCTTTTTTTATTTTAAAAGAGAAAACAAATAAATCCTAGAATGAAATGCATGAATGTAATGCAATGCAAATCCTAGAAACAAACAAAAAAAAAAACACAAAAAAAGAACAATGGTCACAAAGGAATGAGCAATGAAGCACAAGGACCATGTCAGAAAGACTCAATTAGATCGAGTCTTTTGCATCCAAAACCTTTTAGATGCACCATGAGCATTGGAGTTCTTATTCACATTCGAGTGATTTCCAACTCCAGGATTGGAATAAAGGTTCAACGTCTTTACCAATTCACCAATGAGTGCCATAGGATCTTTTGCTTGAGGCATAGGCACTTTTGGTTTGTTTGCTCTCTTAGCAGTTTGAAGCTTGTAACAGTTAGTATGAATGTGTCCATACTTTCCACAATAATGACAAACCCAAGCAAGTTTACCATGCATCTTGTCCTTAGAAAGGGTAGAATCCTTAGATTTAAACTCTTTTAGATCAACCCTAATCTTCTTAGATGGTGAAACTTCTATGGGTTTGACAACCTCACTCACAGGGGGTTTGACAGTTTCACTAATAACCTCACTCACGAAAGGTTCAGAAAAAAGTTGAAGGAACAAAGTTGGTGGAAGTAGGAGCAGACACAGTGATGCTTTCAACAAAACCTAATCTAGATTTGTCAGAAGGATACTTTTGAACATTCAACATTTGATCAAGTTTAGAACTAGCAGATCTAGCAACAGATAAATCATGTTCCAAAGTTTTAACTTTATCAAGCAAGAACATATTTTCAGATTTCACATTGTTCAAAAGATCATTAGCATCAAACAATTTAACAAGCAAATTCTTCTTTTCAAGCTCAAGAGATTCAATTTTCTTCAGGCCAAGTTCAACATTCATAGCATCCTTTGCAGCAACTTTGCAAAGTTTATTATAGGTCTCTTGAAGATCTGCATCCTCAGAGAGTTCCCCATCAGAAGGGTTCTCCTCAACAGACACACTTTCATTGACTACAGCAGTAGCAGTGAAAGCAATGAAGCTTCCATCCTCGTCACAACCAGACTCATCATCAGAAACCTCATTATCACTAAGAGTTACAGCCATAGATTTACCCTTAGACCTCAAGAATGTAGGACATTCAGATTTAACATGACCATACCCTTGACAACCAAAACACTGAGCACCCAAAGAATTGTTTGAAGATTGACCAACTTTTTCTCTAGGTTTTTCCAAGTTATTAAGCTTAGTGGTATCATTCTTCTTAAAGTTTCTAGGTTTAGCAGTGTTTGTACCTCTTGCCTTTCTGTTGTTATTCTTGAGAAAGTTTCTAAAGTTCTTGGCAACGTACGCAATCTCTGTAGCAGAGAGCTCATCATCAAATCCACCAACATCAACATCATCAACAGACTTAAGAGCCATTGATTTGGATTTGTTTGCTTTGGGTAGGTCAGACTCATAGGACTGAAGAGATCCTACAAGCTCATCAACAGGGATGGAGTCCACATCCTTGCTCTCAGTAATGGCAGTCACTTTGGGTCTAAAGTCTTCAATTAAAGATCTAAGAATCTTCCTAACAATTTTAGGTTGATCATAGATTTCACCCAAATTAAAAGCAGAATTAACAATATCATTCAATTTAACATAGAATTCATCAAAAGATTCATCATCAGACATTCTAATGCTTTCAAATCTAGAAGTTAATTGTTGCAATTTATTGATCTTAATTGCCTTTGTGCCTTCATGCACAGTCTGGAGGATCTTCCAAGCAGTATGAGCAACCTCAACATTTGAGATTCTCTTAAATTCCTCCATAGAAACAGCATTAAAGATGGCATTCATAGCTTTCCTATTGAACCCAGCTGCTTCTTTTTGAGAAGTTTGCCACTCACTCACAGGAGTAGTGGGCTTCTCCCATCCGTACTCAACGGAATTCCAAACCCTCTCATCAATAGATTTCAGGAATGCTTTCATCCTTACTTTCCAATAAGCATAGTTATTCCCATCAAAGTGAGGAGGAACAACAAGAGAGTGTCCATGTTCCATGACAACAGGGGTCAAGGATCAGCTCAGAGATCAAAAGATCTACAACAAAAGAGCTACCCGCTCTGATACCACTCGAACGGTTTTAGACCCCTTAAATCAACCGGATTAACCTAGTTAATTAGCCAAGTGATTAACTTAGTCAAATTATGCAAATCTAGGTTATCGCAATCAAACAATCATATCAAGAATATATAAAGCAGCGGAAAAATAAATAACACAATGATATGATCACCCAGGAAACCACACAGTAAAAACCTGGGGAGGATTTGACCTAGCTATCCTCAAGGTAAACCTGAATCCACTATGCGAAAGAATCAAATTTCATACAAAAGGACTTACAAGCTCCCCGCTTGACTTCCTAATGCTACCCACCAGTAGAACTTACTGACACGATCACGTGTAAGCTCCGAATCCACAGACTCCTTCCTTTTGGATTCTCCAATCAGCTACAAGCACCCACGCTTGTTATTCTTTAAGCTCCAATGGCAGCAACCGAGTTGATCATCAAGGTGTTGATAATATCTCTACCTTGAAAACCCTAAGCTTTGTGTAAAGGAAAGCTCCTCTAGATCTCACAGGAGATTTACACAAAACAGAAAAGTATGAGCAACAATACAACATAAACAACTCTAAAAACGTGGCTAGGGTTTTGCCTTTTATACCTAGGGTAAAAACAAAAAACCCAAAACGTTTAATGAGTTAGGGCTGAGTTGGAAAATTCTGCAGAAAAGCATTCTGCCCGAGATTCGATCAATCGAGTCTTTCTTTTGATCGATCGAGCCAGGCCGAAATGCACCAATGCATCTGCAGCCTCTCGATTCTAACTTTACATGAAAGACACAACTTTGAGCAAGCCTAAACAAGACTAAAAACCTATTTTGATCATGGTTTGCCAACAATACAAATTAGAGTTCTAAATACACAAATTTCTAAATCTTTAGAACCTAACATATACAAATCTTCAACAAGGATGACCCGCGGTAAGCTTTGTGCCGAGGAGGTTTCAAGCGTGGCCAGAGAATCAGCATGGGTGTTTCCACTTCTAGGAATGTGCTGTAAGTTGAATGACTCAAACCTTGACTGTAAATGCCTAACCTAACTTAAGTACTCTTGCATTCTCACATCCCTGGCTTCCAGCTCTCCCTGAACCTAGCCCACAACTAGCCTTGAATCTGAGAATATTTTCACTGCTTTTCCTCCTATTCTCTAAACCATGGTCATCCCCACTAGCAGAGCTTCATAATCAGCTTCATTGTTTGTGGCCGAGAAGCTCAATCTCAAGGATTTCTCAATTGTGATTCGCTCGAGGGATATTAGGACTAGCCCCACTCCAGATCCTCTGTGATTCGCTGCACCATCAACATATACCTTCCAGGGCACAGGTTCTTGTAAGGAGACCACGCCAACCGATTTTTTATCCATGTCCTGTTGCTCCATTCTCTCTTCTAATGGGGATTCAGCAAACTCGGCCACCAGATCAACGAAGACCTGACCCTTGACCGAGGTGTGAGGCATGTATTTGATATCAAAGCCCCTAGGATCGTACCCCACTTGGCAATTTTCCCTATGTAATCAGCACTCCATAGTAGAAATCTAAGCGAAAGTTGTGTTAGGAGAACAACTGTGTGTGATTAGAAGTAGTGGGGGAGCTTACGTGTAGCATTTACCACTGGTAAAATGGCCTTCTCCAATGGTAAGTAACAAACCTCGGCCTCATGTAGTGACTTACTCACATAGTAAACTAACCTCTGCACACCATTATCAACCCGCACAAGTACTAGGCTTACCGCATGGGAAGCCACAGGAATGTAAGTGAACAAAACTTCATCTGCCTCGGGTCTGGACATAATGAGTGGCCGAGATAAGTATTCCTTCAACTGTTGGAAGGCCAAGACACACTCCTTGGTCCACTCAAATCCCTTTCACTTGTTCAATAACTGGAAGAAAGGTCTACACCTGTCTACTAACTGAGAGATGAACCAGTTTAGAGTAGCAGTCATCCCTGTTAGCTTCTGGACCTCTTTGGGATTTCGAGGTGGCTGTAAATTGTTAATTGCTTTAATCTGGTCAGGGTTGACTTCAATTCCACAATGTGTAACCATATACCCCAAGAACTTCCCTGATTCGACACCAAAAGAACACTTAGAAGCATTAAGGCGCAACTTGTGTCTCCTCAAGATCTCAAAAATATTCTCGAGATCGTTAACATGCTCAGATTCCAACTTACTCTTCACCACCATATCATCTATATAAATCTTGATGTTTTTTCCTAACTGTGGCTCAAACATCCTGGTTATCATCCTCTAATAAGTAGACCTTGCATTCTTCAAACCAAAGGGCATCACCTTGTAGTGGTAATTCCCAATAGGGATGACAAAAGTTATCTTCTCCCGATCACTCAAAGCCAAAGGTATCTGATGGTACCATTAAAAGGCATCCAAAAAGCTTATTCGATGATGGCCTATAGTTGCGTCCACTAGCTATTCAATCTGAGGCATGGGGAAGGGGTCCTTTGGACAGGCCTTGTTCAAGTCTATAAAATCCACACATACTCGCCACTTTCCACTCTTCTTCTTTACTACCACCATATTGGCCAACCATTCAGGGTAGAACACTTCCTTAATAGCCCTAGCCTGCTTAAGCTTGTTCACCTTTTCCTTGACAGCATCAAAATGCTCCTTAGATGAGTGTCAAGGTGGTTGTTTCCTAGGGAGGACAGCTGGGTTGACATTCAAATGATGGCAAATGAAGTCTAGGTCCACCCTAGGAACTTCATAAGCATTCCACGCAAACACATCAATATTCTTCCTTAAAAATGCTAACAGCTCTCCCTTCTCCTAAGGAGGCAACTAAGCTCCGACCTGAAAAAACTTCTCTAGATCACCATCTATAGCAATTTCCTCCAACCTCTCACACTTTGCCTCTTCCAACACCGCATCTGTAGATAGGACCAAAATCCTTGATTGCTATAAGCCCCCCTTAGCAGAGGTCGAGGACTCAGCTTCAGGTTGATGCATAATTGCAACCACGAGGCATTACCTAGCCATGGATTGACTCCCCACGAGCTCTTCAATCTAGTCCCCCGAGGGATATTTCACCTTCAAGTGTAGAGTTGAAGAAACGACCCCTAGAGCATAAAGTTAGGGCCTTGCCACAATGGCAGTGTAGGAGAAATAAGCATCCACCACAATGAAGTCTACCTCTACCACCTTCGAACCTGCCTGCACGGGCAATCTAATCTGACCCCTCGAAATGACAACTTTCCCATCAAAACTCACTAAATGTGAATCATAGGCTGTCAAATCCTCGGGCTTCAAGTTCAGCCCTCAGTACAAGTCCGGGTACTTAATCTTTGCATCGCTACCCTGATCTACCAACACCCTCTTCACATCATATCCCCCTATCCTGAGGGTGACCACCAAAGCATCATCGTGTGGCTGTATGGCTCCTATCTTGTCCTCATCTAAAAAACTCAACGCCGATCGGATCTCCACTCTGGCCCTTTTTTACTCAGAATTAGAGTCCTCGACGGGTAGCCAAGGTACAGACATCACCCTGGAAGGATGAGAACCAATTCTCCTAAGTGCAGTAAATATGACATTAATTGTGCCCAAAGGTGGCCTTGAAGAAAGGTTCCCCTGAGCTCCTAACTTAGCTTGGTCTCTTTGCCCACTGGGCCAATACAAAAACTGCTGCAATCTCCCATTTCTGACCAGTTGCTCCAGATGATTACACAGAGTTCTATAGTCCTCGGTGTTATGCTCTCATTCCTAATGGTACTGGCAATAAAGGCTCTGGTTGCGCCTCAAGGGGTCTCCTCCCATCTTGTTTGGCCATTTAAAGTATGTCTCATTCTTGATCTTCTCCAGAACTTGATGTATTGGCTCTTTGAACACCGTGTTTACCACCTAAGGAGCCATAGACCCAGATTGCCCAGCAAAATCCCTTCAGGGCCTACTATTATTATATCTGTCTGACCTGAAATCCCTACTGTCTTAAAGGATAACCTTAGCCTTTCCTTTTCTTTGCTGCTGATCTTCCTCAACCCGTTTGTATTCGTCGATACAGTCCATAAGCCGACACATACTCCTTATCGGCTTTTTGGTCAAGGATTTTCTCAAATCATGCTCGGTGGGCAGGCCGACCTTGAAGGTCCTAATAGCCACGTCATCAAAATCTCCATCGATCTCATTAAACATCACCTAGTATCTGTCCGAGTACGTTTTCAGGGTCTCTCCTTCTTGCATGGACATAGATAACAGGGAATCTAAGGGCCGAAAAACCTTACTACACGTAATAAAACGAGACCCAAATGCCCGGGTGAGCTCCTTAAAGGAATCAATGGAACCTACACTTAGGCCATCAAACCACCTCATCGCCACAGGCCCCAAGCTAGACGGGAATACCTTACATATCAAGGACTCATTCTTGGAGTGCACAGACATTCTCTGGTTGAAGTGGCTCACATGTTCCACAGGGTCTGTTCAACCATTGTACATGGTGAACGTGGGCTGAGTGAAACGCCGAAGAAGTCTCCCTCCCTCAATCCTGCGTGTGAAAGGTGATCTAGAAATTTGGTTGATTGCTCTGCTCATCGCATCATTCCCCAAGCCTTTGGAAGATGAGCTCCTATTTCTGCGCTCATAATGGTAGTCCTCATCATACGAGAAAGACTCATTGGGGGGAGTTCCCGATCTAAGCCTGTAACTGTCATCTCTTTCCTCACTAAAAGAAGAAACAGACCTTAAGGGAGTTTTTCTTCGTCGTTTATGGCGCAACTTCCTCCGCAGATGATCAATCTCCAGTTGCATGTTTCTAGCATTCTCCTCATGAGAGACGTGGCTCCCACCCCGAGACTAGCTCCTAGACTGGCTCCTAGTATGGGTGGTGTGCACACTTCCCTCTCGGTCCCTTCTCTGTTCAAGATCACGAAAGTGATCTTGACGCTGAGACCCCATAGATTCTGCTTTGTTCGGACCTGAACCCACCATAATTGGACGTAGAAATCACTACAACACCAGAAATTCCCACAAACGGCGCCAATTGTAAGATCGCAATTTGAGTCCCTAGCCCAAAGGATCAATGAACTTAGGCCCAAAAAGCCCAATACAATGACTTTGTAAAGAGTGGGTTGGAAAACTGAGCTTTAATGAATCAGACAATAAGTAAAGTGGATTCGGATGACAAGAAAATGAAGATAGACTGGTTTATTCTAAATAAAATCTTCCTCGGCACAGTCCGAGGAGATCAGTTCTTGTATATTTCTCTCAAGTTAGATTACAAGTTCAATTCTTGGTTGCTACAGTGTTTTTCTCTTAATTTCTCGATCCCCCTCTCTCATTGCCTTTTCACTCTTTTATACTATCCCTCTGCCTTCATATCTGCCTTCCACGTGCAGATTAGAGTGTTGGTGCTGATCCTTGTCACATCAGCCCCTTCCTGAAGTCTCTAAAGAGTAGCTGTAAGGCTAAAAGTTACTGTTCAGGTATCACTTCCTTATTAATGCGGCCAGAGAGTTAGCTGCAAAACATTTATTGCGATGGTAGCAGCTTTCCCTTGAGATATTTCATGGCTTTCCTCTATCTTGTTTCTTCCTAATACTTATCTTCATTCATAGAATGATCCAGAACGTTACTCGTGATGGCAGACCATGCCCCCTAACCTTGGCTTTGCTCAGCCGAGGAGGGATTCTTCCTCGGACCACCCTTCTAGATGGTTTTAATCGGATTTCACTTCTTCACTTACTAACACGGATCCTTATGAAAGTGTTTACCCATCCTCGGATTGTTTAACGTCCTCAAATTAGGCCTCTGGCCCAGTATATACATAGATATGGGCTCCTGGGCCTATCACCCCTACAATAATAATAATAACAATAAAAAGTTTAAAACTATTTAATGTTCATATCACTAAAACCCCAGAGACATCACTATTTTTTTTTTCCTTCTATCTCTAGGTGTTTTTACAATTTCAAACTCTAGCTTTTTGCCCCTCTGAACTGAAATTCTAGCTCCACCACTTACTGTACAGCGATACAGCAATTTTAAAAAAAGTATGATACGAGTATGGCGAAGATACGTATATTAATTAATTATTAAATATATTTTTATATATAGTCAAACATTTATTTTCATATAATATTAAACATATATCGGTTTAAGAAAAATAATAAATTTTTTTATTTCTATATATTATTAATCATTTTTTTTATCAAGTTAAGAGTAATAATGGATAATAAAGCAAATTCATTACTATTAAAGATGTTGAGAAATTAGAATACAAATCAAGGATTAAGATATTTATTAATTTTCAAATGCAATATTATTATTCAAAGCACGATAGTTATCTTTGTTTTGTGAAAGGGTATGCCTTTTGTTCTCATGTCCTGGTTGTGTCTTGTATTTTATATATATATATATATATATATATATATATATATAATTTTAAAAGGACACAACCAAGACATGTATGCAGAAGTGTTCGACGTGTGTCCGATACGAGTACAACACCTCAAATGAAGTGTCCGTACTTCCTAGTTAATAATCATAAATGATTAATATGTACAATCTATTCGGAGATTCTAGCCTTTTACCCCTATTTTTAAAAATATTTGGCAATAGGCCCCTGTTTCCAAACTATCTAGGTTTGTGCCCCTATTTCGATACTCGATTACCTTAAAATCGAGTTTTAATGAAATACTCGATTTGTACAAAATAAAGTTATGCCCGATCAAACTTAAAAATAAAAAAATAAAAAAAAATAAAAAAAAAATTGCATGGAACTTGAGTTCCAAAACGCAGCTATAGGTGTTCTTGAACGCCGCTATAGCTTAAAAAAAAATTGCATGGAACTCGGGCATAACCTATAGCTACGTTTTGATTGTCCTATAGTGGCGGTTTAATGGAACTCGAGTTCCATGCTTTTTTTTCTTTTTTTTTTTTTAAAAGTTTGATCGGGCATAACTTATAGCTACGTTTTTGTTGTCCTATAGTGGCGTTTTTAATGGAACTCGAGTTCCATGTAATTTTTTTTTTTTAAGTTTGATCGGGCATAACTCGATCTTGTACAAATCGAGTATCGAAATAGAGGCATTTACTTATATAATTTCAAAACATGGGCATATTGCTAAATTTTTTTTAAAAAATAAAAATAAAATGCTAGAATCCCCCATCTATTCATTAATATATATATATATATATATATATATGTGCCTATATGGGTCCAGTTAATGTGTGCCCTTAGGGCACACATTAACCTTACATATAAGAGAATAGTTTATTAATTTTATTTTGCTTTTCCACAATACAGCAATGACTTTTATGGGAAGAAGAGAAATGCATCTGACAAATTATATTTTTCTGAGAAGACTAAACTACCCTTCACTCATTTCTTCTCCACCTCCTCCTCCTCGAAAGTTGAAACACAAGTTACCCAACTCAAACAAGTTAACTGAAAACAACACTCAACCACAAAACAAACTTTTACAAAAATTCTCATTAAAAAAAAATCCTCTTACAAAAATTACAACTCATACAAATTTCAGATTTTACTAGAACAAACCCAGAACATACAATCAATAAAAAAAAATTATGACTTAAATATTTTTTTAAAAGAAATCGATATGGGTTTAAATAGTTGTGAATCTTGGCGCCGGAACCGTTCAAAGCTAAACAACTATTTGTTGCCGACGACAGGAGGGGCCTTGAAATGGGTGCGTCGGCCAGGCGTGGTTCATGATCGGGTGTTCCTTGAAGCCATCCCCATTTCGTGCTTGAGTTCTCTTTGATTTCAGTGGTCTTTGTCTGTTGAGGGAATGAAAGAAAGAAAGAAAAAATACAAAGAAAGAGATGGGATCTAAGAGAAAATGAAGGAAAGAAAGAAAAAAAAAATACAGTGAAACTGAAAGAGAAGAAACAGTACCATAGAAGACCAAGACTTGCCTCCCTTATCGTGGTGTAGCAGTTGAAAGGAAGACAAGAGCCACATGTTGTCCTCATGTGGATACGTGGTAAACAAAGAGCCACACAACAATTTTTTTTTTTTTTTTTTTTTCGTAAAGGCCTACACTACACAGTAAATAACTTTTTGACCATGGATCCTTGGCTCTTGCTACAAACATTTATCTAAGTTTGATGATTAAATAATGCTAACTATAATAAAATTTATTGTGAAATTTATTATAAGTATTTTTTTTTTTTTGAAGAAAATTTTATTATAAGTATCAATTGTGTCTATTATTCACGCCATTTTTATTTTGTCACGAGACATTATTTTATTGGACAAACTAAACACATGTAACATTATTTTGTGACACTTTGTGGAAAAGTATAAATGAAGAGGCTACTAATGTAAACAATATACATCTTCAAGAGGTAAAATCAAAATTAATTGGGATGTCCTAGAGCAGCTAGGTGGACTCCTCCACTCTCACCTCACCTCAAAATTAATTTTGACGGAGCTACATTCAAGGAATTGGGATGTGCAGGAATCGGTGTTGTTGTTCGGAACTCCACAGGGGCTGTTATCAGTGCTTTGTCCCAGCGAATCATGATGCCTTCCTCTGCAGCAATTGTTGAACTTCTAGCATGCCGTAAGGCATTGTTTTTTGCTAAGGATCTTGGGGTTGTGCAGTGCATAATGGAGGGTGATGCTGAGGTGATTATAAAAGCACTTAGGCAGAAGGACTCATCTCACCCTGAGTATGGTCATGTGATTCAAGATGTCCTATTCTTAGCTAGTGACTTTCAGTCTTGTTGTTTTTCCCATGTAAACGTATAGGCAATTTAGTTGCCCACTATTTAGCCAAAAATTCTAAGTCTGGTAGTGAGCTACAAGTTTGGTATAATACCACCCCTGAGGATATAGCTCCCCTTGTCACTCGTGACTCTTTGTAATTTCTCTTTATTTTGTTTTTAATATTATAAGGCCTTAGGGTCCGGTTTCTCAACCCAAAAAAAAAAAAAATCAAAATTTTAAAACTCTAGGAAAAATAAAGATCACATCAATAAAATCTTTAAATTTCAAGTTTTTATTGAGAGTGAATTTTGACAAATACACATTCGCACTACATTTTCTTCTTATAACCTCTATGCTTGTAACATTTCAAGATGATATGAGGTCAATAAGTATCATGACAATAAAATCTTGTTTCTTGCAACAATGACCAATTCCTTTTGAGTCCGCAATTTCTATTTGTATATGTGATGGCACGAGCTTAAGTCATTGCATTTTTTTTTTCTGGTCCTGTACCACTAGCCTTATCAGAGTAAGTATGTGAGAAGCCCCACCCTCAATCCACCAACTATTTGTTGGGACAAACCCGCTATATTTTCCCATAGATTTAGGGTTTTACATGGAGTTGACATTTATTTTATTTAAATAGTAAAAATAATAAAATCCAAAATGAAAGAAATAAAAATATTTTATTGATTAGTAGTGGGTTAGAGGTGTTAGAGATTTAGGATCCGTTTGGATACAACTGATTGTTGCTGAAAACACTGTAGCAAAATCATTTTTAAATGTATGAATAGTACCGTGGGACCCATTTTTAATATTTTTTAATGCGTGAACAGTGTTGCTACAGTGCGTGAACAGTACGCTACAGTGCGTGAACAGTAATAATTGTCTCCTGCATAGTGATTTTACTGTTCATGCACTGAAAAAAAAGTTCCGAAACGTGAATTCTAAAAACGCAACGCAACTTTCAGTGTTATCCAAACTGGCACTTAGTGTCCTAAGACAATAAAACATAAATAGTGATTTTTAAAATTATTTTAAGTGTAAAAATAGTACCTCGCTATTTTGTGTTTCAAATGTCGTGAGAAGACCGGTTTGCTTTGGATTGAAAAAGTGTCATGATACATGATATGATATGGGACATTAGATTTCAATTTTAGTGAAACACTATTATTTCTATGGCAAAACTTTCTATTTTTTTCAGGAATGCATGATATTTATTGGCATAATATTGTCAAAATGATAATATAACATCGACAAAAATAAAAAGTTGACAAACATCATATTGGTGATTTTTTAAGCAAAAGACCTAACATTTCAAATAAAATATTGGATTCAATCCCATATCTATTGACTTCTTCATTAAATTTGTAAAAGTCTATTAATCAAATACAAAGTTTTAGCACATGAAAAAAAAAATAGAAGAATATATACTATTAAACTACTAATTAATCAAATAAAATCAAAAAATAATTGCACAACCTTACAAGATAATTAAATAATTTATGTACCTTCATTAACCATTGAAATGCACTAGTTGTTTCATTTCGAAGAAGTGCACAACCAAAGAGAATTGTCTTTCCATGATTATTGATACCAACAAAAATACCAAAAGGCATGGCATATGCATTTACTTTGTAAGTAGTATAAAAAACAACCACATCTCCATATTTTTGGTACCAATCAAAACAAGGCGCCCAAAAAATATGCTCCAACCTACTCTCTTCATCAATTGTATATGCATATTGAAACTTAGAATTCTTTTCCTTAGCAACTTTGCACAATTGTAAGAGACCCATAGCATCATTCATTGCATGCATCCTTCTCATTTTCACATAAAGGTTATGTACATCTCTTATAAAAAATGGAAGATCTCCATGCTTCACACCTTTCTCAAGCTCCATAACATGTACTATTTGCCTAACTGAAAGTCCCCCTTTTTCAATAAGAGAATGCGATCTTTATCTTCTTTAGTGATGACTCGATTGGCCGAAAGAAATCTCACTTTCGAAGGGGACAACAATTCATGATTGTGATTTATAACAAACTTAGTGACATGCCATTCTCGTGGAAAAATGTCAAATGACTTTCGCAATGTGATTCTTAAATGAGCTTTGCATCCACATCTTGTAGATATCCTATTTCGTTGCTCCTTAGATGAATCCACTCTTTTTAATTGTTGTCTACCTTCTCGGTGACAAAAGAAATCACGTCTTACATTTTCTCCATTTTTTGTGACAAAACGACCTTTTCGAATTGTAAAACCATATCGATTTGCATAATTTTTATAGAAAATGAAAGCCTCTTCTTCACTAAGAAAACATTGACCAACAAAAGGTTCAAACTCATTTTCTATTGAATTAATATCTTCATTTTCTTCAATAACTCCTATTTCTTCTATTAGATATTCATTCCAAACCACTATTTCCTCCCCACAAATGTCATTATTTTCTCCATCATTTGGAAGCTCATTTAAGTCAACACAATTCCTTGAAACACTTTGATAAATCTCACTTGCAATTACAATATCATTCATTTGTTCTATGTTGTAACAAGGATTAAAAAAAAATCAACATCATATTCAATTATAAATGAAATATAAACTATAAATAAAATAAAATAAAATAGTATACTTTCTTGAGGTAATTCATTTAAGTCAAAACAACTCATTGGAACTAATTGATGAATCTCACTTGCAACAAAATTCTCATCCATTAATTCTACAATAATTTAACAAAAATGATAAATAAATATTAACATCATATTTCAATATATTTGAAAAATAAATTAAGAACAAAAGAAATATATATACCTTATTTATAATTTCTTGAACACTATATTCTTGTAGACATTCTTTAATCATTCATTGAACTCATCTTTTTTTCTTGTCTTTTTGCTAATTATTGAACTCATCTTTTAGTTTTTTCTATGATATTGGTAAAGTGGGAGAGAAGAAAAAATAAATATTGGTAAAATAAGTATTGATGAGAGGGAGATAAAATTAGAAATGGAGGGAAATTGCAAAAGTAAATTTTTGTCTTGTTAAATTGTTGGCAAGATCAAAAAAAAAATCCATGCTCAGCTAATTTCAAGTTTCCAGCAAATTTCAAGTTTCCATGCAAGGGGGGCCACCACTATCATTGGCATACGTGTGCCCTAACAAATGCCTCTCTATATATATATATATATATATATATAGAGGCATTTGTTAGGGCACACGTATGCCAATGATAGTGGTGGCCCCCCTTGATATATATATATATAGAGGCATTTGTTAGGGCACACGTATGCCAATGATAGTGGTGGCCCCCCTTGCATGGAAACTTGAAATTAGCTAATTAGCATGGATTTTTTTTTTATCTTGCCAACAATCCTTTGATATGGCCGGATCTAACAAAGGAAAATTACTATGATGTCCTCACAATTTTATATATATATATATATATATATAGGATTTTGCTAATGTGTGCCTTAAGGCACACATTAAGCCATCTACTTTTGAAAATATTTTTTCGAAAATTAAAAAAATATTGACAATTTTTTCAATTTTTGAAAAAATATTTCTAAAAATAAATAACTTAATAAGTGCCTTAAGAGCACACATTAACTGGACCCATATATATATCAATATAACCTGAAAAGGGATCCGGATCCTCTCCATTTCTCTTTGAAATGGAGAGGCTCCAGTTCACGATGAGAATTTCGTCTAAAATGATCAAGGGCCAAAAATTAGACACGTCATTTAAAAAGTTGACACCACATTTAACTCAGGTTACACTCTTAAACTTGAGGATTTGTTTAACTCAACCGGACAAAAAAAAAAACCTGTTCTCTCACCAGCCGTTCAAACTCTCTCTCTCAAATTTCAAAGTGCAAACTCTCTCAAACTCAAGTTCTAGCATTCTCAACTCAAACCCATCAGCAAAAACAAAGAAAAAACCTTAGCAAAAACCAGAGATCTCGACACCTATACACGCATCCTTTTTAGACCCAGATCAGAGAGAGAGTAAGGGTTGCTTTTCAGACCCAAATCAGAGAAGGTTAAGGTTTGGGTTTGGAGAAAATCGGGAAAGAGAGAAATTGATGATCTTTCAGGTTTGATCTATGGAGGGAAATGAGATTGAGAGACAGAGAAAGAGATTTTGGTCGAAGGAGAGAAGAAGCCACCATCGGAGGTGGTGGTTGCGGTGAGTCAGTCTTGCCGATTTGGTTCAGACCCAAATCAGAGAAGGTTGGGGTTTGGGTTTGGAGAAAATCGGGAAAGAGAGAAGTTGATGCTCAATCTCCATGGCTACTGCTAGCAGCCACCGTGTTCCACTCCACCAATTTCGGTCGTGGTTCCGGTAAAGTTCGTCTGTCCCTCTCTTTGATTTTTCCTTCTTTTAATTTTCTCAACAAAAAAAAAAAAAAAAGATTTTTTAATTTTTAGTATTGTATTAGGATTTCGTTTTCTTTTGATAAATGTTCCTTTTGCAAAAGTCACTTAATTGCATGTGAATCAAATGGGTATGTTGGGGGAAATTCGGTGTTTGAACTTTTTTGGCTGGGGTTTTATCAAAATGTTTAGTTAGTTTAAACATTTTGATTGGCTGCTGAGAAAATGCTGGTAAAGGGGAAATTTAGGCACTCAGTTTAAAGTTTTATGGTTATATACTCAATTTTAAGGAATGCCTTTTGATTGCAAGGGGTCAGGGTTGTTGAGAAGGGTCAGGATTAATGCAAGCAAGTGTATGACTTAAAGTAATGTTTTAAAGTAAACAAATCTCAATGAAACTCTTCCCCTAACATTATCATATGTTGTTGTTATTAAGTTAGCCCCTCTTTGGACCAAACTCTCTTATTCAATATCATGGCATTCCATAGTTCTTGCGTATGAATAGGAAAACTGAGAATGTGAGGGCTTTACAACTATCAGGAGTTTTGAGTTGTTTTAAAATTTTCATTTATCTGTTGATTTGATGGTGGCTGATTTCAGATTTCACATTTCGTATTTCTGTGCACGTGATACATTGAAAGTGATTTCCTATTTTTTAATCATAATCATACATTGAAAGATATGACCGAAACCCCCATTTTGTTTCAGTTTTTATTAGTGACTAGGTTTCCTTTTGCATAAAACAATGGAGGTTTTTGGGTACAGCCAAATGTGCTGTGATTGAAGAGAAAGTGGCCTGCTTGTAGTTGTTGTGTGTTGTTGTCTTTGACATCAATAAAGTAATTGTGTTGCTTGGTCTATGCTAAAAATATCATTATGAAATTTCTCTTTTTGTCCTAATTTTTCTTAGGTACCCGTTATTTTCCTAAATTGCAGATGGGTATTTTGTGTGTTGTAGTTCATTTTAAAGGTATAAACTGTGGCTCTTGATAGGCTAACTTGAGGGGAAAATTTTTGCTTGCTTGAATTGTTACCAATCATACTTAACAAGTTTAGCCCAAATTTTAAGTAGTCAATTTAGATTTTTATATGTTAAGGCCTCCCTCAAATATTCTGGGTTTTTGGTTCAAAAGAATGTTTGAAAATTTGGTGATGTGTTTTTTCTTTTAATAAATCTTCAAATATTTCTAGATGAACTTTAATTCTTGGGCATTTCAATGTTATACAGATATGTTACTGATTTATGAACTCTAATTCTAATTGGGCATTTCTAAGTTATACAAATATGGTACTGATCTATACAATAAAGCATAATGCACATTTAAATTTAGGCACAATTGAGCTTATGAACAAGAGTTTGTTTTATGAATTTTTCCCAATTTATTGTGACCAAAGCTCAGATGGATTAATAGCTATATGTCTCTTGTTTTCTTGTTAATAGGATAAAATGTTTTGAAGCATTCCATGATCTAAGACACATTCAGAAAAGAGCATAGCAGCTAAGACACATTACATGACAGTGCTACATAAAGAAAAGCTTGACATTCAAATTGCTAAGAATATGAAGTGTTGGTACTCTGCTAGGAAAATAGTAGCTCTATCAAAGATGGCCTTCGGTTGTAACTTGTAACTGAATTTTTTCGAAGTAGAATGTGATGTCTGAAGAAAGAAGTGCACTGCTGAAAGGGAGAAGATTATGTGGAAGACTTGGCATTGTGGATAGCTATTGTCGTGGGTGGATAGCTTTTGCATTTGAAATTCATATTTGGATTACCAAGGAGTTGCTGTTGCATTCATATTTGAATTATGTTATTTAGATAAAGTTATACCTGATTTGGTACTTGTATTTGAGTTTCTAAGAAGTTGAGTCCCTTTAGGATTATCTGTCAGTATTTTGAATATTCATAGGAAAAAAAATGAAGAATTTAGTCTGTAGTTGATGTCACTGGTAATACCAACTAGAAAATAATAAATGTTGTTATTGTTGAAATAAGGGTTGTCACTGGTAATACCAAATAGAAAATCTTGTTATTGTCTCTCTCTGATTTTTAGGACTAAGCTCTTTTGTTGTTAATGTTGTTGTATGTAGTTTTTCACTATATATTATTTGGCAGTTTTTTGAAGACCAATTGGACAAGCACAATGCCGAGTTGGACAGGTTATAGAGTGTGGTTTTTGAGCAATAAGCTTGTAGTGATTCTTCCAATTGGTGGCTAACTTTTCTTGGTGCATCATGCTCCTAGCACTTCTGATGGCATTTTTTAAAAGATCTTGTTGCCTGTGTAGCTTGTAAATGTGAATTAGAAACATTTCTTGAATCCCTAACAACTTTAAACTCGAAGTGTTGCAAGCTGTAGCGTTCTATGCAGCGCAATGTATGTGATTTGCCTTTAATGAGCAAAAAAGTGAACGGTCATCTTTAAAGACTGATTTTCCTAACATTCTTCATTAAACATTGGCCAATTGACAATTTCAATTGGCACCTCTTGGAGTTTCCATCGCCTCCTTTCTCCTTTGTATATATTGAAAAAAAACAATCAACAACAAAATTTGCCAATCCAGTTCTATTTTAGTATACCAGTGCAGAATGAAATGATCATGACCATGTCAACAGTACCATAAGTAGACCTGGCTGGTAAATTGCACTGCTGTGCAAGCCGAGGGGCAATAATTTTGAGATCTCTTGAGGCACAATTTTTGCTTTATAAGTTTGTGGAATACGCGGAAGGCAATAAAGGATAAGCCTTGCAGTTTGCCACCATTTCTTCACGCCAGTACAGATTTTATGGTTAAAAGCAAACAGTTGCGATGTCACTAAATTTCAAGGCCCTTGAGAGGCACAACAGAAATGAAACTTAAAGGGGGTTGATAACTCAAAAAGGAGTCAGATAAGCTACTTAATTCTTTTTCAAAGGGGTAGAACAACAATGAAAAGATTACAATTACAATGATACACGATCACTTCTAAAGGCTACTTTTGAAAAATGAGAATGTAACAAAGATAACTAGCAAATGAGAAGATATCACATCTAATTCAATAGGTAATATCCTAGTTGAAAATGCATTTCAGCCTTCCCCCATGTGGATAGAAAAGGTAAAACCTAATTTGTCTATTTCTATGCATATGTGATCAACATTGGATTCTGTTGGGTTATCTTGAAACCTTGGAGTGCCTGCATCGCATCTGTTGATTGCATCTCATCTATATACTCCACAAAGGCAACTCCTGGCTTTGTTTCCACCATTCTAACTTCCTTAAAACCATGATATTGGTGGAAGAGCATTTGCAGCATCATAGGAGTTGTCTCATGGGGAAGATTCTGCACAAACAGTATGTTGTTTGGTGGAGCAGGTGCCTCTGGTACCAAAGACTTTACACCACCCGGATAGGGTATTTGAAAGAGCTGCACCATTTTTGAGAGAGAGTGAGAGAGAGCAACATGATAAGGATTGAATTATAAAATATAAAGTATTGACACACCTATATGAAAGCATATAGAGCACAAGGGATTAAGAAAAATGACTAAAACATGAAACCACATTTCAAATGAACTTAGAAGTGGTCCCAAAAAAGAAAGCATGCTTACTGGAGGCGCAACTCCATAAGCTCTAGCATAAGCAGGATTCAGACCCAATCCAGCTTGAGCATCATGTTGTTCTTTTTTTTTCTTTCCTGCAACAATAAGGAAACATGTAAATCTCAGTAAAACAAAAAACAAGTTATAAGAAAACAAGGTGTAGGCCATACATTTGCCACTCTAGCTAAAAGAAACAAACAAGGAGTGTCCAGTACTTCTTATATTCTCCAAGATAAGCATCCAATACTAAAAATTTTATTTTAAAAATAGAAATTTTAATGTTCTGAACATGTGGAATAACTTCTTGCATCGTCCTGAACATGTAACATTAGGACATGACCTTCAGTTAAAGGAACATAATTACAAGTTAAAGCATGGGAAAGGTTAAAACATATGTTCTGACCAATGTACAAAGAAGGGATGCTTGTCTGATTAATATAAAACAATAAGTTATTATGTTAAGCATTGTATCAATGTCCTAGTTCATCCTACTTATGGAATTTTCACATCAAAATATCTATATCGTACTGAATCCAAATCCTGAATCCATATCAATGCTTCATAGTCAACACTTGATTTACCCTTAGAACCATGACAAAAACTTCAAAAAACTGCCAAATAATATATAGTGAAAAACTACATACAACAACAATAACAACAAAAGAGCTTAGTCCTAAAAATCAGAGAGAGCTTAGTCCTGAAATCAGCCACCATCAAATCAACAGATAAATGTAAAATTTTAAAACAACTCAAAACTCCTGATAGTTGTAAAGCCCTCACATTCTCAGTTTTCCTATTCATACGCAAGAACTATGGAATTTCATGATATTGAATAAGAGAAAGTTTGGTCCAAAGAGGGGCTAACTTAATAACAGCAACATATGATAATGTTAGGGGAAGAGTTTCATTGAGATTTGTTTACTTTAAAACATTACTTTAAGTCATACACTTGCTTGCATTAATCCTGACCCTTCTCAACAACCCTGACCCCTTGCAATCAAAAGGCATTCCTTAAAATTGAGTATATAACCATAAAACTTTAAACTGAGTGCCTAAATTTCCCCTTTACCAGCATTTTCTCAGCAGCCAACCAAAATGTTTAAACTAACTAAACATTTTGATCAAACCCCAGCCAAAAAAGTTCAAACACCGAATTTCCCCCAACATACCCATTTGATTCACATGCAATTAAGTGACTTTTGCAAAAGGAACATTTATCAAAAGAAAACGAAATCCTAATACAATACTAAAAATTAAAAAATCTTTTTTTTTTTTTGGTTGAGAAAATTAAAAGAAGGAAAAATCAAAGAGAGAGACAGACGAACTTTACCGGAACCACGGCCGGAATTGGTGGAGTGGAACACGGTGGCTGCTAGCAGTAGCCATGGAGATTGAGCATCAACTTCTCTCTTTCCCGATTTTCTCCAAACCCAAACCCTAACCTTCTCTGATTTGGGTCTGAAAAGCAACCCTTACTCTCTCTCTGATCTGGGTCTAAAAAGGATGCGTGTATGGGTGTCGGGATCTCTAGTTTTTGCTAAGGTTTTTTCTTTGTTTTTGCTGATGGGTTTGAGTTGAGAATGCTAGAACTTGAGGTTGAGAGAGTTTGAACTTTGAAATTTGAGAGAGAGAGTTTGAACGGCTGGTGAGAGAACATGTTTTTTTTTTTGTCCGGTTGAGTTAAACAAATCCTCAGGTTTAAGAGTGTAACTGGAGTTAAATGTGGTGTCAACTTTTTAAATGACGTGTCTAATTTTTGGCCCTTGATCATTTTAGACGAAATCCTCACCATGTACTGGAGCCTCTCCATTTCAAAGGGAAATGGAGAGGATCCGGATCCCCTGAAAAGTAGGTGGTGTTCTTTTTTTTGGAGAGAATATTAGGTAGTTTTTGTCCTTGTTGCTAAACAAGGAAAACGTGCAACGTACAGCCATGAATATAATAATAATAATTTCAGATGGGCCATGCTTTATGTGGCACATTTGTATAAGAAGGTTTGGAACACGCTGTAGAGTAGTGTGAGCAAAATCTAAAAAGAGAAAGCAAAAAGTTGTTGTGAGAGCAGAAATGGGAAGGAGGCCATGCTGTGCAAAAGGTGTAATCAGAGGAGCATGGTGTGCATGGGAAGATGACATCCTTAAAAACTACATTGAAATCCATGGCGAAGGGAAATGGACAGACCTGCCTCAAAGAGCTGGTTCTAACTTCTCTTAAAGTGGTTCTCTTTTGTTGATTATATATTCACACTGACACTTCTTATTTTGTAGGGCTGAGGCGATGTGGGAAGAGTTGCCGGCTTCGTTGGTTGAATTATCTAAGGCCAGATATCAAGAGAGGCAACTTTTCTGAGGACGAAGAAGATCTCATTATCAAACTACATAAACTTCTTGGTAACAGGTATGGGAAATCTACTTCTTCTTCTCCGGAGCCGGTTCAATATAATTTGAGAGTTGAGGCGATAGATTTAAATAATGGTTTTTACATTTAAATATAGATTAAGTAAATTATTCATAAAAATATATATAAATTAAATAATTTTATTTAATATTAGAGATATAATTTTTTCCACAACTTTTTGTGATGATAAGTTGACTACATTGTTCAAAAAATTATATGCCTAAAAGTGATCTTCATATAAAATATTGTATAAAGTTTTTATTAACTTCTTCTGAGTAAACCAAAATGTATTTTAGATTAAAAAGAAAACTAAATATATTATTATTCTATGGTTTTAATATGATAAACAACACCTTTTTTTATTATAATAATTATATGATTTTTTTACTATATTGATTTTATGAAGAAGTGATAAACAACACCTTACACATTGCTATTAATTGCAAATTTGATAATATATAGTGATAAGTTTAACAAGTATTAAATAAAAGATCAACATAAGTAACAGTATATTTAATTTTGAGAAAAATTTATAAAATCCACATATGTGCAAATCATAAACAAGTAAAAGAAACTCATTTTGCATGCAAGAATTCTTTTTTTATTTTATTTTTTTAGTTATAAAGGAGCATGAAAATTTTGAATCCTGAATGTTTTCATTAGAAACATCATGAAGTGTTAATCAGTTGAACTATAGGAATACTTACATATAGATTATATGGTCTTTTTTTCCTTTGGGTGCAGTTGGTCACTCATTGCTCGAAGATTACCAGGACGAACTGACAATGAGATAAAGAATTACTGGAACACCATTTTAAGTAAGCGGATAAAAAATTTGACATCAGACTCCCATCCAAGAATAAAACCGGTTGCTCACCCTGTGATTCGACCAAAAGCAGTGCGGTGCACAAAGGTTATTCTCCCATGGCAACCAGATAATAATCAAATCTTGTTCAATGAAAATATAGTTCCTTATGGGAATAGAGAAAACCTATTTCCTTCAGTTCAGCTGGAGAATAATATCTCTGACCGCCTAATAGATTTGGATACAAATTACCTTTTGAGATCAGATGTGCAAAATTCAGACAGCCACCAAACCAATGAAATCAATGTACATGAAATTGGGTTGGATTTGCCAGTTTCTAGATGCGATGCCAAGCTTAAAGATTTAATGGATGAAGGGATGCCTGAGAATTGGAGGGCTACTAATCCTTTTCAGCTAAATGAAGCTATGGATCTTAACACATTGGCATCTTTTCTGGATTCAGAAGATACATGGATTAGCTGAAAGTAAACGAGATGCATAACTAAGCCCGTTATCTATAGTCATCTATGTGTATCTAATTAAATCATGAATAATTGGAGTGTATTTTGCTTGGCATCCATTGAACACAATAATGAATAATGCTCTCCGCACATTAATATTAGACATTTTTCGGTTGCAAATGTATTAGTTTGACCCATTAAAACCCAATACATTAATACTCTCATATATGCCCTATATATTGTGTTAGTGGCATTGTTACCCAAATATGTGTGTGTGATTGCAAATGAAGGTGTAATTCACCTTCCTCACACAAACACGACTATTCTTGACATTGTAGGAATTTGTGGCTTCTTTCTGTCATTCTCATGGCGAGTTTGTCATCAGTTGTGTTATGTCTACCTACTATTTTTTAAAATAAATATCTACTAGTGATATTTGAGAGTTTGGTAAATTGTTTTTAGTTTTCACCCCATTTGTTCTCTGGATGTTTTAATTCCTTTGCTTTTTTGGTATGTGGATCTTGGTTGAAAATTTTCAACAATTGCTTCATGTGTTGTCATGCATGAGTAGTGGGAAAAAAATCTGCTATCGGTCGGAAAAAGAATACTGGCTGGTAAAATAAAAACCAGAAAAACAAAAACTAACGGTAAAAAAAAAAAAATCATCTAACCCATAACATCGTCGTCCAAAAGTGACCAGACATTCTTCTTCTTCTTCTTCTTCTTCTTCTTCTTCACGCCTAGTCCTCCATCCGTCTGCCTCTCTTACTTTTTAAATTTTTATTTCTAAGACTTCAATTGTTTGTTGTGTGTTTGGATACTGTTTATTTTACTAAAAATTGAAAAATATTATAATAAAATAATTTTTAAATATGTAAATAGTACCATAAGACCTATTTGTAAAGAAAATTTTACTTAAAAAAAAGTTTGTAGTCCCGTAAACAGTACATAGACCACTAAACAGTACATATTCACGTGGACCGTTCTTCTAAAAAAAAAAGGCCAAAATACCAAAATGCTTACGCTACTTCTTCTTCTTCATGCCCAGCCGTCCATCCGTCTGCCTCTCTTACTTTTTAAATTTTTATTTCTAAGACTTCAATTGTTTGTTATGTGTTTGGATACTGTTTATTTTACTAAAAATTAAAAATATTATAATAAAATAATTTTTAAATATGTAAATAGTACTATAAGACCTATTTGTAAAGAAAATTTTACTTAAAAAAAAGTTTGTGATCCCATAAACAGTACATAGACCACTAAACAGTACATATTCATGTGGACCATTCTTCTAAAAAAAAAACACCAAAATACCAAAATGCCGACGCTGCTTCTTCTTCTTCACGCCCAGCCTTCCATCCGTCTGCCTCTTTTACTTTTTAAATTTTTATTTCTAAGACTTCAATTGTTTGTTGTGTGTTTGGATACTGTTTATTTTACTAAAAATTGAAAATATTATAATAAAATCATTTTTAAATATGTAAATAGTACCATAAGACCTATTTGTAAAGAAAATTTTACTTAAAAAAAAGTTTGTGGTCCCTTAAACAGTATACAGACCACTAAACGGTACATATTCATGTGGACCGTTCTTCTAAAAACAAAAACACCAAAATACCAAAATGCCGACGCTGCTTCTTCTTCACGCCCAGCCCTCCATCCGTCTGCCTCTCTTACTTTTTAAATTTTTATTTCTAAGAGACTTCAATTGTTTGTTGTATGTTTGGATACTGTTTATTTTACTAAAAATGAAAATATTATAATAAAATAATTTTTAAATATGTAAATAATAACATAAGACCTATTTGTAAAGAAAAATTTACTTAAAAAAAAGTTTGTTGTCCGTAAACAGTACCCAGACTCGTAAACAGTACCCAGACTTGTTTGTGGTCCGTAAATAGTACCATAACATAAGACCTGTTTGTAAAGAAAATTTTACTTAAAAAAAAGTTTGTAGTCCGTAAACAGTACACAGACCTATTTGTGGTCCGTAAATAGTACCATAAGACTTATTTGTAAAGAAAATTTTACTTAAAAAAAAGTTTGTGGACAGTTAACATGAAAAAAAAAAAAAAAAAAAAAAAAAAAAAAACCTTTCTTCTAAAACAGTACATATTCACATGGACCGTTCTTCTAAAAAAAAAAAAAAAAAAAAAAAACAAAACAAAACACAACACGCCAAAATACCAAAATGCCGACGCTGCCAGCGTTTTCTAAAGGACAGTGGCTTTTTCTTCTTGTGGCAGTGTACCTGCCTGACACCCCACGTGAATGCACTAAATTGCTATCAAACTTTGACAATTCAAATTTTATTTTATTTTTTTTGTTTTTAATACAAGGAAGTTTCAAATGGCATTTTAACTTTTAAGTAAAAAAGGTTTTTTTTTTTTTTTTCCTTTTTGGTACCCCAGGTTTTCTGTCAAAATTGCTGTGATATTATTAGAAGTATTATTATTATTATCATCATCCTGTAAGAAGTAGGAACAAGGAACATCAATTCTCTGCTATTATTATTACCTAGTTGAAATTTTAACAAGATATTAACATATTATGATAAAGATTAATAATTTTGAAATTTTTAATAAATTATATAAATTTTGACAAATGAATATATAAATATATATATATATATATATTAAATTAACAGTAAACTCGAAACAGTATACCGGTATTAACCAGTACCAAACTATATCATTCTCTTGATCAAACTGAAATGGCCTCCAGTACAATATTGACTCCCTTAATTGTATGTATATATTTTTAACCTTTCATGTTGTATAAGGCATACGGCTTATTATTTCACCATTTCACTTAGTATAAAGCATACAGCTGATTTTCCTTAGTAACCTATGGGGTGGAAGATTGTAAGTAAGATTAGGCTACGATCTAATTATCTAGTAACTAGGAGTTTATCTTTCGGAGCTAAATTAAAACAATGATGAATAATTATATATATATATATATATATATATATTATTTTATATATAGTAGTATAAAAAAAACTTATAAACACACTTCAAGACACAAATCAATTATTATTTTTAAACTAATATGTGTATAACAAAAAGTGTCTATCCAACAAAACAAATATGTGCTAAGATTAATAATATTAAATATTTTTTACTTAATTTTAATAATATAAATTATTATGGTGTAACTAGGTCGTAGGTAGGTCCAAAAGGAAAACAAAAACATAAAAACTACTAGTCTTGTTGCACGCGCAAAGTATGTGTAATAAGGCTTTTTTTTTTCTTGGTCTAGTGTCATAATTTCCCTTTTAAAAAAAAAAAATAGATAAGTTTGTTTTGAAGATGTTGGGTTAAAATAGATTGACCTTGGTTAATTAATTTAATTATCCAAGTTAATTAATTAGGTCAAATTACATGCAAATCGTGGAGGCACCAATAAATCACCAAATAAACTAATATGCAGCAGAAAATAAATAACACAATGATTTGTTGACGAATGGGAAAACCTCTCGCAAGGCAAAAACTTCACCGAGTGAATTTCAGGTCACCACTCCCAAGAATTCATTGATTAAGAACAAACAGTTACAAGTATAAGGAATCTTACCACTACTAAGCCTATCCCAAAATACCAACCTAGAACCTTTGCTCCAATCCCCAATTGGACTTGATATTGTAGAGACTTCTTTCCTTTTTGCACAAATCTCCAATCTGTGACTAACTTCTTTGCACGGATCCCAATACATAACTAACTCTACAACAACACTTTGATTGTTGTAGTAGATTTGCAACAGTTTCACATAGAAGCACCAATAAAATCTTCAATATTGGTGCTAAAGACTTTGCTTGATTATAGAACCCAAAGGCGTACAAGAAACGCAGCAATATCTTTTTCTTTTGTAGGAAGAGGCTAGGGTTTCAAAAAAGAAAACCTTATGAAGCTTTCTAGGGTTTGGGTTTTCTTTCTCCACCTCCTTATTTAAATAGGAGCTTAATAGGCATTTTTAATGAACTCTCTTGTTCCAATTAGGTTTACACAAACCTTGGGCTGTCCTAACCTTATTAGGATTATACAAACCCATAAACAAATAGCTAATAGAATTAAAATGTTGCAGGCTATATCAGAAATCTCGTAAGCTCAATAGATCAAGAGGTATCGAGACAATTATCGAGCTTCAGTAAATCTTGATAGATCGACAGGTATCAAGGAGGTATCAGGACCTATAGATTCAGCTTTTCTTGAGTAGTTCTTGAGTAATTTTCATGTCTTCAATGTAACCACTTGTAATGATCATCTTGAACCTACTTAGATTTACCTAAATACAAGAAAAATGCATTTTTTCATAGGATATGCTAATTACATAAAAATATGAACCTAAAAGAAGACATGGATTAGTAGAAGAGTATCCTATTTTATAGGCATTTTAAGTGGAGTTGAAGATATATTTTTACCAAGTTGTTCTTAAGTTTTTTCCTTACTAAACATAAGGTTTAAGGGTATTCCTGAACCACATAAAAGTCCAGTCCAAAGAGAGGAATCATCTTATAGATAGTATAGATAATAATCGGTTAATATTAATCACGTACAAATCTGAATTATCTAATGCCAGATATCAAGAAAGACAACTTTTCTAAGGATGAAGAATATCTCATTATCAAACCACATAAGCTTCTTGGTAACAGGTATGGGAAATCTTCTTCTCCATAGTCGGCTCGATATAATTTGAGATTTAAAATGATAAATTTAAAAATGATTTTTTATTATATTTAAATATAAATTAAATAAATTTATTTAATACTAATTAATTCAAGATTAATTTCATGAATGAAATATATAATTCAATCAATTCATACTAACTAAACAAAGGTTAAATATAGAGAATTAAATATTATAGTTCAAGCATAAAATTTAACCCCAAAAAAAAAGATTTTTTTAAAGAACTTTATTTTATCTTAGATATAAGGAGATGCATGGTTTAGTAAAGTTGTAATCTAATATTTAATTTTATATTTTAGTATTAAGAAGGTAAAGATTGGTTGATGTGGAAGATTAAGTCGCTAATGTTGACAATTTACTGTGAAGGATATTTGTTTATAAAAATTAAAGTCTCAAGCTATTAGAGAAAATTAATCATCATTGATGAACTAGCACATTTACAACATTTTCCCCCCAAACAGTATAGGATTAGATTAGTTTTATATTGGTCTAGTATTTTGGAGGCCTTGATGGAGATGAGAAAATAAAATGTGAAAGCTATTACAAATTTTACTACAAAATGTTTAGTAATTAATGTATCAATGAATGTGATTATGAATTCAACAAGCTAATTAATGAATGTTTGCATTACTTACTTTTTTTTGTTGTTGTTGTAATTGGTACAATATTAGCTTACAAGTTTTATGAAGTAAAATTTGAAATCACCCTAGCATTACTCATGAGAAAAATAATGCATAACTAATTTTTTTTTTTTTTTTTAAATATTAACCATAAAATTTGGGAATTTTTATAATATAGGGTGGGACCTTTTTTATGAAAGGGTAGAGATATTTTTATAGTGGGGGCCTTAGGCTTAGGTTAGAAAATATTAGCTTTCTCAAAAAAAAAAAAAAAAAAAAGGTTAGAAAATATTAGAAGTGATTGACAGAGGAGTTAGCTCTAGGCCTGCGTTCACATGCGATAATGAGGAAAAACTTTTACGAGTTTGGCTTACCTCCAGTACTTTTTTAATTAGACATGTCCTTTTGTTTTAAATATACAATGACAAGTGGTAGTGGGTTTTAATCCTCACATTTTATTTAGTTAGTGGGTGATGTGGCAGTCTCTCATTAAAACAAAAAGAGATTTTTTTTTTTTTTTTTTTTTAAGTACTGAAGGTAAGTCAAACCCAACTTTTACTAATAGATATGGAAATATAAAGGAAATTTCTCATATGAGTCAAACCCCAAATGCACACCGAGTGTTTTCCCTATTCTAATTCTCATATATTATAACCTAAGTAAGTCATCTAGTTATAAACAATAGGATTCTAGCTAATTGGACTTGAACTCTAGCTACCAAAAATCAACTTAATAGCTTTACATTCTAGCTAATTGTAGGGGTGAGCAAAAAGCGGGTCGGGTCGGGTTGGGTTCGGAGTCACCCGCAACCCGATTCGATAAAACACACACCCGCTCGAATGGATTTTTGACCCACCTGAAAGGTTGCTGAAATTTTTGGGTTCGGTTTCCGGGTTTCGAGTCAAGTTTCTTTTTTGCTTTTTTTTTTGGCTGTTGGGTCTTTTGCTATTTTTGGGTTATTTTCTATAACATTGGCATAGATACCAATTCTGTTTCCAATTTGAAAACTTGATCAAATCAACAAATCTTTCCAAATTGAAAACTTGACCAAATCTCAATATTTATGACACCATTATCACTTGCCAAATTTTATTCAACTTCAAATTTAACTTTTAAGAGAAAATCTTTTGGCATTAAATTCATTAATGATAAGGACCCAACTCATTTAGGAAATGTAATTTGAATTTTCCAATTTGAAAACTCGACTAAATCACCAAATCTCTTTTGGGAAACTTGACCAAATCTCAATGTTTATGACACAATTATTTCGTGCTCTATATACTACTTTTATGTTTGTGTGTTCTAATAAATATTACTGTTTCTTTCAATAAAAAAAAAAAAAAAAAACAATGGCCTTAAGATTATGTATTTGAAAGTTAGGGGAACTATTATGTACTCTATAATGAATAGGAACTATTTGTGGTGCTTTCTGACAGATTAAGCTTCTAGAGATAGTTGTGTAAAGCTTATTTGATTGCTAAAAAGAGTTTCTTAAATTGCCAGAATGTGTTTTGAATCTACTTCTCAATATTGCTTCCTTTACATATACAGGGCTTGATGATTAGTGAATAAAATTGAAATGCATCTTACATGATATTATTATGAATATAGATATTTCAAGTCATTTTGCAACAACGTATGTGAAATCTAACACCATCTGATGTCCATAACTAGATTCTGTAAGCAGCAAACCATACATTTGATTGGATTTGTGAATGCTAAATATGTGCTCTTTAATGAACAGGAACTAGATTCTCTCGACATTATTAGACTTTTCACTTTTGTGAGGTGCAAAATGGAATTTTGTGTATGGACATGATGCTATAGATTTCTGGTGAGCATCAGTATAGCCAATTCACATTTCATGGGGCTGGTATCTCACCCTTTCAATTGCCAGGTGCTCTATACAAAGGTCTATTGCTAAAAGCAAAACATGAGGGTTCCAAGTAAAATAACAGTTTTCCTTTAAATTGGTTTGAAGAAATCTCCTCCAACCAATTACATGACATTTAGATGATTAAACACATGTACTTTAATCACATGACATGTTAAGCCATATTTAATCAAGTAACTTGACTATTAAATTGATCACGTGTGGATGATTAGTTGAATGCCATATGGTGAGTTGGAGGGAAAACTATGTTCCAAGAAAAATCCCTCTTTTGATGGAATCATTGTGTTTTCCTCACCATCACTATGCCTTTCTCATCTGTCACAAATATAATGCTGAACATCTTCATCTAGGCATCAGTTGTCCAAAAATGGCTTTATAGCGGTTGTGACAAGTGTTTTAGGACTTAATATGCATGAAGAGTACAAGATGAAGTTATCATCATGCAAGATGAAATTATCAACATGACAAACTCGCTATTCTCACATGAAAATTAGTCTATAGGAAACCATTGGATCAATTTCCTGTAGAAATTTCTTTTTCCTGATTTTTGGCGGTATGAGCTCTTAGTTACCAAGTAGCTAGGAATGCTGAGAATGAATTTTTACAAATTTTTTAATTTGTCACTGAGAATAAATTGTTAGTTCAGTGAATTTGGGTTTGATTTAGAGGTGGCTTGGTGTTTTTGAAAGTATATTCGTAAAAAAATTGTGGGTCTGTGAATGTGATCTTACATTGGAGATTTTTACTGATTTGGTGGTGGCAGTGGTATTGAACTTGACTTTTTTTTTTTTTTTTTTGCATACAGATTTGCATAAGTGAATTAAACTTATCTTCTAATGAGATTAGATTTTATACTCCAATATTTGTTTCTATGATTGATTACAGACCACAGTTTGATATTTGGTTTTCTGATTACAGAATATATTCCTTCTTTCATTTATTTATGTGCCTTATATAGGGGTTGTCTTATTGTTTGATTTATTTTTTCACTTGATAGATCAAAATTTTGTAGATGCAACGACCATTTTTTTGGTTACTAATATTCCAATCTAACTAGATTGTAATAAAGCTTTAGCATTTTTTTGAAAGCATGTTGAGTATGTTAGTTTTGAGAAAACTGGTAGTAATAATGCATTTATTTGTTTAATGACAGGCATATAATAATTTTGAAATATCAAAGGGTGAGATTGAACGGATCAGAGAGATTGATGAGAGACTTATAGACATATTAAAGCATTTGAAGGTCTGGATAAGCTATAAAAAGTTGGAGGTTACTTTTAACTTTGTGCCTAGATAGAATAAACCACTCAAATTTCTTATATTGGTGTACTGTTTTAAGAGATTTGAGCTTTTATAGGACTTTAAACTTCTGTTAATATTCATGTATTACTTAAGGTTTTTTTTTTTTGTATGGAAACTTCCATATGGATCTAACATTTCTTTCTTGTTATATATATTTTTTAATTATGTTTTAATTTCTTGAATTTTTTCCTTGAATTAGAAGCATATAAGTTTGTGAATGTATAAGAAAACTTACTTTGTTCTGTATAACCAAATCTGTAGTCCAACTTGCAATAGATTTTGATTGCAAGGAGATATGGGTACACTTTTTGCAATTTCATATTCTGCCCTGTTGTTACAACTCCCCATACACTTTCAATAACGCAATGATCAAACTTTGTGGTTTATATGCATTTATGATTTTTTATTTATTTAAATTTTATAGTTTCTTATCAAGCTTCTAAGATACATTTACTTTGTGCAGTATATAAGTGTTGGGGTTGAACGGAATCTACAAAGGTCTATATTTATTCCTCACAAAAGGGACATGATAGGCGAAAAATAAGAAGGGAAAACAATATTTGGTTGATTGGAAAATAGCAAGAACAAAAAGAACAACTAAGATATGAAATGAGCATTAAGCACATAACCACACAAAAAGCAATGTAACGCACATTGGACTTCAAAAGGAAAAAAGTTTAGCTAATGCTGAATCAGCATCTTCAAATGCACTTGGTTGAATTGTTTTAGATTTAGATATTTGAGTTAGATTTGGTTAAATTAATTTTTGGTATCTGCCTATGGTGTTTGTAATTAGATTTGTAAATGGAGATATGTGTTGGGTGTTTAGTACGTGGTAAAAGTGTATTTAAATATTATTAAAAAAAAATTTCTTTCCAATAAATATAAATAAAAAGTTTCCCGCACATAGTGCAGGTTAAAAAGTTAGTATATATAAAAGCAGAGAGCTCATACGGGAAAGTATGAGGTTCTACCATGTGGCGCATTCTTTAAAGTTTTCTTTATATAGGCTTCTAAATTAACAAAATTTGCATTTATATCAAAGTATTAGTTCATTAAATTAACCATTAGAGTAAATGCATATATTAGTTATCTATAGTTGTGCATTAATTATTTATATTAAATGAATTTATATGATTATTTTTATAAACTCTATATAAGAGATAATTTTTTGTTGGAATAATAATAATAAATTTAGAATATGACATTCTTACTTATGTTTAGTTGTTTTGACAACAATTAACACAAAAGCCATAAAAGATTAAATATTTGTGAATTCACTAAAATTAATCTTAATCCTTTAAATTTCCTAACTCTTTTCAATCACATGTGATATATATATATATATATATATATATCTGTGTGTGTGTTAGAATAAATATATTTATTTTGCTATAGCATAATGAAATTTTAATATCATTTTTCTAAAATTTATACGAGAAACAAATTTTTTTTTTTAATGTGAGAAACAATTGAAACACTATATCATGCAACAATTGAAGCTCCAACAAAAATGGGGAAAAATTAGTAACACACAATCAAGAATGTAAAATTAAAAAAAAAAAGAAAAAAAAATTTTAAAAATTGAATGATATATACATTTTTTTAGTAGGCATGAAACATGCTTATCAATATTAATCACTATATCATGCAATCTTAGTGTCTTTCTATTTTGTCTATAAAATAACTAAACATTACAATTGTAGGGGTGAGGGTCCAAGATTATATATTGGGTCTTGGGTTTTGTCCGAGGACATTGATAGATCCGAGGAGGAACAAATAGTTGTTAGGGATTCCTAGTTAAAGTCTCATAAGTAGGGAACGAATGGAGGATGATCCGAGGAGGAACCCCTCCTCGGATACGACGAATGTAGCCCAAGTATGTACTCCAGCAATTAGAGTGACCCTTCAAGAGGCTCCAGTGATAGGAACATGCCTCATGAACATACGAAAAAGAAGGAAACTCAAAAATATCTAAGGAAAAGCTGCTACTATCTCATTAAATGCATTGCAGCTACTTTTCTGGCTGCATTTATGTGGAGAGAACCTCTGAACAGTACTGTCTTAGCTACCACAACTCACAGAAGGTTAAAGGGGGTGTCTGATGGGACGGGTACTCAAGTATGGGCTCAGATGATCAACAAGTGTAGGATCAAGATGACCCAAAGGGAGCTATATAATGTGAGAGACCCTCCATGAGAAGGAGATCCAAAAAAAGAGGGAGAGAATACTGTAGCAATCTAACTTGTTCTTGTACTCAATTGTGGTCCATTTATATAAGGGTGCCCTCCTCGGACCAGGAAGTCATTCAACTTTATTTTTTCTGTTCCTGTTTGATCATCTCTCCAATCCATACTAGCCGTTGTTCAACTCATTAGAGCCTAGTTTTTCAACACACTCTCTACAAATTTATTGTATTGGGCTCATTGGGCCAATATCCCATACTTTTTGGGTCTGGGTTGTAAATCGTGACCCTAAAACAATTTTTACAAGAAAATTTAAAGAAATTTTTTTATATATCGATAGTTGGGGGATTTAAATCATGAATGTCTTTATTGAAAACTATAAGATTCTTAGTAAAACTTATTGAAATATTGGAGAAAACTAATAATAAGTTGCACTGCACATCATACGGGAATTCAGCTAGTATACATAAATATCGTATAACTTTCTTGAAGATCAAATCCATTTGGTTGCCAAAACTTATATATATATTTCTTGAAATTGAAATATTAATCCATAAACTTAAATCTAACTTATAGTTCATTATTTGGAACACAAGAAAAGCAAAACTAACCAGCCCAGAAGCCTGAAACAGTGAAAGAATCGGGTGCGTTCTAAGGGGAAATGAAAGAGAATTTACTTAAGTCAAGAAGCTCTCTTGGAAAGAAAAGGGAAAAAGAGAGAGAATTCCAGAGCGAAAAGTGAGAGAGTTATATCTTATTTCATGATGATGGAAATTTAGACCCCTTAAACCACAATTAGATTGCGTAGCCTAGTTAATTAGCCAAGTTGTTACTTAGTCAAATTAAGCAATTCTAGGTTAAAACAATCCAAACAATCATATCAAGAATATAAAGCAGCGGAAAATAAATAACACAAGATATGATCACCCAGGAAATCACACGGTAAAAACCTGGGGAGGATTTGACCCACCGATCCTCAAGGCATAACAGAATTCACTATGAAAGAATTGAAGCTCTTACAGAAGGACTACAAGCTCCCCGCTCAACTTCCTAATGCTACCCACCAGTACGAACTTCCTGACACGACCACGCGCAAGCTCCGAATCCACGGACTATTTCTTTCTTGAATTCTTCAATCAGCTACAAGCTCCCCGCTTGCTTTTCTTTTAAGTTCCAATGGTTGCAACTATGTTGATCATCAAGATATTGACAACCCTAAGTTTATGTGAAGGAAAGCTCCTCAAAGATCTTACAAGAGATTCACACAAACAGCAAATATGAGCAACAAAGACTTAGAGAGGTTTGGGTACAAAACCCTAAAAATAAAAGGAGGCACAAGAGGCACTCTAATCTCTCATCCAAAAGTCTCAAAAACGTGGCTTAAGGTTTCCTTTATATAGTGGGAGAAGTAGATCTGAAACCCTAATCCTTAATGGGCTTAAGCTGCTGTTTGGGCCGACTTAAAATTCTGCAGATACGATTTTCGATCGATCGAACCAGGCAGAATATGAAGTCTTCTTCCTGCAGCTTGTATGTTCTTGAATCTTGACTTGAATCACCTTGAGCATTGTCTAATAAAACCTATAGACTCTAAGATCTATATCTAGACAAGTTTGTGTTCACGATTTGCCAATTGTTCTAAACATTTAGAACCTAACAATCTCCCCCTTTGGCAATTCGTGACAAAACTTTCATACAGAATGAAATGCTCAAATACAAGAACAACCCAATACAATAAAATGCTCATTACAACAAATTCAACCTAACTACTATCCATCAGTTGCAAGTGTAGATAGCAGCTCAATTGAATCAACCTGTATATTTCCTGAAACACTCAACAAACGCATAAACGCATGTGTGACAGAAAAGAGTAAAACAACAGGTATAACATTCTTGTAAGATTCACACAACACAAAATAAAGACATATATGAATGATCAACTCATAAATATAAATCAATGAGCAGTGAATCATAAAGCAACAAGAATCAACAAAAATAACATGTATATCAGTCAATGTTACTCCCCCTAACATGAATATCTGTGTATTTTCCACACATATCAACATGATTCCCATAAATCCTCCCCCTTTTTGTCACGTATTGACAAAGACAACTCATACAAAGAGTAAACAGTCAACATACGCAATAAAGGATAAGAGAAAATAGAGAATCAAGGGGAACACAAAACAATCCAACTCTATAGAAAATAGAGACAGCTCCCCCTATGAACAACATAGGTTAAAAAAAACTTTTCTCCCCCTATAAAAATAGGAAAAACAAAACAAGTTTTGGGAAAAACAGTTTTGGGGAAAAATAGAGGGGGGGGGGATCAGCAGCATCACCAACAGGATCAAAGTTAAAAACACATAATCCAAAGTTAAAAACTAAGGTGAGGATACACATGAAGAAAAAATATTCTCTCTTTCAATAAAATGCAAACATGGCACTATGTGACCCATAAACAGTTGCATGAGTAGAGAAAATATTTGCACATTGATTATCCATCATATCTCTTAAGAAAAATATTTTCTACAGTTCACACATAAGAAAAAGCATATACTAGAATGTACAAAACTCAAAAATTAATCAATCAATTTTTAAATCAAGTTGAGTACCCAATTTAGCAAAGTGTATGCATGCGATGTGTGAAAACAAAGAGAGATATGACTGCAAAACTGCAAGATGGATACAGAAATCAATGTAATGCATGTGAATCCTAAACACAAATGATAGCAAAAAAAAATTTGGTCAAAAACAAAGAAACTGAAAATTTTTCAGTTTCGATCGATCGAGAATCGATCGAACATCAATCGAGTCAGGCAGACTCAAACCAAAGATTTTAATCGCAATTTCGATTGATCGAAAAACATGTTCGATCGATCGAAAGTCTGGAAAAATCAGTTTTTTGAAAACATAACATTTTAATGCAGAAACTCCTCAAAGCACATTGTTTTATAAAAAATGCATGAGTATGAGACGAAAAGTTTTTCAAAAACACTTGAATTTAACCCAGATCTTCCAAAATCAAGATTTTCAATCAATTTGTCCTCAAAGCGCAAACATTATACATATTTTGCATTAAAGTCAAGGAACTTTTAATCTTGGATGGCCACAACAAAATCACACACAATATAATGTACCAAGTTTAGCAAAGAGTAACTTGTGTAGTGTGTGCAACTAGCAAAAGCTTGAGATACATGTGAGGTGATATGTGAATAGCAATCAATCACAAAGTCTACAAAATTCATCACATAGAATTTAAAAGAGACTATCACCTAAAGAGTTACATCCTATAACTCCCACATCTCCTAGAACATAAGCTTGCAATCATGTAAGTTTCTTGAAATTTGCCCCATTATTTAGGTGAAATTTGGCATAAAGCCTAATAGTACACACCAGATTAGATTATGTGAAATGGCATCAAGCCTAATAGTACACACCGGTTTGAATTAAGTGAATTTAAAGAGGCTACACCTTATGTTCTTTTTGTGCATGTGCTACACTTTCTCGAGCACAAAATCTTATGATATGCACTAAGGTGTTCATGATTGGCTAGTGAACAGTGGTGAGATGGTTATTTATGCCTTTCTCAAAAGGATCAAGTCCGACAGTCAAACAATATGTGACTTCAAGATTAAGACAAAGTGTTAAACACCATAAACATCTTTCCCACACAACATGCACTACAAAACTTCAACTAGTAAAGTGCAATAAATAAGCTCATCAAAGCTAAACAAGGTACATAAACATGTTATGTAAAGATAATATGGCCAATCCTTGATTATAAATCCAAGATATATAATACAAAACACAAAAATCTTTTTGGTTTTAACAAACTTTATAACCACTTGTTGAGATTTAAAAAAAATGGCCAAAGACAAAAAGCACATATTATGCTAAATGAACAATGCATGATAGTACAAAACTAAGCTATAGAGGGTACACAAACAAGAAATATCAATTTCTTAATTAACCCTTGAGTACATGTACAAACTAGTACATACTCACACAAAATCAAAAATAGCTTAGCACAAACTATTCAAGTTTCTCCACAATGTCAAGCATATTCTAAATCAAGAGAGATATCATAATTCATGTAATCCTCAAGAAAAATAAAACAAGACACCAAATAAAATATTTTTGTCTTTTTGAAATTTTTCAATGTTTTTGGATTTTACTTCAAAACAAAACAATCAAAGAAAATAAAACAACCAAAAACTAAAACAAAACATGTCCACAATTAATTGAAAGAATTAAATCAAGGACAGGTTAGCAACACTCACCTTGGAGAATCTTTTCTCACCCATATAGCACGATTCTTCGGCTTTGTAGGTGAAAATCCATGTGAAGCAGAGTGTATTTGAGGAATTACACCAATCTTCTGAGAGAGACTGAAATCCTGCAAATTCCTTTCACAAGCCAACAAGCTCAAATTTTTCAAAAGCATATGAAATAATTTATTTGGACCTATGGCAGGAGAAATATCATCACATATCCTAGATTGAAACATAGAATGCTTAAATTTCAATTTATGACAATTAGGACGAATGTGACCAGAGACACCACAAAAGTGACAAACAGGAACAAATTTAGGAACATCAGTATTCCTAACAGCAAATCTATTCTCAGATTTTGGTTTTTGCCTCAACAAAGAACAATTTGGTCTAATATGACCAACAACACCACAATGGTGACAAGTAGGCACAAAAACTGATTTATTATGCTCTCTAACAATAGGATTAGACATAGGTTTAGAAACTTCAGTGTTAACATCAGAACTTTTACCTTTGTCTAACCTAGCAAAATAAGCCTTTTCTTTATTATTCCTCTTAAAAGGAGGGATATAAACTTTTTCAGTTTCAGGCTTAAGAGAAACAGAAACACTTCTGTTATCAACAGCAGACTTGGTACTAGTCAAATTTTCAATTTTAGCTTTAGACTCAACTAACTCTTGTTCCAAGCTTTTCATCTTCTCATCTTGAGAGGAAATTTGATTTCTCAAAAATTCATTCTTTTTATTAGACTCATCTAATCTAACAAGCAATTCCTCTTTTTCAAGATTAGTCAATTTTAACTCTTCTTTGAATTTCTTAGCAATTTTCAAAGATTTAGATAATTCCTTACGAAGAGTTTCAAAAGCATCAAAAAAATCAGCAGAAACAATAGTGTCCTTTTTATTCAAAACATCACAGGCATCAATAAAATCAGCAGAAGCACGAGCAGAAACATGATCAGAAAGACACTTCAAATTATCCATGACAGCAGGGGTCAAGGATCAGCTCTTAGATCAAAAGATCTAAAACAAACAAAGAGCTACCCGCTCTGATACCACTTGATGGAAATTTAGACCCCTTAAACCACAATTAGATTGCGTAGCCTAGTTAATTAGCCAAGTTGTTACTTAGTCAAATTAAGCAATTCTAGGTTAAAACAATCCAAACAATCATATCAAGAATATAAAGCAGCGGAAAATAAATAACACAAGATATGATCACCCAGGAAACCACACGGTAAAAACCTGGGGAGGATTTGACCCACCGATCCTCAAGGCATAACAGAATTCACTATGAAAGAATTGAAGTTCTTACAGAAGGACTACAAGCTCCCCGCTCGACTTCCTAATGCTACCCACCAGTACGAACTTCCTGACACGACCACGCGCAGGCTCCGAATCCACGGACTACTTCTTTCTTGAATTCTTCAATCAGCTACAAGCTCCCCGCTTGCTTTTCTTTTAAGTTCCAATGGTTGCAACTATGTTGATCATCAAGATATTGACAACCCTAAGTTTATGTGAAGGAAAGCTCCTCAAAGATCTTACAAGAGATTCACACAAATAGCAAATATGAGCAACAAAGACTTAGAGAGGTTTGGGTACAAAACCCTAAAAATAAAAGGAGGCACAAGAGGCACTCTAATCTCTCATCCAAAAGTCTCAAAAACGTGGCTTAGGGTTTCCTTTATATAGTGGGAGAAGTAGATCTGAAACCCTAATCCTTAATGGGCTTAAGCTGCTGTTTGGGCCGACTTAAAATTCTGCAGATACGATTTTCGATCGATCGAGCCTGTTCTTCGATCGATCGAACCAGGCAGAATATGAAGTCTTCTTCCTGCAGCTTGTATGTTCTTGAATCTTGACTTGAATCACCTTGAGCATTGTCTAATAAAACCTATAAACTCTAAGATCTATATCTAGACAAGTTTGTGTTCACGATTTGCCAATTGTTCTAAACATTTAGAACCTAACACATGAAATGCAATTGATTACAATTACAAGTATTTATATCTGTAAGGCTCTTAATTATTGGCCAAATTAACTCACCAATTGTCCTTTCTTGTAATTTAAACTAAGTTAGATATATCTTGCTAAGGTGATTACTTCATTAATCTTGTAGATATTAGAACTAAATCAAATATTGTAAAATTAAGTGTGTATCTAATGTTATATCATTTAAAATTATAACTTACATGATAATTTATAAGCGGTTAGATTCAAGGAAACAAAATTAATTGTAAAATAAACTCTCTTAATTCAAAGTTAAAAGAGAGAATCTTGTTCGAGAGAAAGACAAAGCTAGCCAGCATTTTAGCACCTATTAAGCAATGTTAGAGAAACAAACCTTTTATCACAACATGTTAAGATAGCAATTTTTTTTTTTTTTTTTTTTTTTGAACGTAAAAGATAGAATTTTATTCAAAGCTATTATAGCAAATTGCATGCAGCTGCATGTCACCCAACTAAAGCAAATACAAAACGTAGACATGTGCATCTTTGAGAAATATGACTTTTCTATATGCCCACCGCTACAGTATTATTTTTATATACACCAAATCGATCATAGTGGAAGATTTTGTGTCACTTGATTTAATGCTATTTATTAGTTATATAGTTATATGGTTGACATGCAACAGAAACATAGACGCACCACCAAAAAAAAAACTGTTCATAGTTTGGTTTATAATTAACACAGAATTTCGTAGTAGATGCAATTCTTTTAATCACAGTGTAATCCTTATAGTTATAACAAATCAAGAAGAGTCAAGTTAGATATTAGTTATAAGATTGCAAGAGTGGACCCAAGTTAGTTTAAATTACAAGAAAGGACAATTAGTGAGTTAATTTGGCCAATAAGAGCTTTACAGATATAAATACTTGTAATTGTAATAAACAGCATTTCATGAATTAAGATATAACTCTCTCACTTTCTCTCTGGAATTCTCTCATTTTTCCTTTTCCCAAGAGAGTTTCTTGATGAAAAAAAAATGAGAGAATTCTAAATAAACTGAGAGAATTTCATTGATTGAGAGAAAATGATTACAAGAGAAAAAATGGAAGAAGTGAATAAATCAAATACACTATGCTCTGTTTATATACACAGTGATCATAACAAACTTTTAATATTTGGCGCCAAAAGCTGTTATTCAAACTACCAGACTTCTCCACGTGTCAGCTAACATCTAACTGCTTCCTAAAATCTCGGAGCCTAAGTCTTCAACGATCTTGGATGAAGAATTCATGGTATGGCAATGCCTCAATAACTTCCAAGACCTCTGAGCTGATCTGTTCTGGTGCTGATGCTCGTGCACACTGCGTGGCTTGGTCACTGCATTGCTTATCAGCAAATGCTGCACTCCCTACTGTCCTGGTGGCTTGGCTAGTGCACTTTACCTTAGCAACAATTGCATCACTTGCCACACTTGTAATCTGACTCATGCCATTCTGCCCTGTATCATACCCTGCAGTTTTAACACTCCCCCTCAAGAGCATAGCTCTTGCCATTTGACATTGCTTAGGTGGAGAAGGATATTCTACTATATGAGCAAAAATATTTATGACTCCCAATCTAGTGATCAACCTCAAATAATTTTCAACCCCTAATGCTTTTGTAAATACGTCTGCCAATTGATTCTTGGTTGAGACATAGAAGGTTTTAAGTGTTCCATCAATGATTCTATTCCTCACAACATGACAATCAGCTTCTATGTGCTTGGACCTCTCATGAAACACTGGGTTTGCTGCTATGTGAAGTGCTGCCTGGTTATCACAGTACAACAACACAGGTTTGTCATGTGTAACATGCAAATCTTTCAACAAATGTAAGATCCAAGTCAGTTCACAAGTAGTTGTAGCCATTGCCCTGTATTCTGCTTCAGCACTTGATCTAGACACTATACTTTGCTTCTTAGATCTCCAGGACACCAAAGCATCACCCAAAAACACACAATAACCAGTCAAAGACTTCCTTGTGTCAGGGCATCCTGCCCAATCAGCATCACAATATGCCTTTAAGTGTAAATCTGAAACCGTGGGGAAGAAAACACCTTGTCCAGGAGTACCTTTAATATATTGAAGTATCCTTGTAGCAGCCTTCATATGTGGTGCTCTAGGCTGTGCCAAAAACTGACTAAGCCTATGTACTGCATATGTAATATCTGGCCTGCTCAAGGTCAAGTACATTAGCTTCCCAATGAGCCTTCTATACTGTCCAGGATTAGAAATCAGATCCCCACTACCTTTAGATAACTTCAACTGCTGCTCCATTGGTGTCTGAACTGGTTTGCAACCTGTCATTCCAGCCTCTTTAAGTACCTCAAGAGCATATTTCCTTTGTGTTAGACTGATGCCAGATTTGTTTCGTGCAATCTCTAAGCCTAAGAAATATTTGAGTGATCCCAAGTCTTTGATTCCAAACTTTTGATCTAGGACTGACTTTAGAGAAGCAACACAATCAAGATCATTACCTGTAATGATCATGTCATCTACATATACTAGCAATGCAGTGAACAAAGGTCCTTTGCTATAAACAAATAAGGAATGGTCTGCTTGGGACTGAACAAAACCAAGCTGTGTGATAGTTGCTGACAACTTAGTGTACCATTGCCGAGAAGCTTGTCTCAAGCCATAAAGAGATTTCATCAGCTTGCATACTTTAGGAGTAGAAGTAGCTGCTGAACAAGAAGAAGAGGCTGAACACTCCCCCTTACTGTGAAAACCAGGAGGCAAAGTCATGTAAACCTCCTCATCCAAATCCCCATGAAGAAATGCATTGTTGATGTCTAACTGATGCAATGGCCAGGACCTAGCAGCAGCAAGTGCAAGCAAAACCCTTACTGAAACTGTCTTAGCAACTGGAGAGAAAGTTTCCAGAAAATCAAGACCAGCTTGTTGAGTATAGCCTTTAGCCACCAACCTGGCTTTATACCTTTCAACACTACCATCAGGATTGAACTTGACCTTATATACCCATTTGCAGCCAATGGGAGATTTACCAGGTGGTAGAGCAGTCACATCCCAAGTGTGATTGCTTTCAAGAGCTTGAATCTCCTTGTCCATGGCAGCTCTCCAAAGAGGATCCTGAACTGCCTGGGAGAAACTCTGAGGTTCTTGAGGACTAGAACCAACTGACAGCAAGTATGATTGGTAACCAGGCTCCAAATGAGAGTAAGTGAGACACTCATCAAGATCATAAGGGGCACCAGGAGCAAATGTAGTACAGGCATAGTCCTGCAAGTAAGCAGGAGGTCTAATGTCTCTAGCTGATTTTCTGAGAGGCACAGGAGGTGCAGATGCAACTGGTGGAGAAGAAGGAGCAGCTGGAGAAAAAGACTGACTAGGACTAGGTGAAACATCAGTAGGAATCAAGGATGGAGGGTCATTAGTATTATCAAGACCAGGATCAATGGAAGGGGAAGAAGGCAATAAGGTGTTGACAGTAGGATTAGAGACAAAATCAGGAACACTAATGGGAGTGACAAAGGATTCATTACTTGCTGAAGGAGAGGGAGCAACAACATCTTCACAAGAAGTAAAGGGATCTGCAATAGGACTAGAAGCAGAAACAAAAGGAAAGGAATGTTCATGAAAAACAACATCCCTAGAGAGAAACACACTATGAGTAGTCAAGTCAAGAACCTTATACCCCTTTACCCCAAAAGGATACCCCAAGAAGACACATTTCTTTGCTCGAGGAGCAAATTTTGATCTGTGATTTGAAAGGGTAGAAGCAAAACATAAGCAGCCAAAGACCTTTAAATGGGAGTAAGTGGGTGGTTGGCCAAACAAAATTTCAAAAGGAGTTTGATTTGATAAAACTGAAGATGGAGTTCTATTTATCAAGTGTACAGCAGCAAGAACAGCATGACCCCATAGATATAAAGGCAGATTTGACTGAAACATAAGAGCCCTAGCAACATTCAATAGATGCTGATGTTTCCTCTCAACAACACCATTTTGTTGAGGGGTTTCAACACAGCTTAATTGATGACAAATACCTTGCTTAGCAAAGAAATCTCTCATGAAAAATTCAGTACCATTATCAGACCTAATGGTTTTAATCTTTTTAGAAAATTTAGTCTCCACCATGGTACAAAATCCCTCTAGAGCAGATTGGGTTTGGGACTTATGTTTCAACAAATAAACCCAAGTACACCTTGAACAATCATCAACAATTGTTAAGAAATACTTGCAATTATCAATGGTAGACACTGAAAAAGGTCCCCACAAGTCACAATGTATCAAATCAAAGCAAGCAGAAGAAATTTGAGAACTTTTATTAAAAGGCAAACGTTTTTGCTTTGCAAGTGGACATATCTCACAAACAAAGTTCTCAACAGGAGTACAAAGTGGTTCACCATTATTCCTAATTGAAACCAATTTGGCATTAGACAAATGTCCTAATCTAGAATGCCATACATGAGAGCTAGGAACAAGGGGTATTGCAGTAGAAATAGAAGCAGAAATTGAATGTGAAGTGGAGTTGCCCCTTTCCAGCAAGTAGAGTCCATTGCATTCCTTACCCAGACCAAGTGTGCTCCAATGAGCAAGGGCCTGGATAAAGCACAAGGTCCCAAAGAAGATAAGACAACAAGAAATGGATTTAGCTAACTGACTGACAGAGATGAGATTAAAATTGAAAGATGGAACACATAACACATTGTAAAGTGTAAGTTTTTCTGAAATCTTCACAGTACCAATGTGTGTGACTAAAGCTATTTCACCATTAGGCAAATTAACATGAGTATTTAAGATAGTGGTGATGGAAGTAAAGCAGGTGACAGAGTGTACCATGTGGTCAGTAGCCCCTGTGTCTATGACCCAATCAGTGGTATGAAAGCATTCCCTATCAACTACTTTGGCTGAAAAAATAGAGTGTTGAAGAGTAGGTTTGAAAGAAGTGTTTGAAGTGGTACCTGACACAGTATCAATGAAGTTGGAATTGTCAAGAGCTGTTGAGGAAGGCACACCAGTTGCAACAGACACACCATGAGCTTCAGTAGTCAAACCAGAGACATTTCCACTTGTACTAACAGATGCAACATGATGGTTTCGACCTTGATCAATTCCAGAATTGAAAAGGGCAAGGAGCTGCTCACATTGTGCCTTGGTAATAGGGCATTGAACAGATGTATTTGGAGAAATTTCAATAGGAGTACCTTGTGGATAGGAGACTTGATTAGCACTGACATTGAGCTTGCCTTTGTGCTTATAGCCCGGTGGATAACCATGAATTTTATAACACTTGTCCACAGTGTGCCCAAGCATATTACAATGAGTGCACAAGGGCCTCTCCTTTTTGAATCCAGCTTTGTTGCCAGAATATCCTTTGGTGTTGACATACATTGCCACTGAGTCAGGTTTAGACACGAAAGAAGATCCATGACCATGACCAATTCCTTTGTGAGATTCCTCTTGAAGAACCAAAGCATATACTTTGCTCATCGATGGAAATGGCTCAAGCATGAGAATGTGACTCCTCACAGTCTCAAAATTCTCATTGAGCCCCATTAGAAACCTCATGACATAGGACTTTTCATGAGCAATACTGAGGATTTTCATTGCACCACAAGTGCACGCTGGTAAAGGCTCATAATGCAGCAGTTGATCCCAGAGCTTCTTGAAGTTAGAATAATACTCTGTCACTGACAATTGACTCTGAGTTATTTGAGAAATTTCTTGTTGAAGGTTATAGATTTTTGGTCCATTTCCCTGAGAAAACACACGCTGCAACTCAAGCCACATCTCCTTCGCAGTCTCACAATACATGATACTACTTGACACATCAATATGCATCGAATTGATCAACCAAGAAAGCACCATTGTGTTACAGCTTTCCCAATCTTCATAGATCGGAGAATCAATTTCAGGTTTCTCAATCTTCCCATTCACAAAGCCTATCTTTTTCTTGGCTGTGAGTGCTAGTACCATAGCCCTAGACCAAGATTGATAGTTCTTCATTCCCAACAATGGTTGAGTAACCAAGATATTGCCAGGATTCTCACTTGCACTCAGCATGAAAGGATTGGGTGTATTGGTCATTGTATTGGAATTTGAGACTGGTCGCGTGGATTGATTGTGTGTTGGAGCAGAGTGATCACTTTCTTCAGTGGAAGCCATGAATGACTCTCGAAGCTTTGAACAAAAACCTTAATTGAAAAAGGAAATCAAACGAAATTCCTCGAAAGAATTCTCTGTAAAGAAAACAAGGAAATTTTCTCAAGAAAATCCCTGTTTGGAACGAGAGAAGAAAGAAACTTCTGGAACCAAACTAGAGCTAGGAAATCAGTGTAATCTGTGCTAGCTGCTCTGATACCATGAAAAAAAAATGAGAGAATTCTAAATAAACTGAGAGAATTTCATTGATTGAGAGAAAATGATTACAAGAGAAAAAATGGAAGAAGTGAATAAATCAAATACACTATGCTCTGTTTATATACACAGTGATCATAACAAACTTTTAATATTTGGCGCCAAAAGCTGTTATTCAAACTACCAGACTTCTCCACGTGTCAGCTAACATCTAACTGCTTCCTAAAATCTCGGAGCCTAAGTCTTCAACGATCTTGGATGAAGAATTCATGGTATGGCAATGCCTCAATAACTTCCAAGACCTCTGAGCTGATCTGTTCTGGTGCTGATGCTCGTGCACACTGCGTGGCTTGGTCACTGCATTGCTTATCAGCAAATGCTGCACTCCCTACTGTCCTGGTGGCTTGGCTAGTGCACTTTACCTTAGCAACAATTGCATCACTTGCCACACTTGTAATCTGACTCATGCCATTCTGCCCTGTATCATACCCTGCAGTTTTAACACTTGACTTAAGTAAATTCTCTTTCATTTCCCCTTAGAACGCAGCCGGTTCTTTTACTGTTTCAAGGCTTCTGGACTGGTATGTTTTGCGTTCCAAATAATGAACTAAGTTAGATTTAAGTTTATGGATTCTTTGAATTTCAAGAAATATATACGTTTTGGCAACCAAATGGATTTGATCTTCAAGAAAGATATACGATATTTATGCATGTTTGTTCCTTTCTGCCATCAAATGAATATGGGTTTTTATACCTACGTGGATATAATAGAAGCCGTGCATGCATGAGAAAGTTGTGTGTGTATATGCTTCAAGAAATGTTTGAATGAATAGATATATCCTATCTTTATTTTGAAATTTTTCTGTAGTTGTGCGTTACAATGCAGTTAGTAGTAGTAGTAACACTTTCTATATACCTTGGATAAGTTTCTTTAGGAATAGAAAATAAAAATTACAACTCAGTAATCAATATTATCATATCTTGCACCACAGAGCATGTTTTAAGTATCTGTATATGTGTGTAATTTTTGACTTAGAAATAAGTTACAGAAAACACTCAAACTGATTGATGTTGCCCCCATATATATATAGATTAATATGTTATTAAGTGTAAATGTCTTGGATGTACAAGCATGTGATAATGGAGAAAAACCTGCATTAAAAATAACAGCATAGTGTTATGAATCCAAAACCATAAATCTAATCTATATTTTCTATTTGTGCAAAGGTAGGATTGGAATTGGTAGAGCCCTGGAATGAAGAAGAAAAAGATGGAGGGATGGTCAGACCTTCCTCACGAATTGCTTTATGAGATTACCAAGAAGTCACTGAGTGTTATAGACTATCTCATCTTAGGCTCTGTCTGTAGAGGATGGAAGTCATTTGCTGAAGAGTACAAGAAAGAGTTTATGGCATCCCAACCTCCACTTGCTCTCTTCTTCTCGTCGAAGGCTATTTCTTTCTATAGCATCTTTGATCAAAAGGTTGTACAAGGTATTACTGCCCAGCCCTATAAGCAACCAAAACAGATGTTTTGGGTTCACTTGTGGGTACTTGGTGTTTCTAGACAAGAAGAATAGGAGGGAAGATTCTCAACTTTGGCTGCTGCATCCTTTCACAAGAAATGAACTTCGTTTCCGTGAACCTCCAAAACCTTATAATCGTGTAATTCTAGCTTCTGTAGCAACTCCTGTGCCAGAGTTTTTGCTCGTAGCCTTTTGCCAATTCCTGCCATGTTTCCAAGTTTGTAGATCCACACAGACCAATTGGACTCAATTTGATTTTAACAACATTCCTTTTCCTTGGAGGATTCGAGATGCAATTGTGTTCAAGGGTAAGATATATGTTTTAACTAGTGAGGCTGAAATTGGAGTACTACATCTGAGTCCTCATCTTATTCATGTGACCCTGCTAAACGTAGGACATGGTCCACATATGGATATGAATCGTGGAGTTCAGTGTTTAGTTTCTGATGGACAGCACCTGATGATGGTTGTCTCTTCATTAGCATCCATCCAACATATAGTTTACGAGCTAAATTTTGTGCACATGGAATGGATGATGATGGTGAATTTTGCAGATCAAGCACTGTTTTTGGATCGTTCAATGGGCTCAGGATCTTGCAACATAACCAGATGGGATGGTAGGCAACAAACTTCTAATTGCATATACGAACTTGGAAGCCGCAATCGCAGATACATTGTAAGTTTCTTGGATGCATGGTAGACATCATATGTTTTCCCAGGGAAACCATATGCCTAATGATTCCATATTTGATCCATTCTGGTATTTCCCACATCTGTCTTACAATGTGGATTCTCTGTGTCTCTCTGATGATTAGTTAGGACAACTTCTGGTTCACTTACCATGCAATTTTAGCTATTGAACAATCATTTGGACATGCAGGTCTTATAATTGTTTGCTGCTCTTCATTTTCGATTTTCCCTTAGTTCTTTTTGATGGTTTCATACTGCCAACTGTTGTGGCTCTTAAGTAGTCCTCTTGTACAGTACTGTGTACAGACTACGTGTGCAGTTTCTTTTGTGAGATGAAAATCCAACACCTTTTTTATCCTCTTCAGCAAATTTTTTCCTATAATGTTGTTACTTCTACTATTATTGTTATTGGTATTGGCTTGGTTATATGTTTTATAATAAAATTAATGAACTTGGAAACAAAATCTACCATCCATTCAATAGCTGGGACACACATAAAATGCGAGCAGAGAACCAAAATGTGTAGGGATTTTTAATTTAAGATGCGAATAGATCATTATATAAAACGAACGGAGACTTTTTTTTTTTTTTAATGACTTTCTGGAAAGTGTGAGTGTGACAATTGTTTAATATATATGATGGCACCTTAATTTTTGCATGTGTGGTGTGGTGGCATGAGCCGATAGTAGAGAGAAATATATGGTAATTGGCATATTAAATGCTTCTTCCTTCACTGTCACAGTCGCTGAAACTAAACTATATACATTCCAAGTATTAATGGAACCAAAATAAAGAAAATTTCTAGTATCAATGGGCGAAATTTAATCCCTTCCTGCACCACTTTCATCATTATTCATTGCCCACCACGGCTGTGGTGTGGTGTGGTGCGGTAGTTCATCTCACAAGTTCTAATTACTTTATTATGGTGGAGATTATAGATTCAAGCTAATACAAACATAAATTCTCCATCCCACTTTTATGTTTCATTTTTTATTCTTTACCTACCATGGTATGTTGTGAGTTTGAATTTTTTTTTTTTTTTTTTTTTTTTTCCATTTTAAACTTTTATTATTTTATAAGAAAAATTAAATGAATGCATTGCAAGTTGTGATTGAAAGAGTATAAAGTGGAATACAAAAAACAGTGTTGTGGTGGGCTTCTAGAAAAGTAATATTGTTCAAATTATAGTTTTCCATCTTAACATGCATGTTGTTATAAAAAAGTTTTGTTTCTTTAATGTCACTAAATAGTGCTAAAAGGCTGCCTTTCTCTTTCTCAAACAAGACCATTTTTATTTCATTTTAAATTAAGAGAATCTACTTTACAATTAAAATTTTGTTGCATGGATCTAACAATGTATAAATTGTCAAATCGGATATAATTTTAAATAAGATGACACTATATACAAGTTTAAATTTGCAATATTAAATTTAGTTTTAACTTTAATCTCTTCAAGATTAATAAATAAAGTACACCTTAAGAGTACTAGCATTGGGGGTGTAACCACCAAGCCAAGGTAGGCCGATCTTCGCTCTCCACCACCGTGTCAGGCCAATCTCCTCTCTCCACCACCGTGCCAGGCCAATCTCCACCATGGCAGCACTATGACTACACCACCAGGTGCCAACCTCCACCACCACTGATGTCGCGGAAGTCTAAAGAAAAGCGCACACGATGCTCTCTTGATGAAACAAAAACTAAACTGTTAGTTTCTGGTAGTAAACCTCGAATCCACGAGGGGTTTCCCTAAATCCACAAGGAGATAAAACTGGAATCCACCAAAAGAAAATTTGACAAAACGTCTGTGTTTATTGATAATAGTCTAAAAAATGAATTGCCTTTGGAGGCTACAATGCGTTTAAATAGTAAAAACAAAACTTGGGGCAACTAGAAACCCTAAGGCGGCTACGAAAACATATAAAACCCTAATTTGACTAAACAACATTAAAAACACCTAAAAACAGGGAAATAAATGCCTTAAACCTAAAATAACGAAAAATACATAAAAATACCAAATATAAAAGATTTCAGAAATTAATTAGAATATTTTGTCCTACATCAGACCCCTCCACTTGAAATAAACTCGTCCTCGAGTTCATTCTTGAAATCTGAAATCTTCCACTCCAAATAAACAAATACTTTGAATGTTTTAATAACTTGATCCGGTTCTGAAACTTGAATCTATCATAAAGTGTAGCATAAAATTTCTTCTCATCTATCTTCAATTTATTTGCAACATCAATCAACAAAGGGTTGATAGTAAAATTAAAATTTTCTACTCCAAGAAAATCAACATATTGTGTAATCATCTTCAACAATTCAACTGAGACCTGAGGATTGTGAGTTGTGGACTCATTCTCATATTTGACCTCAATTGAATCTTCCACAATGTTCTCAATAATTACCATATCTTCATTCCTGTCATTATTCACAATCAACTCAACCTTCGTTTCTTTGACCTCTTCTTCAAATTTTTGACAAGTGGTATCTTCAATCTTCAATTCAATAACTTGTAGCAAATCTTGTTCTTTTTTAACCACTTCAAAATTTTCTTTAGAAATAGGCTGCTTCTTCTTAACCCTTAAACCCTTTCCTTTACTTGACACATGGACTTGGCTGTCATAATTTTGGTTTTGAACATATTGCTTTTCATATGAATATACAGATTTATAATCAACACTTGTATAATCTAGTATATCATAATAGTCATTAGGAAACCATAAATCAATTAATACCTTTTTCATTCTTTGCCAAGAGCAGATTGGATGCTTACCTCGCCGCTTTCTATGGATTTGAATGTCTTCCCACCATTCCTCTGCTTCATTGTCTAATTTATTATATACAAGCCACACCTTTTCTTCATCACAAATCTTCCAAAAATTAAAATACTCTTCTAAATCAAGAAGCCAGTCAATAAAATCCATCTTACACATATCTCCATCAAAGAATGGAATTTTCTTGTAGCTAGGAGTGCGTCTTTGAATATATCGAACATTGTTGTTGCAAGATGATTTCCTAGCAAGAAAAGTAGCAATCTTTTGCTGGATTTCGCCTATAATTTTCTGACTCTTTTCACAAAATTGGTGATTCTCATCCCAAAAATTAAGGAACTCAGCCCTAGTGAGGATTGGGTTATTGACGTTGTCACCGCCGTCATTGTTGTGGTGGTCACCGTCTCGCCGGTTAGCCATCAGACCAGGGTAAGTCAAGGCTCTGATACCAACTGATGTCGCGGAAGCCTAAAGAAAAGCACACACGATGCTCTCTTGATGAAATAGAAACTAAACTGTTAGTTTCTAGTAGTAAACCTCGAATCCACGAGGGGTTTCCCTAAATCCACAAGGAGAAAAAACTGGAATCCACCAGAAGAAAATTTGGCAAAACATCTGTGTTTATTGATAATAGTCTGAAAACTGAATTGCCTTTGGAGACTACAATGCGTTTAAATAGTAAAAACAAAACCTAGGGCAACTAGAAACCCTAAGGCGGCTACGAAAACATATAAAACCCTAATTTGACTAAACAACATTAAAAACACCTAAAAACAAGGAAATAAATGCCCTAAACCTAAAATAACGAAAATTACATAAAAATATCAAATATAAAAGATTACAGAAATTAATTAGAATATTTTGTCCTACATCAACCACACTCCGATCCCCATGCAAGGTTTATGTGTGAAAGAGCGAAAGAGAGAACTAAGAGGGCAGGGAGTGTCAAACGATAAGGGGAAGAGAGAATGAGAGAGGAGAGAGATAAATTAGTAACAAATGAGGAGAGAGACAATAAAATATTATATTTTAGGTTTACCCATATGCTACTGTAGGTTGTATATATAAGTCTTTACTGTTCATAGGTGCTAAATTTTTTTAAAAACCCATACCTAGATGTAGCATATTTTTAAGGGTTTAGGTTGTAAAATAGCAATTGAGGGGTTTTTACACCCTCAATGCTAGTGTTCTTACTGTTCATAGGTTGTAAAGAAAAAAAAAATCTTGTTATTGTGTGTGAAGTGAAAAAGAGAGTTGGGGGAAAGTACTTTTCATTATTTTATTAGGTAGTTTATATTATTTTATTGAGTTTTATGTAAAAATAAAAATTGGATGTAAGGTGAGTTTTAAAATGAATTAGTAAAATAAATAAAGTGGTGTTTGAGAATGCAAAATATGTTTTTTTTTTTTTTTTAACATTCCCAGATGCTAGTGCTCAAACAAGATATAATAAATCACACTAAAATAAATAAATAAATAATTCCTAAACTTTCATAGAAGTTTTGACAGTCCGCTACAACCACTTCATAAGATATATACCCTACCCATACATTGTTCAAGAAACTCAACAAACAACCATTCAAAATGGAACTTTCATAATTCTTGTTCAAGATAATGTAATAACTCCCTGTATTGCATTGTTCAAAACAATGTTATAATTCCTATTCATCCATAACATTGGTGAATCAAAATGGATAGTATATCCATGATTATCCGTACAACCATCAAATTAAAATCAATAAGTCATTGTCAATATATTACAAAGTTCGTAACTAAACCCACGGGTTTATTGAGTTTAGATCCACAGTTTTCGAACATGGAGAGCTCGGACTAGATTTCATGGACATTGGACCCACTCAAGATATAAACAATAAACTCTGCTTTCCTGGAAATTTTTTTCAAAATATTTTTTTATAATTATTTGAAAGTTCAATATGTATCTAAAACACCCTTGAACGTTAAGACCACCAATTACAAAAATATCAATTCAAGCTTTATATCAAACAATGTATGTGTGGAAAATGATAACAAGCTTATAATAGAATTGATAAACAATCTAAATCATAAATAATCACAATCACAGCAGTAATTAAATGGTAAAAATAAAGGGAAGAGAGATGCAAACACAAGGACAACATGCGATGTGTTATCGAAGAGGAAACCGAAGCCCTCGGCGTAAAACCTCTCCGCCGCCCTCCAAGCGGTCAATAATCCACTAGAAAATGTAGTTGGGATACATGAACAGCAATAGACCCTCCAAGCCTAATCTACCCAGATACCTAAGCCCTCCAAGCTTCCTACTCCAACGAGGTTGCGCCGAACCTTTTTCTTTCTAGCTTACTGGATTCCGCTACTAAACCATAGCATCAACCAATGAATATTGGTTCCTTCCAAACTACTTCCCTTAACACCAAATGAACATTCTCACAGACGTGGGTGTGGTGAGAAAAGGATTTGGTCAATGACCTCTCAAAGATGTATCAATGGAGAGGAAGAGAGTAGAGGAATTTGTAGAGTCTCTTAGATGAAGATTGGGGATGAGACAATCTTGTTTTATTCTAGGGTTTCGAGTGATATCATCATTGAGGAACGAAGACTCAAGTTGTAAATGGTACAAAATGAAGTGTTTACAAGTGTAACATTTAATTAAATTTGAGTCGTCATCAGGTCTTAAATGTCTTTCATTTAATAACTTTACATCAATTATTAAATATACTCGTGATCTTTAAATGTGCTCTTGTCTTTGTTGAGGTACAAATTTTCGAGCCCTAATTTCATTAGCCCACTCACCAAAAAATACCCATACAAACCCATAAACTATTTTGGGCCCACATAAATGTTTCAACATATTACCCAAAAATTCTCCATAATATTACACAACTTGGGCTCCCACAAATATTCCCCATATAAGCCCTATAAATTATCTTGGGCCCTCTCACAAATATCACCCATTATATCCCACATATTATCCAACTTGGGTTTTCACCAAAATACTTATCACACTACTACCAAAATTGGGCCACAAAATTATACTATCTCCACAAAAAAAGGCCCAAACTCACTTACCTTGTGGGCAGAAACCCAAAAAGCCCAACAAAACTCTCTTCCAAAGCCTGTTGCTACACGGCATCTCTAAAAGCTCGTTGCTACATGGCACCCTAAAGCCCGTTGTTACACAGCATCTCTAAAAGCCCGTTGCTACACGTCACACTAAAGCCCGTTGCTGCACGGCACTCTAAAGCCCATTGCTACACGGCACCTCTAAAAGCCCATTGCTACACAGCTCTCTTACTAAGTCCATTGCTACACGGCAATATTTTTACAAAATCTCATTTTGGCACCTATTTACAAAAGCCCAAATGTTATTTTGGCACCTATCCACAAAAGCCCAAATATTATTTTGGCAACTATTTACAAAACCCAAATACTATTTTGGCAACTACTCATATAAAGCCCAATATTACTATGGCACCTATTTATAAAAGCTCAAATACTATTTTGGCAAAAAATAATTACATATAAAGCCCAATATTATTTTGGCACATATTTACATAGCCCAAATACTATTTTGGCACCTATTTATAAAAGCTCAAATACTATTTTGGCAAAAATAATTACATTATGCTCAAAGCCCAAAACTATTCATTGACAAAAACATATTTTCATATGCTAAAGTCCCTAACTCATGGAAAATATAAATTACTCATCTCTCAAAAATACTTCTTTATGGGAACTATGCTTATTTCTTTCCATAATCAACCAACTGCAAAAGCCCATGCATATCACCCATGGCAAAACTATTCATTTTGTAGGAATGGACAAGCCCAAAAGAAGCTTAAAGGCCTAGCTGAGCTAGCCCAACTCACATGCAAATCTCAGCAGCTGAAGCTCACGTGAGCTGTCAAGTCAAATTTCAGCATAACTTTGACAGCTGGGGCCCATTACCATCAGTTTCAGCTTGTCAAAATCAGATCAGAAGAGGACACGTGTCCAGCAGGGGTTAAACCTTTCCTTGCCAAGCTGATTTTCATCATTTCTTATGTGACACAAAATTGAGGTGACATGACATAAAGCTGGGAAGTTTCAGCCAGCCATCTTCCCTTTCTTCTTCAACCCATTCGGTCAAAGACTAAAGGCAGTCATAACCAGACCATGAAAGCTTCTGGAATAACTTGAAAACAGCTCATTATCATCCCAAAAACATGTACTTTCTAGTTCATGGACCAAGCACATGAACCCAAATGGGAAAATTTAGGGAAATGTGGTTTGGAGGGCACCAAAGAGGTCTCTAGTAGAGTTCCTAGCAAAGGGCTCCAAGGTTGACACATGGCTTGGGGTGATGCAATCTGCCCTAGGGAGCTCTAATTCTAGCAACAGCAAAACCAAGATCATTAGCCTAATACATGCTCCAATCCCATCAGCTAAGGACAATCAGCATTTAATGCTAAGTCAAAACTCCAGCTGCCATTACCCAAAACAACAAAGAACACTCTAAAGCAGAACTTATCACTCTTGGCCAAATCCTAGGAACGATTCTCCAAAGATTTTATGAAGATTGGGGATGATTTAGCAGAGATTATTTGCTAATTACCCCCTCAAACTCAACTATAAATGGAACTCTCCACTAATACTTCAACGGGGACCAACAACACCAATAGACAAACCAAGAGAGAAGAACTCTCTCAAAAACTTTTCTATTTTCCTCTCTCTAATTTCCTTTAAGCTTTTAGTAAGGTTCTGAGCCTCTGATTTCTTAGTTTCAAGCTTAGAAACTAAGTTCTTTATCCCCTAGTTCACAAATACCCCTCGCACATCTACTTATAAGCTCTTATCCATCCCCAGCAGAAAGCCCCAACAGCTTCACTAAATACTCACTCTCACTCGCTACTCATACTACCCAAAAATGACCCTCACTACTCACTACATATACTATATCCATGAGCATGCCATGAAGGCATAATGATCTTGCTGCGCTAGCTGGAATCTCTCTCTCTCCCTTCATCTCACACCAAGTTTCCTCATTATTTGTTGTAATGGAACCCATGGTATTTGTTTATTCATTTACTATTGAAGGCTATGATGTAATCGTTACTATAGAGTGTTTCCCTCATGTTATTGTATTAGAGGACTCTTCTTCATTGGAACCAACGGATGATGATTTTGAAGATGCAGATACTTTCCTTAATCTGTAAAATAATTAACGGCTGGAAGTTCATTTTGTTTTGTCTCATCTTACCGCTTGAATACTTTACCGCTGGAATATTTACTGCTGGGCTATCTTTTTTGTTGCAGTATGCTTTTTATTGTTCTGACATGACTGCTGTAGGAAGTGTTTTTTTGAGCCATCCCATAATCCTTGTCAATCCCATCCTAGGCCCAAGGCATAAAATAAGGCGAATTCTTCAAATCTTCACAGGTAGCCATTGGGCCATGCTTCAAGCCCATTGTTGAGTTTTGGTCTAGGCCCCCAACCCAATACAAATCTCATTTGTCGGAAGGAAGATTTTTTCGCCCTCGACAGTCTTTTAATGTGCTCTTCAATCAATTAACTTTTATTGCCTTAGATATCAAATTAGTTTGAATTCAAATATTCTTTTTTTTTCTTTTTTTTCTTTTTTTATATACAATATAGAATTCTACTCTAGCCTAATCTAAGTGTATATGTGTGTGAAGCTCCCTCTTGAAGACTTGAACCCCGGCCCTTACCTCCCACACTCCACAAGCACTTATACTTGTGGAGTGACCATCGCACCAAGGGTGTGCGGTGATTGAATTCAAATATTCAAGTCTCTTAGGAACGACCATAAAATTAAATAAGTCATCAATTGTTTTGTTCTTTCCTAATCAACTTTTAAATTCAAATTCAACTATTTTCAATATATTAGGCAATATGATCTATTGATTGTCAACTATTTTGGAATTAAAACCCTTAAGTCTTTTAGGAAATATTTGTAATTGATACCTCATTAATTATTTGTCTTTTCCTTAATTAACTTTTAGGTTTAAATTCAGAATTCACACTGAAAAGGAAAAAGAGCATTTTTAGGCTTCTGACCAAAGAACGCGTATGCATTCACATGGGTGCGTACACATCTATACACACATGTATACACTCTTTGTAAGCCTTTTTAAAATTAGCTTACAAGGTGTGCTTTCGCATCTAAAAAGAAGCTTGCGCGCTCTTTGTAAGCCTTCTAAAAATTAGGCTTAAAAAATGGGTCCTGGGCTTGAAAATGAATTTTGGGCTTAGGCTTGGTTTCTTTGGTCATATTTTGGGCTCTACACACAGCACTGAACATTTTGGTAGCAATTTGATTTCTTGTCATTGGGACCGGAGAGCTCATATTTAGGTTGGAACGAAATAGGGTGTCTACTACATTTCTAAGGGAATGGGGGCCACCGCCCCATCAAAGATTGAAGTTTTGGGGCCCAAAACTGATGTTCTAAAGTTCTAAAACACGCCATTCATGCACATGGTCATGGGTACACATGCATGCTTCCAAACACAAGCGTAGAACCCTAAATTAGAAGTAATTATCTAAACAAAAAAAAGACAAAACAAAAAAATTCTAAAAACAAAAACAAAAACAAAAATGTCATATAGATTGAGTACGTTGAATGCGTATTTTTTTTTTTTTTTTTCATGTAGTAATATAATTTAAATAAAAATAAAGGATTAGATGTAGTAATATAATTTAAATAAAAATAACGGATTAGATGAAGATTGTTGCAGATTTTTTTTTTTTTTTTTTTTTACGTGTACTATTTTTTTTTACATGTGATAATATAATTTAAATAAAAAAAATTAGATGAACAGTTTGGATTGTAATTAAATTAATATTTTTTTCAAATTAGAAATTATAGGAGAAGAAGATAAGAACGAAAAAACAAATTATATTTATTTTTTTTGAAAATCTAAAAAAATTTCTGCAATTTGGTGAAGTCACGTGGCACAACCACGGCGTTTAAGCCCAACTTTTATTATATAGTGTATGATGATTTGTGGGCATGACAAGATGAACAAACTAAAATGTACTAGCAGCAGTTCATCAACCAAGTTTACAAATGATTTGGTACGTTCACAATATGAACAATGGTAGACGAGTGCTAAATAGCCTCACAAATTAAGAACTTGAAGTCTCAATCAACTACACGAGGACATGCATAATCCTCAAATACATCAACGTCAACAGGAGAATGCTCACTAACAGGAATATTACCTTGTTTCAAGTGTTAAAGTCAGGGTCACAAAACTAATGCACATCCTGGTTAGTAAGGGATAACTAAAGGATAGCAAGCATGAGAGAAGTAAGTTGCACATAGACCAAGAAGATAGTCATAATAACAATTGCACCACCTTTGACATTGTTATACCTACATTATTATATCCCAGATTAAACAGAAAGAATCACAACATTAGGCAAAGCTCGGGCAGGTTAACAAAATGTAGGCGCCTAGCTGGTTGCATTTATATATATATCTATACTACACTATTTAAGAGGCTTCCTCCGTTTGGACTAGATTTTTTTTGTTCCAAAATACTCCTACACCCCTAAGTTTATGTATAGACAAAACTAAATGATAGTCTGGTAAAAATACATGTCTAACTTGCACTAAAAAATTGTCTACAAAATAGGAACACTCTTCTACTAACTTACTTCAAAACAACAATACGTTTATTATTATTATTTTTTTTAAATAGAAAATAAGTTAAACAACCCACGTTTATCCAAAAACAAATCTAAATACTAAAAAAAAAACTAAATAGTTATTAAAAAAAAAACTAAACTAAATAGATATATACACTATTTCTTCTTTTGATAAATAGATACATCTTTAACTCCCAGTAAAAAGTTGCCTACAAAACAAGGCTACTCTAAAAATTACTTTATCTATTTATAAAATTAAAAGAAAAAAAAAAAAAAAAAAAAACCAACCGTACACCTACATTTTAGTCACACAAACAACTTCAAACTTCTACCCAACAAATTTAAATCTCCCCAAAAAGCGTGCTTAGAGGCTATGAAAAAATTATTTCACCCACAAAAACATAAGTCATAACACTCATCACACTCCTGTGTATTTCTATTTATTTCACCCACAAAATCATAAGTCATAACACTTATCACACCCCTGTGTATTTCTATTTATTTCACCCACAAAAATAGAAGAGCCTCTGAGCATGCGCATGAGCGCATGCTTAAAGACTAGGTTTTTCTAACTCGATTACAGCTGTGTATTAAAAATTACTAAGTTTTTCTTTTTCCTTTTCTTTTAATTTTTGGGTTTGTAGATGGAAAAACAAATCCTTAAAGTAATATCTTGTATCAACAACAAAAAAAAGGACAAGGATTTGCGGTAAACATGTTTGTAGGAGTTGCTAAAAACAGTATTAGGTGTCAAGTTATGAAGCCAACATGTGTCCTGGGTCACATGATTGTCACATGACCAGCCAAAGTCCCCAAATTCCCTTAACCATAGATAACACTTAACTTAAACCCAAGTAAAACAAAACTCATCCATTAATTTCTTTACCGGTCCCCTGTCTCTCACACCACCACTGTTCGACGATGCCCCCTGTTGGAGACACCTTGATCAGCTCATCTCAACTGAGCCAAAACACTTTTTTCTCTCTTTCAAAAATTCAAAAAAAAAAAAAAAAAAAAAAAAAAAAAGAAGAAGAAGAAGAAGAAGAAATATTTTCAATTTGGTGAGGACGTGAGGTAGATGAGTAGATCTATTACAACTATGACTCAATATGTATGCACAAGGCCTAGATCCAATTATTCAGGAAAAAAAAAAGACTTAGATCCGATTACTTGGTGGACCACATAAAAAATTACAGCCAAAATTTTTATATTTGCAAACCCACAAAAGATTTAGAACTATAGATCAAAGCAAAGCTAACCAAGAAAGACTATATTCTTCAGAATGTTGTGTTTTGGGTTGAATTTATATTGGCAGTGAGAGTGTGAAGCTGTAGGTGGAGAGTTGGTTCAAGTGGATGTGTGAGACAAATATTTGGCTTTGCTCAGAGAGTTGGGCGAATCAAAATCATGAGATCAATTAATTAATAGATATTTTGCTTTGCTTGGAGAGTTGGGATATATTGCTTTGCTCAGAGGCTAAGATCATGACAGACATAGTAAATGGAATGAGTAACAAAGGCACTCGCTGCCAAAAGACGGCAATGAGCGATGGTGGAGTGAGAGAGAGGGACGGGCAAAGAGAGAGATGGTTTGGTTATATTTACTTGGGTTGGTTAAGAGAGAGAGAGAGAGAGAGAGAGAGAGGGAGGAGTTGATGCCTGATGGTTAAAGCTACCTATGGTTAAGGAAATTTGGGAAATTTGGCTAGTCATGTGACAAGCATGTGACCCAGGACACATGTTGGCTTCATAAGTTGACACCTAATACTATTTGAAGCAACACCTACAAACATGTTTGCAACAAATCCTTGTCTTTAAAAAAAAAACATTGTAATTGGTCGAAATGCAAAACGCACCATCTAAGTTTCACTACTTTTCATTTTAGTCCTTCAAGTTTACATTTTGTCATTTTTAGTCCTTTAAGTTTCAATCTTCTTTTAACATTTTGTCCATATTTGCCATTAACTTGCCCAAAACGATATCATTTTGACCATAATTAATATTTATTATTTATTTCTTAAATTAAAAAAAAAAGTTAGTTAAAAATAAATCCAGAGGGAGAAAGAGAGACTAAGAGGGAGAAAGAGAGAGAGAGAGAGACCGAAAGGAAGAGCGAGAGCTCGAGAGGGAGAAAGAGAGACTAAGAGGGAGAGCGAAAGATTGAGAGGGAGAAGGAGAGTGAGAGACTGGAAGGGAGAAGGAGATTGAGAGATGTTTCTTGGCATCTTGACTCCAAGGTTTCTCGACAGCTCCGCTCCAGGGGGTATATGTGGGGGCTCCACTCTAAGGGATGTACTTGGCTCCGACCAATACACCTTTGGGTAAGTTCATTAAACTTTGGGTTTTCAAGATTTTATTTCTTTTGTGTTTAATTTTTGGGTTTTTTGGGTGTAATTTTTGGGGTTTTTACAATTAAAATTTTTTAACTTTAAGAATAAATAATTAACTTAAAAAAAATTTGAGAAGAAATTAAATAAAAATTTAATATTAAAGGGGTAAACTACGTATTTGGTCTCTATTTTTTACAACATATTTTAATTCAGTTCTTAACCTTTCAATTGTATCAATTTGATCTCTAACCTTTCAGTGTTGTATCAATTTAATCCATTATATTATCTTTTAGATGAAAATTGCTGACGTGACAAATAGACAAAAATAAAAAATTAGTTTTCGTTGATGTGGCAATAAACTTGTAAGGACACAGATTGATCCACAACCCAAAAGATTTGGACAATGACCCAGTAAGCCCACAACAATAGATTTGTTAGACAGTGAGTTTGTTATTGGACGCTCAATGAGTTAAATGTAAATCACAATAGGTCAGTTGGTGCTGGAATGATTAGGACAAACAAGTTGAAAAGAAAAACACTCCTCGATCAAGTCCAAGGATGGTATGTTCTTATATTTATGTTTCTTAGACTTATACAAATATTCAAGTTCTTGGTTACAAAGTGGTTTTTCTTCCTTTTTTTCTGATAATCCCCTCCGTAATGGAATCCTTCTCCTTTTATACTCCCTTCCCTTCTTTCATATTAGCCTTCCACGTGTAGACCAGATTGTTAATATTCTTGATATTTGTTCCATTAGCACCTTCCTGAAGTTTTTGTGGGTAGCTGTAAGGCTAGAAGTCACTATTCAAGTATCACCTCCACATTAATTAGGCTAGATGGTTAGGTGCAGAGCATTCAATGCGGTGATAGTTGCTTTCTTCCCAAATATTTTTCCATTCTCTGTTGACTCTCCTCTCTCTAAGGCTTATCCTCCTTCCATGCATGGTTGTCCACTTCCTAGTACTTGCTGGGTGGTCGGGTCTCAAGTTTCTGCTCTGCACAATTTCACCTGCTTGTCGTGACTAGCTCTTGTCCTTGGCCCGATAACCTACTTGCCTTTACTAACACTGGTTTGTCCTCGGGCTCTTTGACGTCCTCGGGCGCAGCCTACGGCCCAATACCCTTATCCAAGCCATTTATCCCCACAAAATTAATTATTTTTATTTTATCCATTGTCACATCTACAATTTTCATCCAAGAGATAACGGCAAGAACTAAATTGACACGACACTAAAAGGTTGGGAACTAAATTGACCCAATTGAAATATGATGTAAAAAATAGGAGACAAAATACTTAGTTTACCCAATATCAAATTATGGTTAAAACAACGTCATTTTGACGAGGTTAATGGTAGATATGGATGTAATATTAAGGAACAGCAGGATTGAGAAGGATTGAAACTTATAAGGACTGAAATGGCAAAATACAAACTTAAAAAGGGAGTTTTGTAGCTTTTGCCTAAAAAAAATAAAAAAGGTATCACTAAAAAATAAGGAGACAATATTAGCATTTTCTCCAAGTATCTTGAATCCAAATCCAAGTGAGGAGAAATATCATTAAAAAAAATAGATGAGAAATTGTCAATGATGGTAAAAGTGGTAGTTTTATCGTAAACTTTCGTGTGTTTTTTATTTTTATTATAAATGAAAAAATAAATAGATTTGGATTTTAAAATTTTGTTATTTTCCTCGTTTATCCTCATTAATTACAGGTTACAAGATTTTAAGCAAACAAAAGTTATACATGAGGGCATTTTAGGACAGCTGGAAAATTCAATCCCTTATTGGAGTATCATTTTATAAGTAACATATTTCCTCAAAAGGATAAAAAGATAAATAGCTAGATAATTGCACCAACCGTCTAAAGGTAAGTACGGTAAAATTAAAAATTAAAAAAAAAAAACGTGAAATCACAGTTTTTTTAATCTCGCCAATTTTTGGAAAGGGAATAGGTTTAGTAATTGTTGAAGAAGTCTTGAAGAAGCTTAGAGCCTCTTGTAGAAGTTATTAAAATTTGCAATTTAAATAAAAATGAAGTTTGGCAACTAACTTTATTTTAGCTAAAGGCTACAACTAAGTTTAGGAACAACTTATTTAACTTATTTAGCTGAAAAAGTTCAAATTTAACAAATTGGGGCTTTTCTCACGCTCAACAATGTAACTCCTCAATAAGCCTCGAGCAGTCTTCCACCGCCTAGTTTGATTCCTCAATTTCCTGGCAATTGAAAAGAACATAAGAATTGGAACAAAATACTAACCAACCTAAGCGTAGGACTGATACTGGGTCGGGTCAGGTTTACTATGACCCAAAACCCGACCCGACAGAAATCGGGTCTCACTATCTGAAAACCAACCCAACCCGAAAATCAGGTCAGTGATTGGGTCGATTTTTCGAGTCTCGGGTCGGGTCTTGGGTTGCAATTTTTTTTTTTTAAGTTTATCCGTGTTCTGTTCATCATTTAGCTTCATGGTTTTTGGCTTTGCGTGCTAAATTACAAAAAACATTGTCAAATATGGTAGTGGTATAGAAAAAAACTTGACTAAGATAATTATGACCAACATTTCACAGTTTTAAACATTTTGCACCGGTTTTTCACAAAAAATCTCAACATTTCAAAGCTCCTATAAATTTAAAATTCAGAACCCACGTGGCTCATTGAATTCAAACATTCATTTTCCTTCTTCTTTTCTTCTTTTCTTTTATTATTATTATTTCAAAGCCTCCATATTCTTTCCAGATGCATAGACAGCTAAAAGACAGGCCACCAATAGAGATCACTTCATAAGCAGTAAAGAGTTCTCAACTCCTCAATAGTTCCCAATATTCTCTCATATGCAACTTTCAACAGAACCAACAATAGCACTCCCACCAAAGAAAGAACTATTCAGCCTTGGTTTCACTGTTTATAAGATCCAATACCCAACAAATCCCAGATAAAGCATTGAAAAACTCTATGTACAACTAAAGTAATTACAAAAGAACCAACCAAAATAATACTAATCAACAAAACAAATTATAATCCAAATAACAATTCAACCAACTAAAATTCAGATACTTAAACAAAAAAAAGAGAGCCTTAAACCAAATAACACAAAAAGGGCCAACCCACAAACACAAACAAATAAGAAATTTTTAGATAACAAAAACGAGGCCAAATGACAAAATGGGAAAGATCAATCCATGGATCAGTCCGAGTTGGTGTAGCTTTGACAGTTCTGAGGTGGTCAGGGTCTCCTTCAAAGAGTTCATACTCAAAAAAGACTGCTGGCTTTGCTGTTCCAATCTGTCATTTTTGTTCCTGCACTGAGGAAGAAAAGAAGTGAATATTATTTGCTATGTTCTATTAAGTTTGTGTGTAAAAATTTTTGCCATAATTGTATTTAACTGAATACTATGGCATGATACAACAACCCCAGGTGAACGCTTATAGAAGCATTCTATCAGCAACAGTGTTAACATTTCCCATATTAAACTCCATATCTTGGCATATTAATATTAATATAATCATATTTTGTTTTATTCGTGGTTTAAGCTCAGATTCATCCAGTGAAGAAAGTTTACAAACAGTTGACACAGAAAATTGACAAAGCAAGAGATTATCACCAATCACTAATTATTACTATTCAAGAATTCAAGATTCTCCATTTCCAATTTACCATTACTTTAAACAAGGGGCACAATAAACCAATCTCAATAATTACAACAATCCACTTCCAACGTTAATAACATTGAATGGTATGAATTCTTACCAATTGACTGTATATAAAATCCACAATTTGATCAAGTATAGCTTGGTGCTTAAGTAGGAATGGACGAAGATGGCTCATATACAAATCTTTTGCTCCCTGTTCAAAACGAATCAAATGGTATAGCAGTTATTTAAGCTTGCCTAAACTTACATCAGCAGAGGAAAGTTCTAGCAGGTAGAAACCATCCATAAAGTGTAATGGTTTTAGTCTATCTTACATTGGCAGATGGAAGCTGTAGCCAAACAAGAAATGCAAACTTCACATGGTAGTAGAGTGGAAACCTGATGAAACGAGGAGGATACTTAGATTACATTATGTAACAGGAAAAGGAAAAAGGCAATATTTTGGTTGAATTTCTTCTTACGGGGACAAGAGCAATCATACTATCATTCAAATACAATTGCATAATCAATAAACACGAAAGCAAATACAAGAACAACTTTGCATGTCCATTTACAGGGTTCAAAAATAACAGAATGCAGCACATTATTTGTGACAAAAGAAGAAAGGATAAGTTTTCAATATTGGCATGATATTAGGCACCATAAATTATTCCAGTTTCTGCTATAAAAAGCAGGGTGATTTCCACAAAGCCATCAATCACAATCTGATCTCAAATCCTCTTAACTTTCATTCTGATATCAAATCAAAGCAACAACTTTAAAATAACAAAATTTTAAGTTTCAACACAATCAATCCAAAACCCAGCTAAAATGACACAAAAATCTCAATAACTAAAATCCCAGATCACAATAAAAAGTACCAGTACCCATCAAGATTAAACCAAAATTTAGAGTTGGGTTTTAAATATTTCTCGAAACCCACCTCAAATTATGCAACAAAGTCGGTGACTAACATTTCCAAATAGAAAGTGACAATGCTCTATTCCCAAAAAAGTAAAAATGAAGACAGTCCAAACCATATAAAAAAACACAAAATGAAAGCACATCAAGTTTAATCCAAACCAATTTTAACAACCTCGTATGCTAAAATCATAAATAAATAAGAAAATGGAGCAAAACCCATATCATAACAATACCTTGGCTACTTTGATTTCAACCTCAAGCTCGTGAAAGCGGTTGTTTAATCTTCCAAACTTGTTAATGTTCTGCTGGTCCTCCCAAGTCACCTCTGTTTCAGATCCTCCACCCTTTGTAAATCAACAATTTCAGATCAAATTCAGACCCACAGCACAACACAACGAACACGATAAAATGGATAGAATATATGAAAAAAAAATGAGTGAAGAGAGAGTAAACCCAGAAAGCAAATAAACAAAACAAAATTTTGAAACTTGAAGGCTTTAGCCACAAAGTTGAAGACTTACACAAAGAACAGAGGCGGAGAGCTGAGGGAGGCGGAGAGAGAACAACAACATAGGGTTTTTTTCCAAAAAAACCAATCGGGTTGAAGTAGTGTATTTACATGACCCAATGCCGACCCGACACCGACCCGAACCTGAAATTAACCCGAAATTTCGACCCAAAACCCGACCCGAATATTCTCAGACCCGCCCAAAACCTGTTGGGCCGGGTCGGGTTGGACCGGGTTTTCGGGTGGGCCGGGTCCTTGCTCAGTCCTACCTAAGCATATGCATATAGCACAGCTATGTACAATTACAACATAAAGACCAACTCCAAATCCAATAATGAAAAATGGGAGGGAGGGAGGTTGAGTGCATGAAAGTGTGAATGAACGCAAATGTACTTGCCTCAGCACATCAAGCAAGCTTGCACACTGATATGCTAATGATAGGTGGGGTCGCACCATGCACAAAGCAAGAAGTGTACAAGACTGCCTCACAAATAAAGGAATTTAACTCCCAAATCACCACACACGGACGTATGCATAATCTTCCAATACCTCAACATCAACACAATCACAAATTCACAATCCATACCTATAACATTATCATGCTTCAAGGGTCACAAAACTAACCTCTCATCAGTTAACCATATATTGTTTCAGGAATAGGACAGTAGAACCAAGTGAGAATCAGTTCAAGATACTAATTAATGTGATTGGAATGGATACTGGATACCTAACCTCCCATCCAAGGTTTGGTGTAAGTCAAGACAAACTTCAATAAGAACTCCTTTTTTTTTTCATTTTTCTTTTTTTTCTTTTTAAAAAAAATTAAATCAAAAATGAAAAGACAGAAATTAATAAAAACCCCCACCAAAAAAGAAAGCCAAGATTGAAACATTTGAATAATAATATGACCAACATATTTTCTCTACCCACCACTTATAAACAACCACAATCCAGATTTTCCAGCAAATTATTTGTTTCAATAAATAGTATTCTTGCTCTTTTCCCCCTATGTTATCAGAAGTATGCCCACTACAAGCACACACAGATAGACACTTCAAATACATCAACATCAACAAAAGATTGCTCACTAGTTGTAATATTACCTTGCTTAAAGTGTGCAGAGAGTCAAGGTCACAAAACCAATGCACATTTTAAAAAGCAAGGGACAACTAAAGGATAAAACCATAAGAGAAGCAAGTCGCACAAAAGAGGTTATTAAGCATAAGCATACAATCAACAGGAGAGTGTAAATCATACCATGCCAGAGAAGGATTCCAAAATCCAACATAGATAAGGAGCACGAAATAAAGCATATGAATAATTAGGAGGGGATGAATGTTAAGAAGGCTTACAAGTTACAGGAGATAGGCGCCAATGCAGTCACAGACAATTTTGTATTTGGATGGCTTTGACTTGTATACAGAGAGATGAGTATTGAGGATTTTGAAGCGAATGAATTTGCAACGATTTGCTATAGTGTCATCTACATCGGCGTCATCATGGCCGTCGAGTTCATATGTAACCCACTTTTCCCACAAGTCAAGATAAATACTCCGTCTATTAACTTTTGAAACTTGGAAAGTGGCAACAAAGATACGCAATTCCTCAAACTCAGCCACAACAATAGCCATAACAACACAGATAATCCCGTCCCCTAGATGAACAAAATTAGGACGGCAATAGGCAAATTCAGGAGGGATGTCAACAGGTATAGGAACAGATTGACAATGACCATAACCATAATGCAGGAAGTAGGCACGCAAGCAGTTGTCGAGTTGATCATGGCCAATGATGGCCTTATGTCCACGGGCACTTAATTTTATCATTAGACCCATGCCCGCAAATGGAAATGGATTCGAACTCATACCAAAGTATAAACAGAGAGTCCATTTTTTGGTGGGTATGTCGAAGGTGTATCCCACACTAAAAGGACCACAAACAGAGATCTTAGAGTCCATCACTACATAATCGAAGCAAGCATGAGCATCGTCGTGCCATGGGGCAAAACAGCAAGTTTGATTACGGTTGAAAAATGGAGGGGGAGGGAGAGGTGACCACTGTTGGGTGGCTGGGTCAAATACCTCAAAAGAAGGGCTGGGCAACTCCTCAAAGGGCTCAAGGGGAATGCCAGCGAGGGCATAGAGCCTGCCCTCAATTTCCACCAATAGGGGGTCAGATTTCCCAGCGCTTAGACATTTCAGAGAAAAATTGTTTTTCCTGTTGTTGTTGTTCTTCATCTTCTTCTTCTTCTTGTTTATGTTCTGGAATTCAGGCTTGGGATCCAAAGCTGGGTTGGTTTCCAAGGTGAAAATCCAAGTGCTATATTCAGGCCTCATGTCAGGAAAGATTAATAAGCCACCGGTGAGAATAATTTTGGAGCCCATAACACAGCAATTCATAGCGTCGGGGAGACCATTACCCCCAAGAGTTGCGAATCTATTCCATTTCAATTCTGAATATGAATTGCATCCTTCTTGTTCCTTGGAACTGGAACTTGGACTGGCACTGGAACTAGAATTAGAACTGGAGATGGTTGGGTATGAAATTGGTGTTAATGTTGAAGTTGGTGAGCTGCAAAGGGTGACACTGTCACTGTCGCTGGAGCTGCCGCGGCCTTCGGATTTGGATTTAGATATGTACTCAGATGGTAGAAGTTGGCTCAATTTGATAGAATAGATTATGTAAGAAGGGGAGCCTTTGCAAACAGAGACACACGCGTACAGAGACTTGCTACCATCTACTTTCTCTGATGGCAGTCCAGGTCCGGACAAATCCACCGCCATAGCCATGGCCAAACCCTAACAATTCATACAAAAAATACAATAAGTCCGATTACACTTGTACATAAGAAATTAAACCCTAATAAGATACACACAAAAATTTTCTATAAATCCGATTAGAAAGATGCTCAATCATATGAAATTTAACACAAAACCATATATATATATATATATATATATATATCAATCCGAACTCAAATCAACATCGCACACAAAATAAATCTTTCTTTTTTAAAAGAACTAATCGCTAACCCGTGCGATGCACGGGAAAGATATTGAAAAATAGATTTAATCTTTCTTTTATTCTATTATATGTCAAGTATATATAAGTGTGTTTAGGTCAATTGATAGAGAGCAATCATTGTGTAGCGTACTCCATAAATTAACATTATACTGAAATTAAAAAATTAAAAATAAAAAGAAGAAAAGAGATATAACATCATTTTCAGTTGTAAATCTATAGTTTTATAATATTTTAAACTTTTTTTAATGATATAATGTGTTTGGGACCAAGTTTGTGTGTAAAACATCATATACCTATAATCATAAAAGCAAGCATTTCTCATAGCAAAATGTGAAAAATAACCAACAATTTTTTTACATATGTGGGTTAGATTTAAAACAAACTACATATATTCCAAGTCTGATAAGCCAACTCAATGGTAGAAAAATGTTCTTTATAAAATTAGATAGTAACATATTTTACAAAAGGAGGCAATTCTTTGTAACTCTATCTTGCTGCTCATATTCTGCAGAATACAACAAAGTGATTTATCTATCTAGGTACAATGGGCAATAGCATTGGCTGTTCTTAAGCACAATTCAACACAGACAAATGAGATAGAAAAGAAAAAAAAAAGTAACATAACAAATACAAAAAGTACCACTGTTCCAGCCCTCCAAAACTCCATAAACAAAACCCTTTCCTAGCCCAAAAATACAAAAAGTTCTAGCAGTCTCAATTTTCAAAAGAGAAACAAATACTTATCCCAATGAAGAAAAAATTGGAAACAACTGGAGCTTCAGTTTCATAGGAGTATATTGTTCTCAACAAAAAAAGGTACTTACTATTGCACCAAGCCCGACCTCTAAATCCTACCCTTATGTTCAATTATAAACTACACCTAATCCTAATTGGCTTTTATGTTTAGAATTATATGCAAAACTAAATCAATTAGGCTCCAAAAATAAATATATAAATTCTAATATAAAGTTAAAATTTTATAAAACAAACACAAATTCTAATATCAAACTCCAAATAAATTATATAACATGCAACAAAGAAACCCAAAAAAGAAAAAAAGAAAAGAAAAGAAACTATAGTAGCTAAATATACAAATAAAATAGTAATTAAAAGACATTGACACGCAGAAATTAATATCTAAAACTAAAGAAGCATACCTTGCTCAAAAACTTTTTAATTTTGATAAGATCAAACCTGGCTCAAAAAACCTTAAATTAAAAGAACACAATTTAAATAGATTAGTAAACCCAATGGCCAAATAAAGAAAACAGGTAAGAGGGAAAATCCTAAAATTATATTAAAAAAAATAAAAATCAGATAATGATTCATAGATATAAAACCCAAATCGCCCAGATTATAAACCAACCAATCAAATCTTCATTAATTTTGACCCTTTTTTCAAGTAGAGAAACCCCCTGATAGGATTAAAATCAAAAGCACATTAAATTATCAAGTAGATTATAAAGTTAGCCTAAAAAAAACACAAAACCCCTCAGTAACAATCGGAAATTAAGCGAAAATTGAAATTAGTAAATATATCTTTCACTAAAAAAATCAAAACAGGAAGAAGGAAAACAAAAATCAGATAATAAGTCATAGATTAAAACCCAAATTGCCCAACAAAAACAACGAAATTTCCCATTTTTTAATCAAATGAAAGCAAACCCAGATTATAAATCAATCAGGATTGCCCAAATTTTGATCGCATAAACTCAATAAACCTAAAAACCCTAAAATATGAAACTAAGATCAAAAACCGAAAAACAAAAGGCAAATAATAGAAAGATTCAGAGAGAGAGAGTAGAAACATTGTGGATTTGAAATATCTTTTCCCTTCGTGGCCTGTGTTTGCTCCACTACCTTCTCCTCTTGTCTAATAACCCAGATATCAAGCCAAATAAATAAAAATAAAAAAACAAAATAGAATAGAACAGAACATGAAACCGAAACTGAAACTGAAACTCATGAGAGCACAGAAACTAAAAAATCCTAATAACAATTCAGGTAGAATTTGATCATCTAGGTTGTTTCCCTAATTTCAACAAAATCCCTATATTGACAGCAAACCTAATTGAAGACCATAGGATAAGCGATTAGTTGAAGACAATAGAATAAGAGATTAGTTGAAAATTACTGAGAAAGAATGGTCTTAATTATATCAAGGCTGGGTCGGGCTTTGAAAAAGATAGCATCCATCCCTAGCACCATCCTCAAGTTTTCAAGAAAAATAAAACTTACCCACAACTGTGTGGAACCGGAAAATGGAGGGAGATCGGTCTAACAGTAGTGAAGAGGCCTCCCTCAGGTTTCTCTCTCCAACACTCTCTGCATCTTATCAGATTTCTATCTCTGTAGATTTCTATCTCTGTGTTTCACGGTCACAGATGCTCTCTCTCTCTCGCTCGCTCTCTTTCTAGTCGTTTCTTATTTAATATAGAGAAGCAGAACATCCGATTTAGGGTGTAGAAAAGTTTTATTATTTTTTTTTTTTTTAATGTTGTACTTACGTGAAAAATTGTAAAAAGGTTTAAAGGTTTCGGTTTATATATATATATAGACTAATCGCTAACCTTTGTTATGCACGAAAATTTACTTATATATAAGGTAGACTAAAATAATTTTATAAAATCTTAAATTGATTAAAAAATTACACTATTGCATGATTTGCTCTTGTATAATTTCAATTTGTGTTACAAATTGATGAAGAAGCCATTGCTTGAACGTGCAATGACTTACAAAAAATTTGTCAGACAATTTCAGATACTCCAAAAAAATAACTCAAAAATTCAAATATTAAAACTTCTGAAACAACAAAAAATATTAAAGAAAAATTATCAACGTTTGAGTTTGAGTGTAAGTTGGACTTGTTATAGATATAAAGTTTCACTCCTTGTTAAATTTGGATTAAACAAAAATAATTTTGTTTAAAAAAATGATGAGTTTGAGTTTAAGTTGGACTTGTTAGAGAGATTGAGTTTCACTCCTTGTTAAGTTTGGATTAAACAAAAAATTTTGTTTAAAAGAATGATGAGTTTGAGTGTAAGTTGAACTTGTCAGGGAGATAGAGTTTCACTAAATAAAAATAATTATCTTTAAAAAAAATGATGACTTTGAGTTTAAGTTGAACTTGTTAGAGAAATAGAGTTTCACTCCTTGTTTAGTTTGGATTAAATAAAAATAATTTTATTTAAATAAAATGATAATTTTATTTAAATATTGTGCTGACGTAAAAAATTTTGGGAGGTTCAGAGGCTTCAGTTATATATATATATATATATAGATAATATAGATCAAGGCAGACAGGAAGTGAAATTGAAATTTTAGAACAGCTAACCTTTGAATATTTATTTGACTCTTCTTTTAAGTATGTACAGTCCTCCGTCCAACATACTAAGTTATTACAAGGAGGAATCCTTGAGATGACCTCAAAAGGTTTCAAAAAGTTAGTAATAATCTTTTTAATTTTCAAAAAGACTCCTAATTTAGTTAACTTACCATTATTCCTAAAATATAAAATGAAATTAAGACCACAAATCTACCCAACATTCATTAAAAAAAAAAACTTCCTAGTTCTCGCTACCCCACACTCTTCTAAAAAATAAAAAAAGAACTACCCACGGTTCCAAAAAATAAAAATACAAAACATTATCACATTCCCACATTCTATATATACAAAACATTATCACATTCCCACATTCTATATATATATATATATAATAAAAAGACTAAACGGTACTATCTCTCCTCTTGTAGGAGCTATCTCTCTCGTGAAAACGAGCCTTGTCTCCCTGGGTACGCCCAAGGGTTTTTTCGCTATCTTTTCTCTAATCTTTCACCCATTCTTATACAGTCAATCTCCCAACAGTGCTATCTAGTGATTCTTTGTGTCTAATAGTTTAAATTATGGCTGAGGATATGGTTGAACGCTTGGTCAGTCTAAAGCTAACATCAGAAGAGGAAGAAGACATACAGGTCTCTGATGAGGGAAGGATGGACGAGATCGAAGGATGTGTACTGAGTTTGGTAGGGAAGTTCCTCACATGCAAACCCTTTAATAGGAAGGCAGCAAAAAATACGTTGCGGCGCGCATGGGGTCTTGACAAAGGTTTGCAGATTTCTGAGGTGGGTATTAATCTTTTCCAATTCAAGTTTCAGTCAGAGTATGACCTTGACCGGATTCTGAGGGGGGGCCCGTGGACATTTGATAACCAACTTCTAATGCTCACTCGATGGAGGTCGGGTATGAGTGCAAACAATGTAGTTTTGGAGCATGCTTCGCTGTGGGTCCAGATCTGGGGGGTGCCCTTTGATATGATGTCCCCAAATGTGGCGACAGAGGTGGGGAACAAGATGGGGGTGGTAGAGGATGTGGAGCGCAGACGGCGCACAGATGACCAGAAATTTTTCTTGAGAGTTAGGGTAGCTTTACCTATTTCCAAACCAATTCGGAGAGGTGGTTTTCTGTTGGGGTCGGACGGTAAACGCCACTGGGTTACTTACAAGTATGAAAGGCTGCCTTTCTTTTGTCATTATTGTGGGGTTCTTGGTCATGATATACGCCATTGTCCAGCGCATTTTGAAGCATCGAAGAAGGAGAATCCTATTGAATACTAATACGGGGATTGGCTGAAGGCAGATAATGGTAGGAGTAAATCCCCACCACGCCGAGGTAATGATGGTCCATTGAGGTCCGAATCAAAGAATAGAACTGGTGCAACAGCCACGGAGAATGATGAAAGGCTTGAAGCGGCGACGGCGGCAGTTACGATTCCAGAATACAGAGCACGCCGTAAAACCCAGGATGGAAATTCCGTGATTGGAGGGAGCGGGCCTGATTCTCAGGAAAAAATCACGGAAATTAATGCAGCCCAAATTTCAAAAGTGAATGATCTTTTACCGAAATTTACGTCGCGGGGAGATATGCATGCTAATCTCCATGATGAGTTAGATGGTGGGTCAAACAGTACCAATTTAAGTGTGGGCCTAAAGGAGTCAAAGCCCAATAAACCAAAATTAACGTGGACTAGACTGAATCGAATGGATGTTGGGCCAATAGAGACAACTAGTATTATTATGAAGTCCATTACGGGTAAAAGAGGATTGGAGGACGCCATGAACGTAGAATGCGGCAGAGACACTGAGCCTACGTCCCAAAAACGTTCCAAGGTTGTTTTGGAAGATGGTGTTGCAGAAAACATATCGGCGGGGGTGGATGACCACCCTTGCCGGGAGCAATGAAAATACTGAGCTGGAACTGCCAAGGGCTTGGGAACCCTTGGACAGTTCGTAGTCTTCACAAAATAGTGAAAGACCAAGTTCCTGAAATTTGTTTCCTTATGGAAACTCGGCTCGATACTGAAGGTATTAAACAGTGGTGTAGCGAGCTACCTTTCAAGAATCAGTTTGTTGTTAAAAAATCGGGTTTGGGTGGTGGACTTGCTTTGCTATGGAAGGAAGATATAAGATTGGATGTGTTCAAATTTTTAGATAACCAAATTTCTGCTTGGGTGACTGAGAGTGATGGGTTTCAATGGCTGCTTACTGGATTTTATGGGTGGCCTGAGGTAAAAGACCGCTTTAAGTCTTGGACCCTTCTATCCCATATTTCTTCATATGTTGATGGTGCTTGGATGTGCATTGGAGACTTTAATGAGCTGTTGAGTTCAACGGAAAAGTTAAGTTGCCGACTTGTTCCATCCCGACAAATTGACGCATTTCGAGAAGCTTTGGAGCTTTGCCATCTTGCGGACCTTGGGTATATTGGCTATCCATACACTTGGAACAATAGGAGACCTGGGGCTGCCAATACTAGAGAGCGTTTGGACAGAGCTGTGGCTAATGAAGCTTGGAAGTTGAAGTATCCCGATACTACTGTTACGCACATTATCTCACATGCATCAGACCATCTTCCATTGATTCTTCGGAGTCATGCAACACCAAAGCGACATGAAAGAGGAGAACGTGGCTTCAAATTTGAAGAAGCGTGGTTGTTGTGGGATGACTGTGAAAAAATAGTTCAAGAGGCATGGGAAAGCAGTGATGTAGGGGAGACGGCTTTAGAGACGATCAAGTTGAAAATAAATGGATGTGGTTCGGAGTTGAGGGCTTGGGGAGCTTCCAAAACTCATCCTGGTACAAAAGAAATAAAGGCCTTACAGAAACGGATTGAATGGTTGACTTGTGCTCCCCCCACCATACAAAATAGAAGTGAGTTTATTCAGGCAAGCAAGGAGTTAGATGAATGGCTGAGAAAGCAGGAAGTTTATTGGGCTCAACGGTCTCGTGTAAACTGGATCAAACATGGTGATAAAAATACTAGTTTTTTTCACTCAAAAGCAACTCAGAGAAAGCAGAGGAATTTTATTAAAGGAATATTGGACCCACAGGGAAGTTGGCGGGAGGAAATAGAAGAAGTGGCAGGAGTAGCTGTGGAGTATTTTAATAATATGTTTTCCACAGGTTTATGCACCCGGATTGAGGAGTGTGTAGAAGCAGTGCAACAAAAGGTGACCATTGAAATGCAACAAACACTGTCCAATGAATATACTGCAGATGAAATTAGAGCAGCTTTGTTCCAAATGGGACCTACAAAGGCTCCTGGACCAGATGGTATGAATGCCCTTTTTTACCAAAATTTTTGGCATATTGTTGGTGATAATGTTGTGTCTGCTGTTCTTGAATTCCTTAATACTGGTTGCATGCCTCCTGGCCTTAATCATACCCATATTGTGCTCATTCCGAAAATTAAAAATCCTGTTAAGGTCTCTGATTTTAGACCTATTAGCCTTTGTAATGTCATTTATAAAATTATTGCAAAGGTGCTAGCTAACAGGTTGAAGCAAATTCTGCCTCAAATTATTTCTCCAACCCAGAGTGCCTTTGTGCCAGGGAGATTAATTACAGATAATGTACTGGTGGCTTATGAAGCCCTTCATACGATGCATGGAAGGAAGAAAGGCAAAACTGGGACACTTGCCATGAAACTGGACATCAGCAAAGCTTATAACAGGGTAGAATGGGTTTTTTTAAAACAGATCATGCTTAAATTGGGGTTCCCTGGTGTTTGGGTGGATAGGGTAATGTGTTGTGTCACTTCCCCTTCTTTTTCAATCTTAATTAATGGAAAGCCCTACGGTTTGATTCACCCCTCTAGAGGAATCCGCCAAGGAGACCCTCTATCACCTTATCTCTTTCTTTTGTGTGCAGAAGGATTCACATCTCTGTTGCAAAAGGCAGAATTGGAAGGGATTATCCATGGTGTTTCCATTTGTAGACGAGCTCCCCGTATATCACACTTGTTGTTTGCAGATGATTCCTTATTGTTTTGCCAAGCTACAGACAAGGAGACAAAAGCAGTTATGGAGATCTTGGATTTGTATGCACAAGCTTCTGGTCAATGCATTAACATGGAGAAGTCGTCTGTCTATTTCAGTAGTAATACCTCCTCTCAGCATAGAGCTATGATCAAGGCTTTACTGGGGGTGAGTGAAGTGGACAGGTTCGAATCCTACTTAGGCCTACCTACTTTAGTGGGACGAAAGAAATACCATACTTTTTCTTTTCTAAAAGATAGAGTGTGGAAAAAGCTTCAAAGGTGGAAAGGAAGAATGCTTTCAAGAGCAGGAAAGGAGATACTTATAAAAGCTGTGGCACAATCAATCCCAACATACACTATGGGTGTTTTTCAATTGCCGATTAAGTTGTGTGATGAACTTCAAGCTCTATGTGCTCGGTTTTGGTGGGGGCAAATTGGGAATGAAAAAAAGATCCATTGGTTGAGTTGGGAAAAATTAACTAGACCAAAGCTGGAAGGAGGAATGGGATTCAAGGATTTACGACAATTCAATTTGGCCATGCTTGCTAAACAGGGGTGGAGATTATTGCAAGATCAAGAGTCCTTACTCTTTCAATGCCTTAAAGCACGATACTTTCCTAGATGCAGTTTTTTGGAAGCCAAAGACTCTCCCACTAGCTCTTACACTTGGAAGAGCATATTAGCTGCTAAGCCAATTATTCAGCGAGGATCTTGCTGGAGGGTGGGTAATGGAACTTCAATCCGGGTTCTAAGTGATGCGTGGATTCCCAACCATCCCACCAAGAAAGTTTTACATCCAACTCATAATGTGGAAGAAGATGTTATGGTTGCTGAACTCATTGACCAGGATACAAAATGGTGGGACAGGGAGTTTATCGTGCAAAATTTTCATCGTGAAGATGGGGAAGCGATATTGCGAGTGCCACTAAGTAGAAGAGTTATACATGATTCTTTGTTTTGGACTTTCACCAAGTCAGGGGAATACACTGTGCGATCCGGGTATTTTGTGGCTCAGCAATTGAAAAAGGAGGTGGATTGGGCAGAGAGCTCCAATGGTGCAGTGGGAGGTGTTGTATGGAAGGCTTTGTGGAAGCTGAAAGTGCCAAACAAAATCAAAGTATTTGGCTGGCGTGCATGTCGCAATATTCTGCCTACTCGAGAGAATTTAGTGCGCAAGAAGATCATCCAAGATAATAGGTGTGAGGTGTGTAAGTTTGAAGCTGAAACGATAATCCATGCGCTGTGGAACTGTGGAGTGGCGAGGGATGTATGGGCTGGGTGCTCGGCGAGGGTGCAGAAATGTGTTGGAGACCAACCCGATATGCTTAAACTTATGGAGGAGTTGATTGGCCGTTTGTCGTCTGATGAGCTTGAGGCTTTCCTTGTCCAAGCCTGGATTATATGGAACCAATGGAACGGTATAATACATGGGAAACAGCTGCAACCTCCAGAGGTATTAATCAAACGTGCGCAGGATTTTGTTGAAGAGTTTCGACGAGCTACTGTCCAGCTGACCGTTTCACCTACATTATCGAGTTCGTCGAGATGGACACCACCTCCTGTAACTCGGTTCAAACTGAATTTTGACGCATCAATCTTTGAGGAAGGTGGCGCTTCTGGGGTTGGAGCCGTTATCCGTAATGATTGTGGGGAGGTAATGGCAGCCTTGTCGAGAAAAGGGCCACCAGTTATGGGCAGTGAAGAGGCCGAGATACTTGCTTGTCGCAGTGCAGTGGAATTCGCAGTGGAGTGTGGTTTTTCAGAATTTGTTCTTGAAGGAGATAATCAAGCTCTCATGGCTGCTTTAAAGTCGAGGACAGGGCTGTCATCACGTATGGGCCATATTCTCCAAGACGTGTTGTGCATGCTTGATAGACTCAGTTGGTTGCAGATTGTTTTTGTCAAAAGATGTGCTAACACTGTTGCCCATGTACTAGCTAGATATGCTAAGGATATAGTGGAAGATGTTGTCTGGATTGAAGATTCACCTCCTTTTGCTGTGGAGGCGTTGTATTATGATGCTGTTTCTAGTTAATGAATTGTGAGGATGCCGTCCTTTTCAAAAAAAAAAATAAATAAATAAATAAAACTTCCTAGAAAAAAACTTCTCCTTTAATTCTATTCTTCACTTCCCCTTTTCTCAAGGTTGTGGAATGCCTAAGGAAAAACTCTAATAACATTAGATCCCATAAACTCCAAACCCACAATATTTGTTTAGTTTCTTTTTCATTCTTACATACTATTTCTAACCGACACTATCTTATTTCACACTCATTGTTTCATACGTTGAATACTTCTTAATGGTCAAACTTTTTTTTTTTTTATTGTCAAAAGTGGTAAGTTTTTTTAACAAAAATTATATACTATTTTCTTGATTGAATTGTATATCGTTACTTTCTCAACTACATATATTGTGAATGGGTAATTTTTCAACCTTCTATAATGTGTGAACTATATGAAAGGTGTTATAGAAAATTTGATTATGAATGAGAGAGACAAAGTTAGACCCTTACCTCAAGTACAAGAACTCCTTGAACTTTGATTTGACCATTCCCTTTAGTCAATCTAATCAAAACAAAACCAAAAGGTTAGTAAGCTTAAAACTCGAAGGTCAAAACCAAAATAGATCCCAACCAAGTAAACTTTAACTTGAGGATGTTTTAAAATAAAAACTCTCTTTAATTCATTATTTTCTAGTGAATTCAGCGTTTTTTGGGGAAAACAATCTTAGGGCCTTTTATAGTTATTAGAGAGGGGTGTAAGGCAGCTCCTAGCCGATGTGGGATTAGCTCTACATGCATTTTACATCAAAAACTTTCCTTACAAGTATTCTGAAAGCCTACATGTGCGCACATGTTCCGCATGCTCGATGTGTGCATGCATACTTAGGGTTCCTATAGGTTTTTCTTTCACCAAAACATTCTTCATGTTAAAGACTTGTAAGATTGGGCCTTACATTAGCCCTAGGCCTTCGAGTGATATCGTCATTGAGGAACGAGGGCTCAAGTTGTAAAGGGTACAAAATGAAGTGTTTACAAGTGTAACACTTAATTAAATTTGAGTCGTCATCAGGTCTTAAATGTCTTTCATTTAATAACTTTACATCAATTATTAAATATACTCGTGATCTTTAAATGTGCTCTTGTCTTTGTTGAGGTACAAATTTTCAAGCCCTAATTTCGTGAGCCCACTCACCAAAAAATACTCATACAAGCCCATAAACTATTTTGGACCCACATAAATGTTTCCACATATTACCCAAATATTTTCCATATTATTACCTCAAAATGCCAACCAATTTTACCTCAACCAGGCACCACCAAATCAAGCAACCCAATCACTAGGCCCATCACCAAGAATATCAGAACCTATAAACATAAGGATCAAGCCTATCAATAACAATGTCTATCACAAAGTTTACCACCACACTTGTCTCCAAGATCGAAAAGGATCTCCTAAAATCAAACCAAGGGTACTAAAGCCTAACTTAACCATCCTAAGACAAATACCCCTTCCCTAACTGGAACCAATCGAGCACACAAGAAATCCATTTGACCAAATAAAACCTCAAAACAATTTTAATTTCTAGCCGTAAACAATTTAGATTTATAGCATAACATAAAACACATCTCTTTAATATAGAGGTAGCAAGGCATATGTATTTCATTTGATACTAAACAACAAAACCCAAGCGAGACAAAGCAACTATCCAGAATTCCAAAAGATGTGCAAACTAGTTCATAACAAGCTTGTATAACAAAGGCGTCTATACGAAGACAAGACATTCAAAATGGAATTTAAAACCTTAAAACCTTAACATGACTAAGAATGATCTAGATTTTGGAGTAAAGCTTTCCTTATGAAAGGAGACAATTTTAGTGAAGGGTTCATGCCCCAATTTTCAAAGAACAACAATATGTTCATTGATGCATTTTATCAAACACATGGTATGCAAACACAATGCAAGCTCAAGGCACAATGAGTATTGAATACATCTAATAAGACATTCACATAAACTAAGTTCTTATAAGTTCAAATTTGATTATATGCCACTCAAAGGATTGTCATATAGATAGATTAAGAATTACTAATGTAACTTAGCACAACCAAAAACAAACGAACTAAATACCCTCTTACTTAGACTTGTACAATGGAAGACTAAATCTTAGGAGGAGTAATAAGTAGAACCGTGAATAAGTTTCTTACCAAAATCCTTAACCCAAAAGCTTCCACCACAAAATGAAAAATGAAAGCTCAATGGAAGCAATGGGCAACAGGCATCTGTGAGTAATGAGAGATGAGAAAGAGGGAGATGTCGAAAATGTCTTGAAGGACCACTGATGAGATGAAGGCATACAAGTGTTTTAAGTTCTTTTCAATTTTTAATGTGAGGAATATTGTGATTGTGAGTCATTTAGTTACTGGGTTCCATGATTTTTGCATTTGAACATTGTTGTTAATGCTGCAAAGATTGATGTCCCAAAGTTTTGAATAAAGATTGTATTAGTGGTATTTGGTTGTGGGTAAGATTGTATTAGTGGTATCTGGTTGTAGGCTTGCTGCTGACTTGGAGGAATTGGTTTTGACGTGAATTGTTTATGTGGTTTTGGAATAGTTGTTCTGATGTGAATTGTAGCTTTTAGTTATTGTATTTGCAAATAATTTGTGTGTTTATAGATGAGGTTCATCTTTTTGTTTTGGTGTTTGGATCTCATTGTAAATTTTGTTCATTTTGACAATAAAATTTCTCATTTGGTAAACTATTAGTGATGTTTTTTTGAGAGAAATGTTAGAAATTTTATTGACATAGAGCTATTGTATTACAAAAACTTTGGCCATGAGCATCCTGGGTAGCACATGAAGGCCACAATAAGTTACATTACAACCCAATGTTACATTTGCCAGGGCCAAAACGATGAAAGAAAAAATAGAGCTTAGCTTTGGGACCTAGGCAGCGAGCAGATGAGTTGAGAAACAGCAAAACCAGCACTTTTTTTTTAGTCAAATGGCAGTTGCATCTTCAGTTACATTCCCCCTTTTTTTTTGCATCTTCAGTTATATAGCCTAATTAAGTCATAATAGCTAAACATACAAATTTGTACCTCTCTTCTGCAGTTTGTATACATTAACAACCGCACCTTTTTACTATCATTCCATGAATCCATGTACCTAAAATTACACAACCTAATATAGAATTTTAGTATGCACGCATAATTCAACTCAAGGTCGTGTCAAACTTCACATTCATCTACTCTAAAGGCGCAATATAAAGAAGCTTAATACATATTATGTACTTCTAATGTTTAAACAATAGCATGAATAGGAACTAGCAATAGGATTTTTAGCATTGCCACCACCCTTCCTCATCTCAAATGGACTAGAAGACACCGCACTTTCAAGTTTCAATCTTCAAGTGTGTGTTTGTATTTATATACAAGCTTAATATCAGAGACAAATCAAATTTGAGTACCCACATACTTCTTTGCAGGTCCTACACCTATCCAGCCAACTTTATTACAAGAAGTGATCAAAATTTGCTACAAGTTTCAAAGGTTAAAATAAAAACCCACATGGAAAAATAACTAATTGAAACAACAAAATAGGACTAAATTCAAAGACAACTACAAGTCTACAACAAAACAAACATCACCCATAATTTATTATTGGGACCAAACAATGAAACACAGAAGAAACACCTTTACACCTTTACACAAACATCACTCACAATCACAATCTTCCTCACATTAAAAATTGAAAAGAACTTAAAACACTTGTATGCCTTCATCTCATTAGTGGTCCTTCAAAACATTTTCGACATCTCCAGCCTTTTCGAAACGGAAAAGAAGGACAAAGAAAAGGAGTTGTCACTAAAACACGTCGTATTCGGCATTGCCAGGTCCTCACAACTCTGGACTCGTCTCAAGGAATTCGTGAAGCTCTGGATCGTTGTTGTTGTTGCCACCGATGATGGTTTCTGAGGACATTTCTCGGTTCAATTACACGAATCCAACAGGCCACCCATCTGGGCTCCGTATCTCTCACATAATCACAGTGTTTTCAGCTGGGTTTGCCCAATATCTTCTCTGGAGAGATATTGGGGAAATAGGGTTAGAGAGAGAGAGAGAGAGAGAGAGAGAGAGGCATATAGAGTTGTGTTTGAGAAATTTTTTGAATCTGTTTAGTTGATTTTGGGTTAAATTCGGCTGTGATTAAGTGGGTAAGTAGAGCTGAGTTTTTAACCTTGGTTTGATTTTCTAACCATAGTTAAGTTAATGGCATCAGTGGTGATGTGGAGTTGAGTAAGAAAAGATGGCTAGGTGCATTTTTTAATTGGGTGTTGGGACTTGGGAGGACCACATCAATGGTCCTCTAGGAGGTCCCAATAATTTCTCCAAGACAAGATAAGGGAGAAAGACTTTGTGGGGGCACATGTCTTACTAAGGAAAGCAAAGGTTATGACCCACCTTTTCAACTTTCAACATTTATACTTTTCACCCTCCCATAGTTCTATATTCTAGAAAGGCCCAAATAATAAAACAACTATGCACATATATCCTTACCTTAATAAAACTCCATTCTACAACATTAAAAGAGCATATATCTTCTATAATACTACAATATCAAAGCTTTATGCACTTAAAGTAATTAAGTTGATAACAATCATATAAACCCATAAAATTAATTATGCAATTTGGTTGGGGTGTTACATTCACCCTCTCCCCATTACCTATAATCCATCTAGAGCCTTTTGTAACGACTTCCTTTGCTGCCATAATACTTCTCCATGCATAGGATGGGTTTCTCCCCACTTAGGCCTCCCTAAAAGAGCACCCTGCGAAGTATTTCGCTTTGAACACTCTATGGACCAAAGATTGTGGGTTTTGTTGAATTCTCCATCCTTGCTTTGCAAGAAGAGCAAGGTTGAACACCCTAAGGCCTCTAAAGCCCATACCCCCTTCATCTTTCGAAGTACAAAGCTTTTCCTAAGCAACCTATGCCATTTTTCTCTCTTTTTCTTTTTGCCCCCACCAGAAATTGCTCATCATAGCATTCAAATCCTTGCACAAAGCTTCCGGTAGTTTAAAGCAACTCATTATGTATGTGGGGGTGGCTTGAGCAACCACTTTAATGAGAATTTCTCTACTCGCACTTGACAACAACTTACCTTTCCACCCCGCAATTTTCCTACCCACTTGATCTTTGATGCGATTAAACGCTTTCTTTTTGCATCTTTCTACTAACGGAGGCAACCCAAGGTACTTTTCATGATGCTGAATGATTTGGGCTCCAAACATCCGTTTAACTCGATCCTAGACTTCCTTACTAGTGTTCTTGCTGAAGAATAAGGAAGTTTTATCCTTATTTAGTTTCTGCCCCGACTTCATCTCATAATCTTCAAGAATCTTCAATACCTTTTGTCCTTCAGCAACTGTGGCTCGGCTAAAGATTATACTATCATCGGCAAAAAACAAGTGGGATATCTTTGGAGCACCCTTACTGACCGCAACCCCTCTAATGCTTCCTTCCATCTTTTTCTTTCGTATCATCACGGACAGCCCCTTCGCACACAATAAGAACAGATATGGGGATATTGGATCCCCTTGTCTAAGGCCCCTAGAAGGAGTTATTTTGCCTTTTGCCTCCCCATTAATCAACACTGAGTAGGATACTGTGCTAATACACATCCTAATCAGCTCAATACATCTCTCATGGAATCCCATCTTACACTTAACCACCTCCAAATATCCCCATTCCACCCTATCGTAGACTTTGCTCATGTCGAGTTTTATGGCCATTAGAGCATCTTTCCCTTCACTTCTCTTGTCAATGCAATGCATTGTTTCGAATGCCACGAGGACATTGTCAGTTATAAGTCTCCCTGGAACAAAGGCACTCTGAGATTCACTTATCACTTCTGTAAGGATTCTTTTTAGCTGGTTAGCAAGTACTTTAGAAATAATCTTGTAAATAACGTTGCACAAACTAATCGGTCTAAAATCAGTGATTTTTTTAGGGATTTGACTTTTGGGATGAGGCATATGTAAGTGTCATTTAGGCCGCTCGGCATCACACCCGACTTAAGAGTATTTAGCACACAATCTATAACAGAATTACCAACTATATCCCAATATTTTTGATAAAAAAAATAGGGGACATACTGCTTGGGCTCGGTGCTTTAGTGGGGTGCATTTGGTTATGTACACTCTAAACCTCCTTTGCCTTGAATTCTGCTGTCAGCATATCATTCATCTCTGGGGATACTGTGGTTCGGATGGCATTGAGGCTGGCATCAAAACTTGCAGGTTGGCCTGTTTTGAACAGGGTGGAAAAATACTCTAAAATGGTACTTTCAATTCCCTCCTGATCTTCTTGCCACCTCCCCTCCGAGTCCATCAGTCTCGTGATACAATTCTTTCTCTGCCTTTGACTAGCCATGGCATGGAAAAACTTCGTGTTACGATCGCCCCATTTAATCCACAAAGCCCTTGATCTTTGGCTCCACATAATTTCCTCCCTAGTTAAAACTTCATTTATTTCCTTTTTTAGGCTCTATATCTCCTCTGCATTTTCATGAAGGCTATTAAGAGATTCCAATTGTTGTAGCCGATCCTTCTTTTGTTTTAGCAAGTAACTTATATTTCCAAACTCTTTCCAGTTCCACCTGTTGTGAAATTTTAAAGTACTCACAAGTGTATGAACCGTACCGAAGTATAGTTTGACAAGAATGAGGTCGAACCCACAGGGACTTGAATGAACGTAGGAAAATTAAATCAAATCTTAACCAAATTAATCCTAATCTAGTTTAATAAAAATTGGTTGTTTTGAAATTAAATAAACTAAGCAAATAATAAAATTAAGCAAATAGTTAAACTAAGCAAAAGATATAAAGCAATAAAAAGATGTAAACAATCAAGGGAAATGAATTAAAGTTTTGGAATCCGCCTTGTAAGTCATATCAGCATATATTTATGATCATTAATTTTTCCCTACCACTACATGATAATCTAGAAATCAATCTTGCTATCATGGAAAATATCCTCATTAGAATCATTATTTTAAAAATCAAAAGCATGTTCTTCTTCGCTTCTTAAGTATAAAATCAAATCATCAATTGTATCCGTAGCCAAACCAACCACAAGATATATCCAATTCTAAAAAATCAAATCATAAATTGTATCCATTGACAGACAAATCACAAGCGATATCCAATTTTATAATCAAGAATTAATAAACCAAGCATTCAATTAATTAAGATAAATCCTAAATCATGAGAAAAACATGATTGAACTCATATCTAGAATCTCATCTTAGTCAATTGATATGAAGCAAGAACAATTTAAATCATTAAAGAACAACTATTGTGGGAAAAATCAAATCACATAAATATTACTAATAATCCTTAACAAGGTTTCATCCTCAACCCTAATTATAAATTTAGCTACTCATGGTAATTGAAAGAAAACATAAAAATAAAATACTAAACATTTAGCTAGACAAATAAAATAGAGAAAGAAATAGTCACAGGGCTAAAGAAAAGCCATAAAAGAAACTACGTGCTGCTGCCTGCGCGCCAGTCCTATCCTCCCTGAATTTTGCCTTTTAAATAGGTAAAGGAATCCTATTACAAGTTGAATTCCCGTTTGGAGAAAATCCCAGATTTGTAGGCTTCACTTAACTGACGATTTTGACCCATTTAACATCAGAATTTGGACTTTTGGTAAATTACAAAGTTGTAGCCCTTTAAGTTAAATTTCCAGCCCAACTTGAATCATCTCGATTGGATATATGAGCCGAAAGTTATGCCAAAAATACTAACTGATGTGCAGGCTGGAATCCTAATCCGAATTGGACTTGGATTTGGTGCAAATTTCATTTGATTCCTTACTCCAATTGGACTTAAATTTAATTGGGTTGGTCTTTTCTTGAATTCATGCCTGGCTGGATGTAAGTTGGCTTGATTCAATTGGCCTAGCCCCACTTTGCATGTAAAGCCCTTATTACCTGCAATACAAAGATATTATATAGTCAGTCACAAAATAACATAAAAGTAAGGCTAAATATGTAGATATGTGAGTACTTTATTGTATATATTTCATGCACATCACTACCTTTGAAGCTGCACTTGGCATCTCTTTACTCTATCCATAATCGGACTACTCAGGTCTCCTTCAGGTGGGTTCCACACCAATTCCACCACCTCTCTACACCTTTCATCCCTTGTCCACATTGCCTCAAATAGGAATCTCCTCTTGCCTGGTTTTCGGTGTGGCCTATTGCTAAGATTCAGGATCATCAGACAGTGGTCTGATATCGGCATGGAAGAATGTAAGACCCTTGCCTCAGAGAACCTCTCTATCCAGCCTTCATTGGCTACCATTCGGTCCAATCTGAGCAATGTTCGTTGTTCCCCGAAACAACCATTACACCATGTGAACTTTTGCCCGATAAACCCGAGATCAATCAATTCACATCTGCTTAGGCATTCCTTGAAGGCTTCCATTTGTCTTGCATCTCTATCTGCTCCCCCAAGCTTTTCATCAGAGTGTATTATTTAGTTGAAATCTCTGAAGACAACCCACGACATGTCACATTGAGCTCGGAGGGCATCTAATAGCTTCCATGAAATACCCCTTTTGCCCAAATCTGGTGGCATGCCATGGATTCGAGGAAAGCATGCCGTGAACCACCACATCAATGTGTGAGTTCGAGTAGCTCTTAAATCTGACGTCGGTGCCTTCCTTCCATAGCAATTCAAGTCCGCCACTCCTGCCATCGCTGGGGATGATGATCCCCTGAGTATACGCTAACTTTTGTTGTATTCCCTTCATCCAACTAACTCCAGCCTTCATCTCTGCCAAGAAGACCAAAGTGGGGTCTTTCACTTTCACCTCGTCAGTAAGAATGCGTACCGCCAAAGATGACCCCAATCCCCGGCAATTCCACGCAAACAAACTCATCGGGCTCGGTGGTGCTGCCTAGCAGCCACTGCCACACCGCCATCCCTTTGGTTTTCATTCTCTAGGTTTTCATTAGCTTTCCCTTTTCCCTTACTTCGTTACTAGCTTGGGAGATTCAGATTAAGCTCTTCTAATGGTGTTGGGCCTTCTCGTTTCGGGGTCTTTGGGTTTCCTTCGTTTTGGGCTGGCTTGGATTTTACTTCCCATGCAAGCCTCTTCCGGTGTCCACTTTTTGGGCCCAACTGCTCAGCAACCCACCCCAACTTTGAGTCATAAGTCATGGCCATCAGGCTTTGATTACTAATTGGGCCACTTCCCGCCCCTTCTTGGTTATTGGCCCACTGGTTTGGCACGAGACCAAATTCAAAAACGAGTTCCCTCTCCTGGCTTGTTGTCTCATCCCACTGCATAGCCACCTTTTTGTCTGTTTGTGTTGTAGTTAGTCCCTCTGAGGTTTCATCCAAAGAGGTATTTGTCTCATCCATCTTTCTCACCTCTCCCATTCTAATTCCATTTTCGTGTAAAGCTTCGGGTAAGTTTCCTTTGGCTTCTGACATTGATATCTCCCATAGAGGATTTTCATCTCGAATTGGGGGCTTAATCACATGACCACCATCTGAATCTTTGTCACCGTGTGATGCATGAGTCAACTCAGCATGTTTTGTTGTGCCGACTCCGTTTGCCCGTTGACTGATATTGGCGTTCCCCCCGGACTTGGTCTGAGTAGTTCCCCACCCATTCCTTCTGATCGGTTCACCCCTCAACCAAGGTCCATATTGGAGACACTCTTCCGCTGCCTGGTTGTTGACTCCTGTCTTATCGAGGCACTCCTTTATGGCATGGTTGAGCATTCCGCACCAATAACAGAAATTCGGTAACCTTTCGTATTTAAAGTTTATCCACCGACTCTCTCCTCCCTTAATGGTGAGTTTCTTTCCCCGTACTAACCTCTTGGTGACATCTATTCGAACATGGACCCAGAAATATCCTGGTACCGTCAACAGCATTGTCATGGCACTCTGCTTATTTGCAGTGGTGGATAACACAGTTGCAATTGTAAGCCTCATATATTCTTTCCAACCAAAGAAACCAAAAAAGGGTTTTTCACGGATAATTATCTTATACATCATATATGATCTTACAATCATTACATGATTATAGGCTTACAATTTTTCTTTTGTTGATTATCAAAAAAAAAAAAAAAAAATGTAAAGCCTACACGTACTATATATATCACAAAGGATGTATATATATATATATATATATATATCTGATGCATGAGATTCCTTCTCGTTTTTCATAGCTTTTTAGTTTCTTTCACACTTTCTCAAGAACACTAATATGAAGCTTTCAATTTCGATGTATATAGTTTCAGTGGCTCAATCATGGGAAAGATATTACTAATCGAAGGTATGCGAATGATGAAGTGCTGATAAACCCACTGACAGTGTCAAGACTGAGGCTGAAATGGAAGTTCTTTGCTGGGAAAGACATATCTGCTACCCCAGCAGTAGACAGTGGAGTGGTCTATTTCCCATCATGGAATGGATATTTGTATGCTGTAAATGCTTTCACTGGTGCTTCAATATGGAAGCAGAACCTTAGTGAAATAACCGGGCTAAATGGAACAGGAATTATTGTGAATGTAACTGTGTCAAGATCAACACCAATGATAGTTGATGATCTCCTAATTGTTGGAATTTATGGGCCTGCTGTTGTGATCGCTTTGAATCGATTAGACGCCCCGGATTCTGGCACATCCACCTCCAAGACCTCACCTAACTTCGACCCTATCACCCATCCCGTTTCTTTTGTTCTGCTCTTCAGTGGGAGATTGAAGATTTGGACCTAGAATGGAGACCACTTCAGAACTATCTCCTTTGGCGTTAATTCCCCTTCAAATTCTTGGATAAGGACCAACTGTTTGTTGTAGCTCCACGGGCATAGATCTAAAACCTTCTTCTTGTCCTTCCCGTGGCTGAACTCCACCAAATACAGGTCCTCCTCTATTTCAGAGATTTGGACTCCCTTATTTGGTTTCCACATCATTTTCAAATTTTTCATCAGAGCTTCCAAGCTGATGCTTCTGTGCGTTAGAATCTTCATCACTGCACAGTTTTTCCCTACTTCTCTGGCAGCTCTCGTGCAACTACTCCCAAGCACAATATCTTCATCCTCCTCTTCAGTAAAGGAGAGCTTATTCCATAGTTTCTCAAGTTCCTCAGCCATTAACCCTCCTTCCACACTTTCCCTTTCGTATGGAACCTAAGCAGTTAACGTACTACCTAACCAGGACAAGACAAATGAACGGAAAAGAGAAAAAATGACCTTACTCAATGGAGGTCACTACACCTCTTGCAAGTGAAAGACTGCAAGACACCTGCTGCTTCCACATGCTCTAGAGCATGAGAGCACGCTAATCTTGATTATTGTTTCAATAACAAAAAATTATGCTGTTATTTTTAATGCAGGTTTTTATTCATTTAATGCAGAAAGGAACAAACATACATAAACTTATATACTTCTTGAAATTTAAGATAAACGGTGAAAGAACTTACCAATCCAGAAGCCTTGTAATGGTGAAAGAACCAGTCAACGAAGCTTGAAACCAGAAAGAACCCACTGTGTTCTTCTAAGGGAAAAAGAGAGAGTTTGAGAGAGAGAGGGAAAAAGAGAGAGTTTTATAGAGAGAATGTATCAAGAAATGAATGAAGAAATTCTGTATTTCATTGATTAACAAAGCTAGAATACAAAGACTAATATATATCAAAGAGTAAAACAAGCCTAACTACCAACTGCTACTAACAGACTTGAAACTAACTCTTACACGTGAGTACACAGCAATAACTAACACTCCCACGTGCAATCACTTACAGAAATAAATCAGCTACTAAACTACAAGTCGTGTATACAATACAAAGGCTAAGTCTATCTAATGTCGTTTATGCAGAACTTGTTGTTCTCTACATATCTATGAATAATCAGAAGATTGTATGAGAGCTTGAATTCTAACATTCTATCAGAGTGTAGAAAGTGTTGATGTTGATCACAAGGAAGTGGCAAGAGCAGAGCTTACATCCTCTGCATGTAGAGAACTTCATATCTGTTACCTACAAACTTCTGATTATTCATGCTTTCAGGTAATGCATTCACCTACATGCAGTTTTGAAATATTCCTTTCAGGTTATGCTTTCTGACAAGCATTTAGGTCCTATGCATCTTAGAATATTAAAATTTTGGAAATTTTGGCTGGGTGCTCATGACGCAGAGATCCTCTCATTGAGCTTTAGCTTATCAAGTAAAAAGGAGGCTAATTCTGAAGAAGTCGCAGATAGCCAATCCTTCCTTGCATCAGGGGGCCGCGATTGGATGATCCATCTTTATGATGTCAGTAGGTTTGCTACTTTCCTCTGTTTTGTTTTTTATTTTTATTTTGTTAATCTCTTCCCACTCACTGGGGTTTCTGTACTGCTCTTTGTCTTAGTGAGTTGTGGACTTCTTTCATCATGAAATAAGTCCCTTTTTCCTTAAAGAAATTCATCCACCCCTCTTTCAGGAAAAACCGAAAAAGTATATAGTGTTTTCCTTGCATTTAGTGGAACTCTGACACAGTCACCACATGAGGACTCCACCGGTTTTGTGACTGTTCCAAATACTAGATATTATCCCCTCCTTCGCACATGCTTAGAAACAAAGGAAAAATGTTTTGAAAAACTTATATTCACGAGTCATGTCAGAAGTCTTGCCACAATTTAATCAACCTATTATTTGATAAACAAAGCCGAACTCGATCTGGTAATGTGTGTAAATGTTAAAAATTGTCGAGACTCTTTGTTGGCTTTTCTTATACAATCACATAAGTTTTTGGAAGCATATATTTTTTTCACATCAACTCAACATTTTACAATATATTTCTCTAATACAATTTTTAAAATTTCATAATTATAATAAATACCAAATTATTATGCTTTAATTGAAATCAATTAAGACTCACTATTCCTTTAGGTTCTAATAATAAGTAAAAATGTATTTTATGAGATGGTCTTATGAAACCTCTCTCACAACATGTAAGATTTATGTGTGAGATCTACACATGTTGTGAAAGAGATATCTTATAAAACTGTCCTATAAGATAATATTTTCTAGCAACATAATACTATCTTAATTTTGATTCTATTTATGAAAAGAAAATTCCAATTTTTTTTTAATGAAAGGTTAGAAAAAAGGGGTAAAATACAATAATTACCCTTAGGTTTAAGCTAATGACAATCAATTTCATTTTAAAACTAACCAATTTGGTCCTAAACACAAACAATCAGTTAAAAAAGTTGACTATATTAACGGTAACAGTTTGATTGATCTTCATATAAGTTAGCTAAAACGCCATTTATCCGTCAAATGGTCAAAACAAAGAGTTAGAATATTAATGGATTACACATTATGTATGTTTAGAGACCAAATTGATCAATTTTAAATTTTTTGGGACTTGATTATCATTAGGCCAAAGCTCAAGAATAATTAATTAATTACTGTATTTTACCACCAAAAAAAAAAAAAAAAGAACCCATCAAATTGTCATGCCCCCTAGGTGCCCATTTCTCAGAATCAGCCTGGAGAAAGACCAAAAAAAGTCCTATTCCAACCGTTGAAATCAAACACAAATCACAGTCTGACTTTGCAATAATCAATCCCACAAAGGCACAAACATCTCGGAAAACCCAAAAATCCATCTCCATTGATACAGAGATTGAAAAAGCAGAGAACTTTAACTATGGGCCTCTTCACATACACCATGGCAGGCGGTGGATTCATCCTGATTGGTACATGGGAAGCCCTTACCTCCACAAACCCAAATCACAATTCGATCCCACCTTCACCTCTCTCAACAATTCACCCACCACAACAAGATTCGTCGTCGAAAACCAAAACAAACCTATCTTCCTCTTCTTCTTTAACCTTCGTTTTCTTCTCTGTCCTCTCCTCCTTGTTCCTCCTAAACTCCTTGGTCTCCTTCTTTGACGCCAATGACAAAATGGGCTCGGCTCTCCAACTACAAGTGCTCGCTATTGCCTCGCTCTTCTTGCTCTATTCCCTTACGGGTTTCTTGGTAAATTTCAAGAATTTCATTCCTATGCCTTGTTCTTTTCTTAGTTTGATTGGTCTTTTCGCTTTCGTGGAAGAGTTTTTGTTGTTTTACTTGCAGAGAAAAGACACAAGTGGGATTGAAAATCATTATTATGATTTGTTTCCTTGTCCCTATAGCTGTTTGTTTATTTGCCACAATGATGGAAGTGAAATCCCCAAAATCGAATTACCCGAAATTGGCTCGTGGGGTTGGGTTAATTCTACAGGGGACATGGTTTGTGCAAATGGGTATTTCTTTTTACACCGATTTGATTGCTCACGGATGTGCTTTGCATGAAAAGAGTAGAGGGAATTATACGATTAGGTGTAAGGGACACCCTGAGTATCACCGGGCAAGAGCGGTCGCCACGCTACAGTTTAATTGTCATCTCGCACTTATGGTGATTTTGGTCGTGGGGTTTTACTCGGTTTTTGTCAGGATGTATGGAGTTCCCGGTGATTTTATGCAGTATAGGCCGCTCAGCGCAGAAATGTAGCAAATTGAGAATGCACAATTCACTTTGGATTCTGATGATGATGTTGGTGAAGAGATTAAGGAAGTGGAGAATATGGGAAAGCAGAATGTGGGTATGTTGGAATTGGGTGTGAATGGTCATGGCTCTCATTAGTGAGGTAAAAAATCTAGTCGAATTTTGAGCTGGTGAATGTAATGTTTCAATTTATTATTTTTATTTTTTGTGATTGTTGTGAAGAATGTGGTTCACTTCGTGTACATGAACTGAGATAGTGTTTTAACTGGATTTTAGTTTTGTAGATTTTGTTCTAGATTTCTAGTTATATGTTATACATTGTGTGCTTCAGTTTGATATTGTAATGAAACTCCAAACTTCATTCCTTTTCTCATTTTATGTGATTTTGATACTGATATTGAGTGGTCTGTTGTGATTCATTTGATTTAGTATTGTTTGAAGTTTTAATTTATGAACAAGCTTATCAGTTCCATGGATTTTCAATTAATCTATTTTATATAGTGTTTCTCTGTACTTGGTATTATCAACCCAATATTTCTGAGATGAAATAGAATATGGTCTTCTGATGGATTTATGAATTGCCATCGGTTAAAGTAATTTTAAGAAACATAATTTTTTCCAAAGACTAGTTCTTTATCCCGGTAAAGTATATCATCCTTATTCAATTCTATGCGACTTTCAAAAGCCTTACAAGTGTCTGAAGTAAAATTTCTTTAATTTTGTATAACATCTGGTGTTGTTAGTCTTTATGTGGCCATTATCCATTGTTATTCATCATCTACAAACATGTTTTAGCATCAGAAAGATGAAACTTAATCAGGTAAGAGCTGCCACTAAAATCCTATCTTAAAGACACTAACCAACTGTGTTAATAACTCCAAAGCATAATGAATATGGATCACAAAGCAAACTTTTTGTTAATATTATGGGCTTTAGATTAGGAACCTAAGATAGCTGTATATATGGTAAAAGAAGGTTTGGCAGAATATTCATGCAATGTGGCTTGCATTTTTATAAGAATGGGAAAAAGTGTTTGTATGGATTTTAAGTAAAGAAGAAAAGTGATGTTCTCTCTTATTTGCCATTTTCTTGAAGAGATTCCCCAACTCCACAACACCCCCCCCCCCCCCCCCCCCCCCCCCCCCCCCCCGGCGCGCACGGTGGTGAAGCCTTTTATTGAAAAGTCAATAAATTTTTTTTTTTTTGTTTATTTATTCTATAAAAATCTTATTTCTCCAAGCTCTTCATTCAGGCACTTGTGAGGCCAGTCGGTTCTCCAAGTAAATTTTCCAGGAGCACTTGGATACTCAATGAGAACATTGATATTGGAAAGGAGTGCAATTTATGTTCTCAGTAGATTTCATTGTGTTTGAGTTTCACATATGGTTTTACTTATAAAAAAAAGGTTTAACATATGGTTCCTTTGTTGTGCATTTTCTACATTTGGTATGTATTTAATTTTGGGTTGGAAGCCATTGTGCTTACTTTCTGTCAATTATTTAAATGTTTATATGTTTTTGTCAAATACACATGGTGTGGAGCTCCTTATTCACATTGATTAATGCATGAAGAAATCAATTCTAACATTTTGGATGACGTATTTTACTTATATGAAACTCCTATATGATTTGCACTTAGTTGAGCTCTACAATGATCCATAGAAGAATGCTTTATCGAGCACATGTGGACATGGATAAGCTCTTAATAAATTTTTTGTAAAAAGTCATACCTGTTGACTGTGTTGTGCCACCAATATCTTAGAATCAAATTATCGTCCCAATACAGAGAATATGAATAAGCTTTGTACAGTTCGGCACACAGAACGAGATTTTTGTTCAACGGAAGAGAATATAATCCTTGTTGAATCGAAACTACTTGAGAGGGAGGATCTGCTTGGGTTTTTTTTTTTTTTTTCCAAACTTGGATGGCTAGGATTTTTGCAAATTAAAAGATTCTAGAAGATAAGTTCCCACTTTGCACTCAGGCTCAAAGAAAATAGGAAATGACCTAGAACCAGCAGCAACCTGACTTTGTTGAGGACACTTTTTGCACATCTTTGGAACAATGAAAATACTTATCTAAAAAAATCTCCAAAATCCATTACTTTTAACTACAAAATTATGTACACCCAAGAGTTAGACACCTCAACTCTTGGATTTCTTTAGAAGGATTTCCATCTAAAAAGCCAAGACTTTCATGCATAAAGGGGGTGGAAAACATTCCATAGAAGGGGGACGGTAAAAGAAGGAACTCATGTCCTTCACTTGGAGGAAAACCCCATCTGCTCTTATTTAGAAAATTTCAATACTCATACCCTCCAATTCAGCAAGTCCCCTAAATTGACCCTATCTTATTTATTAGCACTAATTAGTAATTACTAAGTGCCATTCCTCTGTCTTCCTCATCAATCAAAACTAGAATACCATGCAAATCACTCAAGAAACAAAAACAGTGTCTTTGAGACTTGGCTTGTACCAACTCGAGTACATCTCCTCCCCCCATCACTAACTCATATTCTTCTTTACTATTATGCTTTTGTATTGATTATCATATCCTTCTTGCTTTGCTTTGTGTTTATAAACATGGTTGGTTTTATCTTGAAAATGCAAAAATTGATGAAGTCGCAAGTCTAGCCATAAAGGGGATATTAGGGTCCGTTTGGATGCAGCTGAAAACTGAAAACACTGTAGCAAAATAATTTTTAAATGTGTGAATAGTATCGTGGGACTCATTTTTAATGAAAAAATTGCTGAAAAGTGAAAATTGTGGGTCTGTGAACAGTGCACAGATGCACTGTTCATTGACAAAAGTCAACAAGTGCGGCTACTGTTCCGCACGGTAACCGTGAACAGTGCATTCACGGTTGAAAAAGTCTTTTTATACGGCTGAAAGCAAAAAAAAAAAAAAAAAAAGGAAAAAACGCAAACGCAAACGCAAATCGTAAACGGGCTGCCCAAACGATCTCTAGATCTTGTTAGTACTCAACAAAGTGAAGCCCTAGATGTCCATTCAATCCAAGAACTCCATCATTACTTAACGGCAATGATCCAATGACTATTTTGACACACAATACCAAAAACTTAGGGATTAAACTAATACATGACATATTGTATAGTATAAATGTGGGGGACCAAAATAGTAATTTTTTAAGTATTTTAATTATGCAAAATATTATTTTTTTCATAAGTAATTCTACAAAATAATTCAAATAAATGTAAATATTTTATTTTATTTTATATTTCTTGAAATTTTTGTGATAGAATTTCTATAGAGTAGAATTTTAAATTTCTTAAAACTTTTTTTTGACTGAATTTCTTAAAACTTAGATATTAGAGTTTTTCATAAATTAAACTAACCTAACAATAAGGAAAATAGGGAATGACCTTGAAGCTACAGCTTGACTGCCACTTCAAACAACATGGATTATAACTAGTTTCGTTTGATGATTTTAACCAAAATCCTCCTTAAAAGATCTTGCAATTCTATATTTGTGAATTAAAACCAGTGACTTTTGTGGCTTGGATTTATGTGGTTAAAGATTCTTCCAAGACTTGTTCCACTATCACACACACACACACACACACAAAAAGGCCCTTCTAAGACCAATATACAAATTAATCAATATCATATATGAATTCAAAGTCTGAACTGAAGAGCAGTTTTACTTTGACAAATTGAAAGAAGTGGTTTTTTTTTTATAAACATGAGAAATTCTAAAACAGGATCCCATTGCCTTTGACATAGTCAAAGAAGGCATGAGCAAGGCTCAACCATAAGAAAATCGACTAAAATTTTCCAAGCAAATAATCTAACATATGACAATGTCACTAAACATACATATTTCATGATCTCGTTAAAAACGGAAATATTTTTCAAATTATCTTTCGTATACTAATTAGAGACTAGAGACATAGCTATTCAAATATAATATTCAAACAAGAAATAAAACATTGAGACAATAACATTTAACATTTCACAGTGCATATTGGCAAAATAGACTTGAACTTCAAAAGAGGCTATTTGGGAATTGATTAATGCAAAAGAACACAACTTGATTCACACTAATTTTAATAACTTGCAGAAGTGTGGCAAAGTTGAGATTAATACAAAATCACTTTTACTTACCCTCACTACTGAAACTATTTTTATTATCACGAATCGCAACATATGTCAATTTGTTTTGAAAAATCAGATTGTGTTACTATACTTCTTGTTTGGGAATTGGGGTAGGCCAAGCAGGAAGCACATAAGAGAGTGTCTCAGACCATCCAAGCATGGCATGAGAAGCTGGCTTCTCCAACCTTCTAGTTCGAAGATTATATGGTACAACACCTTCATCACAACTAATATATATGATATCCAAATCAAAAGGGTGGCAAGCAAATGGATACCCAGAAACTGAAATCGACTTCTTCAACAAACCATCATCACATCCCATATCAATAACTCTAATACTATGCTCCAAACACCATTTCCCAGCATCACGATTCTTCATTCCCCACACGTTCAAAGTCCTAGCAAGCCTTTTCCCACTTATCTCTATATACCGTAGCTCTCCTTGACACAAATCAGCTCAAGTCCTCCATTTACACTGTCCAAGTCCCTATCCCTCGGCAAACTGATCACATTACAACAATCTGTAGGACCATCATAGAGGTTATAGGCTTTAATGCCACCACCTCCAGGGCTAAGCCAATACACAATCCCATTGCAAGCAACAGCTTTAGCTGTGGAACGGTAACTGGTTCTATCCCAATTCACTTGAAACTCACTGCTCCATTCACCAGTCTCAGAAGAGTAAATCTCTGCAGTGACAAACTCATTTTCTCCCGGCTCTCCATTATATAAACAGCGCAACACTTTGTAACTTGTAACGACCCCACCTTCCAAACGTGAAGCAAATCCATCTAGCATTATGTTGCGATCAATACCAGGTTGAGGCAGTGCAAACCATTCCTTAGTAATAAGGTTGCACACATAGTACGCGTTTCTATCATACTCGCACAGTCGCACAATCTAAACAACAACAACCCGTTGCTTGATGCTACGATAGAAACGTAATCTGAAGTGAGAAAATCAGGAAGACATATCTCTTCAGAGACCATTTTGTTCGTTGTCACCTCGTATGAAACTAATAGGTTTGGCATTATTCTATTGAAAAAAGGATTGGTTTAGGAGTCTCCATGAGGGTGAGGCATGAAAGCGAGAGATATAGGAGGAAGCGAAAGAAGGGTCTGAGATAAGAGAGAGCCAGCGTTTTGAAACGCACCTGAGCCTGAATAGGAGAACAAGAGGTAGTCTTAGGAGGATTTCGATCCAAAGACAGTCTGGGAGATCATAACAATCATATGATGATTCTTGGTCGTGTTGGTCGTGTGGTTGTGTCTCTGACATTGTGGAGGCAGGTGAGTACGTCCCACTATGATGTATGTATCAAATCTTGCAAAAGATCTATAAGCATGTTGTGAGATTAGGGTTCTTATGAGTAATTGGGATTTAGGAGGTGGGGTTTGGTGAGAGGCTTATGGATTTGGGATTAAAGGTAATATGTGCTATTAATTGGGGAAGATTTCCTCCCATTTAAATAGTCTAATTTCCTCAAATATTTCTTTATTTGATTTTTTTATCTATGAAAAGACGAATATCTTTATTAAGATGAAGATAAATTCAATACATCCTAAGTCAAAACCGATTCAATGACTATTGAATCTTCTTTTACCCAAGCTAAAAAACTACTAATGCCTTTGACATTTTGAGCTAAAATATCCGTGGGTTTAATACCACCACGCCTAACATGTGAGACACAAGCATAGATCTAAAAACTTGCAGTCTATGACAAATCCCAGTGACAATATTAGAGATGGTTATCGGTGGATTACACAAACCTTGATTAGCATTAGAGAGTATAAGTGAGTCGCGGGTTTATTACCACCATGCCTAACATGGGTCGACACAAGCATAGATCTAAAAACTTGCAGTCTATGACAAATCCCAGTGACAATATTAGAGATGGTTAATGGTGGATTACACAGACCTTGAATAGCATTAGAGAGTATAAGGGCTTGATTGGTAGGAGGATTTTTGTTTTTGTTTTCAAAACAGTATAAAAACAATTTTTTAAAAATTGAACTTGAAACTAGTTTTCAGATAATAATTTTTATATTTTACATGTTTGGCTCCCACTTTTAAGAACAATTTTCAAAATACTAAAAACAAAAATAATTGTTTGGGAGACCGTTTCTATTTTTGAGATTTAAAAAAAAAAATTTACAAAAAGTAATGTGTAGAATTTGTAGATTACTTTTTTTTTTTTTTTTTGTGGATAATGATCAGGGAATAGAGCTCATCATTTTTTTTTAATGATAAGTTTCAAATTTGAAGTATGAAACTTTTTGTGATAAAGATAAACTCCTTAATTTAAGAGATAAAAGAGTTTGAACAAATATGTGGAGTTCACTGTTTTCAATTTATTTACAACTATGTCATTAAAAACATTTTTTATATCCTGAAAACATCCCCTTAGTTGTTTTCAAAATCCAGTTTTAAATCAGGAAAATAGGATACAGTTTTATGAAAACTGTATTTAGAAAATATTAGCCAAACAATAAATTCAAGTGTGGGACCCACCATTTTATGGATTGCAAAACAAAAAATTATATTTAAATACTCTTACCAAACAGCCCCTAAGTGAGTCGCTCTCAAAGTGCGCATCCCGTGTACCAATATCCCAAGCAAACTCCATGTACACCTTCCTCCACTGCTTTGGCTTCAGTTTCTAAAGGCTCCAAAGGGTAACAAAGCTTCTTGTTTTTTATATTTAACAATAACAAAATATATATATATATATATATATATATGAAAAATGTAATGTAATAAAAAGATTTAAATTACATAATTATAATACTGTGAGAAGATGTTATTAAAATGAATTCTTTAAAAAAAAAATTACCGTAATCGGTTGACTAATTTGAAAATATCCAAGAATACTAAAAAATATGTACTCCCCCATTTCCTTGTAACATGTTACATTAAGAGAGTGTGTTGTGTGTAATATAACTTGCACCACCCTCCCTTAAAGGTTACCATAGTTTTTGAGTAGAGTAGTGGTGTGTTTTGTGTTAGAACCCCTTTCCCTCTCCCTTGTGTATGTGAATTTGTTTCTCAAAAAAAAAAAAAAAAAAAGTTTAAATTATAAATTATTATATTGCTTCTGAAAAAAGTTTAAATTATTATATAATTTTAGAATTGTATCCTTTTTTTTTTCTTTTCAAATATAAGTATAATGCCTATATTATTGAAATCTAAATTTTAAGGAAACCTTTTAAATATTTATCATTTTTATATTTTTTTTAAGGCACATAACTGTAATTTCTAATTCCTATTTTACTTGTATTTATTAGCCCAAAACTAAAGAGTTTGTTCCAAATAGAATTAAATTTCATATTTTTCAACCAAAAAAATTAAGAAAAAAAATATGAAATTTTGAGCCCAAAACTAAAAAGACAACCTACCAAAAGAATCAATTTAAGGCTTAATTAGACCAAAATGGACTAAAGTAGACCGGATTAGACCAAATGGACCAACTAGGACCAAACACTACAAAAAACGCAGCTATAGCTGACATATAGCAAAAACGCAACTATAGGTGAAGTCTATAACCGCGTTTAAAAAACACCGCTATAGTCCAGCCGAATAATTTTTTTAAAGTATGACCTATAGGTCCAGCCAAATTATATATCTATTTTAAATATAATATACAGCTGAATAAAATAAAAATTTTTTTAGAGGAGGACCTATAATGAACCGAAATGCCACCTTTGATCTATCCCAACAAATACGTCACAACAATAAATACGAAGTTTCAACTTTTAGATAGTATATAAATTGACTTGTTATTGTACAATTGCACGACATTATATGTTAAAAAATTTTAAAGGAGATATGTGGCTTTTATTCTCTCACATTCACTTTTTTACTCCCAATTTTACAAATCCATTTATATGTTTTAACTTTTAAATGCAGACAATATCTTTTCCTATTTTAAAATATGTATATCAGCATCAATTGTGATTGTTGTGTAAAACAGCATATGTAAAATAAGTGTAGAAGTTTCTCTTTCATTTTTACAGCCGCCTTATGAATGACCAATATTTTGAACATGAAATGAGTCTCAACTAGTGAAAAACTGAAAATTGGAAAATACTACAACAAAGCTCGAATATTCCATTTGCACAACCAGTGTGCATGGACATCTCATAGAAATGTGATAATAGGCGGGACTACCTAATATTTGTTGTTGGGGTCCATATAACCGGTCATTCTTGTAGATTTTGTCATCAAATCTCCGCTCTGTCTTGTAGCTCTGAATAGAGGGGAAAAGTGCCAAATATTTGATATGTCAACAACACAATGGATGTGACCAAGATTACAAGCTACATGACTTCAACTTTATTTTTCAAATCTGTTTTCTGTTTGGCTAACAAACAATAAAATTTTGTTGAATATCATCCTATGTCCACAATATCCCCAACAACTTCCTGAATTTGAAACCATTCTGTGGCCAAACATTTCCCAAGTATATACAAATGAACAGGAATTAAGAACAGTGAGTCTTTTGTTTCCACTCTTTAAGATTCTGCTGGCATAAAAAATTACTTGCTTACTTTCCACCCTGCAGCAAAACTTAAGACATTCACATTTTTTTTGTTTTTCTTTAGTATTTTACTAGGACATTCACATAATTGTTGCCGCATTGAGCCAAGTTATCAACAGGGTTTAAATCAAATTTTAGAAACTGTATAAAACTCAAAACTAATTAAAAGGTCATTTACAGTTTTCATTCTCCAATTCAGCCCTACTTATGTAACACTTACACAAAATCATGTAAAATAGAAAGCTCAATGTACTTAACAAGGCTAGAAGCCAGTAGAATTTGTCTAGGCAAGCTTCATTCATGTTGTCAGAGAACCAGCCATGCCCTTCTTTTGAGCTGGTAAAGATTTCGACAAGGGAAATTGATAAGGCACTCAAGTAGCTTCCCACACCAAAAACACTAGTGTATAGAGCAAATCCCATGGTTCTCATTCTAACAGGAACTTCATTGTAAAAGAACTCTTGCATCCCAACAACAGTGAAAATGTCTGAAATGCCCAAGAGAACGTATTGAGGCAGCAACCAAAAGATGCTTAGGGGTACCGTTTCTGATTGTGATTCAAGTTTTCCCATATTTCTGCTAATCTCCAGCCTCTTTGTTTCAACAATTGCTGCAATGATCATGGCTATGATAGAGAGAAACATTCCTATCCCCATTCTTTTCATTACACTAATACCTTTTTCATCACGAGTTATCAGTTGTGTAATTGGGATCAAAATCTTGTCATATAAAGGCATTAGAAGAATTATAGACAATGTAATAGCACTCTGTAGTGTAGCCGGTGGAATCTTGAAGCTTCCAATGTTCCTCTTCATTTTCATACCTTGTTTAGTAAAGAATGTTGCAGGTTGTTGAAAAATTACTGCAAACATTAGAAGCATTGTCCATATGGGCAAAAGCCGCAGCACTACTTTCACTTTGACAAACATGTGTACACCATTTTTTGGGTTCGCTTCCAAGTCCTTTATGCTGTCAAACTCTTCACGACAAAGTGGTTTCTCTTGAAGCCTACAAACAAACAAGATCTGTCATTGAAAAGTTCTGTCTTGAGCACAAACAAGTAAGAATTGTCATTATAAAATGAAGATACCTTGAAATTAATACAATAAAACTTACTCTAGCTCAACCTTATCAGCTTTGTAATTTGATAACTTGACTTCACAGTGCATAAATTTTGATTTGGCTGCTTTGAAAGCTTGAACTATGCTCTCAAAGGGATTATTACAGATAGCATCATTTTGTTTTTAAATAAACATCTGTCTTCCACAACAGAAAAATGCAACCGATGTTACCATTGCTGTCATGGGAATGGCAAATCCCAGTACCCAACCAAAGGTATCTTGGATGTAGGACATAACTGTGACACCCAACAGGCTTCCACTACAAACACCAAAATACCACCATTGGAAGAATGTACTCTTTTTATGAGACTTATTCTCGTTTTTGCTACAGGGCAATTCCTCGTCATCATCGAGTTGATCTGCTCCAAAGGCTTGCAATGATGGGTTATATGCACCTTGGCCTATTGAAACCAAGTATAGTGACAAAAAAAGAAATGAAGAAGACATTGTTTTGTTTGTAGAAGAAGACCATGCCCATGCCAATGCTGTTGATGATGTCAATGCCACAAGCCCCTAAAAATGAAAAACATTGTAAGAACAAAATATATAATATCATCTTGATTATATTGCAAAAGCTTTCATAGACAGGCAATATATACATAATTTAATTGTAATATATATATATATATATATAGAGAGAGAGAGAGAGAGAGAGACTTTATTATCCACCACGAGACATAAGACTAATGCTTAAAAAAGCCACAAAACTTAATGCTCTCTTTCTCTTGCCTGTGTACTACCGCGGCGGCTTTTGCTGTTACTCGTTATTTTCAAAAATAAAAATGTGACTTCTCTATTGCCAGTGACCTTAAGGCCTAGCAGCACCTGCTCCCTCGTGGGACTTAGTCCCAGGAATAAAATCATTTCACTTACAAATAACAAAAAAGTGACTTTCCTATTTTTGGTAAATATTGTGTCGTTGATTTTTTCAAGTTATACAGAGGAAATTGATACCATTATTTCCAATTGAGTTTGTAAGTTATTATCAGCATTTGAGGCTGGCCTATCCTTAACGAACTCTTTTCTCTTGTTTTGAGAATCACAAGTGATTCTTTATTATTAAGTAACAAAAAAAGGTAATAAAAGTGGTGTTAGCTTTTTGTAAAGATTAGTCATTTAATTGATTAATTTTCTGCTCACAGTACTGCAACCTTTTTATTCTGCTACCATTACCAATAAATCTCCTTGACAAAACTACAATCCATGGTATTCATTAGTGACAAAAACACAGTGCTAGGTGTTGAAATTTCACTAAAGAGAAGACATCTTTTTCATAGGTTCCCAGTTAAATATAAGTTAATTTCCTACAAAAGTGAGAGTTTTTTGCACTAGGCACGAATGTCACCCACAATCGTAACAAATTTTCTTGATTCAAAATCCAAGCAATCACGTACCCAGTCATGAGGTCATAATTTCCTCATACTCAAAGGAAGCAAAGTGGCAAACTTTAAAGTTCTGGCTCTGTAGTTGTCTGGCCCCCATGACACACACGCACACACAAGGTCATTGGGTAATGAACTCTTAAAGGAGTTAAAAGCAACTCTTGAAAAGCAGTAAAGACTTTTGACCATTAAAAATAAAAATAGCAATAAAATGGTCTAATCAAACCATTATTATGGTAATCAGCAATCACTCAGGAGAACAAGAACTATTGAAATTAACTTATTTAATCTTAGCAAGATTAAACATTCATTTCACTCAAGGGCTATCAGATAGTGGGCGCTAATCTTGGAAGCAGCTTGGCATGCACTTGCTGATATAGTGATATTCAATTGGTGACAAAGTCTTAGGCAAATAAATGGCTCTTCTTATTCCTTAATCATCACAAAAATTAATAAATTCTAATGGCCCCCAAAAGTTTACCAGTTAGTCTTCTAAATTTTAAGGATACTAGCTGCGAACCCGCACGTTGCGCGTGATAATTATTTTTATGGTGGTTTTATTAAAAAAAAATTTACAATTTAAATTAATCTAATAATGAATAATGTATTTCGTAATTATATTTTTTATTTATTATAGGAACAATCATAAATGCAAAATAGGAACAATCCAAAACACCAAAAAAACGTAAACTAAAAAAAATTTGTAAAACTTAACAATGATTAATTGAACCAATATTATGATAAAATTTTGTTTTTGATAATCTATTAAGGTTATTTTTTTTTGTAGAAATTATAATTTCAACCACCCAAAACATATTATCAAATAAACAATTATTAGCAAAATCTAAGAATTAAATTTCTATACATGCATTGTTATAAAATAATAATAATTAAAATAAAATTGCAAAAGTTAAAATTTGTCACCTATCCGATTATTTTCGTTTGGTTAACCTTTGTTTTTCTTTAAATGAATGGCATTATAGAGTATTTCTAATACAACTATTAAGAGTACTTTGTCCACCACAAAGGATTAGAAAATAAACAAAAATTAGTAAAGTCTTATAGTTTAACATTTAAATTGAGTACTATAAAAAATCATGCATGTAACAGAATAAATACCAAATTATCAAAATTATGTTATGTAATAGAATAATATTATATTTTTATATGCTATATTTAATTCTTTAGAATGCAATAGGATAACATTTAACAATCAAAGAAAAAAAAGAAAAAGAAAAACAACAACAACAATTTAAAAAATAAAACTAAATCGCATTAACCCAAAATAGAGTTTTAAAGAATATAAAAAATTATCAACCTACAGTAGAGATGTAAGAAAAAAAATATCCACCAAAAAATTTAGAGAGAGAGAGAACCATTTTTTTTGTGAGGGAAAACTATGCATAGAATAAAAGAGATAGTGACAAATTTATAGTAAGAGTATGTGAATAAGAAGAGACAAAAATAAAGGAAGAGGAAGGGAAATAGGAATAATGGTATTAATGTTGAGGGTAGTGGGGAGATGAAAATGTAAGGAAGGGAGAAAGATTGAAGAAGTAGTGGGGAGATGAAATAGTAAGGGAGAGAGAAAGGTTGGAAAGGTGTAAATATTAAAAATAAATAAATGTTAAAAAAATTATAGGAAAATTGGAAAGAAAAAAAAAAAAAAAAAAAAAAAAAAAACCCTAAAGCTTGAAATGCTTCAACTTTTTTTTTTTCTTCCTTTAAGTTGAAAAGGCTCACATAAAACCCTAAAACTGAACTAAAAAGGTTTTGAGTTGAGCTTGATAGTGGAACTAAATAAATAAGAGGTGGGCTGGATTAATTATACAGATTTATTATAGGGTGATAGTGGAAGTAAATAAATATGTAGTGGGCTAGATTTATTATAGGGTGATAGTGGAAGTAAATATAATAAGTAGTGGGCTGCATTTATAGGGCTGAAAATTGTAAAAAAACATTTAAAAATTGTAAAACAAATTATATTTATAAATAAAAAAATGACGTGGCAGCTGATGTGGCGCAATGTGAGAGCAGCAGCATTAAACGCTATGCTTCAGCTTTTAGTAATATATAGATTAATTTTATAATTCAATTGGGTGGTGAATCTCCATAATCACAATGATTATCTAATCATCTTTTAAAGCCTTAAATAATTAGCCACACCTTGATAAGTAAACTTCTAGAAACAAGCTATGCAATATTAATAAATTGCAATCTCCATTCACTCGTGGGAATCACGGCCAAGTATTGTGATAATAACACTAACATTAATAACAATTAACAACAACAACAAATCAAAGAACTGTGCCATGCACTCAGAATCAAATTAAATAAAAAAAATAAGAGAGAATTAAGAAGAGAGGAGTGACTCACAGCAGCATAGAGGAAAGAAGAGTTCAATATGGTGGAATATCTATCCCAATAAGAGTCAGCAAGAGGTGCCACTAGCAGTGGCAACATAGAAGTAAACCCACACCAACTGTTAACCGCTTTGGCTGCAGAAGAGTTGATCATCTTCACAACATCTGTGAGATAAGTCACTAAATTTGATGCCACCCCTTTGAATGCAAACCTCTCCATACCAGCTAGCACTGTTACTTCAGCCATAAACAGATCAAATGAGAACTCTATTACACACATACACATTAACTAGGACATTATGAGGAAACAAATTAAGTTCATAACAAATATATATCCAAAGCTACAGCTATAGAATGGAGCACTTGTATATACCAAGGTGTAAAAATCCCCCATATGGGTTTTAGAGAACTTACTAGACCCAAATAAGGGTGTTCAAGGTTGAGAAAAATCATGTTTTATGGTTGAAAAAAAAGAGAGAAATTAGGGTGATGGTATATATACTTAATTATTACCTATTAGAAGAATGCATGACTTGCTTAGTCCCTTTGTTCTCTGACCTCCAGCCATGAGTGAAGAGAAGGAATCAACTATCTGGAATCAAAGAGCCAATAAATAAGAGGGAGGTGAAAATTGAAGCAAGAACAAGTTGTAGCTATTTTGTCATTTTTATAATCAACGTAAGTAAGTTGCTTTCACCATCCAAAAACAGTTGCACCACTCATTATTGGCTCATATCTTGTTAATTACCCCTTATATGTGTGTCCAAGGTTTTCTTTCCAAGCTCTTAATGGGACACTATAACGCTAAAGCTTTTCAAACATTGGTTGTATTTTTATATCAACAAAAACTAATAATAAGTTTCCACTAAGATCAGCTTGGACATGGTGTCACGGCGACGTTATCGAGAAAAAAAAAATAAAAGAAAAAATGTCGACATGCGATGCAAAACCAAATACACAGCCTCAAGTATGTGAGTTTGATTTATGGATAGCCACCTGGCATCAATGACACGTCAATGTGCACACCTGTACAAACATTTCGAACGAAGATTTTCGAAGTTACAAGTATAGGATTCGATATGATATTGTGAATGATGATATAAATTACACTTTTTTGTCTAGATAAAGTCATGTAATTAATATCAATTGAAAACGAATATAACATAAACAGTCAAAAAGCTTTTACTAGGAAGATCTTGTATTGGAATATTCGCGCAAGTCATTTTTGGTGACAATGAAGAAGTTCAGATTGTTTTCGTGAGGCCGATACTTGTGCTGATTTTTTGGCTCGGTTAGGATCTCACCAGGATAGTACTTTTGTTTTATTTCATGACCTGCCTGTGGTTTTGTTGGATTTGTTAAGCTCTGATAGAGCTGGTATGTACCATAGCAGATACACTTTTGATCTGCCTTGTTCCCCTTAGTTCTTTTCGTTAATGAAGTTCCTTTTTACCAAAAAAAGAAAAAAAAAAAAAGAAAAAAAAGAAGAAGTTCAGATTAATATTTTTTTTTTTTCATGTAATACCACATGAAAACGAGTATAGCATAAACAGTCAAAAAGCTTTTACTATATATATAGGAGGATCTTGTTGGAATATTCGAGTTATTTTTTGTCATGTGGTTGATGAAGTTGTTCAAATTAATATTTAGTAGTGATAAAAAAAAAATTTATTATAATATATTATATGTGCGCACCAAAGAGAAGATGGTTGGGCCTGATCTCACTTGGGCTCACAACTAATTTGTGAAGTGGGCTTTTAGGATTTTCTACGTTGGGTCGTTCTCGGCATAGAGACTCGACCGATATTGCTCCTCTCTCCTTTTCTCTCTCTCTCAATTACTCTTCTCTCTATACTCTCTTTTCTTGAGAACCTTTCCACCCCCTTTCTCTCCGCCCTCTTCTCCTATTTATAGCTCTAGATTAGTGGAGAGATCATGATTAATGCCCCAGTTAGTGCAATTGGAGGTCCAATATCATTAGTTGTAAGTGGGTGGTTAGGTGGGGGTGGAATGTGGCTTTGGAACTTGGTTCCAACTCAAGTAAGAATGCTTGGTAGTGATGTTCCCTGGGAACTGACGAGCATGCTATCATGTGTTCAGGATTTAGTTTTTATTTATTATTCGGGAAAGTTATGCCGAGCGACAGTCAGGTGATGAAACTTGGGCTTATAGCTTGTGAGGGTAGAGTAGTAAGAGATTGGAGGTACAGGCCATGTTGCTGGGCTTGAATCTAAGGCCCAAATGGGTCATGGTACCTGGGTGCCGTACATTAGACCCCCCTTGATTCATGCCCGACTATCGGGAAGAATCAAGGAACCAAAAAGGCATTCTCGTTTCAGGAGATCAACAAGTAGAGATTTGGGCGGTTAAGGGAACTCATTAATGCTCTCTCAAAAGACGTGCCGTTCCGGGGCACTAGGCTCAGTTGTCATTATTACCTGACAGTTCATGAACCAAAGTGACGCGCGTGTTGGCTGTCATTGGCATGCGTAGAGTTTTTCGTTAATCGTGCCTATTTATTGCTGATTAAACGTCTCCCTGTCCTTTGTGGTCTCTATAAATAGTTCATCCCAAAATGTTCTTTCACTTTTTCACTCCCCATTTCCTGAGTTTACTCTTTGCCGAGCATTCATCTGAGCGCTTACTCACCAGTCCAGAGACCCTTCCTCCCTTAGAGCCCAAAGTAAGTTTTCTACCCTTTCCCTTTTACTTCGGTTCCTTTCTTCGAGTTTCTTTCTTCAATATTAGGCTTTGAAATGGGTTTTGCTTTTCTTCTGGATACCCCGATGTCCTTAGCCATATTTAGGCAAAAGTTTGATATCCCCAATGATGTGGAGGTGGCGTACTGCCAAGAGAGCGAAATTGCTCTCCACCGAGGGCATGGTACTGCTTTCTTCCCCCTAATGGCCATTCTAGAGGGTGGGGTTAGGTTCCCCGTGGACCCCCTTTTAGTTAGCACACTTAGGTATTATGGACTGTGCCCCGACCAACTCCCAACCAATTTTTACCGGGTAGTTAGTTGTGTCAGTAGGTTGAACCACACATTTGGTTTACAATTAGATCACCATGACATAAACCACATGTATAGTCTTTGTGGGAATAAGAATACCAACTATTACTTAAAAACTAGAGATGTACGGGTGCGGCTTATATCATGCCTACCCGATTCAAATAGGAATTCAGCCGAGGAGTACGTCTGGGTGCGCGGCAATTGGTTTGCCAGAGAAATTCCCTGCCCCTTTTCACGGCGCGAAGTGGGTTCGTACCGATCTCTAACTTGACCGTTTTTCTACTTATGGTAGTTTTATTTATTTAGTTGTGTGTATATATATACATTTTTTTTTTATATTGCATCTCATTTTCTTGTATGAATATGTATATGTATATTCTCTTTGTAGAGGGTAAAGTGTTTGTCCTGGACATTAGGGTAGTTCACGTCAGGGACCTGAATTTTATTCTTCGGTCCGAGATATACGTCCATTAGGACGGACAGCTCTGAGTGTCACATCTAATTCTCGGGGTTGAACCGGTTTATTCTACCTTGCAGTCCTTCAAACAAGCGCTCTTGGTTGATGGCCCCCTTTTATCATATATAAACGTTCGACACACGAACTTCCTTCCGCCGAGGTTTACAGTTGGTGAAGCTAGGGATCTGGGTAGGCGATACACCTGTTTGGATGAGCTTGCACCGTTGCGGGACGAGTCAACAGAGCGTGTGTCCCGGCATCTCTGAGAGCTTGCCCACGAACCTGTCCAGGAAGAAGGAGCCCCCATACCAGAAGAACCCGTACAGCCCGAAGAACTCGTTGAACCCGAGGCTCCCGTAGAGGAAGCCGAGCAAGTTGTTGTTAACATAACCCACCTTTCAGATACCGAGCCCAACCTTAGCGAAGATATGGTGACCCGGAGGGTTATGACCATAGACCGTTTCGTGCCCGGCGCGAGGCAAGCCGTGCAGTAGCCACCCCTGCAAAGCTAAGTTCAAACGCCTCCTTCCCCACCTCCTCAATTCGGACGGGTCCGGAAGAAGCAAAAGGTTGCCGAGCAAACATCTACTGGCCCGGGAGATGCAGCAGTTCGGACTCCTCCCCGACCAATCGGCGGCATTGTCATTCAAGAGCCCTAAACCCAAGTCAGACCGAGCGTAGCGTCCTCCTCCCAAGCCGCGCAGGCTTGGAAGCCTAAGTTTCTGTTGGACGGCAAGCCACTTCCCGCTTATGCTTGTGTGCAGATCTAGGAGAAAGGTGAAGGGGGCCGCATTGCCCAGACCCTAGCACAAGGCCTCCTTCTGCCCAAAGATGTGCACGCCTTCGAAGAAGGGTAGAAGGAGTCTATGGGGCGGAGGTTGCAATGGCATACTATCGCGATAATCCTTCACCTATTAAAAAATAAAATTTTTTATTTTTTATTTATTATTATTATTTTTTTAATATTCACTACCTTTTATTTACCATTCGCTTCATTGCCGCACTAATTTTTGCTGCTTTGTTAGGCTGCTCAACTGGCCTATATCCTTAATGATTGCGCAAAAGAACTTGCTGAGGAGGTTGATCGGGAGAGGGCTGCAAAGGAGACAGCTGTTAAAACAACTAAGGAGAAATTAAAGGCGGCTAATACTGCCGAGAAAAAAGCTGCTGTTGCAGAGAAGAGCAGGGCAATCGCGGAAAAAAGGTACACGGAACTCTTGGCCAAGTAGAACGAGACGAACCTTAAGCTAGTCGAGGAAATCAGTTTGAACACTACTCAAGCCGAGGAACTTGTCGACCTGAGAGCGGCTTTGGAGGCTTGCGAGGAGAAATGGTACAATGAAGGGTTCGCTGATGTCGAGAATTTCGCGGAGCCGGTTGTTAATCAGGCCCGAAGGTCGGGTTTCGAGGCCGGATGGTTTGCCGCTCTTTAGGTTTTGGGGGTCCCTGAGGATTCCCCTTTGAGAGATCCCGGTTAGATACCCTTCCTGAGCTCCACCCCTGCCGCGCAGAAACCCCCGGTGCCTATTGACGAGGAAGAAACGACAAACATGAGGGAACTGGTGGAACAGATTGATGCCCATGCGGTGCTAGATGAGGCTGAAGCCACCAGCATCCCTCGCGCTTAAGATCAGCCCGGTGGGGATCTACTTTCTCCTGTGGCTGCCCAGTAGCAGAACGATGCGGCTGACCAGACAGCACCCCCCGTTCCATCAACTTAATTGCCGAACTGACTCTTTCATACTTTTATTTCTTTTTGTTTTCTAATAATATTTCCTTTTAAGTAGATTTGCCTACGTCACCGGGCTGTGGTGATTGAACAATTTGTTTATTTCTCGGGGATGACCCGTACACAGTTGTTGGGTTGGGCGACAAAACATTGATTTTATTTTTCTGTTAGCTTTATTTAGATAATTGTTTATTCTTCGTACGTTTGCCTTGATTATATTCGTGAATGTGTAGCTACTGCTTTGTTCTGTGTTGTTACTTTCCTTTTCTTTTTTCTTTTTTATATAAGGTTTCCACTCGCTCGGTGATAGTGATCGAACCGAGAATGAGGTTTTTGTCCTTAGGATTTTCTTTTATGTATAAGGCTTCCACCTGCTCGGTGATAATGATCGAACCGAGAATGAGGTTTCTGTCCTTAGGATTTTCTTTTATATATAAGGCTTCCACCTGCTCGGTGATAGTGATCGAACCGAGAATGAGGTTTCTGTCCTTAGGATTTCTTTATAAGGTTTCCACCTGCTCGGTGATAGTGATCGAATCGAGAATGAGGTTTCTGTCCTTAGGATTTTCTTTTATATATAAGGCTTCCACCTGCTCGGTGATAGTGATCGAACCGAGAATGAGGTTTTTGTCCTTAGGATTTTTTTTATTATTATTTTTATATATAAAACGTTATCCAGTGATACTAAATAAGTAATAATGGAATTGAATAGAACTACAACTTGAATCGTCAGTGGTAAAACTTCTTAAGATTATACAATGTACAAATTCAGACTTACATTTTCATGCACGGGTAGTCAGTGGTAGAACTTCTTAAGGTTATGGACATTCCATGGCCGGGGGAGTGGCCTTTCATTAAGATCTTCTAAAAAGTATGTTCCCACACCCGCAATGGCAGTAACTCTGTACGGTCCCTCCCAGGCTTGAGCTAACTTCTCGACACTTGTGTCTCGCATATTCCCCACGACTTTTCTCAGCACCAAGTCTCCCGCACTGAATTCTCTAGCTTTTACATCTCAGTTGTATCGCTGAGCAAGCCTCTTTTGATACTCTGCCAGTCGTATGGTTGCGGCTTCTCGACATTCCTCCAACCAGTCCAGGCGTTCTACCATTAGCTTGTTGTTTTGAACGGGATCGAATCCTGCAACACGTGCACTGCATAAGTTCAATTCGGCCGGTATCATAGCTTCCGCTCCGTAAGTTAAGGAGAATGGGGTCTCCCTTGTTGACCTTCTGGGAGTTGTACGGTAAGCCCACAAGACGTTAGGTAACTCCTCTGCCCATCTTCCCTTTGTCCCGTCCAATCTTCTTTTCAACCCGTTCAAGATTGCCTTGTTGGTTGCTTCAGCTTAGCCGTTGCTCTATGGATACGCCAGGGTAGAATACTTATTTTTGATGCCGAGATTGCCACAAAAGGCGCGAAAAGCTTTACTGTCAAACTGTAGCCCGTTGTCTGATATCAGTGAGTCTGGCACCCCAAATCTCGTGATTATGTTTTTCCACATAAACCTCTTCACATCTACATCCCGAACATTAGCTAAAGCCTCGACTTTTGCCCATTTTGTGAAGTAGTCAACCGCCACTAACACAAATCTGCGATTACCTGTTGCACGGGGAAATGGGTCAAGGATGTCTAGTCCCCATTGCGCGAACGGCCATGGACTACTGGCGGGATTCAGATGACCTGTTGGTTGGTGAATCAGTGGAGCGTACTTTTGGCATTGCTCGCATTTACGCACATATTCGGCTGCGTCTTTCTGCATTTTCGACCACCAAAATCCCTGTGCCATTGCTCGGTGCGCTAGTGAGCGCCCCCTACATGACTGCCGCAGACCCCGACATGCAACTCGGACAGAAGCTCATTTATTTTATCGGGGTGCAAGCATAAAAGGTATGGTCTTCCAAAAGACCTCCGGTATAACTTGCGATCTGCTGACAACCAATACCTGGGAGCCAATTGCTGGATCTTTTTGGCCTCCTTCTCATCGTCCGGTACTTGGTCTTCAGCCAAGAAGTTAACAATGGGGTCCATCCAACATGACCCGGCTGCTACAATCACGGCGATGCCGACCCCAGCAGTAATGACATCATTCGCCATATTAATACTTGGCTCCCTTTATAAGCTCAACTTTAATAAGCCGAGGAACTTCCCCGGTCACTAACGAGGCTAACGTGGCAAGTGAGTCGGCGTGTCTGTTCTGTGCTCGACCAACTTGGGCCACCTTCACCGTACAAAACTTGCTGATGGTCTGCTTTACTGCGTGCAAGTAAGCTTTCATCCACGAGTCCCGAGCTTCAAAGCTGCCATATACCTAATAGACAACCAGCTGAGAGTCAGAATAGATTTCCACATCTCGGGCACCTAAGCACAAAATGGTCCTTAACCCGGCAAGAAAGGCTTCATACTCGGCCTTGTTGTTTGAGGCTTTAAATCCCAATCTAAAGGAGTGCTTCAGCCGTATTCCCTCCAGAGTAACTATGACGATTCCGGCACTAGACCCTGTGGCACTTGAAGCACCATCCACGAACACTTTCCAAGGGTGGTTCTCTACATGGCAAACTACCTTCCAGTCATTTTTTGGGGAAAAACTCCGCAACAAAGTCGGCAAGGACCTGGCCCTTTATCAAGCTTCATGGCCGGTACCGTATGTCAAAGGCACCTAGCCGGGTCCCCCATTTGGCTATTTGGCCTGTGAAATCCGACCTCTTCAACAATGACTGTAAAGGATATTTGGTTAGGACGAACACAGTATAAGCCTGAAAGTAATGCGGCAGTTTCCTCGTAGCGTGCACTAGGGCTAACACCAGCTTCTCCAAGGGCAGGTACCTTGTCTCGGCATCGACCAGGGTTTTGTTGATGTAATACACCAGTTGTTGTACTCCTCGGTCTCTTAATAGCACGGCGCTCACGGCATGGTCAGATATCGAGAGGTACATGAATAAGTCCTCCCCGGAATCCGAGGCCGTTAACATGGGTGCTTGCAGCAGATAATCCTTCAAATCGCAAAAAGCTTTGTCGCATTCCTCATTCCACTGAAATCTCTTCCACTTCTTCAAACGCTGATAGAATGGTCTACAGTGGTCAGCAAACTTGGAAATAAACTGGTTCAGTACGACTAACATCCCGGTCAGTATTTGCACTTCTTTCGGATTGCTCGGTGGTCTGAGTCGATTCACGGCCTCGATCTGATCGGGGTTGGCCTCAATCCCCCGATTGGTGATCAGATACCCCAGGAACTTACCGGCCCCCACACCAAAAGTACACTTCTCAGCATTTAGGCGCAGCTTATGTTGCCGAAGTACTTCAAACACTTCTTGAAGATCTTCGACATGTCGTGCTTCCTGCTTACTTTTTACCACCATATCGTCAATGTATACTTCTACCGTACTCCCTATTTTATCCCGGAATATCCTGGTCATCATCCGTTGATATGTGGCTTCGGCGTTCTTCAATCCAAATGGCATCATATTGTAGTGATAGTTAGCATCTGGGGAGATGAATGCTGTCTTTTCTCGGTCCTCGGGTGCCAGGGCAATCTGATTGTACCCCTGAAAGCATCCAAGAAGCTCATCCTTAGGTGCCCGTATGTGGCGTCTACCAACTAATTGATCTTCGGCATTGGGAACGAATCTTTCGGGCATGCTCAGTTCAAGTTCGTGAAATCCACACACACTCTCCATTTGCCATTCTTCTTCTTTACCACCACGGTATTTGCTAGCCACTCCGGGAAAAAGATCTCCCTTATCACCCTTGCTTCCTTCAGTCTTTGGACTTCCGACTTTACAGCATCCACATGCTCCTTTGCCGCTCTCCATGGATTTTGCTTCTTTGGGGGAAATGATGGGTCCACATTAAGCCTATGGACAATAAATTCAGGGTCCACCCCGAGCACTTCATATAGGCTCCAAGAAAAAACATCCACATTCTGCATAAGGAACAACAATACTTCTACCTTATCATTTTTCTTCAAACTCGTCCCTATTTGAAAATACCTGTCAGTATCTGGCAAGATTTTGACCTTTACCAACGTCTCGGCATAACTAGCCCCCGCTTCTTCTCGGGGCATCTGTAATTGATATAAAGATGCCTCCTCGGTGGTTTCCTTCTGCTCGGCCTGCTGGCTCTTCCAACTAGTAGCGGCAACGAGGCATTGCCTGGTCACTTGTTGGTTTCCTCGTACTACGGCAACGCCTTGTTCGGTAGGAAACTTAACTTTCACGTGCAAGGTGGACGGAACAGCCCCCATTGCATGAATCCACGGCCTTCCCAGGATCGCCATGTACGGGGAGAACGATCTGACTACTATGAAGGTTACCGTAACTTCCTTACCTTCCATATTTACAGGCAATGAAATTTGACCCTCAGGAATCACCACCCTTCCATCGAATGAGACCAACGGCGTATCATACTTCGTCAAGACCTGGCTTTTCATCTCGAGCCCTTCGAACAGGACCGGGTACATTACTTCGGCCCCGCTTCCTTGGTCTATCATCTCCCTTTTAACTAAGAAGCTGCTTATCCGCGCTGTTACCATTAACGCGTCATCGTGCGGTTGAATCATTCCCTCTATATCTTCTTCGCCAAAAGAGATAGGCACTCGGCCCACTTTTAGCCTCTTCTCGGGAGGATGTTTTACCAAGCAGTTTTCTTTGGGTGCCACTGTCAACACCCCTCTTCGGGTCGTCGGCGCTCTGCTCGGGGCAACATGTATGACCTTAATTACCCCTAACAGTGGCGAGAGAAGGTTCCCTTTTTGCTAGGCGCCATGTTCGGTATCCCGGTTTACGGAGTCTACTACGAACTCTTCCAAATGTCCCGCCTTCACCAGTTGCCCTAGGTGATCTTTCAATACCCGACACTGCTCGGTGGTGTGTCCCTTATCCCTGTGGTATGTGTAATACAAATTTGATTCCTCCTAGACGGGTCGCCTCCCATCTTGTTTGGCCACCTAAAGAACGGTTCATTATTAATCCGGTCCACAATCTTGTGTATCGGCTCCTTGAATGCCACATTCACCCCTCCCAACGGTGCTTCCATTCCCTACATCCCCAAATCCTTCTGCGATCTCGGGGGAAAAGTGCCCTGCCGAGGACGATTCAGCAACGGGGCCTTGCCCTTACTCTGCAGCCGATCGTCCTCAAGGCATTTATACTCCTCAATGCGCCTCATAAGTTGCCTCATATCCTTCGGAGGTCTTTTCGTCAACAACTCCCGTAGTTCGGAGTCTTCAGGTAACCCCATCCTAAAGGTGCTTGCTGTAATCTTCTTGTTACCCCCGCCGATCTCGTTGTAAAGTTTCCAATACCGACTAGCGTAACTCCGAAGTGTTTCACCGACCCTCTTCTTCATGGACAGTAACACGTCCACCAGTTGCGGCACTCGGCTGCACGTCACGAACCGGGCGCCGAACTCCTGGATCAGCTCCGCAAAGCTGTGGATGGAACCTTTTCGCAGCCCGTTGAACCATCTTAACGCCGTGGGCCCGAGACTTGAGGGGAACACTTTACACATCAACTCATCATTATGTGTGTGTAGAGACATCATGTGGATATAATGACTAACGTGCTCTACCAGGTCCGTTTTCCCATCATAGGAGCTAAACGGTGGCCGTGTAAATCTGCTCAGCATTAGGGCCCGCTCAATATCATCCGAGAATGGCGACCGGGCTGCCCTTCTTAAGGCATGACTCATAGCATCCATGGTAGCGTTGTAGGGCCGTCACTCATTTTGGGAATCTGATCCTCGGTCAGCATATCCTTGCGATCGTGAACGATCCCGGCGATGACGCGACTCTCGGGAATGAGAACAGTTCCTGCACCGGCATGACTCTCGGGAAAGGGAACGATTTCGGCTTGGACGGGAGCTGGACTGGTTGGATCCCTCCCCCCGTCGATTTCCCACACTAGCATCCCTCCTTTACCGGTCATCTCGGTCCCTTCTACAGCGCCTATCTCTCGCCTCCAACTCCAAATGCCTCATCAGTCTGCGCAACCGCTCCAACTCTTGATCCCTTTCGTCTATTTGCTTGTGACCTGATGCACCTGAAACTGTTCGGTGTGTCTGATATGACCCTTCTCCGAGACCGGATTGTTCCTCTTCTTGCTCGAGCTCCCTATCCTCATGTATTTTCTGTCTTCTCTCCCGCCTTGTGGATCCCCGAGAAGATCCTACAGAGCCGCTTTCAGCGCGGCCTCTCAAACGCCCTTTAGACATTCTCCTGCGCGCGAATCTCTGTCGAACCACGACTTTGTAGGAGATTCCCACAGACGGCGCCAATTGTGCACACCAAAGAGGAGATGGTTGGGCCTAATCTCACTTGGGCTCACAACTAATTTGTGAAATGGGCTTTTAGGATTTCCTACGTTGGGTCGTTCTCGGCACAGAGACTCGACCAATATTGCTCCTCTCTCCTTTTTTCTCTCTCTCAATTACTCTTCTCTCTATACTCTCTTTTCTTGAGAACCTTTCCACCCCCTTTCTCTCCCCCCTCTTCTCCTATTTATAGCCCTAGATTAGTGGAGAGATCATGATTAATGCCCCAGTTAGTGCAATTGGAGGTCCAATATCATCAGTTGTAAGTGGGTGGTTAGGTGGGGGTGGAATGTGGCTTTGGAACTTGGTTCTAACTCAAGTAAGAATGCTCAGTAGTGATGTTCCCTAGGAACTGCCGAGCATGCTATCGTGTGTTTGGGATTTAGTTTTTCTTTATTATTCGGGAACGTTATGCCGAGCGACAGTCAGGTGATGAAACTTGGGCTTATAGCTTGTGAGGGTAGAGTAGTAAGAGATTGGAGGTACGGGCCATGCTGCTGGGCCTGAATCTAAGGCCCAAATGGGTCATGGTACCTGGGTGCCGTACATTATATATTGTCAAGCCTAAACTTTTTGTGTTAAGTTAAGGTGGCAGCAATATAACATATAAAATCCTCACAAAGAAACTCCAAAAATTAAAGTATTAAAAACCCAACATGTGCTTAAGCTGATAAATTCTATCTAAACCTTATTAAATTTTTCTTTACACATAAGAATGATAGCAAGCAATTAATCAAATCAAGAACAAAAGGAAAAGAGAAAAAGAATGCAACCAAACATATAATATGACGTATACAATTGTAAATCATACACAAAATGCAGACTTGTTTGGGAAAAAAAATACTTATATATGCAATCCAAGCAAGATTCCTTTTTGACTGAGTTTATCTCCATGCACCTAACTCGTACCCTATTCGATGACGCCATTTTTTCTGGTAATGTTTGTGCTGTCATAACTCATAATTTCATCATTTCATTGACAGCCATGAATTTCAACTTTACTACCTTTTGTCTAATGCAATCCTACACCAGAAACAGCTAACAAACACTAACTGAAACACAAAATTGAATCAGTTTTATATTCTATTTTTTGCGTTACGTTCAGATCACTACTACTGCATGACTGACACATCAGTATGCGTTACACAAATGCATGGAAAGGAAATGTCTATGGCACACGCACACACACACAGCAAACACACAACAAACACACAAACTTCACAGTGACAAACGAAGAGACACACATATATATAGCTCTGAACCAGTGGTAGCCAATGACAGAATTGGCCACGAATGTCAATTACAAAACTAGCCACAAAATGGACAGATGGCAATCTCACACAATGGGTATCAACATTTTCCGTTGTTTGGGAGATCCACTACAACTTTGCCTCATTTCCCCACCTTAATGGTTTAGTGAGAAGGATAACACTTTTGCTATCCAACACCTCCACTACAAAAAGAATGCTACAAGAAAAGATAGCTAGCGACCAAAACGTAACACAATGCCTAATGGGTCATCAACACGTATGCATTTCTCTATTTCTAGATTATATTGTTCTTCTTTGGAAAATTTTTTACACTTATCCCTATTGGGTTGTTATGAATCTCTTGTGATTAATTAGCACTTTCAACTTTGGTTAGCATTAATATATAAATGTTGAGTTGACACGTAAGGAAAGAACACCAACACAGAATTTAGTGCGTTTGCATGGCTCTTATACGTTGAATCCTTGTTTAATTCTGTCACATGTCCTTGATCTACAATAATCTATGCAATTATTCTTATCCCCAACAAAATATAATAAAAAAAAACATACAATTATTGATTTTGATCTTACTGGCCCACTCTCAGTATCGACATGCCTATGTGGAAGTTAATGGAATCGACTTTTTGATGTGAAGCCACTGCATTATGTCGAGAAATTTTATGCTGACACTAATTTTATGGATACAATTTATTGTTGCTGAAAATATTATAGCAAAATAATTTTTAAATGTATGAATAGTACCGTGAGACCTATTTTTAATATTTTTTTTCTAAATAAAGTAGCTGTGGATCTCGTAGCTATGGGTCTCATGAACAGTACTAAAATAGTGCGTGAACAGTATTTTTTGTCTCTGCACAATAAATTCTGTCTCCTAAACCGCGTGAAAGCAAAAAAAAAAAAAAAAAAAAAAAAAAACTTATAAAACGCAACGCAACAAAACTCTTAATCCAAACCAATACAATATATTTGGTAAGCCAACTAGACTTCATTCTACTTATAGCAATGTTACGTCCAAAAATTGAATTGCCCTCTGAGGAACACAATTTTTCAGCATCTTATTATAAGTTTTTATCTTTCTGTTGGTCTTAATTACGTTCGAGGATACAAGGTTGTTCAGTAAAATAAAGTAGGGGACCATCAAGTGCCGATGGTGATAGGGAAAACATAGGATTAAGTCTGTTGAGTTCTAATTTTAATATTATTATTTTTAAATCAGATTGGGTCGAGCTTTTGTTTTCTATGTATACACGGTTATCGTAAAAATTATATATTTTTACACAATTTTGCATAGACAAAACTTAGGTACAGTACTTTATGTGCTGTTTCTTAGATTCATTTTTTAAGGTTCAGCCATGTAGTTACTTAACTAAAAAATATACTTCCATCCCATGAAGAAAAATTCACATGGAAAAATCTTAAAAGTAGAACCTAAGGAATATCACCTAAATACTGTACCTAAGTCTTGCCCATTTTGCATAACTTAATGTGTATAAATTTTGGGATTGAATTGGCTAAAATGTGATCATTTTTTTTATTATACAAGCACTAACTCAAGTGCTCTAACAGAGTAGGGGACCATCAAGTAATGATGGTGATAAGGAAAATATGGAACTAAGACTATTAAGTTCTAATTTTAATTTTTTTATTTATTTAAAATTAGATTGGGTCGAGTTCTTGTGTGTGTGTATATATATATTTGTTAATTTCATTTATTTTGAATTTGAGGCTTATTTTAAATTTGCTATTTTAATTTAATTTAGGTATTTTGAGACATGAAGCAGTTGACATATTAGTTCCAAAGTAAATTGCAATCATTTATTAAATAATTAAATAAAAATCCATTTTTTCTACAATTAAGGCTGGACCAAATGGCCCAACTCGAATCTCTAGGGGGTCAAGCTTTTATCATTTGGGGAAAAATACCCCAAACCCAACTTAACCCATGCTTATCCCTTATCCCTAGTAATATAAAAGTACAATTGTACTTGAAAAAAATAATAAATTGTACCTAACCAAATAACCAAAATAAAATCAGATAAAAAAATTGAAGAATGTATTGGATTTCTAACAATTAGAAGAAATCAACAAAAAGTACAAACTTTTAATTTATATTATATAAATTGATTTTCTATATATAATAATATTATAGATAGAGATATGGATATAGCATAAATGGAAATGGGATTGAGATTTTTTGGTAGGTGACTCCAAGTCTTTAAGATATTTAACTGAAACAATATTTACAAATTGAAAGGTTATTTCAGACTATTTAAATTGGAATTTGGAAGAAGTTTTAAATTTGAAAGGTTATTTCAGACTACTTAAATTGATATTTGCTGGAAGTATTCAAAAATTCGGAATCCTTTCTACAGACTTGATAGCTATAAATTAAGACTCCACAGACTTAAGGGGGAAAATTGAATATGATATCTATGTAGTTTACATAGTACAATCACATATAGTTTACTTAGATTCTCAAAAAAAAAAAAAAAAAAAAAGTTCAATTACTTTCAATAAGGTATTGGCTCAATTTGATTGCACTCATGTTGCATTAGGTTTCTTGAGGTTTTGTTTTGTTTCTCACTAAATTTTCCATTAGTAAGAAGATTTATACAAAAATAGATGGGTGAATATATTGGGAAAGATTCTTTTCTCTTGGTTGACAAAGTTAGTAATGCTAATTTTATCGAGAAATCAAATTGGCCGTCAACTACCACGAAAGCAAATATGGGAATGAAGCAAAACAAGGAATACAAAGAAAATATGGAACCAATTTGTGTAAATAGAAAACAAGAACACATAACATCAAGGAAGAAACTTCAATTTGAATTGATTCCATTCTGTTATCTATTTACGCATATTTCTAGCTACCAGGTTCAATGAAGCCATGTTGAATTATCAAGGTTTTTTTTAAAAAAATTATCAAGGATTTAGGTTCCAATAATAATTTTATATCTAAAAATTGATTAAAGTTGTATATCATTTTGAAGAATTAAAATTAAAGGATCGGAAGAATAATTTCTAGTATACCAAAACATATTTGTTATGAATTTGTAATAACACTTTACACCCCTAATCAATTAAAATCCATATGTTAATAAGATTTATGATTTAGATTAAAAAAATATTTATGATTTATATATATATATATATATATATATTTATTTATTTATTTATTTACTTTAATACTTTATTCAACCCATTTAAACCAATTTAATGGCAAATCACAACCATCATGCATTGTAGGTTCAAATATTATTATATGGAAATGCTAATAATGATAATAATGTTCATTAATACAGAACAGAAGAAATTTATTAAATACAATTTTTAGAGAGAGAGAGAGAGAGAGAGTCTTGTCACCACCTTTTTTTCATTGATTACGACAAATTTGGAACCCAGAAAGTTATCTTTGATAGTGGATTAGGATGACAAACTTTGTGTCTTTGTCTCTTTGATCCTCGACTTGCATTGTTCAATTTGGTTGCAGGCTTCAATGGCAGTAATGACTTTGATAGGTGCAATTCTAATTGTTAATAGACCAAAAACCTGAGATTTGTTGCGGAAGAAACCAAAGACAAATGAGATAAGTGGAGACAAGCAATCTAGCAAAAGAGAGAGAGAGAGAGAGAGAATTGCTAATTAGAGAGTATATGAGTGTCTTTAGGGTGACCAATAACATGTTAAGAAATTTTCAAACTTCATTTTTGATGCACCAAAAGGTAGAACATGTGGACTTGGGAGTTCCTAGTTTTCTGTCAAATGGTAGGCATATCTTTTTAATTTGGTGTACTTGTATTACACTATTATGACAATATTTTGAAAGAAACAGAATCTCCCTTTTATATGCTTTCTGGTCTAACTGAACCCCATTTTCAAAGCACATGTGAACTCTGTTGCTTTAGCACCACAGTTAGTGAAATATATAGCATATTAATTATAACAAGATCTAATTGAGGATCAAATCGATGACATTATAATTATTTTAATTATTAAATAAATGTATAATAACTCATCATACTTACTAAAAGAATTAGACAGTATTAATAATATTAATAAGTAGAAAAAAAAAATATAAACAATCAAATTAGTATTAAATAATAATAATAATATTTTATTAATTTTTTTCTATATAATTTTTATGACATAGTTAATGTTGGAGAATATGAGAAGTTATACACAAAAATAGTATACAATAAGTTAGTGGGTGACAGATTGAGGGGCAATCTCTTGAGACGATTCATACTCTCTCAGTAGTATTACCGGTGCAAAGAGATTATTAGCCCGTTGTCCTAGGATACAGTAAGCTTTGCCACCCACTGTACATTTTACAAATCTACAAAAATTTGTAAAGTAAAAGCCTCATCAATTTTAACTCCTCCCATACCCATAAATAAGAAGGACTTTATTTTTGTTGGTTTAATGAATGGAATGTTGTAGGAGAGTAGATGGCTATGGAAAGAGTTTAGGAAGAAGCTTGCTTTTTGAGTTGAGAGAAGAGATGATATGAGTCTGCTATTTATAGGCTTAGGAAAGAAAAAATCCTAAAGCTTTAAATAAATGAATGGTTACGTTAACGGGTGCTTTTAGGGCAATTGTTAACAAATCATTTACTCCCTCCGTCTCAATTTTTTTGTCCTCTATTCCATTTTGAGATGTCCCAAAATATTGTCATGTTTCTAAAAATAAAAGTCATTAATTTACTAATGTTCCTATTATACCCCTATTAATTTACTAATTCAATTTTTTAATAAATTTTTTTAAGGGTAGTTTTGGAAATTTATACATTTTTAAAAAGTAAACAAGACAATAAATGATGTTCCCTTAAAAAGTTTGACTTTTCAAACAGGACAAAAAAATTGGGACGGAGGGAGTAGTAAAGTTTTAATACCACTTTTTTGAAAAATACAAAAAGCCGTCAAAACATTAATTACTTATTTTATTTTTTCATAAACATTTTCCTAAAATGGTTTATTAACAAATGCCCTTAGAGCATTCAATAACATTTCTTATAAATGAAACATAAATTTAACTCACACCCATTTATTACAGTGAAGCAAACAAAGCATAAAATAATTTTGGGAGAAATTCACATATGTGTTTTATGACTTTAGGTTCAAGATAATGAATTACTACTCTAGTAGATATTTCATAACAACAGGTATAAAGTCAAATTTTAATAAAATACTTCAATTAAGAATATATGATTCATAGAACTGATAGGCTTTTAAAATTAAACGTAATACTCCTATATTTTTGTACTCTTCACCAATCACCTGCCCATTTCTTAAGGCACCCACCCTAATGGTCTATTTAGATTGAGGAAGAGAGAGGAGGAGTAGAATAAAGTAGAGTAGATTTAACCCATAATTAGCCTATTTTTAGCCAACTCTACTCTACTCTCCTCCACTCTCCTTTCAATCCAAACGGACCATAAATTCCCTAATATCCCAATTAGACCTTCCAATTCCAAGTAGACATTGTTACAAGCATTTCTATTGCTGCTATAGTTGTAAATCAACACTGTCTAGATGAAGTCTTCGCTTTCTATGGTAACAGGAACCATTTTCACCACTCATGTACTTCCTAGTTTTGCCGATTGAGAATAATTGTTTTTTTCTATTAAAAAAAAAAACAATTATTCTCAAATTTTTTTTTATTTATGATTTTTCCTTCTTTTTACTTAGCTGGACTGGACCATTGACCGGTTCATGATCAAACCAATTGTTACAAGTCATTAAAAGGAGTTAGAAAATTGTAAATTGTTGTCGGGGGCGAAAAAGTTTTCCTTCTGACAAATAAGATTTATATTGGGTTAGAGGTCTAAACCGAAACTCAACGATGGGCTTGATGCACGGCCCAAAGGCTATCGGTGAAGATCCAAGAAATCCACTATATTTTATGCCTTGGGCTTAGATTGGAACTGACAAGAGTGGCCCATAAACAATCCCTACAACGGACATATTAGTACGGTTGAAAAACATATTGTAAGAAATAACCCAACAGTAAAGCGTTTCTGTAGAAAACAGCCCAGCGGTAAGGTGCTCCTGTAGAAAATAGCCCAGCAGTAAAGTGTTTCCGCAGAAAATAGCCTAGCAATAAAGTAAAACAAAACAAGATAGATCTCCAACTGTTAGTTTTTTCACAAACTAAGGGAAATATTTACGTTCTCAGACTCATCATCCGTTAGCTCTGGAGAGGAGTCTTCTAATACAACAATATGAGGGAAAAACTCTATAGTAACAGTTACATCATAACCATTGATAGTAAAAGAATAAATAAATATCATGGGTTCCATAATAACAAATAATAGAGAAAACTTAGTGTGAGGTGAAGGGAGAGAGAGAGATCCCAGCTCGCGCAGCAAGATCATTATGGTGCCATGGCATGCTCATGAATGCAGTATATGTAGTGAGTAGAGAGAGTCATTTGTGAGTAGTATGAGTAATGAGTGAGAGTGTATAGTAGTATGAGTAATGAGTGAGAGTGTATAGTAAGGCTGTTGGAGCTTTCTGCTAGGGATAGATAAGTGTTTATGAGTAGAGTTATAAGAAGTGTTTGTGAGCTAGGAGCTGGGGAACCTAGTTCCTAAGCTCGAAACTAAGAACTCAGTGAATTTTTCAGAACTTAGAGAAAGCTTAAGCAGAGAGGTTAAGGAAGAATCTTTTTTGGTGTATGTCTGAGTGTATCTTGGTGTGTTAGTATTGTCCCCTAGCATTAATGGAGAGTTCCATTTATATCAGGGTTTTTAGGGGGTGATTAGCAAATAATCTTTGCTAAATCTTTCTCAATCTTCAGAAAATCCTTAGAGAATCGTTCTTAGGATTTTTAGCTAAGAGTAGTAAGCTCAACTTTCAAAAGGTTCTTGCTGTTTTGGGTAATAACAGCTGGGATTCTGTCTTAGCATTGAATGCTAATTAGCCTTGGCTGATGGGATTAAAGCATGCTTTAGGCTAATGATCTTGGTTATGCTACTGCTAGAATCAAAGTTCCCTAGGGCAGATTGGACCACCCCAAGCCAGGTGTCAACCTTGGAGCCCTTGCTAGGAACTCTGCTGGGATCCCCTTGGTGCCCTCCAAACCACATTTTCCTAAGTTTCCCCATTTGGGGTTCATGTGTTTGGTTCATGAACCAGAGAATACATGTTTTTAGTATGAAAATGGACTGATTTCATGTTGCTTCAGGAGCTTTAAGGGCCTTGTCATGGCTACTCTTTACTGGATAGGCTGGAGAAGAAAGAAAGGACAGCTGGCTGAAGCTTCCCAGCTTTCTATCACATTAGTTTCAGCTTTATGTCACATAAGAGATGATGGGATTTCAGCTTATGGAGGAAGGGTTTAACCCCTGATGGACACGTGTCCTCTTCTGATCTGATTGGATAAGTTGGAACTTGATGAGAAGGGGCTCTAGCTGTTTAAGTTGTGTTGAAATTTCGCTGGTCAGCTCACGTGAGCTTCAGTTGCTGAAATTTGTGTGTGAGCTGTCCTGACCCAGCTGGGCTTTGTAGTTGAGCTCCTTTGGGCTTGGTCATCCCTACAAAAATGAATGGTTTTGCCATGGGTAACATATATGGGCTTTTGTAGTTAGTTGATTATGGGAAAATAAGCATAATCCGAACAAAAATAAGCTTTAAGGGCCTTGTCATGGCTGCTCTTGACTGGATGGGCTGGAGAAGAAAGAAAGGACAGCTGGCTGAAGCTTCCCAGCTTTCTGTCACATCAGTTTCAGTTTTATGTCACATAAGAGATGATGGGATTTCAGCTTGTGGAGGAAGGGTTTAACCCCTGATGGACACGTGTCCTCTTCTGATCTGATTGGACAAGTTGGGACTTGATAAGAAGGGGCTCCAGCTATTTAAGTTGTGCTGAAATTTGGCTGGTCAACTCATGTGAGCTTTAGTTGCTGGAATTTGTGTGTGAGTTGTCCTGACCCAACTGGGCTTTGTAGTTGAGCTCCTTTGGGCTTGGTCATCCCTACAAAAATGAATGGTTTTGCCATGGGTAACATAGATGGGCTTTTGTAGTTAGTTGATTATGGGAAAATAAGCATAATTCCCATGAGTTTTGTAAAAGAAATATTTTTTGAGAGATGAGTAATTATATTTCCCATGAGTGAGGGATTTAGTATAAGTAAAACAAGTATTAAGAATAATATTTGAGTTTTGTAAGCATGTGCCAAAATAGCATTTGGGCTTTTAGAGATGGCTACCAAATTATTATTTGGGCTTTATGAAAATAGTGCTAAATTATCATTTGGGCTTTGTAAAAATAGTACCAAATTAGCATTTGGGCTTTATGAAAATAGTGCCAAATTCTCACTTGGGCTTTGTAAAAATAGTGCCAAATTAGCATTTGGGCTTTGTAGGATTTTGCAAAAATATTGCCGTGTAGCAACGGGCTTAGTAGAGATGCCGCATCGTAGCGGGCTTTAGAAATGCTGCATCGTAGTGGGTCTTGTATTTGCCACGTCGTAGTGGGCTTTGAAGTTGCCACGTCGTAGTGGGCTTTGAAGTTCCCACATTGTAGTGGGCTTCGAATTTGCCATGTCGTAGTGGGCTTTGAAGTTGCCACATCGTAGTGGGTTTTGAAGTTGCCACGTCGTTGTGGGCTTTGAATTTGCCATGTCATAGTGGATTTTGAAGTGCCATGCAGCAATGGGTTATAGAGAGTTTAGGCTTTCTTTGGGTTTTGCCCACAAGCTAAATGATGTTGGGCTTTTTATAGAGGTGGCATAATTTTGTGGCCTAATATGGCGATGGTATGACGAGTATTTTGTGTGAAAATCCAAGTTGGATAATATGTGGGATATAATGGGTAATATTTGTGAGAGGGCCCAAGGTAATTTATGGGCTTGTGTGTGGAGTATTTGTGAAGGCCCAATAACATGGGGAATATTTGGGTAATATATATGGGGAATATTTATGTGGGTTTAGAATAATGTGTGGGCCCGTGTGTGTATTATTGTGAGTGGGCTAATAAAATTAAGTCCCGAAAATTTGTATCTCAATAATCGTTAAGATTAACATGATTAAAATTTTGAATAAACTATTTTATTGAATTTAAATATTTTATTATTTTGACTAATTTAAGCATAATAATTTTCTAGACTTTTAAGTGAATGTGTTTTTAAATTTTGCTTTTACCTTTTGATAGATTTTGTTTCAATTTTTAGAAATAATTTCATATTCCAATTTTTTTAAAAAAATAAGTGTTCTAAATAGCCAACTTGACTTGTAATTCAATTAATACCTTTTAGTGTTTCTCATTTAAATAGCCAAGGTTCAAATTCTCCCACCTCCATTTTTGTGACTATCAAAATTTTAAAAAGAAAAAATAATGAGTAATGCTACAGTTACAAACTATTTTACAACATGTTTACAAATTGTTGATATGACCAACTTTTCATTGGTTTTCATCTAGGCCCACAATTAACATTACTTTTTTCATTTACCAATAATTACTCACCATATCAGCAGTTTATAAAAAATTTTGTAAAAGTTTTTTTATTTTTTTATTTTTTTATTTTTTGAGGAAACAGACCATGAGGTCTTGTATTATTGAATAAAACAAAAAACTACAAAGAGTTTCGTGTAACTAGGGGGGGCAATATCATCAGAAACTGAATCGTGTCAAACCTGCACTTCACTACCTATCTTTGATGATCTAGCAAGATAATGGGCAACTGAATTGCCTATTCGCTTTACATGAGAGAAAATACAAGAAGAAAAACCATCAAATAGCTAAAAGATGTCATTGATCACATGTCCATACTCCGGGTGCAATGAATCTGAAGTTTGGATTGCTCTAATGATTACCTCTGTGTCTCCCTCAAAGTTGCAGTTCAAAATACCAACTTCCTTGGCAAAAATCATACCTTGGCGACATGCCATTGCCACCACTGTTGCTGCTAAGATAGGAATCTCTATTCTATGAGCTAAAGCATGCAGGACAGCACCTACATTATCCCGAATGACCACTCCAAGACCCGCTGTTCCTTCATCCTTAAAGCAAGCTCCATCAAAATTAGCTTTGTAATGAGGTATGATAGGCAGTATCCATCTCACTGCTCTAGTCGAGGCTGTGTTGGGGCCATTTTGAGGGCGTTGTGCTACCAAGAACTCCTGCAAAATAGTATTTGCTTGGTCTCTAATGCCTGAAATCTCCACATATTTTTCTCCACATTTGTCTGCATTTCTTTTACACCAGATCAGCCAAAAAATAATTGCTAATAAATTCATATCTACTTGTTCTTTCAACATACACAGCATCCCCATTAAGTCACTGAAAGAGTTGAACTTGTACCTCTGTAATTTCCTCAGAAACTCACTTTCCTCCCATAAGGCATACAGAACCGAGCAACTCCATAGGGCATGCATCGTATCCTCACTATCTGCTTGACACCTCGGGCATTGGGCAAAGTCCACCACCTTTCTTTTCCACAAATTACATAGGGTAGGAATAGCATCATATGTTGCCCTCCATATTAGATGCTTCACCTTCTGAGGAGTTTGTAATCCCTAGATACTATTCCATAACCTGTGTGTCATCTCTGGATTTGAGCAGGACAGATTCAAATTCCTTTCTACACCAGCCAATAGGTGATAACCACTTCGGGTAGAGTATAACCCATTTTTTGTGAGGAACCATACCTGCTTGTCTGGGATAAACTGATAGCTCAAGGGGATGCCCAGGATCAAGGTAGCTTCGTGGGCCAGAAATTCAGTCTTGACTAGGGATGATTTCCAAGAGTGACTTACCTCATCAATAAGGGTGCTTACCTTCGCATCTCGGGGTAAAGTCATTGGAGAAGAAACAATTATTGCTGGAGGTTGTTTTGGCAGCCATTTATTATAGAGAATCAGAGCTGACTATCCATCCCCGATCCTCCAACCCGCCCCTAATTCTATGATATGTCGAAATTGTAATTAATAAGCTCTTCCAAGCATAAGAGCTCTTAGTTGTATTTGTTACTTCCATAACCGAGCAATCCAGAAAGAATTTGGCTTTGAACACCTTATAGAAAAGAGTGTTCTCACAGGTCTTTAATCTCCAAATCTGTTTCGCCAAAAGGGAGTCATTAAACTTGTCCAGCTCTTAAAAACCCATTCCACCCTCGTTCTTTGGGAGGCAGAGCTTCGCCCAACTTATCCAATGAATCTTTCTCTACTCGCCTTTATATCCCTACCAGAACTTCCTTATAAGTACCCCAATGTCGTTCACCAGCCCTTTTGGTAGTTTGAAACAGGACATAGTGTATGTAGGAATTGCCTGCACTACTGCCTTAATCAAAATCTCACGACCAGCTTGGGAAAGCAGCTTTTCTTTCCAGCCTTTTAATTTCTTCCATATCCTCTCAATTATTAAACTGAAGGATTTCTTCTTATTTCGGCCCACCAGAGCGGGCAGCCCAAGGTATTGTTCAAACTGTTGGTTGACATGGACCCCAAGGAACTGTGCAATGGCTCCCCTAGTTCTAGTCTGGGTATTTGAACTAAAAAAGATGTTTGTTTTGCTCATATTCAAGCTTTGACCCGATGCTTGTTCATATTGGTGAAGCAAAGATTGGAGTTGAACACATTTTGGAATGGTTGCTCTACAAAATACCAGACTATCATCAGCAAATAGCAAATGTGAGATTTTTGGCCCAGCAGCACATAGAGATACACCTCTGATATCACCCTGTTCTTCAGCCCTCTTGAACAAGGCATGCAGCCCCTTAGTAACCAGCAAGAAGAGGTATGGTGAAAGGGGGTCTCCTTGTCTCAACCCCCTTTCCGGAATAATGAGCCCGTGGGGTTGTCCATTCAACAAAATGGAAAAAGAAACTGATCTGATGCAAGCCATAATCAGATTCACCCATCTAGTATTCAACCCCAATTTCATCATGATTTTCTCTAAAAACACCCACTCTACGCGATCATATGCTTTCCTCATATCGAGTTTCAGAGCCATAAATCCCATTTTCCCAGTTTTTTTTTTTTGTCTTCAAGTAGTGGAGTGTTTCATGAGCAATTAAGACATTGTCCGTTATCAATCTTCCTGGCACGAAAGCACTCTGAGTATCCGGAATCAACTTGGTAAGGAGAGGCTTCAATCTGTTAGCTAGAACTTTGGCTATCAATTTATACAGAACATTTGTGAGACTAATGGGCCTGAAATCTGTGACCTTATGAGGACTCTGATTTTTTGGTATAAGGGTAAGAAAAGTATGATTAAGCTCGGTTGGAATAATACCTATGTTAAGGCTACCAATACTGCCTCAGTGACCTCTTGCCCCACCCTATTCCAGAACTTTTTGTAAAATAGTGGTGGAAGACCGTTTGGCCTCGTGCCGTACCCAACTCCATCTGTTTTAGTGCATCTTGGACTTCACTTGGTTCAAAAGGCCTTAGCAACTCTGCATTCATTGTTGCTGAAACTCTCTGATCAACCCCTTCCAAAACTCGGTCAAAGTTTGTTGGATTGGACGACATAAATAATTTGGAATAATAATCTGTCAATAGAGCTCCAATCTGACTCTCCTCTTCAACCCATTCCCCATGCTCATTCTCTAGGCCTGAAATATAGTTTCTCTTGTTTCGCTCAGTGGATTTATAGTGGAAGTACTTGGTATTTCGATCCCCATCCCAAAGCCAATCTGCCTTAGCCCTCTTTTGCCACAAACATTCCTCCATTTCAACCAACTTCTGAATCTCATTATTTAGCAATTTCAGGCGGCTGTGATTTCCCCCTGCTAAAGACAACCACACAACTTGTTCCAACTCCTTCCTTTTTTTGATTAGCATTGAACGCACATTACCAAACACTTTTTTATTCCAGGTACTTAACAAATTTTGACAGTTACTAACCTTCAGTAAAACCTTACCCATTGGGTCACTTGTGGAGTCCATATCCCATGCTTCATTGACTACTTCTTCACACCGGTCATCCTTGAGCCACATCGCCTCGAAATGAAAGGGACGTTGTGGTCTGAAAAATCTACTTTGCATATCATCGGAGCATAGCCAGATCGGCTTGTGATCAGAAGAGAAACCCAACAAGTGATGAAGCCGCACCGACGGTAATTTTAAAATCCAATCAGGTGTTGCCAATGCTCGGTCCAACCTGACCCAAACTACAACCCCATCAAACCTCCAATTACACCAAGTATAAGGTAGACCCGAAAAACCCAGGTCCTTAAGACCACAAAAATCTAGACATTCTCTGAACGACCTCATTTGTTTCTCTTCCCTTACTAAACCTCCCAACTTTTCATTTAGTCTTGTAATTTTGTTAAAATCGCCAATACATACCCACGACAACTTCAATTGACTGGCTAGGTGACAGAGTAGTGTCCATGAATCTTCCCGATTGGCAGCTTCTGGGGCTCCGTAGAAGCCATGAAATGCCAGGCGTCATCAATCCTTGGATTCACTATAGCGTCGATGTGATGCGGAGAAAACGTTCTAATGTGTAAGTCAAGCTCATCCATCCATAGTAAAGCTAAACCACCGCCCTGATGCCGACGAGGAACAATAAACAAGTTATCAAACTTTAGGTGGCATCTGAGTTTTTCAAGGTAACTGCGTTTCTTCTTCGTCTCCATTAAAAACACTATCTTGGGACCTTTGGCTCTCACCAACTTGGAGAGTTGGCAAACTCACCGTGGGATCCCAAGCCCACGGCAGTTCCAACTCAAAACATTCATTGGCTGTGGCAGGGCTGAGATGCAGCCACCGCCTGACTCGGTTCGGATTGGAGGACAACATGAGGTACCATAGCTTGTTTTTTCTGGGGTTGAATATCGGCAACATCGAGAGAGGGATGAGATCGCTTCAGCTCAGGTTTTGTCACCCTAAGAATATCAGACTCTCCCTTATTAGTTGGTTTTGGGCTTTTAACCAACTTGGGCCTTCGTTTTGGTGTATGCTTCACCGTTTTTGAGATATCATGAAGTGGGGCTATCGGGCTTAGAATGGGCCTATTTTTGTTGCCTCTTGAGATGACCCTAGAATCAGGCCCATCACTTTTATTAGCCCGCTCAAAAGATCCCAACAAATTTTCCTTAAACTCCTCCACTACAGTCAGGATTCGTATAGGCTGTGCTGGCACTTGATCAAATTTTCTTATCTCATAATTAATTTCTTGAAGCTTCACTAGGAAAGGATCCCCATCCGCAAATGGGCCTGCATTTTTAGCTGCTACATTACAGCTTGCATTCGAAGATTCTTCACCATGATTTCCTCCAGTATCTTCGGTTATGTGATTCCCCAGAATTTCTTCTTCCAAATCATTTTTGGGTAACTGTCATTGAGTTTATTCCCATAGATATGTTAGTGCCAGCTGCATGCTCAAAATCTGGGAGTAGATTTGTGGGCGCAGCATTTAAGTTTGCATTAATGATTTCCTCATGTGTATCCATTTCCATAACAGGATTGGAGTTCACCGGCGGCACGTTTGAGTCACCGCCCCCAGTATCATTACTGTTCTCCTGCCTCACATCTTCACCAGTTGCATGAGGTGAAGCAACAATATCGTAATATCTAGGGACAAAAATGATGGGTTTATTGAATGATCTATAGGGTGGGGCACGTAGCCATTGCCCAAATTGATGGTCCTCTACCTTAAGTGTACCTTTGCTTTGAATCCACAGCGAACAATCCTTGTCTCCATGATCAAGTCTTCCACACCAGTAACAAATATTAGGGAGCCGTTAATATTTAAAACTGACCCAGGTCTTAGTTCCTTTCTCAAAAGTCACTACTCGGCCCCGACATAATGGTATGGATATATCAAGGTTTACTTTGACACGCATAAATCTACCACCATCCTCATCCACTCCCCCAATAGACCGGAAAACCGTTCCAACCGTATCGCAGACACTCTCAGCAACCTTTCTTGTCATGAATCGGATTGGTAGGTCGTGAACTTGAACCCAAAACAATGCTTTTTAAAAAGTGAGGTCACTAACAGGGATGTCTTGATCATATTTCTGAAAAACCACCAGGTGCTTGTCAAAACACCATGGTTCGGATTGAATGATCAGTTCAATGTCAAGTAGGTTCTTGAATACAAAGAGAACCACATGATCATCTAAATTTCGGATCTTGAAACCATCAGTGGAGCGCCAGAGTTGCCTGAACGTTCTCGCCACAGCTTCCATGTTTAGAACTCGCTTTGTGAGGAATTTTGCGGCTAGGATGTACTCCAAAGAGCGCTGTTGGTTTTTGAGGACAAACTTGGATCCTTCTCTCTCATCTAGACATAGCTTATTCTAGGATCTAGTTAACTCTTCCATGGTAGGGTTAAGGAAGAAAAAACGACGCACTAAGAGAACAAAAAAAGAAAACTGTATCACACACCCCCAGAAAGGATGAAAAACCACTAGCCCAAAAGATAAAACTTGTTATCTCTCGAGAACACACACACCTTCAGACAGAAGGGACAATATTTTCTACAGCCTAAGAGAAGGTTTTTAGAGAGAACCTTTCTTAGCGACAGAGAAACCTTCAATAATTTCTGTAGGGGGTGGATTCGAGCGCTCTCTAAGGATTGAGAGAGTGGGCCCAAGCCCAACTAACCCTTCAATAAATTTGTAGAGTATGGGCTCAAGAGCTAGGCCTCAGTAAAGAAGGCAACGGCCATGCATGGTTGTACGTGGTTGCTAATGACTAGAACGTGGGTGTAAACACACAATGAGGTTCCTCGGACGTGCCTTATGGAGCTGGAAACTACTGTTATCTCTTTTCAGAAGGGTTACAAGAGTTGAGAGGGAGTACTTTGCTACAGTATTCCTTTTTCTCTGGTTTTTCATCCGTCCCCTTCACAAGAGGGATTTTTGCATTATATACTCCTCACTCAGTTGATCCTAGCCCTACATTTGTTGATCAATCCGGTTTCTACTCGAGTGCCTGTCCCATCAGCCGCATTCCCATACCTCCAGTGGGTTGCAGCGCTCAAGATGGCACTGTTCAGAGGTCCTATCCTCATTAATGCGGCCAGAGCGTTAGTTGAGGGCATTTAATGTGGAGGTGACAGTTCGCCTGGGACCTGCTTCTCCGCCATGCTTCAATGTCCGGTGATTGGCTCTTGCTATTTGCTCCTTGGATGCTTGGGGAGACTCCCCTTAAAGGTGTGCCGTATGCCCACTTTCTGTCCTCAGACTACCGAGGATGTAACCATCCTCGGCAATGCTCCTTGAGTCCTGGGCTCTAAACTTTGGTCCTCGGACCTCGGATCGCGGAGGCGTCCTCGGCATGGGCCTCTGGGCTGGGCCTGGAGTGGGCCGGGGCTGTTGACTTATTCTGGCCCCACAATTTCTTTTATACAAATTTTATAAACATAACCATATCGATTTATTTTATATAAATTCTAATTATTGCACCGTTTATAGCTGATTAATGCATTGAAATAAATGCATAAACCTCATTAATACATGGCAAGCAATTAATACATTGACATAAACCAAAAAAAAAAAAAATGATTAGGTGGAAGGATAAATAAAGAAAATTCTTTTTTCTTTTCAAAAAGTGTGCCAATGTTTTTTTTTTTTTTTTTTTTTCCCCAGAACAAAGAATTAAGATTGAGATTTGTGATTTTATATAAACTAACCAATGTCCCACGCAATGAGCAGTGAATTTAGAAACATTTTTTAAACAAATTATCTTGTAGCCTATGTATAATATTTATTATGTGTTATAATATTTAGGGATCAACTTCAATTTTATTACATGTAATAGTTTGAAAGAAAGTGCAAAGTGTTAGAATTAATTAAGAATATGAACCTATTGTTTGAGTGAATTGACAAATATTTAGTTTTTTTCCACCGATTTAAGCATAAAATTATATTTTATATTCTTGATTGTGTGTAGATAAATTTGTTGTTATCTCTTGGTAGATCGTGTTTCAATTTTTGTCAAAACAACTCAATTTGAGCATGAATTTCATATTTCAAATCAATTGTATCTTATGTAAATTTTAGAAATAAAAATAAATTTTGTACCTAATGTACAAAGCTCTCTTATATAAATCTTAGAAAATAATCATAAAATTTCATTTCACATAAATTATCAGTCTACCATCTATAAATAACTAATACATGAAAATAAATATATTTACTCTAAAATTTTTTTTTTTTGGAGAAAAAAACTATTTTTAATTGCATAGAACAAATTTAAATTACTATGTTATTGGTTAAACAAACATATACACATATATTACGTGTCCTTAGAAGAACTTAGGATGTAAATTGTTAAGATTAATATAATTAAAAATAGGAACATATTTATTTATTGAATTCATAAATATTTATGGACTCTAGTCAGCTCAACTGGTAAATTCGTTTGTTGTTGAATAGAAATTTGGGTTTCAAACCCTGCCTATACCAAAACAATTGGTCTATTAGCTTAACAATAAAGAGCAATCATCATAGAGCGGAAACTATAGCTTGATTCTATTATACTTATAAAAAAAAATTCATAAAAATTTTATTACTTCAACTAATTTAAGCACAATTAATTTTTTTTAAATTTTTATTGCATATGTTTTTAAATTTTCTTTTACATTTTGATTTTTGTCAAAGCAACTAAACATCAGGGAAAATGTCATATTTCAAACCCTCAATTAGTAAATATGTACATCTATAATAATTAAAAATACTCCTATCTCACATTTTCATTTCAATAATATAGTATATGCATTATTTTCTTAATAAACGTACAATATATGCATTTATTACGAAAGATGTAAAAGTCTTGTCATGTTAAGTAGGGTAATTCTTACATGCTCCAGGAGTAATGCTCCCTCCTCTCACACAAGAGGTGGGCCCCATGGTGGGACCTACATGTGGAGCCCACCCCTCATGTGAGAGGAGGGAGCATTGCTCTTAGAGCACCTAAGTATTTCCCTGTTAAATGCGGTGTGTTAAATCGTACATGTGGTCCAAGTGGTACCTCCCTAGGTACTAAAGGGAGGGAGGGGGTTGCAATCGCAATAGCCGTAGGATCATTTCTAACCAATCAAATTAAATAAAAAGAGGTTTGTTAAAAGATGTTAGGGTACATTTTTTTTTACACCTAATTTTATTTAAGTACCACATATTTATTTTCAAACACCATTAATAAGTTATTGGGTTTTCACAAATATTTTTTGCCCTATTATTATGTTAACCACAAATATTTCATATCTTATTATCTAAATTGAGTCATAATATAAACTATCACAAAAAGCCCAAAAAGCTCATATCTTATCAAATTTTATTAATATTATTTAGTTAAACCCAAAACCGGCCCTATGAGCCAATACACACATCCCATTCTATTTAAAGCCCAAGAATACTTATGCTTGACAATATTTGAAAAGCCCATTGAAAGTTCAATTAGCGTATAAAACACCAATGAACGTTTAGACCCCCAATCTCAAAATCACCAACACAAGCTTATACACGAACAATATATGTGCAAAATGATGAATATAAGCTAAATCCAAATTGGTAAGACACTCTAAACCATAATTAATTACAAATACAGCAGCAATTAAAAGGTAAAAAGTAAGGGAAGAGAGATACAAACACAAAGATAACACCGGCACGTGTTATCGAAGAGGAAACCGAAAAACTAAGCGAAAAACCTCTATGCCGCCCTCCAAATGGTGAAATGATCCACTAAGGAATACAGTTGGGATACATGAATAGCAATAGATCCTTTAAGCCTAATCTACCCGATGCACCTAAGCCCTCCAAGCTTTTTGCTCCAATAGGGTTACGCCTAACCTTGTCTTCTCTAACTTTCCGAATCCCGCAATAAGCTCCATATTGCATCCGCCATCCTTGGCATCTTCTAATGCTTACCAAGCTCCAAAAACACTCTCAACACTTTGAATGGGTGTGGGTAGTGTTTAGGTACAAATTTCCTCTCAATGGGTATAACAATGAGAGAGGGAATGAGAAGAGACTACAAAGATTTCTCTCTAAGAATGAGTACCTCTCTCTAATAGGGTGGGTGTGTTGTAGAAACCTTTCTTAGGATTTTTCCCTCAATAGGCTCCTTACCATTTCTGTGGGTAGTGAGGGTATATATAGTATATGTGATGAGGGAATACGAAAAGTCACATTTTTGCTAAACAGGGCATTATTGCGACTCGGCCTCGCGATTGGAACAAGTCGCGAGTTTGAGTCGTGAGATAACTGCCAGACCAGACTGTACTTTTTGTCCTATAGTGCTCCAGTTGTCATGACCCTTCAGCTTCCGGCATGTGCTCTTCATGTGACTTTTAGCTGTCTTGATCAAATCTCCACCACTTAATACTAAACCCAATACAAATAAGTCCCACAAAAATACAAGGAAGTAAATTAATGCAATTACAACACCTTTTTGTCATGGAATAAGCCAATACAAATGTTATGAGAAAAATCATAACTTAACACCCATGATTCAAGTCCATGGAAAATCAATTTTATCAATGGAATTCAAATCCATAATCAAAGCTCATGCTTTAAACCCATGGCAAAACAAATTTTTCAATAGAATTCAAATCCATAATCAAAGCTCATGGTTTAAACCCATGGCAATTTATTTATCAAAAGTCCAATTCTCATTGGCAACATCAAAAGCCCAATTTACATTGGCAACATCAAAAGTCCAATTCTCATTGGCAATATTTAAAGCCCAATTCTCCTTGGCAACATCAAAAACCCAGTTTACATTAGCAATATCAAAAGCCCAATTCTCATTGGTAGCATCAAAAGCCCAATTCTCATTGACAATATTTAAAGCCCAATTCTCATTGGCAATATCAAAACTCAATTCTCATTGGCAATATCAAAAGCCCAATTTACGTTAACATTATTAAAAACCCAAGCTAACTACTTGGCACTATTTTATCAAAAGCCCAAGGTTATTAATAACTGGCAAAATACTATATCATAATTATTTCACTTAAAAGTCCAATAATGAACAATACTTTAAGTTCTTAAACCTATTACTATAATATTACAAGCCCATGAAATCTATGGCAATTATCTATTTTCAAAACTTATGGCAATCATCTTATAAAAGCCCATGGAAAGTTATGATTATCTTAAATCCATGACATTTGTTTCTTTATACCATATTATAAACTCATGGAATTTATATAAGAACCCATGGTCATTATTTATCTTATACATTCTTAATATCTATTTCCAAAACTCATGATAATTATTCACTTTATTATGATTATCTATAAAAAAAAAAAACCCATGAGAATATCACATTATTCCACTATAGTGGTTGTTACCATATTTTATTTAAAACCTATGAATATTACCTCTATTTAAAACCCATGGTAAATATTATTCTCAAGAAATATTGGAGGTCATTATTTAAAAGCCCCAAAGAAAATATCATTTACAAAATAATCCATGGCAAAAGTTATGAGAAACTATTCAAATTATTATTTAAAACCCATGGAAATTAATACCCAAAACCTATCATAAATATTTATTAAAGCTCACGAATACATATCATTTTTACTAACAACTAAAGCCCATGTGGAATAAAAATCCATGGCAATATATTATAGTTTTGTCCATTTTATAGGGCTCACAATGAGAAAGCAAAAGGATAGGCCCAAGTGGAGAGAACCACCAAGTTATAGGCTCACCAAAGTACTCAGCCCTCATGGCCAAGCCCAACATGAAGTCTCAGTCAAAATAGCCTATTTGTGCAAACTGACCCAGCTAGAAAATTCCATTTAGTTCTGCCTTCTGCTGGAGGTCATCTCAGGAAGCAACTAAGCTCCCAAACTAGATTAGGAGCTAGCCACCGGTCCCAGCAACCTCTCTGCCACTGCCAATCATGATCTGAACAGTACTAGAGGCTGGGTTGACACCTAAAAGCTAATGGGCAATAAATACCCTTCTTCTCCAAGTTTTGACCAAGACCTCCAAGTTCATGAAATCCTCAATTAAATAGTTTATTTTATTACTAAAAATATATGTAATTGATTCATGAACCAAGTCCATGAATCCTAAAAGGGAAAATTTGGGAATATGTGGTTTGGAGGGCATAAAGGGATCTCTAGTAGAACCCTTTGAAGTGAGCTTAAACTTTGACACCTGGCTTTGGGGTGTTGAATCCTACTTCCTAGGGTCCAGATTTCAGTTGCAGTACTAGAATTCCTCCTTAATACCTGTCTTAATCCCATTAGCTGAAGACAATCTCAGAAATCTCAGCATTTAATGCAAGATTACCCCAAATACTTACCATGTGTCATATTACCCAAAGTAGCAAAGCAGCCCTAAAAGCAAATCTCCCATTGATGGCCAAATCCTAGGATAATTAAGTTTGCTATTCTGCCTCCTGATCAGTCCTACGTTTTTGGACTTTTGTTAATTAATACCTCCCTAAACTCCACTATAAAAAGGTAAGCACATCAGCCCACAAAACACACACCAACCCCTCTGAAATTTCTAATTGTCTTGTCACTTTACTTGTGGTTCAACTCTCCCTAAGCTCATAAATCATTCTCCTTAGCCCACACTCACTTAGCCTCAGACATTCCCTTTCCTTTTCTGCATATTCCAAGCCCATAAATGCTTCCTAATCAGTCACAAACAACCCTTTACCCATTAAAGCCTTAGCTTCAGCATTAACTCCATCACACCACCACAAGCTTACATACCCAATCACTCAAAATAGCCTACACTACCCCACGCATGCCACATATATATATTCCAAGAATCTTAGTTCAACATTTGCTACACTGAGCTGTAATCTTTCTCTCCCTTCATTCCATCCTAATTTTCCCTATTTTACTTGTAATTATAAGGCCTTTAATCCTTGTTTATAGCTATTATAATGAAGGTCATAATGTCTTGGACACTATGGAAGTTTTCCCTTGTGTTGACTTAATAATAATGAGGAAAATATATGATTTTTATCATGTAAAAACACTTATTAATCTGTTAGACGTCTACTGTTAGGGGTCTGTCATATTCACTGTTGGATCATTTTTCCTCTTGTGTACTTGTTATAATGGGCCCACTTTTATATTAACCAACTATGGAAGAAATGCATAATTTTTACTATGCAAATACATTTATTAATTTTCCAAACATCTACTGTTAGATGTTTTTCTTATTTACCGCTGGACTATTATTTAAGCACTTATTGTGATGGGCCATCCTTGGTGATATCTTATCTTTGTAGGAGGTATTTTAGGGTCTTATTATAATATTTGTTGGATGCAAACCTGACTTTGAGCAAAATGGGTCTTTCACACTTCACCGATAGCCTTTAGGCCATATTCCAAGCCCAAAGTCGAGTCTCGGTCTTGACTTCCCAAACATCATGTGGGCAACGAAAAAATGCCCCCGACAAAAGATAAGATACCACTTTCTAATGAAATATTGGTTGTTAGTGTGAGACAAGGCATATAAAGGACAATGTTTGGTTATAGCCAACAATTAACAATAGGTAGGTGATATGTGTTATTGTTATTTGCAATACACAGAATTTACTAAACCACTTAAGTGATTAAATAAAATACTGATTACACATGATAGAGACATATATCATTCTCCCTTTTTTTTTTTGGTGGAGAATCTCATTTTCCTATTGTTGGTTATAGTCTAAGACTACAATCAAGTTTTAATGATATAATAAGATAATAACTATACAATAACTCATCATATTCACAAAAAAAATCCAAAATTTTTAACAAAATTAGTAAGTAAAAAAAAAGTATAAACAATCAAATTAATATTAAATAATAATACTAATAATTTTATAACAATTTTTTTTATTAATTTTTATAACATAGTTAAATTAAAGTTGGAGAATATGATAAGTTATACCACAAAAATGGTATAAAATAAGTTCCAAAGAGAGAGATTGAGACGCAGAATAAGTCGCTCTCTTGAAATGATTCACACTCTCCCAATAGTACTACTATTATAGAGAGGTTGTTGGCATGCCGTTCTCAAGATACAACAAACCTAGTCATCCATTATACACCTTACAAACCTGCACAAATTTGTAACTTAGAAGTTCCATCAATACTAAAAAATAAGAAGGATTTTATTTTTGTTGGTTTAATGAATGGAAGGATGTAGGAGAGTAGGTAGTTCTGTCGTTATGGAAAGAGTTTAAGAAATAGCTTTTTTTTGAGTGGTTAAAAAAATGATGAGGAATGTTATGTCCTTAATATTTTTACAACATTTTCACAATAAATTCTAGATGATAGGTTATATTACTTACTATTATTGGTGGGTAAGAAAATAAATTTGGTGTGGTTCCGATTAAAATCAGTAACAAAATGTCATCTAGCTAGGATTTGTTATAAAAATGTTGTGAACATAACACTTCTAAAAAATGATATGGATTAGTTATTTATAAACTTTAGAAGAGAGATAAACCTAAAGTTTTTTTTGTTTTTTTTGTTTTTTTTTTAGTGGAAAGAGAGGGTATTATTTAATAACAAGAAGCTTAGTACAACATTGTGTAGCTTGTATATGGTGTACCCGGCATATATGCCGAGTACAACATATAATTTTCTGTCCAAAAGTCATCACAGACGGATGGCTATTAACAAAAGGGTTAGATTGCACCCCCTAGGGGTAAGTATTTGCAACATGTCCCATATATATTGGCATTTGACAAAATTAAATAAATGAAACATAAGTTTAAGTCATAAATCAACGCTTACTTAAATAACTTAAGTAACAACTTGGGAAGAAATTCTTACAAGGGGGACCCAATATATACCTAGAGAAATTATACGGTTCTTATGGTGGACCACATTACTTGTTTACTATTCTATTAAAAAACTCATGCCTGTTTAAAATTGTCAAGTCAATTTATAAAATATATATATATATATATATATATTTAAACATAAATTGATTTTCTTGTTATATTGACTCATCAATTTTAAATAAGTAGGAGTCTTTTAGTGGAATGGTGGACAAGTGACGTTGTCCACTATGAAAAAGAAATATTTAAAGAAAAAAAAAAAAACTCCCCCAACACATTTTGATTATACTAAAAGTAACTGCACTTATCTTGATTATACTTTTTTTTTCCATGTAAATCCCATATTTTACACAAAATAATAATAAAAAATAGAGAGAATTTTCTTTCATTCTCAAGGAATACCCACTTTTTCTTTCTTTTTTTCCCAAACAAAGAATGCATCACTGGAAGAAACTTACAGCACTACAACTGAGGTTCATGATTTGATATTATTAACTGATGTCCCACCCAATGTGCAATATAATTTGAAATATTTTATAAGAAATTATCTTATAAGCTTATAGCTTATATATAATATTCAAGGATCAAATTCAATTATATTACATATGATAACGAGAGAGAAAGTGCAAATTGTTAGAAGTCTAAAATTGTAGAAAAAATCTAAAAATACTTAGAAAAACTGAATGAGGTAAAGCATAAAAAAGATGTATTAATAGTGAAGTTAAATAAAGACCATAAGTTGGCTGAAAATTATACATGTTATAAGAATGATTCTCTTGTGGGCAAGCTTAATGGTTCGAGAGTGGACTAAGCTAGCTTAGGTATTTGAGAGCATTTCTATTAGGCTAGTTAAATGTTATTTTAGCTAGGAAATATAACTAAATTCCAGAAAAGGACCATACATCAGCCTCCATAAACTAGCTTTGAGAAATAACATATTTACAATACATCAATTGAGGTTACTATTCATCAACAATTGATTTTTATATTAATTTCTATCCCTCTCTTTGACATTAACGATTTTCATATTGATTTATATATCTCTCTCTCTCTCTCCGCCTATGATAGGTTTGACGAGTTTGATGTTTTGGCAAAAGAAAGACACAACTGATTTTTTTGACAAATTTTTATATTTTTCATTAAAGGGGTATTAAAACTTATCTAAAATAGTCCATTAATAAATAATATAAAAGTACCCACTAACCGGAAATTAATATATATATATAGAAGTTCAAGTTACACTTGATGTAATTCTAAACAATATTACACTAATCAATATTTTTTAATTAACTGTATGTGAATTTTGATAAATCGACAGTTGAATTACATAATCTTTATATATTCTCTATGCTTGCAAAATTTCAAAGTGATCAAAGATCAATAATGATGTCATCTATCAACTATATAAATTCAAGTTTTTTTAATTTAAAATAATGCATAAAAGATGAGTTTATAGATCGAATGGTAAATAACATCTGATTGGTATGAAAATTAGCATGCATATTTAGAATATATAAAATATGTAATCCAACAGTGAAATTTTCAAAATATAAATTTATTAACTAGTTATTGGGTGGTGTAATATTGCTTAGAATTACACCAGATATAACTTGAACCCATACCTATATATATATATATGTGTGTGTGTATGTGTGTGTGAGGGAGGGGGGGGGGGGAGAGGAATTTTTAATAGTATTTTGTAAGACTACGTCTTTTTACCCAAATAAGCTGTGGTCTAGATATGGGGGGGAAATTGAGTTTTAACCACGGAAATCTATTAGAAGGGTGCTTAAAATATGATGATAAATGCAGTGAGGCCGTGACTAGCTAAGGATTGGTGTTGATCAATGAGATACCAATCAAAATTGTGGGTTGACCTAGGGAAATAGTAATGTTATTTTTAGCTTCATTATATTCTTCAGTCTTATTCTAAGCATTCTGTTTGGATTGAGGGAGAGTAGAGTAGAGTAGAGTAGAACTGCCCTAAAATTAGTCTATTTTCAACCAATTCTACTCTACTCCCCTCCATTCCTCCTCTCTTCCCCCTCAATCCAAATAGGCAATGAAGATAGATGATTTTGCTATCTATTATCTAGGTAGATAATGATCTGTTGGTAGACTTCTGATTAGCTACCTTAGGATTTGATGCAAAACCTTGATGAGCCTCCAACAAATATATATACTTGATTTTTTTTAATACTAGTTAGGGCAAGCATGTGCTTGCCGTGCGATAAGAGTAATAATTAAGGTCAATTCTAAATTTTATTTATATCACAAAATAAGATATAAATCATTTGATTTTTAAAGTAAATAGAGATTTACATTAATCAATAGAGACATTAATTTTAAGAATTTTGATAATTATGTCATAAAAGTTAATCTCATTCGTATAAGAATTTTGATCACACACAAAGTTAGAGAAGCTATTTAACATATAAATATCTATTTTACTCTAATAGTTTTTTAGTATCTATTTGCTAAAGGCAATATATGCACTCAATAAAAACTTCTAAGAACAATAACAAATATCATCATCTTCCAACAATAAGCAATTGAGTTTTACTAAGAAGAAAAAAAATGTTAATAAAAGGCATGTGTCATTGAATTTTCCATTAGATAATATATAAGTCTCGAAAAATTAAACCTAGAAAATCAATGTTCTTTAGATAATAAATAAAACACCTTATATTATCATTCCAACTTTTCAAGCATTACTGCCATATCTAAAATTCAAAATACGTGAAGAAAATTTTTGGGATGTTAAAATTTAGTAAGAGTATTTTAGACATTATACAATAAAATATTTTAAGAATCATAAGCTTTCATTAAGGTTTAACTGAGAGAATCACAATATGATATATTTGCTCTTTTTCAAAATATTAAGGGAAAATTTGCTTGATTTTAAAGTTAAAGGAGGAATTGTAAACTACCCCAAACATAAAGGATGAAAAGTGTTTTTATCATAAGTTTTATTTATTTATTTATTTTTGTGTTAAACTATGTGTTTTTACTTAAAATGGTGCGTAAAGAAAAAAAATACAAAAAGTCAACCCAAAAAAAATTGTATGTGAAACAGTGAATTTTGGCTTAACAACGTTGACTAAACCAATAAAAAATTTCTAGAAACACAACCAAATGGCACAATATTTTCATAATACCTTTATAATTTTGTATTATTTTGTTTTCACTTGTAAAGAATTGATAGCTTAACAATTTTGAAAATATTGTGATAACAACAAGATGTCTTAAATTTTTCACAAAAGAAATGTTATGTCCACGATATTTTCATAACAAATTATAAGTAGTAGGTTGTTATTGGTAGGCAAAATAGTGCTTTCATTAGCAAGTTTAAATTAAAACTAATAACAATTTACCACCTATGGTTTGTTATGAAAGTGTTATGAAAAATGTTGTGAATGTAGCACTTTTTTTGCACAATAACTTTATTTTTAGTACAATAACTTTATTTTTAGTTGTGGTTGGTTCCAATATGATATTTTATTATTTTATTTTGACCTATAAGAAATTAACACATTTTTCTCAAAAAAAAAAGAAAAAAAAGAAAAAGAAATTAACACCTCAACAATTATGAAAATATTGTGCCAATTTGTTGTGTTAATATTTTATTATTTTGTGAAACATTGCGAATTGAACAAACCAAAGATAATGTAGCAAAACTACTGTAACTTTACGCATTCAAAAAAAAAAAAAAAAAAAGTTGCCAGTGAAACAATGCAAGTTGAACAAACCAAATATACTGTAGCTTCAAGCCATTCGCTATTTTTATATATAGATAATATAATATAAAAAATAAAAACAAATTGGTGTACTTGAGAAGAAAAAAAATTCATCTCACCAGATTAGTCAAATGCCTTGAATAAGTATAAAAGGTTTTTTAATAGCATTAGAATGAGTTTAAGAACTTGACTAAACCAAAACACTATTCCTAAGCCTATGATCTCTTTTTATATAGTTAATAGAATTTTTTTGGAGAATCCATCCAAAGGAGTTCTATTGAATAAACATAAAAATTAGCAAAGGAAATATCACGAAATACATATAAGGAGCTACATTGTCTGTAATTTCTTTCAGTCACACCTGCAGTAGTTCATCCAAATTTTTTGCTTTTTTGGCTAAAGCACGGCATTGCTATTGCCTTTTACATAAGGAGCTAACTCTTTTTTTCTTTTTCTTTTGAAGGACATAAGGAGCTAATCGATGATATTGTTTTGGGGGAATATCTATAGCAGTTTGACTTTGAAGCATATTAATTACATTTAGGAGACAGAATAGTTTGACTTTGCAAACTAATTACATTAAGGGAAAATAATAGTTTATGGATGTAAGGGGGTGGGCCTGGATTGGGACGTTGGGCAAATTCCTGCCGCACTAAGCCCGAGTTGTTTCTGGGTGAGGAGTCGGAATCGGCCCAATTGGAGCACACCTTGGCCCGGCTTGTGCGCAATCTACACCACATTTGCCAAAGTCTATTTAAGAGCTCACAGCAGGCAGAGTCATTGTCAACAGGTTATGGCAGGCAGACATAATATAGAAAACGTAAAGAAGACACAGTCACTATTTCTGCCACAATAAACAAGATAAATAACTTAAAAGGCCTTGCTTTTAAAGAAAAACACTTAAACAAAATATTATAGCAAAATTAGTAGAGTAAAAGAACGAGTCTGCCATATTAAGTATTGCCGCGGGACTCTAACCAGGGAAGGGAAAACTGTTCCCTCAACGCAAATAACTTCAAAGACGAAATTAGTTGCTTTGAGAGGCCAGCCCCAAATGGTATGTGCCCGAGTATAAGTTGTATTTCCCTTCAATAGAGGACAAGGCTATTGAGGGAGAGAGGGGGTTAACCCATTTAGGTGCATGCCTGCCATAAACACTCTGTTTTTCTTTCTTTTGAATTCTTTTCTCTCTGTTTTTTCTTTCTTCAAATTCTTTTCTCTCTGTTTTCTTTCTTCAAATTCTTTTCTCTCTGTTTTCTGGTCATTCCCTTTTTTTTTCCCTCCCCCTTTTGCACACAGCCACGGGTCCCTTATATAGGGTCTGCCGTGTCTGATTTTACTGTTCTAGCCTCTCTATGACCCTATTCTGATATGGTAGTCTTTTGTCGACCACTTACCGAGTCAATGGTTCTGATAACCACCATTGACCTGTGGCTTTCAGACAATGAAGGTTCCTTCTCTACTTCGTCCAATGTGTCCCCTCTCTCTCTCTGTCTCTCATGGCATGCACACAGTGGTTCTTACCCACCCTTGCCTCTTTTGGGTGGCATGTCATCCCAACAGGACTGTGCCCACCGAAAGAGTCTAGGCAAGAAACACGAAATGGGTTTCCACTCCTCTCCCCACCGCCAGACCGTGCCCTCACCCATGACGTCACCCTTTCCCATAGTGGCTGGGTATAGGCTGGTGATGCCTAGGTCGTACGCATGCGTTTCCTTATTGATATTTCGTTCGTTTGCCGAGATCTGAGAATGGGTGTGCATATCCTGCCGTGCGCTTTTTGGCCTTTTCTGGCGTAGAATGTATCTCCGGCAGGCCAACTTTCATGACTTGTCCCTTTTTTTGGAAGGTGGAGCTCTGTAGGATCAGTTAGACTTCCCTTGAGTTTAGGTGTTTTGCTTTGTGGCTTGGCCTCCCCTGCCATGCCAGATTGTTATTCCTACTGCTCATTTCAATCCTGCCGGGCTCTTTTGAGCATGCCGTGTGCTTTCCTTCTCAGTAGCCCAATATGCTTACTGGGCTTCTTCTTTCATTTTTTGCAGACTCCAATGTCCCTTGTTTTTCTTGTGGGCATCCCTGGCCCATTTTAGTTTTGTTTCACCCATGGACTTTTGCTAATTCATTTTGGGCTTCCTCGGCCCAATTACTCTATATACTTCATCCTTTGGGCTCATGGGTTCTCCATTAGCCCGTTACTCTCTTAGTTTTCATTGCATTGGGCCTGCTGTGGCCCATTCTTTCTTTTCTTCATATTTCTCATGGGTTTGTTTCATTTTCTTTCTTTCCAGGCTTATTCAAGCCCGTTTGCTCCTTTTGGACCCATCTCATGGACCCGCGAACCATTCGTTCCTGCCATGATTTCTTTTGTCTGCCGTTTCTTTTGGTTTGCCCATGATTCTAGGCCCTTTGTCCTGCTGGGCTTTGTCGAAAATGAGCCTCAACAATGGATTATAGTGTTATTTAAAGATGGAAAGTTACTAGATAATAAATCTTACATCTCACTCAAAAAAAAAAAAAAAAAAAATCTTACTTTTATTACTATTAATTACTATTTGACCAAGGTATTTTGATGAAAGGTACTATGTGTGGAGTACTTGTTTTGACATGATATAAGTCAACGTCTTTTGGGCCAAGCATGCACCTTTTGTCAATGTTTCATTTACTCAGCAGTTTTCGCCCTCATGTAAGTTTTATGATATGATATAACATATACGTTTAATGATTTTAGCAATACTCACATACTAAACTGTTTTTCATTTTGGAGTCCTATCTGGGTTATTCTGATTTTTGACTTGAATCATGACATTTTTCGAATTAGTTTGGTAACCTAGACTAGTTTTAAACACGTGCTAGCAACACAATATATGTTTAGTTTTAGTTCAGAAATATTCATTTGTAGTTTAAACTTGGTTTTTTTTTTTTTTTTTGTGTGTGTGTGTGTGTGTGATAGAATTTCAACCTATGACGTCCGCTCCTGATAATAGCTCTTTATCATCAGACCAAGACACCAATCAGTTTTTGGTGAAGGCGGGGATTGAATCTCAGATCTCTTATACAACTATCAGAGACTTTACCAGTTGAACTAACTGAAACCCACGTAGTTTAAACTTGGTTAGCTGTGGAGATTGATTCTATTTATGGCTATTCACGGGATTGTACATTCAATCTGCCGGCCACATGGCCACATGTTAACTATGTTCCATTTGATTTTATGCATACATATGTATATTTATAATTTACTCTATTTGTTATCTATAGAATATTTTGTTAGACTAGATTTTTTTTTTTTTTTTTTTGTGGGTTCCAGTTAGTTCAACTGGTAAAGTCTCTGATGGTTGTATAAGAGATATGAGGTTCAATCCCCGCCTACACCAAAAACTAATTGGTGTCTTGGTCTGATGATAAAGAGTTATCATTAAGAGCGGACGCCATAAGTTGAAACTCTCTCTCTCTCTCAAAAAAAAAAAAAAAAAAACTAGTCATTTTTTTTTTTTTTTTGAGAAAGTTCTGACTAGTCATTTGAGATAAATAAATTTGTTTGTTATTACTTTATATGATTTACCTTATTGGTATGGTATCTATCCACATTTTCTTTGATGGAATATACATAACTTGGGCTTGTCCTATTTGACTCAATGCATTTGTTACTAATTGGGCTTTTGAGCTCAACCTTAAGCTTAAGGGTTTGTTTGGAATCCGCTTATTTTGCTGAAACTGAAAACTTTTTGCTGAAAGTACTGTAGATAAAAGGTAAAAGTTAGCTGAAATAGTACAATGAAATCCATGAATAGTACCAAAAAGTGCAGTGGGACTCATGAATAATAGCAAAAATAAGTTGAATAGTAAAATAAGTTAACAAAATTAATCATGCCAAACGGACATTGAGTCCAAAGAATCGGCTCTATCAAAATTCCAAAGTCTTCCCCTGTCCTTCTAGAGAATGACGGCTTTACCTATGTCCCATATTTCATTTTATACCCTGACCCATTTAATATTTGGAGTTGTTTCTTTTTAATTATTAAATATAATTAAAAAAATAATTTTTAGTGTACAAAATTCCTATTTTAAGGATGTCTACCATCTTTTATTTTGTTTTTAAAATGATTTTTTTATTACTTTCTTGGCTAATCTCACTTATTTTTTAGAAAAAGAAGTTGTCTCATTTTGTTTTACGGTAGATTCCTGAAATTCTACTTGTAAATTCATGGAATCCCTTGTGGATTCAAAAACAAACATATTTTGTTTTTGTGACTTTAAACCTATGTTAGTTGGTATCATAACCTTGTTATTACCTTGGTTTGATGGCTAATGAACATTCTAGTAGTTGTTCCATGATTGATAGGTTGAAGTACAAGTTATTATAGGGGAAAACATTTCTTCAACTTCAACAATAGCAAGTATTATGTAAACTGTAGGGATATTGGGCCCAAGAGTTCATTACCTATTTGTACATTGGGCCTGTGGCCCAAGCCGAGGATGAGGGTTGTTTGAAGAAGAGAAATCTTTTTCTGAAGGGACTGTGTTAGTAAATGGAGAGATTAGTCTTGGTCATAATGGCTCAAGAGGGTGGACCGAGAATAGGTGCATCCTCGGCTAACCAATGCCGAGGTCCGAAGATGTTGTCTGTCATCCAAGGTAATGTTCCAAGAAGTTCTGTTGGTGTGAATAAAATATTACAGAGACACGAGACAAGGAGAAGTTCTAAAATATCTTAGGAGAAAGTTGCTGCCTCCGCATTAAATGCACTGCAGCTAACTCTCTAGCCACATTAATGAGGAGGTGTCGTCTGAATAGTGGATTTCAGCCTTACAGCTACTACATGAAGACTTACGGGAAGTGTTGATGGGACAAGTATCAACACCAACAATCTGACATGCACATGGAAGGTGGAGATGGAAAGGGGAGACAGTATAAAAGAAGAAGGGAGCAATGAGACAAATGGATCGGAAAAATCAAGAAAGAAACACTGTAGCAATCTAGAACCAGACTTGTAACCTTACTTAAGAACATTATATAAGAATCAGTCTCCTCAGATTTCGCCGAAGACATCGTTTCTTCAGTTTAAACTTATATATTTTCACTCTTTTGTCATCAAGTCTACCTAACTTGTTGTTTGATTAACTAAAACCCAGTTTTCTAACCCATTCTCTACAATTCATTATTTTGGGCTTTTTGGGCCTAAGTCAATTTATACTTTGGGCTAGGAATTCAAATCTGGTCCTTACATGAACTATAGCAAGCAATCACTACGATTCTTACTAGAAAACCCTCCCATGGCAACACTAGTTAGCCTATTTAAGGGCGCATTGTTAAGTTTAATAAAATTTCATTTTTTTAATGGGATAATGTGTAAGTTGGATTTCATTGATTGAATATTTGATTTGGAGGAATATTTCATTAAGAGATATATGTCTAATGAGTTGGACATTGATGCATCCGAATATGAGATGGTAGAGTGTGTCAAGGTAAGCATCAAATTTGTTCTTGGCAAAGAATGAAAAAAAAAATTTGTTGGTTGATTTTTTTTCACAATTATTATGACATAATACGTTATACAATTGTTGATTATAGATTATATAAATTCAAACCAAAGAGGATTTTGTCAAAAATATCATGACCCATCCACATAATCAAGATTATAATCCGATGAATTATTATAATCAGTATCAAGTTCAACCTTCATCTATCTTTCCTTAAACCCTCCACAATGAAAAAAGATGAATGGGATAGGCCTATGGGCATCACCAATCTAAGCCCATGATTCACCTTTGGGCCTGTAATTTAGACTACAACCCACTCCACTATCTCATATGTACGTGACCCATTGAACCAGTCCAGAAATCTCACCCAAAAAAAAAAAAAAAGGTTTACAGAACCCCGTTTCTCCAAAGAAATGGGAAGTCTAGGCTAATGAAGCAAGACTAGTCAGAGCTGTCTCCCATAATCAACGCCCAAATAAAAAGGCAAAGTCTCCGTCCAGAATCCAGATTTCAGAAAACACTGACTATGAGGCTTCTTCAGGGGACTCAAAAATTTAAATAAATAAAAAAAATCAAGAGCTTATTCATTTTAAATAAATTCCACTTGTTTGAGTTAATACCAACTAACTCAAGATTTTTCAAAATTAGTTAATTTGATCGTTAAAAGTTAAAACTAGCTTAGTCAATCTCTAAACAGTTAGTTATTTTTTCTCAATTATTTTAGGAACTAAATTAATTAGTTTAAAAAAATATTATATCTGTTGGCATTAGTCCAAACTTGAAAGATGTATATGAAATTTACCTTATTTATTTATTTATTTTTATCACTCATCCAACGGCCAAAATCACCCCATTAGTCACCTGGTCTTTGGTCCGACCCCTTTGATTAACTCAACTGCTCCTCTTAAAGCTCCAAATACCCAGCTCTATCAAAAATTCCAAAGTCTTCTCCCATCCCTCTAGAGAGTGACGGCTATACCTATGCTCTTTATATCGTATATCTTTTTCTTGTTCTTTTTTTATAAAATTTAATATATGGTTTTTTTTTTAATTTGAAATTTTTCATTTTGATCCATTAAATTTAATTAAAGGTAATATTTAGTGTACAAAATTCCTATTTTTGCAATGTCTACCAACTTTGATTTTTTTTAAAAATTATGTTCTATAACTTTCTTGACTAATTTTACCTTTCTTTATTCTAAGAAAAAGACTAATTTCAATTTGTTTTAATTAAAAGATAGATGGACTAATCTCAATGTTAAGTGCCAACAAAACATCATCAATTCTTTCGTCCGTTTGGATACAGCTTATTTTGCTGAAAACTGAAAATATTATAGCAAAATAATTTTTAAATGTGTGAATAGTGCCATAGAACCAATTTTTAATAAAAAAAATTGCTGAAAAGTGAAGTTTGGGATCTCGTAAACAGTATACGGGACCCACTGGTGTGCACTGTGCATTGAAGAAAAGTAAAAAATCGCAACTCAAAAAAAAAAAAAAAAAAAAAAAGGGGGGAAAACGCAGTCGTGGGAAGTGCACTTGTCTCTTCAATCATTTGTTTGTTTTTTTTTTTTTTTTTTTTTTAGAATAATGTAAACAAAAAAAGAAAAAAGAAAAAAAAGCCTTGAATCATTTGTTAACAAAACATGTTTAAAAATTAATAACATATATTAATATATATAAAAATATATAAATTTTATAAAAAATCAATTATTTTTTCCTTTTCTATAAAAAATTTCTAAAATTACTTTCTAAGAAATAGTTTGAAATTATCAGTTAAAAAAATCCAAAAAAATTCTTCATTTTCTCCTGTCTTTTTTTTTTTTTTTTTTTTTTTTGAGAAAATTTTCTCCTGTGTCTTAATTGCTAAAATATAAAAGTGCTAACGCCTAACGGTATGAAAAACAGAATGAGATAAAAAAAAATAAAAAATAAAATAAAAATGAAGACTTTCAAACTTGACCAAAATAAAAACAAAAAATGTTCACATATTTTTTTAACTCAGCACCTTAATTCAGATCTCTCTCTTGAGTCTTAACACCCAATGACCCAGACTTGATAGACCCAAAGCAAAAACACAACTCCAAACTCCACCATGGCCGATCACCAACGCCATCTCATCCAAAATCACCACCACCACCACCCCAACGCACCACCGCCGCCGCCGCCAATCCCAACACACCCACCACTTCAAGACTCTACCCTGTCTACCCATTCACTCCATCATCTTCATCTTCATCTTCTCCCTTCCTTCACCTCCAATTCCAAACCCACCACAAAATCTTCCCTTTCCTTTCTCTTCCTCCTCCTCCTCTTTTCCCTCCTCCCTTTCCTCCGCTCCTCCCCTCCTTCTTTCGGGATATGTTAATGCTGTTTTCCTGGTTCTGGTTGGAGCACTAATAGTTCTAGAGTCGTTTGAGAGGATTTTGGATCCTCAGGAGATATCAACTAATAGTCTGTTAACTGTATCAATTGGATCCTCAGGAGATATCAACTCATGAAGGAAAATAATATATATATTCCAAGGAGTTGAGAAAAAATAGCCTGGGTTTTGTAAGCATTATCAACAGACTCATGATGGCTGCTTATAAGATCAGCATGCTTCTTTCGAACAACTCGTTAAGGATGATGGATTTTGTATTTTATCAGTTGGTAACATTCTAACAGTCACAAGTTTTGCTTATATGATAATGCAGTCGTGAAATTCTGCACACATGTAAAGAAATAAGCAAAGGCTGCTGGATTACTTGGGTATTCAACTTTTTTGCTAGAATAGTTATAAATATTTGGTTCATGTCCATGGGTCATTGGATCTTACTGTTGTACTGATATTCTAATTGTGACACACCTGTTTTCTTGCATTACTTGCTCTTGAAACACAGTGTGGTGGAATATAACAATTTTGATTATACATGGTGGATAATCACTCTACATCAGTTGTATAACATTTATCTTGATAATACTCACTACATTTTTTGACATTTCTTCTTCTTCTTTCTCCATCCATGTTAAAATTAGGCATTGAGGAGAAAAAAATTTTCCTGCCAAGATATTATGAATAAATTAAAACAAATACATATAGCATACCTGAGATCTGAAATGAAGGCTATGATTGTGAACATCTGAGTAAGATTAATTTAGAATGAATTATAACTTGTAATATTATATTGCTGCCTTGCAATTTTGCAGCCCTTGCTTCAGGTTTTGCAGAGAATGTATGAGACTGAAATTTTATGGCAAGTGAGTCCTATCAACTCTTTTTGTTTATGATTTGTATTTTCTGCACCCATGACATAATTTTATATTTTGCTTAGTCTGGGTTCCACCAGGTCGCACCCCATTAAGCAGTTTGGTTAGATCAAACATGTTTTTACCAATGTTGAATGAATTTTATCAATGCTAAAAATTGCCATAGCCAGCATAACAATCTGACATGATGCTTGTCAAAAGTAGCTGCATAGGACATAAAATCAGACTCCCAAGAAAGAACAAAATTTATGTCCAGTTCTTATATGTTGTACCTTCGATTTTCCAATTGAAATCAATCATATGGTTAATACAATGTGATTTTTTTCAATGGAAATTAAATTTTATTGGTCAATACAATCAAGTAGTTGAAATCAATTGGGAAGGTTACCACTTTTAAGAAATTGTACCTAAATTTTATCTTCTTGAGAAATAAGAATCCTTTTCTTGGGCTTACTTGGAAGTTGGGTCTGAATTTGGGCAGTACGTGGTATGGCTGAGCTGGGCTTCATATCTACATCTAATTGCCTAACTGTTTAGTTTTTAGTTTTTACCACATGATCATTTACAAATCTGGTTTGCTTGGGAAGTGTAGGGATCAACCCATTGCCACAAACAAGGCCAAAGTTAGGAGCTTGAGAAAACTCCTTTTTCTTTCAAGTTTGAAAAGCTATGGATAGATTCAGGCCAAAAGAAACTACAAATATATATGCTGTTTCTGACTTCTGTATGGTTGCAGTGCTATTGATACTTCAGCCCCATTACAGAAGTTCAGAAAGATGTTTGAGTTTTGAAATTCCTTTTCTCTTTCTTATAGATTTCATGACTTCCTCTCTCCTTTGGATACAGGTATTGGAAAGGAAGTCTGAACTTGCACTACTAGAAGTTGTTGATACTGGAAAGCCCTTAGTTGAAACAGCATCTGATATGGTATATCAATAAGAATGATCTTGGGCCAAGCTTTATGTGCCTTTTTTCTTTCTCCCTTTAATTGGCTACTTCATGTCGTTCAGGATGGTGTTGCTTCGTGTTTCAATTATCATGCAGAACTGGCAGAAGCTTTAGATGCGAAGCAGAAAGCTCCTATCTCCATACCAGTGCAATGGTTCAAAAGTTATGTCCTTAAGGAGCCCATTGTTGTCATTGCACTAATTACTCCTTGGTATATGTTATTATGTTATCCTTGTTCCTCTATTAGGTTCCTTTATGATACCTTCTTATGCTACAATTGAACTTAAATATATTAATTAAGAAACGAGGGGGAAAAAAGAAGGAAAAACAAGAAAAGAAAAGAAAAGAAAAACTGGTGTTAATATTCAATTGCATTCCATTATTGATTCATATAAAATTCTGGACCAATACTAATTACTAAAGCTATTATGATTTGTTTCTCCTTTACATATAATGAATTGGGTTGAACTGTTACTGTTGTGTCCTCATTATGGTTCACTTATCCGCAAAGCTTTTGTAATGTTAATCAGACAACAAATTTTCAATGGTGAAAATTACATATGAGCCATTTACCTTTGTGGATTTGTCATTTTGCATACTCTAAAATTATGTAGTGATTTTAAGCAACTAATAATATAATATAAAATCAGTTAGTGATCTTCTATGCATGTGTGTATCAGTGGGTGGGTGTGCTAACAGAGGATTTTTGCCCACAGGTAATTATTATCCAATCCTTCCTATATTATGTAAAAATAATTTGACAAGTAAGGTTTGTGTGTATATTGTGAGCTTTCTTGTTTATATGATAATAGGTGCATGAAAAATTTTAATATTTTTACACAAGAAGCATTAAGTTCCAGTACTCCACTAATATGACTTTCAATAGGCAATAGTATTTTAAAGAGGAAATTACAAATTACCATCCCCTGGTTTGACTTTATCAAAATTTAGTGCACAAAATTTCATTGCCTCCCCTAAGATTTGAATAGAAATGAAATAAATAGTGCTCCATCCAAAAACCCCTTAAAGATTTCATTTTAATCCAAACTTTAAGTAGTCAAAATATAACAAGTAAAAGGTTTTGTGGAACTAAATTGTGATATGGCCAAACCACGAGGGGGTAAGTTTTAATTGAAAGTTTATTAACAATATTCAAAATCTGTTAATTGGACGAACCCTAACTATTTCTTTTTAATCCAAAGTTTAGGGGGTCAAATGTGGCAATGAAAAGTTTGTGAACTAAATTGTGATAGAACCAAACCACAGGGGAGGTAAATTGTAATTTTCCCTATTTTAAAAGCAATGTCTCTGATACTTCTTATGCTAGTCATTAACCATCCAACTCAACACTTTTTATCTATTCACTGGTAATTTTAATCCTAATTGAACTCTGACATGGCATATGCCTTTCCAGTCCAAGTACTTCATAATTTCTGTATAATGATGAATTTTTGTGATGATTGTTATTTTGATAACCTTCATGGATCCCCATGAAAATATATTGACTTTTATGAACTATGGCTGATTTTTATTTTTTGTGTTGAAGGAACTACCCCCTTTTGATGGCTGCTTGGAAGATTGCTCCTGCTCTGGCTGCTGACTGTACTGCTATACTGAAGCCATCTGAATTGGCATCTATGTGAGAAAATTATGTTGTGTTTTCATAAATCTTGCTTCTGTGACCTCTTTTTGTCTACTGACCCAAAAACCAAAAAATACTTTTTTCTTGTTCCTCCTAATTTTATTTGCAGGACTTGTTTGGAGTTGGCTGAAATTTGCAGACAAGCAGATATTCCTCCTGGTGTCCTTAACATAGTGACTGGGTTAGGATCAGAAGCTGGTGCCCCTCTGGCATCTCATCCTCATGTAGACAAGGTCCTGCTGTCACATAGTCATTTCATCCATTCCAAACTTAATGAAATCTTACCATTGCACACCCCACATCATTGATCATATATGTAGTACCCTTTATTTTGTATTTCTACCAAAATTGTGATATTAAGTTACATTAATTCTTAAACAGATATCATTCACAGGAAGTACAGCAACAGGTATCAAGATCATGACTGCTGCAGCTCAAATGGTTAAGGTATTCTAAGATGAAAAGTCCAATTTATTAAAATATTTTTTAAAAATTTTCTTAAAAAGTTATGTTCATTATCTTGCAGTTTCGCTTATGTTATTTTATCTTGGTTGAGTGGCAGTCTATTTCATTAGAGCTCGGTGGAAAGAGTCCAATTATTGTGTTTGAGGATGGAGACCTTAACAATGGTTAGCGAGCTAATAAAAATTCTGACCATTTATACTTATTCATAAGATTTGGGAAAGTTCTTAGCATATAGCAACTGCTCCTTGTATTTGATATTTTGGACTCTAAAGTGTTGTTGCCCAAGCATACTGCCATCATGAAATTGCAGCATTTTCTGATGTTGATATTTGCCTATATATATACCCTTTCTGTCACTTGAACAGCTGCAGAGTGGACTATTTACGGCTGCTTTAAGACAAATGGTCAAATCTGCAGTGCAACATCATGTCTCATTGTTCATGTGAGTATGAGAAGCTGACTCTATAATTTATATATATATATATATATATATATATACACTTCCCTTCTGTCAAAGAACATTTACCAATTATTTAAAATTTGAAGCACAAGAAAAGATTCACTGACAAAGGTCATGCTTACCTAACTTGGAAGTTTCGAGTTACTTGGAGTTTGGAATTCGAGACTAGGCATAAAAAATTGAAAAGTCTCAAAAGTAGAACATATGCTGATTTTGCCAATCTTTCATGTCTGTCAAATGTCGTATTTTAAAAATTAATGAATAAAATCCATTTAATAAATTATAGGAATGGTAATTTAACTAATTTTGAGAGGAGCACCACAAACATGTACCTACCTGAGTCTTCAAGAACCCTTTTTTTCTTTTGCTGAATTAGTCTTCAAGTACTTTGGTACTTGAAAATATAAAATACACTTACTTCTCATAAAGTTTAAGTGGGCCTATATTGCATATATAAGTTTCAGATGATTATGTTCTTCTGCCTTATGTTCTCTGGCTTAAGGTCTTTGGGTGCTATTGACTAATCAGATTGACATGTGCCTATGCTGTGGCCTGGGATGGCATGTGGATTATGAACTGGTTTCCGAGAGATAAAATTCTATATATTCTTTTAGTGTTCAAGGGGTAGTAAATCATATCACAGGAGGAAACCTTGTGCAGACACAACTTATTAGGAGTATGGGCTTACGGTCCACACCTTAAAGTACTTATTTTGGTCTGAAAAGGCACCTGTTTTAACACCAAACCATGAACAAATTTGCCTATGGCCTCTGGGCACGTCAGAACTGCATGAGTTCACCAGGGTGGAGCACGGTCCAAAGTTGGAAGAGATTATGGTAGTGGATTTATAAAAATAATAATAATAATTATTATTATTATTATTTGGCATGTCCAAGAATGTATATGTATTGCTCATGGCGGTCTAGAAGAATCTTTCCTGGAAGAATCATGGTTATGGTGTATAACTGTAAAAAGTATGGATAATCACATAGTGTTATGAATCTCTTTTAGGTGGTAAGTTGTCTAGGATTTAGCTACTTCAAGGGAGCTAGGCCTCCAAGAAAGAGGGGGGAAACTAGAGAATTTGCTGGTAGAAGCATAGAATCAATCTTATTTCATCAATGAATTCTTTACAAGCCAGGTAATGACCTTTATATAAGTGTAATCGATCCTTGGGATCTCAATTCAACTAACTGATTTCAACAACCTAACCAACTAATGACAGCTCACTAATTAACTGCCAACTAAGCTAACTAATCACTGAGTTATACACCACATGCTTAAATACAATAGGTCACATGCCTATTTACATTCAGCCCATGCCAGATCAATAAGGCTGATTCTCCCAGCTTGGCAACGACTGCACTCACTTCACTGATGCACACTACTTCACTGATGTACCTAGGCTAGGCTGTTGCACAACTGACTTGTTGGCATACTAACACTGCTCTGCTGCAATCAGCAATACTGCTGCTATATTAACTTGGCTACTGCAGTACATATTAGCATACAACACAGCATCAACACACTTTCTTAAGCAACACATAGCCAAGGCAGATATGGTTTTAACTTATTGGATTATGTTGCATTAGTTTACATCCTCTAGGGTGGACTCATGCATGAGGCTATTCTCTTGTAAAGAATTCCTGTTATTTATTTACTGATTATCTAACAGGATTTATGCCTGGCACATGCTTGCACATTTTTCAAATCTAGCCACTGGAAAACGGCTGGCTATATTCATAAGTCAGGTCTAAGTATTTTCTGATATGTTTGCAAAGATATTAATCTGGGTTGATATTCGTCTTTCTTGCCCCTTACCAGGAGTAAAATTGCCTCTCCTCATCATGGTTTTTGCATATTAGTGTTGTGAGTAAAAAAGGAAAAAATGGATATTTTCTTTTAGTTGCCTTTCTCAAGTTCTTCCTTGGTAAGTATCAATAATTTAAATAACCTTCCAACATGTCAGGAAAGCATTGCAGCAGATTTCCTAGTAAAACTTATTGATTGGAGTAAGAACATCAAAATTTCTGATCCCCTGGAAGATGGTTGCAGGCTTGGTGCTATTATCAGTAAAGGGCAGGTATGAGTGCTTTTTTTTTTTTTTGGGGGGGGGGGGGGATGATTATTATGACTTCTTTTCAATTTAGTTTAGTCACTCTTTTACGTTTAAAATATCTTAGGTGAAAAGAACATTAAACCGAATTCTGCAATTTGGCTTCATGTCTATGCCCCAACCTGACCCTGTGGCCCACACAGGCAGATAGGTGGCACCCTTGTACTCCTGTACAACATCAATCTGCATTGGTATTCAAATTGATAGCTCATGAGTTTTTCATTTAAAGCACTGGTCATAATTCTTGTTTAACTCATGTAAGGATTCTTGTCACTTGAACAAACTTAACTAAATATTGAAAGTAATAGACTGTGGTCCCTCACATTCACAGCTCGTCTTTGCCTACAAAGACACCACATCACTTCATAAACACTCTAAAAAGGTCATATCTAAATTAGCACAGTTACTAAGAAATGAACTCTCTCATCTCTCTTTCTCAAACATTCTCGAAAATGAAATTTGTTCTCCATTTTTCTTTAGTACGAGAAGGTACTGAATTTCATTTCAACTGCTAAAAACGAAGGTGCAACCATTCTCTATGGAGGTGCCCGCCCTCAGGTAAGAACATTTTCTTTTGTCAATTGTCAATATATGGACTATGCCGTCATCTCATTTGTGTTTTTAATTGAATTTTATGGGAAAAATGACTGCATTTGAGGAAAGGATTTGTCATTGAACCAACCATCATAACAGATGTTAGCACCTCCGTGCAAATTTGGAGAGAGGAGGTGTTCGGTCCTGTTTTATGTGTTAAAACATTTTCTACTGAAAATGAAGCCATTGAACTAGCAAATGACACCGAGTGAGTCACTAGTTACCTTCACAGATTTGTCCTAATATTTTGAATTTTGCTTCACAGCCAACAGTTTGGTGATGTCTCTGCTCTTGATCTTTCACAGTTATGGTTTAGGTGCTGCTGTAATTTCAAAAGATCTGGAAAGGTGTGAGAGCTTGACCAAGGTAAGAACATTGGGGTTTCTTCATGCTGCTTGTCCATATATAGATGGAACAAAGATTCTGTTAACTAACCCAGGAAAGCAATTCACATTCTTGCCATGCATTGCAGCCTCAAAAGTACTTTGATTATTTTCTATTGATTTTTATTTTCTTTCTCAAGCTTTGAATGGAGTGGTGCATTTTTTTCCCTCCATAATAAGAATAACAAACTCGCGAGAAGGTGAAAGTAGAGTTTGCTGCTGTAACCCTTGTATACATATGACACAGAGAAAGCTTTCTTCATATAGCATCTCAAGATGAAGCAAATCTATGTCATGTGATTATCAAAAAAAAAAAAAAATCTGCATCGTGTGTCTCATAAATAACTATGTTTCATTGCATGTCCTACAGGCTCTTCAGGCAGGGACTGTGTGGGTTAACTGCTCACAGCCCTGCTTTGATCAAACTGCATGGGGAGGCAACAAGCGTAGTGGTATTGGGCGTGAATTAGGAGAATGGTATGACAAGGATTATCATTTTTAATTTTATATTAGTAATCTAGATGATACTAATTAAAATTATTCTTCTATCACCTTTACTGCATTTGCAGGGGTCTGGACAGCTACTTGAGTATAAAGCAAGTTACACATTACATTTCTAATGAGCCATGGGGGTGGTATTCTCCTCCTCAAAGTAGTGAAGAACTTGAAAGAAGCCAAAAACAAAACTAGTGTAAGAAAGAAAAAAGAAAAAAAGATGTGCTCTACAAATAAAGCGCATTTTATAACTTTTTAGGAAAAAGTTATGAGTTTTGCCTACATAAGATGTCATGTTTCTACAATTTGAAGCTGTAAAACAATTGCTGAAATGCCTTGTAAATATGAATATGGATATGTGAGACACAGAGACAAAACTAAATTGAAAAAGAGAAACTTCAAGCTCTTTTTCCTTTAAGCAGTAATTTGGGATTTAATACTTCAACCCATCCTGTTTATCAACTTTTTTCGTGCATGCTTAATCTGTACAAATACCTTAAATTAGCAGGAGTTTGTTTGAGCCGATACAGTGGTTGATTAATTACTTTTGAAGTAGCTCTATTTTTGGATGCCAAAACAATCTACTTTCTACCAAAACTCAAGTAGCATTATGGGAGTATCTAGTTAGATATAGCACAGTTGTTGATTAACTTTTCAAGATGCTCTATTTTTGGATTTCAAAATAATCTACTTTCTACCAAATCCTAAGTGTCTCCTACTAATTTTATTTGCAGGACTTGTTTGGAGTTGGCTGAAATTTGCAGACAAGTAGATATTCCTCCTGGTGTCCTTAACATAGTGACTGGGTTAGGCTCAGAAGCTGGAGCCCCTCTGGCATCTCACCCTCATGTTGACAAGGTCCTGCTGTCATATAATCATTTCATATGTTCCAAACTTTATGAAATCTTAACATTGTACATCCCAAATTGATCATATTTGGGGTATCTATTATTTTGTATTTCTACCAAAATAGTGATACTAAGTTACATTAATTCTTATGCAGATAGCATTCGCTGGAAGTACAGCAACAGGTATCAAGGTCATGACAACTGCAGCTCAAATGGTTAAGGTATTCTACGATCATTATGAAAAGTCCAATTTATTAAAAAAATAAAATATTTTTGAAAAGTTAATGCTTATTGTCATTCTATGTTGGTTGTCCATAGCCTATTTCATTAGAGCTCGGTGGAAAGAGTCCAATTATTGTGTTTGAGGATGCAGACCTTAATAAAGGTTAGTCACCTAATAAAAAAAAAAACCATTTAAACTTATTTAAAAGATTTAGGAAAGTTCTTAGCAAATAGCAACTGCTCCTTGTATTGGATATTTTGGGCTCTAAAGTGTTGCTACCCCTGCATACTGCCGTCATGAAATTGCATCATATTCTAATGCTGATATTTGCCAATATATATACCCTTTCTGCCACTTGAACAGCTGCAGAATGGACTACTTATGGCTGCTTTCTGACAAATGGTCAAATCTGCAGTGCGACATCTCGTCTTCTTGTTCATGTAAGAAAGAGAAGCAGACCCTATAATTTTTTTACATCTATTTCTTCCCTTCTATCTAAAGACCATTTAGCAATTATTTAAAATTTAAAAAAAAAAAAAAAAAAAAAAAATTGAAGCACAAGAAAAAATCACCATTGAAGGTACATAACGTGGAAGTTTTTAGTTGCTAGGAGTTTGGAATGCAAAACTAGGCATAACATATTGCAAAGTCTAATAGGTAAAACAGATACAGATTTTGCTGTCCTTTCATGTCTGTTAAATGTCATATTTATAAAAATTAATGATAAAATATCTTGAATTTTTCTATGAAGGTAATTTAACTAATTTGGGAGGATCCAACTGAGTCTTCAAGAACTTCTTTCTTTTTTTTTTCTTTTTTTTTGGGTGGCTGAATGGATCTTCAAGAACTTTGGTACTTGGAGGGTGTATTACTTCTCATCAAGTCTGAGTGGACCTTTATTGCATATATAAGCATCAAATGATTAAGTTCTTCTGCCTTATTTTCTATGGTTTAAGGTCTTTGAGTGCTATTAGCTAAGCAGATTGGCATATGCCTCAACTGTGGCCAGGGAAGGTATGTGGATTATGGAACTGGTTTCCGAGAGATGCAATTCTGTATACTCTAAAGTAGGAAGAGATTATAGTACCTGACTTTTTAAAATATATAAAATAAAATAAAATTTTCATGTCCAAAGATGTAGATGTTGCACATGGTGCTCTAGAATTTTTTTTTCTTCCTGGAATGTATTATTTTTATGTTGTATATCTATAAAAGTATGGACAACCACATTTGATTATGTTGCATTAGTTAACATCCTCTTGGTTGGACTTGTGTATGATACAATTCTCTTGTAAAGAATTCCCATTATATATATACTGATTATCAAACAAGATTTATGTCTAGTGCGCGATTGCACACTTTGGACAATGGATGGCTATATTCATAAGTCAGGTCTAAGTATTTTCTGATGTGTTTGCAAAGATGTTGCTTGGGTTGGTAATCCTGCCCCATTACTAAGAGCAAAATTGCCTCTCCTCTCCTCATCATGGTTTTTGCATCATTATTGTGAGTAAGAAACCAAAAACAAAACAATGGAGATTTTCGTTTAGTTGCCTTTCTCAATTTCAGGAAAGCATTGCAGCAGATTTCCTAGAAAAACTTATCGATTGGAGTAAGAACATCAAAATTTCTGATCCCATGGAGGAAGGTTGCAGGCTTGGTGCTATTGTTAGTAAAGGACAGGTGTGAGTGCTTTTATATTAATATTTAAATTTTTTTTTTAACTTTAACTTGGAATGATTAGTATGAGTGCTATTTGATGTTAGCTCTGTATTTTTACATTTAAAACATCTTGGGTGAAGAACATTAAACCATATTCTGCAATTTCGCTCTATGTCTATGCCACTCCCGACCCCCGGTCCCCCCCACCCAACCCCACCAATACAACCCTCCACACTGTGTCCACATGGGCAAATAGGTGGCGCCATCATTTCTTATGCTCATGTGGTATTCAAATTGATATCTCATGCGTTGTTCATTTAAGATACTGGTCATAATTCTTGGTTAGCTCATGTGGGGATTCTTCTCACTTGCACAAACATCACTAACTATTGAAAGTAATAGAATGTGGAGCCTCTAGCAAAAAAAAGAAAAAGAAAGAATGTGCAGGCCCACAGTCACAGCTTGTCTTGGCCTGCAAAGACGCCACATCAATTCCTAAGCACTCTAAAAAGGTTAAAAATAAAATGGTACAAGTACTAAGAAGCAAACTCTAGTCTCTGTTTCTCAAACATACTGGAAAATAAAATTTATTCTCCATTTTTCTTTAGTATGAGAAGATAATGAATTTCATTTCAACCGCTAAGAATGAAGATGCAACCATTCTATATGGAGGGGTCCGCCCTCAGGTAAGAAAGTCTTCCTTGTCAATTTTCAACATATGGACTATAATCGTCCCATTTGTGTTAACTGGATGGGAAAAAATGGCAGCATTTGAGGAAAGGATATTTCATTGAACCGACCATCATAACAGATGTTAGCACCTCCATGCAAATATGGAGGGAGGAAGTGTTCGGACCTGTTTTGAGTGTTAAAACATTTACCACTGAAAATGAAGCCATAGAACTAGCAATGACACTGAGTGAGTCACTAGTTACCTTCACAGATTTGTCCCACTAATTTTTATTCTGGCTTCACAATCAATAGTTTGTTGATGTCTTTGCTGTTGATCTTTCACAGTTATGGTTTAGGTGCTGCTGTAATTTCAAAGGATCTGGAAAGGTGTGAGCGCTTGACCAAGGTAAGATTAATGGAGTTTCTTAGTGCTGCTTGTGCATATAGAGACGGTGCATATTGTCTGTTAACAAAACCTGGGAAAGCAATTCACATCCTTGCCATGCATTGCAGCCTCAAAAGTACATTGATTATTTTCTTTCTCAAGCTTTGAATGTAGTGGTTCATTTTTGTCACTCCATAATAAGAATAACAAACTCATGAGAAGGTGAAAGTAGAGTTTGCTTCTGTACCCCTTGTATACATATGACACAGAAAGCTTTATTTCATTAGCATCTCAAGATGAAGCAAATCTACATCATGTGTCTCAGAAATAACTATGTTTCATTTCTTGTCCTGCAGGCTCTTCAGGCAGGGATTGTGTGGGTTAACTGCTCACAGCCCTGCTTTAACCAAGCCCCATGGGGAGGCAACAAACGTAGTGGTATTGGGCGTGAATTAGGAGAATGGTACCACATAGGATTATCGTGTTTAAAGTTCTTATTTAGTAATCTTGATTATAGTAAATATAATTATTGCTCTATTGCTGTTACTGCATTTGCAGGGGTCTGGACAACTACTTGAGTGTAAAGCAAGTTACACATTACATTTCCAATGAGCCACAGGGGTGGTATCATCCTCCTCAGAGCAGTAAAGAACTTTGAAGAAACCAAAAGCAAAACTAGTATAAGAAGTAAAGATGTATTCTACAAATAAACCTATTACAACTTGTTAGAAAAAGTTGTAAGCTATGTATATATAAGATGTCATGTTGCTACTATTTAAGCTGTAAAACAGTTGGTCCAATGCCTTGAAAATATGAATATAGATATGTGAGAAGGTAAGACAAAAAAAATGTCTTAAGAGCAGGCTACAACCTCTTTTTGCTTAAGCAGCTTAATTTGGGACTTGGTACTTCAACCCACCCTGTGCTTCTTTGTTTAACTTATTTCGCACATGCATAATCAATACAAAACCTTAAATAAGCAGGAGTTTGTTTTAGCTGATATTAATTCCTTTTCAAAGAGCTCTATATTTGGATGCCAAAACAATCTACTTCCAAAAATCAAGTAGCCGTATGAGAGTATCCAGTTAGATATAGCATAGTGGTTGATTAACATATATGATAAATCGCACAAAAATTAATTTGGCTAAAATATCATTTTCTTCCTTTAACTTCACAAAAGTTCTGAATATTGCACTACAACCACTTCATAGGACATATACTTTAGCATACATTGTTCAAGAAACTCAACAAACAACCATTCAAAATGGAACTTTCATAACTACTGTCCAAGCCAAGATAATGTTATAATTCCGTGTGTATAATGCTAAGACAATGTTATAACTCAAAATTCCTGTACATTCATGACATAGTATACTCAAAATGTATAGTATCCATGATTATCCATACAATCATGAAAAACAATAAGTCATTGCCAATACATTTCAAAGTTCGTAACTAATATTGCCTACACAAAATAGATAGTATTTTAGTCATCTTGTCCCCCATTATTGATGTTAAGATATGTGTAACAAAAACTATTAGAGTATACAAACTGCATCCTTTCTTGGAGGAATTTCTTTTCCTCTTCTTCTTTTTTTTTTTTTTTTTTTTTTTTTTTTGAGAAACATTCTAATGATATCTATTCAAATTAAAAAAAAAAAAAATTGTTAGGTACACCGGGAGGACTGCTAATGTGGTCCTTCCAACCAATGAAATGATGTTATTTATGCAAATGTATGAGTGAGCTTCCTAATCAATATATAAGGAATAAAAAATAAAAAAAATTACCAAGTGATATCATATTTGCATAAATAACAGCATTTTATTGGTTGGGAGGTCAGAGAGAATCACATCAGCAGTCCTCTAATAGACCTAATAATTTCTCAAAAAAGAGCCAGCAGGTCTAACATTGATTATAGCCAATAAATGTTCAGGTTTAATATTTTCATCATTTATGAATAAATCCTTGGAAGTTCATGTGATATTAATATATTACTCCCTACGTCCTAATTTGTTTGTCATATTTGAAAAGTCAAACTTTTTAAGAGAATATCATTTATTGTCTTGTCTACCTTATAAAAATGTATAAATTTACAAAATTACCCTTAAATAAATTTATCAGCTCTTTTTTTTAAAGAGTTATTCTTAATGAGGCAACTAAAAAGGTGACTTAATTAGATTGATTTTTTAAATATTTGTTAGTTTTCTTTTCAAATAGTTTTGAAAATAAAGTAGGGGTATAATAGGAACATTAGTAAATTAATGATTTTTATTTTTAGAAACATGACAATATTTTGGGACATCTTAAAATGAAATAAAAGACAAACAAGGAGGAAGTATTAACAAAACTCAAAGAAACCAGTAAATTCAACATCATATTAAACAATTGTCGCATTTTCCAAAAAGTTAAAAACTGAAAATAAATAGCACTCCGGTTTGTTTTATATAATGATCTATTCGCACCTTAAATAAAAATTTTAGCATACGTTTTGGTTGTCTGCTCACTTTTTGTGTCCCACCTGCTATTAAATGAATGGCAGATTTTGTTCCAAGTTCATTAATTTTATTAAAAAACATATAACCAAGCCAATACCAATAACAATAATAGTAGAAGTAACAATATAATAATAGGAAAAAATTTGCTGAAAAGAATAAAAAAGGTGTTGGATTTTCATCTCACAAAAGAAACTGTACATGTAGTCTGTACAAGAGGACTACTTAAGAGCCACAACAGTTGGCAGTATGAAATGAAACCATCAAAAAGAACCAAGGGAAATTGAAGAGCAGCAAACAATTATAAGTCCTGCATGTCCAAATGATTGTTCAAATTCAATAGCTAAAATTGCACGGGAGGTGATGAACCAGAAGTTGTCCTAATTAGTCATCAGGGAGAGAGAGGATCCACATTGTAAGACAGATGTGGAAAATACCAGAATGGATCAAATATGGAATCATTTGGCATATGGTTTGCCGGAAAGACATATGGGTCCATTTGGATACAACTTATGTTGCTGAAAACTGAAAATATTGTAATAAAATAATTTTTAAATTGTGAATAGTACCATGAGACCCATTTTTAATGAAAAAGTTACTAAAAAGTGAAATTTGTAGATCCTGTAAACAGTACACAGGACCCACTGATGTGTACTCTATACTAAAAAAAAGTCAATAACTACGACTATAATAAAATAAAAAATAAAAAATAAAACACGTGGAAACACAGACGTGGGAAGCGATGCGCTTCCCAAACGAGCACACATAAATCTCTTTTATCCAAGAAACTTACAGTGTATCTGCGATTGCTGCTTCTAAGTTCGTATATGCAATTAGAAGGTTGTCGGACACCTGTCCATCCGGTTAGGTCGCAAGATCCTAAGCCCATTGAAGGACCCAAAAACAGTGCGTGATCTGCAATATTCACCACCATCTTCCATTGCAAGTGCACAAAATTTAGCTCGTAAACTTTATGTTCCATGAATGGTAATGAAGATACAACCATCATCAGGCGTTGTCCATTAGAAACTAAACGCTGAACTCCACTATTTATATCCGTATATGGATCTCGTCCTACGTTTAGCAGGGTCACATGAATAAGATGAGGACTCAGATGTAGTACTCCAATTCCAGCCTCACTAGTTAAAATATATATCTTACCCTTGAATACAACTGCATCTCGAATCCTCCAATCAATGTTGCCAAAATCAAATTGAGTCCAGTTGGTCTGTGTGGATCTACCAACTTGGAAAACTGGCAGGAATTGGCAAAAGGCTATGAGCACAAACTCTGACACGGGCGGAGCAACAGAAGCTAGGATGACACGATTATAAAATTTTGGAGGTTCACGTAAACGAAGTTCATGTTTTGTAAAAGGATGTAGTAGCCAAAGTTGAGAATCTTTCCCCCTGTTCCTCTTGTCCCGAAACACCAAGTACCCACAAGTGAATCCCAAAACATTCATGTTGTTGGCTTAGAGGGCTGGGCAGTATTGCCTTGTACAAACTTTGATCAAAGATGCTATAGAAAAAAATAGCATCCGACGATAAGAAAAGAGCAAGTGGAGGTTGGGATGCCATCTTCTACAGACGGAGCCTATGTTGAGATAGCAATTCCTTAGGAAGGTCTGATCATGTCTTTATCTTTTTCTTCTTCGTTTCACGCCCTACCAATTCCATTCCTACCTTTGCACAAATAAAAAGCATAGATTAGATTTCTGGTTTTGGATTCATAACACTATGTTGCTATTTTTAATGCAGGTTTCCCATTATTGTGCATGCTTGCACTTAATAATATACTAAGCTATATATATGTGGGGGCAACATCGATCAATCAGTTATGAGTGTTTTCTGTAACTTATAAGTGCAAAGTCACACACATATACAGATACTTAAAACAAGCTCTATGGTGCAAGACATGATAAAATTGATTATTGAGTTACAAATTTTTTTTTCTATTCCCAAAGAAACATATCCAAAGTATATAGAAAGAGTTACAACCACTACTAACTGCATTGTAAGTTGTAACGCACAACTACAGAAAATTTTCACAATAAAGGCAGCATATATCTACTCATTCAAACATTTCTTGAAACATATACACAAACAACTTTCTCATGCATGCACGGCTTCTACTATATCCACGAACGTATAAAAACCCATATTCATTTAATGGCAAAAAGGAACAAATCAATCAATATATCTATATCTATATATATATATATATATATATATATAGCAGAAGCTGAGAGAAAGTAAGTTCCTACAATTAAGGAGGTGGTGACAAATAAGAAAAGTGCTTATCCAAAATTCAGGCATGTTCCGCTTTAAAAAGCAATACATTATATTGTTTGACAACGCTACAACACCATTTAAAAGTGATAAATTATAATTTTTCGCTACGTTAAAACACTGTTTGGAGCCTGGTATAAAAGGAAATTAACTGCTTAAGACAGAAAAAAGGAAGATTGCTACACGGAGAAAAAAAGGAGAAAGAGAGACCGAGAGAAAAGAGAGACAGAGAAATAGAGAGGCAGAGAACGGAGAAGGAGAGAGAGATCGAGAGATCAAAAACTGAAACCCAAAACACAATCATTCATTCTTTCCATTTGTTAACACAAACGACCAAAAGAAAAGATTTTCCCTGCCGATGAAAAAGAAAAAACAGAAGCCCATTGAAATATTTCCACGGTTTGCAATCAAGAATGAAAAGAAGTCTCTCACTTTCCTGTCAGATTTCTTCATCTAACTGTCGACCGTTAATTTCTTTCACCGGTGAGTTTTTATTTTCGATTTAAGTTTGTTTATTAATTATGATTAGGTTTTGATATTTTGTTTGGATTGTTTTCAATTTTGGTATTTTAATTAAGTTTTTCTCTTCGCTTTTCAGTTTGACATTCTCATCTGCACGCCCTCAAGTTCAACCAGGTACCAATTTCGAATCGATCAGATTCCAGATCGCTTATATCTACTTTTATTTTTTTCGTTTTTGTTGGATCTAGGGTTTATAATTTGCTCTTTGGATGAATATATTGCTTTTGTTTATTGGTGGTGTTAGTACTCAGCTTTGAATGTTCCAATTTCAATGTATTTCTCCCTCAATTGTTCACATTCTAGATTCGAAATCGGAATGATTGTGTTAGTGAAATAAGCCGCATCACTTCCCAATGAAAACTTCAAAGTCACTGTAACTGAGACCTACTTTTCCGCCCTATTCTGTTTCTTCTCTGCAACTTCATACACACAAGGTCAGAATAGTGTGGTTAATTTCCCTCTTTCGGATACTCTCTCTGATGATTTGGCCCACTTTTTAACTATTTGCATGTTCCGTTCCAGACCAACAGACAGAGGAAAAAAGAAAATCCAAAAGGTTTGGCTACCTTTTTCCCTAATTTCCCATTTATTTTTACAATTTCTTAAGTTCTTTTTTGTTCGATTGTTGTATTGATTAAATTTTGTTTTTGTTTGGCAGATTTTTGTTAGGTTTTTTTTCTTTTTTGGTTAGACCCTCAAATTTGAATTGATTTATGCTTTGTGCAGATCTATGTTTTGTTGAATCGTTCTCAAAAGGAAAAAAAAAACATTGATTACTGAGAGTACAGTTATTTATAATTTTTATAAGTAAAATTATTGGATTTTTTATGTTAATTACTGAGTTTTTTACGTTAAAACACTGTTTGGGAGCCCTATTGGTATAAAAGGAAACTAACCGCTTAAAAAAAAAAAGATTGTTACACGGAGATAGAAACAGAGAGGCGATGAGACCTGGAGAAAGAAATAGAGAAAGAGGTAGAGTCAGAGACATCTCAGGCCAGTACCACAGTCGGACTTTGACCACCAAAATTCTTGCTTGCCTCAACCGGCAATGCAGAGAAAGGAGAAAGAGAGACAGAGAAATAGAGAGGCAGAGATAAAGAGAAGGGCGCCACCCAGATCTTCTGCCATCACCGTAAGAGCGCCTTCCGTTTCTCCTATTCGGATACTTTCTTTTTGCTTCCTTTTCAATTTTCTTAACATCGATGGTTGCGATCCAGAGATAGAGAAGGAGGAAAAAATAAACCTTGTGATACAGAGATGAGAAGGAGACAGACATTGAGAGAACTACCACCGGTAAGTTTTTCTTTTTTTCATTCTTTCTTAGATCTGGGTATGGGTATGAAATATGAATTAGTTTTGAGAAATTTGGTTGGATTGATTTTAATTTAGGTATTTGGGTAACATTAGGTTTTGATTTGATTTTTTGAAATTTGGGGTTATATATGATTTAGTTTTGGAGAGGGCAAAAACAGAGAAATAAGAAAGAACGTGATCTAAAAGGTAATCTTTAGGTTATGATATCATGCTTTCTGTCTCTACCCTATTTGTTTTCTTCTATATCTTAATTCTAAAAATTTGTTTCTTTAGGTTTTTGTTGATGCAACGATGACTCTCCATCTCCTTGAAATTGAAATTGAATAAAAAAAGAAGTTGTACAATCCAAGGTTATATTACCCTGGAGATGAAGAAGATTAGATGAGTATTTTGGTTCATTTCACTTCAATTCTTGATTTGTTTTGAGTGACAGAGTTGCAACATTGAGTGTGTGTTGGGTTAATATCTGTGTTTATGTATGTTTTTCAACCATGGCATCTCTGCTGGATGAAGTTAAATGAGAATTCCAGAAATTCCAATATAGTTGCTTTGTAGATAAAATAGAAAAATTTATTATTGAAATCCATGACAGTTTGGCCGTGTAATCCATAGAAAGTTTGGTGGTAAATCCCTATTTCTATATCCTCATAATTATTTTTTCTCTTCTTGGAAGAATATGAAACTTAATCTTAAAATGAACTTTTAGAGTCTAATTCTTATACGGCTCCCAAGTTGGAACCCTTCTATATTTTTCTCTATAAAATTACTGTTTCCTCCTCAAAAAAAAAAATAACACATAAAGGAAAATATGCATCATAGTTAGACATAATATTTTATTATACAAATCTAATGAGTCACTAAGGCCCACAGACGCAAAATCACAAAGTCACAAACACAAAAGCCAAGTTTATATCAAAGGCTTCAAACTTAGGATGTCCCCTCCCAAACCTTATAGGATTCATTCACTCATTTAAAAAGACTAATCTTCTCAAATCCCAATTCATACAACAAAATCATTTAAATTCTAGTTACAAAGAATGACAAAACTTTGGTACAGTACTTCAGGTGCTGTTCTTTAGGTTCTCCTCTTAAAATTCAACGATGTGGCTACTTAACTAAAAAATACACTCCCATCCTATAAGAAAAAATCTACATGGCAGAATCTTAAGAGGAGAACCTAAGGAACAACACATAAGTACTGTACCTAAGTCTTGTCCTACAAAGAAAGAGAGGAACACATGCGATTAATTAATCCAAGGGTGGTATCAAGTCAAGTTTGATACCAATTGAATTACTGCACTTCTGCACTTCCAGCAAACGCCTGAACCGAATTACATGTAAAGTTGTTATTTACAACTATGTGTTTTTGTTGGCTTATATTTTGTGCCAAATTTAATTGTAATTTTATTCAATCTTTTATACCCTGTATTTAGTGTGGGATTTCATTGTAAGGGTTGTGTGTTAGAGAGAGAGAGTGTGAAGACTCAAGCTATTGAAGACTGAAGTGTTTTCGTGAGTAGCTCGCGACTTAGCATCCTGCAAAGTAACTCATGTGCCTTGCACATGCTGGAATGCGAAGAGTCAAGCCAGATGGAGACAGCTGTGTTTCGCGAGTATCTCGCAGGTAAGGCCTTCCCGCAAGACACCCGCGAGACATTCTATTCTGCCAGCCTATCTAGTCTAATTCACACTTTCTGTGCCTACACTATTTATACCCACTTTACCCACAAATGTTGAGGAATGCTTCTGAGAGAAAACTCTAGCCAAACACCTTAAGAGATAGAGATTGTTATACCTACAATCCTCTACACATTTGCTTGTGGATTTTCCTCAACTCCTACCTCTCCATTTCCATACCATTGAGAAGTTGATAAGCCAAACACTTACCACACCCTTTCAGAGTGTCAAGTGAAGTTTTGGTGCTCTGGAAGCATTGGAAGAAGCCAAGGATGGCAAATGCAACATGGAGCTTGTTGCGGGATCCAGAGAGCTAGACAAGACACAGTTCCGAGAAGCCTTGTTGGAGTAGGAGTTTGGAGGGCTTAGGTACATCGGGTAGATTAGGCTTGGAGGATCTCTTGCTAACCCATGTATTCCAACTGATTGTCTAGTGGATCAATTACCGCTTGGAGGGCAGCGGAGAGGTTTTTCACCGAGTTCTTCAATTTCCTCTTCGATAACACATCAACATGTTATCTTGTGTTTGCATCTTTCTTCCCTACTCTATTACTTTCCTTTTTAATGCTATGTTGCTTTAATTATGGATTAGAGTAGCTTGTTTGTTTATTCGTTCACTTTACACTATTCCGCACTTAGTATTAAGTCAGTGTAAAATCAATCGAGCCGTAACTTTTAATTGGGGGTCTAAATAGCTCTTGTGTTTTCAACACATTTTCGAGCTTTCAATTGGTATCAAAGCGGGTACACTCACTGTGGTGTAACTACTTGAGTGTGATCCTTGACCCCGTTTGAGATGAACCGGTCTCAATCCTTAAATGTTCCACCATTTTTTGATGGTAACAACTTTGCTTTTTGGAAAGTCCGAATGAGGGCATTCTTGTGTTCTATTGATGATACTGTATGGGATGCTGTAGAAGTAGGTTGGACTAGGCCGGAGGCTGCTAAATCCACTTGGGATAAGGCAACTCTTACGGCAGCTAACACTAACAGTAAAGCCTTGAATGCTATTTTATGTGGTGTTTCTCTAGAAGAGTTTCACAGGATTTCTCACATGACAGTAGCCAAGGAAGCTTGGGAGATATTGGAGACCACTTATGAAGGAACAAAGAAAGTGAAGGATACAAAGCTTCAGATGCTTACCACCAAATTTAAAGAGCTTAAGATGGGAGATGATGAGTCCTTTGATTCCTTCTATGGGAAGCTCAACAAAATTGTAATTGCTAAGCTCAATCTTGGTGAGAAGATTGAAGATGCTAAGGTAGTAAGAAAAATTTTGAGGTCCTTACCGAAGAGCTTTCGAGCGAAAGTCACAGTCATAGAGGAAAGCAAAGATTTGGATGAGATTAAAATCCAAGAGCTCATTGGATCTCTCCAAACGTATGAGCTAGGATTGCCTTCTTATAAGTCAAGCAAATCTCTTGCTCTTAAAACCATCACCGAAAGAATGGATGATTCCTCCGAAGAAGATGGAGTGGAGAAGGAGGTAGCATTTCTTGCAAAGAACTTCCGAAAATTTCTGAAAATGAAGAACATTGGGAAACCATTCAGCAGAGGGAAGTTTTCATCCTCCAAAGGTGATAGGAAAGAGTTTAAGAAGAAAGAAGGGAAGGATATCCAATCTCCTCAAGGCATTGTGTGTTATGAATGCAATGGCCATGGAAATCTCAAAAATGAGTGTCCCATCAATCTAAAAGGGAAGGGCAAAGCATATGCCACAAATCTTAGTGATTCGGATTCATCCAACTCTGATTCAGAAGAGAGCTGTGATGGAGAAAGGAATTACTTCGCCTTTATGACTATTGCTCATGTTGAGTCCTCAGAGGACTTGAGTTTGCTAGTGCAAGAACTTGGGGAGCATAGTGATGAGGAATCCATGGGAATTGTAGAAGAATCAGATGCTGAAAAAGATGAAGATTCAACCGGTCTTCAAGAAAACTATAATTCCCTACTTGAGAAGTCAGGAGAATATACAAGGGTGGCCAAGGCAGCTTTAAAAAGATGAAGAAGGCAAAGGAGGACTATAGAAGTCTCCTAGTGCGATATAAGGAGGCCAAATGTGAAATAGAGATGCTGAATGGAGAGCTGACGAAAGTCTACTCAAAGATAAAATTCCTTGAGCTTGAGGTGGTTTAAGCTAATGCAAAAGTAGAGCGAGTCTCCCCCAAGAAGCTTGATGAAGTCCTCTCTCATCAAAAACCTTTCTCCGACAAAACCGGACTGAGATATACTGGAGAAAGTAGTTCAGCTGTCAAAATCACCAAGGATGTGAAGTTTGTACAAACCAAAGAACCAGGAGCGACTGCCTCTACACCTAGGAAAGTAGAGGATGAAAAGAAGAAGAATGTAGTTGACCAACGGGTGTTGAATAAACCTCGTAATCAAACTGTGGTCAAGGCTAAAGTTCAAGGGAAATCACCTCCAAACTTGCAAAGAGGTCCGAGAATTCAACATTTCTGTCATTTCTGTGGACTTCAAGGACACACAAGACCAAATTTCCATAAGCTAAAGGCTTTGAAGAATGCAAGTGTTCAGAGGTCAAAAAGCCCTAAAAATGACAAAAGGAATTGGGCTGGTGAGCAATCAAGAGGTCGAAATGATGATTCTGGCGTGATAGACGTGATGAAAATGATCGGTGCCTTCACCACTTGCTTGGAGAGCTTTACTAGACGGTTTGAAAGTCCTAATTCTCGTACCCAAATGCACGTGCCGTGTGGGTGAAAAGGGGTACTCATGCATAAGCATTTTAACATGTCCATGCATTAATACTTCCGATGTTTAGGGACATTTGCTCATGCATCTCTACATGCTTGTTTTGATTTGTATCATTTGCTTCTGGCTTTAGCATGTTTCTTTTACAAGCTTTTGCTTTGTTTTTGTTTTTGTTCTGTTTTTTAGTGTGTTCAAAAATTCAAAAACCCATAAAAAATTGAAAAATCTTCAAAATGTTTGATCACATGTATTGTGTATATCACATGAGAGTTTGGCCTAGTACCTTCGTACTAATGGCGTAGTGCATTTACGAGCTTAGCTTGTTATGTATGCACTTTTATATATGTGGAAGAAATCTTGAAAACTATGTGTGATTGTTGTAAATAGATCTTCAAGCTTGTCATGAATGATTGGTCAATAGTCTTGATGGTCTTGATACTTGCATAGACTTGTGCCTATATCTCTTCCCACTTTATTTTTATTTTTTTTGCAAAAGAGCTCACTAAATGTAAATCTCCAAATGAAAAGAGATATTGAGCTGCAAAAGCCTGTTGCACATACTAGTATTTGACTAGGAAAAAGGGAAAGCGAATTCTGTTTTGAAATGTATGGTGCTCAAAAAGCGAAAGGCTAATTCTAAAATGTTGATATATCAAAAATATCAAGCATCGATCTCAAAAAGAGATGTATTATCCTAAATGGATCAAATATTATGATTTATACAGAAGCCAAATGAAAAGCTTCTAAGTTTTGTAATCAATTTGTGGGAGGTCATATATGTTCATTTCTATAATTGAGATAGATCACTTGATTTAGTACCAGTTGTGTATGACTTGATTAAATTGATCATTGAAGCTTCACTCTAGTCTAAGGACTATTTCACACTTGATACTCACCCACAACACACAAGACTTTGATTCAATTAATGCTTATCTCATTTGTGTGATTGTACATGTTCAAATGTGATGTGTATGCTCAAGTAAGTGTTGATCAAACCCAAAAAGATTTTTGAGTGTTTTATTTATTTTTGAAAGTGATTTTATACTTTCGTGTTTTTCAGTTTTTGTTCAAAATGCATTTTTGTGTTTTTCTTCAAAAACTGGTTCAGAGGGTGTTTCGCGAGAAGCTCGGGCTTAGAGCTTCCTGCGAAAAGTGCTTAAGGGAAATATCTTTTTCATCATGTCACATAGAGACTCTCGCAACTGTATCGCGACTATTTCATGACCAACAGCTTCTCGCGAAATGTTGTTTGGCTAAAACTGGATTTTTCCAAAATCAGACAGAAGCTATCGCGACTGTCTCGCAATTGTCTCACGTCCTAAAGCTTCTCGCAAAAGCTTTTAAGCTTCAGAGGTCTCTCTCGCGACTTCATCGCTACTGCCTACCCGCGAAAAACGCGTGTTTTCAGTTTTTATGTAGCAGATGTGACAGTTCTTCAAAAACTCTCAACTTCCCTCGCTTAACCTCTCTCGAACCACTTTCAACCAAAATTCATTTTTTCTTCAAAACCCCATCAAACTCAACTTTGTTTCTGCAAAATCTATAAAAGGTATGAGTTTCTATCATTTTTTTATTCTTTGGGCTCAGTGTTTGCTGAAATTTGAGTTAGGGTTTCAAAAATTGGGATTTTTCGAAATTGGGTTGGGATTCTCATTCCTATGTAAATTTCTTTCCAAATTTGATTGGGTTGAGTTTCCTTTGTTGTGTTTGTTCTTGTGTTAGGCCTTTGTGGCTGTTTGATCTTGTATTTAGGCACTGTTTCATCATGCTCATGCACTGCTCATAGTTGGTGTTCATGGTTGCATACAAGGTGCTTGACAGAATGTCCTAGTGACATTTTTGTGCTAAATTGGTTTCAAGTGACTTCAAATTTCTGGGTTTACACTTTTGTGACCTTGTTTAACTTGTTTTGGTCATGGTGTTTGTGTTTCACACACATTGCCCACACTGTACACACACTAGGCACACCTAGGCACCTCTCATGCACCTCAAGATGCACACACATGCACCAGCACATGCACAACCTATGCATACACTGTTACACTCTCTTCATTCATACATTGTGAGTTTGCTTACATGGTTTAACACCTTTAGCTTGTTGTTTGTGTCTGTTTGCTCTACTCGGAGTATGGTTTGCTATGTTTTGAAAGTCTATTCTATTTTGAACTACCATGGATCTGATAATGTTTTATGTTATGTTTGTGCCTTGTGTACTTGGTTCCTTTCTGGTTCTGTTGTTATACAGATGGCTCTAACTAAGCATGCATCCAGCTACAAAGAAACCAACTTCCAAACGTGCACGCACTGATTCTGACAACTTCAGGTCAGCAGAAGCTGATATGAAGTACAATGACTGTTATAAGGATAGAACAATCATCATGGAAAGGGTGGTTCAATTGGAATCTCTTGAGGGCACTTTCAACCCTAAAATATTCAAAGAAAGGACATGGACCAAGTTGTTGAACCCAAGTGGAGTGGTCTACTCAGAGATAATCAGAGAATTCTTCTCAAATGCTATTGCAGAAGAAGATCACATAAACTGCTGGGTGAGACGAAAAGAGTTTGTAATTACTAAGGATAGCATTCAGGACTTTCTTGAAGTTCGTTCTCCATCTCAGTCTATCACTACCCAATATGAGGATAGATTGGACTCTATTGCAGAGATGGTGAGGATACTTGATGGGTCACTGACTAAAAATGCCATGAACACAATACCATTTTCACCAAAGGTGAGGACTTTGGCCTATGTGATGATTCACAACCTATACCCGGTGACCAACCTCACTACACTGTCTGCTCCGAGGACCATCTTCCTATATGATCTCTTCATTCACAAAGAGATTGATATTTGTGGGCACATCTTCCATTTATTGAAAAAGAGCATTCGTAAGCAGAACTCCAGGACTATCATGCCCTTCCCCACTCTCATTATGGGCCTTATTGCAAAGGAGAGGCTCAAACTTCCCAGTGGCCTCACAGTAGTTCAGAGGGACTACCCCATTGTTGCTCATACATTGACTAGAAGCACAGCCCACATCAAAGGCTCCAAGACAGGTGTGCATACCATACCACGACCATGTGTTAAGCAGGAGGAAGGTGACATAGAGGATGAGATAGAGCACTTTACTACTACTCCAGAATCATCAGATCAGCCCTCAGCTTAGCCATCATCTTCTGCACCAGCTCGGGGACTGGACAGACTTGATCATCTTATAGCTAGAGTTGAGCAGATGTACACTTTGCTGGATTCACATGTACAGCACACAACAAACCAGTTTGCTTATGTTCAGGGACAAATCACAACCTTATCTACTCAGATAGAGGAGTTATCCGTCGATCATGGTTCAGACTCAGAGTCCAAGGCATTCTAGCCCTTTGGCCATTCCGGTCAAAAAGGGGGAGAAAATTTTGAGGGGGAGCTGAGGGAGAGCTTACACAGCGTTAGGGGGAGCATAGATTTAGATTAGAAACTTTGATCTATTGGTTATTGGTTATTGCTTTTTACTTTATGATTACATCTATTTTTGTTTATAGTTTTTTCTGTTACTACTTTTGTTTAAAGCTTTGATACTCTGTTTTATATTCAGTTTATTTTCAGTATTTGTGATTTTCTCTATGCTTTGTAGCATATTTTTTTTGTACTTTTAAGATATTGCTAATATGTCTTAAGTACCTCACTCTTGTGCCCTAGTAGGATCTTGTATCCTAGATGCAAGTACTTCGTGTATTTTGCATTGGTTGAGTGTTGGACATGCAATTGATCCTTTGGATTGTTCTTTATTGCATTGCGTGTCCGGGTGAGTTTTTACTTGCTAAATGATTCATTATAGTCATTCTTTAATGACTGTTTTTGCTTGATCAAGATATGCTTACATGTTTTATAATGTTTACAAACTTTATCGCACTTTACTTGCTCATATACGTACCTTGTGTTCAACTTGTCATAAGCTTAATGAAAGTTTTGTTTGTGTGCAAGTGTTTCAGGTAACAGGTATATACATACAAGTGCTTCACAGCTTCTAGATTAGGTGTGAGTGAGTTTTGCCACTGTTTCCAAACTCACGTTTAAGTCTAGAGTCTGTTTTAGGGGTTTTGTCATGGAATAGTCAAAGGGGAAGATTTTAAAGTTGTTATTTACAACTATGTGTTTTTGTTGGCTAATATTTCGTGCCAAATTTTATTGTAATTTTATTCAATCTTTTGTACCCTGTATTTAGTGTGGGATTTCATTGTAAGGGTTGTGTGTTAGAGAGAGAGTGTGTGAAGACTCAAGTTATTGAAGACTGAAGTGTTTTCACGGGTAGCTCGCGACTTAGCATCCCGGGAAGTAACTCATGTGCCTTGCACATGCTGGAATGCGAAGAGTCAAGCCAGATGGAGACAGATGTGTTTCGCAAGTATCTCGCGAGTAAGGCCTTCCCGCGAGACACCCGCGAGACATTCTGTTCTGCCAGCCTGTCCAGTCTGATTCACATTTTCTGTGCCTACACTATTTATACCCACTTTACCCACAAATGTTAAGGAGTGCTTCTAAGAGAAAACCCTAGCCAAACACCTTAAGAGATAGAGATTGTTATACCCACAATCCTCTACACATTTGCTTGTGGATTTTCCTCAACTTCTACCTCTCCATTTCCATACCATTAAGAAGTTGATAACCCAAACACTTACCACACCCTTTCAGAGTGTCAAGTGAAGTCTTGGTGCTGCTGAGAAGCATTGGAAGAAGCCAAGGATGGCAGATGCAACATGGAGCTTGTTGCGGGATCCGAAGAGCTAGACAAGACACAGTTCCAAGAAGCCTTGTTGGAGTAGGAGCTTGTAGGGCTTAGGTACATCGGGTAGATTAGGCTTGGAGGGTCTCTTGCTAACCCATGTATCCCAACTGATTGTCTAGTGGATCAATTACTGCTTGGAGGGCGGCGGAGATGTTTTTTACTAAGTTCTTTGGTTTCCTCTTCGATAACACATCAGCGTGTTATCTTGTGTTTGCATCTTTCTTCCCTACTCTATTACTTTCCTTTTTACTGCTGTGTTGCTTTAATTATGGATTAGAATAGCTTGTTTGTTTATTCGTTCGCTTTATACTATTCCGCATTTAGTATTAAGTTAGTGTAAAATCAATCGAGCCGTAACTTTTAATTGGGGGTCTAAACAGCTCTTGTGTTTTCAACACATTTTCAAGCTTTCACTACACCAGCAAAGAACAAGGATTAAATCACTTAAGAATCAACTAGTGTTTAGCAACAAAACTTTCTTCTAGATAAAGCTCATGACCAATTTGTATTCAACCTAGCTTGCAAGTACTTTTGCATGTATTTGACTTACGACTTCATTGCAGAACTAAGTCAGAGAGATTTTTATAACTAGAAAACTAATCCAATTGGTACTACGCATTTAATCATTGTTCAAAAAGACAGAATGTTAATAATAGCATAATCAAATAGATCGACTGTTAATTGCTATATGTATAGTAAAATTTAAAAACCACAGCATCCCCTTAAATGTTATTACATTCGGATAGGTATGCATACCTAAATTGCTCTTTTGGGTAGATCTACTGCTTCATACAAACCAACAATCGAGCAACCTTCAACAAACATAATGCACAAACAATCAAACATCTGGCTAGGATTCACGACATGAGATACTAAGCCTGAATTGAAAGCCATTGATTTAGTCAAGGATTTCAAATCCAAAAATGAACATGTAAGATTACTTTGCATATAACAGTAAAAGAGAAATCAGTACCAAAGTTATAAACTCACCAATGTAGGCAGGCAGATCAATCAAGATTAGTAACAAACTCCCATTTCCTTGGATGCTCTCCTTCTAAACTTCTCAGCGAATTACCAAGAAATCTGTTGGGTTAAAATAAATTGACTCGGGTTAATTAATTCAATTACCCAAGTTGGTTAATTAAGTCAAATTACATGCAAATCATGGAGGCACCAACAAATCACTAAATAAACTAAATGCAGCGAAAAATAAATTAATACAGTGATTTGCTGACAAATGGGGAAAACCTCTCATAAGGCAAAAACCCCATCTGGTGAATTTAAGTTCACTACTCTCAAGAATCCACTAATCAATAATCAAGCGGTTACAAGTATGAGAAGTCTTACCACTACCCTGGCCTATCCCAAAATACCAACCTACAGTTGAACCTTTGCTCCAATACCCAATTGGACTTGATCTTGTAGCAGAGTTCTTTCCTTTGTAAAAATAAACAACTTTTCAATTTTTGAAATGAGTATTAAATGTCTTCACCAAAATTAAGAAATTGAATTGACACATGTCACAAAATTATAGCTCAATTTAAATCCAAATTTGAATTTAATTGGATTTTCTCTCAACTTTGGCTTTGTGTGTGTGTGTGTGTATGATTGTAGTTCACAATTAAGCATTTAATGAATAAACCAAATTGTTTCTTAGTGTATTTCTCTTTCTCTTAATCTTTCTATCTCTTTCTTATCTTTAATTCTTTGGAAAGTGGTTACCTCAAATCAAGTCAAATTCTTTTTAATTCGCGCCCATTGCCATATAGCTTAGATGAATGAGATCCCAAAGGTTAAATTAAATTAGGTATAACTTAGTTGATAGTTAGTTATAAGGGTGAGTTTGGTTCAGCTTTTTGTAAAAGTGCATAATGAAAAAGTGGAATTTTCAAAAAGTGCATAATAAAAAAGTTCATTTTCAAAAAGCTGAGTGTTTCGTAAAAGCTGCTAAAAAGTGCTTTTTGAAAAAGTTGAGTGTTTGGCTAACACTTATAAAAGTGGCAGTTTGAGGGATAAATTACCAAAAAGGACAATGTATATATAAGGGAGTTTATTTCATACTTTTTTTTTTTTAATGCGAGTTTATTTCATACTTAAATCAACTACTTCATATACTTAAATCAATTTTTCTCTTTCTAAAAAAATTATTTTTTTCTCATCAATATTAGCTAATAATAACCTACCACTTAAGATTTATTGTGAAAATATTGTGAAATTATTGTGATAATTGATACTGATTTTAATTTGAACGTACTATTACAATTATTTTTTTCTCTTTTTAAAAAAATTATTTTTTTCTCACCAATATTAGCTAATAATAACCTACTACTTAAGATTTATTGTGAAAGTATTGTGAAAATATTGTGATAAAAATTTATACATATTTTAATTTTAACATACTATTAAAATTATTTTTTTCTCTTTCTAAAAAAAAAAAATTCTCACCAATATTAACTAATAATAACCTACCACTTAAGATTTATTGTGAAAATATTGTGATAAAAATTGATACAGATTTTAATTTTAACGTACTATTAAAAAAAATTCTCTTTCTAAAAAAATTATTTTTTTCTCACCAATATTAGCTAATAATAACCTACCCTTTAAAATTTATTGTGAAAATATTGTGATAAATATTGTGGTAGTATTTTTAAATTGTGATTTCTAATTCTTTGACTTTCTTTCATCCATACGTTTCCTCTTTTCTTTTTCTTTTTTTCTTCTCTTGCATTTTGTCCACCACACACACGTATACCCATAGGATTCCTTCATCTCTTTTTTTTCCTTTATATTCCACTTGATTCCAGAGCCTTCTTTTCTCCTTATTTCCCCAGCTCTCTCATTCTCTGCTCTCTCTTTCTTTTTCTTTTTTTTACTTGATTCTCTAGCTCTCTCTGTGATACTTGATTCCATAAATTCTCTAGCTCTCTCTGTGATACTTGATTCCATAATCTTGCTTGCCTTTTGGTGTCATTATCTTCAAACACACACAGACACGCATGGAGAGAAAGGAGAAATCGTCTTTGCTCCACCACACCGCCACCGCTGCTCCTCCTCCTCACTGCGGAGTGCATGCAACCAGGGGTCAGATCGGCTTCTATTTTTTTTTTTTTCTTGATCATTTATTGTTCTATTTTTTTTTTTTTTTTCTGTTCTTGATCTGCTGTTGTTGTTGTTTTGATTTTAGATTTGTTGTTTAAATTATATCAGTTTTATAAGAACAAGAATTTTTTTGCTTTTATTGTTGTGGTTTGATTAATTTTAAGATTATGTTTTTGAGTTTATATTTTGATTATGCTTGAGATGAGAGGCGTGAGAGTGAGCTCGGACAGGCGTGAGAACTGAGGGCTTTTTATCAAGGGTAATTTGGTAATTGAATGAATTAGCAACGGATACTTCTGGAACGCGCATTGGACTTTTTGGTTATGGACCGAAGCAGTACCATAACGCAAACGCGCGTTTCTTCAGAAAAATAAAACGCAACTTTTTCAGGAAAGTTGCGTTTTATACTTACCAAACGCGTGTTTTGGTCTGGCTTTTTTGAAAAGCCAACTTTTGGGCTTCAAACGCACAAACAAACGGGCACTAACTAGAGAAGTAAGAGTGAGTTTGTTAGTAGTCTTGCAGACTAATCATAATTATCATGTGTATTTCTTATAAACACGTGTTAGCAGTAAGTGTGCATGAGAGATTTGTTAGTCATTTATCTTGAACCACGTGAGACAATTAGATTAGAAAATAGCTTCCCATTAATAAATAATTGTACTTCACAACTAAGCATTAAATGAATAAACAAAATTGTTGTTTAGTGATTTTTCTCTCTTAATCTCTTTATGTCTCTCTCTTAATAATTGTTTGGAGGTTGGCTATGTCAAATTTAGTCAAAACCATACCATTTCCATCCACCTCTATTAGGAACCATCGGGGTCATAACAATGTTTTAGTACAATTTTGTTTTGTTTTTTTTTTTTTTTTTGGACTTTTGAAAACTAGTTTGGCAAATTTGAAAATGATGGCTCTTACTGCTCTTATACCACGTACTTTTAGGCAAGTTGGTACCTCTCCAAGCACTTCCAAAAATAAAGTGGAGTGTCTAGTATGATCCCTTAGAGCATTCGAATTCACTTTCTACAAAATATTCCATTTTACCATCTCAAAAACTAATTTATCTATTATCCAATACCATTTTACAATACACCCAACATCTCATTTCTTATTTATCTCATCTATTCATTAAAATATTAATTTCACCACCTCTTTCTCTCTTTTCCTCTCCTCTCTCCTCTTTCTCTTTGTCTCTCTTCCTCTTCATAAAAAATAATTAAAAAAACTAAGCCACCACCAGGAAAACCCACTACCACCATCACCAAGCAAACCCACTACGGCACCAAACAAACCCAGCCACCACCAAGGAAACCCACCATGGCACCGGCCAGCAACCACCACCATAACCACAGTAGCCACCACCATGCCAACCACCAAAACCCATTAAAAAAACCACCAAACCCACTACCAACAACAACCATAAAAGTTTCTTAAAAAAACAACCACCACCAAAAAGCAATTACCTCAAGAATCACCAAGAGAAACCCACGCCGACAACCACCAAGAGAAACCCACCGCAAGAACCACAAAGAAAAAAATATTTAAAAAAAATGATCACCGATCTTGCCGACAACCACGCCACCATGCCGATAACCACGCCGATCTAGAAACCCATCACTCCGATCTCGCTAACAACCATGCCACCACACCAATTAGCAAAGTCATTACCCATGGCAGCAAACCCACCACGGCAACAAACATAGAAGAGGGAGAAACGAAGAGAAAATAGAGAAGTTAAAGAAGAGAGAGAAATGAGTATAAGACAGAGAGAGAAGTGAGTCAGAGAGAAAGAGAAATAAGAAATAAAAATGAATATTTTATTTTTACAATTGAGCTACAGTGCCATCATAAATTTATGGTGGCACTGTAGCTCAATTGTAAATTTTTTACAATTACAAGACCGGATAATGGGTCATTTTGAGACTTTGATGCTAAAATATACCAGCATATGGCATTTGAATGCTCTTACGGGTAGTAGCAATAAAAATAATTTGTTAATATATCATTTAGACACTGTAGTATAGTACAAATTTTTGGGGGTAAGATATATTTTGTCCTAACATGTGTTTCATGGTATAAGTACATGCATGAACTTGACAAGGTGTTAATTTCACTCTCTTGAGTATCACTATTGGTGGTGGTAACTCAAACTCCAATTCAGTGTCCAACATTGGTGGAGCTAAAGGCAAATATTTTTGTCTTTTTGCTATAGTGAATTGTTAAGACTAGCAGTTCACAATAGCAAGAAGACATAATATATATATATATATATATATTTATATATTTTATTTTATCACTTAGTTGGGTTTTGTGGCAGAGTGGAAGAGAGAGCGAGAAAGAAATTAATAAAAAAAAAAATATGAATAGTGTTTGACTAATGGTAAAAATAAGACCATTGATATAGGATGTGTTGTGAAATTATGTGTTAAAATAGATAAAGTAATTTTTTGAAATATTAAATGCTAAAATTTTTATCTCCACTGATGTGGATAAGCATTAGCATTGATGGTGGTATGATAGCAATTTCGCTATTATACCACCAAAAATACTAAAAGGCAAGGTTTTCAGACCCGGAACGTTCATTGAACTGTAAAATTGAGAGATTCAAGGTTTTTGAAGTCGAACCGAGGTCAAACCGGGGTCGAACCATGATGATATCATAATTAATTTAATAATTAATTAAAGCCTAAATATAGATATTAAATTTATAAAACTAGCAAAATTGACTAATATATCTATATATGTGAGGGAAATTTAATGATTTTCAAGCATATATTTAATAATTAAATAAGAAAGTTAATAAAATAAAATAATAACCATGAAAACATTAAAATTTATGATTAATTTTTGAAGTAAAGTTGAATATCTTTGAAGGATTTTAATTATAATTTTTTTTATTCCTTGTAAGAGATGGATAATTTAATTAAGTAGAATAAAATTGTGTTAAGTTGTTTTTATAAAAAATAATAAAAAATAAAAAATAAAACTGCTAAGGGGTTGGACTGCACAGTTCTTTCCACCGGTTCATGCGGTCCAACCCCGGTTTTAGGGGTTCACAGAATTAACAAAAAATTCGGTTTTTTATGCTTAAAAAATCAGTTTTCATCTCGGTTCCTGGTTTTCACGGTCTGACCTCCTGGTCCGGTCAGGGTCTGAAAACCTTGCTAAAAGGTAGGCCACATTGACAGTGGTATAGGTAAAAAAAATTGTCACAGTGAGCTGCCATCATTGGCAGCTCATTGTAGCTCCAAGTTTTCAAAAAAAAAAAATATATATATATATATATATATATATTTTCTACCTTATTTCTTTCTTAACTCAGACAAGTGGGACCAAACTACATGGACAAGAAAGTAAAAAAGGCAGGCGACATTGATAAAGTAAGAGAGAGAGAGAGAGAGAGAGAGAGAGAGAGAGAATAAAAAAATATAAAGAAATAGTATTTAAATAAAGTAGTAAAAAAATAGAACCATAGATGTCGGGTGAATTGTAAAGTGAGGTGTTAAAATAGATAAAATAGTTTTTTGAGTTGTTAAAAGCTAAAAATTTTAGCTCCACCAATATTAAGTCTAATCTAATAGACGACTATGATGGAATCTGATATATCTGGTAGGTTGAGTAATTAAGAAAATATTATTAGACTCAAATCTATTGAATTAAGTTCTGGGTTAAAATAATTTAAATATGTATTATGGTCTTCTTTCAAGAACTTGAGAGTTAGTTGTCCTGAACAAGTTTGAATATGTAAAAGTGGTTACTGGTTAGTTAGGGTCCGTTTAGATACAGCTGAAAACTGAAAAACACTGCAGCAAAATAATTTTTAAATGTGTGAATAGTATCGTGGGACCCATTTTTAATGAAAAAATTGCTAAAAAGTAAAATTTGTAGGTCTGTAAACAGTGCACAGTGTGCACTGTTCACAGGAAAAGTCAAATAATTCAGCTCAAAAAGCAAAAAAAAAAAAAAGCTTCTGAAACACAAACGTGCGTCTGGGAAGCGCATTTGCGCTTCCCAAACGCACACTTAATGTGTTTACAAATTACATGTCATGTTATGGGATTTGCAGGTGGTCACTCATTAGTAGGAGATTGCCGAGAAGAACAGACAATGAAATAAAAAATTACTAGAACACTTACTTGGGCAAGAAGGTGAAAGGTGATGACAAGAAGGAAAAGGTCAGAAACTCATCTTTGGAGTCCAATCTAGAAATAAAACCAATAGCTCCCCAAGTGATTGGATCCAAAGCAGTACAGTGCACAAAAGTTATTATCCCATGGCAACTTGATAACAATCAAATTGTCAATAAAAATATTGTTCCTCGTGGGGATAGTGAATGCCCAATTCTTTCAACTCAGAAGGAGAATAATTTCTGAAAGATTTGGATGTTAATGACCTTTTGGAATCGGATGTGTTAAATTTTAACAACCACTAAACTAAGGGCCCATTTAGATTCAGGGGGAAAAGAGAGGGAATAGAGGGAAGTAGAGTAGAGTAGAGTTGGCTAAAAATAGACAAATTTTAGGCCAAATTTACTCTACTCTCCCTCACTCCCCTCAATTGAAACAGACCATAAAGAAATGAATGCATGTGACAATGAGGTGGATAGAGAAATTGATCATTCCAAGAGAATGTCTTTTTTTTTTTTTTTTTTTTTTTTTTTTTTTTTTTTTTTTTTGAGGACTTGCCAAATTCTGGACATGAAGCCAAGCTTGAAGATTCAATGGATGAAGCGAATACTCAGAATTCGAGGGCTAGTACCCCGTTTCATCCTAATATGGATCTAAATACACTAGCATCATTTCTAAATTCAGAAGATGAGTGGACTAGCTGAAAGTAAACAAGTTGTATAACTAAGCCCACTAGTTCCATTGCCAATTGCTACATGCGCTATCATGAACTTTATGATTTCCAATAATAAATTAATTTAATTTTCAACAAAGTTTAGCTCCAAAATTGGTTATAACCTAAAACTACAACCTTACTCAATATCTTTTTATTGGAGGTGAATTTTGACAAATCCACTATTGGATTACATCTTCTTCTTATATCTCTCATGCTTGCAAAATTTCTAGAAAATTAAAGATCAATAGTTATGTCATCAATAAATTGTTTAAATTGCAAGTTTTTGTAGTTTAAAATTATGCATAAAATATAAATTTATAGATCATATAGTAAATAATATCCGAATGACACAAATTTGTTATGTGTATTAAGAGCATAAAGATCATGCAATTCAACGGATAGATTTTCAAAATATGTAGTAATGTTTATTTTGTTGAGTAACATTGTAGTCTTAAGCTATAACTAATTTTGTAGCTAAATTGTCCTTTAATTTTTTGTTTTTAATCAATTCATCTTGTATACGGAATGCATCTAATTTCTATGTGTATAAGCCATTAAGGAATAAAGGAATAACACTCTGAGACATGAATTTGGCTACGATTAAATAAAAATCTTATGCCCCATTATGAGTGTTAAACTTTATACTTTACTAATCATAATCTACCACACATTCTTATATATATGACAAAATTTAGCTATAAACTTGATTGTAGTCAACAATAGGAAGATGACGTGTGTCCTTATCATGTGTAATGCATATAACTCACTAAAATTGATTGTATACAATCACTTAAGTGGGTTTATTAAGTGAACAAATGTCATCTTTCTATTGTGTGTGTGTGTCTATATATATATATATATATATATATATTATACTATATAATAAAAGTTAAGGTTTAAAAGCCATGGCTGCACCAAATTGCTGTAATTTTTAGATAAAAATAACAATTTATTTGTTCTTATCAATTTCTTTAGATAAAATAACAATAAATATTTTAACAAAACATGCAACCTATGAATTGTAACCATACAAAGCTGCTCACCCACACCACGAAGGAAAAAAAAAAGCAACTCATTATGCACAAGAGAAATTATGGATAGACATGCAATTCTTCAAAAACATAAGGCGTGAAAAGTTGGAGGCCAAAATCTATTTTCAAGCCCGAAATCTTTTTTTAAGCTCAATTTCCACGAGGCTTAAAAAAGACGAATATGCGTGTGTATGGATGCGTACGCACCCATGTGAATGCGTATGCATCTTTTGATCAAAAGCCTAAAATTTCTCTTTTATCCTTTTTGTGGGATTTTTGGTCAATCAGACTGGCCAATTGACTGGCTAAAATGGCCCACCAAACCCTACCTCCACTACCCCTATAAATACCCCCACTTTCCACCACCAAAAGGATCTCACTTTTCACCCATAGTGGAAGATCTACCAAAACCACTCCAAAATACTTAGTGAGTTTCAAATAGTGTAAGAAAAGTTTTTATGAGTACTTGATTAAGCTTTCTAACCCTTTGGTTGTTATAAAACTAATCTTTTTCTCATGATTTATTAATTGCACTCATCATCTTTATGATCCTTTAACCACCTTTTTGTTAGTCTTAGGGTTCTCCATCAAAACACCCAAATATCAACCTCTGTTCAAGTCATTGGTTCACACACAAAGCTGCGGTAGCTAATTCCAACCAAGGGACTGATCAATCAACATCATTGTAAGTGCCACAAGGAGGAGATGTGGATCTTTCCCATGATCCACACTCTCCTCATTGATTCTTGTTTCCTTTATGTTTTTTTGTTGTTTTTAATCTTTCAATATGTTGTTCTGTACATAATAATATGTTCTATGCCTTTTGTTTGATTTATTTCTTCTGTTTTTGCTAAACTTGTTAAAATCCTAATCTGCCTCAAGGAATTTACGCATCGGTACAATGCGTATGCGTCCATGTCCATGCGTATGCACTCTTTGAATGGCTAGGGTTTATCTTTTGGTTTGTTTTCAGGGAATCTGGCTCGAAGCCTAAATGTGTATGCATTCTTCTTATGGCGTATGCCAATTTCTTGTTTTCTATTTCCTTTTTTTGTTTTATTAGTATTTAATGACATGTTTTATTACCTCTCCTTATTTGTTTAATCTGCTTTAATTGCATATCTTTTGGCTTGTTTTGTTTCCTTTTGTATCGCATGTAATAAAACTAAAAATACCAAAAATATTTGAAATTGTGTAGTTAATATGCTTTCCTTTTTTAAATAAAATCCTCATTAATTTTTAAGGTTAATCTAAAGTTTATAATCATGGAAGGTAATCAAGCATTAATTGGAAGATATTTCCTTGAAAGATAAAAGTCTAATTCAAGAATAAAATATTTCTAGGTTGGTGACAATCAAGCTTTAATGACAGAAGATGACTAATTTGAATTTAAACCTAAAAATCAATTAAGGAAAAGGCAGGTGATTAATGAGGTATTAAATGTTAATCTTTCCAAAAAAGACTTAAGGGTTTTAATTTAAAAATAGTTAACATAAATAAACATTAATGGTTGACAATCAAGAGATTATATTGCCCAATTGATTGAAGATATTTGAATTTAAATTTAAAAGTTAATTGTGAAAGGACAAAGAAATTATTGTGATGATCATTCCCAAAAGACTTGGATATTTGAATTCAAATTAATTTACTATCTAAAGTAATAAAAATCAATTGATTGAAAAGCATATTTGATAATTGATTTTGAGTTTAATAAATGAAAGACATTTAAAACTTAGTGAAGACTTCAATCCAATTAAGTGTCACTCTTTCATACTATTGATGCCTTGATGGTCATTCTTATATTTTGTTAACTCTTAAAAAAAAACTTGTAAAAATACTTTTAATATAAAATTAACAAACTACTCAATTATTGCAAATAGTAGAAAATACCTTCACCAAAATTAAGAAATTGCTATAAAAAGAAATAACTCTTCTTGAATATGTTACCTTTAATATAAAAATAAACAAACTTTTTTTTATTTTTGAAATGAGTATTAAATGTCTTCACCAAAATTAAGAAATTGAATTGACACATGTCACAAAATTAGCGCTCAATTGAGATCCAAATTTGAATCTAATTGGATTTTCTCCCAACTTTGGCTTTGTGTGTGTCTATAAATATATATATATATAATTGTAGTTCACAATTAAGCATTGAATGAATAAACCAAATTGTTGCTTACTGCATCTCTCTTTCTCTTAATCTTTCTATCTCTTTCTTATCTTTAATTCTTTGGAAAGTGGCTACCTCAAATCAAGTCAAATTCTTTTTAATTCACTCCCATTGCCATATAGCTTAGATGAATGAGATCCCAAAGGTTAAATTAAATTAGGAATAACTTAGTTGATAGTTAGTTATAACTAGAGAAGTAAGAGTGAGTTGGTTAGTAGTCTTGCAATCTAATCACAGTTATCATGTGTATTGCTTATAAACACGTGTTAGTAGTAAACGTGCATGAGAGATTTGTTAGTCGATTATCTTAAACCATGTGAGACAATTAGATTAGAGATAGCTTCCCATAAATAAAATAATTGTACTTCACAACTAAGCATTAAATGAATAAACAAAATTGTTGTTTAGTGATTTTTTTCGCTCTTAATCTCTTTATGTCTTTCTCTTTTAATAATTGTTTGGAGCGTGTCTCTGTCAAATTTAGTCAAAATCATACAATTTCCATCCACCTCTATTAGGAATCATCGGGTTCCTAAAAATGTTTTAGTACAATTTTTGTTTTTGCTTTTCTTATGTTTTTTTTTTTTCTTTTTTTTTTCTTTTTTGTTTTTTTTTTTTTTTTTGGACTTTTGAAAACTAGTTTGGCAAAGTTTGAAAATGATGGCTCTTACATGCTTGGATGCTCTCATGTGCACATATTCTTACAAGCTTGTATGCTCATATGCCTATATGTTTACATGCTCACATGCTTGTATTCTTACATGCTTGTATGCTCATATGCTTGTATTCTCACATGCTTGTATGCTCACATTCTCATATGCTCACATGCTTACATACTCGAATGATCACATGCTCACATGTTTTGATAGTTTGGAAGTAATCACAACTCAAAAGTACTCAAATCTCTTTGAAAACAATACTAAAAAATGACATTTCCTCACTGTTTTGACCATAACTTTTGATCCACAACGAATTTTTGAGTGACGTTTGTTTCATTGGAAACTAGACATTCTGGTCTTCAATTTGAATACAATTTTTTTTTCCTAATTTGGAATTATATTGAGTAAGTTATGACCGTTTGAATTTGGGCCAACTGATCAATCAAAATTAGAGTTTTTGCGGAGCATGCGTACGCATGAATCATGCATACATACGCATGCCCCAACCATGTGTATGCAAGCCATTTTTATAGGTTCTAGAACTTCAATTTTGGGGGCCCAAAACATCATTCTTTGATGTGGGCTGGACCCTAGACCCTTGGAAACGTCCAAAGACATCTAAAAGGCCTCGAAAACCCTAGTTTTAACATATAACAACCTTATGCCTCCAAACTCAAACCTTAGCTAGAGAGAGTTGATTTTTGACCTACACTTTTCCAAAAACTCTTTCTTTCTTGTACCCTCTAAACACACAGCCATGAGCACATTTTTTAAAATCTCTCTCTTGTGTTCTTTCAAGCAAAAACTAAGTTTTTCAAATCATTGAATCAAAACCTTTTCAAGAATCATTTTTATTTTGAGTTGTGATGACTAAGAACTATTGAAATCTTCTATCTGCCTTTAAATCTCATTAAATTTTGTTGTGTAGGCACTGAGGGGCCGGTCAAATATCAACCAAGTTGTGTTCCATAAGCAAGGTGAGTCTCTTTTTATGGCTCTTCCTTAATTTGGATCTTTATAACTTGTGTTCTTATTGTTCTTAATTTAATTTACTTGTTATACATGCTTAGAAATATGTTTTGCTTTTTTTGATTTTGTTTTGTTGTGTCTTACCATGTTTTGAATGAAGGGTTGATTTAAATATTCGAAGCATGCTAGGTTTTGTTTGATTGTTGTTTGGTTGTCCTTTAAAACTGTGTTTCTAGGCACGTATGCATGCGCATGCTTTATGTATGCGTACGCGTACCTCATGTATGCACAAGCATACTCATGCCCAAAAATGCAGATTTAGGGGTTTTGCTGTTTTATTTGTTTTGCTTTGTTTTAATCACATGTTTAGGTCTTGTTAAGTCTAGTTTTCATATGTTTGGCATTAGGGTTAGTAGAATAACATGTTTCACATGCTTTGATTTAAAGATTGATGATTAGGGTTTATATCTTAAATGAACATGCATATGAACATGAACATGCTTTGATGCATAGGTGCTATGATGTTGTGAGGTAAGTGAGGTAAGTCGTGCATAATTACTTGAGCATGCATTGATTTGGATGATAAGCATGATATGATTTATGAACATGATTAATATGCTTGGTTGATTCCATGATGCTATGCTTGGATGTTTGGGATATGCTTGATGTTAATGCCTTGTTGATGCTGCTATTTTGTGACGTGCTTGCTGCCCTTGGATAGATATTGCTAGATGAATGGTAGGGTTTTTATGCTATGGATGAGTTGGGACATATGCCATGTTTTGGAAGTTAGATGCATGTTAGTGTGTGTGAGTTTAGAATAACATATTAGAAGACCCTTTGATGGGATTAGGATTTAGAATACAACGAGTGGAGGCCGACCTACGATTCGAGTAGGGTTGGGTGCCTAACACCTTCCCATCCCCATACCTAAACTCCAGACACGTGCTCTAGTAAAGATCAATCCTTCCACAAAATGGCATTATATTTATGGTTCCTAGACCTAAACTAGATCCGACTCCATTTACACCCTCCACCATGGTCCACCCTAGGCCAAGGTGTACTTCCCATGAATTTGGGGAAACCTAAAAGCCCGTCGCAGGCGCTTGCACCCACACTCACATGCTCACATGTTTAGATGCTCCTATGTTCACATGCTCACATGTATTGATGTTCACATGCTCACGTGCTCAAATGCTTGCATGCTCACATGATCGCATGTTTAGATACACACATGCTTATATGCTTGGATGCTCATATGCTCACATTTTTTGATACTTACATGTTCACATGCTCACATGTTTAGATACTCTCATGTTCACATGCTCACGTGTATTGATGTTCAAATGCTAACGTGCTCACTTGCTTGCATGCTCACCTAATCAAATATGTAGATGCTTCCATGTTTTACATATATGTTTTGTCATTCACATACTTAGATGTTCGCGTGTTCACATATTCACACTCTTCTGTGCTCACATGAACAGATGTACATAAGTTTATACATTCTTTTGACCTTCAGGTTGGTTGTCTTCTACCTGATCTTTTTTTTTTTTTTTTTTTTGCTCTCTAGCTTATCTATTCACATAACCCATAGACAAACTCTAGGGCATAAATGTGCGTGCATTCACATAGGCCCATTAGGCAAGACCCCATTCGATCACTATCCAATAACATATATGAAGGCTAATTATAGCTGGGCAGGTTAGGGTGTCTAACCTTTTCCCATCTTATACCTTAACTCTGGACCTAGTCGAGTAGGTAGACCTTCATGGAGTCCTGTTTTTGGTTCCTAAACCTATAACTAGATGGTGACTCCTCTATATCTTTTTAAGAGGCTCTGTGTACTCCTAGGTTCGTGATGACTTTGAGTCTAAAACTGCTTTTAGAGAAATTAAGTACCGAGCACCCCGCCTTCTTAAGAAGGAATTGACATGCTGATGTGTCACAAAAGGGGTATGGATCACGGAACATACACTGGGGGCGCAGTCTCTCACAATACAATATTGTCCAAGGTTTATATAAAATCTCTATCTTTCCAAGGGATGAAAGGGCAGAAGGCCTTTGATTTTTTTCATGTTGTCAAAGAGTTGAACAATGATTTTTCATGTTGTCAAAGAGTTGATTCACTTCTATTCTTGTTGGGATTGGATATAGATGGGGGGTCTATATATCATAGTAGTACACCAACCTCTCTAACCAACATCCAATACAATTTCACCTCATGGCGCACCCAAAAAAAGAAAGAGCTTCACTCAGTGGGCCTTCCTACACTAATGAATGCCTCATTTCTCTTCTCTGAAGTCTACAACAAACTAGTGGGAGAGGCAAGATTTGAACCTATTTGTCTTTTAATCATTGCATACATTGAGGACTATTCGGTCACACAATCCAATAATTGCTTCATTGATCGTTTTCCTCTGAACATGATCAAATCATCTCAAGTAACTCTCCTTCATCTTTTCATCAATAGGAGCCACCCCTATCTTTAAGAGAATTTCATCATTTTGAATCATATCTTTATGTGTATTTCCATTTATCCATCTTAATATTCTCATTTCAATTACATTCATTTTATTAATATATTACTTTTTAACCATCAAAGATTCAATATCACATAGCATAGCTGGTTTGATAAAATTTTCCCTTTAACTTAACAAGTATTCTACGATCACATAATACTTTTGAAGCACTTTCTTTACACCATTAACCATGCTCTTATCCTATGATTTACTTCGTCTTCAATCTCTTAAAATTATTGATCCAAGATATTGACTCACCTTTTAGTATTCTTTTGACCATCAACACTTACCACCTCTTCATTTTTATTTTTTTTACTTTTACTAAACTTGTTTTTTGTGTACTATGTTTTAGTCATACGTAATAAAAACACCCCATATATATAGGGACTAAAAGTGAATTTATGCCATTTGTATTTCTATCAATTTTATAAAGTTACAAAGTTTAGTTTCAAATTTAAGTATTTTAATCTAAGAAAAATGAATAAATAAAAATGTAGTTTATGTAAAGTTTTGACAGAAGTTCCTAAACAAATTATTTGTACAACAAAATATTAAGAGATGAAAAATAGGTGACAGTGGAAAAAAAATTATGTATTAAATTTACCAAGTTTTTTTTTTTAAAAAGAGTTTCAACCTATGACGTCCACTCTAGATAAAATACTCTTTATCAATAGACCAAAACATCAATCGATTTTTGGTGTAGGCGGGAATTGAACCTCAGATTTTTTATTCAACCATCAAATACTTTATCATTTGAGCTAACTGGAACCCACTAAATTTACCAAGTAAACTTATTCTCATGTAAGAAGGTTTGTACCTACTACCTACCTGTCGATCAGTGTAAGCAAAAAAAAAAAGGGTCCCAACAAGTGTTGTGAGAGAGCAAAAATGGGAAGGAGGCCATGCCGTGCGAAAGGTGTAATAACAGGACAATGATCTGCCTGGGAAGATAACATCCTTAAAAACGACATTAAAACCCATGGCGGAGGGAACTGGATAGACCTGCCTCAAAGAGCTGGTTCTAACTTCTAACAATATGCACAATTAATTCTCTCTAGTGGTTCTCTCTTTTGTTGTTTACTCACACTGACACTTAGTTCTCATTTTTGTAGGGCTGAAGCGATGTGGGAAGAGTTGTCATCTTCGTTCGTTGAATTATCTGAAGCCAGGTATCAAGAGAGGTTACATTACTGAGGACGAAGAAGAGCTCATTATAAAACTACATAAGCTTCTTGGTAACAGGTATTGGAAATCTTCTCCTTCTTTTGTCTTTCTAATTTTTCCCTCTCTAAAATTTTTATTTTTGTGTTTTTGTTTCGTTTGATTTTGTTTAGTTTTTCTCTTTTCTTTTCTTTTTTTTAGAGAAAAAAAAAATGTAAAACTCCCTATTGTTTTTCTGTAAAATATGAAACTCTTGAAGTTTTGAATGCAAAACATAACCATCTATAAAAACAAATAATGAATTATTCATAACACATGTTCATATTATTTTCACATAAAACATAGGATTTTGTGTTATACTTTTTTTTATAAAAAAAAACCCACAAAATGGTTAAATATTACACTCAAGAGTTCATAGGATTTCATGTTTTAAGAAAAATCACGAGTTTTTGTAAAGTTGAAAATGAGATCAATCTTTATTGAAGTCAATTTAAAATAGGGCAAATTACAATTTACTCACATGTGGTATGACCGAAATTTAAGTTGCTTACATGTGGTTTGAAATTTGCCACCTTACCCACCTGAGATTAGTTTAGTTGGATTTCCTTAATCCACCACGGTTAAAAACATGGCTAAATATGTGATTTTGCTTCACTTTTATATTTTTCTCCTCCAAAAACAAAACAAAAAAAAAAATACATAAAAATACAATATCAAATAAGATAAAAAAGAATCTAGCAGAACACTTGCATCATGGGATTTCAAACCACAGGTAGGCAATTTAAATTTCAACCAAACCACAGGTGAGTAAGTTGTAATTTGCCCTTAAAAATAAAAATAAAAATTTTTCACAAAACATTCATAGTAATGAATTATAAAGATTTGACAAATTTGCAGTAATGATTTTTTTTTTTTTCGGGTTGCAAGTAATTATTATAGTTTCTATGTGTCAAACATCTTGTAACTTGACTAGCATATATTGGTGTTTCAAACGGAAATATTTAGGATTCAAATTACCTCTTTTCCGTTGAGTGAAAACAATCAATATTTGAAACCAAAGACAACTACAAGAACATTAAGTACGTGACATTGTATGCGAACTGAACTAATGTCATTCATTTGGGAATTGTTTATTTTTTTGCACTTAGTATTTATTAAAATATATAGTTTTTGGTAATTCTTATGATAAATGTGTTACAAAAAGTTAAAAGTTGGTTTATTTCAACCAAAAAAAAACTAAAAACTAGATTATTTGGTAAAAATCTAAGACAAAAGGTAAAAAAGCAAAAAAAAATTCAACAATTCCCAATCGCACACCATATTTTTTAGAATGAGAAAAAAAAATATATATATATATATATGATGTCAAAAATTTTGTAATTCAATGGTATTATTTGATCTCCTACATAAAAAGCATCAAAGTTATCCTTCTTCCACTTATTATAACAATTTAAAATATTTATTTTATTAAAAAAAATTGATAGAAATCTAGTGTAATGTTGTCAATTCAAAAATATATATATCTCATAATAGAAGTGACAATTTACTTGAGTTTTAAGTCTAATCCCTTATATTTAGTAGCAACTAAAATAAATGGTTGGTGTGGGGCTAGAATAAGTCAAGCAACCCCGGCCCACTTCAGACTAGGCCTAGAGGCCCACGCCGAGAACGCGTCCTAGGTCCGAGGACGAAAGTGTAGAGCCCAGGGCCCAAGGAGCATTGCCGAGGATGGTTACATCCTCGGGAGACCGAGGTCAGAAAGTGGGCAAACAGCATGCCCTTAAGGGGAACCTCCCTAAGCATCCAAGGAGCAAATAGCAAGAACCAAGCACCGGACATTGAAGCATGGTGGAGGAGCAAGTCCCAGGTGAACTGTCACCTCCACATTAAATGCCCTCAACTAACGCCCTGGCCGCATTAATGAGGATAGGACCTCTGAACAGTGCCGTCTTGGGCGCTGCAACCCACAGGAGGGATGGGAATGCGGCTGATGGGACAGGCTCTCAAGTGGAAGCCGGGTTGATCAACAAATGTAGGGCTAGGATCAACTGAGAGAGAAGTATATAATGTAAAAAGTCCCTCTTGAGAGGGGGACGGACGAAAAACCAGAGAAAAGAAATACTGTAGCAGTGTATTTTCTCTCAACCATTGTAACCTTACTTGAAAGAAATAAGAACAACTTCAACCTCTATAAGACCCGTCCAAGGAGTCCTATTGTGCATTCCGACCCACGTTTAACTTATCACAATCCACGAACAACCATGCATGGCCGTTGCATTCTTTACTAGGGCCTAGCTCTTGAGCCCATACTCTATAAATTTATTGGAGGGTTAGCTGGGCTTGGGTCCACTCTCTCAATCCTTAGAGAGCGCTCGAAACCGGTCCCTACAATTGGCGCCGTCTGTGGGGAGAGCTTGCGTGTTAGTAAGGACAACAGTCAAACATGGTAGGATCAGGTCCTCACCAAAGAACTCCGAATCGACTTGAACCGGTGAAGTCAAGACATCAAGGTAACTACGGCGACCCCGGGGGCGGTCAGAACGACAACAGACGATTTCGAGAGGGAAGCGTGCGTACTTCAACGGCGAGCGAAAGCTAGGGGGACGGGCACGTTCCCCAGAAGCGCGACGATGGCCAGGCCACGTGATCGGAAGAGGCCCATAGCCACGCTTCCCAGAGAAAGGATGGTAAGGTGGCCATGCAGCGCGAGATAGACGATCTGAAGAGGAAGCTACGCCGTGCGCAGCGGAGACAGTTCGAACTCAGCCCTGACCTGCCCTCCGACGACGAGAGTGATGACGAATACAGGCAGAGGTCAAGAACGCCCCCCAGCGAGACTTTCTCCCACGAGGAGGAGCATTACCAGAGGCGTAGGCGTGCCAACCCAACCCCCAGGGGCTTAGGAGGGGACGCTATGAGCAAGGCGCTGGATCAGCTCTCTAGGACGCCCTTCACGCGTCGTATCGAGGAGGCAGAGCTTCCTCGGCGGTTCCAGCAGCCAACCTTCATTGCTTACAACGGCAAGACGGATCCCGTGGAGCACGTGAGCCAGTTCAACCAGAGGATGGCTGTCCACTCTAAGAACGAGGCTCTGATGTGCAAAGTCTTCCCATCCAGCTTGGGATTTGTGGCGATGAGGTGGTTCAACGGTCTAAGGACGAATTCCATAGACTCGTACAGACAGCTGACCCAGGCCTTTGGTTCCCGCTTTGTCACGAACAGCAGGCCTCCTCGGCCCATGAGTGCATTGCTGTCCCTATCCATGCGTGACGGGGAGACCCTCAAGGCTTATTCGGACAAGTACTGGGAGATCTACAACGAGCTGGACGGCAAGTATGACGCCGTCGCCATCAGTACATTCCAGAATGGGCTACCAATGGGGCACGGCCTGAGGAAGTCCCTGACCGGAAAGCCCGTCACCAGCGTGCGGCAGTTGATGGATCGGATCGACAAGTACAAGCGGGTGGAGGAAAATATGCTGCAAGGCAAAGGCAAGGAGAAGGTTATCCTTCAGGAGAGGAGGGATTTCAGGTCGGACAGGTACAGCAACGCCCGTCCGAGGAGGGATTTCGGTGGGCAATCCGGGGCGACCAATGCCCAGACTGTCGGCGCAGAATTCCGAGAACCCGTTCACAAGGTCCTGGAAAGGATAAAGAACGAGCCATACTTCAGGTGGCCGACGAAGATGATCGGAGAGCCTGGTAGGCGCAACCAGGACCGTTACTGCCAATACCACCAGGACCACGGACATGCCACGGAGGATTGCAGGAACCTCTGGGACCACTTGGACCAACTAGTCTAGGATGGAAGGCTGAAGCACCTTCTGCACCATTCCAGCGACCAGCGGGGCCGAGCCTACCAAGAGCCTCGGAGGAACGCCGCCATGGGGCAGCCCGCTGGGACGATCAACATAATCTTGGCCGCGCCAGGAAGAACAGGCACACCCCCTTTGCGAGTGTTGTCTATGGCCCAACTGCCCACCAAGGACCCTCGGATGGGGCCAAAGAGGTCCAGGAGGAATCCTCCCCCAGCCCTGAGTTTCTCGGAGGAGGACAAGATTGGGACCATCCAACCACACGAGGACGCCCTAATCGTCACCCTCAGAATCGGGGGCTATGACGTGAAAAGGGTGATGGTGGACGGTGGCAGCGCAGCCGAGGTCATGTGTCCAGACCTCTACAAGGGGCTGGGGCTAAAACCGGAAGACCTCACACCTTATAGCTCCCCCCTAATGAGCTTCGACGGAAAGCTCGTCATCCTAAAGGGCATGATCAGACTGCCCGTACAGACAGGCCCAGTGGTGGTGGAGGCGAACTTTGTAGTGGTGGACACATACTCCCCCTACACGGCCATCGTAGGAAGGCCCTGGCTACACACCTTGGATGGCGTAGCCTCCACCTTGCACCAGAAGGTGAAATTCCCGTCAGGGGACTAGGTTCTGGAGATCCAAGGTTGCCAATCCACAGCTAGGCAGTGCACGGTGGCTGCCATATCCTATCGGCTTGATGCACAGTCCTCAGCCCCAGCCGAGGAAGATTCATAGCAATCAAAGACTCAGGTGGCGCCTCCGGATGCACCTGCCGAGAATGCTAAATGTGAGAACTTGGAGAAGATGGTAATTGGCGATGATCCGGAGAAGTTCTTCCAGGTCGGAACCCAGCTGCCTCCACAGGAGAAGGAGGAGTTACTTGAGTTCCTCAAGAGGAACCTTGACGTGTTCGCATGAGATCCCTGCGATGCCCCTGGGATTGATCCGTCCTTCATCTGTCACCACCTTAACGTCAACCCATCTGCGATCCCCAAGCAGCAGCCACCCCGGCGCTCAACGGGAGAAACACCTTTTGCCATGACTTATGGTGCGGAGGCAGTGATCCCCCTGGAAACCAACTTCCCAACGCTAAGGACGAGCTCCTTTACCCCAGACAGCAACGATGAACTGCTGGGGCGGAGCCTGGACATGGTAGATGAACGAAGAGAACAGGCAATGATCCAGCTGGCCTACTACCAGCAAAAGCTCAAGCAAGGATATGACGCCAATGTAAAGCTCAGACCACTAGCGCCGGGAGACCTGGTGCTTAGAAAAGTCGTAGGAGCTGCCAATAACCCTTCTTGGGGAAAGCTCGGACCCAACTGGGAGGGCCCCTACCGAATCACCTCAGTGGCAGGGATAGGAGCATACTATTTAGAAGATTTAGATGACAAACCTGTACCTCGTCCATGGAATGTAAATAACCTGAAAAGGTATTACTATTAATAAAGAAGTCTTTTTTGATTCAGATGTTCTGCCTGTCATGATAACACGTCTCGCGTCCCAACGCCACTTATATCTGGGTGCTAGACAGAACCTAGGTCTTGCATGGTCCAAGGACTCAAGCCTATGGGGAAACTAGTTACTTACAGCCAATTGAAGGCAGCAATTGTACCTAGGTCTTGCATGGTCCAAGGACTCAAGCCTATGGGGAGCTAGCCACTTATCTTGAAGGTAGCAACTGTACCTAGGTCTTGCATGGTCCTCGGACTCAAGCCTATGGGGAGCTAACCACTTATATTGAAGGCAGCAATTGTACCTAGGTCTTGCATGGTCCAAGGACTCAAGCCTATGGGGAGCTAGCCACTTATATTGAAGGTAGCAATTGTACCTGGGTCTTGCATGGTCCTCGGACTCAAGCCTATGGGGAGCTAACCACTTATCTTGAAGGTAGCAACTGTACCTAGGTTTTGCATGGTCCTCGGACTCAAGCCTATGGGGAGCTAACCACTTATATTGAAGGCAGCAATTGTACCTAGGTCTTGCATGGTCCAAGGACTCAAGCCTATGGGGAGCTAGCCACTTATCTTGAAGGTAGCAACTGTACCTAGGTCTTGCATGGTCCTCGGACTCAAGCCTATGGGGAGCTAACCACTTATATTGAAGGCAGCAATTGTACCTAGGTCTTGCATGGTCCAAGGACTCAAGCCTATGGGGAGCTAGCCACTTATATTGAAGGTAGCAATTGTACCTGGGTCTTGCATGGTCCTCGGACTCAAGCCTATGGGGAGCTAACCACTTATCTTGAAGGTAGCAACTGTACCTAGGTCTTGCATGGTCCACGGACTCAAGCCTATGGGGAGCTAACCACTTATATTGAAGGCAGCAATTGTACCTAGGTCTTGCATGGTCCAAGGACTCAAGCCTATGGGGAGCTAGCCACTTATCTTGAAGGTAGCAACTGTACCTAGGTCTTGCATGGTCCTCGGACTCAAGCCTATGGGGAGCTAACCACTTATCTTGAAGGCAGCAATTGTACCTAGGTCTTGCATGGTCCAAGGACTCAAGCCTATGGGGAGCTAGCCACTTATCTTGAAGGTAGCAACTGTACCTAGGTCTTGCATGGTCCTCGGACTCAAGCCTATGGGGAGCTAACCACTTATCTTGAAGGTAGCAACTGTACCTAGGTCTTGCATGGTCCAAGGACTCAAGCCTATGGGGAGCTAACCACTTACATCTGGGTGCTAGACAGAACCTAGGTCTTGCATGGTCCAAGGACTCAAGCCTATGGGGAAACTAGTTACTTACAGCCAAACCAAAGTGTCAGACAGAACCAAGGCACTGCATGGTCCTCGGACTCAGGCCTGTGGGGAAGTTAACTACATTGAAGAGATCCTAAATGTCTACTCGAAGAAATTCTATCTGGTCCTTAGGAAACGAAAAGTGCATCAGAGCATACATGCCCTCTCATTATAATAACTGATGCCACGATTGGCCGAGATGCAATTGAAGCTAAAATCATGCAAGTAAAGAAAAAGCGGATAATGTGCAAGTAAATAAACAGCCACAACAAACAGAAAAAGAAATAAAGCTCTCATTTCATTAAGTCCAAAAGAATTACACCAATGGAGTCACATTACAAATAAAGAAAAGGGGAAGAAAAAGATGCAAAAGTGAAGTGTAGCAGGCAGAAGTGCCAAGGAGCCTAGTTCTTCTATTTAGTTGCCCGCCTCGATGGGTGGCTGGCCCATAGCTGCCTCAGGGTCCTCTGAGCCCTAACTGATTGGGACAGCCTGCAGAGGCACGGCAGGAATAGCTGCCCCCTCGGCAGAAGAAACCTGGGCATCGAGGGAAGGTTTTGCAGCCTGCTGAGGCGCATCCTCGTTGGAGCCATCACTCAATTCAACCACCACGGGAGGATTACTCCCTTAGACTGTCTCATCAGTGACCCCAGCATCCGAGGCCCCCTCGCCCAAAATAGCAGCAGTTTCCACAGTAGCCTCCTCGGCTCCAGAGCCATCTAAGGCAACCTCGCGGATGACAAGGGGGTAGTATACGCTCTCCTCCTTCCACAAGTCAGAAGAGGCCTCCACCCCAGCTTGTTTGAGGGCTTCATCCCAAGTTTCAGAGTAGTAGCGCCAACATACCCCAGGGACTTGGGATTTGTAGGCAGCTGCTGTCTCAACTGCCCCAGCAGCATAGGCTGCCTCTTCAGCTTCATCCTTGGTGGCCCAGGCCTCCTCCCGGCCTTGATCTGCCTCAAACTTGGCCCTCTCGGCCTCCCCTTTGGCCCATTCGGCCACCCTCTTGGCCTCCTCGGCATCGGCCACTTTCTTCGTCAGGCCAGCTATCTGATCCTCGGCGAGTTTCAGCAGCCCCTCTACCTCACCCAGACGTTTCGTCTGAGTTTCAGCCTGCCTCTGGGCACCCTCAAGGCCTGCCATTGCGCTGTTCTTAGCCTGGGTCATGGCCTTCAGCTCCTCCCTGGCCTTGGCAAGGTCCTCCTCGGACGTCTTGAGGGTCCGAGTAGCCTCCAAGCGCTTATCGCGCTCTAAATCCATGGCCTTTCCATGTTCATTGGCCGCCTCTTCCAGCCTGAAAGTGGCCTGGACAGCCTGCCAAACGAAACAGATAAGTTATAATTAGCCGAGCTCAAAAAAGAAAGGAAAGCAGAAAAAACTGAAGCAAGAAAAAGCACAAGTGTTAAGGGTCTTACCATCCCCAAATATCGCTTGAGGCAGAGGAAGACGTCCCTACTCCTCATGGTCCCCAGCTCCGCCATGTCCGCGGGAAGGAGCAGGCATCTCTCCACAGCGTCGGCCACATACGCGCCTTCGCCATCCTTAAAGTCCCTGAGGGAGGAGTCATCCCTCAAAGGTGCCCCGCGGAGCATTGGGGCGGGGAGCCAGGCCTGGACCTCAGGCGGGGGAGCGACCTGCTTATCCTGCGTTGAGGAGCCTATCCTCAGTTGCTTCGATGGCCGCCGAGTGCCATCGCCCTCCCGCGTGGGCCCAGATTTGTCCTCAAGGGTCCTCTTGCCCTTGTCCTTCTTCTGCTTAGGGTCAGCAGGCTCGTGCCTAAACGGCGGGCTCGCCTGAGGCGGAGGAGGAGGAAGCCTGGGCTGTGTTGAGGCCGACCTGGTCTGGGCAGGACGAGTCTTTGGAGGAGGAGGAGGAGGAGGAGGAAGCTTCGGCTTGGACTTCCCCGGCTGACCTTCGATTAGGTCGAGTAGACTGGGTTGGGCTTTCTTCTTGTAGCCCATCTCTAGCCGAGAAGATGTCTCTGACGCTAAGAGGTCTGTCTCGGTTAGGCAAGGGTCACCCAAGTCTCCAGAAGGGTCCTCAGACTGATGGAGTTGCTCAAAAACGCTAAAATCGTCCTCGGCAGGACCAAATTCTGCAGCGTCCCCTTCCCTCTCTAAGTCCTCTTCCGTGGCCTCTGGGAATGTATGGGAAGACGAAGGGACTGCTACTGTGACACCTTCTGAAGTGGAGGGATCCTCGGGAAACTCGAACCCGTCCTCGGTCACTTTTATTTTCTGCAGCCGAGGATCCTTTGCTCTGATCACGTACTTTGGGGCCGCGAATGACTTTTGGAGTGGAGTGTACCCCAAAATCTTGTGCGCGGCTCTGACCTGGTGGTCTGCTTCGTTCTCAAAAGCCGCAGACCTGAGCACCTTCTGCAAGTCCTCCCTGTTGATCAAGCTGACGTGGCGCGCGAAAGAGTGCGGATCTGCAGAAAGAAAACACATCCACGATTAGAAACCAAACAGTACAAAAAGAAATAATGCAGAAAAGAAGTTAGAATCCTTGAATCCCCTCCTATTCCCACTGCCCCACCTGGTGTTCCCTCTGTCGTCGGGCAGTGAAGGCCATCGTGCCACTCTCCAGACACGATGAGAAAATCCTCGTTCATCCCCTTGTTGGACTCGGGGAGGCACTGGATGAGCCGGACCCTGTCATCCCTCGTCCTCATGTAATAGGACTTGTTCTTCAGATGTTGAAGATTGTAACAGTAGTTCACATCATGATAGGTCAACCTTAGACCCATCTTCTCATTAAGGGCATCCACACTGCCCAGAATTCTGAACATGTTGGAGGCGCATTGGGTGGGGGTTAACCGAAAGTATGTAAGGTAACCCCTCATCATCGACCCCATGGGGATCCTCATCCCCCTTTCAAGGAAGGCGATGATGGGAATCACCACCTCGCCCACCTGCTTCCGGAGGTGCCACTCCCCCTCCTCACAATACCTTAAGCCCACGTTGGCCGGTATCTTGTAATCGGCGATGAATTTCTCCATCGCCTCCTCAGAGCCAACATACTTCTTAAGTCTACCCATCCCAAATGACGCCTAAAAGAACTAAAAGAGGAGCGAGTGAAAGAGAAGGACGAGTAGAGAGGAAAAAAGCTCAAAGAGGGATAGAGCGACTTACAGAAACGAGGAGGAGCTCCTCGGACTGGCTTTTTATGCTGGAGACGTAAGTGGAAATTTGGCTGGACTCTGAATGGAGGCGCAAGAGTTCTTGGTTGTAAATGAAAAGGGAGGAAGTGGTTCTAATGGGTATTTATACCCTAGATGGAAGAGCCGCGCGAGTTTTCCCGCCCATAAATGCCAGACGCATCCCCACCGTTAGATTGTCATCTGCCCGTTGAACGTGGGGAGCATAAAGCCGCCCGAATTTAATGCAGGACACGTTACGCGCACCGAAGCGCCAGTAACGCACCTTGGGCAGGTGAAAAGGCTCCAATGCTGACGAGGGACAAGACTCGATTGGACACGAAGCAGGTCCGAGGATATCAAAATCCTCCTTTCCGCCCGAGGATGCGGACAGCAAGATTTTGAGGGGCTATTGTGGGGCCAGAATAAGTCAAGCAACCCCGGCCCACTTCAGACTAGGCCCAGAGGCCCACGCCGAGGACGCGTCCTAGGTCCGAGGATGAAAGTGTAGAGCCCAGGGCCCAAGGAGCATTGCCGAGGATGGTTACATCCTCGGGAGACCGAGGTCAGAAAGTGGGCAAACAGCATGCCCTTAAGGGGAACCTCCCTAAGCATCCAAGGAGCAAATAGCAAGAACCAAGCACCGGACATTGAAGCATGGTGGAGGAGCAAGTCCCAGGTGAACTGTCACCTCCACATTAAATGCCCTCAACTAACGCCCTGGCCGCATTAATGAGGATAGGACCTCTGAACAGTGCCGTCTTGGGCGCTGCAACCCACAGGAGGGATGGGAATGCGGCTGATGGGACAGGCTCTCAAGTGGAAGCCGGGTTGATCAATAAATGTAAGGCTAGGATCAACTGAGAGAGAAGTATATAATGTAAAAAGTCCCTCTTAAGAGGAGGACGGACGAAAAACCAGAGAAAAGAAATACTGTAGCAGTGTATTTTCTCTCAACCATTGTAACCTTACTTGAAAGAAATAAGAACAACTTCAACCTCTATAAGACCCGTCCGAGGAGTCCTATTGTGCATTCCGACCCACGTTTAACTTATCACAATCCACGAACAACCATGCATGGCCATTGCATTCTTTACTAGGGCCTAGCTCTTGAGCCCATACTCTACAGTTGGTATAACATTGTTGAATTTAGACTTAACAGCTCCAAAGTTTGGATTAAGATAGTGTCCCCAACATGTGTATTATGGGGTTGTGGAAGGTGTTTCACTCCGTTATTAATAGCTAGTGCTACGATAAATCTTATATATATATATATATATATATATCTATTAATACTAATAAAATTTAGTGGTTGATGTAATATCTATTATGGTCTCCTATGCAAGAAGAACTTTGCAAGAAGTGGTGGCTCTAAGAATTTCTTTTTAAAATATAATAAAAAGATAACTTCATATATAGACCCAAAAAACACACACACACACAAATACATAAAGTTTTACGATTTCTTTCTACAAATTTTCTTATTTTGAAATTTTTGTATGATAATTTCATTGTCAATACTTCAAGTTACATCTCTTTCAAAATTTTAGTTCAATAAAATTTTTATTGGCCATTTTCTTTTTGTTTGTAAAAGCTTAATATATTGTTAAGGTGACCATTGTTTGACTACAAACTTAGTTGTAGCCAAAGGCTATGATTCTCACTAAAAAAAAAATTAACATTGATACATATTTTAAAAATCTAACCGTTAAATTGCATATTTTTTATATTCTTAAAACACGTGTCAAATTTCATATTTCAATCGGATATTATTTATTATTCGATCCATAAACTTAATTTTTATGTATACTTTTAAACTACAAAAACTCGAAAATTAAACATTTAATTGATGATATAGTTATTGATCTTTGATCTTTTTGAAATATTGCAAGCATGAAGGATATAAGAAAATGTAATTCAATAGTGGATTTGTCAAAATTCACACCCAATAAAAAGAATAATTGAGTGGAGTTGTAGCATTAGTCTACAACCAAGTTTGTTAGCAAACTTTGTCCAAATTTTAATTACGTTGGGCCTAAAAAAATTTAAGGTGGTCACAAATGTTTTGAAGGGTAAAAAAATCATGACTTTTTTAAATTTTATATATAATAACTATTTTTTTTCCAAGTCGGGGTGGTCCTATGACCCCCCCCCCCCCCTGCCTTCAATGTGGAGCGCCCCTACATGCAAGTTAGTTTATGTGAAAAGTGTGAATATGTAAAAGTGATTAGTTAATGTGCTTACAAATTACATGTAATGGATCCATATTTCAGGAGGTCACTCATCACCGGGAGAATGCCAGGAAGAACAGACAATGAAATCAAAAATTATTGGATCGCCATTCTAAGCAAGAGGGTGCAAGACAAGATTCATGAACAAGGTAGTAAACCAATAGCTCACCAAGTGATTCGAACCAAAGCAGTACAGTGCACAAAGGTTATTGTTAGGACATATGTGGAACTTGTTAGAACATATGTTATTGTAAATTGGCTAATTCTTTGACAAAACGCACTTTACTTGTAATTGGGTAGATCTAAGATGTGTTTAATACTTTAAGAAACAAGAGTTCAAGTCTAGTGTTGAAGCCACGTAAATATGTCCAAGAAACAAGTGAAGAATGGCTGTTCATTAAAGCTCGACAGATATATCTATCGAGGTCTCGACAGCTGCTCAACAGAAATATCTATCGAGATCTACGAAATCAGAATTTCCAAATCTGATTTTCGACCCATGCTGACATGTATGTGTAGGGTTTCTTTTCTCACAACCCTAGATATATATAAGGCTTATTTTAAAAGTCATCACATAAGATAATACAAGGAGAACACATGCAAAAGGTGACTGAATGTCTTATTCTCTCTGAAAGAAGTTACTACATCCTTTGCGCCTTAGAGTTTTGTAACCAAGTACTTCTTGATCTTCATTATTGATGAAATGAAAAATTTTGTAGCCAACAACATCTTCAAGTTGCTGGAGTTAGTCACGTACTGGGAACCGTGCATCATTGGTTAGTCACATACTAGGATCCGTGCAAAAGAGTGGCATTCATATATTTAAGAGTTCAGAGGTTCTGAAAAGGTAAAAGGTTTCTACTGTAAGTTCACCTACGAGGATTGTAGAGTCTAGGAACAAAGGTTTTGTATTAGATTTTTCTTTACTATAGTAAATTTCTTTTCGGGAATGTTTCCTCCGAAGTTTTTTACTGTGAAACTAGTTTGTTTCATTGGTTTTCTTGGGTCATCATATCTTTTTTTATTTACTATTCCGATGTGCATAATATTGACATGATATTTATGTTAATTTATTTTAACAAGGTTTATTCATAATAAATCTAATTAACAACTTGGGTTTAAAACTTGTTAATTCTAACAACCAGGGTCTAAATTTCCCAACAAGTGGTATCAGAGCGAGTACACTCTGATTGGATTAATTTCCTGAGTGTGATCTTTGACCCCCGTTGTCATGGATTGTAGACAATCTCTTTTGATTTCTCCTTTATTTGATGGCACTAATTATGCGTACTGGAAAGTTCGTATGAAATATTTTTCGTAGGCTCTAGGTGAAAAAGTATGACAAGTTGTGAAATTAGTTGGATTAAGCCAAAAGAAACGCCGGTGAATTGGGATGAAGCAACAATCAAAGCGGCAAATTTCAATAGTAGGGCCTTGAATGCTCTGTTTAGTGGTGTGACCAATGAGGAATTCAAGAATATCATCCACGAAAATTGCTAAGGAAACATGGACCATTCTTGAGACTACCTATGAAGGTACCAAGGCAGTAAAGATTGTGAAATTTCAAAGACTCACTAGTAGTTTTGAAGAAATAAGGATGGAGAAGGATGAGACCTTTGATGAGTTCAATGCTAAACTCAAGGATATTGTGAATTATGCCTTCAACCTTGGAGAATCTATAGCAAAATCCAAAATTATTAAGAAAATCCTTAGGTCCTTACTTGAAAGATTTCATGCTAAGATCACTGTCATTGAAGAACTGAAGGACATTAATCAAATTCCTTTGACTAAGCTTCTAGGAAACCTTCAAACCTATGAGATGGGATTAGGCTTAATGGGAAAAGGTGGAAAGAGTAGAAACTTGGCTCTTAAGGGTATAGAGGAAGAGATTGATGACTCTGAAGATGAAGATGAAAGTGAAGATGAAGATGAAGATGAAGATGAGGATGAGGATGAGGATCTAACCTTCATAGCTAATGAGATTATCAAAGTTTCAATTTAGGAAAAAGGATAAGGACAAACTTCCTAGGAAATCTAAATCCTTTAGGAAGGGTAAGAGTGAGAAACCCCTTATCCAGTGCCATAAGTGCAAAGGTTTTGGTCATATGAGGATAGAGTGCCCAAACTACCTTATGAAGGAAAAAACCAAGAAGTCAAAAGATAAAGGGTTGGTTGCTACCTGGAGTGATACTGAGAATGACTCTTCTAATGAGTATGTGGATGAATGTGGTCACTTTATGGGTTTTGCTTCCATAACCAATAAAGTGATTATGGAGAGTGCTAGTGACAGTGAGGATTCTTCTGATGATGAAGTACCCAAGAATTTGACCCTTCAAGAAGCCTATGATAAGCTATGCACTGAATTTATAAAATCTGAAAAGACTTCTCATCTTTGAAAAAAAGAGTTTAATAAGGTAAAAACTGAAAAAGTTTATCTATTAGTCAAACTAGATGAGACTACAAGATTAGTTAAGACTTTTGTTGTGGAGAACACCTCATTAGAAGAGAAGGTCAAGAATCTCAAGGTTGATCTTAGTCAAGTTAGAACTCAAATAGAGAGGATGTCTAGTGCAAAACTTGATAAGGTATTAAGTGCTCAAAAGCCTAGTTCTAATAAGACTGACTTAGGATATGTTGTTTCCTCCAGCCCCTCCTCTTCCACGGCTTTTGGATCAAAGACTGTCTTTGTGCCCCAATCTGAGAAAGGTGATAAAGGTATGAAATCCAAAACTGGTTTGGCTAATTCTAAATCCTTTGTTAGACCTCATGTTTGTCACCATTGTTGTGTTTTTGGATACATTCGTCCTAATTTCTTTAAGTTGTATCCTCAAAAGCAAATTTTCAAACGGTCACAAGTTTACTCTCAAGGACCTACACCTATGTTTGGAGAGTTATTAAAAGTTTTGAGCTTTTTAACTCAATTTCAGAAGATTTCTAATTCTTCTATGTCCTTTAGTAGACATACTAGGACACATATCTTTTCATCTTCACGGCTAAAGACTCGTACTGTATGAATGAGAAAGGGGCCTAAGACTTAATTGTCCTTTTTGTTTGCCCTCTACTTTAATTCTTTCTATCTAAAGTAGGACTCTCTTTGCTTGATTTCTTATCTGCTTTTGGAATCATGCTTTCATGCATCTGCACCTTTCTTTCATGCTTTCATGTTATTTGTCTGTTTTTGTTTGGTTGTTTAGTCTTTATTTTGTTTGTTTTTCAAAATAAAAAGAGAAAAATCAAAACAAAAAAAATTACAAAAACAGTGTGTGTTTGTATACATTGGTACTTGTGTACCTTGGATGGCCATTGAAACAAAATTTTCTAAATTTTGTATCTTTTGTAACTTAAATGAGCATCTCAATGCACAACTAAGCAAGTGAGTTTTGTGGCTCGTGTTTGTGATGAGTACGATTAAATAATCTCTTATACTTAACACTCATATCACTCTTTTTTACGAGAAGTACTAAAAAATCCTAAGAGATAGGCATAAATAACCATCTCACCACTAAAGCTCGCCAATCATGAATAACATCTGTATGCTTGAACATAGCAAAATTGTGATGTTTAAGCTTAACATAATTGGGTATATCTTCTCTCTCTTGTATACTCATGCATGATATGCTCAAAAGAAAAAAAATATACAAAGAAAAACAAAAGCAAAAAGAATCAAAATGCTTTTAAATATGGTTGCAAGCGTGTTTCTAAGAGATGTGGGAGTTATAGGATATACCTCGAAAATGATAGTCCCCATCAAGCAATTATGATTGTGTGTGAGTTAAATTGATTTTCTCATATCTTAAATCGTCATAACATGTGTTGATACCCATTTTTTGCAAATCTATACCCAAAGGCTTATGAGGAAGAAAGCCCAATGAAGAGCAAGGCCCAAAGGCCCACGAAGAAGACCAAAGAACAAGAAGAGTCAAACTAAAGGAAATGACAAATGCAGCAGGAAACGCATGAAGTTTAAAGCACGGCAGGCAGCTTCACTGCACGGCAGGAAGCCTTAAAGCACGACAGGCAGAAGCTTTAATGCATGGCAGGAAGTTTTGTTGCACAGCAAAAGGCTTTACGGTAGGAAGCTTTACGGCAGACAGCTTTAAAGCGCGGCAGACAGCTTTAAAGCATGGCAGACAACTCTATTGCACCAGGCTTTACGGCAGGAAGCCTTAAAGCACGGCAGGCAGGAAGCTTTAATGCACGGCAAGAAGTTTTAAAGCACGGCAGGCAGCTTCACTGCATAGCAGAAGCTTTAAAGCACGGCAGACAGACTTGTTGCATAGCAGAAAAGTCAATCCTGCGGCAGAATCTGGAGAAAAGTTCCTGCGGCAGGAATAAAAGATAAGCCCATTTCGCAGCGTCTTCCCTTGGACTTGGACTCAACGTTTGCGCACAAGCCGGCCCAAGTTGAGTTCCAGTTGGACCGGTCTCGACTCCCTTACTCAGAATACTCGGGCCTACTACCGCGGCAGGCAGCCCAGCCCAACACACAAAAAAGGCCCCCACATTTAAAATGGCGACTTCACTGGGGAGTTGAGATCAAGATGGGGAGAATGAGATATTTCTCCTCCGCAAACATGTTTCCAAGTCCTTACCAAAGCGAGACGTGCTGACGTTCTTGAACCTTCCAAGCTATACTCTCAGGGAAGTATCCAAAATGTCATAGCAATCCCATAACAGAATCCTGCGGCAAAATGCAGCAATGTTACCGCAGGACAGTACCATAGCAGAATCCTGCGGCAGAATACAGCAGCGTTACCGCAGGACAGTACCATAGCAGAACTCTGCACAGCAATGTTAAAACAGAGCAGAAATATTGAGAACTCTACAATAGAAGGCCTTCACAATACTTGGTCCTATCCTTTAAATGCCACTTGTTTTCCTTGTCATGCATGTAAGACATGTGGCAAGCCACTCATTCAAACATGCAACTCTCCTAAAAGTTTTCTAAGCCATAGTATAGACATGTGGCAATTCACCTTTTGCTCTCATTTCCTTCAAGGAAACACTAGAAGCTTTTAAACTCTCTCCATCTTCACCTTTGGGTCCAGCACTTAGAGGAGAAAAATCCCTTCATTCCCTCATAAGGTTTCGATCATTTTCTTCATGATAGCGATTCTAGCTTTACTCCCCCCTCAAAGAACCAAAAGCTAGAAACAAAAAAAAATGAAGCTATAGCAGCCAAAGGAAAACTTTCATCATTACTATACTATTGCAAATCACTATTTCCTCTGCAAAGTATCTCTTAGCAAACTTTTCCAAAAGTGTAAAATGTCCCTCTGCAGAAATTTCGTGGCAGAAAGTACAGATCCTTCGGCAGGCTATTCACAGCAGAATTTGTTGAATTTCAGAAGTACAGAATGTTCATCTGCTGAATATTTTATAGCAGAAAATTTCAGAAGCCAGAATGTAGATCTCTCCGCAGATTATTTACAACAGACTGTTCTTCAGCAGACTGTTCACGGCAGACTGTTCGCGGCAGACTGTTCATGGCAGAATATTTTGCAGCAGAATTTTGTATTCCAGCAGTCCCCTTTTACAGAATATCCTACCACAAAATTCAGCACAACAAATTTGAGATTTGTTCTCAAATATCAATGAAGGAAGGAGGGAGAAGTAATCGATTCGGCGATATCGAAACATCCGCTTTCAACCAAAGCATACATTGAAGACATGTGATAGGGTGGTGAAGTGTCCAAATTGAATCCAGACCTTGGAATGAAGCCAATCATTAGTTACTGCATACTCTCCATAAAGAAGCCCAAATCTACAAGCTGCTCTTTGTCCATTATTGGATCTAGCAAACCGATTCAACAACCTTGAAGAGTTGAGAAGTTTCCTGTGAAGCACCTCGGAGGATTTATGCCTAGAGTGGCATTAAAAACATTATCTTTATGATGTTTCTAAGAAAGAATGTAGCAGATTACTTGTCCTACAAACTATGCAACTCCACCATCACTCTTCAAGTCATCAAGCTCATTGATGCCCATGTCTCATCCTAGAAGAACTCTGAAGCAAAGTGCAAAAACAATTGCTGACTCACATCCTGCCGTCAATAGAGTTGCTTGTCTTATTGCCGCAGAAAACTATTACGTAGTTTTTTATTGAAGGTGTTCTGCTGCAAGGGCATTCTGCCACAAGAATAAAGAAGCATGATGTCCCAGGAAGATGTTGGCACGTCATGGGAAATTCTATATTAGAAGCCGCTGACTTTTGGCTATTACTAGCCAACCATGAAGCAAGGGACGTAGCAAGCTCCATCTAAATATTCCCATACTCAAAGCAAGCGAAGAAGAAACCCATGAAATATGGGTCTTGGTGGCAATAGCCAACAAAAGGGTCGTGGTTATGAATTCTTGGCTAAAAGCCAGCAAAGGAACCATGGTTATGAGCTCTTGGCAAAAGCCCATAATGGGGGCTACACTCAATCAAACCCGCAAAGGAGCCATGATCGCAAGTCCTTAGAAAGAATCTGCGGAAGAGCTATAGCCACAATCATATGTAGCAGAAAATACATGGGAAGCAATTGTGCTTGCAGTGGAACGAAGTCAAAGCATGCTTGGGAAGTAACTTTTTTTCCAAATTCCCTAACAACGAAGAATTTCTACAATATGGCAACTTGTAGATCCATGGCATCTAATTTTTTCTTTACTGAAGAATGCATGAACCACATGACGGAGCATCAACACCAAGAGAAAGTGATATCAAGCTCATCCAGTTGTCTCACGTGCTGGGGCCTAAAGCTTATTCTCGGCAAACACGGGAAGCCTCCTACTGAAAGCTAAGGGCAGATTCTTATATACTGGGGGCTGTCTCATTCTGCAACAAAATTTGGGAAGTCTTCTTTAAAAAGCCAAAGACTCATCCAGTTGTCTCACATGCTGGGGGCTAAGGCCCATTCTGCAGTAAATTTAGAAAGCTTGCCGCAAAGTGCTTAGAGTACCAATATGAAGTAGCAACATCATGTATCTTCTACAAAAGCTTGGTGTGTTGCGTGGTTCAAGAAAGCTTGGAGGAGGAGAGTAATGAAGGGAAAAACAAAGAAGTTGTGGCAGAAAAGGATATATAGGTTGTGGCAGAAGAAAAATTGGAGGAAATTCAACCTGGGGTTGGACCCACAGGAACCAAGACCCATCTCGATTAGCTCAAGACTTTCAGAAAAGGAGAAATCATAACTGATACTATTGCTGAAAAAATTCAAAGATGTCTTTGCATGGGATTACAGTGAAAATGCCAGGATGGGATCTTGGGCTAATAGTGCATACATTGAATGTGGACCGTGAGGCTAAGCTAGTAGCCCAGCCTGCCAGGGCATTCCACACAGCCTGCCGGGGCGTTCCACTCTGCCTGCCGGGGCGTTCCACTCTGCCTGCCACGACGTTCCACACAGCCTGCCAGGGCATTCCACACTGCCTGCCAAGTTATTCCACGCTGGGATAGAAGGGGCAAAGCTTTGAGGAAAGAAATACAGCAGGCAGCCTTCAAAAGGCTACAACAGATCACGATGAACCTTCCTACTGTGCAAGCCCCAATCCGCAAAAGGCCATTGATACTCTACCTAGCCACCAATTCATGTGCCATTGGTGCATTAATGGCCCAGAAGATGGAAGAAAAGTTTTCAACTCTTGAAATAGAACATGCTCCAAGGAACGAAAAACAGTTTGCGGATGCGTTGGCCGCATTAGGCTCACAAATAATTTTCGAAGGGGATAGCACCGAGATAGAAGTCAGCAAGAGGAAAGAGCCTACTATTGAGATGTTGAAAAAAAGGTTCCAGGAGGAACAGTGTGAAGGAGATTTGTAGATCCCCATAAAAAAGCTTTGATGAAGGAAGGAAATGACGCAAAACTAAAAGTATTGAAAGACTACGTCCTGGTGAGAGAAGACTTATACCGCAGGATGCCGAGTGGTGTATTGTCCAAGTGCATGCGGCAGGCAGAAGCCCAAAGAAAGTTAAAAGAAGTATATGACAAGACTTACGAATCCTGCGGGGAAGTCAGCCTTTACCGCAGACTCCAGAGGGCAGAATTTTATTGGCCAAGCATGGGTAAAGATGCAGATCAAGTCCAAACCTAGTGTGGGACCTGCCAGCTTGCGGCAGACAGAGAAGAAAGTTACACTGCGGGGAGGTTAGCCTTTACCGCAGGCTTCAAAGGGCAGGCTTCTATTAGCCAAGTATGGGTAAAGACTCAGATCAAGTCCAAACCCAGTGTGGGACCTTCCAGCTTGCGGCAGGCAGAGAAGAAAGTTACACTGTGTTCGTCATCGGAGACTGGAGAAGCCTATTCACGCAGTACCTAACAGAAGGCATCCTGCCGCAAAAACACAGCGAAAGATACAATCTTGAGAGGTTGGCAACACGCTACTTTTTGCATAGCGAAGTCCTTTTCAAGAAAGGGTATGATGAGAACCTTTTAAGATGTTCGGGCCTGAAGAAGCAAGGGAAATTATAAAAGAAATACACTCAGGAGAGTGTGGGGAGTACCAGAAAAAAAAAAAAAAAAAAAAAAGCTTTACAGATGTCTGCTGCAAATGGGTTACTACTGGCCTGCCATGAAGAAAGATACGACAGAAACACATGCAAAGGAAAAAGTGGAAATCAACGATGAAGTCCAAACATCTCTCGAGCAACGCATTCAATGGCAGACCATGAGAATTGGAGAGACACAGCCAAGCTTAGCAACATGAGAAAGAAGAATTGGGAGAAATAAGATCTGCGGAAGACTACAACAAAGTTAAGAGATTTAGTTCACAACATCTATGCCTTTTTCATCAAAGAGGCAGTGATATCCTCACCAACAGAGGCTATGACAGAATGACAAGAAGAATATGTTAAAGAAAAAAAAAGCAAACACGAAGGAATCAATAGTTGCTGTGGCAGAATGACAAAGAAAGTGTTTAGAAAGTGAAGATTTCTCATAAAAGCATCCTCATTTCCCCTTGGAAAAAATATCTATAGCGGCACCGCTTGTAGGCACCTTAAAATGAGTGGCAGACTCAGTCACTTCTGTGGGAAGAACTGAAGCAGGCACAGAAGGAACGGCAGAAACTGAAGCTGTAAATATGGCAGAAGCTGGTGCAGAAAATACGGCAAGAATGGGTGCTGGGGGCGCGGCAGGATTAACTACCGCGGGCGTCCCTACGCTGACCGCGATGCCTAGCCCTTCAAAAGTCTCTGTGCACAAAAGAAAATAGACATGCAAATGAAAAAAAAAAAAAAAGAGTGGGCCCAGTGAATAAAAAAGGAAAAGCAAATCCAACAAAAGAAAAAAAGGGAGTGGGGACATACCCATAAATCTAGCCTCGGGTGGAGCATCCTCTTCCTTCTCGGACTCAGAAATCCTCCTCGGCAGGACGGGCTCACTATCAATATCTTCAAGAATATCCTCGAACTCCTCGGAAGACAGATCAACATCGGGTCCGCAAGTGGCCGAACTGGGAATGGAAGAAGGAGTGACTACTATGGAAGAACCATCCTTCACGGCCTAAGACAGAGTCGCAAAAGGATCACTGGTAGAGATGACAAGAGGAGCAACGGGTGAAACAGCCTCGGTCTGAGTTATGGCAGGAGGAGCAATTTCCTGTGGGGAAATAGGCATCTCAGCTGAGAAGGGAGTGGCCTCGCTAACCCCCTCAGTGTGAGTACCCTCTTCTCTGGGTACCAATCCGGTGGGAGGGCTAGGAGTCTCGGCAGGAATCCCATGTGCAACAGCAGAAATAATGGACATCTGAGAAGCTTCACCAGCCCCATCAAAAGAATTCGCCACGGGTGTGCCCATGGAGGCGGGTAGCTCCTCGGCTGTAGGACGATAGATGGAAAGGGGCTCGGGCTGATCCTGGAAAGCAAAAGAAATGAAGATGCAGAGAAGAAGAAGGCACAAGAAAAGGGAGTGAAGTCACCCTTTGATTTACACACTTAGAGGAAGCTTTTCCTCTTGTGAAAGAACTCTACTTGAAGAAAGTGAAGTGGCAGAATTGTTTTGATGAAACTCTTTTCAGTCGTTAGCTTAGATACGAAGGGAGTAGAAGACAACACTTTCTCTATTTTTAGAGAATGAATGAAGCCCGAAGTGAAGCAATCTTAAGTGGCTAAAAGAAAAGAAAAATGAAGACTGTAAGAAGGATCCTTGGTCCGCAAAAGTGTTGTTCGCGAAGTTGGCAGAAAGAAGAGTTAAAGAATCCAAAGAGCCAATTTTGAGCATTCTGCAGAGATGAGAAAATGTAAAACATCATAATGAAGAAGAACCTAACAAGAAAGGATGAAGAGATGATGCTAAGGAATACGTGGGGAAAGTAAGCAGTCAAGCCTAATTCTTCCGCCGTAGAATCTGCTACAACCTTCACTTCCTACAATATAGATGATGCTCTAGCAGAAGCAGAGTAAGAGGTGCATGAACACAGAGAAATAAGTGCATGTATTGCGGCAGAAAGTGTCTACATATTCTGCGGAAGCAAAAAAAAAAATGAGTATTTATCCCCACAAAAGCAAAGAAATGAGTACGTACTGCTGCAGAAACGTGAAGAAATAAGTATACAAATTGCGGTAGACATGAAGAAATGAGTACCATTGTAGAAGTTCAAGATCACAAGGAATTTCCAAGAAGCAAACCAAGAAACAAGCAAAGAAATGACGAAGAGAAGGATGCACACATCATCATCATCAACAATCCCTTTGAATGAAAACCATATGGGAAGAAAAGAGTTAGTAAAGTGAGAAAAAAACCATTAAGCCCAAGCGGCAGGAATAATGGATCATAGGTCCATGAAATAAACAAATGGGCCTTGAAGGAGCAAATGGGCTTAAAGGAGCCAGGAAAGAGAGAATAACAATCCCATGGGCAGTGTATGACGTGTAAAAGTAAGAATGAGCCGTGGCAAGCTCAAAAGTAATGTAAGCAAAGAGAGTAGGGATTGATGGCAAGTCCATGAGCCCCAAGGATGAGTATACAGTAGTTGGGCCGGGGAAGCCCAATGAAATTAGTAAAAGCCCATGGGAGTAAGGAATTGAAACGGGCCGAGGATGCCCAAAAGAGTAAAATGGGACAAAGGAACCCAAATGGGACAAAGGAGCCCAAAAGTGATGAAACGGGCCGAGGATGCCCAAAAGAGTAAAATGCGACAAAGGAGCCCAAATGGGACAAAGGAGCCCGAAAGAATTGAAACGGGCCAAGGATGCCCAAAAGAGTAAAATGGGACAAAGGAGCCCAAATGGGACAAAGGAGCCCAAAAGAATTGAAACGGGCCAAGGATGCCCAAAAGAGTAAAATGGGACAAAGGAGCCCAAATGGGACAAAGGAGCCCAAAAGAATTGAAACGGGCCAAGGATGCCCAAAAGAGTAAAATGGGACAAAGGAGCCCAAATGGGACAAAGGAGCCCAAATGTGATGAAACGGGCCGAGGATGCCCAAAAGTAATGAAACGGGCCGAGGATGCCCAAAAGAATAAAATGGGACAAAGGAGCCCGAAAGCAATGAAATGAGCCAAGGAAGCCCGAAACTGCATAGTACAAGCCCAATGATAGTACTGGGCTAATGGAATTTCGCAAAAGGAATACATACAGCAGGCCCAAAGAGGCCTAGCAGGCACAAGTCATGAAGGGCAAAAGGAAAGCATACAGCAGACCCAGCATCACCCTCATGAACAACAACTTTTTGGCTACCCTTGGAGGGTCATAAAATTGTAGAAAGAAAGAAAACAACTTGCCTAAGGAGAGTAAATATTGAAACAGCAGGCACGTGAAGAAAAGAAGAGAAGCATTCGCATGAGAGTTGTTAAAGAACCCGCAAAAGAAAAGCTGCATGAGTTTCGCATACGAATTGCAAGAGCAATCCATATGCTCAGGGGGCTAAATGTTGATACCCATTTTTTGCAAATCTATACCCAAAGGCTTATGAGGAAGAAAGCCCAATGAAGAGCAAGGCCCAAAGGCCCACGAAGAAGACCAAAGAACAAGAAGAGTCAAACTAAAGGAAATGACAAATGCAGCAGGAAACGCATGAAGTTTAAAGCACGGCAGGCAGCTTCACCGCACGGCAGGAAGCCTTAAAGCACGGCAGGCAAAAGCTTTAATGCACGGCAGGAAGTTTTGTTGCACAGCAAAAGGCTTTACGGTAGGAAGCTTTACGGCAGACAGCTTTAAAGCGCGGCAGACAGCTTTAAAGCATGGCAGACAACTCTATTGCACCAGGCTTTACGGCAGGAAGCCTTAAAGCACGGCAGGCAGGAAGCTTTAATACACGGCAGGAAGTTTTAAAGCACGGCAAGCAGCTTCACTGCATAGCAGAAGCTTTAAAGCACGGCGGACAGACTTGTTGCATAGCAGAAAAGTCAATCCTGCGGCAGAAACTGGAGAAAAGTTCCTGCGGCAGGAACAAAGGATAAGCCCATTTTGCAGCGTCTTCCCTTGGACTTGGACTCAACGTTTGCGCACAAGCCGGCCCAAGTTGAGTTCCAGTTGGACCGGTCTCGACTCCCTTACTCAGAATACTCGGGCCTACTACCGCGGCAGGCAGCCCAGCCCAACACACAAAAAAGGCCCCCACAACATGAAACACATATGCAATCTTGCGATGTTGTCACACACAACACGCAAAATTCTTTACTACTTTTGATACATGTGCAGATATAATGTGATTTGGTCATCACAAGGAATACATGGGTTAATGTATGCTCACTAAACTGTCTTGACTTGTTTTTGAAATATAAAATTGGTTAGACTTATTTAGTGTGTATGTGTGTTTTGGATCTTGAATGCTTTGCATTTTGTTATTAAGAGATGTTTTGAGAGCTTAATATGTTGATTAGATCTTTGGTTAAGTAGCTTGCTTGATTGCATTCATTTCTTTGTGTTTTTCCTCTCTTTGAAAAACCTTTTTTATTAAGCTCGACAGCTTTTCGACAGATTCTCTTTTATTGAGCCCCTCTTTCTTCTTTTTTCAACAGAAGTCAGCGTAATTTCAATCCATCGAGATATCTGGAGTTCTTCTCGATAGCTTCTCGATCCGACGAGAAACTTTCTGTCTGGCCGATAGATCCTTGACAGATGCTCAATCCATCGAGGTTAGCTTCTGCTCGATAGCAGCTCGACAGCTTCTCAATTTGTCGAAGACCTTCTTATATGCATTGTTTTTCACATGTTCTGCATCTTTCTTTTATCTTGTCATCCATAGCATCTTGTTTCATTACATTCATGCATTTATATGGATTCTTTTTGCCTCCTTGATCATCTTTGTTTCTCGGGTGAAGTTTTATAACTTCTTGTACACTTTGTCAATCATGACAAAAAAGAAGAGAAAATGTGGTTTCTTTTTAAGTTTCTACATGTTAAGGGGAGAAATACATGTCTTTGTAAGGGGGATTTGTGTTTCATCTTGTTAGGAGGAGTGTTTACCTCCTTGTTATTTTAGGAGCTTCTTTTAGCTTTTTGTACACCAGTCTTGTGACCATTTAGTGATAACAAACATTGTACTTCTTTATCTCTTATATATATGATGTTATTATCATTTTCACCTATCTCTCCATGTGTTGTTTATTTTCTCTCTTTATACATATGTTTTCTTTATGTATGTAATCTTTTATTTCTATTTCACACTAAGATGTCTGGATGAGTTTTGTTTAAAGTGTTTAAGAAAGATAGGTTGTCAAAATCTATCATGCCATGAACTCTCTTCTTGCAAAGTTTTTCAAGAGTTTGTGATAGGATTAAATTTTATTGTATGTAACAAGTGATTATGAGTTTAGTGATTTATGACTTCTATCATACTTCATTTGTTTGTTGTGGTTTTGTTACGGATTGCCAAAGGGGGAGATTGTTAGGACATATGTAGAACTTGTTAGAACATATGTAATTGTAAATTGGTTAATCCTTTGACAAAACATACTTTACTTATAATTGGATAAATCTAGGATTTATTTAATACTTCAAGAAACAAGAGTTCAAGTCTAGTATTGAAGTCATGCAAATCTGTCCAAAAAACAAGTGAAGAAGGATTGTTCATTAAAACTCGATAAATAGCTCAACAGGTATATCTATCGAGGTCTCAACAGCTGCTCGAAAGAAATATCTATCGAGATCTACGAAATCAGAATTTCCAAATCTGATTTTCGGCCCATGCTAACATGTATGTGTGGGGTTTCTTTTCTCACAACTCTAAACGTATATAAGGCTTATTTTAAAGGACGTCACATAAGAGAATACAAGGAAAACATATGCAAAAGGTGACCGAGTGCCTTATTCTCTCTAAAAGAAGTTATTGCGTCCTTTGCGCCTTAAGGTTTTGTAACCAAGTACTTCTTGATCTTCATTATTGATAAAGTGAAGAACTTTACAGCCAACAATATCTTCAAGTTGTTGGAGTTAGTCACGTACTAAGAGTCGTGCATTATTAGTTAGTCACGTACTGGGATCCGTGCAAAAGATTGACATTCATATATTGAAGAGTTCATAGGTTCTAAAGAGGTAGAAGGTTTCTACTGTAAGTTCATTTACGGAGATTGTAGAGTCTAGGGACAAAAGTTTTGTATTAAATCTGAAACTTCTCTTTACTATAATAAATTTCTTTTCGGGACCCCCAAGTTTTTTACTGTGAAACTAGTTTGTTTTATTGGTTTTCCTAGGTCATCATATCTTGTCTTATTTACTATTCCACTGTGTATGATATTAATGTTAGTTTGTTTTAACAAAGTTTATTCATAATAAATCTAATTAACAACTTGGGCTTAAAACTTGTTAATTCTGTCAACCGGAGTCTAAATTTCTCAACAGTTATCATCCCATGGAACCTAGATAATAATCAAATGGTCAATAACAATATAGTTCCTTGTGGGTATAGTGAAAAAACCCAATCCTTCAGCACAATAGGAGAATAATTTCTCTGATATTCTTAAGGATTTAGATATTAATGACCTTTTGAGATCGGATGTGCTAAATTTGGATAGCCACCAAAATAAAACAATCAATGCATACGACAATTTTGTGGATGGAGGAATTCATTCCAAGAAAATGACTTTTTTTTTTTCTGAGGATTTGTCAATTTTTGGACATGAAACCATTTTTGAAGATTCAATGGATAAAGATAAGCCTGACAATTGGGGGGATATCAATACGCTGGCAACATTTCTAAATTCAGAAGATGAGTGGATTAGCTCAAAGTAAACAAGTTGCATAACGAAGAACACTAATTTCATGAAGAATTCATTGTCAATATATTGCTACGTGCGCTGTCAAAAAAGTATAATATCCAATAAGAAATTAATTTTATGTTTAGGTTTTAACAATTTTAGTTTCACATGCATGTTGTGATGCCGGAGACAGCAAAAAAAAAATATTTAGTATTATTTATGTTTACAAGTCAATTGTATTTTTATGTTTTAAGTCCTAATTACGTAGTAATGTTATTTTTGTAACAAGGCCGTTAGGATTTTCTATGCCAATTAACTAAGGTTTAGTTTTCTCTATATATAAACAACCTTTTGTACTCTTTTTAGAGATAAGTGATATTTTGATGAATAAAAAAAGTTATTTTTTATTTATTTTATTTATAGATCTAGAAACAAAGAAAATCACCCAAAAAAAAAAGTGTTCGTTCACTATTTTTTTTTTTTTTCCACCACCATCAAAATCCCCTCGCCGCATCTTTGCCAAACCAACATCACAAAACCATCTCACATAAAAATAAAAATAAAAAATTTAAAAAAAAAAATCACAAAACCATCTGTCAAAACCCAAACCACCGATCCAGTGTGACCCAAACATAGTTTTGTTTCCCTTTAGAACAACTTTGACTTCCTGACTTGACCAAAACAAATACCCAAACCAGTCAACCAGCCCAATCTATTTAAAAATAAGAGTAAATTACTTTATCTAACCCAGCCCAAACTTCTATATCTTCCATTCAAAAAAAACCCAGCCCAAACTAAAACCATAGGCCCACTTCAACCCAGCAATTGACCCAAGATTTCAACAAAATACCAGGCCCAATCATCACCCCAACCTGCGCTAATGCATTGGGTTTATACAAGTGTCCCAACAGTCAAGCTTTACTTGCTGTGGCCGTGGCAATGCTCTCCTTTGGCAAGAAATTTTTGCACAGTGAATTATGGTACTCCTTGAAGTTCCTTATTTTTCCGGGTCATAAAGATCAAAACCCATGGATTCTCATTGATTGGTTAAAGGAGATGAAGCAATTGTTTAAACATCAAAGTTTTGCAGATAACACAAAAGTCTGGTTTGCAAAGTTGAAGTTAAGAGATGGAGCACAAATGTTCTAGGAGGATCTCAAATACATGCGCTTTATAAAGTATGAGAGCCTGTTTGGTTTTACCAATTTTCATCACCCATTACTCACTTTTGGTGGGTCCCACGCCTAAGAAGTGTGTTTGGCCAAGTTTTCATTTTCAATTCTCATCACCCATAACTCAACAAAATGAGTGATGACTGATGAGTGAGTGAACTAAAAACAAGATTTCAGTGTTTCCAAGTGATGAAAATAGAGTTATGGTGTCAATCTTGTAAATGTATTCATGTTGTGGGGCCCACAGTCCGTGTCTTGTCATTTCCTTGCTAGCCCACATTACTACCCCCAACCATGGTTTTTAAACTCGGACTGGACCGGCCAGTCTGACCGGGTTAATTGTGAACCAGTAATAAATCCTGTTTTTTAACTATGAGAACCAGGTATACATGATTTCTAAGAAAACCGGACGAACCAAGGTTCAACCTGGAAAACCGGTTGAACCGTAGGCCAATTCAACCGGTCATGGAATAGGGAAAAATTAAAGATAAATGCGACTACCAGGATCCGAACCTGAGCTCTCTCACCTTGTAAGCACTAAGACTGAAGCCATGACCAATAGACCAAGTGCTCTTCTTGGGAGCTAATATGCAGTATTATTAAATTTATATTAAATTTACATGATTTATAGTTTCTAAACTTCTATGTCATCTTTCTCAACATATTAAATATTACTAAATTTTTTTTTCATTGCTAAATTAACTTTTTATTTAAGAATAATACCTATGCAATTTATGAATTTATTTTAAAAGTCATTTTTAATTAATTGAAATGATTTCTCTTAAAGGATTATTATAAAATTTCTTTTTATGCTTATTTATGTTGTACTATTTTTTATTAACCTTATAATGTACTATTTTATGTTAACCTTATAATATCATGAAAATTTCATTGAAAATTTGTTTCAATTTTTAAGATAATTTTAGTAAATTTTGCTAATATTTACAAATTTAATATATTTATTTATATTTAAATAATTATTAAATTAATTATGATGTCATCACGGTTCAATCTTGGTTCAACATCAGTTCGACCTTAAAAACCTTGAACTTCTCCCTTTTACAGTTCAATGAACGGTCCGGGTCTAAAAACCATGCCCCCAACAGCTCTCTCCTCTCTCATACTAGACTATCTTTTTTCTTTGTTCTTTCTTTTCTTTCTTCCTCTTCTTGTCCCAAGTCGCTCTCTTCTCTCCATAACCATCTGCCATTATCACAACCCATTACTCTCTCCGTCCCGATTTGCCACTCCAGCTAAAGCTCAGGTCTTCCTTGTGCTTGGTTTCCATCTTCGTCTCAGTAGTGGGTCTCACAGTGGGGTGTCGTGGTTTCGGATTGCGGGTCCATCGTCTCGGCAACATAGAAGGTGGAATCTGCAGAGCTCTCTCTCTCTCTCTCTCTCTCTCTCTCTCTCTCTTGTGGGTGTGGAGTTCGGATTTGAGATGTGGTTGTAGGGTTAGGAGTTTTGAGATGTGGGTATGGGTGTGGGGTTCAGATTTGTGGTGTGGCTATGGTGAGTTTGGATCTAAGATGTGGGTGGCTACTGTTGGGGTCTGATAACAGAGACGACTTCTCATGATTTGGACTTGCTTCATTTTGATGGTGATTTCAATTTTGTGGGTTTGGAGATTTGGTTGATTTAGGTTTGAGGGTTTGGAAAATGGAATTTTGATTTGGGTATCTATGGGTTTATGTTTGTATCTGTGGTTTTTGGGTTGTGGATAAGAGGGAAAAAAAATATGAAATTTGGAGTGGATAAGAGAAGAGAGAAACTACAAAAAAAATCTGAGATTTGGAGTGGAGGAGAGAAAATCTGGGCTGTGGGTAAAAGAAAAAAAAAATCCCAGATTTGGAGTGGGGAAGAGATAAAATATGGGTTGTGGGGAAGAAAAAATTATGCTCTGTGCAAATTTTATGTTCCTTTTTTTGTTGTAAGTTTTTTTTTTTTTTTTTTTTTGTATTTGTATTTGTGGAATTTATGTGGGTATTGTACTTCATGTTTGAGCTATGTAGTAGTGTATCCATAGTATGTAGGTAGTGGCTATTTACTAATGTTTAACATTGGTGGGTTTACCATTTTGACTGGTCACAGTGTGTGGGCTCCACCAATTTGTAAAAAAATTGAGTTTAAGAAGTGAGATATGCACCTGAGAACAAGAACCAAACAAAAATCTATTAGAGTTAAGGGAAAAGTAGAGATAGAGATATGAGTTATAAGAGCATCCATAACAGTGGAACTAAAAATTTAGCTATTTAGCTCCACCAAAAGTTACTTTATCTATCTTACCTACACATATGCTGCAGCAATGGATCTATTTTAGCTTTCAACACAATAAAATAATATAAACATCACAATAAAATAATATAACCACTATAATAAAATAATATATCCCACTACCCAAAAAAAAATCCACAGCACCAACCACAACCACCTCTACCATCAACCACACCCACAACCACCACCAACACCACCACCACCACCACCACTACCAACAGTCCACAACAAGAAGGAAAAAAAAAAACTCAAATCTCCAATCTTTTTCCTCAACCGAGACCAAACAAAATCACCAATCACAAACAAAATAAAAAATCACCAATCACAAACAAGCACAACGTCGGCGAGCTAGGTCGGCAGAAAGGGTGGGTCGGCGAGCTCCATGGGTTTCCCAGTCAAGTACCCAATATCCACGAGCAAACACTCCGATCGGCGGCGTGGGTCTGAGGCTGATCGGCAACTTGGGACGGCTGGTGGGTCGGTGACATCGAGCTTTGGTGGCGGCGACGTTGAGGATGAGTCGGGCCGGTGGCGGTCAATGAGGGAGCTTGAGAGAGTTTTGAGAGCTTCTGGAGTGACTGAGAGAGAGAGGGGGGCACAGAGAGACTGAGAGAGAGAGAGAGAGAACCAATTTTTATTATTTTAATCCACCAAGGAGTAAAATATATATATATATATATATATTTTTTTTTTTTTTAGCTCTCAGCTACAGTGCACATCTATCTATAGATGTGCACTGTAGCAACGGAGCTAAAAAAAATAAGTTTAGCTCCACTGCTGGAGCATGCTTTTTGGGTGTTTGAGGAACTAAAAATACCAATATGGCTTTTTAGCACCACTGCTGTGAGTGCTCTAAGAATAGTTAGAGTCATGAGAAATGAGAAAATGAAACTGAGTTTTGAGTTAGGTTCAAACCAAACAAGCCCGAATCTCCCATTACTATGTCACAAGATACCAAAGAAAAGATTTGTGATGAATATTTGTTACCATACTTTTGAACTAAGTATCTACTACAATCTCAGTGTGGTAATTTTCAAGATCGAAGTGATAGTATAAGGAAATGCAATCGCTAGCCAATTGCATGCTTTGAAGAAAATACAATGAATTCTCATCACATTTCATGACCTCAATGCACTCATGAACAATTTACCTTTCATCAAGACTTCGTAGAACTAAAAGAATTATTTAAAAAACTCATGAAATGTGTTCAAGACTTGGTTGCTCAGGAGAAGCAAGTGAAGACTCAAACTTATGCGAAACATCAAGTAACTCTAGAATCTAATGTTGATAATGAAGAACAAGCACCAAGTGTTGCTTTAACATGTGTGCAACAAGATGATCCTACTAAAGAGCAGCAAGATAAAGAGAAGATTCCACACAAAAATTAAATCTTAGAGGATGCAAATTATGTGAAAGTTGAAGTTGTTGAATGTGCTACTGATCAACTCTTCATAGTGCCTGAAGATCTACAACTTGGTGAAGTTGAAAAGATTGATGACATAATGTTTCCAATGGTTCAAAATGAGATTGTGCTGATTCCACACATTGACACTTATGATTCTAGAAGAGTTTGACGTGGTGGAATGCAATGTTTTTCTTTTCTTTGTGCTCCCTAAGTTGATTCTAGACTTGAAGCAAGTGTTACTTGTCAACATCCTAATCCTTCAACTCTTTAAAACTTGAGGTCGAGTTTTCTCCAACCAAAAGAGAATGATGCAAGAGACACAAGAAGATTTTTATTTAGTATATTATGTTTCCAAGTCAATTGTATTTTTATATTTTAGGTCATAGTAGTTTATTAGGCTATTAGGATTTTAATATTTGAAAGCAAGGTTATTTTTGTAATAAAGCAATTAGAGTTTCCTATGCCAATTAGAACTAGGGTTTAGTTTTCCCTATATAAGCAGCCTACTGTCTCCTTTTAGAGATAGTTGATATTTTAATGAATGAAAAAAAAAATGGCATTTTGGTCTGGTGCTTACTCCAGATTTACCTTAGATGCTAACTCCTAGTTGCTTTCATTCTTGGGTGGGTATATTCTTTTATTTTAAACTTCTATTTTACCTTAGTGAATTCTTTTGTTGGGTAGTGGTCAATAAACCCCCAGAGGGTTTTTTCCATCACAATTTTCCTTCGTAAACATATTGTTGTATCAAATTTATCTTCCTCTTATTTAGTATATTGTGGTTATGCCCACTATACACATAATTGAATACCTGATTAAATATAAACTAATTTTTAATTAACCTTGGTCTCTTATTAATGTTTGCAAGTTTAGCGAAGGGAAAATTAAAATAGTATTACTAGCTCAAAGTAAAAACTCTAACTTTAAAGATTGGAGCTGGGGGTTCGTAAATGCCTTACTTAAGAGGAATTTTTGAGAAATGCATGAGTTAACAATGATAATAATAAAAAATATCAAATTACTAAGTCCCAGAATGACTAAATTGAATTATTGAGCCTAAGTTGTCACTATAGCCATTGATTCAAATTAAATTGAATTGATTCCAAGTAATTTCCTGAATGAACTAGGTTCAAGTGCTTTGATTCGGAATAAACTTAATTGATTCGAAGTGCATTATCTCAAAGTAAACTGCTTTAAAACAAATCATCTCAAAGTGAACTAATCCAAATCAGATCATCTTGAAGTAAATTGTGGCAACTACAAGAAGTTAAAGCCCAAGTGGTTATTCTAACATCAAATTGATTCAAACCAAGCAGGAATTCATGTCAAACATAAACAAATATTTAAATATTGCGTCAAACTTTGCTGATACTTAATTGAATAAGATTACAAGTACAAAGGAAGCAACTTACAAGCATAAAGCCTTCTACAAAGCCTGAGGACTAATTGATTTGTCTAATAACTACTAGATCTCTTAAGTATCCAAGTACATATAATCTCAGAAGTACTCTAATTTGTTCTCTCGATTGTGTTTGGTGTCCTAGTTTTCTTTTAGAGTTAGCCTCTATTTATTCTTTAGGTTTTGACGATTGTGTCTAGTTCCTTTTCTACGTGTTACTCTTTGATTGATATCCACCGCTAAGTGTCTCGTTGCTAGCAAGGCTTGGTAACTATTCATAGCCACCCGGAGGCAACAATTTTCTTGCCATCATTGATTACTTAACTTGTGTCTTTATGTCTAAACTTCATTAACCACTCGAGATAACTACTTGTATTTTGAGATAACTACCCACGATCTCATAGAACTACCTTAGACTAATGCTACTTGTCCCTTTCCTAGGCTTTTAATCTTAATCTTTACCACCGTCCACTCTTAATGCGATGGTAACTCTACAAGTATAAGTATTTGTGAGGTGTAGGAGTAAGGACCGGAGTTCAAATTTCCAAGAGGGAGTTTCACATACACATTCACTTAGATTAAGTTAGAGTAAAATTTCTATCTTGTATAAAAAAATAAAAAAAAAATCTTAATCTTTACTTTTAACTAGCTTGTAACCCCATGCATATGCATGGATATACTTAAGAGATACACATTAAGATGCATAGTATAATAATCTTACATATATAATTTAAATATTATTGATAGTCATTCTTATATATATATATATTTTTAACCCTTTAAAAAGTCTTATAAGAATGTTATTAGGTAGAAAATGTAAATTATCCATTTTTTAAATATTTTTATGGTCATTAATTCTAGACCCTTTGGTTTTTGTACACAATAACTTACTTGAATGGATATTTATGATATGGTCCTACATTTGATTCCAAAATTAAGAAATAAAACTCTCTCTAAAAATAAATAATTTAGGACACATGGCTCAAAATTAGACTTCAATTGTAGAATCTAATTGGATTTTCTCTAAACTTTACCTATTAATATATATATATATATATATATATATATATAATTTTTGTGCCAAATGAATTGTTTTTAGTTATAAAAAAAAGACTCATAAATATAAAATCATTCAAACTCTCTCTTCCTCTAAAAAGGCTCATAAATATATACAGTGTTAGACATATGTTTATGTTTTTTTATGATTTATTTATATTGGACTCGTCGTTTTCTACTCTAAATTAATTCATTTAGCACAAAAATTAAAAAAAAATCGATTAGATGGAACATATACCATAAAATTAAATTCTAATTGAAATCCAATTTTTACACTGAACTAACTAACTTGGTTCAAAAACTTAAAATTTTTTATTAGATGGGACACGTGGCGCAAAATAAGACTCTAATTGAATTTCAATTTAAAATCTACTTGAATTTTCTCTCAACTTTACTTATTAATATATATATATATAGATGACTTATAAACTTAAATTGTTTTTAGTTCTACAAAGAAAAAACTCATAAATATAAAATCATTCAAAAATTATGTTTTTTATGGTTTACTTATATTGGACTCCTCATTTTTTATACTAAATTAACTCATTTGGTACAAAAATTTAAAAAAAAACTTAGACTAAATGGGACACATGTCGCAAAATTAAACTCTAATTGAAATCTAGTTTTTACATTGAATTAACTCACTTGGTACAAAAATTTAAAAACTTAGATTAGATGGGACACATGGCGCAAAATTAGACTCTAATTGAATTTTAATTCAAAATCTAATCAGATTTTCTCTCATACCTATTATTATTATTATTATTATTATTATTATTATATATAGATTCCATCTACGCATCTAGTCATTACTTTTCACATGAGTTCTCCCTATTTTGCCATGTGTCCTGTTAATAAATTAATTACTTTGCCTAATATTATCTTTGCATAATTGATTTAATTAATCAACTTGACTAATTAAAATCAATTGTGGTCTAAATTTCCCAATACCCATGAACCAAGGACCATTTTCTGAAGCTTTGAGGTAATCGGGTTCTAGAGAAAAGTGAACGAAAAAGAAACCGAATGTACTATATAAATCAGGCAAAAAGACCTTACCTTGTGGGCGCCATATGCCAGTATAAGTCTCTAGGATAAAACATGGAAAGGCAGCCTTACCAAGTATTTTGGTGATGAAACAAGAAAGCCAAATTGCATGCAATTTATTCGGAGAGTGGAGTAAATTGATTTGAAGTAGCACTCTGAATGCATGCAGTGATGTATTCACAGAGTCTGTTGAATGAATGATTGGGTGCATCCAAGGGGGAGAAGATGAGAAAACTAACATGAACTTATGGAGGTAGAGAGTTAAGGCCTCAGAGATGATTTGTTTTGTGGTACTAGTGAGAGCTCTCTCTTTTTGTGTAGGTTCGGCTGAAAACGTGCTTTTATGAGGAAGGTTAGTTGGGCTAAAAGAGAAGGGTGGTCCATGATGAGTCGTCATTTCTCTTAGTAAGGGGCCCACTTTTATGAATGAGAACGAAAAATTTTAAATTGATTAAATATTAAAAATTGATTAAAATTAATAAAAAGTTAAAGTTAAATAAAATCTTTAAAAAATATAATAAGGAAAAGTTAAATAAAATAAATTCGTAACTTTAAATTTGATACGTAAAAAAAAAAATAATAATAATAATAAGATAGCTTATAAGTGCTCAAATATAAACTAAATGTGAGTTATATTAATACCACAATTTGAGTTTCAGTTAGTTCAATTAATAAAGTCTCTGATGATTGAATAAGAGATCTGAAATTCAATTCCTACAGACACAAAAAACCGATTAGTGTCTATCATCAGAAATAGACGTTATAGGTTGAAACTCTCTGAATATATATATATATATATATATATATATTAGTACTATATTTTTTTTCACAACTATTTTATGTGACAAATTTGTAATTAGTTGTCCTACCACTTTCACATAAACCCTTTACTTTTTTTCGCAAAGTTATAATACAAAAAAAAAAAAAAAAAAAAAAAAAAAGTTAATGTACCCTTTTCACTCTTAGAGTATTACATTAATAATCTGGAAAATCAGTGGGTTAAAGTCTCCGGGCTTCGATGATCTTGAGGCTAAGTCCTGAAAAACCGAATTCAATCAGAGAAAGACCGGTGGAGGCCGGTCTAGGGTCCTCCGATGGTAAAGTCAGTGGTCTGGAATAGAGAGAGATATTTCTAAGACTTTCTTTTGTTCTGTAAAAAAAATGTCCGAATCAATTACCTCTTCGTAGAGAAACGTTTATATAGCGCACATGGAACGGTTACTTGCTCTGATAACCGTTCCTATTGTCAAGGAATTCATCAAAGTCAGAGGTAACTTCCATAACTTCCATGGAAGTTACTTTATTTGGACCGGTGCTTCATCACGAATAATGGAGGCCTTGGTTCATAGATAAGAACTAAATTTGCAAGTTCAAAATATTTGCCTCGTCCGTCCTTAATTAAGGACGGACGAGCCCTGGTTCAAGTTCAGAATGTTTGCCTCGTCCGTCATTTGGGACGGACGAGGCCTCGTCTCGTCCGTCCTTAATTTATGACAGACGAGGTTTGATGGGGACGGACGGCTTTTTTGGTTTCGTCCTTCCTCCATTCTTTTTCCAAGGACGAACCATATGGACGATTTTGGAAGTTGCATTTTATAACATCATCAACATTAATAATTCATTTTGGAAAAAAATTTATAAAAAATTAAAAAAATTATCAAAACAGTAAATTATTTTTTTCATTTTTTAATAAAAATTTCTTAAAATGATTTATGTATACTATAAACATAAACATACGTTATTAACGTATGCCATAAACATACGTTATTACCCTACAAAAAACCGCGGTCCTATATTTTCTCGATTCAATATATAGGTGGGGTTTGGATTCCGCGTTTGCGTTTCAGCAAACGCGTTTTCCTCTTCTTCTTTTTTTTTTTTTTTTTTTTTTTTTGCCGCATTGTTTGACTTAGGGAGACAAAAAATCTGTGCATGAACAGTGCGTGCATTGTTCACGCACTGTTCATGCACTGTTTATACAATAAAAAATATTGAAAATACGTCCCACGGTACTATTCATACATTTAAAAATTATTTTGCTACAGTGTTTTCAGTTTTCAGTTTCAGCAACAATAAGTTCAATCCAAACGGACCCATAGTGATTTGGCTACAGATTTTTATTGGATGAGATTAGGTTATTGGGGTTGGTGAAACTCAAATGACATCACGGCTGACAATGATAACTAGAAAATTAGTAGCTTAAAAAAAAAAAATTCGAAGCTTAAGCCATTGCCCAGAAGTTCAATTCTATTTGCAGTGCTGCCATTGAGCCGCAACTTTTTTCTTTTAATTTTCTGTTTACAAATATACGAAATATTGGAATAATAAAATTTTACTATATAAAACTTTCAAATTAATATGTCATTATAAAATAATAAAATTTGTAATAAATTTCAATTTTTTTGTAGTGAGGGAAATGTTAACGGATGCCCTTAAGGTAATAGTTAATAATCTATTTAAAGAAAATTTTAATGAAAAAAAAATAATTAATATTTTGACAGCTTTTTCCATTTCCCATAAAAGTTGTGTCAAAACTTTCTTAAAATGAATTGTTAACCATTATCATAAGGACACCCGTTACCATGACCCTTATAATTAAATCACACTTCTGTTTATGGCATCCGCTATTGATGATAGTTTTTTATTATCAGACCAAGACACCAATTGGTTTTTTGGTGTAGACGAAAATTGAACCGCATATCTCTTATTCAACCATCAGAGACTTTGCCAGTTGAGCTAACTGAAACCTACTAAATCACACCATATTATAACATTGCATTTAAAATAGAGTGATTCTCAAAGGTCTAATTATTGTAGAGTCAAGAAAAATGGTCTTGCTAGCATCTTGGGGTCACCCCCACGGAATTCCTCCCTGTAATAACCTAGTGCGTGTAGGACTAGAGAACTGCATACACCTAAAGGAATAGTTAGAAGAAAAAAAAATGGTAAATATCAAAAAATTTATTCAATACTTTGGAGAAATACTTCCTCTTATTTGAATCATATATCTCACAATAAATTTAATTTTTAGAATCTATTATTATATGAGAGAATGTGGCATTGCTCAGTACTTAGTAATTACTTATAAAAGTCAAATAAATAACTTTTTATTTATCACATATATATATATATATATATATATATATATATATAATTTAATAGTTACAACAATGAGGGGAGATTCAAATCCTAAACTCCTCTAAAAGGAGAGTTGGCAATGTCACTAAGTTACATTGACTCTTAGGGTCCGTTTGGATACAACTGAAAACTGAAAAACGCTGTAGCAAAATAATTTTTAAATGTGTAAATAGTACCGTGAAACCCATTTTTAATGAAAAAGTTACTGAAAAATGAAGTTTGTGGGTCCCGTGACTGAAAAGTTGCTGAAAAAGTTACTCTGTGTGCACTGTATGTGCACTGTTCACACCCCCAAGTCAACAATCAAACGCATACTTAGTGTCAAGTAAAAGAACTTAAGTAATGAAAAATAATTTTTCACTAGTATTATTCTTGTGCGATGCATGGCTCGACGAAAAATCATATGTAAGCTAAAAAATTTTAAAAAATTAATTAAAACTAAATTATTAAATAAATAGTAATAATAAATTATAAAATAAGTAAATAAACTTTAAGTTATGATGATAAATGTTGATGACTTTATGTGTTTGTCTATTTTTATATTTAAAATTCTCTTTGTACTTTGTGTAAATTTCTTAATATGAGATATGGGATGCGTTTGATCATTTTTATTTGGGTTATGTTTAATCTATGCCCTAGTTAGCACAAACAATAATAAACAAAATATTCCTCAATACTGAATCTTTCCTAGTGATAGTTTAATTAAAAAAATCAACACACTCATAAATTAAATACAATAACCAAAACCCAAAATCAAGACATACACAAAAGAGTTCAAATTTTTTTTAAAAACTTACATAAGAGAACCAAGAACTTAAATGGATGACCATTGTTTTGCTTCTTTATAATAAATCTTGCACGCAAATTCAAAATCAAAGAACAATAAGTAAGATGAATTTATTAGATTAAAATATAAGCATAAGTTGCATCTTGGGAAAAGAAAAGTGAAAAAAAAAATACAACATGGGGTGTATTATGTGAGATTTAATTATAGGGATAACTTGTTGGTTAAGAGGGATTGGATCAAAAAGTGATGGCTGAATATATATATATATATATATATATATATATAAAAGTAGTTCTAAAAATTTTGACAATAGACTTTTAAGAAGATATGAACATACCATTTTTTTTAATAAATTTCATTATATTGCTTTCTCTTTGTCTCTCTTTCTCTTATTGGACATATTATTTAAGGGGTTTTCCCTATTTGGACTCTTACTTTTGTATGCCCAAAGTACCATTAAATTCATATGTTTAGAAAGTTTAAATAATAGAGTTAAACATGTAAAATTACTAATTTTAAAACTCCTAAATTTTAGATAAATTTAAATATTAAAAAAAAAAAAAACAGTTTACCAACAAACGTAGGGGGCATGGCCCCTTGACTTTTCAAAAATCCTCATTTCCTCTTCTATTTTTGGTATAAAATAATAATTTTAGACGTAAATTTCAATAATGGCCCCCTAGATTTTTCCTAAAAACATGACGCATTTATATAGTTGACTAATGCATTTTTTATTGCCTCTAATTACTCTTACAAACATAACTCATTAAATTAATTATATTTTATTTTTAGTAAATTGACTTAAATATTTTTAGACATGTCAAGACTAACTTCTTCTTCTTCTTCTTCTTCTTTTTTTTTTTGCAGAGATGTAAAGTCTTATTTGTTGTAAATATTTTTTTTTAGGTAAGAAAATATCATATGTTAAATCAAAATTACAAACATTCCATGTATAAGCAATAAGTAAATATTTTTCTCCAAAAAAAAGTAATAAATAAATATTATATGTGTGTGTGTTATTCTTTGGATTTAATTTTTTATATTATGCATTTAGCTTGGCCCCTTGAAAAAATTTTCTAACTCCTCCATTGCATATATGGTCTTAGGTTTAAAGGTTCTCGATGAATCAAAAGTGATTCATTAATATAAAAGAAGTTATGGTTTTGAATGATTGGGAATTGGGGTTTCAGTTATTGGAAATTATTGTATACTCTCAGAGTACCATAAATGCGTACTCCCTCTTCTCACATGAATGATGGGTCCCACTAATTAAATTTATGGTAGGACCCACCATTTATGTGAGAGGGGGAGTACGTATTTATGGTACTCCATGAATGCCTAATAATTTTCCGTCAGTTATACATGAAAATGGTAGATGAATTACAATATAAATTGACTTTTTTTATAGGACAATGTGAATTGACTTGATTCGAGGTCGTGAGCATGTGTGTGTGTGTGTGTGTGTGTGTACACCACTATTTAAGGGGCTTCCCCTATTTGGACTTCTACTTTTGTATGTCCAAAGTTGAAAGTACCCTTAAATTCACTTGTTTAGAAAGTTTAAATAATAGGGTTAGACATGTAAAATTACTAATTTTAAAACTCCTAAATTTTAGATAAATTAAAAAAAAAAAAAAAAAAACAATTTACCAACAAATGGTTTTTCTTTAAAAAAAAAGTTACGTTCATGTTTTTCTTTTCTTTTTTCCTTTGTTCTCTTAAACGTATCTACTCCCACGTTCCCACAAAATTTATACTCCCAATAATAAGCGTGTGTGTGTGTGTGTGTGTGTGTGTGTGTATACACCACTATTTAAGAGGCTTCTCCTATTTGGACTCCTACTTTTGTATGTCCAAAGTTGAAAGTACCCTTAAATTCACTTGTTTAGAAAGTTTAAATAATAGGGCTAGACATGTAAAATTACTAATTTTAAAACTCCTAAATTTTAGATAAATTAAAAAAAAAAAATTACCAACAAATGGTTTTTCTTTAAAAAAAAGTTACGTTCATGTTTTTCTTTTCTTTTTTCCTTTGTTCTCTTAAACGTATCTACTCCCACGTTCCCACTAAATTTATACTCCCAATAATAAGCAGTTATTTCATTCTACATGTCTCTCCATCTTTATCATATTTTCTCTTTCTTTTCCAAATTTTAATAAACAAATCCAATCATGCACATCTATTCCCACGTTCTCACTAATTTCAAAGGAAGACAATCACTCAAAACTCAATTAAGAAGACATGAACATACCATTTTTTTTTAATAAATTTCATTATATTGCTTTCTCTTTCCCTTTGTTTTTCTCTTTGTCTCTATTTCTTTGATTGGACATACTATTTAAGGAGTATCCCCTATTTGGACTCTTACTTTTGTATGCCCAAAGTACTGTTAAATTCACCTATTTAGAAAGTTTAAATAATAAGGTTAGACATGTAAAATTATTAAATTTAAAAATCCTAAATTTAGATAAATAAAATAAATAAAAACTGTTTACCAACAAACGATTTTTCTTTTTAAAAAAGTTATGTGCATTTTTTTTTTCCTTTGTTCTCTTGAACATATCTACTCCCACATTTCCACTAACTATATACTTCCAATAACGAGCAATTACTTCATTCTACATGTCTCTCCATCTTTATCATATTTTCTCCTTCTTCTTCAAATTTTAAAAAACAAATCCAATCATGCACATCTATTCCCACATTCCCACTAATTTCAAAGGAAGACAATCCCTCATAACTCAATTAAGAAGGTATGAACATACCATTTGTTTTTAATAAATCTCATTATATTGTTTTCTCTTTCCCTTTATATTTCTTTTGTCTCTCTTTCCCTGATTGCTCCACACAAAAAAACAAAGAAGAGCCTTATCGCATATGTGATGAGGCTAGTGAGTGTGTGTGCGCGCACACATACACAATGTAATTAAATTTGAATTTATTTACAAAAGATCAAAGGTCATTTAATCATAGTTGTGGGGGAGTTTTTTGCTTCAAGGAAACTCATGTGTACTCCTAGGCAATTTTTGCTCTTTGTCCCACATTGGAAGGAAAGCCTTCCTCTTAACACCTTATAAGGCATGAACCAATAGTGATAGAGTAACCAAACTAGTGGTACTCTTTCTCATTGGTCATCCCTTATATGGCATGAAGAGGAAGGATTTCCTTCCAATGTGGGACAAAGAGCAAAAATTGCCTAGGAGTACACATGAGTTTCCTTGGAGCAAAAAACTCCCCCACAATAGTTTATTTAGCTTATGTTTGGTTGCTTTATTACAATAAACTAATGAGTTCTAATTGGTATATCATAAAAATAAATTAATATATATTCTCATGATGATGTGAAAAATATTTTAGATATCAAAAGTTTGAGTAATGCTATGGACATATAAAAATGTACAATTTTGTGCCACAACTCACCTCGTGGCGAGTTGTGATTAGTGGATATATGATGATGGGTTATGTGGGAACACACACTACAAAAAACGTTAGCTATAGTTGCATTTTTTTTAGCTGCGTTTACGGAAAACGCGGCTATAGAGTGACTTTCAGCCGTGTTCTTAAAAAACACAGCTATATGGCTCACCTATAGCTGTGTTTAATACCTGCGACTTGCCATGTGGCGAGTTGTGGCACAAAGTTTTACAATTTTTTATGTCCCTAGCATTACTCCAAAGTTTACATAACAACATAAAAATGAATTAGGCTGCGTTTGTTTTGGGTGAAAACTACCTCCGGAAATGCTTTTCTGTAAATGCAGGTGTTTGGTTGCGCATGGAAAATAGCATTTCCGGAAATTCGTTTCAGTTGACCATGAGTCAAGGGTGAAATGCTTTTCCGTTTTTATTTTCACTTCAAATCACATTTTCCGGAAAACACAGAGAGAGAGAGAGAGAGAGAGAGAGAGAGAGAGAGAGAGAGAGAGAGAGCACGAGCCGTGAGCTCGATCCGCCGCTCCAAGCCCAGAGCAACCGCCGGCGACCTTCGACCCACGAACCGACGAGCCCAGACCCATCGCCACGAACCGCACGATCTCGACCCATCGCCTTCGAACTGACGAACCCAGACCCATCGCCTTCGAACCAACGAACCCAGACCCAAACCCATCGCCACGAACTCTCTCTTCCTCGCTCTTTCTTCCTCGATCTCTCAATTTTGTTTTTTTAAAGTTTGATTTTTGTTGTTGTTGTGGTGGTGTGGTGGTGATGTTTTGGTGGTTGTGGCTTTTGATTGCCGGAATTTGTTGTTAAATTGGCTGTGATTTTGAAATTTTTTGTAATAAATTTGTTTGGATGCTGAGAAAATAGCTGAGAAAATGTGAAAAAATTGTAGGAAAATAGCATTTTCAGAATAGAACCAAACACATGAAAATATTTTCTACAATAATTTTTATAATGCAACCAAACACTTAAAAATATTTTCCTTTCCGGAAAATAGCATATTTTTCGGAAAATATTTTACGGGAACCAAACACAGCCTTAATCAAAAAAATTTCTCTCTCTCTCTCTCTCTCTCTCTCTATATATATATATGAATTATGTAATTCTTGAGAAAATTCAACAAAGAAAAATATTTATATACGATACCTATTTCTTTAATAAGTATTAAAATAATGAAGAGCCAATCTGAACTTAGTTCTCAGCCATTGGTCTCTACTATGGTTCCTGCAGCTGCAGGGTATATTTTCTTATCATTATCAGAAACTGAACAACCTTGCCGTGTGTAAATGAGGTCCAAGAACAACTTAAAAAATAATCGCGCAAAGGAAGTTCCAAATTAAAATATTTTTCAAGATTGAGAAAGAACGTAAAAAGAAGAATATTCTTGAGGAAAAATATTGCTTAAACATTATAATAGTTAATTTGGACCTATAACGCCTTCTTTAGGGAGACAAGCTAAGTTTGGTTCAGCCTCTTGTTTTTGAGCTTTTTGAAAGAAAAAAAATGGCAAATTGCAATTGCTACTCAGGAGATACAACACAGAAACACATTTTTTCATGTTTATAAGACTAAAAAACACGACCTATGGTCACATTTTCAAACTGCCGCCGTGATTTTGGCCTAAAAAACTCTTAATTAAACTGGCACTATATATGCATATAGTTTTAAGTTATATTAGAATGATAAAACAATGGTTAATTGGACAGCCTTTCTTTCTTCTTATTTATTTATTTATTTTGCTGAGTAATACTAAAATTATTAAGGAAAATACCCGGAGCCACAACCATTTGCCTTCTCTACTTGCAACACAACTGAGGGGGAGAGAGGAGATGGCGATGGCATCGGGACAATTACTAAAAGAGCCCAAGCCGCAAGGGAATGGACTGTTTATTGATGATCTAATATTTCCTTTACCACAGATTGGTATCCACAAAGAATCTAGATTTTCAATTGGAAGGTAAATTTAATTTACTTTTTCTTGTGTCATTCAATCATATAACAAAAATTGTGCGTTGTTATTCACAATTCAAGTTACACTTCTCAGACCTTCGAAAAATGAGTCCTCTCAAATTGGAAACAAAAACAATACAAGTGAAGTGTTTCAGTTGCCTTTCAACCATCTGATCCATGTGCCGAAAATTTTGAATGTTGTACTTCTGCCATTTGAGAGCCCTCAGAAGTCAGAACTAGTCATTGAGTTGCCAAATACCTTGAAATATGATTGTGGTAGCCCTGATAGTGGGTTCACCGAATAGTTTTATCTTTTTAATTTTTGGATTTTTTTTAATTAATGTTTTTTTAGGAAATAAATAATTCAATTTTTAATTAATGGCAAAACAACGTAGTTTTGGTAATTTAACAACAAGGGTGGACGACAAGATAACTGAAATCTAAATTAAAGTGTTTTGAAATTTAGAAGACTTAAATGATAAATGGCAAATTTAAAAGACTGAAATGAAATGTAGTGAAATTTAGAGAATGAGTTTTGAAATTTAGCCAAAGTAATAATAATAAGTGGACTTCATATTCTAGATTATTTAGGAAAAGACAATGTTTGGCTGAAATATATTTCACCCTAACCGTCCAAGGCAACAAACAGTCAACGCTTACACCATCTCCAGCTAACTATACGGCCCCAAGCACCAAAAGCCTTGGTGGATTGGAAGGTCCAACACTCTTCTGCTTCTTCTGTTTTCAATGTTTTTGCTTTATATGGATATATTATTTCTTTCTTTCTTTCTTTTTTAAATTTTTTAATAAATTACAGGATTTGAATTAATTCATTTCATGATGACGATGATTTTAGACTATTAGTTAGGTCAAGATTCAAGACACCCGATTCAAATATTCAATTGTTTTCCTTTCAATGACAATTTTGTTTTTGTTGATAAGATCCTTCCAATGACAATTATTCCAATATAAAAAGATCCCCACAATTAAATAATAAATATAGACCCAGGGTACTGTTCATGTGTGCAAGGGCTGTATCAGATCAACATAGGTCCCACGTGAAGTCCACAAACATGATGACTTTTCGATCATTAAGCTTATGAGTAAACAATAAGCAACTAAGCATTAGTGGGTTCAATTAGCTAAACTCCTTATACAAGGAAATTGGGTTCGGATGCTACTTGCACCAAAATCAAAATAATATATATTTTTTTAAGTAAATAGTAATACTTATTAGAATACACAAAAATAGTAATATTAGTGTTTTAAATCAGATTTATAATACATTACATAACCAAAATCAAAATAATCATTGATTGCAATAGATAAAATAAAGTACCTTTTTAAAAGTGGGCTTGGAGCTTACACCTTTAATTAGCATCCGAGAATGTAAAAAAAAAAATGTTTATTTTACATTTTCAAAACCTATTTTATCTGTTTTATTATTTCATTTTATAACTTATCTAATATCTCAGTTTTTATTTTTACATATAACTCATTAAAATAATATAAAGTATAAACTATACTAACAAATAATATAAACAAATCAATTCTCTCTCTTCTCTCATATCTCTCTCTTTCCTCTCTACCTTTTGTCTCTCTTTCATCATTAAAATAATATATATTTTTTACATCCTTGTGAATAGTTAGTTTAAAAAAAAATAGAAACCCGCCCTCTGATGTGGCTAGATTTTGGGTTGTTGGTTGCTAAAATAGCAAATGAGGGGTTTTTACACCCTCAATACTAGTGTTCATTCACCTACTCTCTCAATTATGTAAGTAAAAAAAAAATTTCTTCATTGATTGCAATAGATAACCATATAAAAACTACTCAATCAATCGACTATAGTGTATAATTCATGTACTCCTACATCTTATGGTATAACTATGGAAGAAATTGTACACAAATGAAAGTTTAAATATAGAGAAATTCTATGTCCACAACATTTTTACAACATTTTCACAACAAATCATAGGTGATTAGTTATTATTGGTTCTAATTTGAACCTACCATTGAAATTACTTTTCTACCCCACCAATAACAATCTATAATAACCTACCATGTAAGATTTGCTATAAAAATATTGTGGACATAGTATTTTTCTTAAATGTATTGGTATATGTATTTTTTTAAGAGTATTTTAATTGAACACAAATGAGTTCCAACTTCCAAGAAATTATGTAATTCATGATTACACTAAATATCCAAGCAGGTAGAACAATTCAATTCCTATACAGTACTAAGCAAAAAACAAGTGGAAGCCTAAGTAAACTAAACACCAAATCATATCGGAAGTAATGCATTTCATATCAAACATAATTAACAGTTAAGACTTGAATCAAACTAAAAAAAGACTTGAATCAAACTAAAAGAAACTTGTATAAAGCTACATTGTTTTGGGATACTTAAGAGAAACCCATCTAAAGAAAGTGGACGAAAGTACTGGATTTACAACAAATGAAAGTTAAAAAGACTAAAAAAATCAAAAAATCAAAAAATCAAATCAAATTAATATGATTGACTTGAAAATTAGTGTTTGCAATTTATACTTTTGCCGAAAAATAAAACTACTGGTGAGTATTAAGGGAAATATATAAACAAATAAAGGAAAAAAAAAACTATTTTGATCCTATATTTTGGGGGTGTTTTGGTCCTTCTTGTCATCTCAGGGGCAAAACTTGATGCTGTGACTAACGCCTAATGGAAGACTCTCATGGCACACTTACAAATGTTGTAACTAAGGGTTTATTAAGTAGACTGTAATAGATATTGTAATGCAATAGTTTTTTGATATGCCTATAATGTAATAATTATTTCTATGATTTAGCTATTTAGTAGTTTGATTACGTTTTTATTACATTGAATAGTCATTCCTTAAAATGAGGAATAATTATTCTCCTCTAAAATTGTTGTAATAGCTATTTCTTAGTAGGTGAAATAATTTTAAAAATTAATATATTTCCAAATAAACAAACCATATGCACATGAAAATTATAAAAATAAAAAATCATCAAAAATAACTAATCTCTCTCAAATTTAAAAAATATATCTTAAGTTTTTTTTATAGGAATATATCTTAAGTTTTATTATAATCTTAAAACTTACAACCAAACATATAAATAAGTTTCGTTATTCTATTATAACACATTTTATTCAAATTCATAAAAATTACCATTCATGTTGTAATCCAAATTCAGTGTACCAAACGTGTCCTAACAAAATAATTAAAATAATATTTAATTGGCATTAAAAAAACCTCATCAGCATGTTAATGAAAAAAAAACCAAAGTAAAAAAAAAAAAAAAAAAATCAAACAACAAAATTTTCATTTCTAAATCTTAAAAAATAAAATTAAATGAATTAAAAAAAAAACTCAATCTACAATATTTTCTTTTCTTTCACTTGCTTGGCAACCAAACAAAATTTTAACCTTTTAAATTTTTAACCTCCCACAATGAAATTTTTTTAAAAAAAAAATTAGTAACAAAATATTGTAGAGATGAGCATGAAAAGCCAAGTACACCATTATAATTCAATACATAAGAACACAATGAAATCAAAATTCATTGTGAATGAGTGTGGTTTCTCTACTTACAAGTCCAACAACGAAATCAAAATTCAATACATAAGATAACCAATTGTGAATTATAAACTCATAAAACCTTCCACGAAGCATAATCTCCATTTAATGCTGTCATTTCTTATTTAAAATCTTCTAAATAAATTTTTTTTTCTATTCCAAATGTCCAAATCCGAAACACACACAAAATAAATATATATAAGAAAATGTTTTTTAAAAGATTGTGATAATATTGAAAGCACATGGACAATAAGAAAAAAAGAAAAAGAAGCAAGTGACAATGAAAAAAAAAAAAGAGAAAACAATTTTGAAGTGATGAAGAATGGAAAGAAATGAAAGGGATGTAGGACCAACAAGATTGATGTACAAATGGATGAACCTACCTGATAACCTAATCTAATGGAAGTAATTGGATGGATATTAGGGAAGAGGAAAAGGTGCTTTCTTTCTTTGAATGAGTTTTTGTCTTGGTGCAGTTTTGGAGTCCCTAATTGCCATAGGATTTGCTCTAATCTTATGTATCAACTATGTGCAACACTTCTCTTACATTGTGCATATAGTTGGTATATGAGATACCACATTGTGTCAATGGTGTAAGGTTGTGGCAATTTTCCTGATGGCGGTACCATGGGTTTGGGTAAGACATAAGAGTGTCATTAGGTTAATGACTCAATGCACGTAAACAAGATTCATTGAGATATTCTTGCACTCTCTTTCTCTTTAGACCGATAAATTTTCTGTCTTTCTCCCCCTCTCTCTTAGCGAATATGATGTTTAGTTGGGTTGACTGAGTGTGTGTGTGTTTTTTTTTTTTTTTGTGTTCGGTTGCTAAAAAAGTGAAAGAAAATAAAAGAAATCGAAAGTTGAGTATTTTTTTTTTAAAATTAATTGAGGAATGAGTATATATTTTTTTGTTTGGTTTATTTTCTTTGACATGGATTTTTTATCCTTAATATGCCGATGTGGGTTTTTTTTTTTTATAATACCAATTAAATTATTTTGTTAGACATGTCATTTTTAGGTGTGTTATGTCAGTCTTAAGTTAGTCTCATCTCGTTCCCTCTTTCTTATGTGTGCATGTTTGTTTCTAAAAAATATAAAAGCTAAAAAATGGAAGGACAAAAACAAAACTTACAAAAAATAGAGAAGTGCTATGTCCACAACAAATCCTAAGTGGTAGATTGTTATTAGTTGTTATGAGTGGGTAAAAAAGTAATTTTAAGTTGTGGATTCAAATTAAAACTAATAACTACTTGCCACATATGATTTGTTATGAAAATGTTATGAAAATTTTGTGGGTATATCACCTTAATGATAGGAAACAAAATAGCGCAGTATTATTTGGAAGGAAGAAAAAAAGCATACATAATTAGATGGAGAATAGAATGGCAATGAGTAATAAAGAAGGAATAGATGGGCAAAAAAGTGAAATAATATGTACTTGTTTTTTTTTTTTTTTTTTGGTTGATAGGCAAATAATATATACTTGTCTAATCAGAAATGCACAGCAAAACAGCGATTGACGATTCATCAATATAAAAAGAGTCCTCTGCAAGTGCTCGTCTCGCCTTCTAACATTATCGTACAACACCAACCCCTCTTTGTTTCTTTCACTCACTCTCGTTCTCTCTTCAAAAAAATGGCGTTCGAGAAGATCAAGGTGGCGAACCCCATCGTTGAGATGGACGGTCAGATCTCATTTCTCTCACTCTCTCTTTCGACTTGCAGATCTGTTTGTTCTAGTTTTTTCGTTGTTGTTAATTATTATGTAACAATCAATACACGCTAAACATAAACCTCTGATTGCGTATATAAAGTGTAAACTACCATTACTTTGTTAATAATATTAATATCTACGTAATGTTTTTTTGTTCTTGTTCTTTTTTTTTTTTTTTTTTTTTCTTTTGCAAATGGAATTAATTAAATTATTAATTTAAATCCAACACGACTTTCCTGCTATTTACATAAGGCCGATCTATATAGATATATATTTTTAATTATTATTATTATTATTTTTTGTTGTAGATAAGATCTGTATGTACTGGTAGTCATTTCTTGATACTGATCGTCAAAAAGTTGTTCACGAATATTCCGATCCACCACTTTTTCTAATTACTTTATCTAAATTTTTTCTTTCTTTGAGATAAAACTATGGTGTTGTATTTGTACCTCTAAAAGATCATCTGAAATTTATATAACCAGGTTAAGATACTAGCAAGTAATTCTACAGAGGAAAAAGCAGTCTTTGAGCATATGGGCCATTTTTAATTAATGTTTTAAATCATTGGGGGAGATTAAGCTGTAAAAAAACGTTTAAATTATCTATATGTAAGTTACACTTTGGGTATTTTTAAGTAACATTACACGACTAAATCTGAGATCGCTAACCATCTCATCTATAAATATTTAAATTCTAAGTTTTTGTATTATGAAATTATGCATAAAAAAAATAAGTTTATGGATTGTACAGTATATAAATAACATTCAATTCCCGTGTGAAATTTGGCATGTGTGTTAAGAACATACAAAATGTGTAATCCAAATGTGGGATTTTCAAAATACTAAACTTAAAGATGTAACTTGAGCTTATATATATAAATTATTATTATTATTTTTTTTTTTTTTGAGTTATGAACTTCTGGAAAGGAAAGATACATAAAGTATAATATTAATGGTTAAGATTATGCCTTTTTTCATATTCATGACCTAAAGAATATTAAAAAAGGGTAAAACTTATATACAATTCTTTAGGTTTTGCATCTTAGGTTCCCCAATTAAATTCAACCATGTGATTGCATTAGCTAATTACCACATGATTGAATTTAATTGTCATTGGAAAAGATAATACTATTTTTGTTGTATTGGTCAATACAATTATGTGATTGGATTCAATTTGGGAATCTAAGGTACAACACCTTAGGAATTGTACTTAGGCTGCTCCCCAAGGAAAATTATTATATACTGGTTTGAAATTGCTGCCTCTTGTTATCTACATTGCTGACGGAGTCCCTTTTCAAAAGAAATCACTTCTCTGAACTGACCATTTGTGCAACATATATGAACAAGTATTAAAATATCAAGCTTCAAATGATTTATCAATAAAAAAGGGGTTTTTTGGGGGGTGGGGGAAATGAGGCTTGAAAGGAATAGAGAAAACACTAGTTTTGGAAGTGTGTCTGCCCTGTATTTTTAAAAGTTTGGTGTTCCAAATACCTGACCTGTTCTGTTGTGTATAACATGATGGTTATGATTATGTGAAAATATTGTTTTCAATATTTGCTTACAGTATGAAAATTTATTAAATGGTTGCTTTAGCATGTGATCATGACATCATCTCATGGGGTTAAAAATGAAAAAAAATAAAAACACCCTCGTACTTTTTTGTGTTTGTGTGGAGATGTCTGACCATAGATGTGGAGCTGTAGTGAGCTCATATGTTGTTTAGATGTGCAAATCTGTCAGCTACTATCTTGTTGATGTCCTCATTTCATACTTAAAATATTTGAAAAACTTTGCCATAATTATCTACATAGGCAGCATTTTAATGATGTATTAGTAGCATTGTCCTACTGTCTTATATCCTAGTTCTTTATGATTGCAATGCCAAATAGAAACAAAGATACCTGACAAAAAACATTTTCTGCTAGTTTGGAAACAACATAATCTCTTTGAAGTTGTTCATTGTTGGAAGAAGGTGTGCCTTCGTGAGGGTGTAGCCACAAAGCATTGGGACACTATAAACTTGACTAGACATCACATTATATTTTGCAATTTTCAATGCTTAAAAAATTTATTTATGCAATTGAGCATATTTCTCTTATTGTGTTTCTCATGCTATGCATCTTTGATTCTATAATGCAGGAGATGAAATGACCAGAGTTTTCTGGAAATCAATAAAGGATAAGGTGATTTAATATTATTTTGGCTCATCTACATTATGTGTCATATACACATTTTTCTGGTTATATTCTTGATGCTTATATGCGTCATTTCTTTGTTGTGTCTGCAGCTTATTTTCCCCTTTCTGGACTTGGACATTAAGTACTTTGACCTTGGCCTTCCTTATCGTGATGCCACTGATGATAAAGTTACAATTGAAAGTGCCGAAGCTACTCTTAAGTATGTGTTAATTTCCTTTTTTTCCTAAAAAGGATGTCTTCCTCTTTTTTAATTAAATGAACATAAGTTTTATATTAGCTGTTAATGCAGCTACAATGAATCAACTTCTGCATGAAAATTAAAAATTATTCATTTATTTCTCTCTTTTCAAAGCTTGTAGCGAATAATATTCAGCGCGTATGATCAGAAAACTTCTACATGAATTTTAATTTTTTTTCCTCTTTTTTTGAAGCTTCTAGTGAATAATATTCAGCTTTTAATAATCAGAAAGAAAATATTGCTTTTTGTGGTTTTTAAAAGTGCCAGTACTCATTTGTTATTATGGCATGTACTTATACACGTGATTTTATTTATGTTTTGCGGTAATCATAATATATATATCCGACCATGTTATGACCTAGTTATGAAACGTGACTTGTGTGTTCTTCTTTATGGCACCATAGACTTGCTTTTTAATTGGAAGCCTTTATTTTTGTTGTACATTGATAAACCTGTATTACCTTATAGGTACAATGTAGCAATCAAGTGTGCAACTATTACTCCAGGTACTAATGGTTGAATTTGGATAATTCATTTTACTTGTTAAAAATATGAACTGTATTGATCCTTACTGTCGTTGTTATTTTTTGTTCCATACTGGACATGAACAAAATTAAGTCACTCTATTATGAATGGATACACTAAACATGAACAAAAGTTTCATTATTTTGCTGGGTGGTTGACAGATGAAGCTCGTGTGAAGGAGTTTGGCTTGAAGCAGATGTGGAAGAGTCCAAATGGGACAATTAGGAATATTCTGAATGGTCAGTGAATATGCATTTGTGGTTATAATACATCTTGGTTGCAATTTTTTGCCTATTTTTTAATGATGGGCTGTTGTGTTGGATTTTTTTACAGGTACTGTCTTCAGAGAACCAATTATTTGCAAAAACGTTCCTCGCCTTGTCCCAGGTACGAATGATGATATTGCATTTACATTCTTTTGGTGATGTGTCAGATTCTAATGATTGTGGCTGTTGTCAGGCTGGACCAAGCCTATATGCATTGGAAGGCATGCTTTTGGTGATCAATATCGCGCAACTGATACTGTAATTAAGGGAGCTGGGAAACTGAAACTGGTGTTTGGTAAACCATTTACTTTGCTTGAGGTTTTTTGAGAAGTCAAATTATTTATATTTATGATTTGTTGCACAATTGGATGCAAATATATATTTTTATTTTGTTTCATTTTTTTTTCTCTTCTCCTATTTTGATATTTATATTTAAATTATACAAAAAATACTTGCAGTACCAGAAGGAAAAGATGAGAAGACAGAGTTAGAGGTTTACAACTTTACAGGTGCTGGAGGAGTGGCAATAGCAATGTATAACACTGATGAGGTTTGATTCTGGGAACTCCTTGGTGGTACAGTCAAAGCCAATATCTTGATTTCTTGAAGTTACTAATTCTTTCTCTTTATATTTGACATGGGAATTCAGTCCATCCGTGCTTTTGCTGAGGCTTCCATGAACACTGCCTATCAGAAAAAGTGGCCACTGTATCTAAGCACAAAGAATACTATTCTTAAGAAGTATGATGGAAGGTAGGCAGCGCTGTTTGGCTTGTTACTTCAATTTTTTTTTCCTTTTTATTTAAATGTTTTGTCACTTTCTTATTAAAGAAATTTGATGTTGTTCTTTTACAATTGATCTTTTCATAATTTTGTTAAACCCCTTCTTGGCATCTTGTTCCTTCAATATATGTCTGGTCATATACATCCATTCAATGAAGATTCAAGGACATATTTCAAGAAGTCTACGAGGCAAACTGGAAATCGAAGTATGAAGCCGCCAGCATATGGTGAGTGTTCTGTTTTTTTTTTTTTTTTTTTGGCTTTAAAAGATTGTGTATGCAGATTATACTTTTGTTTATTTGATTACTTATTTGATTGAATTGGAAGGTATGAACACCGTCTTATCGATGATATGGTTGCTTATGCTGTCAAGAGTGAAGGAGGTTATGTCTGGGCATGCAAGAACTATGATGGTGATGTTCAGAGTGATTTCTTAGCTCAAGGTTTGTGTAACAAGCCACTACCAACTTTAAGGATTCAGAGTAAAGACTGTATTCTGCTCTGGGTCCTTAGACATGTTTTTACTGTATTAGTTTACAATCTTGAATGTTGTATCTGCATTGTTTTAATCACAATCTTCTAATGCATGGTTACAGGTTTTGGATCTCTTGGATTGATGACATCAGTACTGGTGCGTTTTGTGTTTAATAGTTTCTATTATAAACTAATTTTATGTAATAAAATTATGATTGGCATCTTGGTTCTCTTGTGCTAGCTTTGTTATACATCTCCCTCTGCTCCTCTGTAGACTCTATTTGCTACTCAAGCCTGTTATTGATTTACCTTAAATCCTAGATTTACCAAATTGTATGTTTTCCCCCTCATTTTCTAGCCACAATTATCTTGTAAATATAGCTGTAATACCATCCACATTGTTTACTCGGTATACCATCATACCTTATGCAGAACCAATGAGCTCTTCATTTGATAAAATGTTTGCAACTTCAACATTTTTGGTGGTGAGATAAGACTAAACTGCCTCAGACATTATTGTGTCACCAATATTTATTTTATATAGGAGTGTCAAACTGATTTATTTTGGATTACAGCTTTGTAGAGTATATATGATTGGACAGCCAAATTCTGTCATATATACTATGGTTATTCTTGCTCTCAAGGTGTTTTTTGTATTTATAGAGTAAGAGTTTGGGTGAGGATACATGAGTTATGGATAATGTGGGATGAAATTGGGAGGGGGGCTTACAGATTGGGGTGAAGACAAATATATAGAATGTAGAAATACAATAGAGCAGGGATAGTTGCAAAAATGAAATGATACACTAACATCTTTACTCCATTTTTGTTCCTTTATGTAGGTATTTTGACTTAATATTGTTATGGATTACTTTCAGGTTTGTCCAGATGGAAAGACCATAGAAGCAGAAGCCGCACATGGTACTGTTACACGGCATTATAGGGTTCATCAGAAAGGAGGTGAAACCAGCACGAACAGCATAGCCTCAATCTTTGCTTGGTCCCGAGGGCTGTCACACAGGTATATGATAGAGTTTTCTTGATTGGCACAGTTGGGCTCTGCACTAGATACTTATTTTGTCATGTATTTTTTGAGTTTTAGGGGGAAAAATTGAATGAAAATGTATCATTTATTTAGAAAACAGATATTGTATGAGTATCTAACTATGTTTTGGTTGAAAGGGCAAAGCTGGATGACAATGCTAGGCTATTGGATTTCACTGAGAAACTAGAAGCAGCTTGTGTTGGAACCGTGGAATCTGGGAAGATGACCAAGGATCTTGCGCTTCTTATCCATGGATCTAAGTAAGTGTGTGTAGAGTTAGGTAGATGTTCTATTCAACATTACTACGATTTTTCGTGTTTGTGACATACCTCATGCGTGGTGCAGGGTTACTAGGGAGCACTATCTGAGTACTGAAGAGTTCATTGATGCTGTTGCAACAGAACTTAAAGCAAGACTTTCTGCCTAAGCATAGATGTAAGTAAACACTCCCCAATTTTATTCTAGACCCTAGAATTGTGTTCTTATACTGCAGTTTCTTATTGGAGAAAGTTTAGCTATCTTCCTCTAATCTACTATGTGGCGATTGAAGATACCATTTAATGAGTCAAATGCCTTATCTAAATATACACAGAGATAGTTTTATAAATTACCATGTAATGGGTTAGAGGAAATAGCTTCATACTGGTTTGGAGTTAAACTCTGTCTTTCGGCCCTTGTTTTTGTTTGTTTGTTTGTTTTTTTTTTTTTTTTTCTTCTGAATTTTAGATTTCATTTTGAGCCAAAAATGTTGAAAATGTGTAGTAAATAGACTTTTGGTTTGTGTTGCAGGAATGGGTAGGCAACCTGAAGAATGGAAGTCTTTTTGGTAAACTTCATATGATAGAGGAGCAATAAAGAAATCGGGGGGGTTGAGTTTGAACGTTTTTGGTGTATTGATGTGGCTGAGTTTTAGGGGGCTAATTCTGATTGCTCTAACAGACAGCTCTCATCCTTTGATTATCTGTAATCCCATTTTCATATTAGACTATTGGTGCTTTACATGCTTGATTCAATATAATTTATGGATATAGCCAGCGTGTGTGTAGGCATTATCAAACTATTGTGGGGGAACCAACAAAGTTATTAAAGTGAATTAATCATTTAATCTCCCACAGTTTTTTTGACATCAATAGAACTAAGAAGTTCTGAGATGCAAGGCCAAAAAATATTCACATAAGAAGAAGCTAAGGTTTCTAGATGCCTAGGTTCATATGGCCGTGAACCCAAAAATTATTAAAAAGAAGTTGTACCCTAGCATTGAGCATTCTATAATATCTAGCACCAGGGCTTTACTTGCTACTTTAACTGTCTTTCCACCAACACTTTCTACCAACACCCACCATTGATGTTGATTACTTTACAAGTACAAGCTCTTTTTTTTTTTGGGGGGGGGGGGGGGTGTAAAGGGGAGTTCAATCTCTAAGAGGGAGCTTTACATATAAACAGATTAGACTAGAGTAGAGATTTATCTAAAAAAAAAAAAAAAAACTTGTGTTTCTTTTTATGCGAGTCTCTAATCTCATTGTTGATTTGTTGCTAAACAGAAAATGACTTTAGAGCGTGACACCAAAGCAATTGTATCTCCTTACTGAAGGAGTTTGCAAAAACGCCTTCCCCTACCTACTCCTTGATTTTGCTACAAAAGCAACTCCCTAATCTCTCATATCTGTTCCAGTGCATTTTAACTAGCACCACCAGGCTCCGGTGACCATTCAATACTTCTGTAAATTATGGTATGGCAGCAAAGAGTTTTGTCGGATTAAATCTGTCTTTGCTTCTTCAAGAGCTCTGGCATTCCTGCATTTAAGAGATTTTAGAGATTGACACAGATTCAGTAGATACATAAACTCCAAACGAAACCGTGTCTCCAAATTATATACAACTAATAAAAATACATCGTAATTGTTTGTTTAAATAATAAAAATTGTCACCTAAATTGTGTTTATATTATGTGGCTTTATGTAATCATTCAAATTATACGACAATTTCGTTACTCATTATATGTACTTTAAAAATTAACTGAGTTTACTTTAAATGAAACTCTAATACCAAAAAAAAAAAAAAAAAAAAACGATTAAAACTCAATTTTTAAAACTTTCAAAAAATTTAATAGGAATTTCATTATTTCCTTTATATTATTTATATTCTATTATAGTCTTTGGTTTTTGATTAAAACCTGATTTTATACTATATGCATTTCTTTTGTAGTTTAAAGTAATTTTTATTATCTATTTTAGTATTGAATTTTAATTATATTATTGAAATAATTTCCTTAAATTACATACGATTTTTATTATTATTAAGTAATGCATCAAATGCTCGTAATACTAAGAAGTAGTCCATAAGGTTGTAGCTAAAATAAGAATGGAATAAGTTTTAGCCCGTTGCTACGTGTACTTAAAACTCTTGCCTTGACCAAGTATATATACATATAATTTGATGGTAAATTAGGAAACATGAATGTCTTCGTACATGTTCAGCTCTTTGTTAGATTTTATTTTTTATTTTGTTGTGTTCAACATGCAGCCAATTTTTGTTCCATTAGTGAGTTAATGGTAAGGATGCTACTACCAAAATATAGGACCAAGTTGATAGTGGTCTCGAAATATAGGACCAAAGTGATATTTTTAGTTTTTCACCTTCATTTTGTGGTTTGGGTTTAAGCAGGGTTTTAAAAACCACACCGACCAGTGGCGTAGCATGCAAGCAATATGCCTTTAGATACAGTCCAAATCCCCCAGCAGTAGTCCTAGACTAGACTAAACTAGTCGCGTTTTACTGTTTCAGTATATAGAAGAATAAATGAGTAAAGAGCGAACCCCTGCAAAAATTAATGAGTAAAATATTAAAGTTTCCCGCGAAGAGCGGCGTATGCCTTCTCATTGCCGCCACAGCCACTGGCGTGGGCTTGCAATTCAGCCCAAATTCAGCAGATTCTTTCCTCACTTCCTCCTCCAAATTTACCACTCTCTTCCATGGCGTCCTTCGCTCGTCTCGTGCAATCTCCACCGTCTCTCCCATCTCTCTCTCTCTCTCTAATAAATTCAATATTTCTTAGAGGAATGAATTATGTTAATCTTAATCTTAATTTTGTATTGCAGATTGCCTGCACTGTTGTTGACTACAAGTATTCTTTACATGGCCTGCCTCTGGATTCCGATGACTACCTTCGCGTTTTATCTGAGGTTTTCTTTTCTTTTCTTTTTTTAAAACTCTCTCTCTCTCTCTCTCTCTCTCTCTCTCTTATTGCTTGATTTCTGTTTGGTTTCTGAGAAATGGTTGGAATTGAATACATATATGAAAAGTTTTTGGGTTTTTTAAATTTATTTATTTAGTGTGTTTTTAAATATTGTTGTTTTGGGGAATGTGGTAGCTAAAGTGAGTCTTTCAAATTATAATCTTAAATAAAATTAAAATTTTGCCTATTTTGGCGATAAGAAAACAATTTTACCACAAATTTGAAAGCTGTGTTTGGATGCCGTGAAAAAGCCGAAGAAGAGAATGCAAAGATATTTAAATTTTTACAACATTATTAAATTGCGCGCTATACTAGAAGCAAGAATGCAAAACCTTCAATGGAACTGATTTGGTATTTGAACTGGTTCAGCTTAGTTGTGCATATATATATATATATAATGAGATTGTTTTTGCTCTTTCTTCCTTGTTTATGCAATTTAGTGATGCAGTTGTAGTATTTTTCCCCTAAGATTGCTTTTCGAGTGGCAGTTTGCTTTTTATAATCTTTTCTGATGGCCCTTTGGAATTATTTTTAAAAATATTTTGTTAGAATATTGGTTAAATTATTAAGTTCTTCATTTCCTATTAGCTTAAGCTTTTAGGAAAACTAGAATATTGGTTTCTCTTTTATACTTACTGAGTGCTAGGGTTGCTTCCTTCTTTGTTACTTTTCATTGAATTATTTACTTAAAAGAGTATTGCCAAACCAGAGTTTGTCACCGCTAGAGCACATGTTTGTTGGTATGCAATTAGAAGTTTCACATCTTTGAAATTGCTCTTTCAATAACAAATCTTGTTTCTTACTCCATAATTGTCAGAACACATGCATTTCAGAAAATAGCTTAATGAAAGAAGGAAACCGACAGTTTTGTAATATATGCAACAGAGCTCCTTTGGGTTCAGATCTGATTCTGTAACTTAGGTTTCAAACATGTTGCTAGGTTTTTCAGAATCAATCAAAAGCATTTGATTAATCTATGAAATGCATGTATTTCTTTAGGGCTTTTAATGTTTAGTTTTTGAGTAGTGAATTCTTGTTCCAAGAGCCCTGTAGCTCAAGTAGCACCTCCTCGTATTTCCAACAGATATGTTTATGTTCAAATCCCCTTCCCCCATTGTAACTATCATATTATAAATAAATAAATAAAAAAGTGGGATTCCTTATTTGCATATAGTTACCAATTGTTCCAAAAGCTTAAGATGTTAGAAAATTGTGAATTTAATCATTTAACTATATTCTAACACTCCTTCACATGTGAGCTCATACTCTCCCTTAACAAGTGGGCTCAACACGTGAAATTTTAACCTTTTAAATGAGGGTAGAGTGGAGATAGGGTTCGAACTCAAGACCACCTACTTTAATACTATGATAAATTACCAATTGTCCTAAAAGCTTAAGTTGTTTGAAAAGGCTGAATTTAATCATTTAACCATTATTCTAATAAGTAGCATATCAGTGGGCTTTAGTTCTAATGGGAATTTGATCTTACCATTGCATTTAGGTCCACCTACGCTCGGCCAAAAGAATCCTGAAATTATGTGAAGCAAATAAAGGTTTCTATGTCAAAGCTGGTCAGTTTGTTGCTGCCCTGCGGCAGGTTCCAAAAGAATACTCATCAACTCTTTCTTCATTACAGGATCAGGTCTGAATTAATACATATGTTTATTTATATTCATTTATTTTTATTATTTTAAATTTATTTTTTATATAAAAATCTGCACTTATTAGGTAGGGAATAGGAATGCATCTGATTGGTTCTTATGCTCTTTCTGTGGTCGCTTATGCCTTAGGCAGTTCCTTGTCATTTCAAGGCTATAAAACAAGTTCTAATCAGCAACCTGGGACAGGATTTGTCTGAGATGTAAGTCAGTTTTCCAAATCAATTTATCTATTTGTCATTTTTTCTATGTTTATGTTATGATGACTGTTGCAACCTTTATGTATGCTTGGGTATTACCAATTCTTTGCTGTCCTGTTTTCCATATGGAATAACTCATTCACTTTATGCAGATTTGGGGTTTGACTTTTAGAATACACTCCTGTGGAGAACTTGTTACATGTCTATCTTTTGTGAGTGGAAATGTAATTACCATCAGTTTCAATGGAACATATGTGAGGGGTGGGGTCTTCGTTTGGGAATGTCTTTATTTAGCTTCATGCATCTTTAACATATTGTTCTTTATTAACTATATCTGATATATCATTTAATTTCATAGCTTTAACTACTTACCATAGAATTGTATTCGATGAAGTTACATGAATACTTGGTCTTTCAAAGTTGCAAGGAAGCACTGATAAGGCCCAAATGCTTCCACTGTTCAACAGAAAATTTCTTCCTCCTTTTCCTCCAAACCCTTACAATCAATCCCATTAATGTGAATGCAGAGTGAGGATCTCAATTTTGAGGATTCTCATTCTAGCTTTAGTATTGCTACCTATGTGACTAATTGTTTGAAAAAGCTGTACGAAACTTCTTGTGGGTGGATTGGGGGATGAGTTTAAATTTCATCTGGTGGAGTGGAATACAGTATGCCCCCCAACATAAACATGTGGGTGATGCAGGACAACCAAAACAATTAAACAGTAAAATTAAAAGACATGAAAATAAACGGATATGACGTAAGAGTCAACACCAAGCGGGAAAACCACTAAGAGTCAACACCTAAGGCGGAGCTGGAGTCAACACTAGACCAAATAAACCAAAAGACCATTTTTTTCATTCATCAAATCATAACTTGCCTTGAAAAGAGTACAATAGTTTGCTTATAAAGGATTGCTAAACCCTGGTTCTAATTGGCGAAGGAAACCCTAATTGCCTTATTACAAAAATAACCTTGTTTCCAAATATTAAAATACTAATAGCCTAATAAACTACTAAGACCTATAACATTGACTTGCAAACATAAATAATATTAAATAAAAATCTTCTTGTGTCTCCCACAAGGGGACTAGGGGTGAGAAAACTGATTACTTTTAACAAGCTTTGTTGGGTAATGACTCTAGTGCTTTAGGGAGGTAGGCAATAACCTTTGGGGATGGGTAGTAGGTATGAAATACAAGGAAGCTAGGAGTCACAAGACATTGGAGATGGTTAGAAGAACACATGGTTGCAGTCTTTGGCGAAGTCTTAAGGCGTGGGATATTGCTATGATGGATGGTTGGAGTGATTCACAAACTTTTTGCATTTGGAAGAGGTTGGAGATGGTCAAAGAGTGGGATTTTGCTATGACAGATGGTATGGGAATCATGCTTTGAAAGAAGTGTATCCAAAATTGTTCTCCATTGTAGTGAATAAGGATGCTTTGGCTCATTCACATGTGGAGACTTCGGTTGAAGGAGGGAAAGGTTGGAACATCAAGTTGGTACAGGCTTTAAATGATTGGGACTTAAAATTAGTATACTCATTGTTTGACGCTATTTATTCCAATATCCAAAGGGATTAGGGTTATCATCATTATGAAGTGGAGGTTGAATGGTAATGAAAGTTTGTTGTTTGTTTATCATGAGGCAATGTGAGGGTCAGGTAGTGTGGTCTTTCCTTGGATGAGTATTTGGTGTTACTAGGTTGATGGAGGACCTTGGGAACAACCATTAAAGACATATAAAAGTGTTCCATAAGGTCTTCCATCTATTTTGTGATTTCTTCTTCTTCATTTTTTAAAATTCCATATCCATCTCCCTGCAACACCATTGCAGGATAGTCATCATATCCTCCCCCACCCCCCCCAAAAAAAAAAAAATCCATCTCCCGGCGGCTTTTAGATTAAGTTAGTAAGTTCTTCATCCATGTCTTAAGCTCTCTTAACTCTCTATCTCCACTGCGGCACAACCTTTCTTCTACAAGAATTTCCTCTCTCTCTCTCTCTCTCTCTCTCTCTCTCTCTCGCAGCATGCATTGCACCTCCGGCACTTTCCAAGTTAGTAATACATTCCTTAAAATATGCTTATTGACTTACTCTGCTCCCACCCTTCTTTCAAAAATGTAAAATAAACAAGTACAATTTTGTACTTGAAAGGTTGGAACCTTTTTCTTGACTTTAGGATGTACACTTCAGATTTCTGTCACTTGATGAACAACCAATAGCTGCTGCCTCTATTGCTCAAGTGCACCATGGGATCTTGAAAGACCACAAAGAAGTAGCAATTAAGGTTGGTGTTTTTTGGTGAGAAAGTAATGTCAGTTTAAGTGATTTTGATATAATTTTGGTCTTCATATTACGTACTTGTTGAATGAACCAATAATGTTTCTTCAATATGAATAATGATCTAGCAAATCTATATGTCGTCCAATATCTTCATCTTGTAAGAACATGCCATAAATTTTTTTTTGCGGAGCTGTCTTTTCTTCTCTTATTCATCAATTGTGCTCATTTTTTACATATTATAATAGTGATCTTAGGGTCATTACCTAGTGTTAGTTCCATTTAACTGGGGCCTTAGGAGGGGTGGCTTAGACACTGTTCTACTTTCAGTTTTTCTGGCATGAAGTGGCTATTCTCAAAACTCGAATCCATGTGCATACACCTAGCAGCCCAAGACTTTACACTTGTACCAGACAATAGATACACACACACACACACGAGCACACATACACATTTGTATCTAGCTCATGTACACAGGATGGTGAGGACATTCATAGAATTTACATGTAAGGATGCATACCAATGCTGGAAGTAACTTGCATCATCATAGTTTGTATTGTCATCTCATTCCACATGTCTTTGAAGTTTACAGCATTTATAATGGTCAATTTGCTAGTAATAAATAATTTCCTAGGAAAAGAAGTAATTATCTGCTTTTTTTATCCTGCTATTTGTTCTTAATCATCTTAGGAAGCATTAAATCATGTCTTTTCCTTGTCCTTTTTGCTTATACCTTACATTTGTTGCATCTTGTTCATCAAGTAGTTCTTGTTGATTTTATATTTTGGTGGATTGTAGGTGCAATATCCCGGGTTAGAAGGCCTGATGAAACTAGACACAAGTACAATGTCTTTCCTTTCGAAATCCATTGTATGGGTATGTATTGAATTTCTTGATACTATGATTTTTTTATTTATAGGTGAACAAAATTTATTAACAGCGCCAAAAGGTGCAACCAATATACACGGGAAGTATACAAGAGATACACCAAGAAATCATGAAAAAACAAAAAAGATCAAGAAATTTGTCAAGTTTGAGAGAAAAAGCTATCCAATCATGAAGGGTATAAAGTGTCAACTCAGAAATTGTTGTCTTACAATCTTCAAAACTACGCATGTTTCATTTTCTCTAATACACCAATAACACCACATGATGCATAAGGAATGGCATTCCATATGCTTTCATTATGGTTCCTATCAAATCATCCTATTTTACAAGTGAGTAAATCCACCACCCATCCAGTCCTGACCCATTGCACCTGAAACAAACATAAGATCAGATCACAAATTTCCTTGGCTACTTCAAAATGGAGGAGTAAGTGATCTGTGGTTACCCCGCTCTTTCTATAAATACAACACCAATCCACCATTATGATGTGTTGCTTTCTGAAATTATCCATCGTTAGAATTTTACCTACTGCTACAGTCTATGTAAAGAATGTGACTCTCAAGGGGGCCTTGGTCTTCTAAATACTCTTCCAAGGGAAAGGGGGTTTGTCATTAGAGATCACAAATTTATCAAAAATTTATATTACATTTTTTAATTTGCCTACCACCCCAGAAATTTATAATACATTTTAACCTCAAATGCATGGCTTTTGGATGGGATGAAACAAATTTAATCTTCTCCATCCCTCCTTAATATATTAGTATAAAGAAGACAAAGAAATGAAGATAAAGGTTCTAGCTCCCAATCCTGCATAGTTCTCATGAAATTGGTGTCCCAATGCAATTGACCATTAGACATGTTCATTTGATCAACCATTAAGCCTCCTTTTATTTTTTTTATAAATAACGTAACTTTATTGAAAAAGTTAGTTCAGGTATTCTACACATTACACACATTACCCATCATTCCCACCAGGTGGGAAATCTCGTTACCAAGTTGGGTACGAGACATGGGAATGTGAAGCCAGTAACAATTTGAGATTGCCAGAATCTTGAGTCAAAGCTGCAAACTAATCAAAGGGAATCCGTAAAATTCCCAGAAAGTGTATAGGAATCTCTCAAGATTCCAGGAACCAATGGACCATTATGCTTATCTTTGTGCATTAGTGGCTCTTGCTTTATTTTACAAGCCTTGTGGTGTCAATTTGTACCCTTTTTTTGTGTTATTGTTTCAAATCATTCTGTATTTTAGTTAGCTGAAATGACTCGCATCTGTGAAATTTATTCCATGTCTCCCTTACACTTTAATAATCTATATATAATAATTTTGTTTCAATATCCACTTTCTTACTTTCCAGAGGGAGAGAGAGAAGATATGTATAATAATAAGTAATTTGACTTAAACTTCTATGGGATTTGAGAATCTAAAAGTTCTATGTTTTTTTGTATTATTTTTGGCTGAGGATCTGTTGAGGAACTCAGTTTTTCCTTGTTCCTTTTCATATTTAACTTTTTTTTTTTTTTTGCTGTTATGATTTATATTCTTATTGCTCAATGTTTTTCACTTGCTTGATCAGTTTTTTCTTTTCATTCTTCTTCTTTTTTTCCACAGCTTCTCCCTGAATACAGGTTTCAGTGGCTAGTGTCGGAATTTGTGGAAGCTATTTCTTTAGAACTTGGTGAGTTATAGAATGTTTTTGGTAGTTGTACTGGGTATTGGTTATTGTTGAGCAGAATCTTGAGATCTGATAGTTCTTGCTTTATTGTCATTTACTATATCCTCTTATTTAACTTTTGTGTTTCACCTCAAGAAACTTAGATAAATTGTTTGGAATGTGGTATAGAAAAATATGAAATTGATATTTCAACAAAAGTCTTCTTTGAATTGCTTCATAATTGTGTGTCCTCTTCCTTGTCTTGGCCATTTGATGGTACTAGATGACAGAGCCGGCGTGTGACTAATAGACATCCATACATTTTTTTTTTTTGATCGGTAAAGAAAAACTTTACTGAAAAATAAAAAAGAGAGGTACAGCAAAAACAGTTTCCCTGGTACACAGGGAGTGTACAAAAGGAAAGAAAATGGTATACAAACTACATAAATCTAGAAAATCTAGCAAAGAAGGTATGGGAAAACCACTCAAAGCAGTTATCTACTCAAACAAATATAAAATGAAAATGCACTTCAACTCAATGATAGAATGCTCCTCCCCTTCGGAAGTTTGGTTGTTTTGCTCCCTCCATATAGTCCACATAATACATTGTGGAATAGAACCCCAAAAAGAAGCTGCTCTATGTTGCCCAACACCTCTATGCCAACAAGCTAGCAACTCAACCACTCGTTTAGGCATAACCCAAGATATACCAAAGTACCAAACAAGTTTAGCACAAATGACCACAGGTTGTAGGCATAAGAACAATGAAGGAGTAGGCGATCCACCAATTCCCCATCACTCTTACACATGCAACACCTGTTAACGATACAAAAATTCCTCTTCCTCAAATTGTCCAATGTGAGAATCTTCCCCTTAGCAGCTGTCGAAGTGAAGAAAGACTTTAGAAGGAGCTTTCAACTTCCAGATACTAGTCCAAGGGAAGAAATTGCTACTGCTACCTGTTAAAATTTTATAATACGACTTAACTTCAATGGAACCACTCTGGGTGGCTAACCATACCACTTTATCTTCCTCACTCCGACCCACCTCAGTAGAATAAAGAAGAGCCAAAGAAAGAATCCAAGCTCTCGAAGTCCCAGTCTAATAAACAGGACATGCAATCCCATTTTGCTGACACAAATGCTTTTCACAAATGGATCCTTATTCCTTGCAATGTGATACAACAACAGGAATGCCTCCTTTAAGAGGTAGCTCCCCAGACCACAATCCCATTTTGCCAACACAAATGCTCAGCCACAAATGGATCCTTATTCCTTGCAATGCGATACAATAGCAAGAATGCCTTCTTTAAGAGGTAGCTCCCCACACCATATGTCATTCCAAAAACAAATCCGAAATCCCCTGCCCACCTCATACCGAAGATTTCAAGAAAACTTCCCGAACCACCTCTAATGTGCTTCCACAATGAAACCCCATGAGGTTCATTGGATATTTCGGAACACCAACCACCTAACACAGCCATACTTGTTAGCTATCACAACTCTCCACATAGCATTCGTCTCCACAGCAAACTGCCATAACCACTTCCCCAATAAGGCAGTGCTAATAGACATCCATACTATCTTTTATAAGAAGGATATCTTTAAATTAATGAATGCATGCCTCAACATATTGTATAATTATTGACCATGATATTGAGTACCTATGACTCAGTTTAGGTAATGATAAGTAGTGATTGAAATGTTTTGAATGAAAATTTAGTGGACAATCAAACCGATGGAGGACTATGCCAGCAACCATTGAGGACATATTAAAGGCTAAAAGCTATTTCTATTATCCAAGCATATTTTGACACATGCCAGATGATGCTAAGGCTACTTAGGAACTTGAATAATCTTGCCAGCTGATCATGAGTATTTATTTATTATGGTTTTTGGGATGAATTATTTTCTGGTCAGAATTATTTATAATAAAAAAAGTTCCTTGTCAGAACTCTTTAGTTTCATTTTTTTCTTTAGTGTCAGTGGCAATTTTGTAATTTTTGGTTTCTGGATATGGCCTTTAGTAGTGGTCTCTTGTGTCCTAATTTTGGTTTTATTTAGTAATGAGATTTTGATTTGTGAGTTTAATCATTAGATTGGGCTGAGTAGTAAAGGCCCAAGGAGTCAAAGTCTTATTAGGATTTAAGAAGTCCATCGTTCCACTAGGATTAGGTGCTTACTGCTTCTATACATGGACGTAAGGATTTCTATTGAAATAATACTACATTTATGAAAAATTCAGCAATTGGGTGATACAAATCCTTCCCATGGTCCGATGCTTGGAGATGTTCATCTTTCTATTTTCTATTGAAATTTCTAGTGAACTTTGATCAAATTTCAGTTAAGATTAGATCTATTTTTTCATCTAATCATTCCCTAAATTCTAACATCTGAAACCCTAAATCACTCATATGTCAAATTGCAATCCAAAATCCTAAACACACCAAAACACTACTCATGGAACTGTTCTCAGCACTGGAACAGCGCCCAAATCTTTAAGTGATTCCCCTTTGTTTATTCTCGAAATCCTACCCTTTCCTTACTCTTTTAAAACCCATACATTCCATAATATTTTCCAACCTTTTTCCTCCAAACCCTTATCCCAGTGCTTCAATAATCTCTGTTAAAAGTTACTTCCCAAAACTTCTATATCAGATTTGGTTTCGTTACCCTTTGCCATAAGACAATTGGTATTAGAGCTATGTTTTGCATCATGCCTTCCCGTTTAGGAAGGTCGTTTAGGGGAAAGTGGCTGATAGTGAGCAAGATGCTGTTCTTATTCAAAGTTTCGCACAACACAACAGATTTAGCCTTCCATTGAATGATGAAGCAACTGGTAAAGATGGGGAAACATTTGGAACCAATAATGTTAAGAATGATGGTGAGAATAGTAAGAATTAAGTAGACCAATCGGCAAACCAGGTTGTCGATACTCATCAAAGGCACAATACTAGGGGTTATCATGCTCAATGAGTGTCAGAAGATCCAATAGAAAGAAAGAAACATGAACCATATGATACAACTGGTGACATGATGAAGAAACTCATTATGGAAGTTCTTGATTTTGAAGGATGGTTTTGTGAGGCATCAACTAAACTAATTACAACATTAGACAGAGCACTATGCTATTTACTATGCTTGTATTAGGTGTATTTAGATTTTGCGGTTGTGTTAATAAAAATAGGAAATTAATTATGTCCCTTAACTCTGTTGGCAGTTTGCCAAGCATCCTAACATAAAAACCTTGCACTACCCACAGTGGCCAATCCTCTTAATAGTTTATTCTCTCCTTGGTACTATTCATAAACTTACTAATTGGAAAGCATCAACCCCCATTAGTTTTGCAGGCTATACAGCCTTTTGGCTTGGGTGTTAAATTCAAGTTGGTAAAATTTTTTTTTTTTTGATAGGTAAGAAAAAGTATCATTAAAGAAGGACTACTTTATGCAAAAAACATAAAGCAGCCAAAGATTTCCAAAAAAAACCTAAAACACAAACAGCTATATACAAAAGAGAAGCGAATCTACAAACATCAGGAGAGATTCACTAGATGTGAGTCCCCAAACCTGAGACCAATCAAAAAGGTACCAACATAGGATGCAAGCAGCTGATTATCTGAACTCTCCACATCCTCAAAAGTATGACTATTTTGCTTCCTCCAAATACACCATATCAAACACAACAGGATCAAATTTAAAATGTTGTTTTTGCCAACTTCAAGTTGGTCAAATTTGGAACCAAAGTATAAAATAGAATTAGATTTCAGTTTAACATATCGATCAAAAGCACTTCTAGAAACATCCAAAATATCTATACTAAGGCCTCTATCATATGAAGTACATTTAGTTAATGTGCGGTCACATAATATGTAATACAGTTTTGCCTTTTTACTATTTTGGTGTCGGAAAATATGTAATTGTTTTCCACATTTCAATCATTTTCTGCTTATTTATTTATTTATTTATTAAAATTTTAATTTCTGATTATTAACTGGTAACGAGTTGTCTAAAAGTGCATCTAAATATAGCCTGACATCAATGCTTATGACCATGGTTGAGAGGCATTTCTATCAGATGATGCCTTACATATTGCTTGTTAATTTAGACAAGTATGACTTTTAATATTGGTACTTTTGAATCATTATCTAAGATCATTGCAACAATAGCTTTTTTCCCTCTTTTATTGCTCTGCAGATTTTATTCAGGAAGCAAGAAATTCTGAGAGAACTGCCAAAAACTTCAAAAACAATGACATGGTCCGGGTTCCTCATGTATTTTGGGTATGGTAATTGAGTTTTCCCTCTCATTTTTAATTCATTAAACAATTTATTCTAAGAAGCTTGTAAGACGCATTATCCACTGGGTTCCTCATGTATTTTGGGTATGGTAATTGAGTTTTCCCTCTTATTTTTAATTCATTAAACAATTTATTCTAAGAAGTTTGTAAGACGGGGTGACTGTCTTTGGCATTATCCATTCTTGCTCGTTTTTAGAATCATAGATTGTTTAAATTTAGGAGTGGTCTGGTGCACACCCTGTGTATTTAAGCACTTCTTCTTTTTGAATAATATTATTTTACTTACAATTTTTTTTCGTCTAAATTTTAATTCATTCTCTATCAAACTGTCGTCTTCAGTACTTCATAAATACATGAATTTGATGATAAATATATCGACATGTTTTGTCTACCTGACCACCGTATAAATGGATCCAGGAGTTGACAACAACCCAGGTTCTGACAATGGAGTTTTGTCGGGGTCATAAGGTATGATACTTAGATACCTTCGACTTATGTGTGTTTGTGTTTGTATTTGGATTCTTTAGACTGTTTTAAACTTCTAATATTTGTCTAAACCCTGTATGAAGTGAAATGGCTAGTGTAGAATCATCAGGACAACTTTAAGAACTCTTTCAAACATTTGAAGCTAGAAAAAGAAAGAAAAATAAAATTTCAAAAAGAGTTTGCTATGCACCAAATTCCCATTTGGAAAAGTTGAAGGTTTTTTTCCCCCTCTTTTACTGTTTTGGTCCTGTGTGTTGACTGTTTTTCTCATAGGCATATGTTTTCACTTATAGGAATTCTTGGGTCCTCGTTAGGTTTGGGAGTTAAAGCTGTTATGCGCCTTGTTTTCAATTGAAAGCTTTGTTTGCTTGTACTCTCTTTGATTGGTCCTGGGTTTGGGGTTTTACACAATGTTCTTCTATTTTAGAATTTCACCCTTAGATTTGCCTTTTGAGTTTTTTTTTTTGTACTTATTTTCCCCGTGTTCATCATCGTGAACATAAGCTTTTACTTGGTTCTCAATAAAAAATAATTACTTACTTATAAATTAAATCTATACAATGCATGTACATGGATAATTATAGCCTAGGAGCTAGTTATTGGTGATGACATCATCCATCACTAATTCACATTTTCCACATGCTTGAATATAATTGTAACATGCAGCCACTGAAGCAGATATTGGACCAGCTATTGTTCAGCAGATTGGATGAAAAAAAAATCATAACTATACTTAACAATAAAAACTAGAAAAAGCAAACACTAGATTTAATGAGACACATGACTTTTACTTCTAACAACTTCCTAAAATTTAACATGTGCCACTAACTAATTTTCTCTCCAGTTTTCAAATATTACAAAAAACTTGTCACATGTGGATTCAGCAACATTAACCAGATGGCACGTAAAATTGAGCCCTTAGGCTTGGCTGGCATTGTGCCATGTCAGCCCCTCATGCTACGTCACCATGCCACATCATTGTTGTCCATGTAATGCATTAGACTCCTGTATCATACTGCCCCTCTGAAAGGAAAACTTGTCCTCAAATTTCAGAATGAAGCTCTTGGATTTTGACTTTATTGCTTGAACTTTATGTTGACTAGGATATCCTCTATGAATTAGCCATTGTGTGAGTTAACTTAGTGAGTTGAATCCCTTTCGCTTTCTATTGCTTTATCCCTTTTATAATTATTCTTTTATTTGATCTTGGACACATGGCTTTGGCAGATTGGCCCATTGCTTGCTAGCAGACACCACCATGTACAGAGTGCAACAGAGTCAATAAACATATTATGTGATCAAAGTTAGACCAGTTAGTTGAAAACCCTAACTAGACTTTGAATTCAATCATGGCTTAAGCCTGTGGGGAACTTACTGTATCTAATGTAAGAATGTGTTGAGAGAAAAGATAAGAGAAATTTTTGAAGATTGAAACTTAAAATATCATTGTATGATCAAAGAGAAATGTAAATAAAGAAATAATGAGACTGTGAAATCAACCAAAAAATTAAAAATTAAAAAGAAACTGTGAAGACAATTATTTGGCACTCTTGGACATGTAGTTATTATCATTATCCTTCAATTGGTATTGAATTGACATTTTTGGCTTCTTGTGGTGGCTTTGAACAATGAACTCATGATATCAAGAGTTTATGGATGTCTTGTGATCTATTATAATCCCATTTATTTATATATGAAAGAATATTATACTTCATGTGTTAAAGAATTACAAGATATTTGAGATTACATGCATGGATATATTCAATGATTTCCAAGGACTCTCTTATGCTATTGTTGTTATATAATGCTTTTAACTTTGGATGTTGTTATTATTTTTTTATTATTATAGGAAATTGAAGATTTTTATTGAAATTTAAAATGAGAATACTTTTAAAATGAGAATACTCCCCATGTACACAGGCAGCGTTCTGGGGATGCTTTTTGACTTTAACTGTTATGTGCTATTAACAGGAAGTTCCTTAAATTTCAGGTTGATGATGTGGAATTTTTAAAAGAGATGGGAATCAATCCAATCAAGGTTGGTTTTCTTACATAGCTACAGGATGTCTTTGTAATCATTTTCTGCTATTGTGATGTTATATGTTCTACGGCTGCAAATGGCTGCCCATGCTTGACTTAGTGAGATTTTATAGATGTTCAAGCTTTTCCAGAGCTCAGCTGAGAAAAGAACACAAGTTTGAGCATGGTATAGATGCTCAGCAACTTAAGTTCATTGCCAGCATTGCTTTGAAGCTTATTCATGCCAATGGGTTTGTGCCAATTACTCAAAGCAATGTGGGTTGAGAGGTCACAAGCTACTTCTTTAACTTTTTTTTAGAAAAATAATAATTTCTTTCACTCTCCCTCTCACTTTTCTCCAAGAAACTAATGATGTGTTTGGTTGGTACGATTTTGGGAGGGTAGAAAGAGGAAAAGATAGGGGAGAGCAAGAATTTCATTTGTTTGATATCGAAGAAAATGGGATGGAAAGAAGCATGGGATTTTTTTCTCTACCTGGTCCCCACTCCCCACACATTATTTTTGAGTGGTTATTATTATTATTTTTTACAATATGAAAATTGGAATTACTTTTTTGTTTTTATGCAATTATGATTTGTACTTATAGGATTAGTTATGATTTTAATATTACTTTGTTTGCTTATGCTTTATTGTTTTCTCTTTTGCTTATATAAGCTGTAAAAATCTGTTTAATTTTTTTATAGATATTTTTTATTCAACATTGCCATTTTTTTCAAATTTATTCTATTTATTTGTATTTTAGTTAATTGTTAAAGTAATTATTATAAAATTCTATTTATTTGCACAATGCTATACTCAGAATTTTTCTTTAAAAAAAATGGTTAGCCCATAATGAATTTTGAGCATCTATTGATTCTATTCTAATATTCATTTGTTAATACGGTATGTTATTGTAATCAAACTTGAAGTACTCTGGAAAATAATTTAAAAACATTCTTATATCATAGGGGTATAATTGTAATTGACACAAATTACCATTTCTTTCCTTCCATTTTTCCAAGCTCATACTCTATTTGATTGATCTTGGGTTTGGGTTTTAACACGCTGTTCTTCTATTTTAGAGTTCCAAAATTCTCTTAGATCTTCCATTTGACATTTTTTGTATTTTTCAACTTTTTATGATACTGTGTTCATCATCGTGAACATAAAGTCCTCTTCATTATGTTTGCCTGAAAATATGATAATTAGGTGGCTTTTGGGACTGGATTTCTTACTTAACCAAAAAATAAAAAGAAGAGTTATTTTTATTTTCTTTCCTATGTTTTGAAACTTGCAGAATGCATTCCATGTAGAGATATCAAACATAGCCTAACTCATAAAGCTTTGGCTCACAAGCCTAATGAACTGAGCCCGTCTCATTTTCTTAACAAGCTTGAAAGTGAACCCAGGCTTGGTTTGCTAGCAAAAGATTAGTCAAGGTATGCTGAGCACAAGCTACTTGCTTGAAGCTTGGCTCATTTCAGCCATATGAAGTCTCTCTTTTTGTCCTGAATATATAATCCTATGTCCAAGCATGATATTGACCAATCAAATCTTTCATTAATGATGAAACATTGGCAGGGTGCGGAATGCTTTTAAGTGTATGAGTTGTAACTTAATTATCCTTTTATAATTGAGCTGAGAGGGCCTTCATAGCTCATCCTAGGGCAGTTATGCAAACTTCTCTGCTACTTAAGTCTTGGATAAATGAAATGGTTCACCTATTGTAGGTTGCAAAAGCATTGATGGAAGTATTTGCTGAAATGATATTCATCCATGGTTTCATTCATGGAGATCCTCACCCTGGTAATATATTAGTTTCTCCAGAAGGTCGGAATGGCTTTTGTTTGGGTATGTCCTGATTGATGATTAAATATCTATTAATTTTATCTGAGATAAAAAAATGTTGTGTATGAGATTTCTTATCATTCTCTTTGTCATACATAAATGGTACAGTTCTTTTAGATCATGGAATCTACAGACAACTGGATGAAGGATTTAGAATTGACTATTGTGAACTTTGGAAGGCTTTAATTCTTCTGGACGAAAATAAAATACAACAGCTAGGTGAACGATTTGGTGTTGGAAAGTACTTTAAATACTTGCCTCTCATTTTCACTGGAAGAACTATTGACAGGTGATTATTTATTGTCCTTTTAGTTCGTTCAAAGAGTATTTTACTGGTCAATTAGAGTCTTGATGAAAGATGTGACTTTTGACATCACTCAGTTCTACACCTCAGGTAATGATTTGTGATGATGATTCATAGATTGCCTTGCAAAGTGTAAAAACTAAGTAAAATCAATTAAATAAAAACAATTAATACCAGGGAGGAAGTTAGATTAAATATTTACAGAATAAAATAGTGGTATTCAAGTGCTTTTGATAGTTTTAAACCTACGATGACCAAAATGTCAGGATTCACCATAATGTAATTCATTTGTAAACCTTATCAAGCATGTCAGCTATATCGAACTTTATATTAAGATTCTGCACACGTACGAAATTTATCATGACCAACTTGCCTCTTCTTCAAAAATGTTTAGTTCTAATCTGTTTGTATTATGTTTTACAAGTAATGTAACTTTTTTTGAGAAAATTAAAAGTATAAATACAAATTGTGAAACACGTAATCCCCTGAACAAATTACAACCAAAAATTCAAGAAACCAGTAAAGTCCAAAATGAATCATAAAGAAAACTGCCTATAATCTACATTCAGTCGTATAAACATTTTATACAAATGGACTTTAAAGAGTTTCTATTGAGCCTTTGTGGCATTAAATTTGCGATCATTTATCTCTCGCCAATCCACATAACACAAAGATTATCAACTGTCAGAAATCTACCCAAAGGCTGTCCATCCACTAAAAGTAACTTCCCATGGTACCTTTGCAGACCAACTACTCTTCCACAGAAATCCTAGCATTCTAGGCATTCTAATTACCTCATAAAACAAACAAATTGTAACCTTCAAATTTTTAGGGAGCCTGCAACAGATACTATCAACATCACAACTCAATGGAAGATTAAAGTAGCACTCAATCATGAAACTGTCTCAAAGACCCAGTATTCCAAGCTGATCCCCTACTCTAATCACTCCAATAGGCAAGGCAATTGGACCTTATTTATCCATAGCTCTCTCTAAGAAGTTCAGAATCCTATCCTTTAAAGCCTTATCACCACACCACGTCATACTAGAGTTGAAACCCACTATCATCTCCTAGCTTAAAACAGATGAGTCTCAGGAGGAACGCCAGCGTGCCTTTGATAACCTGTCTCCAAAGATGATCATGTACCTCCTCATAACGCCATTTCCTTTTTCATAATAAGGTTTGATTAAAAGTTCCCAACTTGTGAATACCCAAGCCACCAACTTGTACAGAACATACCATATTCTATTATACTAGATGGTTGAATTCATCTCCATCAAAAAAATCCCGCTTCCCCGCCCCAACCCCACCCCCCCCCCCCCCAAGGAAATGAAAAAAGAAGCAATCCTGCTACAACATTCCAATCATCTAGTCACTGAGATTGAGACAGTGGATAAAGAGACAATATTACACAAAATACTTTTTATTAGTAGCCTTTTCTCAATACAATTTTTTTGGTTCTTAGTTAGAGACAGATGTTGGCTTAATTGCCCCGTATACTTTTCTTTCACATATAAATTCTTGAAATTCAAATTGATAATCTGTTTTTTGGTGACCTCATGGAAACTACCATCATAAATTTTTCCCTAGATACAGTAATTTATACTTTCTTTCTTTTTTGCCCCCTTTGTTTATACTAATGGAAATGTTCTGGAACTCCTCTTTTCAGTCCTTTTTCCTTTTTCTTGCTGGATGTTTCATTTGTCCTTTAGTGGTCCTTTAAACAGTTACAACAGCTATCTCATGTAACTTTTGTGGCTTGATAGTAAATCAACTCTTTTGGGGGGAATGTCTATTGAAGAGAAAAGGAATTTAAAGCAGGAGTTGAAGTCTCTGAAGATGGAGGACATATCTTCATTTATGGAATCTCTGCCTCCAGAATTTTCCAGAATATTGCGTACAGAGTAAGAAGGGCTCAGTAATTATATAAGATGCTAACTAATTTCTAGCAAAGAAGAGGGATAAAGGGGAAATGATGAAATAAAGAAATAAAAATGCTGACTGATAGTTTCCACATCGTTTGTTCTTTCTTTCAGTGGGCTACTGAGATCTATCATTAGCAGGTTGGGTGCTTCACAACAGGTTAGGTTGCTAGCCTATGCCAAATATGCATTGTATGGTCTTTCTCCAAAGTTGAAGCCTCAATCTGGTAAGCTTACAAAATGCACAATTCTAATCTTGAACTTCTTTTTTTCTGTTTCTTTTTTCCTAGTTTTGAGAAAAAAATTGGCTTATTAACAAGGAACTGATTTCTTATAATATCTGGAAATACAACGAATAGATAGAAAGGGAAATTTGCTCAGTACTGAAATCTGCTGCAGGATAGTGTACTCAGCAACTAGAAGTTACTGTTGTGTAATGAAAAATGTGTTTTAGGTTTTTTTTAATTAATTAAATTACAGTACAAATTACTAGCTTGCCTCTATTACTAATGCATTACTTGTAACACTGCCCTTCAAGCTGGGACAATATATTATCTAATCCCAGTTTATTACATAACAAATTCAAATGAGCTTCACACAAGGGTTTAGTAAACAAATCCAAATGAGGTAGCAATTACACCACTTTTCTGTTTTTCTTGGACAAGATGATGATTTACCTCTATATGCATGTTTACTTATGTAATACAGGATTAGAAGCAATATGGATCATTGCCTGATTATCACTACACATGGCCATATTTCCTCCAGAAAATCAACATAAGTTCACACAATGTATGAGGCATGGCCCAATACTCATCTTATGTTAGGTTGGGACACAATACCCTACTTCTTGCTTTTCCAAGTGGTCAGGTTTCCCTCTACAAAGTACAATATCCAGCAGTAGATCATCTACCTGAGGATGACCTTGCTCAATCTGAATCTGTAAATGCTTCTACCCTTAAATGACCATATAGCTCTATATGAAAGTCCATGACCAGAATATGCTTTAAGATATTTCACAATGCAAAGAGACTAGGAGCTGTCATATATAATAATAAAAAAAACAACAAAAACTAGGAGTTGTCACATACTGACTCACAACACTAGCAGTAAACTATGTCTAGTTGAGTGATGGGGAGATAGTTTAGCTTGCCACGACAATATTTCCTAGGATTAGATAACAACTGCCTCTAATCCATGTACAGGTTGAATTTGGGATCCATAGGAGTCTCTACAGATTCAGAACTTAACACATGTTTCTTTCAAAATATCCAAATATTTCCTTTATGACAAATTAATCCCTCCTTTAGATCGTGCTACCTCAATACTCAAGAAATATCGTAACATACCCAAATTCTTAGTTCAAAACGAGGTTTGGAAAAATGCCTTCAACACATTAATTCCCTTCCTATCATCACCAGTAATAATTATGTCATCAACATAAAACTATTCATATGATCTTTCCTCTCTTAGAGGTATGAGAGAATACAATGTAATCAAATTAACGACACAGTTCAAACCTGACTACTGCTTCACTGAATTTAACAAATTAAGTTTCAGGAGATTGCCTAAGGAGTAAGGACATAAATGGCTCTATGCAGTTGACACGCCTTACCAGACTCCCCCTAAACAACAAACCCTGGTGGTTGTTCCATATAGACTTCTTCATGTAATTCACCCTGTAAAATTGCTTCTTCTTCTTTTTTTTATTTCTTTTATCTAAATGAAACAATGGCCAACCAAGATTAGTAGCTAATGATATGAAAATTCATACACAATAATTTCAGCAATAGGAGAAAATGTCTCTAAGTATTCCTTTTGCAACCCGTCAAGCTTTCAAATGCTCAATAGATCCATCTGATAAGTACTTCACAGTGTATACCCATCAACAACTAATAATAGATTTTCTTGATGGAAGAGTAGCTAAATCCCAAGTATCATTCTAATGGAGTGCTGACATCTCTTCTTCCATGGCTGTCCTTAAGTCTGGAATAGACGAAGCCTCCTAAATAGACTGGAGAATAGCCATAGAAGACATGGAAGTGGTAAAAGCTCAAAGAGATGGAGATAAATTTGTCATACAATACAAACTTGGAAATAGGATGAGAAGTACAGGTATGCCAACCCTATGCAAAGCAATGGGAAGAGAATTAAGTGCGGGAGTGGATCTCAAGACAAGGAGTCAGTAGGAGGTGGTGGCCAATGAATGCATAAATATTGATACGGGTATGGGTATGGGTACAATACATGGATACAATGTTTCTTGAAAAGCCTAGGGTGTGATATGTTGGGGATACATGTAGTAATTACTTATTAAATATTTTTTTATTTTTATATATAGTTTTATATATTGTTAAGCATTTATTTTTTATATATTGTTAATCATATATCAATTTAAATATAAATAAATATTCTTACAAGTTTGGACTATCTCTCATTATTGGGCTTGGGTTACAACAGTATCCAAGCTGTAATATAGGCGTATCCTGGACGTATTGCCCTAAAAAAAAAAAAAGACTATCTGGTATGATGCATATCGGATATGGGTATGTGAGCAAAAATGAAGCATCTATGCATTCTAGGGTGACATCAACACAAACAAATTGAAGGCAAAGAGTAGGGTAATATCACTTGTATGATTGTATCCCTTCTGAATATGAAGAAACCTAAGAAAATTACACTTAAAAGATCTAGGAGCAAGTTTTTACAGAGTGGAATCTTTAAAAGGGGTCTATGGAATTATATGGGTGCTTGTCCCTATGTTGACTCTTGTATTAGGAATCACAATAGGCGTACTAGTAATTGTATGGTTAGAAAGAGAAATATCCGCAGGGCTACAACAATGTATTGGACCCGAATATTCCGGTTATCACCCCCTAGGCCCAAGATGTGAACATAATATACACGCATAAATGTGTTTTGTAGATTCTTAAGACAGTATGCACCTCTCACTAATGTATTACTTAACAGTTAGGAAATTAGGCTAAGCCAGAAATATTTTTTAAATCCTGTGGGCCTTTTAAACCAGATGGCTGGACCAAAAGTTTGCAAGCATAGTTTTTTTTATGTCATACGATTAACTCTTATTTGTTTCTGTTATTATTTTTTGTTGTGCTTCAGACTATGGTGTAAAAGTTGTATTATCCAGATTGAAGACAAATGTTAGTTATCTTCAGTTAAGGCTTGTTCTTGGTAAGATTGCATTTACTTTAGTACTTATTTGATGCCCATCTAATCATAATAACCGCAGTGACTTTATTATTGATTGATTTTTTTAGAGATATTGGAGCTGCTATCTTTGATGGAGAATGTCAGGCATTTTCTCCGTGTCTTGTCTAAAAGGTTTGTTGGTGCAATGAGGAGAATCCTAACACTTTCTTTGAGCATTGAATTCAAGCCAAATTGAAAAGTTCTTTATCTTTTTTTTATCTTTTTTTTCCTTCTTTTTTGATAAGTGAGTTTTGGCCCCAAGTAAATTGTGTTACCCCTTAGGATTGCCAATTTGAAGATTTCTTGTAATGTTGTCCTGAATGTTCAACATCTTACGGTCTTAAACGGAGCTCTAGCGCATGTAACCTTGGTCTGAGGGGTATTCTAAAACTGCAGACGTGGATGTTGTTATTGTTGGCTTTGACTGTTATATAGACTTTGAGTTCTGATACATGTGAGAAAATTATTCTTTTCTGGTTACAGTCTAAAGACCAATCTGAGATTTTGGGAGGCCACCTTTATGGTCATGTTTTAACCTAGGGAGCCGTTTTCAGGTCTAATTTGCCAGTTAATGTGGGTGTTATCCAAACAATGTGATTTTTGTATTTACTCAGTATTGAGTCTGCTTGTTTTTCATTTAAATACACTACAATGCTTGCAAAACCAAATATGGGATATTATTCTCTTAATTTATTGTGATTTGTAGTAATAGTGTAAATGTGTGAAATAGAGTAGCTCGAAATAGAAACACAAATGTGAAGGTAGTTTTTCCGTGCTTAAATCATACTTGCTTTTATATGATTAAGAACGAATAGTTTGCGTTGTTATGTTATTGTAGTGATAAAATTTCGGTGAATATGACTGCACTTTATTGAAATTGTTGTCAATGCAAAAACACATAAAAGCAAAGAAATAAAAATAATGCTACAAACATAAACTATTTTACAAATATTTTTACAAACTATTGATGTGGTGGGTGATTATTGGTAAGTTAAAATATGATGTTAGTAGCAGGCCCAAACGAGAACTAGTAAGAATTTTTCACATCAACAGTTTATAAAAAAGTTCGTAAAATAGTTTGTGTCTGTAGAATTACTCAAGAAATAAAATCCTAAAATAATGAAAATTAAAACTTGACCTCCAGTTTTTGTCAGGAAATTGAAATCTTCTGCTCCAAATAAAAAGATATTTTAAATACTTGACCATCTTCAAAATTTGGTTAGAATTATTTCCCACAATCATGCTTTAGAATTTCTTCTAATTATTTGCCACAATTATTAATTAAGAATTGCTTTTTTTCACCCTTCAACTAGTTTGCAATATAACCAATAAAGGATTAAAGAAAAGAGTTCGAATTTAGTAAGGATGAGGTGTAAAACTCAGGTATTACACCATCTAATAAGAAATTGTTACATTGACATTTTACTTAAATTTCAATACATCCTATCACAACTAATAATATCTCAATAAACTTTCAATTTAGTTGGATTTATATATGGGTATTAAAATTGGAGCAAAGCGCTTGAGAGCGAATGAAGCTTCAGAGGAAGAGAGCAACCGGGCTCCTAAGCGCCTCTGTGAACCAGTCAACTCGGGTCTAGCTAGCGCTGTCTTTGGGACAGTTTAACTTGACTGCACTTTTCGGTGCTTGTTGGGATCTTGGGCTTATCTTGCTTTTGTTAGTTTTGTCTTCTTGAAAAGGGAGTTCAACAGGATAGTTTATAAGTTTTTAGCTGGCTGGTGTGTATAAGCTTTTTAGGTTTGGGAGGGTCCTTCTTGGTTTGTTGTTCCTGCGCTGGCAGGTTAGTAGCTAGAGGTCTCTTTTCTTCTTGTCTTTCCTGTTGTATTTCAATTTCTTGAAGCAATGAATCTTTGTTCCCCTTCAAACAAAAAAAGGTGTGGTTGTACTTATTCTTAGATATATGATAAGATGATGTGGTATGCTAGGATTAGAGGGGTAAAACATAGGTTTTACATTACATCCTTACAGAATTTAATCTCTAAAGAAAATATTAACTCTAGAAAAATTAATAGATGGTGTAGCAATAGTCTTTAGGAAATCAATTGGATTTTGGGAATTTTGGGCTCACCATCACATTCAGCTTTAATTGGTCTTCCACAATAATCTCCATTTTATGATTTTCAGCAATTTCCTAAATTAGCTCCATTTTCATCTCTTTAACCACCACATCAATTTCTTCAGTAGAATTATCTTCAAGTTTCAATTTGTCAAATTGTTGTAAGACTTGATTTTGTTTCAACCACTTAAAATTTTTCTTCAAAGCTTGGTTCTATACTGTTGATTCCCAATTTTATATCTTCTCTTGATTGTTGAATGCAAAATTCATCAATATAATTCGAGTATGAACTTATTGACCTATAATTTTGCTTTGTATATGACACAATTACATCATAAAAAAAGAGAGGGAAAAACTCAATTGTAAGCATCTTTGACAATGAACAAATTTTGTCTTTACCTAATCAGATTCTATGATATTGTATTCATTCTCACCAATCTAGGTTATATCAACTAAGTTTATACAAAGAAAATTTAACCTTTCTCTCCTTAGGATTATCCATATAATCAAAAAAAATCCTCTAAATCAAGTCTTAAGGAATTCTTCTTTATAAAAACAGACATTAAATTTTACAATTCTTCCCAAAAAAAACAAAAAAAAAATCTATAATCATTATAAATTTCATGAAAGGAGCTGTGATTACCAATAAACTGATTGTGAGTCATATTTCGTTATTGTTATCCTTCTTGTTATTCAATTCAAATCTAACTTGAAGAGCATGTCTCAACTCTCATTGAGTTCACAAGTCATCTTCTCACCATTAGTTTGAATTGCCATCCAGAAGGCTTACACTTTCACTGTTGTCTTTCACTATTTCAGGATACTAACAAAATTCTTATACAAATTGACTCAGAATAGTAAGCGTGAAAGGACTAGATCTTGTTTTAGCACAACGAAACCCTTAAATTTATAAGGGATTTCTTGATTCCACAAGGAAAACCTAGAATCCACACACACATCTAATATATATATATATATATAGTTTTATTTGGAAATAATCCCAATTGACCATAATAGGATTCTAATTTGACTAGAAAAGCCTTTAAAAACACCTAAAATCAAGAAAATAAAATGCTAAATCCTAAAATAACAAAAACTACATAAAAATAAGTTTAAAAATTAACAAATAATTAAAATTGAATAATGTTACAGCCACGAATTATTTTACAATATTTTTACAAAATGTTGATGAGCTAATGTCTTATTGGTTTTCATCTAAGTCCACCATTAATATCAATTTATCATTTACTAATAATCACCCATCATATCAACAGTTTGTAAAAAATTTTATAAAATAGTTTGTATCTCTAGCATTATTCATAAAAATTAAACCTCATATTCTATCCCACGTCAGATTGGCACTATTATGATCAAAGTTAGTCGAGACTCGAGATGGTTCACTCATCATGTAAGAGGCAGCACCTGTTAAAGGATTATAGGGATTGATCATGGATGCATGTAACCGGTGAAATTAAGAGAGTTCATATAGTGGACCCAATTATGATGTCAGGTGTGATGTCAAAAAATATGTTGAAAGGGAACGGTAGCCCGGGGCAGTAATTGTAAGACCCTTTTTTTTTTATAACCAAATGTAAGACACATTTTAAAGTGAATATAAGTTTGATTTCAAGCTCGTTACAAAAGTCATAATTTTTTTTTTTTAAAAAAAGGCAGATAACAAAATGTCATTATTGCTGGGGTATCACTTGATCCCTAGACAAGACATGCTTAAAAGTTTTATTATACAGAATCTTCTGATAGCAACTCTATAATCTATATGTTGGATCACAATTTTGGGATTTCTATCACCTCGTACTCATGGGAGATCCTGAGAGGTGATTGCTTTGACACAGGTCTATCTTCTGACCACAACTCCAAATTAACTGTCCCAAATCCCCAATGGAGGAGACACTTGAAAACCTCTTTGACATTAAACCGATTGACTAGCCCCAAGCCCAGACATTTATCAGTAAGTATCCATTCACCTGAAACAACGGCAATAGAAAGTTAGAAACCAACTTTTGATCAATGTGATAGGAAAATAATTTCTATAAACTGACTTAACTAATAAACAAGTCAGGCCCAATAATAGGGTTTTTCACAGTTTCTTAAGGGTTGCCTCAGCCTTAAAAAAGCTGAATAGTGCTTTAGCTTTCTGCCAATTTTGTGTAGTGGCTACTTTTTTGGTGGCTTTTTGAGAAGTCCTAGGATAGCTTTTAAAAGTAGTTGCAGCTTCTTATAAAAAATGTGAACTGAGAAAATATATTTCAGAGAAGAGAAAGAAATAACTTATAAAACTTGTATCAGCAATCTTTGGATATATGACAGTAATGGCAGTCACTAACTACAGATTGAATTGGTCATACCTTAAAATGTGTAAAGAGCATTTATATAGAAGGATTTCTACAATACCCAGTATGATTTACAGATATTCAGTGAATATGTAGTTTATGCTCATTTTATACCAGTTTCTTCTCTATTGTTGAGTGGATCAAATTCGTTGCTGTTCATCCACTGTAATCTTAGATATTTTTGGGCCAGTAATCTAGGATTAATCGTGGGACATATAATTATGACACTTGGAAACAAAGTGCATATCTTGTCTCAGTTCCATCAACCGAGTAATGAGTTTCTACAATGGTAAGCATAGAGCATAGCTAATATTTTCAAACCAAGCATTATCAATTTCTGACATAATAATTATACATGTTACTAAGTGTAACGATATTCCTGAGAGTAAGTCCTAACTCTTAGGGTTTTCTTTTTTATATGTATAAGAAAAATAAAAGGCTTTAGGTTTGTAAATACCATACTTTGTCTAGATCTGCATAATTGACTCATCCTTACTTCAAGACCCTCTAATGATTCAAGTCTACAGCCGAACAAAGCAGCCAATGTGCTGTTCCTTCTTCAAGCTCTAAGCACTTTCTAAGACTTGAAATTCATATTTTGATTTCTTCATCCAGATCCAAGCATCCGCACCCAATTTGATGACTCTTGTCCACAATGGAGACAGATAAAAACTACAACTGACATCTTTTCTTCAAGTTATTAGTCTAATATTTCTGGCAACACAGCTTTATTCAGAAACTTAACAACAACAAAGCTTTAGCCCCAAATCCTTGGATCAACTATAGATCCTCAACAAACTAATCACTGTTGGCGACATGTATTCTTCTTTGTCATTCTATCCCATTCAACATCATATTTTGCATCACCATTTTAATTAACATGTCCTTTCTACTACTTCTAACAACATTAGTTTAGAACTTTCTCTACCTCTTTTCGTTACCCAACTTAAATCAAGAGACTCTTTCACATTGGTGTATTAATCACTCTGTTTTGCACATGACCAAACAATCTCTAGTGACTGTCCCTCATCTTTTCATCAATAAATGTGATCACTTTCTTTAAATGAATTTCTTCACTTCGTATCCTATGTTTCTTTATATTTCCAATATCTTAACATTCTCAGTTCGGGTACTTTTATTTGATGACACGACCTGTTACTTCTTATTTATTAACTTTTTTTTATAAGTAACCTGTTACTTCTTAATAGTTCTATATTCAATACCGCAGAACATAATTGATCTTATAACACTCTTAAAAAACTTTGTACTTAATTTAGTGGGAATTTTACTATCACACAATTCTCCAAATATGTTGCCCCACTTCATCCACCATGCCCTGATCCTATGATTCACATTTCCTTCAATCTATCCATCTTTATGAATTACAAATTCAACATATCAAAACACTCACTCTTTGGTATCTCTTGACCGTCCAATTTTACAACTTTTTCATCTTTATTTCTACTTTTACCAAACTTACATAAGTGACATTGTCTCTACATCTAGGTGAACTTGTATAGTTCACTCACTTTTCCCTATGCTGCTGGGACCTCCACCACCAAGTCTTTTTGGTCAATGACTCAATATCACACACCCTTTATATTCTCCAATAACTTCTTTAGGCACTCTTTTAATACAACTGGCTATTTCATTCCACGTCCTATCAAAATTTTCATCTAGGTCTCACTTGCTTTCTATCATTTTATCTTTAAACACAGCTTGTTTCTCTCCCTTCAAACCCCACCACCTAATTCTTGTGTTACTCTTTCTAATATCTCTTCTTTTCAATCTTCTAATACAAATATCTAGTACCACCAATCTAAGTTTGAGTGGTTATACTCTCTCCTAGTATCATCTTGCATTATTTACAATATATACTATCAACTTTTTAAGGATGAAATCTATTTGACCAATGTTTGTCCCTCTTTTGAAAGTAATTAAGTGTGAATCCATTTTCTTAAAGCAAGTGTTTGCAAATATAAGATTATACGTTGTTGCAAATTCTATCCCCATTTCTATTTGTCTTTTATTGTATACCATTGTTTTTTTTTTTTGATAAGTAAAAAGATGTATATTCAAAGAGCTACCTCATGAAAAACAAAAGGTAGAGCAAGAAGTACAGAGAAGGAAACAAACAACAAGAAAAGACAACAAAACAAACATAAGCCAACAAAAGAACTAAGTATAGAGCAGAGAATTAAGGAACAAAGGGAGAGAGTCGCTAGAGGTGATTCCCCAAGCCCTAGTCCAATCAAAAAGAGAACCACTAAAGAAAGCGAGCAACTGATTATCGGATTTGTCCGTATCCTCAAAGGTTTGCCAATTCCGCTCCCTCCAGATACACCACATAAGGCACAAAGGAGCTAAATTCCAAATGCTAGAAGAGTGCTTTCCAAACCAATTCCACCAACCAAAAAGCGTATCTGCAACCGATCTTGGCAAAACCCAAGAGATCCCAAAAGTTCTAAAAACCAAGCTCCACAGCTGAAAAGCTTTTTCACAATGGAGAAGCAAATGGTTCACCGTCTCCCCGTTACTACGACACATAATGCACCGGTCAACAAAAACAACTCCTCTACGCCTCAGAATGTCCCCTGTAAGAATCTTCTCCCAAGTTGCAGTCCAAACAAAGAAAGAGACGCGCGGAGGAGCCTTAACCTTCCAAATACCTTTCCAAGGAAAGATAATAGGCAAAGGACAACGAAGCTTGTTGTAGAAAGAGCGGATGTCAAAATCCCCCTTCTTTGTCAACTTCCACCTCATACGGTCTCCGAGCTCAGATCGAGGTAAATTAGAACCCAAGGTACGAAGGAATTCATCCACCTCACCCATCTCCCAATCATTTGGATCCCTTAATAAGCGAACATTCCAGCTTCTCCGAGCCTCCATCCCCAACCTTTCGAGAGACAAGGCCACCGATGCCTCTCTATTAGAAGCAATCCCATACACTAATGGGAAGGATCGATGGAGTGGTAAGTCCCCACACCACCTATCTGTCCAAAACTTCACTCTATCCCCCACCCCTACCTCAAACTGAATGCATTTACTAAACACCTCCCAACCTTTTCGAATACTTCTCCATAAACCACACCCATAGGCACCCCTACCCAGCTTAGAAGACCAACCCCCCCCACTCTTCCCTGAACTTCGAAACTACAACCCTCCTCCAAAGACGAGTCTCCTCAACCCCAAACCGCCATAACCATTTTCCTAGTAAGGCTTTATTGAAAGTGGTTATTTTCCTTACACCCAGACCACCGTTCGCCTTAGGAGCACACACCTTATCCCACCCCACCGAGTGAGCCTTCGAATCCCCCCACAAGAAGTCCCTTTGCATCTTCTCAATCTTATTCGCCACATGTGATGGGATGGTAAAAAGAGACAAATAATAAGTAGGAAGGCTAGCTAGCGTACTCTTAAGTAACGTCAGTCTTCCACCTTTCGACAAATACAGCTTCTTCCACCCAGCCAGCTTCCGCTTAATTTTCTCCAAAATAGGATTCCAAATAGAGGGAGACTTATGAGGAGCCCCTAACGGCATACCTAGATAGGTCATAGGCAAAGTCCCAATCCTACAACCCAGAATCTCTGCCAAGGCATGCACATTATTAACCTCTCCTATTGGAACCATCTCGCTTTTCAGGACATTAACCTTCAAACCTGTCACAGCCTGAAAACAAAGGAGAAGCATCCGAACGTGAAGGATCTGCTCCACTTCCGCATCACAAAAAAGAATAGTATCATCCGCAAACAGAAGATGAGAGACACATTCCCCTTCACCCCGTCTACCATCTGCCTTAAAACCCCTGATCAAACCAGCACCTTCAACTCTTTTCAACATTCTGCTTAAAACCTTCATAATAACCAGAAACAACATAGGAGATAGCGGGTCCCCTTGTCTCAGACCCCTCGTGCTCCTAAAAAAGTCAACTGGAGTCCCATTAACCAAAATAGAGAATTGAACAGTTGAAATACAAGTCCGGATCCATCTACACCACTTCTCCCCAAAGCCCATTCTCTTCAAGAGATCTAGCAAAGCCTCCCAATTCACGTGATCATAAGCTTTCTCGATATCAAGCTTACAAATAACCCCCGGAGTCTTACTCTTAACTCGGCTATCAACACACTCATTAGCAATAAGAACTGAGTCAAGAATTTGTCTACCTCCCACAAAACTATTCTGGGACTCAGAGATCAGTTGGTCTAAAACCATCTTCAAACGATTTGCCAAAACCTTAGACAAGATCTTGTACAAGCTCCCCACCAAGCTAATAGGCCTGAAATCTCGGATATTGGAAGCATCATTCTTCTTAGGAATTAAGGCTATGAAAGTAGCGTTCAGAGATTTCTCAAACTTACTGTGAAGATAGAACTCCTCAAAAACTGCTAGAACATCTCTTTCCACCACTCTCCAACAATGGTGAAAGAAGGCCATAGAAAAACCATCTGGACCTGGGGCTTTATCCCTAGCCAACTCATTAACAGCTAGAAGAATCTCCTCCTTCTCAAACCTCCTTTCAAGCCAGCACCTCTCCGACCTAACTATCTGATCAAACTCCAAACCTTCCGCAAAAGGCCTTCACTCCTCTGTCTCCTGATACAAATTTTTATAAAATTGAACCACTTGAGTAACCACCTCAGACTCCTCCTCATGAACCACCCCATCCATCTCCAAAATGCTTAGATGGTTAAACCTTCTACGGAAATTACCCATCTTATGGAAGAATTTAGTATTATTATCTCCTTCCTTAATCCATAACATTCTTGATTTCTGTCTCCATGAGATTTCTTCCAAAGAGAGAAGACTCTCTACTTCGGATCTCACCACAATTCTCTCGCATGTCTCTGCATCAGAGAGGCCAAACTCCCCTTCCTTGGCATCAAGCAATTTCAAAGCCTCTAATAATTGAGACTTTTTGCGTCCGACATGACCAAACTCCGAACGGTTCCACTGAATGATATCTTCTTTCAAGGCCTTCAATTTTTTGGCAAACACAAAGCTAGGAGTACCAGAGAAAGAATGCCGATTCCACCAAGAGTGAACTCTATCAATGAACCCGTCCGTCTTTAACCACATATTCTCAAACCTAAACGGACTTTTCCCCCTCGCCATTCCTCCTACCTCCACCAGAATTGGAAAATGATCTGAAACAGGACGAGGTAAAATCCGCTGGATCACATCCGGGTATTGCTCTTCCCAATCGTGAGACACCAACACTCTGTCTATCCTAGACATCGAAGGCTGATCGGAGCCGCTAGACCAGGTAAAACTCCCTCCCTCCAAAGGCAAATCAATCAAATTAAGATCCTCAATGAACTCCGAAAAAAGTTCCATAGCCGGAGTAAGACGGGAATTACCCGACCATTCACTCGGGAAACGAACAATATTAAAATCCCCAATGTAACACCAAGGGACGTTCCAATATTGCTGAATACCAACCAACTTGTCCCACATAAGTCCCCTCGCATTATTATCAATTGGGCCATAAACCCCAGAACACGCCCAGGTAAAGCCATCCCCCACCCCTTTCCACAGAACAGACACAGAAAAGGAACCCAGTAGAAAGTCCAACCTCTCCAAGACCCTCTTATCCCACATCAGCAAAACCCCACCCGCCGTCTAGACAGCATCTAAAGCCACCCAATCCACAAAAGGACAGCTCCACAAGCTGCCAACCATTTGTTTGTCCAAGCCAGAAAGCTTAGTCTCTTGAAGGCAAATTACATCACTGCCACTCACGCAATAAATTTTTCACAACTGACCGTTTCCGACAATCATTCAAACCCCTAACATTCCAAGAAAGAATTTTTAAATTCATAAAGACATGAAAATCCCAACTGATGAATTAGCTCAGCAACCTACACTCTACTTGCCATCATAGTTAACCGAAGATTGAAAGTTCCTCAGCTCTCTCTTCCCTCTATTCTTTTTAATGAGAGCTTTTCTAGGAATTGCAACTTTCCTGTTCAACACTTTGACATCTTCCATCTCCTTCTCAATCTTTTGTAACAAAGCAATACATAACTTCTCATGTCGACTCAGAGGAAGCCCCACCAGCTTACTAAAACCAGGAAGTCTGTTCTTCACCCAACTAGAAATATCTAACGTATCCACACACTCCAATGCCTCATAATCACAGTCCAACTCAGCTGACAAAGGCAGCCCAAAGGGAGTGATAGACCTCAGAGGGATTGATAAGCTATCCTCTCCTCCCAAACCCATATCTGAATTATTCAACTCTTCCACCACCAAAGCACTCTCCCCAGGGGCATCACCCACTGCCTTCGTGGGTATCACACCCAAACCCAAATCTGAATTGTTCAACTCTTCCACCACCAAAACTCCCTCCCCAGTGGCCTCACCCACTGCCTTCGTGTGAAACACATCCGAACCCATATCTGAGTTATCCAACTCTTCCACCACCAAAACTCCCTCCCCAGGGGCATCACCCACTGCCTTCATGGGTGTGTCCACAAACCCAGCCCTCGAAAAGCTCAAAAAGAAGCCAGAGAGGAAGAGAAAAGAAGAGAGAAGATCCACCGATGACCGTGAAATCGCCAGCTTAGACTTACCCAGTGTTAAAATGGGCTCATCGGAGCTACTTCCGGCAAAAGATGGGCCGTCGGCCACCGTCGGAGGCTGAGAACCCCGGCCCAGCACCACCGGCTCAAGATTGGAGCACTGGGAAAGAGCCATGGGGCTCGCCTCCTTCATCGGACTCTGGGTTGGTCTCTCTTCTCCAGACCGAGAACTCTCACCCACTTCAAAATGACTTGGACCAGAGCAAGTGGATTTAAAATAACCCACACCTGGGTCGGTCAGCAGTGGGCTTGTGGCAAGGCCCAAGACTTGTTCAGCCTATTTAGTTTCCCTTGCAACCCATTTAAGGGCCTTAGTGACTCCTATATTGCAATCCGAAGCCACTGCACGTGAATCCCCTCTGAAATTCATTTCTCCCACTTTGTTTCTGTCCCAGGAAACCCGCCTCCTCCCTATCACATCAACCTCCACGATAAGACCTCTTCCTGACCAGCAAGATCTCCTAGCATCACTCTTCTTCCTCTTTTCATAATCTTTTGAATTTAAACTGAAGCTTGGGAAACGTAACCTCCTGTCTGCCAGATATTGCTCACCAACCTCTGCCTCCACATTAATGCTCTGCTTCCTCCTGTCCCCTCTCACCACCTCCATCTTATCAGCCTTACCCACCGGAAAAACCCCCACCTTGGCACCTTGAAGTCTCAGATTCACCCCCTTCTTCTCATCCAGCTGCTTAAGGTGCTTTCTATCCTCTGTTCTTCCATGGAAGCCTTGCACAACTTCAGCAAAAGTTCTAGAGTTTTGAGCTTCCAAGTTATACCACTGCACCTGAGGAAAAAAACTTGGAAGACCAAAACCAGCCATCGCATAATGGGAAGGATTCAACAGCTTTCTTAGTTCAAGGCCAAAGGCCCTCCAACCAAACTTCTCTTTGCCTTCAGGGATAATAACTGACCTCCTACATCCACCCACTTTGAGTTCAGTCAGTAGCAAGAACTGACCAGAAGAGTTGATGCTCCTTTGGAGAGTAAAAGCAGTGTCCCCATCTCTAAAAATAAAAAACTGCTTGGAACTCTCCCCAACAACAAAGTCTTCAATATTATTCATCAGCCATATTGCTGCATTCTTACCCATGAAAACTGATCTCATAAAGAATCTGCCCCTCTCAAAGATCCGTAGCAAGAAGTAATGGCCCCCTTCCTCTACGCACTTAGTTTTCAGTAACCACACTATGCTTATTCTTCTCCTACAAATTGTCTCTATCATTTCCATGAGTTTCCCTGTTAAAAACTCTATATTCCAAGTTACAAAACAAATCTTATTTTCTTGAACTACATTCTTTTACCCTCACCCATACATAAAGTGCAAGAACCCTTGCCACTCACTACACCATGGCGTGATGTAATGTGCTGCTTACAGGGAATGCCCCAGCTAGACCTAGCTAACTCTTGCTCACTTTTCACTACATCCAAACTTCAAAGTCCGATGCAACGCTTTGTTAGCAAGGGACACCAACTTCTACCTAAAATGGACCCAATTATAAGAAAAGTTACCAATTTTTTATGTTGGCCTTCAACCTACCACAACTGTCCTTTTTCTAGACTTGGACTGGCTATGAGAAAAATAAAATTCCTTAAAGATTCAATTTAGGTTTGGAAATCCCAGCTTCAAACAATGCCATGCAAAAAGTAACTCCAGTATAAAATTTATAGGAGCTGGAAGACATCTACTCATGCATTTGTTTGTTTGATTAAAAGCTAGAGAATCACTCAATAGTTTTAAAAATTTAAAAAAAAAAAAAATCTAAAAACATAATTGGGAAAAAAACTCAGAACATTTTACATCAAAGCGTATGAAAAGAAATAACCAGATTTTGAAAGGAAAACATGTCCTCCATTTATTTTATTCCCAAAGAACTTTTCATACCCTCATCACAATAAAATAGCTTTAAGTTTTCACTATAATGGCATTGAAGATATTAAAAAAAAAAAAAAAAAATTTACCATTAGGAAGTAGATTCCCTTCATAAAACTGCTCCCCAGATTCTGGCCACACTTCATGCTTGGACCCATCAATGGAAGTAAATGACACAAACGATTCTGTTGGGTGCAAGAGACCAAATGTAGGGTGTACTCTCAAGCAAACAAGTCTACAACACAAAAGCAAAACCAAGAATTATGCATGAATTTAAAGACAGAAATAGAGTAAAAAAGATGAAGAGTCAAAGTTAGAATCATCAAGTATGATGAAAATTAAATGTATCAAAATCTTTCCATCTAAAAAGTTGGTTACAGTAAAGTGATAAGAAAAACTGCTAGCTAAGAGAGCTTTGTTGAATGACAATGCTGATTAAAAGCCAAACAAGAATAGGTTGCCAATTTTCTTCATAGATCTGTAATATTAATTTCACTTGGATTTTATTTATGAATTTAATTTTAATTGATTACATCGTATCTTTCATTCTTTGTTGTAATCCTTGAAACTCTACCTAAAGGCCCCAAAAATAGTGTCAGACACGCCCTTTGCAACTCTGTGTTGCATAGCTTGGTATCAGAGCAAACGTTGATCTAGTAAACTAGATCTTAACAACCAATCCACCATAACCCTTGACCCCAAACCCATGAAACCACCACAAACCCACCACCTATGACAATCCACGATCCAACAAGCCACCCATTGTTACCTCAGTCATCAGAAGCCTCAAATCACACAATCTAACAAGCCACCCATTGTGAACTCAGTCATCAGAAGCCTCAAATCACACAATCTGAACACCACAAGCTCAAGCCGCAACCATCAATAATAAAATCCAAACATCCAAGTTTGTCAAGCCCATCCAACACACTGAGAACCAGGTGAGACCTACCCACTCAACCAACCGTTAAAATTAAAAAATTAAAGAGAGAGACAAGAAGAAGAAGAAGAAGAAGAAGAAACTTCTACAACTGATGATAGCCATCAAGTTCAAACCCGAATTCTTGACAGTCCCAAACTGCCGACATCAATAAACCCACCAACTCACATTTGTTCTTCGACATCAATATATTTTGTAAAAAGTTTAGTTGTCATGGACCATGTAAACCTTCGTTTGTGATCAGTAGGATGGACTCAATTTTGAGTCTTCATTTATTAATTAAATTCGTTATTTTTATATATATAAAGGATCAAGATCAACTTGCTCATGAAGGAACTTTAACTAATGTTACACAACTTAATAAATTTTCAATGGATAAAAAAAGTTCAAATCTCACACCGCTATATCACATGTTCTCTATATTCTTAACACGCAAACCAAATTTTGTGCCAATTGGATGTTTTTCAATATTTTTTTGATAATGCTTAGTTTGAGAAAAGTTTGAATGTTACTTTCATCTCCTTAATTCCTAAAAAATCTGATGCAATGGAGGTAAGGGATCGACTTATTAGTTTAATTGGAGGGGGGGGGGGGGGGGGGGGGGGGGAGAGGGTTACAAAATTATTGCTAAAGTTTTATCTAACAAATTGAAAATGGTGCTTGGGGATATTGTTTATGAATCTCAAATGCTTTTGTCAAAGAAAGACAGATTTTAGATTCCATTCTTATTGCCAATGAATGCTTGGATAGTAGGCTGAAATCAGGAGTTCCTGGGGTGTTGTGTAAGCTGGATGTAGAGAAAGCATATGATCATGTGAATTGAGACTTCCTCATTTATATGTTGGATCGTTATGGTTTTCTTGAAAAATGGAGAAGATGGGTTTTCTTCTGCATCTCTACTGTTAAATTCTCCATTCTCATTAATGGAACTCCGCGTGGTTTCTTTGAAAGCTCTAGAGGTATAAGACAAGGTGATCCATTATCCCTTTTATTGTTTGTCATTGTTATGGATGCTTTTAGTAAAATGTTGGATAGGGCAGTGAGGGATGGGCTCATGTCTGGTATTAGGGTGGGTCCCACGGGTAACTCTTTGCAGGTGACCCATCTTTTCTTCGCTAATGATAACTTGGTCTTATGTGATGCTGATCTTGGTCAGATTCTGTTTCTCCAGCTGGTGCTGTTTTGGTTTGAAGTTGTTTCTGGGCTGAAAATTAATATGGGTAAGTCTGAATTGGTCCCTGTGGATGTGGTTCCAAATATAGCAGATATGGTGGATGTGCTAGGGTGCAAGCAAGGCTCCTTCTCGATGAAATATTTAGGTTTTCCGTTGGGTGCTAATGTCAGAGATAGTTCGATTTGGAATCCAATTATTGAGAAGATGGAGAGGAGGTTAGCAGGTTGGAAATGACTGTATCTCTCCAAATGAGGTAAAGTTACTCTTATTAAGAGTACTTTGTCCAATCTTCCAAGTTATTTTTCTGGTGGAGTTTGCAAACCATATTGAGAAATTTCAATGAAATTTTCTCTGGAGTGGTATGGGGGATGTTAAAAAACCTCGCCTAGTGAAATGGGCTATGGTTTGCGCACCTCTTCAATTTGAAGGTTTAGCTATTAGAAGTTTGAGAAGTTTTAATAAAACTTTGTTTGGAAAATGGTTATGGAGGTTTGGGAATGAGTGACAGGCCTTGTGGAGGAGAGTGATAGGGGCAAAGTGTGGTTGTGAAGGGGGAGGTTGGTGCTCTCTTCCCGATACTGGCCCTCATGGAGTGAGTTTGTGGAAGTCTATTAGCCGTGGTTGGCCATCTTTTGTTTGTGACATCCAATTTGAGGTTGGGGTAGAGTTTACTGTTAGATTTTGGCAGGACATATGGTGTGGGGATACTTCTTTGTGTGCACGCTATCTTAGACTTTTTTCTTTAAGTCGAAATAAGGAGGCCTATGTGGCTGATTTGATGAAGTTCCCGAATGGTGTTCTTTTCTGGGATCTAAATTTTAGAAGATACAGTGAAGATTGAGAATTGGAATCCTTTTACAGTTTAATGTCTAGAATATATGGAGCTTCTTTGAGAGGAGTTGGGGACGATAAGATGTGTTGGAAACTTGCTATGGGAAAAGGTTTTGCTATTTGTTCTTATTACCAGGTTCTGACAAAAAGTTTCGATTAGTCTTTTCCTTGAAAGATTGTTTGGAAGTCTAAGGTCCCTTCTAGAGTTGCTTTTTTTGTTTGGACTGCAACTTTGGGGAATATTTTGACTATTGATAATCTTAGGAAATGAAAGATTTTGATTTTGGATTGGTGTTGTATGTGTAAAAGAAATGGGGAATCAGTAGACCACACCTCCTTATCCATTGCCCTATTGCTTTTGATTTGTGGTTTATGGTGTTTACTTTGTTTGGCATTCACTAGGTTATGTCGAAAACAGTGGTGGAGCTGTTGGCTTGTTGGCAAGGAAAGTTTGGGAGGCATCGGAATGCTGCTATTTGGATGGCTATGCCCCATTGTTTGATGTGGTGCATTTGGCGGAAGAGGAATAACTAGCATTTTGAGGATTTAGAGAGATCAGTTTCAGATCTTAAACTCTTCTTCCTTAAGACTCTTCCGAATTGGGTTGCAATGTTAGGCTTTCATTCTTTTTCTTCAGTCCATGGTTTCATCGACTTTTGTACTTTATGCACTTGATTTGTTTTTGTCCTTGATGTATACTTCCTATATACTCAAGTGACACCCTTCTTCTTTTTAATATATATTTATTACTTATCAAAAAAAAAAAAATTAATCCAGAAACTCATCTTTTATGCATTATTTTAAAATACATAAACTTGAAATTCAAACATTTAAGGTAATCTTTTCTTTTTTTTTGGGGGGGGGGGGGGGGGGGTGGTTCAATCAAATCACCATTTCTTTTAACCTTTTGTACCCCCTAATGTTATATGATTGGCTGCTTAAAAAGGCTCATACAGCCCAACAGAAGCTCTGGCATATTGCACCAGGCAGCAAGATTTATGCAGGTTTGGGAGTCTCCGTCTTGTAACATGTGGATAATCATGGAGAACAAGTTGACCTTCAAATTCTAAACCTTTGAGATATGCATTCCTGTTCAACAACTACAGCACCACAACATCCACAATGAAATGCTATGCAAACTGCAAACTGTGCACATGCTATCACAAACTGGGTTATTAGAACCAGGCCACCATGACAGATCTAGCTTGTTAGTGGACACTTTGTTCCACATTGTTAGCTCACTTCCTGACAGTTAAAGCTTTTGGGTTTGATAGTCTCCAGCAAAGTATCAGTCTAAGTTTTTCAAAAGGTCTTGGGTCGCAAATAAAACAGAAACTCAAGACTTAGAGCTTCTGACCCTAACTGTTCCTAACTGTCGATCAGCACTTAAGGAAGACCCTAGAATGCCGATCAGCAGTCAGGGAGTTCCATTCGGCAGTTCTCTTCCTTCCACGAAGTGCCGATTGGAACTCCTTGCTCTGAGTGCTTACATTTTCACACAGCAGCTTCCCCTCACTCCCATGCAAGTGGTTCGGCCTTGAGTTGACAATCAAAGGCTTAGATGGATGTGATTTCAAGAGTGCACATAATTAGGGTTAGTTAATTACAAGTTAGTTATTACTAGATAGACTAGCTTGAGTTAGTTAGAATTTAAGCACACTTATCACATTAAACACGTGTAAATCCAAATGATCATATGTTAAATTAGTTAGCCAATAATCTTGAGCCAAGGCAGCCAATTAGATCAAAGCTAGTCATTTATAAATAAACTTGTAATTTCCATTTCATTCATCAAGTGGAATAATAGACTTGCTGTTGCTTTCACTATTGTAGTCTTGCTTGGAGATAGAGATTCCCTAGAAGCTATCTCATCTTGGAGAAGGTAACTCTCTCAAAAGAGTCACAACCCATTCGTCATTCTCATGCATAACCAAAACCCTAATCTCATCTTCAACAAATCCTAGCGTATTTCTCACCAAGAACCTTTATCAAATACTTAACCCACTATACCCCTAAGATCTAGGCAAATCCCTAAGGTCAAACACCTTAATCCAGCTGCCAAACCTTCAAGAACCAAAATGATAAATCAACACAAACCCTAAGTGCCTTCCATACACATTGTTGTTGCTTCTATTTCCATTTTCCTTTTCATGGTCAATTTTGGGACCATATGGGAGGTGGGGTGTTAGTGTGTGCTTGATTATACAATGTTAGCATACAATGTGATTAGGTGCATTACTAACAATGGACTGCAGAGTTCTGTCAAGGAGCTCTGTAAGGCTATAACAACAAACTTAAAAGACAAACAAGGTGTGCACATGAAAGCACGTAAATTTGACAATATTGTAGCAGCAATTGGATAACTGTTAGCACCAAGATCACCCAGGCAACATTGATCAAGTGACTTGGGAGGATAAATATGTCAAGCAATTCAATAGGGAAAAACATATGCATATTCACAATTCTCCATCAGAGTGTTAGAAACACTACCAACATTCTTGACAGGCCAAAAAGGAAAAGAGAAAAGACAGAAATTTTCACCTTGAAAACCCACCAGAACCAGCACCAACTTTACGGGCAACAATGCTAGAGTCAATTCGGAAAACCTTGGGATCATTCTTTGGAATATATATTTTCCGTTGAAGGGCCAATCCACCACCAATATCACCTTCTAACATAATTGATTCCTCCTCTCCTGCATGCTCAAGTTTACACCTACAAAGAAAGAAAACTTAAAGAATAAATGGAATTATACAAGTATTCCAAGGGGAAAAAAGAAAAAAAAGAAAAAAAGAACTGTGGCAACAATGCTACTAATACCAACCCTCCTTTTGAGGCAGCCATGCAAAAACATAAGCTAGGGAATCCCACAAAATATTTTTCAATGAAATGATTGCGTTGTTCAACACCATAAAAAATTCTATTGTTCCTTTCTCTCCAAATTATCCACAAGACGCACAATGGAACCTCTTTCCATCTCTTGGATTGTTTGTGCTGTTGACACTAGCATTTGCTGCAGTCTTTGGTATAACCCAAACTACTTCAAATAAGAAAAACACAAACGACCAAATATCTCAAGCTATTGAACAATGAAGTAGAAGGTGCTCAACTCGCTCCCCACTATTCTTGAACTATAGCACCAATCTATTATTACCATACTTCACTTCCAGAGATTACCCACTATCAAAATTTTACCAAATTCTGCTTCCCAAGTAAAGAAAGCAACCTTTCAAGGTACCTTAGCATTCCAAATCCATCTCCATTGGTCCCATGGACTCTCTCAAAATGTCAAATTTCTTTTGATAAATAATAATTTTTATTAAGAAAAATTGAATGAACCAAATACATTGGGCATATACTAGATCTATATCACAACTAAGCTCTAAAAGTACAATGATCTATAAATTCTAATAAGTTGGAGAAAGGAAAGATTCTTGATGCTGTCATCCATTCACACAAAGTCCTGAGAGTGCAATTTTATGCTTTGAATGGTTTGTTCACAACCCTCAAAATTTCTAGCATTTCTTTCCCATCAAAGGAAGTAGCAGTTGTGAGGATGCTTTCCAAATCTCACAATTCTGATGTCTCCCAAATCTTCTTTGCCAGCAATCAAGTAAATCTATAAGCCCCCAAGCCATCACCCACTAAACTCCAAATAGAGCCAAAACCATATCCCACAATTCTTTGGCAAAAGGGGAATATCAACTGTCTCCCCAACCCATTTACACAAACAACACCAACTCACTAAAATAATGTTTCTTTTCCTCAGATAATCAGCAGTTGAGTTCTAAAGACGTTGTCCATCCTTGCTGGTGCAACCCATCACCACCGATCTCAAGAACGAAGCAAAAGAGAAATTCCCTCATGATTTCCAACAAGACCTCCAATACCCAATTGACTTGCTTTCCTTGCAGAGATCCTGCCAAAACTGAATTCGATCCAAATTTGGAATATTTCTTTGGTCCCCTAAAGCTAGAGATTTATATCTATAGCTCAGCTTCAATCTTGTTCCTCTCTTTGCTATACTATGCAGCTTTACTACTGGCATTTCTTCGTAACATTTTTGTTAATGTCAATTAGCAAGAAATGTAACTTCCTGAACCACATCCATATCTAAGTTTCATCCACTGCATCAAATGATATCAAAGCAGGAGATCCTGGACCTAATAGAAGCGTATCTAGATCCAAGCGAAAGATTCTATATCCAAACTATTTTCACCACATAACACAACCATGCTAACACAAACATATCATTAATAATAAAAATTAGCTGCTGATTCATACATGAGATCTTGACAAACATTGGAGTGACTACTTGCATTTAGTAAGTAATTATATAGACATAATTTGTATGTTCTATATGGGTCATTTAAACTTATACTTCTCCTATAAAGACCGCTACCAAAAAAATAGGTTAGCAACTCACTCAATGACATTGTATTCCTCAGAACATCCAGCAGACCGGTACTCAGTGCCACTATACTCTTCATAACCATCGCTATCAACCCTGCTGTGAAGCCATCGCGTTCCTATATTCATGATTACATGGAGAATAAATGAAGCATTACCCATTAAGAGTGGATACTGTATATTACAACAATATAAATTAGCATACTTAGTAATCATGATTACAATATATATGACATGATATAATATACATCAAATGAACCATTTGATCAGCAGTGACTGTTCTCTCCATTTAACATGAGACTTATTAAGCAAATTTAATCATTAGAAAGTGCCAAATAGGTTGGGATTGGGGAGACTTCATAATTGAGGTGTGATGTAAACCAACAAAAATTACTCTTGGGAAAAAATTAAAACATAATTAGCATCTTACAAACTTGCTATTAGAGAAAGGAAAATTAAATGGTTCTTTGATACTCAATTCATATTCAATAAAACAATAAATTGTACCTATCAATATTTACTTATAGGAAGTACAGACCTAATAAGGAGTTTCTTAGAGGATTTGTTGAGCATGATTATATGCAACACAGAAGCTCATGACAAACAAATGCAGAAAAGGCACAGAAACATTTTCCATAATTTTTTCCTAAAAGATAGCAGAATGCTTAGTTGACAAGAAAACTTTTTGGGCACTAAACCAGGATAACACCAGTGTGTAAAATCCTACAACTGAGAGTTCCTTGGTAGTAGTGCCCATGCAAATAGTTAAATATGTATGGCAACATATTGATTGTAATAATTGCTGACAAATCATAATCTATTATCTACCTCCAAAATGTACCATACCAATTCTTTTAAGGTCGTCCTGTATATTCCTTAATACAAACATCAAGTATCATGTTATCTCAAGGTACAGCCATCCCTGAATATGGCTCTGAATCAATTGATTCTAAAATTGGAGCTATTATTCTCAAATATTATCATGGAACAAATTCAAAAATATTGAGCTTGTACCAATTCAAAAGAATTACCTGAGGGAAGGTGCATCATGGAAATAATTCTACCCCCAATCCATGGAACTACTTTTAGAATCCAATAACCATTGTTCAGTTCAATAGGAGTCCTTGAAAGTTCTACTCCCTTTTGTCCAGAAACCTCTTCTATATCTGGAATGCGCTTAGCATTTTCTGCAATTAACAACCTATTTCATCAGCAAAAAGTATGACAACCAATAAAAATTAACAAATTGCATTAAAAATATTCTTTTAGTGACAAGAAGCGTACAAATAGTATTAGATACTCTTTAGAAAAAGAATGCAAGACAAAAATGTAAATCATGCACCTCATACACCCAAATCCCCACACCCAAAAATAAAAAGAGACCAGGGTGGGTGAGAAGAATATTGGCAAGAACTGAGGGACAAACATGTCTGAAAACCTATATCTAGACACAAGAAATTATAATATATATCTAGCAAGAACTCTAGGAAAAAAATGTCTGAAAGCCTATGTACAAACACAAGAAATCATTATATATATAATGCATAGCCAACCCAAAATTTTAAATTTCCACGTAGCAGAAGGTTCGGATAAAGACTAATTGTTCAGAAACATATTATCATTTAGCAAGACTAATATGCACATGTAACCAAAAAAATGTGAGCTAGCACACCGCCTTGCAGAAGCTGTATTACCCAAACAAGTCTTGTAATACTTTTCACTGGTAGAAACCAACTTATACACTTCTTGTTCTGAAGGCATCATAATTTGCAGCACTTCTCCATCCATGCCCCACGTATCAAGCTGTTGAAGGTATCCAGATTTGAAAAAATCAACAAATAAAAATAAAGGAGAGGACCACCTATGTTGGTTTACTACCATATGCATGTCTCAAGAATGTACAGCCTTGTCCCTCCAAAAAAAGAAGACATACCATTGCACCTTCACCAAGCAATAACTGCACATGCATACGACGCTTTGGCCTCTTCCATAATCCTTCAGTCTTGGAAACTCTCACAGTAACAACTGATGATTGAAGTTCAGCAACATAGTGTGTCAACAAATATCCACCTTTAGTGAATTCATATCCATCACCATCGTCTTCAAACAGAAAACCTTCAGCTTTCCCTGTAAATAAAAAGAGAAGTATGTCCTTAGACCATACAATGATGTCTTTAAAGCCAATCTATCATTTTAAACAGTCCATGCAAGATTGAGTACTGTGGACAGAAAACTCGGACTTAAAACAGCTCAGGTAAACAAGCAGGCTTCAGAACATGGCCTGAATTGGTGAATAGCCAGTTGAAACTTGAAACTACTGGAATCAACAAGTGAACAATTTACATATACCTAACAATATTGAAAGCACCAAACTTACCATGTTCATCTAAAGCCACAAGAAGTGTCAAGTCATCTGAAGGATTAGATTCACCAACATGCTGATGAGGTGGACCCAAAGGTATAACCGATCCACCTTGTAAATATAATGCTGGCAAATCCTGACATGTCCACAAAAAATTAAAATGAGAAACCAACAATGCAAAACATTTTACTGCACACACAAAAAAAAAGGAGGCAAGAAGTGAAGTAAAAGATACCGGATGCGAATCATCAAAGTCAAACCTCAGCCAAATTCCCTTAGGCAATATACAGTCCAATTTATCCAAACCCTGACCAGGCATAGTGCTAATCAAGATGTCAAGGATGTTAGTACAAACTGTATGGGTCAAATGTATAGGTATTCAGCAACAGAAAACAAAAAATGTATACCAATAAAACCAGAGAGCACAAAATAGACCTTTATGTGGTAAAGGCTTATAATTAAATATTCAAAACCAAGAGGGTCATAACATCACATTCACATTTTCTGTTTTTATTTTCCTCAGCAATGCAAATAATATATGTCGTATAAAATTGGATAAAGTTATGTGCAACAGACAAGAATCACAGATATCACAAGAATCTAAGTATAAAAGTGAGTAGTAGTAATTTCTAATTGTAATGGTTGCTACACAGTAAGGCTTTGTTTTATCTCGTAAAATTGAAATTAGGTATTAGCCTTGTTAGGAATGAGGTATCTGGAATAAAGATTGTGAAAAGAGTATGGTATGCCATCAGATGGATGTATTAATGAGAAATAAGACAATGTTTGGCCAGCCAACTTATTGAAGACAGCCACCCAGCATTATATTTAGAAGATTCTTTCATTAAGGTTCAAAGATTCTAGAAGTTCTAATTATTATTATTATTATTTTTTATAAGTAATCAATTCTATTACAAAAAAGAATACATCAAGCACATAGGAAGTATACTAGATGCAAAGTTAAATGTTAATCTGCAAGAAACAAAGTGTATGTTAACTATAATAATTTAAGTAGCAGAATGAGCAAGAAACTGAACCATATAAACACATATGAATACATTCTACAATCACCCAATAAATAATCTATCTGTGAAGGAATAGATGAAAACCTTGCATAGACTAAAATTGGTCCCAGAAGAAAAGAATTTTCAAGCTTCCTTAAGTTGGGATCTTTTGGATCTGCAAAAGGAATTGACACACATCAAACCCCATAAATAAAGTAATCAATTTCACAAATTCCATCAAATGGAATTTCTTATTAAACAGCACAAGAACCCACCAGCAAAAAAAGTAGGCATCGCCACTGGAGTACCAATTGTATGAGCCTTAAAAAAAAGAGTGTATATGTGTGGCAGAAGGCGGTAGCGCCTTTTCAAAGCTAGGCGGCAAACTTCTTCACACTAATGAACAAAACTGAAGTAAGTTCTGAACTAAATTGTGGCCACAACAGAATAACATGAATTTAAAGAACTTTACAACAATTTAATAGGTGGCAATCAATAGTGCCTAAATATATGACTTCAAAAAGTCATTTCCAAATTCCAAAAGTTTAGTCTGATTAGATTTAAGCTCTCCATATACTAGTGCAATATACATAAATGCATGTGCTTTAATAGTTCCAACTATGCAGTATACCACTCACTCAAAATTCAGGTGGAAAACTGTAGCTTGAAAACACGTCCAAGATCATCCAAGACATAGCATATACATTTTTTATAAGATGTAAATATCATTGTAAAATTTTGGATACGTCTATGAAATAAAATATATAGTAGGAAGTATCCAAGAGCTACTAGTATTCAATATAGAAACCACAAAGATATGGCTCCATTTAGAAATATCAGGACCTATGGCCCTACCCCAACCACCTCCTCACATTTTTGAGATGATAGCAAATAGGCTAACCTCTCATCACCAGAAAGAAAACTCAAATGACATTAAACGTACTCTAACCTCACTCATATTCTATGTACTGCATGATGATCCCTTCAAACCCAAAAATAGGAATTAGAAACAGCTGAAAAACTAGGCATAAATATGTTGAATATAAAACTCTCTTAGTTAATGGTTAAGTATTAAATAATATAAATTCACCATTTTCTAACAGATTAAGCTTTTGGTATAATCAATAATTTATCATGGAATAAGAGCAAGTGATCCTAAGTTCAAACCTAGGGATTTTGGGCCCACATAATGATTAAATTCTTTATTTCCTAACAACTTAAGTTTTTTGGACAATTGATAATTTATCAGTTATCATATGTTGTTCTAACAAAAATATGTTTGCATTTAATGAAGTGGTACTATGATGCACTCTGATCATCAATAAGTTAAAAAGGCTCATTCACATACTCAACATAAGTTATTGCTGTATTGCTAAAGGAGGACAAACCTCTTCCCCGAAAGACCAGGGTTCATGGTCAATCGTGTCAGTTTCAGAATGCCCGCGGCAAAAAGGAAACATAGCACTTACACCCATCCACCTTCCAAAAAGCTGGGGTGTTGCATTTCCAGCAAACCCGCCAATATCAGGTCCTGAAAGTGGCTGACCACTAAGTCCCTGAAAACAAACTAAAACCAAAGTTAGAATAGAGTAATACTAGAAAAGGTTGAACATGAATACACTTATCCGAAGTATTATCTGGAAATGAAAAACATTTCATTGTGTCCAAACTGAACCAAGAAAAGGAAGAAAAAGGAAAAATATCTAAATTAAAGTTGGGATAAATAAATTTAAGATATTCATAAAACTTTCTCTTCCTTAGCTTTCTTGGACAGGACTCATAAATTGAAACAAACAGAATAGTTCTTAGCACTATTAGAAATCCAAAATTAGAATACTCTTAGACCAAACACAATCAAGTCAATAACCATAAAAGTAAAATTATATGCCAGATCTTCCCCTGCTCATAAAATACACCTACAACTTCCAAACCTGTAATCCAAATTAGGAAAATGTTGTAGCCCTAGACTCCTAATGACTTAACTTCAAACCATTTAAGACTTGTCTCAATCCAACATTGCATGTGATGCGGGAGACGCAAGAAGATTATTATTTAGTATTATTTATGTTTACAAGTCAATTGTATTTTTATGTTTTAGGTCCTAGTAGTTTATTGGGCTATTAGTATTTTAATTTGGAAGCAAGGTTATTTTCGTAATAAGGCAATTAGGGTTTCCTAGCCAATTAGAGCTAGGGTTTAGCAATCCTTTATAAGCAACCTGTTGTACTCCTTAAGGAGATAGTTGATATTTTGATGAATGAAAAAATGGCCGTTTGGTCTTTCTTTGGTCTGATGCTGACTCCCGGTTTATCCTAGGTGCTGACTTCTAGTGGTTTCCCCGCTTGGTGCTGACTCCAAGCCAGGCCTAGGTGCTGACTCGTAGGTCATATCCCTTTATTTTATTGTTGTTTCAATTTTGTTCTGGTTGTCCTGCGTCAATTTTGGTATCAAAGCAAACACGATCTATTTGAAGCATCATCACAGTAACAAACCAAAAAAGTACTTAAAAAAAAAAAAACCTCTTTCCACCCATCAAAACACCACCACACCACACTACAATAACCCAAATTTCAAACCAAATACAGAATCTACCAAATTCCCAAACCCACCGTGAATCACCAATCCCTCCTTCCTCAAGCCATATTGCCACCATTAACATAAACAACCCAGCCACTCCAAGACCCCAATCCCACTGCCAGATCCTAATTCCACACTCAAATCACCAACCCTTTGCAACCACAAAGACAGAGAAGAAGTCCTATTGCCGCCGACTCGGATCGTCAATTTTTGCCCTTCCTCGCGACGGCGATCCACCTCCATCGGTTCTTGCTTGCCACCGTGACTACCACTATACACACTCACAAGCCCCAGTTGCAGCGACCCACCATGAGCACCTTCCATCCCTGCCTTACGCCGCCATGACCTTTACTTGCTCACTGTTGTTCCACCACAAGTACCCAATCGACCCAATCTCAAAGGTAACCCAGTACAGCCCCCTCTGCGTTCTCCACTTTCTTTAGCCAAAAAAAAAAAAAAAACTTCTAACCAACCCATTTTAGAAACAAACCCTTGCCCGACCCATTTGTTAACAAGCCCACATTTTACAACACCAATTTTCTTTTTAAAAAAAATACAAGACCCAGCCCACGAAATCCAAACCTGTCAACCAGCCCAATCCCAGCAACTATTTGAGAGAATAGTCTTAGAAGCCTATTCCAACGATCTGTCCAGAGAACATCACAGCAACCCAGGTTCTTGTTCCAACTTCCAACCATTTGTGAAGCACTATTTTAGAGAATCATGGTAATATCAGAAGCACCTTATTTTGATGGTTGTAAAACTAATCCACTGGATTTTGTCAATTGGATGAATGGGATGGAGCAATTCTTTGAGCAAGCAAATTTTGCGGATAACATAAAGGTTAGGTATTCAAACTGAAGTTAAGAGGTGGAGCACAAATGTTTTGGGAGGATCTTGAGTATTTCCACTATATAAAGTATGAACCCGCCATTAGTGCGTGGGAAGATATGAAAGAAAAGCTTTGTGATGAGTATTTGTCACCATACTTTCGAGCTAAGTATCTACCCCAATCTCAGAGTGGTACTTTTCAAGTTGAAGCAAATAAGATGAATCCTCATCCCATTTCATGTTCTCAATGCACTTTTGAACAATCTACCAAGGAATTAAGGGAATTATCTGAAAAGCTCATGAAAGATGTTCAAGACATGAATCATGATTGCTCAGATAAAGCAAATGAAGACTCAAACCGATTCAATTGGGAAACCAAGGATAATTGATCACAATGAAATTATTGTTGCCCCTATAGAAGACAACATTGATGATGATATCTTGGTCGTGGAGAATCCTCAAGTAACACCAAAGCCTAATGTTGACAAATACGTACATGTTTCGACAAGTGTTGCTTTAACATGTGTGCAAGGAAACAAACCTATTGAAGAGCAGCAAGGTGAAGAGATGGTTTCTAAAGAGAGTATTATGTTAGAGGTTGCACATGATGTGATATTGGAAGTTAATGAATCTGCTTTTGATCAACCTTCCATGGTGTATGAAGACAAATAGTTTGCTAAAGTGGAGAAAGTGGATAACATAGTGCTTCCAATGGTTCAAGATAAGATTATGTTAATTCCATACATTGATTTTGTTATTCCAAAAGAGTTTGACATGATGGAATTCAAGGTTTTTCTTTTCTCTGTGCTCCCTAAGGTGATTCCAGACTTGAAGCAAGTGTTACTTGTCAGCATCCTAATCCTTTAACGCTTTAGAACTCGAGGTCGAGTTTTCTCCAACCAAAGGAGAATGATGCGCGAGACGCAAGAAGATTATTATTTAGTATTATTTATGTTTACAAGTCAATTGTATTTTTATTTTTAGGTCCTAGTAGTTTATTGGACTATTAGTATTTTATTTTGGAAGTAAGGTTATTTTTGTAATAAGGCAATTAGGGTTTTCTAGCCAATTAGAGCTAGGGTTTAGCAATCCTTTATAAGCAACCTGTTGTACTCCTTAAGAAGATAGTTGATATTTTGATAAATGAAAAAATGTCTGTTTGGTCTTTCTTTGGTCTAGTGCTGACTCCAGGTCTACCCTAAGTGTTGGCTCCTAGTGGTTTCCTTACTTGGTGCTAACTCTAAGCCAGGCTTAGGTGCTGACTCCTAGGTCATATTCATTTATTTTATGGTTGTTTTAGTTTTGTTCTGGTTGTCCTGCGTCAGCATGCAAGTCCCATAAATAAAAAGCACTTAACTCAACAAAACCAAAAATTATCCTAAGATTAGCAACTTGACCCTTATTTTTCATGGCTGCATCAATGAGTTTGATTTCCCATGCACATACGACAATGTCGACAATGTAGACAGCCCCAAAGTTCTCCACAAGACCACTGGATGAAAGAAAAGATTTGTGGAAAGTTGGCAAGAATGGCAAAAGCATAAATTACACAAAAAGGCACAAAAGTGAATTCAAGTGTCCCATTTTGCTTCAGGCAAACAGCACAGACTGCAAAGATCACTTTTTTTTTCTTTAAATAAGTGTGAACTCCTAATTGCTTACCAATTGAAGTACCATGGATATACTCATATGAAGATGCTCCCAATTTGAAAGGTTATCTCCTGTCCATGTTGCAGCATACCTTTGGCTGCCAATAAACCCAGCCCTGGTGAGGACAAAAGGACGCTTATTTTCATTAGCCAACTTCATGCCTTCATATGTTGATCTTGCCATCAGCATGCCATACACCTGTAATAGCCAAACCCTTATCTGAGAGAAGTTCATAATTTGTTATGCCAGTCTAGGTCATAAAAAGGATCCTATGGGACCAAAGCAATTCATTTCAAACACATTCCGACAGCAAATACAAACTAGGTTTAACAAGCATGTAACATGGAAAAAGTAAAAGGCTAGGGTTACAGAGTAATACATTGTGATAATAAGAGTGATTTTGACAACCTCCAAGCTCATCATCTCCCCTATGAATATTACTTTCAGGCATCGTTTTTGTTACAGCCTGCAAAGAAAAATAATTAGATCAAATAACAATGAAAGAGGCAAGTACTAAAAAGAATTATTGAATTACCTTAAAAACAGCTGGTTCATTCATATCATTCCATATACCATCAACACCATTAGATGTGAAATCTTTAACTAAACTAGCCCACCAGGAACGAACTTTTGACTGCGTAAAGTCAGGAAAAACACAGGGTCCAGGCCACACCTCCCCTGAAATTGGATTGGAATATTTTAACACGTCAACTGTCAAAATTAAGTACTAGTGAATGAAGAAGATATACCAACAAAAGGCCTTCCATCAGCTTTTTGAGTCCAGACATCACTTTTTGAACCGCTGTCATAGACAAAATAACCCTCTTCGTGCTTGATCCCTGGATCAAGCATCCAGATAGCTTTAAAACCATTCTGGTGAAGATCATCTACCAAAGATTTTGGATTTGGGAAACGGTCCTGAAAGATACCATAATGACTTATTGTTCATGTCAAAAATGATGTGAAAGATTTCATGCAAAATAGCTAATTCATTTCCAAGTCACAACACAAACTACTTTTTGTAATTAAATACTTTTTGTAGTAGTGTGTAGCACAAGATAGAACCTACTATGAAAACACTAAATGTATTTATCAGTAAAATTAGATTATTGTAAATAACAAACACAAAAAAGGAAATAAACACAAGCAAGGGATTACTCAAGTAAAAAAACCATGATTTATTATTCCATTACTGAATGACTGAAGAAAAAATGGATAAACTTCAGAATTTGTTGGGGAGCAAAACCCAAAAAAAAAAAAAGGTAAAAGCAACATATTGATTCATTTTTCCACATCAAGAAAAAGGATATAGATTTAATCAAGAACAGCCAATCCACTTCCAAGGAACAAAAAAATATGTGACTAAATTCAACTGAGATAGCTAATAATTTATGCCTATGGAATTGTCATACAGAAGACACTAAAGGAGGACATGCCTTGTCAAAGGTGAAACACCGAAAACCATCCATGTAATCGATATCCATCCATATTACGTCACAGGGTATACCTTTCTCCCGGAATGTTCTGGCAATCTGCAAAAGTAAGGTGTTCAATAATGAAGAAAAAAATAATATTAATAATTATAATAATGTTCAAAAATAGAATCGTCCATAGAGGGTCCATGATTGTAAAACAATGAACTAACCAATATGAGCATTTTGCTTTCTCCTTAGAAAAGATTTAGAGAATAAATCAAGAATTTTGACAATATACTGTATTCTTCACAGTATAGTCAAGCTTATTCACATATATCACTCAGGAAATAAAAAACTTAAAAAATTAAGAGAACTGATGTAGTACTTGAACATGATTTACTGCAAGCATGCATGTACAAATGCATGCAGGAAGGAGAGAGGCTGGCATTAACCTGAGTAAACTAGAAATTACTAACCTCAAGAACTCTCTTGTCTGAGTCATAGCTCCAACGACATTGTTGATAGCCGAGGGACCACTTTGGAGGCATAAATACAGATCCTGAAGAAAAAATAATCAGTTATTCAGCATATATAACTCACTACAAAAATGATAATTTTTAAGAATAAAAGACAAGTCAGTAGATACTGGATGCATTGTGTGGTAGTCAAATGGTTACTGTTAACAACGTAATTTTGTTTCTTCATGAACAAGACACAAATACAAAGATTTGATACATATATCCTAGTAGATCTTAGTTCTCGCCAAAAAAATAATGTGACACAAAAACATAAAAAAAAAAAAAAAAATCTGCTTTCTAGAAGACTCACACTGTTGAAATTTTAATGGAGTCTCACAACCAGAAGTAAAGCAAATATTAGAAGAGAAGTAATGATATATGATCATTGAGTAAAGCACACTAGAACTAGGTAGACTAATACTATGCGGTATAAGACACCTCAACCAATGAATTTTAGGCTCTTCTGTAATCAATTTGATAATTGTGGCCACATTAAATTAACTGAAATTATACACATAGAGGACTAAAGAAATAATAGCTTAGATGGATCAGAAAATTACCAATTGCATGAGATAAAGCTATCAAGACAGCAGTGGGTGAAGGAAATGGACCAAATGTAATAACAGGATATGAGGACGGAGCAACAAACTGTATCCTTGATTCTTTCCTCAGGTCAATCTGTTTATGAAAAGATATGCGCAACCAATAGATACGTAAAAAACTATAAAGTATAACTATAAAGATTTCAGAAAGTTTTATTTCCATATATTCAATTGTCACAGTACCTCACAGCGTTGTGTTGTGTCAGCAAGCACCCCGAGTGCCTCCCCATTGGGCAGAACAGCTATCACCCAAGGATGAGACTGGTACAAGGATGTAGTTCCTGGACCATAACCCCATGCATCTGTGTTCCAAGTAAAAACCTAAAAGAAAGGCAACTGCTCAATATTTGTAGAGCAAGTATAGAGCTTTCGTGGATGGAATATCAAACAAATTGACTTACTCTCTTTCCAGTCCGCTCAAGTTGTCCACTAACTTCTCCAGATCCATAGAAGGAGGTACCAGAAGGAAGCTACATTAGAAGCAAATTCCATTTATCAATTAATAGGAATAATGTAAGACTTGAAATTGCATTAGAAAAGAGATAAAAAGAAATGTGGAGAACCAAATCAAAGAAAGCAATGAAGGAACTGACCTCAATTTTAACAATCTGCTTTTCAAAAAGACATTCAAATTTCGGAGTGTATAAGGGCGCCTTATGACTCATAATGGGTGTTTCCCTATCCTTGCTGTTTATAAAAGATAAACTAGGATATGCTGCATCTCTATCATTTAGAGGACAATCAAATCGAAAGACTCCATCCTCCAATATAGGTTGAAATATCATATCCCCTGAGGAGACATCTGCAGTGACTGCCTTTTGTTCATGGTCAGCCATTTTAGATATCAACCTCTCACCAATCAACTTCCTACTAAGCCTCTTCTTTCTGCAAGCCAAAATTTGCATTAGTAATCCTTCCCCGACATGTAGTATTAGTATTCTCCCCTGTTCTCTTCTCAATTTCTATTTTTCCAAACAACACAGCAGAGGACAATAATGCTGAAGATAACATTAATTAATAAAGATTTAAGCAGGAGATGGTTCATCACTCTCAGATATTTATCATTTGTATAAACATCATATGAGAAACTATATCTTTACCCATAAACACAGAAAGTGAAAACTAAAGGTTTAAATACATGTTCCCTTAAATTTAGCCCAGATCACAGCTTTTTGGGACTAAAAGCGATAACTTTAAATTTGTTTGTTGTGAACTAAAAGCGATCACTTTAAACTTCAGGGATTAAACCCGCTCATGAGCTAAGGGACCAACAATCATATGAGAAACTCTTTCTTTACCCATATTGACAAAAGGATAAAATTTAAGGTTTAAATCCATTGTTGGTCCCTTTAAGTTTAGCCCGTGATCGATTTTAGTCTCTAAAGTTTAAATTTCACTCTAAGTCTGTTAGGGACTAAAATAAACCAGATCACTTTAAATTTTCAGTCAAGACTAAAACTGATCACCCTAAACATCAGAGATTAAAATCACTCATGATCTAAACTTTATGGAACAAAAATATAACTTAGCCAATACTGAATGCCGTGGAATTAATGCGCGTGTATTAGTTCAAAACTTCAAAAATGCATCAATCATTCACAAAACTAATATGAGTATGCACCGTGTATATACACATTTAGTTACTTTTTTTTTTTTCCTTTATCATATTCTGGCTAATCTGATATGTAATTGTATTAAACAAAGGCCAAAGGAGGAAGTAGTAAAAGAACCTGATGGTGATGAAGCCAGACGGAGAAGAAGGAAATGATGAAGTGAAGATCTGGCCCTGAGTAGCAGCAGCAAGACCAAGATTCCTCAACCTGACCACTGGTCGACTCCAACAACTGTTGAAATTATTATTATTATTAATAATAGACACAGTGCTAGTGTTGTTGTTGAGTGGTGCGAATCTCAACGCAGCTGGACCCGGACCTGCAACACGTACCATTTTTTTTTTTTTTTTTTAATGAGAAGTGAGCTAACTGCTAACGTAACTGGATCCCATACACACAATTCACAAAAGTGGAGATAACTTTGTACCTGAATTTTTTGAATATCCGCTTTGTTAAAAGAATCAGGACTGGTATGCCGATGGTTTTATATATTTGGGTAGAAATTGCTGTGACTTGTGTTCATAATTAAGGGCTTAAAATTAAAAATAAGAAAATGAGAAAAGTAAATGAAATTCTTTTTTTTTTTTTGTAGAAATTCGAAATTACATTGTAGTGGAATGAAAAACATAAATGATAAGGTTTTATTTCTTGGTTACAATCTAAAAAACATTTTGGATGGCCTTGATTTCTGGTTAGATTCTTGAAAAGGTGCAAATCTATTTGTTGGGCTTGCCACAAAATGATCCATGGATTTTTAAAAGGGTAGACCGTAATACCTGTAAGCTCATGTCCAATTGCTTCCGCTTCAATTAAACTTTGCTTTGTAGTTGAATTAACACTTTCCAATATACAAAGTGTTTGGAGGTTTAGGGGGGAAAGAATTCGAGCTGCAGGGTTAGCAGCATGTTGTAATTATTTCTCAAAAAAAAAAAAAAAAATGTTATCCCTGCTACTACTAAGCGGTTGCGGTAGTTGTAGGGTTTTGAGGTGGGAAGAGAGCAATCCTAATGTGAATGTCTCCAACTCTTTTTAAGTCCTAACGTGTTTATGTATCGTGCGTCAGTTTTGCAATCTAATTAAAGAAATTAAAAAATAAAATAAATTATAATAAGTTGTAAATTTGTAAGGCTTATAAAGCTGATATGTCAAAATTTTAATTTTAAAAGGATAATAAAAAGTTGTAAGTTTCGATTTTATAAGATAAGTGTTTTAACAAAACATGTAACATCCATCTAAAGTTTTAGTTGATAGACACAACTTATTTGTTATTATCAATTCCTTTAGCTAAAGTAATAATAAGTGTTTTGACAAAACATACAACATGCATTTTAGATAAAATAATAATAAGTGATTTTATAATAAAAGTTGGGTTTAGAAGTCGTGGTTGTGCCAAATAGTTTCCTTAAATTGCAGCAATTTTTTCTAAACTATGGTTGCACCAAATGGCTTCACCAAATTATAGCAATATTTTGGATAAAAACAATGTTTAGATAGAAACAAAAACTTATTTGTTTTTATCAATTTCATTAAATAAGATAGCAATAAGTGTTTTAACAAAACATGCAACATGCATCTAAATTTCAGTTAATAGAAACAACTTATTTTTTCTTATAAATTTCTTTAGATAAAGTAACAATAAGTGTTATAACAAACCCGCAACATGCTTGTTAAATAAAATAATAATAAGTGTTTTAACAAAACATGCAACATGTATCTGAGTTTCAGTTTATAGAGACAACAACTTATTTATTCTTATCAATTTCTTTAGATAAAGTAACAACAAGTGTTTTAACAAAATATACAACATGCATCTAAGTTTCAGTTGACAAAGACAACTTATTTGTTCTTATCGATTTTTTTAGATAAAGAAATAATAAGTTTTTTGTTTCTTTGTGTAGAGAAACAATAATAAGTGTTTTAACAAAACATGTAACATGCATTTTAGATAAAATAACGATAAATGTTTTTATAATAAAAGTTGAGTTTAGAAGTTGTGGTTATGCCAAATGACTTCACTAAATTACTGCAATTTTTTCTAAGTTGTGGTTGCACCAAATAACTTCACCAAATTACAACAATATTTTGGATTAAAAAAATTTAGATAGTGATGACAACTTATTTTTTCTTATAAATTTCTTTAAATAAAATAACAATAAGTGTTTTAACAAAACATACAACATGCATCTAAGTTTCAGTTGATAGAGACAATAGCTGACTTGTTCTTATAAATTTATTTAAATAAAGTAACAATAAGTGTTTTAACAAAACATGCAACATGCATCTATGTTTAAGTTGATAGAGATAACAACTTATTTGGTCTTATCAATTTTTTAAAATAAAGTAACAATAAGTGTTTTAACAAAACACGCAATATGCATCTAAGTTTCAAAAATTTAAATCCTACTCCAATTAAAAATCTATTATCAAAATTTCAAAATTTATATATATTCACCAATGATCTTTCCATAGAATCTCTCTTGCACCTCACATTTTTGTTTTTTGTTTTTCAAGTTGCAACTTACGCATATTTATTTGTATTAGAAGGATTTACATGTTGTATAGATTCATAGGAGTTGATAAATTTATACTCTCTCTCTCTCTCTCTCTCTCTCTCTCAATTTTTTTTCCTAATAAACATCTACTCTCATTAATTATTAAATTAATTTTTTTATTAATTGTTAGGATATATTTTCTCAAATTAATGGATAAAATTAAAAATAGTTTAATTTACATAAAAATTCATCATTTAAATTTTAAAAAAAAAAAATTTTATTCAAACTAAAAGTTTATTATATTTTTTTTTTTAACTTCCTTCCCTAGGAAAATATTTAAACTAAAATCTGGAATCCTACACAACACCCCACGCTTCTTCCCCCTTAAGTTTCATCTTAGGTTTTATTAATAATTTTTAAAAATTATTTTATTAATTTTATGATATATTTACTCGAATTAGGGATGAGATTTAATTATAATTTAATTTAGCTAAAACTTTATCATCTAAGTTTCAAAAATTTAAATTATACTCCAACTAAAAATCTATTATCAAAATTTCAAAACTTATATATATTCACCAATAGTCTTTCCCTAGAATCCTTCTTGCACCCCACGTTTTTGTTTTTTTCAAGTTGCAACTTACGCATATGTATTTGTATATGATAGTTTTGATTAAATAAACTCGTCTTACTATTGTTATTTCTTTCTAAATTTTCATGTATGGATATTGATGATGCAAAAAATCAACAGTTGAGCTTCTCGTTGTAGTGGATGGATGATGCTGTGAATGGTGTCGTCTCTGTAGGTGGAAAACCTGCAAAATGAATTGGGTGGAAGAGTAACACACTAATGTGGTGTCAGCCAAACCGCCTCTGATGCTTAAGTTAGTAGGGGAGAAAGATTCTTGAGAGAAAAAGAGTGGAGAGTGCTTTCGTAGAGTATTTGTGTGTGTGATTGGTCGTACCTTGGGTTTCTAGTGCTTTCTCTTTTATAGTTGAGTGCCTAATTAATGGGCAATGAATTGCTGTATATATGTTCAACGGTTAGTGCGTTACAAAATCTTTGTCTAAAGTTCATAGCTCATTCTGTGACCGTTGCTCCGTCCGTTACGTGTTGTCATCAATGAGCGTAATAAATGCCTGACATCGTCCCTTGGTTAATGACGGTATCGTCTTAATGACGATCGTAAATTTCTGACTCATCAGCTGCCCCCTTGTTCAAATCTTTGTTTGTTGGACGAAATGAGAACATATTTGTCTGACACTTCGTATTCCGTTACTGCGCATTTATGACGAGTTGATTTTTGAACAGTTGGATGCCACGTGTACGGTCAGGATGCATTCAACGTGCAAATGTTTCTCGATTTTCCCGCTCGTCCTTTGGCCACTTATTTCACATTTTTCCCTACTGTTTGCTTTCTTCTACAATCTTCCCTTGTTCAGTTTTTGTTCTAGGGTTTATCTCTTCTTCAAGCTTCCTTTCTCTGTCTTGTGTTCCCTGGTAAGTTTTTCGTGCTTCTGCTTCTTTTCCTATTCTACCATGGTAGATTACTCTGCTATTAGGGTTGATTGTCCTTCAATAGTTTTTTTCTTTGCTCGCCTAGGTTGTTTACTCGAGTCTATAGAGGGAGAGTGTCTCAAGTGGGTCAGTCTCTTCGTAGGGGAGGACTGTCCATACAAGTCTGTCCTTTCTTCATTATTCGCTCTGGTTTCCCATTTTGCTAAGGTAGCTAGGTCATTAAAGATGTCTGAGGTTAGGTCTAGTGACCTAGAGACGGGGTTATCCTCATTTGATGATCATGTGATTTCAGAGGCTACTTCTCCTTCCACCCCTTATAAAGCCTATAACATCTCATGTTCTCTTACGGGAAAGGACGAGAAGCAGATCAGGGATATGTTTCAGTTCCCTGATTCGGTAAAGATTAGGATCCTGAGTGACGAGGAGAGAGCCTATCACTCCTATGTTGATGAAGTTTGTTTTTACAAGGCCAATTTTACTAGCGGTCTTCGTTTCCTTGTTCAACCCTTTGTTAGGGAACTTTTTTCTTATTTGCATCTTGATCTGGCACAATTAGTGCCCAACTCTTGGCGGATCATCATCTCTTGCATGGTGGTGTGGATGTCTGCCAATGATGGCGATGTCATTATATGGGACGAATTCCTTCATTTTTATCGTCTGAGAAAATCAAAGGACCCCGACTATTATGAGTTTAAGTCGTGGGATAGGGCTTCTAGGTTAATAGTCGATTACCCATCGTCTCTCTAAAATTGGAAGCCAAACTTCTTTTTTGTTTCTGGAAGTGGTTGGGAGTTCATCCCTGGTGAGGACCTGGACGAAGCCCTCAAGTTTTTTCGTAGTTGGGGAGTTCCCGTGTCTAGTGCGTCTTTTTCGTCTTTTTGTTGTTTTTCTTTTCTTTTATGAATGACGATGGTAGGTGACATACTTGTGTTTTTGTTTGCAGTTTCCAACATCCTCGTATGAAGATGAGGTATCAGCATCGTGCTGAAAAGTAAAGGAATATTTGGAGTCCATCAAGGATTTTGACGTGCTCGTCTCTCCCCAATCTTTATTTTTTTCATTTTTTAGGTCTCGAACCATCTACTAAGGTTCGGAAGAATTTGGAAGTTATGAAAAAGAGTAAGTGCTTCTTTCCCTTTCTTGAAATCTTAAGCTTCTGTCTTCTTCTTTTTTTTTATTTTTATTTTTTTTTTTTTATGTTGTCTTCTTCCTTCCAAGAAGGACGACTAGGTTTAGTAAGCAAAAATTAGTTGAGGCCCAAGACAAGAAGGCCAAGGGTGGCATCGTCATTGGTCTTTTGTCCAAGAAACATTCAAAGACGGGTGACGTTTCCAAGGAAGATCCTGTGGTAACTCCTCCCCTACCTATTTGCCTGCCAAGCGCCCTGCCTCTCCTACTTCGTCACTGGAGGTGATTGCCTCTGCTAGAGAAGAGGTTATTGATATGCCAAGAATGTATTGACCTCTTGTGATGAATTAACCAATTAATTAGTCAAGTTAATTAATTAGATTCAATTATATGCAATACGCGTGGTAGCACAAACAAATTACCAACTAAGTTAATATGCAACAAAAAATAAAGTTGATACGGTGATTTGTTTACGAATGGGGAAAACCTCTAAGGCAAAAACCCCCACCGAGTGACTTTAAGGTCACTACTCCCGAGAATCCACTATTATCACAACAAGCGGTTACAAGTAAAGAAATCCCAGTGTCTTATACTAACCTACAATTGAACCCTTATCCCAATACCCAATTGGACTTGTTCTGTAGTGACAATCTCTCATTTTCAATGCACGGCTCCCAATACATGACTAACCACTAACTTGAGAAGGATATTGGCTGCAAAGTTCTTTAGTTCATCAACACGATAAAGATCATGAAGCTCCTTGGTTACAAAACCCTATGGCGTACAAACGCAGCAACTTCTTCAAAAGAAAGATGAAATAGGGCATATGTCTCCGGTCACAATATGCTTGTGAAAAACATTTACATCAAGTTTCACTCACTTGCATCAGCTGTGACGGCCCTTAAAATAATCCTTATATATGTTTAGGGTTGTGAGAAAAGAAAGTCTAAACATGTATACATGAATTTGTGTGAAATCAGATCTGAAAAATTGATTTTCGTAAATCTCGATAGATAGGTTATCTATCGAGAAGTTGTCGAGCATCGGGCTAAAGATCCCTTTTAAACCTCAATAAATGCTATCTATTGAGCTAGCTGTCAAGTTTTAAAATCCAGCACTTTTTCACTTGATTCTTGGACAGATTTGCATGGCTTTAACACTTTGACTTGAACTCTTTTTTCTTGAAGTATTAAACACATCCTAGACCTACCCAATTACAAGTAAAGTGCGTTTTGTTAAAGGATTAGCCATTACTAGATGACATATGTTCCTAACATGATTCACATATGTCCTAACAATCTCCTCCTTTGGCAATCTGTGACAAAAACACAACAAACAAATGAACATATGAGAGAAGTCATAAATCACTCAACTCATACTCACTTGTTGAATACAATAAAATCTAATCCTAACACAAACTCTTGAAAAAATTTGCAAGAAAAGAGTTCGTGACAAGAAAGACTTTGACCACCTGTATTTCTGAAACACTTTAAACAAAACTCATCACGGCATCTTAATGTGAAACAGAAATAAAAGATTGCATACACTAAATAAGAAGCATGTGCATAAAGAGAGAAACAAAACAACGCATGAAGAGATAGGTGAAAGAATGTAACAACAACCTCAATATATATATATATATATATATCAATAAGAGTACAAGGTTTGCTATCACAATGTAAGAACAATGTTTTTAAAATAGAAAGAAAAGAAAAGATACAAAAAGTCCTCACTACATCCCTCAAAAAGAAAAACACTCCCCCTAACACAAATAAACTCTCCTCCTAAGTATATGACTACTCTCATACCAAAAATTACTCCCCCTTTTCGTCACGAATGACAAAGGGTAAGTCACTGAGAAGCAGTCATCTCCTCGTCATCGAAAGAGCTAGCACCATCATCCTCATTAGCATCACCACTATTGGAGCCATCATCACTCTCATCCTTTGAAGCCTGTGGAAAAGGAGATGAGATGTAGTGAAACCACCCATGACAGCCTGTCGTCGTGCGATATGACCAACACGGGTGTTCACCTAACACAACTCATCACTGATAGTGTTAAGGCAAGCATCCAAGCGCCCAAGCTGTGCCATGATGGCATCGAGAGTCACTCCACCTGCAAAAAAAGAAGGAGCGAAGGTGGATGAAGCGGAAGAAGCCGGAGGAGTCGCCATCTCAGTCCGTGGCCGCTTCGGTCGAAACTGGGCCTCGCTCCGTCGAACAGTCGTTGCGTCTATGGCACACATGATAGAGAAGTGTGGAGACTCAAGATAGGAGACAGACACATGACGAAGAATCCACGTGATAGTTGAAGGGAAAATGACATCTATAGACATCTATAAGAAAAAGTATGAAGTGAGAGGGAAAATCAATAGTGAGTTCCTCAAGTAGGGATAACAAAAAACGAGCACAAGGCTCAGTAATAGAGTTATAGTGAGACAAGGGAAAAAGAATAAATGTCATCACCATATTAAGGAACCTTGGACTTTTTGCAAAGCTGCAAGGAGTGTTTTGACAGTCACCCCAAAATGAGGGTGTCTCACAGAAGAGAGACAAGAGTTCGTCTTTGGACACAATCCTAAGATGATCACAACTGGGGTAGTCAGCAAACTCTACCTTCTATACGTGTAGCACCTCAGATATAAGATTTAGAGTGATTATAATGCGCGTACCTCGAATGCGAGTGATGAAATGAGGTATAGAGTAATCAAATCCATGCACATTGGAGTAAAACTCCTGTATGATCATGGAGAGACAAGTGATCGGGATGCCACAAAGTGACTCCCAACCCCTACTGTAGATGATAGTGGAAAGGTTAGTATCGAAAAAGTCCAATAAGACGACTTGGCGTTCCGAATGAATGCCTTGTCGAGAAAATTCTCCGAGAAGTCCTTTTAGGCCTTCTCATCACAGAACTGAACGTGAAAGGGGGTAGAATTAGAAGAAGATGCCTTGGAACAAAAAGGGTTCCGGGACGGAGTAGACTTGCTCTTTTTAGGTGCCATAGAGCAAACTAGCCAAAAGAAAGAGAGAAAGAGAGACAAACAAAAGAGTACAAAGTACAAATCAATATCAATAAGATAGAGAAAAGAAGGTACATATGCATGAAAAATGCATGAGCAAGTGACATGCAACAATAAAAACACCATGGGCTCAGCCCAATCTAATCCTACAAGCACACATGATTTCAACATAGTAAACACACATTTATAATGCATGAAACATTGTGAAAATGCAAATGTGATGCAATGCATGAACATTTAAAATCATTTAAATATAGTATCACTTCAAATTTTGTACATGCAATTAAAGTCGGTAACATATGCAGGGACGCAGACTTCGAGATGAGCGATGGCATTGTACTCGTAGCATATTTAGCTAGGTGTGCAATTGTCTTAGCTTACGTGAAGACCTATATAAACAAAGTACCAATGCACACAAATATACAAACAGGGTATAAATGGGTACAGTATATTTTAAATGGAAACGAGTAAAAATGTCGCAATGTCTTTAGACTATCAAGCCATGTGTTTCGACAATTGTGTAATACATTGCACACTCAGTATGGATATGACGGTACCAAAAGAGTTTGCTTGGAAGAGTCTATGGCAATGACATTGGTGGTACTTGGTAATGGCATGGGTAACAGAATGGTGCAGGATAGATTTCAGCATTCGGGTGAGACAGTGCATCGACACGTGGCCACGATAGTTACATTGTTAGCCATCGTTATGGCAACAAACATTATCAAGCCTGTTGATCCTATATTTCGTAATGTGCCATCACATATTCGCAATTCAGAATGATGTTGGCCACATTTCAATGTACTTTGTGAATTTGGTATCTTGACTTGATTTTATTCAATTTATCTTTATGGTCATACCACGTATTTCATTTCACATGGTATTTTTGTGGCAATGGTTAGGGTTGCATTGGTGTGATTGATGGGGTTCACATCCCCGTGGTCTTACCAGTTAATGAACAACACCCATACAAAGGAAGGAAAGGGTTCACAACAGCGAATTGCATGTGCGCATGTGATCTTGACATGAAATTCACATTCACGTGTGTTGGATGGGAAGGGTCAGCGCATGACACAAGAATCTTTTTAAGTTGCCTCAATAATGAGAGTGACAACTTCCCAAAACCTCTAGCTGGTTTGTAAATATGCAGTTTAATTATAGTATTAAAGTATGTATTATGTAGTGAAAATGCTAATGTAATAAACGTGTTCGTTTGCAGGAAAGTATTATCTTGTTGATTCAGGGAACCCTATGAAGAGAGGGTTCCTTGCACCATATAAGGGGGAGAGGTACCACATCCTCGATTTTCAGCAAGGTGAAGAGCTGCATCGTCTAGAGGAGAAATTTAATTATCTCCATTCATCACTTCGTTCGATCATGGAACGAACTTTTGGAGTTTGGAAGAATAGATGGAGAGTTTTGAGAAGTATGCCACCCTTTCATATACGCACTCAAAATCGCATCATTGTTGCTACAATAGTTCTTCACAATTTTATTAGAGCACATGAAAACAATGACGTTGAACGTGGGCATTTTGCACAGGGCACATATGGAAGTAGCGAGGGAGGTCATTACGATGGAATGACAAATGTGATCTCGTCCTTGGACGAAGCTGAGATGAAAGAGGTTCGGAACAATATCACAGCATTGATATGTAGGATGGGTCCATCGTAGGACTTAAGTTGTTACGGAAGTTATATTCCCCTTAATTGATTATGGTGACTATTATTTTTGTCACAATAGAAATTAGTGTGGTTGAAAAATACCATTAACATTATGATAATTTTTTTGTGGGGATTATAACTGATGGTTCACAAACTTCAATGTAATACCACTTTGTTTTATGGTGATTTTTTGTTGGTAAACAGAATTGATGGCTCACAAAACTTGATTGTAATACCTTTGATTTATAAATTTGTATATATCGTTACATGTGAAACTCATCAGTATTGCAACAGTAGATTTCAAGCTTACAGGAGACTTCTGAATAGACTCCAATCTTATCTAAACAAGAGATAAACTCAATGGATTTTAAGATTGTAACAGTAATCTGCCAGGAATTAAAAAATAAAAATAAAGAAAACAAAATCTACCCTTAATTTGTTTTAAAGACACCAAGAACCCTAACTATCAATTGCTGGCAAAGTGTATATAGATAAATAAATATAATATATATGTGTATATATAGACACATATACAACAACAGAACTTACAATCTCCATCAACTTGGCCATTAGCATTATCTCCATCAAACATCTCCACATTGTTTTAAGAAGTACAACTACATACATATCATAAATTGTTACTTGCAATACAGAATAAGTTGTACGATTAACATATAAGACAAATGTAATAATACAAGTCTGTATTATTACATACATATACATCTCATTATGGCAAACACCTCTGCCTGATTTCAACTTCCCCATACCTACTAGACAAGATAAGCAATACTACAAACATGACCTAGGAGACTACTAAAGCTATTGTCAACTTCTTTGCTTTCTCTTCAGAAATCATGCGTGCAGCCTTGGCTCTTTCAGTCTTTCGTTTTGCAACTCGCTCCCTTTCGAATACTACGTCTGTCAGGGCGTGTGCTTGTTTCAACTCTTCATTAGCAACTTCTACTGTATGCCCCAATTGCTTGAATTTGGCTATAACTATAGGTGCTGTTGCTGCGTCACGCGTACAGCAAATGTTGGTGTCTAACCACTTGAAGAACTTGCATGCATGGTCATCATCCTGCACAATAAAATACAGCACATAAACAGGAATACAACGAATTGGTTCTTTAATGCACAACACAAATATTTTGCCAATACTTGGATATGGTACTTACTAGCGACCAATAACGACAACTATAAAACCTCCTACCAAATGTATGAAGTTTCAGGGAAGTCCTAATGATGCAGTTGTCAATGTCACAAAAATAGCCATCAGAACTGGAGAGACAGTTACTCGTTTCCGACATTGGCATATTTTTCTCTTGGAAAAAAAAATAGAGGATAAGGTGCATATGTAAGTAATCAATATAACTAAAGAAATAAGAAAGCTAAATAACATCAACCAAATAAGCAATCTCACTGGTAACAAGTTTTTTTTTGAGAAACAAACACACACACACACACACACACAAGAAAGAGGGAAAGGGGTTCTAACACAAAGGCACACCACAACTCCTCACTGGTAACAAGTTGAACTACTAGTTTGCTGCTTAATTTGAAGATAGCAATATCTACTTCAAAAAAGAAAAACAAAAGGTAGCACAATCAGCTAGGGACCAAAGAGAATATTTATTAAAATGGGATTAAGACTTTAAACTGCTATACACAATTGGATAGGATAAAATATAAGTTTGAACTTTTGGAGATTGATAATAGCTTAATTTTGCATATTTATATCATTATTAGAAAGTATTATTATACTTATTTCGAGTTAATTTATGCATTTTATAGTTGATTTTGGAATAATGCTGAATAATCAATTTTGTGCTTAATTGAATTTTAATGCGTGAATTTGTCTTTTGTAAGATAATGAAATTAAATAAGTGGATTTGTGCAAAGAAGAAATCTAATGGACTTTAATTTTACAAGGGCCATGATGAAGTCAAAGAATGCCGACCCAATTAAATTCAAGTCCAATTGGAGCAAGGAATCAAAGGAAATTGCACCTAATCCAAGTCCAATTTGGATTTGGATTCCAGCTTGCACACCAATTAGTATTTGGAGCATAAATTTCGGCTCAAATGTTCAATCGAGATGATTCAAGTTGGGCTGGAAAGCTAACTTAAAAGGCTACAACTTTTTAGTTTACCAAAAGTCCGAATTCTGAAGTTAAATGGGCCAAAAACGTCGGTTAAGTGAAGCCTAAAAACTTGGGATTTTCTCTAAACGGGAATTCAACTTGTAATAGGATTCCTTGACCTAAGGAGAACTATCGTAGATCATAATTTAGGTCTTCTTAAAGTTTCTTTACAGTTTTTAGAGTTTTATTTGTGTTATGGCTTGCTAGAAGCCTTGCTAAGGCAAGGGGTGAAACCCAACCGTTTATTGGTATGTTCTTAACAATTATTTATTGGTTTTAATGCTTATGTTTTTATATTTTTGATTGATTTACTCATCTAGAAAAGTGTTTAGTTCTGTATAATTCTTTGATTTATCGTAGACTCCGGGCACGTTAAATGCTTAGCATTCCCTGCGAACTAATTCACTAGTTTTGTTTTGCCTAAAATCAATCAATTTCATGAAACTACCTTAGAAAATTAATTCTTGAGTTCTTATTGTTAAATCATCTGACTAAGATCAACCTTTGTATGAATTTTAGTTGAGTTGTAAAATAAATATTGTTAAGACTACCAATAAATGTGTTATGTGTGGATCCTTAAACTCTAGCGTCTTAATATATTGTTATTTTCTCTCAATTTAAATTACCTTTACTAAACCATCAAAAATCTCTTCAATTAAAATTTATTATTTTAGTTTTATTCTCTTGTGGTTTGCTAATCAATTCCCTTTTCCTTGTGGATTCGACCTCGGACTTATCGAGTTATTACTTCGCGACAATCCTGTACTTGGGAGCATTGTTTAAGTCGCAGCGGAGACTGCTCGCATTCTAATTGGTGAGTTATTTATCTTTTTATGCTGATTGTAAGTGTGATGTTTATTTTGGGCTAATTGGATTGCATGTTTAACCTTCTTTCATTGAACTTTCACAGGATTGCTGATACAAATATTTACAATTGGAACAACAATTTCTCTTATCAGTAACATGTATTCTCCCAAAAGGGCCTCTTAACCGTTTCTTACCTAGAACAAACTCTCCATGTCAACGGCTAAAAGGGGGGGAAAAAAAAATTGAGTGCTTCATAAATTATATAAATTAAGAAAGTCCGATTCCTTCATTTTACTTTTTTGATTATTAGCCTGCTGAGCCCCATAATTAGAATGAATATTACATTTTGTAGCTTATGCTCAAGGTACTGGCATAGTTAACTAATCTAAATCCTATTGGTAGGCAATGGGATAAACCCTTAATAAGTGATGTCATACACTCGTGTGGGAATGGTAGTTCGTTTAAGTACCTTAGGCCATGGGCCAAGTGTAGCCCCTATCTTGATAATGGGCTAAAACATTTTAAATTGTCTAGCGGCCTGATTCCTCTTCATTGTGTTTATCCTTGATTCCATTTTGTTTTTGGCCTAAGAGCTTAATGGAAAATGGTAGCGGTGGCAATATAGCCATCAAGGTCAAGTTAAAACACTTTATTGTTCAAGATTAATATATTAGGGACTTTGTCAACAGTTCAGTTTAAGATATATTAAATGCTTTATTATTCAAAATCCTAAAAGCATTATGCACCTAGGGGGAATATGACAATGACTGCAATTGCAGGCAACCAACCTTGGTTGCACCTTGTTGTAGGGTATGGTACTTGCTACCTAGAGATCTCAATATGAATACAAGTCAAATGTTAAAAAGCTCTTTGATAGTAGTAATCATGATGATGCTAAGACTATTTTACTTAACTAATGAAGTTGGAATATTTTGGGACCAAGAGCAAAGCTAGCCAGGAAACAAAAATGTATATGTTTTAGGTTCAAGATGTAATAATGACTTTAGCTCCATTGAATTGGTTAACATATTTTAGGGACCTCTTGTTATATTTCCTAGTAACGTGTGTGTAGCCCTAATAGATTCTAGGAAAAGGTTTCAAAGGCCACCATTGTTTTGTCAAAGTCTATTTATTAGCAACTGCATTGCACCATAAGAACATGGCACCAATTGGCACTATCTTAGCAATTTGTAATTGGCACATTATTATCAACAATTGGCATTATCCTTGCAAGCTATAAACTGAATCTATCATCAATTTACGAAAATCTCCCATCTCTTTTCAAATTTTATTTGAACTTTACTCTCCCACGAGTTCCTTGCACCATTGGAATTATGTAATCATTCCAAATTCACCATTTATAAATAATAGTTTGAAGAGAAATTCATGGTAAAATGGTGGGATACATTCAAAATTGCTAGAGTAGTCAGTTTTATTCAACAGCCACCAACTTCCCAAGTGAACAATCTCAATTTTTGATTGAAAGATCAAATATTCAATCAGAATTTTACCAAACATTCTCCAAGAAAGTGGTAAAGTAAAATCTGAAGGGTGCCCTCTCTCAGCTCAGTGGAGAAAATGACAAAAACAGTAACCAAGAAAGTTGAAGTGCAGCACCTAGAAACTGAACCCCCGACTAGGCTATAGATTCACATTCACAACATCCAATTTACTATTGCTGACTGACTGACTATTAGCAATTCAATCAATCAAAACGTGGCCTAATGATCAAAACTTTGTAAAAATGCAAAGTAACTAATAAATAGAGAGAACTAAACTTGCACTCTATCAAATCAAATGAACTAAATTCTAGCAAATGAAAAGAAACTCATTAACAAGAACTGAAATTCAAATAACATTACTCAAACTTCTCTTACCTTAATTTTTTTTTTCCTTTTTCTGTGTAGCACGTTTTGCAGGAAATAATTAAAAATAAAAGAATGGATCATATAGTTCCCATTTTTTGGGATGTTTCCGAAGGACAAGACGAAACGTCTCAAATTCCAAGGCACCGACAAAACACTACTTCTCACTTGACATTTGACAAATCTCCTTTTTGGGTGACTGGTGGGTCACTACCGTATGTTGATGCAAGTAGGGGGATTCGGCTCCTCGGCTCCTCCAACTTAACCCGGGTCATCAAGAAAGCTCAGTCAATTTTCGACACGTTGCAACTGATCAAAAAGACCCTAAACACATTCTAATTTTCAGCATGGGAATAGGACGGCAGTTCGTGAAATTATTATTTACACCGTGAGGGCTAATGTGGTCTTTTTTGACCAATAAAATGATACAATTTATGTAAATGTATGTATGAGCTTTCTAATCACAAGGAAAAAAAAAATTATCAGATGATGTCATATTTGCATAAATAACAGCATTTTATTGATTTGGAGGTCAAAAATGACCACGTCAATAGTTCTCCTGATGGACCTAATAATTTCTTATGCAGTTCATTATTTTCAATCACACATTTTTTTCACTTTTTTTTTTTTACTTTTTACTGTTCTAAACTTTATTTTTTTAATTTTTTAAAATTAATAGTTGAAATTAAAAGTTAATTTTTGCAACAATCAATTTAAACAATTAAGATAAATTGCATAAGAAGCAATACTCCTAATTTCAATCCATAATGAGACATAACAAAAAGGACGATTTTTGCGGTTCAATCATCAATGCCCATATTTCTAATAAGAAAAGAGAAGAAAAATCTAAAACCTCAGTGAGGAGAAAGTATAACATTATGCTTTCTCCTCAGGGAGAAGAACAGTTATTTCTTTGTGAAAAGTCAAAGTTTTAATTTATTTATAAATATAGTCAACTTTAATTAATATATTGAAGATTCACAATCAATTCTAAAATTTTGGAATTAGAATTTTGTTATTATTAGTCATATTTTCATTTTACATTAGCGAAAGCACCATTCCAGTTTTTATATTTGGGATTATAATTAATTTAGTTTTTATATTTTGATTGCAATGAATTTGATCCTATTATAACTGCAGATAATTTGTCCCTATTCTTAACTAACCAATGAAAAACGTCTACCGGCAAACGGTGTGTACTTTGGACATTCAAGTTACTTATGTAGCGACTAAAATAACAATAACAAATTTTAATTGTTATTTAAAAAATCCAATATCAGTGGGAAAAATTCTATATAATTGTGAATAAATTTCAATAAGCACAGCAGAAACACAAAAATTTACGTAGAAACCCTTTCTCCTTGGAGAAAAAATCACGGGATAAACTCCGAATAATTTCATTATATTAAGAGTCCGTTTGGATACAACTGAAAACTGAAAACTGAAAAACACTGTAGCAAAATAATTTTTAAATGTATGAATAGTACCATAAACCCATTTTTAATAAAAAAAATTGCTAAAAAGTAAAATTTGTAGATTTATAAATAGTGCACAATATATACTGTTCACAAAAAAAGTCAAATATTTCTACTCTAAAAAAAAAAAAAAAAACCTGAAACGCAAACCTATAGCGCTTTCCAAATACACACTAATAAAGATTACAATAAGATAAAGGAAAACTCTCTTTTCCTTTTCCACAACGTGTATTTTCTCTTATCCTCTCTATTTTTCTCCTCTTTTGCTTACTCTTACTCACGCAGTTCTTCAAGACTGCCTGTCCTCAGTCTCTCTTGCTGGGACTTCTCCTCTTTTTTCTCTGGGGCTTCACATCTTCACCCCATCTTCACCCCGGGGACTTCACTTCTTCAGCCCATCTTCACTGACCTCTCTATTTATTTCTTCATCTTTTCCTTCTTTTCTTCTTTTCACACTCTTCATATCAAGTCACAATAAATGCAAGCCAACTTATCTTGACTTTGCCTCAACCAAAATCTCTTTTCTTCAGCTCTGCCATAGCCGAATGACCGTTACCTTTTGCTTCTTTCTTCCAACGTGTCTCACAAGTTTAATATCACATATTCATTTATGTGGCTTGACTTTTGTACATCCCTTCATAAATGTTGCTAGACTTTTGTACAAAGTGCCATAGAGGAAAAGATGATACCAATTTCATCTCTTTCGGACAAATTACTCCAGCAAACCTATTTCACTTTGCTGATTTCTTAGCACTTGTCCAACAAGCTCATTTAATGAGCTAAACAAAGTGTGGGCTGGAACAGCGCACCCAACAAGTATTTAATATTTATATTAAAAGATTAAATCAGAAATTAGAAACCAAAAGAAAAAAAAATCCGAAATATGAATTTTTTAAAAGATTACCATTTCTTTTCTTTTCTAGGGAAACAAACACATCAACAATGTTTGCGGAGAAAATCTGTAACCTGTAATCAACCAAACACATCTCCAGTAGCCATTTGCTAGTTCATTTGAAAAAGCTCAAGAAATTAACAAACAAAATTCAAATAAAGAACCCAGATGGCGAAGGGAATTCCAAACAAAGAAAATCAAAATGTCAAAACGAACCCATCAACAACAAGCTCCAAAATGGCCCCCGGGAAAAAAAGAAAAAGAAAAAAGGAAAGACGTCAACACCATTGGAGAAAACATTAACCAAAATTTGCAACGATTCTAAAAAGTAAAAACAAGAAGTGGTCGATTTGCTCGTCTTTGTGTCGAGACGGATCCGATGTGGCTGAGGCGAAGCTTCCACTGTTGAGACTGATCTGCAATTGCTGACGCCGATCATTAGCCATAGAAGTTGTAGCAGAAGAAATAGAAGCAGAGGACAAGGCTCTTTGGGAATCTTCGTGGGGTTATTACTAGGTTTGAGTGTTAGTGTAATAGTGTGAGAGGCTGATGGTGATTTGTTGATGTGTTTGGTTCCCTAGAAAATAAGAGAAAGGCTGGAGTTTGGTTGGCTATTTGGGTTGATTTGTGGGGTGGTATTATGGTGATTGGGTTCACGGTGGGGTTGATTTAGATTTGGAGTGAAGAGTGATTTCTGGGTTTGATTTTTGTGTTTTTAGACCTTGTTTGGTTGCTAAGAAAGAGTAAGAAAAGCTGAGGAAAATTTTGTTAATTCACAATTTCAAAATTTTTATTTTAGTTTTCTGTCGTAGATAAATTTATTTTTAAGCTTATTGACGTGGCTTTTTAAATTGCAATTAAACATTTTTTTATAAATATTTTATGAATAATCCTTGAGATAGAAACTTTTTTACAAAACTTTCTTAGCTATTTGTGTGTCAGCTGTGCACACCTTTTTTTTTTTTTTTTTGTTAATAACTTAATATCAATGACCAAATTAACTGGTGGGTTCCAATTAATTCAATTAGTAAAGTCTCTTATGGTTGTATAAGTGATCTGACCAAAAATTGATTGGTTTCTTGGTTTGAGTTATCATTAGGAGTGGACGTGTGGACGCCATAGGTTAAAACTCTCTTTCAAAAAAAAAAAAAAATACCAAATTAACTATAAATTAATAATATTAACAGTCAAATTAACTCCTATCAAAATGTAGGTACTAAATTATGATTACCTCAAATTATAAATACCAAAATAATATCTTCACCTTTTACTTTTACAATACAGTATCAATCATTTCTCTTTGAATACACAAATAGTAAAGTGTCTCCAACCTTAAAATTTCAATTTATATAATTTTTTTGATATGTTGGGGATTCACATATGATTCTAAAATATTGAGATTATGAGTATTGCTGTCATATCTATATTTGATGGTGTCGAGTATCCATCATTTCTTCCTTAACAACATATAGTGGCGGAGCCACAATGGGACCGAAGGGGGCCTTGGTCCCCCAAAGTTTTGGAAAAAAATTAGTATGTATATATTGTAGAGTTATTTTAATAGAAAAATGCTATATTTATAATATTTTTACAATATATTTACAACAAATCTTAAGTGGTAAGTTGTTATTAACTATTACAGGTAAGCAAAAAAATTATTTAAGTTGTGTATTAAAATTAGAACTAATAACAACTTACCACTTAGAATTTTTTGTAAAATTATTGTTATAAAAATATTGTGGATGTAATACTTCTCTAGCAATTATCTCAACAAATAAAAGGAAAAAAAAAAAAAAAAAACTTAGAGCATTCACATCCGGTATTGTCAAACTATTCTATTTTACCATATGAAAAGTTACTTTATTTATTATATCATACCATTTTACAACATACCTATTATCCCAAATTCTATTTTATTATATCACTCATTAAAATAATTTATTCTACCCAATAAAATAATATAATTCAATCTATCTCTCGTCTCCTTCATCTCTCTCTTTAACCACCAATCACCACCTCACACAAAACCCACAATAGTTGTCAAAACGTGAATCGTATCGTGAATCGATTTTTGATTTTTTCGAATCGTGTATCGTATCGTATCGTGTATCGTAAGATACACAAACACTTAATAAAATTTATAAAAAAATTATAGATATACATATATAAATGGTATATTCATTATAAATTTTAAATATATTCAACTAATGACTAATTTTTTCATTACTTATGTAATAATATTTAACAAGTTAACTAAATAAATCAACCTAGTATGTGTTTATAACATACACATTCAAATTGCTTAAATTTAAAAGTGATAATATATTACAAATAACCCAAAAATAATAATTTATTTTCATCATATTGCCTAATAAACTTCATCTAAGTCAATGCTATCATCATGTTTATCATTTTGCAAAATTATTTCTTCATTAAAATTTTTTTCATCGTCATTAACATGTACTATCTCTTCTTGTTCTTTTTATTTTAATAATTAAAAAAAATCTTCTTAGCATTCTAGTTTCTTGGACTTATAACAATAATGACAAAAATAAAAAATAATTATATTGTAAATTAATTTTTATTCATAATATAGAAAATAAATTTGCAAATATTAAAGTGAAGTGTAAGTATGTACTGCGTAGTCCAAATTTTATAGGAGAAAGAGGGGGGAAAAAAACTTATAAATATGTTATTTTATGTTATTTTATTAAGCCAAATTAAGTAACCTAATAATTTTGTGTAAAAAACAAGTCTAACAACTTGTTAGATTCAAATAAAAGAACAAATTTTAACAAAAAATCTCATTTTAAAGCATTTGTCTATGTATCGTACGATACGAACAATTTTACGATACGATACGATTCATACGATACGCACACTGTATCGTACGATTCATGAGCACTTACAATACGCCGATACGATACAGAACTTTTTACACACGATACGATACGAAACTTTTTACACACGATACGATACGTATCACGTATCGTACGATACTGACAACTATGGCCACAACCCACCAAATTACCCACACAACCCACTACCACTACCACCACCACCAAGCCAACCCACTGCCATTAAGCCAAACACAACCTAACCCACTCCCACCACCACTACCACCACCATTAACCCAACCAAAATTAAAACTCTCATCCAACCACCACCAACCCACTACCCACACCACCACCACCAACCCAAAAAAACCACAACCATCGAACTAAGGAACAATGAAACCCAGCCACCAAAAATGAAACTCATCCATTGATTCATGAAACCCATACTTCCAAAAATGAGACCCAGCCACCGAATATGAAACCCACACCATAGAAGATGAAACCCAGCCACCGATCCAAGAATCCCACGCCACATCTCCACCATCGAGGCTTGATTCAAGGGAAGATAGAGAGAAAAAAAAGAAAATTGAAAAAAGAGGTGAAAGAGAAAGATAGGGATGAGAGATCAGAGAAAGAGAGGAAGATGAAGAGTGAGATGAAGAGGGAAGAGAGTAAGTGGGAGAGGAGATGTGACAAAAGAAAGAGAAAGAGTCAGATATTTGTTGGTAGGGAATAGAAAAATATTATTTAGGTTTAGAATGGTGCTACAGTACCATCATAAAAGTGGGACGGTACTGTTTACAATTGGAAGACTAGGTAATGGGGCTTTTTGTGTTTTTGATGCTAAAATATATCAACATATACCATTTGAGAGACCGGATACTAAGAGCATCCACAGCCAGAATTCTCATCTCATCATATTTTACCATCCCAAAAAGCCACTTTATCAATTATACAATACCATTTTAACATACATTCAGCATCCCAGCTTTTTTTTTCTTATTCTACTCATTAAAATAATATATTTACACATTAAAATATATTAACCAACAAAATGCACTCCTCTCAGAAAAACCTAGAAACCCTGTTCCAAAAAAGAAAAACCCAGAACCCACCTTGCCACCACCACCACAACCAAACTCACCACCAACAACAACCACAAGAAACAACCATCAAGAGGAAAAGAAACACAAAAAATTTCCAAAAACTACCACCACCGATCGAGGAAATTGCCAAGAAACACAAAAAATTGCCAAAAACACACCAAGAAGAAAAACCACTTCAAACCCACGCTCGAGGAAATCACTTCAAACCCACCACGCTGGCTCGCCGATCTCCACAAGCCACCAATCAGAAACCCCAAGCCACCAATTAGCAAACCCAAGCCGATCAGCAACCCCAAGCCATCAATTAGCAAACCCAAGCCACCAATCAGTAAACCCAAGCCACTGATCAACAAACCCACACCGTCGATTTGAAACCCAGGCTGTCGAAAATACTCTATCACCGATTTGAAACCCACGCCGCTGATTTGAAACCCACGGCATCACTGCCATGTCTTCAACGGACCTTGCTTTGACCAATAGCGAGTCAGAGAGTGAGAGAGCGTAGATGAGAAAACAAAGAGAAAGAGTTGAGAAAGAAAGAAGACGTCTCAGCCCCAGAGACAAAGAGAAAGAGAAGACAGAGGAGAGAGAGAATAAAAGTGACTAAAAAATTTATACAATAGTGCTATAGTGCCATTCTACATGTAGAATGGCACTGTAGCACAATTCTAAAATTTTTTACAATTCTTCAGTTTTACAATCCCAGCTGGTGACTCTTTTAGGCTTGAAATGCCAAAATTTCCTTAAGATTTGGCATTTACAATTTCCAGTGCGGATGCTCTAATGCTCTTTGAGCTAACTTGTGTCACAGCAGCAGAAAGATTGAAGGAGCAAGGCTGCAAGAAGGCTTTGATTTGCCACACCACAGGGGTGAATCTCTCTCTCGCTCTCTCTGTCCCCCGCTAGCATCTCAACTCTCATTCTCTCACAGCTCCGTCTAGTTTTTCGTCATTTACAATGTAATAAAACATGTGAATAAATAGTTTCAGACCTCAATCCTTATCGTCCTCCACTAGACAACCACGACTGTGATTAAAATCTTTTCTACAAAAGTAAGTGTGTAGCTGTGTAGGCTACTCCCATTTTTCCGGGACTTTTATTTTATTTTCATTTTGTTTTGTTTGACTTTTCTCGTGTGTTTATTTGTTCTTAAAATAATCAATATATCATAATACTATAAATGTATCTGATTAAATTATACTATTTTTTACCATTTAATTTATAGATAAAATAATATAACATGTATTTGGTTGTAGTTTATTAGATTTTTTTATGTATTAAAATTTTAATGATTATTTGTCTTTTGTTTAGCAATCTCTAAATTATTAGTATTTTTTAAAATTTAGTCGTTATATTTAATGGGTGATAATTTAATTTGAAAAATCTAGGTTCATGGACAAGTTTAAGACTATTGACTCGTTTTATTTATTTATTTAAAAAGACAGCAATTTAGAAATAGTATACTTTGGGTTCTAATTATTAAATTGTATGTACATTATTATTAGTATGGATATAATTAATAGGATTTTGTTAATGTGTGCCTTAAGGGCACACATTAATTTTCATTTATGGAAAAAAAAATTTTGGGAATTGAAAAAGTATTGACAGCTTTCTCAATTTCCGAGAAAATATTTCTAAAAGTATATGGCTTAATGTGTGCCCTAATGACATATATTAACCGGACCCTAATTAATATACATAGAGAAAAAAAAAATAGTTGTCTAATTTTATGTTTGACCCTCAAATATAAAATTCTGGCTTCGCTGCTGATAACACAGCATAAGTGTCTCCAACCCTACAATTTCATTTTATATAATAATTTTTTTTTTCAACAATCTGTTAAATTTTACTAATATGGTAAAGTATAGCATTACTTTCGGAGTTCTATTTATGTTACACTTACATGTGAGTCACTCACCAAAAGGCTAACAGCTCATTTTTTTTTTTTTTTTTGAGGAACAAGGCTAACAGCTCATTTGATTGGCCTAGTTGGAATCTTTCCAACAAGTCCAAGCTAGAAACTTCAAAGAGAACGACTGACCTTAGACAAATAGATTCCCACTTGCATAACAAACATATATAAATTAAGCAACTTTACATTATACAAATGCCATGATGGTTCCATGTACCAATTTAGAAAGAAATTAATGGAGTAATTAAATATGTCTTTGCTTTGAAGAAAATAAATAATGTTTATTCTTTTTTTTTTCTTTTTTTTTTTGAGAAGGAATAATGTTTATTCTTAATTGACTATGACTATTTCTTCAAACGTGACTATTTCTCGTCATAGTTTATTTAACTCCCTACGTCTTCCTCAGTCCTCACCCCTTTCTTGCTTCTTCTTCCTTCACATTTCTCATTCACACTTTTTCTTTGTTTCTCTGTTTCTCTGTTTCTCTCTCTCTTCACCATGGTTCTCTCCAACACCTTTTCAAAGTCCGATGACTCCATTCACTCAACCTTTGCTTCTCGCTATGTTAGGACCGCCCTTCCCAGGTAATTAATCTCATTCCTAAGCTTTCTGATCCATTAAATTGTTCATATTATATATATTTTTTCCCTTTGATTGAATGAGATTTGGTAATTGAAAGCAGGTTTTAGTGATAACCTTTTTTTTTTTAATGGGGGGTTTTAGTGATAACCTGGTGATATAATTGTTTTGTTTCATAACATCAGATGCAATGATGTTAGAGAAACTCTATGTGTCTCTAAGATGTTAGCATGCCAGATCATATATATATAGACACACAAATAAATAAAAATAGTGAAAAAAAGCACTACTATATGCATTTTAAGGTTTTGATTTTATGGATAATTAATCTTGAAACTAGCTTATTCTCAAATTAAGAAGATAAAAGTGAATCAACACTATCTGGTTGGAAGTTTCCAAACACAGATTTTAATTTGTTTTCAAAGTAAATAAAGATAACTTACAAAGTTCATATTGTCAATGGTTTGTTTTCTTTGAACTGAAAGCTAAAAAGTTTTAGAAAACATAATCTTAATATTAACTAAATAGTAAAAATTATGTACTATTTTAACCTTTAAGATATTTTTTTTTCCAAATTCCTTTGGCAATACATCTGGTAATTCATTTTTGCACTTGTCTAATTGTTTTATAAGTATATTTTTTCAAATTATTTTTAAAAACAATAACCAAACGTGCTTTTTTAAAATTTAAGGAAAAAAATTATTGAAATTATCATGTAGATAATTTTTTTTTTTAATTTGAAAAATTATGAAATTATTTTTTTGAAAACAAGATCTAACATACCCTAAAAACTGTATAAAAATATAAAATAATTTGAGCACGTTACATCGTCAAAAAAGGGATCCTATTCTCTTTCTTTACCCAATACTTTGTTTATAAATTTATCTAAATAAAAAAATATAGGTTTATGTTATGGTCATTGAGCTAGTCCAACTTGGCAACTCCCATGCCATCTCTCTAGTAACCTCACCCAGCTTTCTTGGTGATTTTTCTTTTCCTTAGACAGAGTTGGTTCAAATTTTATAGCACACGACTCTAGTCTTTTGTACCCGGGTAAGAGTTGGGTCTAGTGTTCATATGTATTAAACTCATTGAAATTTAAAAACGTGTCAAATAATTGTTATATATCTATATCTTAATGAGTTCAGTGCCTTAATTCTTTAGTATGTGCTCCGGAATAGGTGAAACCTTCCCAACTTCCTATAATTCATATTACAGTTGTCTTTCACGCTAGCTATTAAACTATATATAGTGGCATCTGATCTAATCTATGACATTTCGCCATCATCGATCTGCGGAATTAAATTTAGGCATCAAAACCTTCACCTAAAAAAAAAAAGAAGTAAAACAAAAAAAAGTAATCGGCAGGACGGAAGAAAACAAAATGAAATATGGTCTCTAATATTATGAGGTTTTTTTTTTTTTTTTTTGTCTTTATCTGTTAATTAGTAATTACTCATTCACAGTACACACAGACAAAATTGCACCTACAGTCATATTAATAAAAAAGAAAAGAAAAGAAAAAGAGAATGATAATGAGTAATTGCTTCCCGGCCTTTGATGTCCTTATAAAAATTGGAACATTATTGAAAATGCAGACAATTAAATCAATAACAAAAAATACAAGTGTTTCCTATGATTTTAACTTCATAGTTCATTCATAAAAATTAAGAAGCCCTAAGAAAATATTAATAAATAAATAAATAAAATGTCCTAAGAGCCTTGTATGCATCTCCTTGAAAGAGATATATAAAATTTAAAATCTCTGATTCCTAACTTTTGAATTAAAAATAAAATAAAATTGAGAAGCCTGACGCGTACTGCAAATTAAAGAGAACTTGGGTGAGAAACGGTGGTCAAAGAAGAAAAGATGGAAAATGAAAGGCATTCATTAACACAAGACTTTGGCTTTTGCCCAGGTACACATGTCCAAAATAATTGCGTGTTGGGCTAGTATTACATTCAATGGATAGATTGGAGTCCTCAAAATGGTTGCGTTGTTTTTTTTTTTTTTTGATGGGAAAAATGGTTGCGTTGTTGGAACTTTGTTTATTGGTTATATGGCCTAAAGTTAAAAGTTTGAAACTTAGAGATCTTTTTTTTTTTTTTTTTTGGCATAAACAGGAATCTCCAAGTGTCGTTCAATTGGGTGTGTGTTATTATAAGGAGTAATTGCCCAGGCATGTGAACCCATGAATATTAAGAGGCTTGAGGAATCACTAAGTCAATTCTTTGTGGTTATTACAATATTTAATTTAGTTTGAATAAAATTAAATTAAAATTTCAAGTAGTTTACTAAGTAGGTTAGTTATCGATAAACATTTATTAGGATTTAGTTTATATGAAAAAATATAATTTACCATTAAAAGAAATTATGATATGGCAAGATTTTAATTTTAATGAAAGGTTTAATTCTCATAAAAAAGTTCAAATATAAAATAATATGTCATTAAATACAAAATATATATTGAAATAATGAAGTGTATAAAATTACAAGGCACAAGATATTGAATACAAAGTTAGTCGGCTTCATCAATTCTATATTATTATTATTATTTTTTTGGTGAAATGGATGATAATTCTATATTATTATTATAGATTAATATTTCTGTTTTGAACTACGCGTAATTCACTCATCCAAACTGATGAACACTACACGTATCTATTGATCATTGGTTGATGGGTTAATTAATGCAAACCCCACCACTCTCCTATAACTTTATTTTAAGTCCCTTTAGCTTTGCCCAATTCCTCAGTTCATCTCTCTCTCTCTCTCTCTCTCTCTCTCTCTCTCTCACACACACACACACATACACTTTCTCTCTTTGTGCACCATGGTTCTCTCCAAAGCAACATCAAATTCTGATGATTTCACCATTCACTCAACCTTTTCATCTCGATATGTTCGGACCTCATTTCCTAGGTGATAATTAATATCATATCTTGCTTCTAATCAATTACATACTTCAATTCTCGCTTCTTCTCTTTTTTTTTTTTTGATCGAACTATATTCAATTATGGATACTTCAATCACATTTATTTATATACTCAGATCTGTCTCATCTTAATTATAATCACACTTTGATTAGAAAAACATATAAATACATATGATGGGCACGTAACATGTTTTGTGATATGCATATGGTTGTGGTTTAGATTCAAAATGCCGGAGAACTCGATCCCTAAGGAGGCAGCATTTCAAATCATTAACGATGAGCTGATGTTGGATGGGAATCCAAGGCTAAACCTAGCCTCATTCGTGACCACGTGGATGGAGCCCGAATGTGATAAGCTCATCATGGCTTCTGTTAACAAGAATTACGTCGACATGGATGAGTATCCAGTCACTACCGAGCTCCAGGCAAGTCCTTTTTATTTTTTAAAATGTTTTATTAATAAATATCCTGTCACCAATGAGCTCCGGGAAAGTCTTTTTTATTTTATTTTTTGAGGTAAAAAGATAGAAAGTCTTTTTTACTTTTTAAAATAATTTACTATTGATTTTATACATGCATTTAATTAATTTGTCATTTTTCTATTTTTATTTGGGTTATGCTAATGAGTGCGCTTAGGGTATTGGTTAACAATCTAGTTAAAGAAAGTTTTTATAGGAAAAGAAAAGAAAAAAATTAATATTTTGACAGTTTTTTTCATTTTCTATAAAAGTGATGTCAAAACTTTCCTAAAATAGATTATTAACCAATTACATAAAGACACTCGTTAACATTTTTCATTTTATTTTTATGAATTAGAAAGTGGTTACAGGTTAGGTTACTTGCGATTTGTGTTGACATGATGCGAAATTCTAGAGTAGTTAGGATGTCGAGGTGAAGGCTTGTGATAAAAAATAGCACACGGTTTCGCTTTGCTTTGAATTTGATAGTTTCAAACCCATAATCGCTGGATGCAATCACTGATAGGACACAAAAGTATATGTTTTTCCCGTGTTGCTTACTATATTTAAAGATCTTGATCCATCACATTAGGTCCCAATTGACTTAATAATTAGTAAAAGACTTTAAATATATATTCATCTGAAATAGTTCTAGCCTTCAGATGAAGGGTTTTGATTAAATTAAACATGTTAACATCATTGAACGAAAATAATATTTGTCTTTTTTTTTTTTTTGGAATAACTATATTCTAAAAAAAAAGGTGCTGACATGTCGACTCTTCTATTAATGTGGTCTGTTCCTTTACTTACTATACTTACACTATTTATGTGGTCTGTTTCTTTACTTACTATACTTACACTTCAAATATAATAAAATAGTTTTCTCTTTTTTTTTTGAGCTAATAAAATAGTTTTCTCAATATATATATATATATATATATATATTTCTAAAAAAAAAAAAATATAGAATAAAATAATATAAGCTTATTTTACGAAAGGATATATATGTTTTAGGTAAAAGACAGAATTACGAAAGGATAATTAAAACATGCATGATGCATCACTTTTATATGGTGTCTCATCATATAGTTCAAAGTTAAGAATCTGTGCTTCAAATATGTTTTAGATGTGTTAATTTAGTTATTGATACATATCTTAGAATTTTTGTGAATAAAAAAAAGAGTAATGCTATGTACACATTAATTTCACAATAAATCTTATATGGCAAATTATTGCTAGTACTAATCTATTTGCTAGTTCTAATCTAGGGTCATCACTGGATTTACATTTTTTTTATTCACTGGTCTCTGTGCCGACGCAAAGAAGCATAAGTTACAGTTTTGTAATCAATAGCCAATTGCCTCCGGTAGCATTATAGTTCACAAAATCCTCTTTTTCATTTACACGGAAACAATTAGGCAAAACCTTAGCATTATAGTTTATTACAATTAATTTAATTGGTAAAACTTTTTTTGTAGAGAAATGAAAGATTTAGAATTCAAATTTCGTTTACATCAAATACTAATCAGTATAATAAAAAACCATCATAGTTAATAATTTTAAAAATAGAAAAAAGAAAAAAAAAATTACAGTACTTACTGATTTCTAAATTGGAAGTTGGAACCGACCCAATCCTTAGGACCTTAGGATAGACGTGTAGACATAAGCATGGGCGAGATTGACGCCATGAGGTGCAGTGATGAGTGGACCCTGCCTTGACTCAAACAAAGTTTTATTGTCATTTTTAATCACCGTCCGCCCATTTGTCGAGCTATTGGACTTTCCAACTACACTAATTGTAGGAACGACTGGGAAGTGGGTGAAAGTGTGAAACTCTCTGGAATGTGGGCTGCCTTCATTTAGATAGACTAAAGCGTCGGGCCCACTCTTTTTCTTGTGCCATACTTTCAACTGCAATTTATTTGACTTAACAATAGCCATGGCAAAGTTCTTCATGGCTCGCTAACCTAGGTTATGGGTTAAGGTTGAGTTAAGGTTTAATGAGTTTATGTCACATTCGGGACGACTTTCTTGTTTAATAAATATGATGTGTTCGTATCTAGCTTACCTGTTTGATGCTTCTACCATTTTACCAATATATCATTCAAGACCTTGGGTTTATAAATTTATTTTCTTTACTAGTTGCATTCTCCCAAGCCCTATGGCTGCGTCTCACTTTTAGACCTTAATCTCACCTTACCTCACCTTCTTTTCTTACCCACTGTCACCTTCTGACAATAAATTGCCAAGCCACTGTCAACCTTGGATCAGCATCAGGTGCAATACCCTAGGTATTGCACTTGGTGCAATACCTCAATTTCCTTCACAATTTTTTTAATTTTTTTCACTTTTTAATTTTAGCTTTTTTACTCTTTTTTAATATATTTTATTTGATGGTTGAGATTGAAAGTTGCTTTTTCAACTTTCAATCTCAGCCTTTGATAAGCTATTGCACCAGGTGCAATACCCTAGGTATTGCACCTGATGTGAATCCGTCAACCTTGTCCCTCACTTCTCTTTATCACCAGAAATCCTAGTTGCCGTCGTCCATTTTCCTTAAATTTATTGTTGGGATCTAATATTAGCTGTTGTGGTTTACTTTATTTGACATATTATGATTGATTATTTATGATATTGAGATATACTTTAATTTTGATGATTATTTGTGATGTAAACATGTAATTACTATATTAGTTTTGAATTTTATATTAAAAATATATATTTGTTTGGTTTTTCATAATTCATATCAATTGAATTAATACTAAATTTTTTCTTTGATAAAATCTGATAAATTTGTCGATACGATTGACCAGTTTAATAAAAATGTCATGTTAAAGTTAAGAAATTCGTTTAATAAACATATTGGGTTAGTGTAGATCCATAAAGTAAAAACTCATGAGTTAACACAATACGAGCTCGCCACTCAAACACGAATTGTCACTCCTATTCAACAAGTTACCTACATAATAATATATATTTTTTTATATAATTATTAAAGTGATATACTGATATATTTATAATTGATGCATAACAAAAATAATATTAATGATAATTTTATATAAAAATAATGTTATATTAATCACAATTCTTCATTTTAAATAATGTGAAAAAGTTATAGAGTGTATTGTGTCTATAATATTATTGTATTTAATTGCTAATGCAATGAATACAAATTTCTTTCTAACTTTTTCACAAATGTTATATGAATTCATTGTTGACATTATTATTAATATTTTAAGGAGTGTGCAGTCAACCCGTCAAAATTGACCAAACTCAACTTGTTGAGTTAGGTTTCTTTTTAGGAGTTGGTGGGTTGGGTTGGGTTATGAAATTTTTTAATAGTGGGTTGGGTTGAGTTGGTTTGGGTTATAACAATTACCAACCCACCTAACTCGACCCGACCCACCTATATATTTAAAATTTAAAAAATATATTTAAAAATATATTATATAATCAATAATTTTTTTATATTTAATTTTGTTCTCCTATTCGGCTCATCTTATATAAAACCCAATTACCTCACAAACTCTAACAATCTTATTTCTCTCTCTGCCGCCTCCCACTCCACTTCTATTTGTTTATAATTGAGTTGGGATAGTAGTTTATGTATATTTTGTTTATTAACTCAGTTGGATATATTTTGTTTATAACTAAGTTAGAATACTAGTTTATGTATATTTTGTTTATCAACTCAGGTGACAAATGAGATATATATTTTTTGCTTAATTTAATAATAATAGTAATAAAAAGAAAAATTGTCCAACTCATGGGTTCAACTCGATCCAATCCGGTCCATGTAAGTTGGGTTGGATTGTGTTGATATATTTTTTTTAACCTACCATAGTGGGTTGGGTAAAAAAAAAACCCAACTTGACCCATATACACCCTTAGAAGTAAGTAATTGAGTTTAGTGTCTAGTTACACTAAACTCATTTGAATGATGACATGTGTATCGTTCAAATAGATTTGATGCAATTAAACAGTGAACTCTAGATTTCATTTTTTTTAGAAGATATTAGCCTTTAAAAAAGGAGCAAAGTTTGTCATAAAAAAGGACTGAAAAAAAAAAGTGTTTTAAACCTTATGATTTCTTTACTTTTACTGTATTAGTTTTACTTCGGGTGGAAACAAAAAAACGATAGTAAAACTACAAACTACAAACTACAAACAAAAGTGGCTTATAGCTCACTCACGGAGTCACGGGCAACAATGATGGCCCACAGGCCACTAAATTTTTTAAATCTAATAAACTATTATTGTCTACATTAATTGGACTAATGGACGCGGTCTAAAGAAAACGCATAAAAGCATGGTGCTTGTTTTCTGAGAGTGGGGCCATTATTGCCATTCTGCCTCCCTCACCATTTTGAAACTACCTAGTACCTACTGGCTACTGCCAATCTTTCACACTGACCTCTCAGTGGGATATTTGCAATCTTGCATGATTTCCAAATTTTTAAAAAAACAGCTTTTTTGGGACTTCTTGCAAGTTGCGACCATGTGGTTTGTCTTCACTTTGGAGGACACAATAATTTTTAAAATAGATAAATTGAATAATTTTTAAAATAGATAAATTGAATAATTTTTATTAATTATTGTAAAATATTTTACCCAAAAAAAAAAAAAAAATTGTAGTGTTTTTAGAGTTATTATTACTTCTATTTTTTTTAAGTGATTGTTGGATTACAATTTTAGAGTATTCATATCAGTTTTTGTAAAATTTTTAATCTATTTTAAGATAAAAACTTATTTTTTCTATTTTACATATTCATTTTTCAAAAAACTTAATCAGATTATCTATTTTACACTATATTTTATTAATATATCAAATTTTCTTGATTTTTTAAAATTGTTTCTTTTTTTTTCACACACAATAACCACCATCTACTTTCTTCATTCTTCCTCGAAATATATAAAGAAAGAATAAACAATTAAGAACAAAATGAATAGTGTTAATGTAAATTTACACGAGTTACTATAGCAAATTAAAAAATTTACATAATTATATACCGATTGATATAGATCATTTTTAGATAAAATTGTGTATATTTTACATTTTTTTAATATAATGTTTGAATTCAGTGAGTGCTAAGCCATACAAGAGTTTACACGTAGATACAAATTAGTAAGAGACAACATAATGAGCAAAAGAATGATATGATGGGTGCTCATAGTCATAGGGCCTATAGGTCAATCTGACTTAGGTTTAGTGTCAACTTATCAATTGATCTAATTACAACAGGTTGAGTATCAATCCAACCAATATTGATTAAGACACCATGGCTTATGGATTGATCCACTGAGGTTATGTTAGAGATTAGGTTGGTCCTTATAGTTGTTTAAATAATAATTTTCAGTATTTAAACACCACAACACATATTCACCCACATGTATTTCTATAATACTTAAATAACGATACTAGAAATCTCTTACCAAACGAGTCCTAAGTACTATTGAGGTGGTCAAGTTTTATGGAGATTAAGTTTGATGCAAATTTGATGGGTTTCTTGAGATATCTATCCAATCTGCTAGAGATCTTAAAATCTCTATTGAATCTCACAATAGATCTTTGTTAAGGGACAAAAAGAAAAGGAAGATAACGTTTGGTGTGGTGAAACAATATGCGAACTCATCAATTGAGGTAGGTGCGAATAGGAACTAATCTTTGATTGAAAATGGTCGGGTTTGACATTGTAAAACTTGTCTCTGTTCGAACAAACTGAAAAAATTGTTTGATCCAGATCAGGTTGGTTTGGAATTTGGATTGGCCTCATGAGTCATGAGTTGGTTGTCTTAGCACCCTTAGTCTATTGATGACTTGTAAAGAGTAACTCTAAACTAGGCGTGCATTCAGTATGATATAATATTGACACATTTGATGATGTTGAAGAAACTTGATTCATTATTACCAAAAGGGAGCTAATATAGAATCTCTTTTTGTAGGCCGGTGTTTACATTGATTTGAATTCTTTAATACTTAATTTTTCATATCAAAACTTAAATGTACTAATTACTCAGATAAAAAAAAACTTAAATGTATCAAGAAAGGAACCTCTCAAAATTTTATCATCTTTGTTTGTAGAGTTAGCTTTAAAGTTGCTTAGATATGTAGATTTTGTGATTAGGCCTTGATGCGTTTTTCTTTTCTATACATCTTCTTCTTTTTTTTTTTTTAATTTTTTTAAAATAAACTTAGGAGAAAAAAATGGCATTTGTGACATATAAATGAATGTTTGGTTCGCACATCCTCAAATTGAGAAAGGATCATCTCCATTTGAAATGGTTCAATTTCATGGTTTATTTTATATTTTACAAATCTAAAGATGTATAGTCTAGTATGTTAATTAAAACTTAAATTACATATAGTTTATACACTATTATATCCTTGAAAAATAAAATTTTAACCGTCAAATGAATGAAATGGATGAATTAGAGAGGATCTTGTTCCCCTAAAATTCTATTCTCTAAGAATGAAAAGCGTTTCATTTGATCACTTCTCATATTATTGGGACTTTGTTTTTTTGTTAAGCTTTGTTTCAGCTTTTGATGAATTTCGTGGCTTATCTCGGGTGTTGATATTTTGATATCTAGGATAAGAGGTTATTATCACAAAATTAAAAAAGAAAAAAAAGAAGAAAATTAATCTAGATGCCCTCCCCTCCTTTTCTCCTTAATTTTGTATGACTCTTTTCTTTTTTATAAATAAATTGATAGCTACATCAATTGAAGAGGAGAAATTGGATTCTAATTCTCCTAGTGAAAATTAGAGTTTTTTTTTTTTTTTTTGGAGAGAAGCTACTAGGCTCTTGGCTGTATAATTCTTTTAAAACCTTGGATTACATACTTTAAGCCATACAAAATAAAGGTGTCACTTTAATTTTTTGGTCCAACGAAATGAAATTTCATGAACATAGAAGAACATCAACCACAACCTCATAAATCTTAATGGTCCAAAGACACCAAACATATACTTGCCGTAACATTTGACCCTATCTTTACTCAAGAAAACGATGGTAGTAGCAAGTCACCAATGACCAAACTTGAGGCCTAAAACAAAATACGACATAAATCAAACATAAAATCCCTTTTGTTAAAAGAATATAAGTATTTACATACTATCTCTTTAAAATGCTTTCTTTTTTCATGTGTCTGTTTAAAAAAGAAAAAAATGTTAACTAATTTCTGTTGGATGAGTCTAACCTTCTTGGAAAATAGTATTCAGTATACATCAATAACAGTTCAGCTTTGCAGTATTCAGCGAAAGGAAAAAAAAATCTACTTAGTGATGGTTCATTAAAAACCGTATTCAGTAAAATATATAATGCTCAGTCACAAGCTCTATATAAAGTTCTCACTGGCAGGCAAGCTGAGTTTTGTTTTTTGTTTTTGTAGATCTTATTTGGACCACTCGCAGTTAAAGCAACCTTTTAGGCACAATATCTTCACTTAATTAAACTTAAAAATACCCATGAAATGGAATTAGAACTTAATCATGATTTATAAGAAATATGTAATCATAGGGAAGCAAGAAAAGGGTCTTATTCATTAAGCATGAACGATGGCTTATCATATGGCTTCAAATTTTCAAGATCCTTCCGCATTTGTATTGGGAAACAGCTTAGATTAGATTCCAAGGCTTCTTTAAGCTTATTAATTAAATAATAAAAGTGACAGAAAGATATGCTTTAAGTAAAAGCCAACAACTTTGTGAAATGGACCTAACCTTTCGAATTTTATATGCATGCATACAGAATCGGTGTGTTAACATGATAGCGCATCTCTTCAATGCACCACTGGGAGAAGCAGAGGCTGCAGTTGGAGTAGGAACGGTGGGGTCATCTGAGGCCATAATGTTGGCAGGGTTAGCATTCAAAAGGAAGTGGCAGAACAAGAGGAAAGCAGAGGGAAAACCTTATGACAAACCCAACATTGTCACTGGGGCCAATGTCCAGGTATGAATAATGATCATTTTGAGCCAATGAGAGAGACTTTCAGTCTTTCTTGTGCACACTTCACCCAATGAAATGAGAGTATAATAATAAAATTTTATATTAAAAGATAAAATAATGTAACTTCAACTATATAATTCATTGATCAGTGCAACCATGTGAATTTAAGATATAACAATTAAGGAAGTATAGTAAGTTTTCTCTATTAAAATACTACATAAACTTTAGAAATTGATGTATTGTCAATCATAAAAAAGGTATTTAACATTTTTTAATGATGTGATTAAAGTGATACCAATAATTATCATATTAGTTTCCAAGCCTATTGTAGTAAATTTTTAGTACATTTAACAATTTTCATCTATTTATTATGTTAATTGCCCTTTTGTAGTAATCTTGATATAAACTATAGAATTTTCCAATGAGAAAAGGGAAGGTGTACAGTGTACGTAATTCTACTGTAATTATATCCTAAATGTCCTACTTTTTTAATGTATGGAGGTATGTTGGGAGAAATTTGCAAGATACTTTGAAGTAGAGTTGAAGGAGGTGAAGCTGAGAGAAGATTACCTTGTGATGGACCCTGTGAAGGCAGTAGAGATGGTAGATGAAAACACCATTTGTGTCGCTGCTATCCTCGGTTCCACTCTCAACGGAGAGTTTGAAGATGTAAAGCTCTTAAACGATCTCTTGATTGAAAAGAACAAGCAAACTGGGTACTACAACCTTCTCTCTCTCTCTCTCTCTTTGAATGTATGTCAATGAATACATGCGTTTGCATGCATTGCAGACCTACAAAATGTTCAATTTATTAACTCTTATAAGTTGCATTTTAATTTGGCAGGTGGGATACTCCAATCCATGTGGATGCTGCTAGTGGTGGATTCATTGCACCATTTCTTTACCCAGAGCTTGAGTGGGATTTCCGCTTACCATTGGTGAAGAGCATCAACGTTAGTGGCCATAAGTATGGGCTTGTCTATGCCGGGATTGGGTGGGTCATTTGGAGGAGCAAAGACGATTTGCCAGAAGAACTCATCTTCCATATCAATTATCTTGGAACTGACCAACCCACCTTCACCCTCAACTTCTCCAAAGGTAATTATACTTCCCTATCAATCTGAACTTTCTTTTCTAACCTAACTGTACAAGTTTTGAAACCCCCTCAAAAACAATCACATTGGTCATTGCACTTTTTTTTTACCTAACTTGTTGGTTTGTCGATAAGTCTAGAAGCATTAGTTACAAATGTTGTACAGTAAAAATAATGTTAACAATAGTCTTATATAAAAGTGATGTTATACTAATTATAAAATATATTTTCAAATGTTGTGAAAAAGTCATGAAATTTAATTATTGTTGTGCCTGTAGTGTTTAATACATTCATGTAAGTTTTGTGACATGGAATTAATCACTTTTTTCACTGTGGCTGGTTTTCCCATGTTCATCTAAATTGAAGTCTGCTTTATGATGCAGGTTCTAGTCAAGTCATTGCTCAGTACTATCAATTAATTCGCTTGGGTTATGAGGTTAGTCAACAGATATATTGTCTTCAACCTTTTGAAAATGGGAATATTTGAAAAAACTATATCCTAAAAAATTGAAAAAAAGAAGAAGGTAGTTTTACTAGTTTAAACTTTAAGTGGCACATATATGCTGTAATAATTAGCTTGCTAGCTGATAAAATATGAATGGTCAAGTGTGTCATATTAATCATACTAATAGTTCTTGTTGTTAACCTGCAGGGATACAAGAATGTTATGGAAAATTGCCGAGAAAACATGCTGGTACTCAAAGCTGGATTGGAGAAGACAGGCCGGTTTAACATAGTCTCAAAAGACAATGGGGTGCCATTGGTGGCCTTTTCTTTAAAGAACAATAGCTGCCATGACGAGTTTGAGGTGTCGGACTATTTGCGACGCTTTGGCTGGATTGTGCCTGCTTACACCATGCCACCTGATGCCCAAAATGTGACGGTTCTTCGTGTTGTCATAAGGGAAGACTTTTCGCGCACTCTTGCCGAACGCCTTGTGATTGATATCCAGAAAGTTTTGCATGAACTTGATACCCTTCCTGCTAAGATCACTGCCAAGATAGCACTTAATGGTGAAAATGCTGACAAGAATGTCACTGTGGTTACAAAGAAGAGTGCTATAGAGACTCAGAGGGAGATCACTACGGTTTGGAGGAAGTTTGTCATGGAGAAGAAGAAGATGAACGGTGTTTGTTAGAGCTTAAAGATGAGCATATGTATTGGAGCTCTGTGTGTGTGTGTGTATGCTTGTTGAGTTATTAATTCTCTCTCTTATCTAATTAAACAGAGAATTAATTGAGCATCCTTTTTATTTTGTGAGACAACTTTATGTACTTGGTAATGCTTATTGAGCTTTCTCTATTATTCGGAGTGTAAGATCGAATGGGCTGCATTGCGTTGATGAATGCGCGCAATTTTTTTAAATAATAAAATTTTGTTTACATACATGTTCATAACATTTGTAACCAGCATGTGTCTGAGTATGTTAAGAAAAAGAACGAGAAGAAGACTGCCAAGAGTGATTCAGGTTCAAGGAAAGCTAGGCTGAACAAAAGCAAGAATTTGATCGAAGAAGGATAAAAACGGCACGAAGACACCAAGGCTGAAGTTCAAGAAGGGCCAAAACGACATAAAAAGACTTGATGGAAGAGTGACATCATTTGATGAAACGGCAAAGTTTTGGATTGAACAATTGCAGAAACTGCTTGTAGTATTGAAAGCTTAAGTGAAGCGTGTGAGTGTCACGTGAGTGTAGATGTATTCAGTTAAGATTAGGATGACACTTGTCATAATTTTATTGGTAGCGAATTTTTCGGTTAGTTAGTTAGCTTCCCGCCTTTTTCTCTTTTAGTTTGTTACTCTGTTTTAGTTATATATAAAACGCAGAGTATGTATTTTGACAGTAGTTGCATTCATTTTCTCAAATTGAGCAATGAAAGCATTTTCCTCTCATCTTGAATTCTCTCAGTTTCTCTAGAATTTTCTTTCAATTTCCAGTTTTAACAGAGTAGTAGAAAATTCTACTATTGGTTGGATAAAAACACACCATTCATGAGTAGTGATAAGGAATAAATCGTAGCAGTACCCGTCAGCCTATACTCATGCTGACGGTACCGGTAGCGACGGGTATTGAAGCTGACGGATATTATGCGGGTCGACGGGAATGACATCCTTGGTCGTGCTTGAAGGGCTAATTGTCCAAAAAGCTGACGGCCCTTCATTATTGTAAAAGGAAAGCCGACGGTTGAGAGGCCGACGGGTACATAAAATCTTTTACTTGGCCACCACGTCCAATTATAGAGTCCTATAAGGAAAGGACTCCGCAATCTACGTTCACATAGATTCCTATATGGAAAAGACTTCTGCTCCAAGGAAGAAAGGTCAACCCTCTACTACTATAAAAGCCCCAATGCCCTCACAAATCAAGGTACGCACAATTAACCCCTCTCTAGCACTCTAGAGTTGAAACAAACCCTAACTTGACTTTCGGAGGGTATTTGGCCGGCACCACACCGGTGCTCTCTGTTAGATTTTCTCCTTTTTGTTGTGCAGGTGTAGTTCCGAGCGTACGAGCATTGTATAACTCACTGGTGAGATTTTTCGGCATCATCAGTTGGCGCCGTCTGTGGGAAACAACGCTGTAAGCCATACTATCGTTTCCCGGACTAAAGAGTTGCATGGTACTCACTCGTTCAATGGCAACTACTAACGACGTTCAAGAAGAGGAGCCACCCACGAATGCCCTCGAGAGGCAAGTACGGACTCTTGGTGCCGCCGTGGAGCGCCTCACCAAACAAAACCACGACTTAGAGGAGCAGCTGCGCCAGAAGAATGCAGCGCTGAACGACCAACAAGAGGATCAAGAGGGGAATAGCACTCCAAAGAAAAATCAGGAGAAACCTGAAGGCAGCCACGCCCCAAGCAAACCAGAGAGGCAGAACTTGAGCATGCCGTCCCTCACGAATGCAACTCCACCGCATGTTATTGCAGAGATGCAGGCGATGAGGGAACAGATGGAGGTTATGATGAACGCACTTAAGGGACGAGTGTCCAGCGATCTTGATGATCTAGTCAACCGCACCGACTCGCCCTTCACTATGGCCGTGAACTCTTTCCCCTTACCCCACAAATTTCGCATGCCGCATATCGACAGCTATGACGGAGTGAAGGATCCTTTGGACCATCTAGAAACCTTCAAAACCCTAATGCATCTTCAGGGAGTAGCGGACGAGATCATGTGCAGGGCCTTCCCCACAACGCTCAAAGGCTCCGCGAGGGTATGGTTCAGCCGACTGACGCCCAACTCCATCAACACTTTCAAGGAACTAAGCGCTCAGTTCACTACACACTTCATTGGGGGCCACAGGTATAAGAAGTCCACGGCATGCCTAATGAGTATCAAGCAGCGAGAGGACGAGACGCTGAGATCCTACATAACACGCTTCAATAAGGAAGCACTATCAATTGACGAAGCCGACGACAAGATACTTGTAGCAGCCTTCACAAATGGGTTGCGAAAGGGTAAGTTTTTGTTCTCCCTATACAAGAACGACCCGAAGACCATGTCGGAAGTACTCTACAGGGCCACTAAGTATATGAACGCTGAGGACGCGCTGCAGGCTCGAGAAGAGAAACCAAGAAAAAGGGAAAGATAGGAAGATGCCCGGCAAGATCAAGGGCGGAAGAGGCCAAGAACAGGAGATCGAAGGGACGAGAGACGTTCTAAACCTCCGGGAGGAAGGTTTACAAGCTTCACCCCGCTAACCACCCCGATAGATCAAGTCCTAATGCAGATCAAGGACGAAGGGGCTCTAGCCTTCCCTGGAAAGCTAAAGGGAGATCCTAGCAGACGTTCTAGAGACAAATACTGCCGCTTCCACCGAGACCACGGCCATGACACAGCCGATTGTTATGACCTGAAGCAGCAAATTGAGGCCCTCATAAGACAAGGGAAATTGCAGAAGTTTGTAAGCAAGGAAAGAATGGATCCACCACCTCAGGAACAGCCCCCCCGACGGGACAATGACCGCCCTAGACCGCCCATTGGCGACATCAGGATGATTGTAGGAGGGACGCCTGCCGGGTCATCCAAAAAGGCTCGGAAGACGTACCTCAGGATGGTCCAAAATGTCCAGCTGACGGGCTCAGTACCAAAAGTGGCACGGAGGGAAAGCCCCGTCATTGGGTTCTCCGAAGAAGATGCGCGACGTCTTCACCACCCGCACGATGATGCGCTCGTTATCAGTTTGCAAGTGGGGGACTACAACTTGCACCGAGTGTTGGTTGACAATGGGAGCTCAGCAGACATCCTATATTACCCCGCATTCTAGCAGATGGGAATCAGCAGAGAACAATTGATTCCGACGAATGCCCCCCTCGTCGGTTTTGGAGGAATGAGGGTGTTTCCCCTGGGTGCAGTCACACTGTCTGTAACGGCAGGCAACTATCCGCAGCAGATCACAAAGGACGTAACGTTCCTTGTGGTCGACTATTCGTCGGCCTACAATGCCATCTTGGGGCGACCCACCCTCAATTCATGGAAAGCGGCAACCTCGACTTATCACTTAATGATCAAGTTCCCCACCGAGTACGGAACAGGTGAACTGCGTGGAAATCAGGTGGCCGCGCGCGAATGCTACGTGGCTATGATGGAAATGGATGATCAACTCCAAGCCATGAGCATAGAAGAGCATCGAAATACGACGGAACCCGTCGAAAAGCTTGAAGAAATATCCCTTGACGACTCCAGACCTGACCGAACAACAAAGGTTGGCACCCTTGCAAGTCCCATGATCCGACAGACGCTTGCAGCCTTTCTCAGAGAAAATCGGGACGTGTTCGCTTGGAGTCACGAGGACATGCCAGGAATAGACCCTTCAGTCATGGTGCACAAGCTGAATATATCACCGTCCTTTCCACCCGTTCGGCAAAAGAAGCGGGTGTTTGCCCCCGAACGGGATCGAGCCATAGCTGAAGAAATTTGCAAGTTACAGGAAGCAAACTTTATCAGAGAAGTTTACTACCCCGACTGGCTGGCCAACGTAGTGATGGTCAAGAAAGCTAGCGGGAAGTGGAGGATGTGCGTAGACTTCACCGATCTAAACAAAGCATGCCCCAAAGACAGCTACCCCCTCCCAAGGATCGACACTCTAGTAGACTCTACAGCTCAGCACCAGCTTTTAAGCTTCATGGACGCTTTCTCCGGTTACAACCAAATCAAGATGCACGAAGCCGATCAAGAGAAAACTTCGTTCGTGACCAGCCAAGGCCTCTTCTGTTACAAAGTAATGCCGTTTGGTCTAAAAAATGCGGGCGCGACATACCAGAGGCTTATGAACAAAATGTTCGCACCGCAAATCGGGAGAAATGTCCAAGTCTACGTAGATGATATGCTGGTGAAAAGCCGAAGGGAGGAAGATCACTTGGAAGACCTTAGGGAAACATTCGACACCCTTCGCTCTTACAACATGAAGCTGAATCCAGGAAAGTGCGCCTTCGGGGTGACGGCAGGAAAATTCCTAGGATTCATGGTTTCCCAAAGGGGCATCGAGGCCAACCCGGACAAGATCCGAGCTATAATAGAGATGGCACCACCAAAAAATGTGAAGGAAGTGCAGAGCCTTAACGGCAAGATAGCAGCGCTAAATAGGTTCGTGTCAAGGGCAACGGACAAGTGCTTACCCTTCTTTCGAACATTGAAGAGATCTTTCGAGTGGACTACCGAGTGCCAGCAAGCGTTCGAAGAGTTGAAAGCTTATCTCTCTTCCCCCCCGTTGCTGAGTCCCTCACAACCGGGTGAAGAACTCTTTCTCTATCTTGCCGTCTCCCCAGCCGCTGTCAGCGCTGCCTTGATCAGAGAAGAAGAGAGAGTGCAGAAACCTGTGTACTACACCAGTCGAGCGCTACGCGGAGCTGAAGAAAGATATCCGCCCATGGAAAAACTCGCATTTGCGCTGGTTACAGCCGCCCGCAAGCTAAAACCGTACTTTCAAGCCCACACGATGATCGTCCTAACCGACAAGCCTTTGCGACGGGCAATGGGCAACCTTGAAGCCGCTGGGCGATTGGCACTATGGGCTATAGAATTAAGCGAGTTTGACATCCAGTATCGTCCACGAACCGCGATCAAAGGACAGGTCGTTGCAGATTTCATAGCTGAGTTTACAAATGGCGAAGACAAGGGGGCAGAAGAATCTCCCCAATGGAGCATACATGTAGACGGGTCCTCCAACAGGCAGGCTGGGGGAGCCGGCATCGTACTACATTCACCCGAAGGAGACATGGTCGAGTGTATGATCCGCCTTGAGTTCCCTACCACCAACAACGAGGCGGAGTACGAAGCTCTGATAGCAGGACTTGACCTCGCCAAAGCCGCAGGAGCCGAAAGAGCGATCATTCACTGCGATTCTCAAGTCGTGGTCAACCAGATAAATGGGGATTATGAGTGCAAAGGCGAACGGATGAAAAAATATCTGAACCAAGCAAGATGGAGGGTCAGCGAGCTGAAGGCCGAAATCACACAGATACCGCGAGGAGAAAACGAGCAAGCCGATCGCCTAGCCAAAGCCGCTTCAGCCGAGCATATGGCCACCCTTGGTAACGTACTCTCTTTCGTTCAGCTCTCTCCACTTATAAATTCTGTCGATGTACAGGAGCTTGGTTCCGAAAGCAATTGGACTACGCCATTAGTTTCCTACCTGAAGAACGGCGTACTACCGGATGGAAAGGAGGCTGCAAGAAAGCTGAAGGTTCAAGCAGCGAGGTTCATCCTAATAAGAGACATCTTGTACAAAAGAGGCTTCTCCCGCCCCTACCTACGATGCTTAGGTCCTGAAGAAGCAGATTACGTCATGAGGGAAGTGCACGAAGGAATCTGCGGAAACCACTCAGGATCGAGGTTGTTAATCCACAAGCTAGTACGAACGGGGTACTTTTGGCCAACTATGCAGAAGGATGCCGAGGCCTATGTAAAGAAATGCGACAAGTGCCAAAGGTTCAGCAATGTCATCAGACAACCATCTGAAGAACTTACCCCGATGACGGCGCCATGGCCGTTCGCTCAATGGGGACTGGACATCATGGGACCGTTTCCTACGGCAATACGACAACTAAAGTTTCTGGTTGTGGGCATCGACTACTTTACGAAGTGGGTCGAAGCTGAAGCCTTGGCCACCATTACGGAGAAGAACGTACGCAGCTTCGTCTGGCGATGTATCGTATGCAGATTTGGCATCCCTAGAGTCTTAGTCTCGGATAACGGGAAGCAATTCGACAACGAGGCCTTTCGGGACTTCTGCTCACAATTAGGGATACGGAACCACTACTCCTCCCCCGCCCACCCTCAAGCCAACGGACAGGTCGAAGTCACGAACCGATCCTTGCTGAAGATTATCAAGACTCGGCTCGAGGGGTCAAAGGGTATATGGGCTGAAGAGTTACCAAGCATACTTTGGGCCTACAGGACAACGGCAAGGACACCGATACAGGAGACACCATTTCGGCTAACATACGGGAGTGAGGCAGTCATCCCAGCCGAAGTCGGCCTCACCAGCTACAGGGTGCACAATCATAACGAAGGGAAAAATGACGAAGCCCTACGTCTACAGCTCGATCTAGTGGACGAAGTCAGGACAGCAGCAGAGCAAAGGCTCGCGCGATACCAGGATCGCATGGCCAAGCACTACAACTCCCGGGTCAAGCACAGAGACTTCCAGGTTGGAGACCTCGTTCTAAGAAAAGTCATGGGCGCAGCAAGAGACCCAACTCAAGGAAAACTCGGCCCGAATTGGGAAGGACCCTACCGAGTCACGGCGTGGCAGAGGAAGGGCACCTATCATCTGGAGACACTGGACGGACGGAAGCTACCGCACCCTTGGAATGCTGAACACCTGCGAAAGTACTACCAGTAGAGGCGATGACATGAAGAACAACACCTATCTTTTTATTTTTAGATTTACTGTTTGCTTTTAAGTATTCACTACAATAAGCCCAACGGGCATGTCTTTTACTTTGGTTTTGCTACAATAAGCCCAAAAGGGCAGGTCTTTCCTTTTTTAGGTATTTTTTATGCAGATGCATAACAATAAGAGGGATTTATTCAGAACGACTGAAGTTTCTACTTACAAATGAAAATTAGTAAAAGACCGACGAAAAGTGGCTAAGTCCACAATTCAGCTACTAAGCTGACGACCTAAATAAAAGGCTGACGAAAAGTGGCTAAGTCCACAATTCAGCTACTAAGCTGACGGCATAAATAAAAGGCTAACGAAAAGTGGCTAAGTCCACATTTCAGCTACTAAGCTGACGGCCTAAATAAAAGGCTGACGAAAAGTGGCTAAGTCCACAATTCAGCTACTAAGCTGACGGCCTAAATAAAAGGCTAACGAAAAGTGGCTAAGTCCACATTTCAGCTATTAAGCTGACGGCCTAAATAAAAGGCTGACGAAAAGTGGCTAAGTCCACAATTCAGCTACTAAGCTGACGGCCTAAATAAAAGGCTGACGAAAAGTGGCTAAGTCCACAATTCAGCTACTAAGCTGACGGCCCAAATAAAAGGCTAACGAAAAGTGGCTAAGTCCACATTTCAGCTACTAATCTGACGGCCCAAATAAAAGGCTGACGGTCTCATAAACTAAGCCCTTAAAGCTGACGGTCTAATAAAAGACCAGCAAAAAAAAAAAAAAAAGTCCACAAAATGGACAAGCCAAAAGGCTGACGGCCTAAGGATGACCAAGTCCACGAAGAGGACAGGCCAAAAAGCTGACGGTCCAAAAATAGTCCACAAAGTGGACAAACCAAGTAGCCGACGTCTAAAATGACCAAGGCCCCTGATCGAATAAACCAAACAGCTGACGATATGAAAATAGAGTCCACGAGACGGACAAAGCTGTAAACCTGACGGTACACAACCCTGATTTCGATCTTCCAAATCAAAATATACGAGTAAACAAAAAAAAAGAAGTAATTACATACAATCAACAGAAGCGACGTTGTAAACAAATCAAAAACCCAAAAAGGCATTAAAAAAAGCTGTTAAAATGTTACAGATAGGGGCCCAAGGGGCATTCAATAAAGCTGTTTTCTAGGCAGATAAAAAGAAAGAAAAAACATGAAGCTGCAAAGTCGTCACTCCAAAAAAAAAATTCTCTACTTTTTAACGGAAGGGTCCTCTCCGTCAAGCAGCACCACAGGAGGGGTCGCGGTAGTTGTTGGAAGGTTCACAGCAGGCTGGGCCAGGACGACTCCGCTACCTCCATGGGGAGAATCCACTAAGTCATCTACACCTACGGTGACGGAACCAGTAGCAGGCGTCATAGGCTGAGCGTCATCCAGGGAGATACCAGAAAGATCCAACTCGGGAAAAGCTGACGCCACCTGTCTGAGGCAATCATCAAAACCCGTGCCATAGTATCCGCCACAGGAATCAATAAAGGAGTCCGACGCCTTGAAAGTATTGACCGCGTCAGCCCCTGCTGTCTCCACCTGATCGCGGAGAGTCGTCAGCTCTTGCTCAAGTTCGCCTTTCTGACGACCCGCCTCAACTAACTTCTCCTTCACTTCTTTCAGCTCAACGTTAAGGAGACGCATTGCCTCCTTATATTGAGCCTGCTGGTTTCGCATGTTGGCATTGTGCTTATTCACGCGAGCGACGACCCCCTCCTTAGCCACGCACCTGTCCTGGAGCGCCTTTACACGAACCAGGGCCTGGAAAATGATACAACCGTCAGTCATTTTTTAAATAATGATAAATAGCAATAATAAGGAAAGAACCATCCAGGAGGGATGGCTTACCCGAGTAAGGTCAAACAAAGCTGACGACCCCAACTCATCCGTCGCCAACAAGTCACAAGGATCTATGTCAGCAGGCTTTATGAATGACTCTACTGCCTCAACAGCAAAATCCTCGTGAGTTAGCAGGCAACGGGGCCCCTGCAGGACGGGACCGGAAGAGGTCATTACACCTTTCCCTGCCCCATGACTAGACTTAGGCGACGGCCTTTTTGGGGGCTCATTCCCGGAACCGACGGCTGCTTTCTTAGATGGACGGCTATTTTCCCCGTCAGTCTTCCTCTTGGAAGAACCCTTGACGATCTTGGGGGTCGACGAGGGTGCCGTCTCCCCCTGTGCCTTCTTCTCTTCCTTCAAACGGGCAGCGGCAGCCCTTATCCGTTGCTTGGCCACATCCATCTCTGCGAAAAGAAACACATTAGCAAAACCGACGGTAATACAAAGATGATTTTTAAGATCAGGGTAAAGTACTCACGGTGACGGGAGAATCCTTCTAGCCTTCGAGCCTCAGGCGTCGGTTCAGGACCACCACAGAAAGCGTGAAGGTAGTCGAGGGTGATTAAGTCTCGACACGACCGCTCCTCTAAGGGAATCTCCAAAACCCGACGGATGAAGTCCTCCTGCTCACCAGTTATGGAAGGGCGAATGAGGGCTGAAAAGTGCAAGTAAACCGACGGCGTTAGAATCAATGAAAAACCAAAATTATTACTTAGTTAAATTAAAGTCAAAAGCTGACGACTAAAACCTGACGCTTTTATAAACGCCCAAGTGTTGTCAAAATAGCCGTGGGGTATCGTTTCCCATTCTTCCTGACGGCACACCCAGTCCGTCCCTTCAACGAAAAAGAACCTGCTCTTCCAGGCTCTATTCGAATCAGGCGTCTCAGACACCAACCTAAGACCTTTCTCCCTGACGGCAAAGTGGTACATCCCTTTGGAAGAAGAAAGGTGCCGAGGTCTATAACAATAAAAGAATTCGTCCAAAGAAAGCTGACGATTCCCTCCACTCAGACGACCCCACAGTACCTCGGCACCTATAAAAATTCTCCACGAATTCGGAGCAATTTGGCTGACGGATAAACCAAGAAAGTCAACCAACTGACGGTGTAAGGCCGTCAGGGGCAGTCTCAGACTGGCAGCAAACATGGCATCATACATGCCGACATCTGCCGTCCTTCCTGTATAACATTTCTCGCCTTCCTCAGGGAGATGGATAGGAATATGGTCAGGGATTTGAAAGCGGATACGCAACTCTCCAAAAATTTTTTCGGTCATCTTTGGTTGAAATTTATTTACAGCCCACTCATTGGGAAGGATGAAGGGACGGTTGCCTCCAGGACTCACAGGGGTCCCTTCACTAGACCCGTCACCACCTTCATCCCCTTCACTAGACCCGTCGCCACCATCATCCCCGTCACTAAATCTTTCTCCTTCCACTTTGTCACTCCCCTCACCTACTACCCTTTCCTGGCCATTGTCTCCGTGACCTCCTACCTCCTCGACAGGAGTTTGGGCCGACGTCTCCCTCTCTGAAGACCAGGACGAGCTCTCTGACTCACTACCCGAACCAAATACCTCGTCGTAGCCCGCTCCATCGCGGACTGACGACCGGTCACTCGACGCGTCACTCGACATCTGACTACCTACAAGTGACGGGTGTAATCTAAGCACCTAGGATGACGACTCGGCTTAAAAAGAAATAAAGCAGGAACAAAAAGAAAGAAAAAGAGAACTTACAAGTTCCTCGAAAGTAACGGCCGAGGAAGTGACGGAAATAATGTTGGCAAGTGCTGACGGAAGGTAGGCGACGGATGGCTCTCTAGGAATCGGTGAAAGTGAAATAACGAAAATGGAAAGAGGTGGGCCATCTATATATATAAGGGAAATACACGGAAGACGAAGCGACGCCCTCGAACCAGACGCGGAGCCAACCCGAGCACGCCACGTGTTCTAGCATTTAATGTTGGTGTGATAGCTTATAATTATCTTCTCTCTCCTAGACAAAGCAGCAGGTACGGACGGATGAAAACTCCATAACCCGTCAGTTATGACCGACGGAGATATGGAGTAGGGGGCAACTGATAAGGAATAAATCGTAGCAGTACCCGTCAGCCTATACTCATGCTGACGGTACCGGTAGCGACGGGTATTGAAGCTGACGGATATTATGCGGGTCGACGGGAATGACATCCTTGGTCGTGCTTGAAGGGCTAATTGTCCAAAAAGCTGACGGCCCTTCATTATTGTAAAAGGAAAGCCGACGGTTGAGAGGCCGACGGGTACATAAAATCTTTTACTTGGCCACCACGTCCAATTATAGAGTCCTATAAGGAAAGGACTCCGCAATCTACGTTCACATAGATTCCTATATGGAAAAGACTTCTGCTCCAAGGAAGAAAGGTCAACCCTCTACTACTATAAAAGCCCCAATGCCCTCACAAATCAAGGTACGCACAATTAACCCCTCTCTAGCACTCTAGAGTTGAAACAAACCCTAACTTGACCTTCGGAGGGTATTTGGCTGGCACCACACCGGTGCTCTCTGTTAGGTTTTCTCCTTTTTGTTGTGCATGTGTAGTTCCGAGCGTACGAGCATTGTGCAACTCACTGGTGAGATTTTTCGGCATCATCAAGTAGTAATCACACCTATGAGCTTTTTTTTTTTTTTTTTTTTTTGTTTAGTAAAAAATAAATATCCATAACATTTTTCAGAAAGTAAGGTATGTTTTGAAGCCAAAATTTCTCCGCTCCCACCATTGGGCATAACTAGCCAACTAGCTGCACTATTTCCCATAGGCCACAAACACAACAAATTATTTAGACTATAATATAAAGAGCACATCAATATATACGTAAACAGATTTGCAAACAACTGAAATCGTGAATTGAAGACACTATATCCTAATATAAATAGCTAAGCTTCACCTTATAAAACTAGTTTGGTACAATGAATATAAATTAAGTCTGTGACTCCTATTTGAGGTTCATGGTTTTCTCCTTCAGGGTCGAGGATTACGTACCTCCTCATCCTCCCAATTAATGAATCAATCCCTATTTTTGAATCTATCAAATTTCTTTTGCATCTTTTTGATAAAAGAGTCCGATCGAGCTTTGATCCTTCAACTGATAGCAAAGAGATTTTTCTGTTGGACAACCAGATTCAGCCAACCAAAATTAAAAGAACTAATTTGGACTTGACTAACTTTTTGCTTTGGACTTGAGTAACTTTTTGCCTTGAAATTTTTTTTCTTTTTTTTTTTAGAAGGATTTTTGCCTTGAACTTGATCTAACTTATTGAGACAACATTATCTACAGCTAAAATCAAGGCATTGGATGATCATCAATCACCACCACTAAAATCTCCAAAGCAAGCAGATGGTAATATTTAGGAGTTCTCTTGTAATGCAAATACTTTCAAAGCAATATGATAGTACTTAGGAGTTCTCATGTAATCCAAATACAACATTATAGTTATTTATCTTGTAAACAAATATTTATCTAGGTACGTTTGAATATAATATAAATATAAAAGTAAAATATTTTCAAGGAAGCAAATCAAAACACAAACTCTTATGTTGCCCCAAAAAAAAAAAAAAAAAAAAAACAAACACAAACTCTTATTATTCTCTCTCTTTTGTATCAGAGCAACAACTCCTAGAATGTTTTCAAGGAAGCAAATCAAAACACAAACTCTTATTATTCTCTCATTTTGGTATTAGAGCAATAGACCCGCGTCAAACCATGTCATCTTCTTCTACTACTTCTTCTACAACTGATCCAATTAGCCATCCTCATCCCTCCCCCATTCTTACTCCCTCAAACCTAAATTAAGTTGTACAGATTTATTTATATATTTTCTACTTGCTGAGTCCCCTAGAAGGATTCTGCTCAGGCCGAACATCTCAAGAAGAAAATTTTGATATGTTTCTTTGACCTGTCACCTCAAGATTTTGATGTGGGATTGATCTTGGTGAAGTTCAAATTTGGCTTGGACTGGGCTTGTTTTCTCTGTAAATTTCGATGTGTTATTGGAATTGTTTCTCAAACAAATTAAAGCATATTACTTGTTGATGTTATTTGAGTAAGGGGTTAATGGAATAAGGATCCAAGGAATGAAGCTAATTCCAACCGTGGTGTAGAATTCTCTCCTCGCATTGAACCAAATGATACTCTCTGAGATTGGCAATTGAGGAGGCAAGTTTCTACCTTGACCAAGATGGTGTAACGCATGTATCACCCTTGTACAGGCGGTATTGAACCTGTGGCTGTGATACTCAATGTCTTCTGACTACTTTTGGATTTCCTATCAAAATTAAAGGTGTGGGCACAAGGCCATCATGCATAGGCCATAGACTTCTTAAAATCATAATTATTAATTATTAATTGTTAATTATTTAATGAGTAATTTAAATTGCTCTCTTCTTCAACATTTAAAGTTTTAAACAAACATGTATACTCACATTATTTTGACATTTATTATAATTTGAGATGTGATAATTTCTAAAATATTCATTTAATAATAAATATGACTTACAAACTCTATGATGGCGAGGAATTCTAAACAATCTTATTCTAAGATTATGTATCTTTTTAAAAGAATATTATTAAGAATGTGGGGCCAGAGAAGTTGGTTTCCCCGGCCCATTTCATATTAGGCCCAAGGCCCATGCCGAGGAGGAAACGCCCGAGGACGAAGTGCGAAAGTCCAAATTGCCCAGGAACCTTGCCGAGGACGACCCTCTCCTCGGCAAGCCGAGACCATGGGATTAGGAAGTAACGGACCACCAAAAGCAGCCTTCCCGAGCATCCAAAGAGAAGGAACAAGTACAACGTGCCAGCTGTGGAAGCATGGTGGAGGAGTAAGTCCATGATGAACTGTCACCTCCACATTAAATGCCCACAACTAACGTTCTGGCTGCATTAATGAGGAAATGACTCCTGAACAGCGCAGCCTTGGTTGCTGCAGCCCGCAGAAAGAATGGGAAGGCGGCTGATGGGACAAGCACTCAAGTAGTGACCTGCTTGAGCAACAGATGTAGGGCTAAGATCTACTGAAAGGTGGTATATAATATAAGAAAGCCCTCTTGAAGAAGGGACGGAAAAAGGAGGAGAAAGTGAGAAGTACTGAACACGGCAACAACCTGTAACAACAGAAAAGCTTTTGTAACCAATCACTAAAGAAATAGTAAGAACCTCAAGCTCCCGAGAGGAGGGCCGAGGAACATCATTGTACATTTGAATCCATGTCCATGCTATTCAATCCATATTCAGCCATGCATAGCAATCGTATCCCTCACTAGGGCATAGTTCTTGAACCCGCTCTCTACAAATTCATTGTATTGGGCTAGCTGGGCTTGAGTCCACTTACTCAACAGTAGAAGTGCTTAAACCCGGTCCCTACAAAGAAAAAGACACAATATAATAGTCTTTTAATTTTTTTTCCCTAACTACTTGACATGAATTCCTTAACTGAATTTTAATTTCCTATTTTTTATGAAGCCTAAAGAACATAGTAAATAAAAAATCATGCAAAAATAGCAAGAATAAAACACGAAATGTCTGAGAAGGATTGCTAAGAAAAAAGAAAGGCATAAGGAGTAATACTCACAATTCTATGAGACAATTTTATTTATAGATGTAGATTAGATATTATTAAATACCATCCAAGGGTATTTTTACATGTACATTTTTTAAATATAATTGTACTTTTATATTTTTCAAAAAAATTAATAAAAATTACCTAATTGAAATACATTAAAATGACAAAAATATCAACCACGATAATACAAACTGCATTCTCAATAAGCCAATACTTAAACGTGGTTTAAAACACTAATATTATTATTTTCGTATGTGTTTTAATAAGTATTACCGATTACTCAAAAAAAAAAAAAAAAAAAAGAAGCCAATACTTGCACTTGAATTAGACATAAGCTTTTATAAAAGAAAATATACATCTAGAAAGTGATGACCACTTATAGAGACAGCAATCTTGTGTCAATTAAGGCTTAGAAAGGGTTCCCTTAATCACAGTGACCGGACATGAAGCATTTGTCACAACGTACTTGCTCACACTGCCAAGCAACACCCTGCAAATCACATAACCCTTTTTAGCTTTAATCAAACAAGTCACAAAGAATTAATTATGCACCTTATTCATGTATTATATATACACACATACACACACACATTGCTCAGCAAATTCAATATTTTGAAAAATTACATGGACAATAAAAGGTTAATTGAGTTTTATATATGATCCACTGGCATTGGTATTAAACTTATTATACTAAGCAGAATGTGATCTTCCATATGAAGAAAACCTAATAATAATTTTCCAGAATACTTTCCTCCTCAATTTTATGCTCATGTCAGATATGCAATTAGATGTTTGATGAGATCTTTCATAGGATTCATTTACAAATCAAGGTTTTTTTTTTCCTTAGATATATAGGGGGAGGGAGGTGTGTGTGGGTTCAAACTCCTGCTCCTTTATACAATGTTAGAACCACTTGAATTATCCCTTAAACCCTGATTTACAAATCAAAGGTTAATCCATACACCGATCTGGTTTACATTGTTATGGCTACTACAGATTTTTTAATAGAAAAATAACATTCAATGTATCCCTTAGTCTTCATTAGGACGCCAACTAAAATTTTATCTTCCTTTTAACATAAAAAATATTATAAGGATGCCTATGTATATACTAGGCTTGCAAGATTAAGTTGAAATTAAAACTTTTATCTTACTTTTAGTGTTCTATATTATACTCTATCAACTATAATATGTTATATATCTTTTTTTTTTTCCAATTTAAATTTTAGTTACTTTATAAGAAAAAATTAAAAAACATGTAGTTAGTTATGATTGATGAAGCATAAAGTAGAATACTTAGTATGAGATCAATCATTTTTATTCATTAATTTGGTTTATTAAAATTTTAATCAATTTAGAAGGCCTCCACATCTTTATCAATTGGTCCTCTCAATCTAATCATATGGTTAATTGCCCTATGACAAAAACTAATAATGTTCTCTTAGTAATTCTAAAAGATTCATTTAGATGCAAAATTAAGGAAAATTATTATTTCACATTTCTTGATATACACTTTATATACACGATGTTCACACTTTCACATTAGATGTCTAGATTTTTCAAGAATGTCTACATTTAAGACAGGAAGATACTTGATGTGTATGGAGAGCATATACAAGGCCAAACTAAGTTTTATCCCTAATATGGTTTGATTACCACTTTGACAAATGGAAATGGTTATTGGTAAATGATCCTGAATTTTGGAGTAAGCGATGATAAAAGTTTACCTTTTGATAGCGCCTAGACCCCTGCTTCCAACAACAAGTGAGTCGAGCTTGAGATCTTCTACAGCATAGCACAGCTTCTCCCTTGGATCCCCCCAGTAGACCTTGGCCACCACCTTCACCTGTCCCAACACATACAGTCACACCCATGGCTATGCACAGCTAGCAAAACTTTCATGATAAATATGTATATATACAGAATGAAAGCAAATAAAATCAATACCCCTTTGGTCTTTGACACTGCATCAAGAACTTCAAGAACCTCTGGATCATTTGTAAGTCCATATTGCTTTGAAAAGTTAATCTCCCTAAATTCCTCAAGAGGAACTAAAGCTGCAAAAACAAAAACATAGAAAAAAGGGTTATGAGTATTGAGTATACACATGCTAAAGAGTAGTCATGAACAAAGATTAAGGTAAAAGGTAGAGACGTGATCCAGTGTCCTCGAAAAGTTCCTTCCGGGTATGATTGGATTTGGGTGGCTGGACATGGATTAAGATGATACGATCTCCTTCCTCCATTAAATTATCAGCAGCCCATCGAAGTGCTGCTTTGCTGATTGGAGAGTAGTCCATTCCTACACCAACTGTACGAGCTTTTCCCATCTCGAGCTTCTGTCTCTCTTTCTTTCTTTCTTTCTCTCTCAATAATGAAGCTGCAGGCTAGAGCTTTTGAATTTAGAGTATTGGCTTGCCACACAAAGTATACTTATGCTGTTTGTTTGGATTCGATAGAATGAAGGAGAAGGTTCTTGAAGGCACTAGTGGGAACCCGTCATTGATACTACATGTAACAGATGCTGAAGCTAAGTACACATCTTTATTCCTTGATGATAAGATTGTCTCATAAACCAGACAAGGAAAGGAAAGGAAAGGAATTTAGCATAAAGCTAATAATTCTGCCTGTTGTATTGTTAAAAAGGACAGTATAAAACAGGTGTGCCATCTTTAGTCAATTATGTGATTCAACTAGTCCTTTTAGTGCACAGCACATCTACTTTGTTAGATACTTTAATTTTTTTCTTCCCTTTATTTTTATTTTTTATGTCCCTCAAATTATAGGCATTGAGTTTTTTATTGAAAATTTCAGTCTTTTTCTTTTGTGTTGTGTTGGGCTCAAGTGAGGTGCCATGTGAGAGAGGGTCTTAATTTTTAGATGAAAATTTTGATGACTATAGTACTTCAATTATCTGAAGTGTTGCATAGCATAGGATTGACTGAAAATTTTTCTGATAAAAAAAAAAAGAAAAAAAAGAGACTATTGGAGAGGGAAAAATAGAAAAGAAGAGTAAAAAAAGCAGCTTGCTGCCTACCTTGCACTTATGTCAAAGTTTGAAGGGCAGGTCAAATTAATTGAAAAGGAGACAGAAGAATCAAATTAAACCTTGAGCTGCAGAGCACAAATTCGATTAGTCTCTACAAGAATCCACTTTTTGTCTGGAATAATATAATGAAAACAAGCGGCCATAATGCCGGTGTTTTTTAAGGGAAAATTTCAATGTCAAAGTACAATTAGTTGTTGTCAAAACCATTGCATTTTTTGAAGCTTCTGAAAATTATCATCTCAGACTATTCTCAGTGTGTATATATATATACACATTCATTTCATGTTTGAAATTAAATATTAAAAGTATATTAAATCTCGTAGTCATTTAAATTTAAATAATTTGTAGATAATTATTTTGCAATTGTAAAATAATATATAATTTGTTCTCTAAATTTTATTAAAGATAATTTATTCTCCCTAAAAATTAAATTATTCTTAAAATTATTTCATCTTTCTATCTCTACCAATATATTATTCTATTATTTTGGGTGTGTTTGATTGATATTATTCTTTTATGAGGTGGTCTATATTCTTCTAAATTATGTTATACTTCTTAAGTTTTCAAATAAATTATTCAAGTTCCTCATTCTCTTAAAGGAGATTATCATGATAATAAAAAATCATAATAAAATTGCACTTAATATTACTCAAATGATAGGCACACTCAAATGCATAATCAATATTGTGTTTTGATATAAATTCAATTCTCACTTCCAAAATAATTATGTAGTAACTCAAACAATAACAAACCAAAGTTATAAAAGGGAGAGAAACTACTTGTGACATGGAACTCAAAAATGCAACATCAAAACGTATTAACTCAAAATAGAATTTTAAAAAACACAATAATTTATCAACCTAAAGTAGAGATGCAAGAAAGAATACAAAATCAAGAGAGAGAGAGAGAGAGAGAGAGAAAGTAATCACTTTTTCAAAAGAGAATAAAAAATTTACAGAAAATAAGATGAGAAGAAAAAGAGTAATAAAAAAAATATATATAAACATCAAATCATCCAAGTCATGTTATGTAATAGAATAATATTATATTCTTATATACTATCTTTATAATGTAATAAGTTAACATCTATGAAATTAAAGAAAAGAAAAAAAGATAACTTAAAAATACAAAACTAAATCTCGCCAATCTAAAGTAGAGTTCTAAATAATACAAAAATTCATCATTCTAAATTAGAGATGCAAAAAAAAAAAAAAAAAAAATCCACCAAAAATTAAAAAATATATATTAAGAGAGTGAAAGAGAAATATCCTTGTGTGTGTGGGAAAACTATAGATAGAAAGCGTGAGAGAATTGCAAATTTATAGTAAGAGGATGAAAATTAGAAGAGCCAAAAATAAAGAAAGAGTGATATTAAGGAATATCAGTGGGGAGATGAAAAGGTAAAAAGAAGGGGAAAGGTTGGAAAGAGTGTAACAATAAGTTAGAAAATTAATAAAAAGAAAATATTTCAAAAATAAGACAGAATGAGTTGGAAGTAGGTGGATGATGTGATGTGACCGCTAATATAACTCAACAAAAGCATAGTAACAATAAATGCTATATTTTAGTTTGTAGATATATATATAGATATAGATTACTCTATACCCTATTTCTAATAAGCTTTGTTTTGATTTAAGGCTCACATTTGCTGATAGATACAATCACATCACTATTCCAACTCAATAAACCTTTCTTGCATTATTATAGCGATTCTAGAAATTCCACCCAATTTTTACATAATCCCGATTTCTTCAGGTCTTAAAACCATTTTCACATCTCTCCTTCTATGTAATAAGAGATAATCAAAACCATGTGGCGTGGTGGAGTGTTTTCAAGCATGAGGAATTCGTAAACCTTGAAAAGCCACCAAAAAGGATCTTCACTTTTAAATTTCGATAACCCCATAGAATTTTGATGAAGTGCAACGGATTCATTCATCTCGAATTAACGGTTTTGATACCACTTTTAATGAACCTGCCGAGTTTTAAGAAAAGTGAATGAAAAAAAAAGTAATGACAATTAGTGAAAATTACCCACCAAGAGTAAAGCAAAAAAAAAAAAAAAATGAGAAGAGGGCTTTAAAAAGGAAGTATAGAAATTTGCATTGATCATATATAAAGAGTTATATGATTTTTACAAGGTTTTTATACTGGTGCCTATTCATGAAACTTATCAAGAAAAGTTAAAGAACGACTAACTAACTTGTAAAACCAATGTGTAACCAAGTATTTTGCAACTAATTATCTATGCAAGTCTTGCTCTTCCACTTTGATCATATCCATTAATTCACATGGACTATGTGTCATTCTAATGGGTTGGACTTTGGACTAGGCTCGGCTTGGGTTCATTACAATCATCAGTGCATTTCCTATGTCCCTAGCTCACAACTCATAAGCAGCATGGCAAGCTACTATTACTCCCTCTATTCGGGAAAGATTGGCGTATGGGGAGGTAATATAAGCTTTCGTAAAGCAATTTTCTTATAACACCATAGGAAAAAAAATTGTCAAAAACATATGATCAGGGGGAATAAAACTCAAAACTTAGGAGAAAGAAAATATATTTAATCCCAATAATGGCAATAAACTTAAAATTTTTGTACAACTGTTTCTTTTTAAAAAAATTATTCAATGTTTATAAAGGACCACATTAGCATTGTTTAGTAGTCCTCTCATCCAATAAAAAGATGTCATGTATTTTAATTTAACTAGCTTGTAATCTCATGTATATGCATAGATACACTTAAAAATATACAATAAACTGCATAATATAATTCTTATATATAATTTAAATACTATTGATAATCATTTTTATATTTTGTTAACTCTTTAAAGTTTTTTGTAAGGATATTATTAGGTATAAAATGTAAATTGTCCATTTTTTTTTAATTATTATGAAGTACTTCTTTTTTTTAGTTTTTATACTTAATAACTCACTTGGATAAATATTTATGATGTGGTCTCACATTTGATTTTAAAATTAAGAAATAAAACTCTTTAAGAATAAATAATTTAAGGCATATGAAACAAAATTAGAACTCTAATTTAAAATTCTAATTTGAGTTTCTTTCATCCTCACCTATTATTATATATAAATTAATCACACATCAAACTGAAATCCCTCCACCAGATGTGGCTTCTAACTAATTACCTCCACGTCCGCCGCCGGTAGAGCTGCGACAGCTTTTGATTTCTCTGCCCAACCAACTCCAATGACTTTGACTTTGAACTTTGCATTCCACCAACGACCAGCCGTTACTTTCGTTAATGGGAATTTTGAGAATATGATGAAAACTTCAAAGAGGTATTGCCTTTCAAAGCGAAGCCGTTCTTCTTAAACCTCCTAATAATTTTACCAATATGAATGCAGATAATTGCCTTAGAAAATTGAACTGTCTCTATAATATTGTAACTAATAATTGATCGCTATAAATGAAATATATAACAAGTTGCTATTTCTGTTTCTCAGAAGGCAAAAAACATATCCTAAACTAAATAAAGCGGAACTTGTTATTACACAATTTTAAACTTTTTCTGCTTTTTCTCTTTTTGCTCAGCAACCAAACTCTATCTACAAATACCATCAATACTTCATAATATATACAACTCAAATAACATTAAAATATAAAATAAAAATATACAGAAAGAACAAAAACCAGAATTTTTTTCCTTTCCTTTCCTGCATTTTCTCCTAAACGAAACACCATATCCATGCACACTCTGAAGTCCAAAAAAATAAAAAGGGTAAATTATAGATTTCACTCTTTAATTTTGTCCAAAATTCAATTTAGTCCTGTAACTAAGATGGAGACATGCGGTTGCTCCACCTGTATTATTATCACAACATTCTCTTGTTCAAAGCAGTATATTGAGCAAATAACAGGATTCAAGGTGTGTAATTAAAATTTAGTCATGCACTTGTTCCACCTTGTTATTACGGTACGACACAAAATGAGTTATCAACAATCATTTTATTTCATAATAATTATAACCATAACACTACAAGAAGGGAAACATAAAAGCTTTATTCTAGCCGTCTAATGCTAGCTTCATCATTATTATCCATGGAATATTTTCTGAAGATAATCAACCACATTCTTGTCCACTTGGAAGGCCTTGATGAGAACATCTGGATTAATGGGAGGATTAGATCCAAAGACCGCGTTTGCTATTGTGAGGAACCCAGGATTTTGGCTACTGAGAGTGGAAAAGGCAACAGCATTGGTCTCTCCTATGTTGAACTGGAAGTGAATGAGACCAATTGGGAACACAAAGACATCACCCGGATTTAAAGTTTTGGTGAAGAAGCGGTGGTCTGGGTCGGATGTCACAAAGCCCGCAAGGAGTGTACCCTCTAAGACTACCAGAAGCTCGGTGCCACGAGGATGAGTGTGCAGAGCAGTTAAGCCATACGGTGCAAAGTCAATGCGAGCCAAGGAAATACCTAGAGTGTTGAGGCCTGCAAGTTTATCCACGTTCACAAGATTGACATTCGATCCTAGTTGATTTATAGTGTTTCCAGGAATATCTAGCCCGGAGAAGAAAAAATCATCCGCTGTTGTAAGCATTGGGTCCTTGCAGAACTTTCCATTCACAAATACTACACAAAGAAAAGTTTGTTACTATCTTGAGTAAGTAAGACACTACTATAAAAATGGTTAACTTATTTCATGATAAAAACAAACAAAAAATCCAAGTAGATAATATCACCTTCGAACTGAACTTCGTTAATATTAAAATTTTTAACACAAAAATAAAATCAATCCAGAGGTTTGAAATGAGTTCAAAATTAAGAATATAATATATAATGCTAGTAGTAGTAATAAGAGTCTAAAATTATATACCAGCAGAATCGGTATTGTTAATTGCAACGCAGAAATCTTGCAGAGGACTAGGGTCATCCGCAAAAGCAAGGGTGGATGCCAAAGCCAACAGGGCCACAGTCACAAGGTAATGAACACCTTTCATCATATTTGAGATTATCTTGACCTTCTAGTACTCTGTATTCTTGGTGGGGCGAGGGGTGAGGATTGGAACATGTGTATTTATAGAGGGGAATCAGTGAACGGGTCTATGTGTTTTTGCTCCTTCGGAGTAGTGAAGAATTAGTGAGTCATTCAACAGTTATCATTTATCAACTTCATATTAATATCTAATGGAGGAATTCTTTAACCACAACTACAAGTACATACTAGAAACCAATCAAATTGTACAACTTCAAGGATAAAATTTGTTGCGCACACGTTATTTCATATAGTTTTCGTCATACAAAAAGTCACAATTTCAATTGTTTTTTCGTGTGTATAAAACTATATAAAATAACTTGTGTGAAATAAATAGTATATACTACTCCAACATCATTGTCATTCTACAGTTTAATTTTTTTATAATTTGCTGTATGGATTTCATGGCCTCTTTTACTCTTTATATATCAAACATCAATTTTTTGGGTTAGTGATGGTACTAGATGATTTTAAGTATTAATTCAAGGTAAATTTAGATGTTCTAGGGTCAACAGTGTGAGTGATTCGCATAAATTTTCCAAATCCTATGGTTTGACTTTATCTTGTTAAGTTAATCTTCTTTCGTGTACTAGATAGATAGAGTGTCGGTTAGCGTCTAAGAGCATTCCCATCAAAGGTGATAAAAATTTTAGCATTTAGCATCTCAAAAACCAACTTTATAACATATAACACATTATTTTACAATATCTCTTATATCAAAACTTCTATATTTTTTAACACTTCATTTAAATATTCTTTCTTTATTATTTATTATTATTTTTTATTTCCCTGAGGACAACAACAACCAGATCAACACCATCAACCCAGTAGTGGAGAGAGGCATAGAGAAGGAAAAAGACAGAGAGGCATAGAGAAGGAAAAAGAGAGAGAGAGAGAGAGAGAGAGGAAAGCAGTGGAAAGGCATAGCACTTGAGAGAGTGAGAGAGAGAAAAAGAAAAAGAAAAAAGAAAAAATTCTAGCATCTTGCTACAGTGGGGTGTCAAAGATGAGACTCCACTGTAGCTGAATGCTAAAATATTTAGCATTTAGCATCTTTATTGTAGGTATGTTTTTATGATTTGAGGTGTTAAAAATACTAAAAAATAGCATTTAGCATTTTTAGTACCTTTGATGAGAATGCATGGTACCAGTCTTCTAGTACTAGTCCACCAACTACCAATATATTTGGTATAGGTTATTGGCTTTTCCATCTTTTACTTTTCTCTCTTCAAGTTAATGGTGTACTTAGATTTCTTTTTTTTTTTTTTTTTGATGCAGTGTACTTAGATTTCTTATGGTTGTGGGCAAAGGAATAAATAATTGATTCAATTCAAATATATAAGTTAATGTTTCTAGCTAGGAGAATTTTGGTTTAGAGAAAAAGGGATGCAAGTTTAGTACGTTGAAGATTTCTTTACCACTGAGAGATAAAAGTCTATTCTTTGTATCTTGCAAGTTTTCCTTAGAAGGAACAGAAAACAAAAATCACGTTTGAACATTTCGTGCACTTGTTGCCGAATCCTAAACTAGTCATTGGGAGAAATTATCTACTACACTCAAATGCATAATCAATATTGTGTTTCAATATAAATTCAATTCTCACTTCCAAAATAATTATGTAGTAACTCAAACAATAATCAAACCAAAGTTATAAAAGGGAGAGAGACTACTTGTGATCAAGGTTTTGAAACCCAGACCATTCATTGAACCGTAAAAGGAAAATGTTTAAGGTTTTTGAGATCGAACCGAAATTGAACGGGGGTCGAACTGTGATGATATCATAATTAATTTAATAATTATTTAAAATATAAATAATTATATTAAATTAGTACAAATGGTAATTTAAAAAATTTTAAATTACCATTTGTATTTATCCAAAGTTATCGTGAATTACAAACTTTATTTATTTGTTTTTAACAGTTGGATGGCAGTAAAAAATTTGAACCTAACGTGTAGCAGTAGTCATAAGTCATTCACGTGGGTCATTGGGTGTATTAGTGTGTTGTCATTCACGTGGGTCAGTGGGTCAGTAGTATTATCATAAGTCATTCAAAGGAGGTTTTGGGCTACAAAATGAAAAAGTAAAATAAGAGTAGAGACTGGAGAGAGCCAGAGAGCGTCTGGTCCAAGTCTTTGAGCGAAGAAGAAGAAGACGACGAAGAAAAGGAAGAGATCTAAGGTGGTGGGCCATCGGCAAAATGAAATTTATTATTAGAATATTAGCAACAATAGCGGTGATGTGATTTTCCTTTTTACTGCCGGTACAGTACAATATCAACTCCATTGGCTCAATCACCTCCAAAAATTATCAGATTTCCTTCCGATCTTCGTTCTTCTTCGTGTTCTTTTATTTCTTTTTCATTTCTTCTAGATCTGATCATAACTTCATATCGGTGTATTGGCCAAAATTTACCGAAAAAGATGAAACAAAAAGAAATCGTCCGAACCTCAAAAACTTGTCACGGTTCTTAAAACCATATGGTCCAACCACGATTTGCACGGGTTCTTGCTTTTTTCCCATAAGGCGGTTCTTGAAGCTAAAAAAACTGCAAAACTGAGAGGTTCGAGGTTTTTCTGGTCGGACTGTACGGTCTGGTCTAGGTTTCAAAACCTTGCTTGTGATGTGGGACTCAAAAATACAATACCAAAACATATTAATTCAAAATAGAGTTTTAAAAAACACAGTAATTTATCAACCTAAAGTAGAGTTGCAAAAAAAAAATAAAATCAAGAGACAGAGAGAGAGTAATCACTTTTTCAAAAGATAATAAAAAATTTACAGAAAATAAGATGAAAAGAAAAAGAGTAAAAAAAGAAAGATATAATATAAACATCAAATCATCCAAGTCATGCTATGGAATAGAATAACATTATATTCTTATATACTATCTTTATAATGCAATAAGTTAACATCTATGAAATTAAAGAAAAGAAAAAAAAAAAAGATAACTTAAAAATACAAAACTAAATCTCGCCAATCTAAAGTATAATTCTAAATAATACAAAAATTCATCATTCTAAAGTAGAGGTGGAAAAAAAAAAAAATCCATCAAAAAGCAAAAAATATATATTAAGAGAGTGAGAGAGAAATAACCTTGTGTGTGTGGGAAAACTATAGATAGAAAGCGAGAGAGAATTGCAAATTTATAGTAAGAGGATGAAAATCAGAAGAGCCAAAAATAAAGGAAGAGTGATATTAAGGGATATCAGTGGAGAGATGAAAATGTAAAAGGAATTGGAAAGGTTGGAAAGAGTGTAACAATAAGTTAGAAAATTAATAAGAAAATATTTCAAAAATAAGAAAGAATGAGTTGGAAGTAGGTGGATGATGTGATGTGACCGCTAATGTAACTCAATAAAAGCGTAGCAACAATAAATGCTATATTTTAATTTGTAGATATATATAGATATAGATTACTCTATACCCTATTTCTAATAAGTTTTGTTTTGATTTAAGTCTCACATTTGCTAATAGATACAATGACATCATTATTCCAACTCAATAAACCTTTCTTGCATTATTATAGTGATTCTAGAAATTCCACCCAATTTTTACATTATCCCGATTTTTTCAGGTCTTAAAACCATTTTCACATCTCTCCTTCTATGTAATAAGAGATAATCAAAACCATGTGGCGTGGTGGAGTGTTTTCAAGCGCGAGGAATTCATAAACCTTGAAGAGCCACCAAAAAGGATCTTCACCTTTAAATTTTGATAACCCCATGGAATTTTGATGAAGTGCAACGGATTCATTCATCTCGAATTGACGGTTTTGATACCACTTTTAATGAACCTGCCGAGTTTTAAGAAAAGTGAATGAAAAAAAGAAGTAATGATAATTAGTGAAAATTAACTTAATTCGAGGTAATTACCCACCAAGAGTAAAGCAAAAAAAAAAGGAGAAGAGGGCTTTAAAAAGGAAGTATAGAAATTTGCATTGATCATATATAAAGAGTTATATGATTTTTACAAGATTTTTATACTGGTGCCTATTCATGAAACTTATCAAGAAAAGTTAAAGAACGACTAACTTGTAAAACCAATGTGTAACTAAGTATTTTGCAACTAATTATCTATGCAAGTCTTGCTCTTCAACTTTGATCATATCCATTAATTCACATGCACTATGTGTCATTCTAATGGGTTGGAATTTGGACTAGGCTTGGCTTGGGTTCATTACAATCATCTGTGCATTTCCAAAGACTTTGACTTTGAAATTTGAATTCCATCAACGACCAGCCGTTACTTTCGTTAATGGGAATTTTAAGAATATGATGAAAACTTCAAAGAGGTATTGCCTTTCAAAGCGAAGCCGTTCTTCTTAAACCTCCTAATAATTTTACCAATATGAATGTAGATAATTGCCTTAGAAAATTGAACTGTCTCTATAATATTGTAACTAATAATTGATCGCTATATATGAAATATATAACAAGTTGCTATTTCTGTTTCTCAGAAGGCAAACATATCCCAAACTAAATAAAGTGGAACTTTTTATTACACAATTTTAAACTTTTTCTGCTTTTTCTCTTTTTGCTCAGCAACCAAACTCTATCTACAAATACCATCAATACTTCATAATATATACAACTTAAGTAACATTAAAATATAAAATAAAAATATACAGAAAGAACAAAAACCAGAATTTTTTTCCTTTCCTTTCCTGCATTTTCTCCTAAACGAAACACCATATCCATGCACACTCTCAAGTCAAAAAAAAAAAGAAAAGAAGGTAAATTATAGATTTCACTCTTTAATTTTGTCCAAAATTCAATTTAGTCCTGTAACTAAGATGGAGACATGCGGTTGCTCCACCTCTATTATTGTCACAACATTCTCTTGTTTATGTACTGTTCATCACTGTTCATGAGACCCACAATCACTTTATTCAGAAAAAAAAAAATATTAAAAATAGGACTCATGGTACTATTCACACATTTAAAAATTATTTTGCTATATTGTTTTTAGTTTTCAGTTTCAGCAAAAATAAGTTGTATCCAAACGGATCCTTAATCTTGTTAAGTTAATCTTCTTTTCGTGTACTAGATAGATAAAGTGTCGGTTGGGTGTCTAATGGTCTTCTAGTCCACCAACTACCAATATATTTATTTCTCAAAAAAAAAAAAAAAAACTACCAATATATTTGGTATACATTAATATATTATTGACTTTTTCATCTTTCACTTTTCTCTCTTCAAGTTATTGGTGTATTTAGATTTCTTATGGTTGTGGGCAAAGGAATAAATAATTGATTCAATTCAAATATATAAGTTAACGTTTCTAGCTAGGAGAATTTTGGTTTAGAGAAAAAGGGATGCAAGTTTAAGTTGAGATATCTAAAGCTAAGTGCCGGTTTGGATATCAATTAATCTGGCGTTGTGTTTTACGCAGCGCGTTTTCTCCTTTTTTTTTTTTTTTTTTTTTTTTTTTTGCCGCATTTGTTGACTTTGATACCAATATTTACTGTTCATGAACAATGTATGTACTGTTTATGCATTGTGCATACACTGTTTATGCATTAAAAAATATTAAAAATGGGTTCCACAACACTATTTATACATTTAAAAATTATTTTTTTACAGTGTTTTCAGCAACAATCAGTTTTCAACAACAATAAATTGTATCCAAACAAACCTTAAGTCTAAGTCCCTACAGCTTGTTTTTAAACCTCAAGAACAGAGCAGCATCGGCTAGTTGTCTAAACGATGTCGTTGTATTTATTTATTAGTTAAGATGTTGTATAGGCCAAAAACGATGTCGTTCTACAACGAGTGTAAGTGAGTCTGTTGTCAGTTGGATTAGGCGAGAAAGACCGTTAGTTTCTTTCCAAGATTTGCTCCACCTTTCACGGATCCATTCCGTGATATCAGGGCTGGTTAATTAAGTACTTACAGTGAGATTCTATGTATAAATTGTGATAGTTGTAATGCAAATCATTCAAGCAATCATTTCACAGAAATTCTGGAGTTTTCTTTTCCTTCTCTCTCTTTTCTCACTCTCTCTCTCTCTCTCTCTCTTTCTGGTTTTCTGTGATTCTGAGTTCTTTGCTGCACTATTATTCTTTGTTTGCTTAACAATTGATTCAATCTTCCAGATCTTAGTTCAATTTTTTTCAGTTTAGTACGTTGAAGATTTCTTACCACTGATCGAGAGATAAAAGTCTATTCTTTGTATCTTGCGAGTTTTCCTTAGAAGGAATCAGAAAACAAGAATCACGTTTGAACATTTCGTGCACTTGTTGCCGAATCCTAAACTAGTAATTGTGAGAAATTATCTGCTACACCCGAAGGACCACATCAATCATGCGTTCTAACTTTAACAGAACCTTGACAAATTAATCCATTAGAAGTACAAAAAACGTCTATTTTATTGAAAGTCAATGGTTAATTTCTTTTGATAGGTTGCAAGTCTATTTAAGGGCTCAAAAAAAAAAAAAAAAAAAAAACTTATTTTCCATGTAAAATATTTATAGGGTAAACTATATATTTAGTCTCTAAACTTTACACTAAATGTCAATTTAGTCCTTGACTTTTTAAATGTCTCAATTTGGTCCCTAACCTTTTGGTATTATGTCAAAATGATCCTTGTCGTTAAGTGCTGGATTGGAAATGTTAACGTGGCTAACGGTAAAATAAAAATATTGTTTTTGTGCCACATAGATTTCCACATAAGCTGTCATGTGGAATTCATTTAAAAAATCAAAGTCTCTCTCTCTCTCTCTCTCTCTCCATGATCGAAGCTTACTCAAGGCTAAGCAAATAAAAAAATACCCATTCCAAGTCTAAATCTATTTTGATGGAGCTCCTTTTGTCTCATACCATGTAATTTCTTGGCCCCTTCAAAACTCCAATGATCGAACTCCATGAAAGAAGTCGATAAAATACAATCTATTCACACTGATGATGTGTAATTCGTATCCTTCATTCTCTTTAAATAATTTTTATAAAAAAAACCCCTTCATTTCTATTCCGTCAAATGGAAAAAAAAAAAAAAAAAATGAAAGAAGGGATAGTATTGGGAAACTTAATTTTAGAAGATAGAAATAGAATAGAAGTTAAATTACCCAGGCCTTTACAAAAATAATTTGTTTTGATTTTGCAAAGCTAAGCTGAAAATACCCAAACCTTTATACCAAAACAAAAAATTTTAGTCAGATCACATAGAGCACTTACTCATATCCATACCCATTTACAAATCAACTTAGAATCGAAAACATCCAAACCCATGAATCCATTTTGAAAAACAAACCAAAATCCAAATCCAAATCATACCATCTATATGGCTTGCAAAAATGAACAATACCCACACATGCAAAAGGATTCATCCACTCGAAACATACCCATCTGAAATCGCCAAACCCATCTCCTTTAGATTCCCCTTGCGCATAGTTTAAAGACAGATAGATTCTTAGAGCTTCGATCTTGGTAGATTGATGAGAGAGAGCGAGTAAGAGTGAGAGAGCGGGAGGTTACAAAAGAGGGTTTGGATTTGGCAACCACTGGTGTGATGGCGATGGCAAGCGGCGGAGAATAGCAGTGGTGTTGAAGGAACTCAGAGAGTGAGCTTTGGTCATGCTGTCATGGAGGCTGAGCATAGAAGAGAGAGATTGAATCTGAGTTAGATCAAAGAGACAGAGAGTTAGAGGGAGTGAATTAGAAAATTGTTGATTTTTTTATTATTAATGCCACATGGAAGCTTATGTGGAAATTGCCATGGCATAAAAGATAATATTAATTTTACCGTTAGTCACGTTAGCATTTTCCATCTAGTACTTAATGGCAGGGACTATTTTGATACAATACCAAAAGGTTAGGGACCAAATTGACACATTTAAAAGGTCAATGACCAAATTGACATTTAGTGTAAAGGCTAGGGACCAAATATGTAATTTACCCATATTTATAAATTAATCCTAATTGATACAGTACCATGAGAAGGCTCTAATTTAACTAAGAAACCCTTAAAAACAACTAAAATTAAAGATATACAATCTTAAATCTAAAAGTTTTTAAAATTACATGAAATATCAAAATTTAATAAATTATAAAAATAAAATCCTATATTTTGTCTTGCATTAGATCCCTCCACTATAATAAAACTCGACCTTGAGTTTTCATTCAAAAATTGAATTCCTCCACTCTAAATAAAATGAGATTTTGAATACTTCAAAAGATGGCATTTCCTAGATGAAACGAAAATTGGATTCATGTAACAAGAGAAAGGTTAACATTCCTTAGCCGGAAAAATATATGGCCATAAAATAGGGATTAAGCATAACATAATTGATCGGGTGGTAAAAAGTACTTTGAATTGTTGATTTATCACTAGTTCATTATCTAATGGAATTTCCAGTTATAATACTCCATTTGATGGACGTATTGTAAGAGTAGCTCATTACTTTTCTAGGTGGGATCGTCCAATAACTTGATCCAGTTTTGAAACTTCTATCCTTGAAATAGTGTAACATAAAATTTCTTCTCGTCGGCCTTAATGATTTTCAACATCAATTAACAAAGAATCAAGACAAAATCAACATTTTCTACTCCTAGAAAATCAATAGGCTTTGATGCTTTGTCAATGGGATTCTAAGACTTGAGGTTATGGGCTCACTATCATATTTAACTTCAAAAAATCCTCCATAGTAATTCAAACAATCTCCATCTCATTATTTTTGCCACTCTCCTCTTGCAACTCCATATATATTTTTCTCCCAAGCCTTTCAAAAAATTCTTCTTAATAATTATCATCACTAGACAATTTTTTTTCCAAATTTTTTGTCTTCCAACCCTTCCATTTTTTTTTTCTTTCAAAACTTGATCATACTTCATACTTATAAAAGTTTTTTTTTTTTTCTTAATTAAAATTTTCTCCACATCAATGACATCCAACTTTTCATCTTCCCAAATGAAGTGATAATAAGATTCTCACTACAATCATCTTCAAATAAATTTGTTTGTCTATGATGGTGACTTGTATAATAAAAGATCTCATTATAATCATGGAGAAAGAAAAAGTAAACCATCAATCTTTTCATACTTGGCCATGAAGAAATTCTAAACTTACCTCTTCACATCCCAAAATATTGTATATTGTTCTACCAATTTTTCACATCACTTTCAAGCTTTTGCGAGTTGAAGATAAGCGGACTCAAACTAAATGCCCAAAAGATCTTTCATAATGCTTGAGCAAACTTGCCCTAGGGTGTGGATAGCAAGATTAAATTGGTCCACTACAAAAAACGCAACTATAGGTTAGGTCTATAGCCGTGTTTCTAGGTGTTTTTAGCCGCGTTTAGAAAATGTGGCTATAGGCCCAGTCGAATAATTTTTTTTTTATAAAAAAAAGAAAAAAAAGATTAGTTATACCCGCGTTAATAAAACGCGGCTATAGCTAACCTATGCCACGTTTTTAAGAAACACGGCTATAGGTTAGGTCTATAGCCGTGTTTGTAGGTGTTTTTAGCCACATTTTTTGTGATAGGGCCTATTGCCATGTTTAGAAAACGTGGCTATAGGTCCAAGCGAATAATTTTTAATTTTTAATTTTTTTTTAAAGATGTCCTATACCCGTGTTTATAAAACGCGGCTACAGCTAACCTATAGCCATGTTTTTAAGAAACGTAGCTATATGTTAGGTCTATAGCCGCATTTAAAAAACACGGCTATAGGTTAGGTCTATAGCCGCTTTTCTAGGTGTTTTTGGCCACATTTTTTGTGATAGGGCCTATTGCCGCGTTTAGAAAACATGGCTATAGATCCAAACGAATAATTTTTTTATTTTTAAAGATGACCTAAGCCGCGTTTATAAAACGCGGCTATAGGTTAAGTCTATAGCTGCTTTTTCTAGTGTTTAGAAGCACAGTTATAGGTTCATCTTTTTTTTTTTTTTTTTTTTTTTTTTTTTAAACAGACTACCTAGCAATAGGCCTGACTCGAAAAAAAAAAAAAAAAAAAACTTTGCTCGATCAGATTAAGCTCTCACTCTCAACCTCTCTCACTCTCACATCTCAAGCTCTCTCAATCTCCACGACGCCGATCATCGCCACCACTAAGCGCCGATCCACGCTGCCGAGCAGCCCACTTTGAAGGCCTCATCATCATCCCTTAAGCTTCCAGGCGCCGAGCAACTCCCTTTGAAGTTCTCTCTGACTTTCTTCCCCATTTCCACTCCACCACCCATTTCCCTTCTCCGTCTCCACTCCACCAGCCACCACTAACCCATTCAAACACACACTCACAAACCCTAAAATCCCCGATACTAGCCTTTTTCTCATCAAAAAATCCCTAAAATCCCCGCTGGTGCCAACCAGATTTATTTGCGATTCCTAGGCCACTTCCTACATCGGACTTCGTAAGGAGGTTAGTTCTCTCTTTTGTATACATCGAATTGAAATAAAAATTACTTATATAAAATAGACACTCCATTGGGTAAGAGGAGAGCAGGATCAAAGAAATGAATAATCAGTGCTATAGGGGAGATAGCTAAAACCTAATTTTACAAGTTCGATGTTATAGACTACAGTGGTCGAATCCTATGCTTCTTTACATGAGAAATTAGACAAGCTATTGGATTTCTAGTATTAGCAATAACTGTTATTATTGGCATTTTTAAAGCTAGTTTTTGGGTGGGCACTAAAGGTGTTTGTTGAAATGCTTCATAGAGTTTTTAGTTTATCTCTTTGTATTTTGCCTTCTTTTTTCTTTTCTTTTCTTCTTCTTCTTCTTCTTCTTTTTTTTTTTTTTTTTTTTTTTGGATTTTTATGTTAATGTGATGCTAAAACTGCGATGTTATGTGTATGGAAATTGGATTTTCAAGTTATTGTGTTATCATTTAGAACTTATCTTTGGCAGATAGTAGACAAATTATTCTCATAAAAGCTATGATTTTGCCTCCTACTTTTGCTGGGTTCCACATGTAGTCTGTGTAACATCCCAACCTAATTGTATGATTAATTTTATTGATTTATATACTTAGTATTATTTTAATTACATTAAGTGCATAAGGCTTTGATATTTTGATGTTATAAAAGATTAGGCTTTGTTTTTAATGATATAGAAAGAAGTTTTTAAAAGGTAAGGGTACATATGCATAACTATTTTATTCATTGGGCCTTTTCTTGAATATAAGGTTATGGAGGGGTGGTAAGTGTAAAATCTAAAAAATGTATATGAGTGAGTCATCCACCCTATTACCCTTAGCAAGACATGTGCCCCACCCAAAACATTCTCCCTAATATTTTCTTTGCTGCACCAAATTCCATTTCTTTTGTTTCTCTGTTCTTCTTCTTCTTTCTTTTCCTCTTTCTTTGTTCTTGAATTGGCAGCACCATCTCACACCAACAACCCTCCTTTCTCTCATTGAGATTATATATATATATATATATTTATATACCTTTCTCTCTCACACCAACAACCCCTTCTCTCGTGTGTCTTTTCTCTCTCACCGAATCTGTATCTCTCTCTCTAAGAAGAAATCAAACTCTTACTAAAGTTTCAGCTTCAGTTGTGGGTAAGTAAATAAGATTATTTTCTGTTATGGGTAATTTTAATGGTGAAATGGTTTGCTTTAGTTTCCATTCTATATTCTCTATTTTGATTGTTAGAAGCTAGAATTTATGGTTTTGTGTTAGCAAGTTGAAAGATTGAAGATATTATGGTCAATTGGATGCCTATTAATGTATTCTAACATGTATAGTATAGGTATAAAAATACCCACAAGAAATGAAGGCCATTTGCAATTATTTGATGATTTGTGAGAAAAGCTGTTAAAGCTATCACTGTGACAGATTCGGTGTTTACAACATGAAAAAGCTGGATTAAATCATACTCTGTAAATTTGGTTGCTAGGAGTAGTTCTTATGAATTCTAAGACACACATGGTTGTATTGGAAGTGACCTCACAACAATTGGATCAATATAAAAATAATGATTTAATTTCTAAGTTGTATGAAATTCTGTTAGGACAGATTTGAATATGTTGTCTTGTGTGATTTTTAGTAAATCATGGTTTTATGTTTTATCTCTGAAAATGGTATGGAATCTACTAGACATCCAGAGGAGTGGATTTGTAAAATTGCATGAAAATTGGATGTGAATAGATAGCCCATTTGTATTTTATAAATGAGGTATATGCTGTTGAAATAAGCATTGAACAGTAAATGATATATCTAACTTTGAGGATTTAATTCTAAAGTTAGGGTGAATCTCTTTTGGTATGTCTAGATCATAAATAAATTTTGTATGCCTTGGTTTCTCTATGGTTTGGTACATCATGTGTTTGATGAATGTATCTTGTATTTTGGGAACCTTCGTGTGATGTGAATTAAGATTTTCTTGAGTTGAGAGTTAGGTTGTGATTCATGTGTAAGTTTATATACTTAGGAAGATTTGTCAGTAATAAGTTTTGGTCTTTCATTTAAGTGATGAGAACGAGAACGAGAACGTGGACACTTGAGCTTCTCTTATATAAATCTCTCACGTCTTTTATTTTCAGGTAAGGGATATGTGACATATGTGTTTGATAAGTATAAGGATTGTTTAGAAAATTTATTATGCATTAAAACCTTTTAATTAGAGATATTACATACAAGCATGATTTAAGTAAAGATATATGTTCGTGAGTTGTTGAATCTTATATATATAACTATTTTAGCATATTGATGCTATTACTTATATAACGAATGTAATATTTAAGAATGAAGTGGATATGCTATTGTTATGAAATATTTATGTAAAAGCATAATTATATATAATATATATATATATATATATATATAGTTTTCGGGTTATTCCATTGTTATGATATGAACTCAGCCAGTAGGGGTTATAGTTATGGCATTTCCCTGGAAATTTTGAATGGCCATTATAAGTGGTGAGGACTCTACTGTACCCACCCTTGTTGGGAATGGCTAACTTGTGGAGGATGCCAATCGACCCCACGGTTGATGATATGATCACACCGAAAAGGGTGTGATACTTTCTGATATGATCCTGGGATTTCCTAGCATTGTGGGGAATGTTGGATGCCTGTCACAATGTGTTAGAAGCCTCCCAAAGTTGTGGCAGACATACAATTGGACTGACTAATATATTATTAATGAGCTATTAAGCTATTTTGAATTTATAAGAAAAGTATGATGATAAGAAAGGTATGTTGAATTTATTATAAGTCTGATGGAAAGTTTATGATAAGATGTTTTATAGTCTATTTAAAGATAATGTTACTGAATTATGTTTAAGTTCCTTGTTATGTCCTTTTATTATTATATGAAAGGAAAATTATGTGTTTTCATTTGAAAGTTCATAAGTTATTTTAAGAATATTATGAAGACTATTTATCAAAACTAGCATATCCATAAAATATTTTATATACATGCATTCTTATTAAATGCTCATGGAGCTTAAAATCTTATTGGGCTTTGCAGCTCACCCTATTATATTTCAGTGCACAGGTTCTTTCTTGAAAGCATCAAGAGTATTAAAGGTGGCAAGGAATTTGTGATTCTCGTTTGTTAGAATGTATAGTTTTTGTTATATAGTAGTTTAGCTCTTTTGTTGTATAGGAGAAATCAAGATGTACTTGATCGTTTTGAGCACAAATGTATTTCAAAACCTTATTTTGTTTTGAACCTTAGTTGTATGTGTCTGGGGTTAGGCTTGTAAATAAGAATTTTACTAAACGTTTAGTTATGTAATATTTACACAAATACCTTAAGTTTCAGCCAAGTTGTAATCTTGCAAAGTTCGAAATGAAATGAGGTTTCAAAGTTTTACGAATTTTGTATATTATGGCTTTTATGCAAGGAAATAAAAAGAAATATGAGAAATGATTTTTGATAAGCACCTTCAGTTTTAGTTGGTTCATGGTAGTATTGAATTAAACTTGATATTAACATGCCGATCATGCTCTAAATTCTGAAGTACAGGTTTGGGTCGTGACAGTCTAGGACCTAGAATACAAACAATGAGGATTGTGAAACAAATTGTTATAATTTATATGATGTTAAATTATTTTTATTCTGAAAACTTTTGCTACTTGTGTGAAATTCTTAAGCTAATGAGCATGCAAAAGATCATTTAAGATTTTTATACAAGGAAAAACTAGTTCTCTATTAAGTGAAGCATTAATTATAATGTTATCAAATTAACAATTCATTAAGATTATACAGTAGCTCTACTTAATTTTATGTGGCTTATTAATTTCCACATCACTAGAACCCATGGTTGAGGCCAAGTTGGTTTAGGCTGCTTAATTTGTTGGGAGGTCTAGTTTTGTATTCAGTACCTTTCTTGTCATCATGCATGCCACAAAATTTAAAGTAGGATTTGCTAAATCACTTTTTTCTTATCAAACTTATTTGTGTGATGCAACTCAGGGCATTGATGCCCCCATAACCCCCCCACCCCCCAAAAAAAAATTTGATCCCAAGTTTTTTTCTTTCAAATATTAATAACAAATCAAAATTTCTATATTGAAATTATTTTCTAATTCCCTAATATATTCAAGAAAACGAAAATCTCCAACGTATATAGCCTTAAAATTATAAAATAGTATATTATCATAACACCACCATTATGATGTGTCAAATAATTGTATTTGCTGTTTTTTTTTTTTTTTTTTTCAAATTCTAATTCCATGATGCTATGTACTTCCTTTTTTTGCAACAAATCCACCTTTTGAATAATTGGAAATAAAAGATAAGGCACAAAGAATAAACATTCATTTTGGTAAGTTCATGTAAAAAATAAAACCTCATACAACCTTCATGCACTCGAATTCTGAAGAAGAAAAAAAATGAGAGTTGTATAAAAGTCGTGGATGGCTATTGCACTATATAATACCTCCAAATTTCTCACAAAGATTTTCAAACTCTTTGTGAAACATGTAGTCTGGGACCTAGAATACAAACAATGAGGATTGTGAAACAAATTGTTATAATTTATATGATGTTATTATAAATTATAATTTACCCGTACAAGTACATTGCACGGGTAAACGACTAGTTTGTTATTATATGTTAAACCATAACATAACCAAGTTGGCATGGTATATATGTGATAGCTTGGTTGAAAGCTCCTACACCTGCTTTGGTGTATGTTATCTTGCAAATTCAAGCTCTCGCAATTGTGTGGCATATATAAATGTGATAGTTTTGTCCAAAAATCCATAACTTCCATTGTCTCTGCATCATCTGGACACGCTAATGAAGTAACTTGCTGTAGTTGATCTATTATATGTGGGAGTTTTTCTATTCATATTACATGGCATATCCTAAGAGTTGGTCAATTTTTATTTTTATTTTCATTTTTTAAAGTCCTGAGATTAGTTTTTTTTTTTTTTTTTTCATATCTTCAATAAAGTCTCTATTTTAAATTCTTGCATGTGATTTTTCACTTTGTTTAACACTTCTATTAATTTTTGTTGTGTTAAACCAACTTGAATTTGATGAACCCTTGTTGACACTAATATGTGTCAAGGAAATTTGGTGGGTTGCAAGCTGGGGAAGAATGTTTTTCCATTGAGTTAGACGAGAACAACCAAGTGTGGTATGAAATATTTTCCTTCTCAAATGAGAGAAATGTTTGCCCAATTTAGCCCACATATGTGTTCTTCACATCTTTCTCAGGTACCAAAAAAATTTAATTTAATGAAACTCAACTTATTGCAATGCATTTTTATGTGATATTAATATGATGTTTTTAATATATTCAGGATGATGATGATGATTGGTGAGGACTCTCCGTGGATATTGATCAAATCCTTTTGTATTCTTTTTTGGCTGATCATGAATGAATATTGTAGACAGGAATATTGCTATGTTAATTTGAATGAATATATATAAAATATTATTTTGATATTATAGACATGTTGATATGTAGACAGGTTGATATGTAAATAGGTTGAATATTGTAGATAGGAATTTGTGATTTGCCTAGGGGCAAAAAAAAAAAAAACCTATAGCCACGTTTTTTTAACGCGGCTAATGTACAAAGAACACCTATAGCCACGCTTTAAAAATGCAGCTAATGTACACCCTAGAGCCTCATTTTTTTAATGTGGCTAATGTACACCCTATAGTTGCGTTTTTACAAACACGGCTATAGGTCTACAACCTATAGTTGTGTTTAAAAAAACGTGGCTATAGACTTGTCGGACCTATAGTCACAGTGTATAGGTCACGTCTAAAAATGCAACTATAGACCAAATGGATCTATAGCCACATTTTTAGGAGCTACAGCCGCGTTTTAAAAACGTGGCTATAGCTCGCATTTTTTGTAAAGATAGTTTCAATCATTGTGCATTTGGATGTAACTTGTTATTGAAAGCTTATTTGCTAAAAGTTGGTTAAAATGTAGTTATACTTATGCTCTATTTATTTCGATGGAAAATCTTCTACAAAGATAGTTTTTTTTTTTTTTTTTTTTTTTTTGTTGTTGTTTTCCAGTGTTTGGTAGTATTATAAAAAATAAGTCAAAGGAGAATTATCTTTGGTCAACAGAAAAAGTATGATTTAATTTTAGAAAATTTTTTCCATTAATTTTTTTTGGAAAACAACTCTATCTCATAGCACGCTAAATAAGGGAAATTAGAAAATTATTTTTTAACTCATTTAAGGTTATTACCAAACATAGGAAAGTGAGATATTTTTACCGAAAATACTTTTTGAAAAATGACTAATCTTCTAAAAAACATTTTCACCTAATATCAAAAAAAAAAAAAAAAAAAACATTTTCACCTAAAGTAATACTTTACAAAGTCTATGATGATGCACAGAAAATCAGTAGGCTGAATGTTTCGAGTTTCAATGATCTAGAAGGTCTGAAAAGGAAAACAAACAATCAAAGGAGACCGGGGCTGACCAGCCAAGAACCCTCCGATGCTTAAGTTAGTTTCTCTCTTAAATTCTAGAGTTCCAACTTTTTTGGGAATTGTCACAACTTACCTTTACTTATCGTGAATGAGTGTTTATATAGTGTGCTCTTGAAGCGATTACTTGTCTTGTAACTTCCACCATATTTGTGGAGGTCAGAGGGTTTACACTCAACTCTTACAATCGCTATAGAAGTTATAATATCTACTCTCATCTTCTATGACTGTCATTGGAAGTTAAGTGCTTGGCAGGAAGTTATAGCGATGAATCAGGATCTCACTCATGCACTAAAATGGTTACACGTGGTCCGATTCATAAGCTCTTGTAGATAAACCTTGTACTTAGAAATATTCCTAAGAATTGAAGGGTCGTCCATATCTGGACGACCTTCCTTAGTCTGGACGACCTTCCGTTGAGGCAACCTATGAACAATACAATGGGCGAGTAAGAGCAGGCCCAATTGTCATGGTATTTTACATTCTATGGACGACCACTCAAGGACGAGCTATACTTGTCTTTTCCCATCAGTTGTCCCCTTGTCCTTGTGTTGTCTGTCATAAGAATGCCCTCTCTCTCTTTTTCTTTTTCTTTTTTTTAACACGTGGCCCAATCTGGCGTATTTCAATCATGGCTTTTCGTCTTTCAAGACAGATGCCACGTGGTCTATCCTGGTTGGTCATGTCGCTTCGGATGCCAAACCTCGTTGCCTATAACTAGTAGAATTCCTCTCCTACCCTTCTCATTTCAAAAATTTTCCTCCTTGACATTTGTCGTCTAGAGCCTCGTCTAAAAGTTCTTCTAAGTCTATAGTCCTCTTCCGTCTAGAGCTAGGTATTCTCTTCATTCTTGTCTTTAGACTTTCCTTTAAGTTTTCTTCAAGATGTCTGAAACTGTCGTCTCATCGTCTAGTAATAGTATAGATAAGGCTATAGACGAGTATCATGATTTGACTAGCTACAGTGGCTCTAGTAATAGCACTAGCAACAACATTAGTGGGGGGAACACCACAGACGAGAAGCACACATCTGGTGTTCTTAGAGTCCCTTTAGAAGTTCTTCAGGAACAACTTAGGATGAGGGCAGCTTCTGGGTCTCGAGCTGGCACGTCAGCAAGTGTCCCTCGACCTAATCCTTTAGACGAGGTAGAAACAGTTTATAGTTGTGTTGTAGGTATCTCTTCCAAAACAAGTGAACAGAGACTCACCTCACTTAGGACGTGGTACCAAATTCAAGACGACTTTAACCCTAGGTTAGCCATCCATGGGGAGTGGTGTTGCAACCTTCATTTTGGAATAGGCGTCTATGAGGCTTACCTTTTAAGGGGACTTAGGTTACCCCTTAATGCCTTTGCTAGGGAATTACTTGTTAGGTTAGGTTTAGTAGTATGTCAGTTTAACCCTAATGCATGAAGATTGGTTGTCTCTATGCAAGTTTTGTGGAGGGAAGTATTTGGAGGGGATCGTCCTCTTACTATGGACGAGTTCCTTTTCTGCTTCAAACCCTCAGAAATTAACCAGTCCCTTGGCTTCTATCAGTTTACAGCTAGGGGTACAGATTGTAGATTAATAAAATCCCTTGTCTCGTCTGATAGAAACTGGAAGACGGAGTTCTTCTTTGTCTCTAGTTTCTGGGCTAGGAACCCTGTTGAGGTTGGTAGGGATACATTTGCCCCTTTCACTGGGGACTTAGGGAACCTTCATCCTGAAGGTATGCCTTTTTTATTTATTTATTTTTTTTAATTTACTATTTATTATTTTTATTTTGCTTATGATCGTCTAAGCCTTCCCTTTTTTTTTTTCTTTTTCTTTTTTTAGCTGTTGGACGACCATCTTTAAGCAAATTTTACCGTGACCACGTCCACAGAGCTCGTCTTTACGTTGATAGGAGTTTCCATTCGTTGGTTACCCTTCGACGTCTTGCCAGGTAGGGACTCGACCCTGAACCATCTACTGAAGCCATTGCTCACAAGGTCACTGTTCGTAGACGTGAGTTTCTTTTTACTTGGAATTTATATGAGTATTATATGTCATACTCTTTGGCTTAACTTTAAGTTTATCAAAAAATTGTCATCATATATATATATATATATATATTTTAGGGATGGCAACTATGAAAGGAAATAAGGGAAAGGAGGTTGTGGATGAGGCAAATAGGCCTAAAATTCAATTCCTGCTTCGTCCTTCTGTAGGGGACAAAAGGAAATCCTTATCCAAGACACTTGACTTGGGAAACCTTCCCAGTCATCGAGGAAAGAAGGCAAAGCATGGGTCGTCCAAACCAGTCAAGCCTAGTTTCCCTACGTCTCAAATGTCCGTCTAGATTTTTGATGTAGACTTGTCTGCCCCCGTTGAGATTACTCCGTCCAAGTTTATTGTGCCTGCCTCGTCCCAGCCTTTTAAAAGCATTCCTATGAATCTTATTGAAAATGAGGATTTGGCTTAGGAACGCTTTGAGCAGGCTATGTCTAATGAGGACATAGCTACATGCTATGACATGTCTTTGAAAGACTTTGAACATTCTGGTGTTCATGACCTTTTCAAGGTATGCAATTTCATTTTTGTCCCATCTTTGTCACTTCAGGCTTTTCTCGTCTAACCATTATTCTTATCACTTATTTCTTGTAGGCAATGTCAAAGTTCATTGCAGCGTCCAGGCAAGCCACTAAGTTGGATAAGACGAGAATTTTGCTTGAGACGAGGATTCAAGAGGTGAAGGATGACTACAAGGGTTGGGCTAAGGTGGCAGCCAAGGCTACAGACGAGGCCAAAGGAATGCAAAACCTCGTCGAAGAGCTCAAGGCTGATGTCATCGAAAAGGACTCTCGTCTTGATCATCTTCAGAAGAAAAATGACAAGCTGAGTGCCCTTCTTAAGAAAGCGAAAGAAGACGCAGTTATGGAATTCAAAGCTTCCAAATAGTATACTGATCTTCTAGATGCAAATTATGCTGCTAGCTTAGAAGATTTTCACATGGACGCCATGGAAAACTTCCTTGAAGTGGACTTTAGCTCCATCAAGCTCAACCTTGGTGCTACTACAAGCTCTATTCTCCAGACGAGCTTTGAAGATATTAATATTGAAGATGATGCCACCAATCAGCCTGCCCAGGACAACCTAAACGTTGGAAATGACCTCCTCAATGAAAATATCAAATTTTTAACATTTTAGTTTCCTTTTCTTTTTTTGTAAGGTCCGTTGTTTTGGACCATTTGAAATTTATCAAAGTACATTTTAATCGTCCATAATATTAAGGACGAGCTTCCAACAGTTGCCTTTTAGGCTTTTACTTTATAAGGGTTTTTGGATGGTGGTCGTCTACCATTTTCTAAACTTTTATGAATGAATGTTTATTTCCTTTATTTTTATTTACTATTGAACATGCTATTGTATGGACAAATCTTTCTTTATTTACATCATCCATATTATACTAGTTTTTTAGTGTGGTCCGTCCACCGGTGGAGGCGTTTAGCTCGTCCTTGTTAGGAATTTTTTCATGTTCAACATTTTCACCATTCTTTGAATTTTACAATTATAACTCATCTTACGAATGGTGGTGTTTTTACCAGCTTTGTTCGTCTAGAAATTTAATGGCTGGTTTTTGCTCTTCGTCCATAGGCTGGATAGTTTGCACTCGTCTTTTAGGCAAGACCTCCAGCGTTTACTCGTCCAAAGATTGGATCGTTCTGGCTGGTTATACTTTTACCCATGGGTTTTGATTACCCATGTGCATTCATTTCCTTGTCCATGGGCTGAACGAATATGCTTCAAGCTTTATCTCGTCCATCCTTTCGACGAGTGTGCCTTAAGCTTATTTTTCTTCGCTTTATCCTTATTTTAAGGAAAGCTTAATAGACGTTACATCCTTGCGTCCAGAGATTTTACTCGTCTTGAGCCTTAACCCTCTTGTGGATGAAACTATGGAGATTAGATTTATGCATCACATACATTAGAAATCCAAGCTACATATTCATAACATAAACATCGTCCAAAAGCATGGCACATGCTTAAAAGCTAGTGCCTTTTAGGGAATTATAAATACAAACAATTAGTCTATGGCTTCGTCCATAGTTCATAGCACATAGTTTAAAAACTAATACACCTTTGAATTAAAATACAACATATAATATAAATAACGAACATGTAACAGAAAGCAACACAAACTTTAGCTCATCTAGAGTGACAACATCTTGGATGATCTCGTCCGGACTGATATCTTACTGATAATATCTTCTTAGATGCTCAAAATTCCAAGGGTGGTCCAACTTTCTCCCGTCCAGGGCTTTCAAGTAATACGACCCTTGTCTTTTGCAATTGATAACCCTATAAGGTCCTTCCCAATTAGGTCCCAGTTTCCCATACTCGGGAGACCCTGGAGGTAGACGAAGCTGACAACAAAGTGCAGTTGATGACCTTCAAGGCGGGGCTGAAGTCCAGAGAGTTCGTGGCTTCACTCGCGAAAAATCCTCCTAAGACGATGACAGATATGCTCCTGAAGGCACAAAAGTACATGAATTCTGAAGATGCATTAGCCGCCATAAGGGATGAGAAGCCAGTAGACAGGGGAAGGAAGGAGGACGATTGTAGAGGGCAAAAAAGGGAGCGTCCAGATCGTCGGACCAGTGACAGGGGTAAATGGAAAGATGAGAAAACTCCCAGAACGGTAAAATTCACTCCTTTAGTTATGCCTGTTGACAAAATTTTGACGCAGATTAAGGGCGAGCATTATCTCGAATGGCCAAGGCCATTACATTCGTCGCTGAACGTGCGTGATAAAAAGGAGTACTGCCGGTTTCACAAAGACTATAGCCACTATGCAGAAGATTGCCGGGATCTAAAGGAGCAAATAGAGAAGTTGATACGGAAGGGGAAACTGCAAAAGTACGTAAAGAAGGGGGAGTCTAGCAGGTTCAGAGATCGAAACAGAAACCAGAGCGAGTCTTCGCCCAGAGATGAGGACCACACGTCCCAGCCTTCGCAGAATGTAATCGAGGAGATAAAGATGATCGCAAGAGGACCATTCACAGGCGGGTCATTTAGATCCCTCAAGAAAGCATGTCAGAGGCAGGTGAACAGCGTCCATATGACACCCTCATATAAGTGCAGACGGACGGACCAAGACATGTCTTTTAACGAGGAAGATGCTAGGGGAGTGAAGCAGTCATATAACGATCCCTTAGTCATAATGCTCATGACAGAAGGATTCAATACCAAAAGGATCCTTGTGGACAATGGTAGCTCTGCAGACATCATCTACCTTCCCGCTTTCTAGCAGCTGAAGTTAGATCCAGGGAGACTGCGCCCATTTGACTCCCCCCTCGTCAGTTTTAGTGGAGACAGAGTGTATCCCAAGGGCATAATGACATTGACAGTAATAGTGGGGACCTACCTGAGGCAATTGACTTGTCAGTTAGACTTTCTGGTGGTAGATTGCCCCTCATCTTACAATGTGATTATTGGAAGGCCCACACTTAACCGATGGAAGTTATGATGGAAATAAATGTGAACGCAGCGGAAAAAATAACGGATCTACATCGTTTGAAATTGATAACATGCGTTAAGTAAATTTCAGAATTTGAGAACAAGAGAGCGTACCTTGAAGCGGTTAATTTCAAAACCGAAGATTGAAGCACTTAGGAATACTTTTAATCTTCACTCTAATTCCACTAACGCCCAAGAAGTGTGGACTCTCAATTGGTTACAAAGGGATGATTAGAGAGTGACATATACTCACTTCCACACCATTACAATGTTGTTTTTTTTTCTCACACAGAAAATTATGTACGTTTTTCTCTTTGTATCTAACCAATTATCTAATTGGGCTGGCCTCTTGGGCCTTTCCAATTGGGCTTAAGTGTGTGGCTTGGAGTGGGACCAAAAGGGACCAATAAGACACTAGCTCCAATAGGCCTTGGGCTTTTCTGTCAACTCTTGACAAGTCCAAAGTTACCATTAACTATATTTAATACCACTATATAAATATAGTTGCACTCTAGGCCTTATCTATAAATTATATCCCAAAACTTTATTATACATGCAACCCCTTCATAAAATATTCGTAGTAATACAAAGTCATTAATGTAGACTGCCACTTTGTAAATTACTACATCTTAATCCTTGAGTACCTGGTTTAATCCTTTTAAGTTATTCATCATATATTTATGAAATCCAATTCCATAAATATATACTTTAGTCTTACTAAAGTGGTTAGGCCTAACTCTCTGAATAACAAACTCATTAAACTTATCTCAAGGGAATACTTTATATCTCCGTTAAGAGACTATGAATTCCATCTTGAGAATACATGTTCCATCAACACTAAATGTGGCTGCCCAACATACTGAAGTTTTGACCATTACTATAGATCTCACTCCTGATATATCAAAGCAACCTACACCTCATGATCAGGTCCATTATTCTCTCAGGATTAAGAGTTCATGCAAATACAAGTCGTGAGATTTATTATTCATATGACAGTCCTTAGGAAAATAATAAATCTCACAGCGGTCCAGTTCAATATGTCTTAACTCTTAAAACATATTAACACATCAACCAGAAGTCTCCACTTTCATGATCAAGACAAATTATCGTGGTTGATATGTTATAGTCTTTGCAGATGAAATGCCCAATTTCATCACCGACTACGAACTATAATTCTGAGTTTACAAAGAACTTGTGATTTATATATTCTGTGACTTTTCACATAAATCACATACTATGCATCTCATGGACTAAATGATAATGTCCGAATATTCATGTTACCATTATTTCAGATAATAATAAAACAAATTCATTAAACACAATATTAAGTCATACATAATGTCATACACAATGTCAAACTTAATATCATACATAGCATCATACAATAGGATTTAAGGACACTAATCCTAACAATCTCCCACTTGCCCTAAAGACTATTGTGCACTAATCTAACTCTCATTCTCTCCAAATGTGACTCGAAAGTCCTTTGAGGCAAAGCTTTAGTAAATGGATCTGCTAGATTATTTGCACTTTCAATCTTTGCTACCACCACATCTCCACGAGTAACAATATCTCGAATGATATGGTACTTCCTCTCAATGTGCTTTCCTTTCTTATGATTCCTTGGATCTTTAGATTGTGCAACTGCTCCACTGTTGTCACAAAACAATATGATTGGAACTTGCTCCATTGTCATTACACCAAGGTCAGAAAGGAATTTCTTGAGCCATACAGCTTCCTTTGCTACCTCACAAGCAGCAACATATTCTGCTTCCATGGTAGAGTCTGTAATACAAGATTGCTTAATACTCCGCCAACTTATGGCTCCACCTCCCAAGGTGAAAACACATCCTGAAGTGGATTTTTTGAAATCTAGATCATATTGAAAATCTGAATCTGTATAGCCAATAGGTATCAAATCCTCACTTCGGTAAACAAGCATATAATCTCTCGTTCTCCGTAGATACTTGAGAATATGCTTTATAGCTTGCCAATGTTTTGGTCCTAGATTTGATTGATATCGACTGACCATGCCAACTGAATAACAGATATCTGGTCTAGTACAAAGCATGGCATATATGAGACTTCCCACTGCAGAAGCATAAGGAACTTGTCTCATCATATTTTCTTCCTCTTGAGTCTTAGGCCTTTGGTTATCAGACAGAGGAACTCCATGTCTGAAAGGAAGTAATCCTTTCTTGGAGTTTTGCATGCTAAACCGTTCTAGAACCTTATCTATATATCCAGCTTGTGATAAGCCTAACATCTTATTCTTGCGATCTCGCCAAAGCTTGATCCCTAGAATAAAGTTAGCCTCACCCAAGTCCTTCATATCAAATTGGCTTGACAACCAAACCTTTACTGATGACATTACCCCTACATCATTTCCAATGAGTAGAATATCATCAACATAAAGCACTAGGAACATTACTACTTTATCACAATGTCTTTTGTACACACATGGTTCATCAAGATTTTGCTCAAAACCAAATGACTTGATTGCTTGATCAAATCTGATGTTCCATGACCTAGATGCTTGCTTAAGTCCATAAATGGACATCTTCAACTTGCATACCATATGCTCTTGGATCTTTGCTATGAAACCTTCCGGTTGCATCATATAGATTTCCTCTTCAAGATTGCCATTGAAAAATGCAGTCTTGACATCCATTTTCCAAATCTCATAATCATAATGAGCAGCAATGGATAAGAGAATTCTGATAGATTTAAGCATTGCTACTGGAGAAAAGTACTGGAGAAAAGGTTTCATCATAATCAATACCTTCTTTTTGTGTATACCCTTTCGCCACTAGCCTTGCTTTAAAGGTTTCAACCTTTCCATCTATCCCTCTCTTCCTCTTGTAAACCCATTTGCAACCAACAGGTTTAATGCCGTTAGGCGCCTCTACAAGATCCCAAACTTGATTGGAATACATGGAATCTAATTCAGATTTCATAGCTTGGACCCAATGATATGCATCTATATCATTCATTGCCTCTTCATAGGTGTAGGGATCCAATTCAGCCTCTTCTGAGATAGCTTCATAAGTTTCTCCTAAACCTATGAATCTTATAGGAGGCCGAATAATTCTCCCACTACGACGAGGCACCTGTGTACTAGACATGTCATGACTAGTATCTTGTGGTGTATCTAATACAGCCACATCATCCCTAGTTTCATCCATTGGTTGTTCATTTACAGGTTCATTCATTTCAGCCAACACAACTCTACTTCTAGGAGTAAAATTATTCATATAGTCATTTTTCAAGAATTTAGCATTTGTACTAACAAAAACTTTGTTATCTTTACGACTATAGAATAAATAACCCCTAGTTTCTTTTGGATAACCTACAAGCAAACACACTTTTGATTTTGTTTCCAATTTATCAGGCTTTCCTTTTAACACATGTGCAGGACAACTCCAAATGTGGAGATATTTCATACTAGGCTTATGCCCACTCCACAATTCCATGGGTGTTTTGGGAACAGATTTTGATGGGACTAAATTCAAAAGATGTATTGCTGTATTTAAGGCATAACCCCAAGAAGAAATCGGTAAAGTTGAGTAACTCATCATGGACCTAACCATTTCTAAAAGAGTCATATTCCTTCTTTTTGCTACACCATTCTGTTGGGGAGTTCCAGGTGCAGCCAATTGGGATACAATCCCATTTTGAGTTAAGTAATCCTTGAAAACCCCAAGAAGGTATTCACCACCACGATCAGATCGAATGGCTTTTATGCGTTTACCCAATTGATTCTCTACTTTAGCCCTAAACTCTTTGAACTTTTCAAAGGCTTCGGACTTCCGTCTCATTAGGTACACATAACCATATCTTGAGTAATCATCAGTAAAAGTGATGAAATACTCATAACCTCCTTTTGCTTGGATTGACATAGGACCACATACATCAGAATGCACTAGCTCTGGCAAATCTTGAGCTCTTCTACCTTTTGCATTAAAAGGCCGTTTGGTCATTTACCTTCCAAACAAGATTCACAAACTGAAAATTCATCAAAGTCCATGGGCTCTAAGAGTCCATCTTTGATCAGTCTTTGAATCTTATTTGAATTAATATGACCCAAACGCAAGTGCCAAAGATATGCATCACTAGTAGAAGGAAACTTTCTCTTTAATGATTTTACATGAGAGTTATTATCTAATTCAGAATTATATAATTCATGCTTATCAGAAGTTAAAATATAAAGACCATCCACAATATTGCCAGAATAGATAAACATTTTATCATTCTTTATTACAACATTGTCTTTCAGGATAACACAATATCCATGTTTACCTAAGTAAGTAGCAGAAATTAAATTCCTATGAACATTAGGTACATACAAACAGTCTTCTAATATTAGAACTCTAGATTCAAAACATAAATTACAAACACCAACAACTACAACCGGAATCCTGCTCCCATCAGCCAAAGTAAGAAACAACTCCCCTTCTTTAAGCTTTCTGGTCTCCTGGAACCCCTGCAAGGAATTGTAGATATGATTAGTACAACCTGAATCCACACACTAGGAATCCGTGGGATTCTATACCAAACATATTTCAAGAAGGAATGTATTAATCATACCTTTATTCTTGGCAGCCTTGAATATTGGACAATTTCTCTTCCAATGTCCTTTCTCACCACAATGGAAACATTTTCCTTTGAGCTTATTTCCTTTGTCAGCAACCCCTAATGCAATTTGTTTACCCTCTTGCTTGGTGAAGTCCTTCTTCTTCTTCTTCTTACCCTTGCCTTTCGACTTAGGTTGAGAAGTAGAAGCTTCACCAACATTGGCTTCAACATTGGAAGTACTAAGAATGCCTTCTGCCGCTACCAATTCATTCATTAATTCAGACAAGGTATAAATCTTTTTGTTCATATTATAGTTAAGTTTGAATTCCTTGAATGATTCTGGTAGCAACTGGAGTATCATATCCACTTGGGATTCTCCATCAATATCGGTACCTAAAACTTCCAATGTATTCATATTAGAGATCATTGTAAGACAATGCTCCCTCACTGAAGTACCTTCAGCCATTTTAGTATTATAAATTTGCCTCATGGTCTCTTGCCTTACAGAACGACCTTGCTCACCAAACATCTCCTTCAGACTTAGCATGATGTCTGAAGCTAGTTTTACATCCTGCATTTGATGCTGTAGAACATTTGAAATAGATGCTAGGATGTAGCACTTGGCCATTTCATTAGATTTCTGCCAACGATCATATCTTTGTTTTTCCTCAGGAGGAGCATCTAATGAAGGAAAGCTGGGACATGGTTTAGTAAGAACATACTTATGCTCTTCAGCAGTAAGAACAATGTCCAAATTTCTTTTCCAGACAACATAGTTGGATCCAGTCAGTTTGTTTTGATTAAGAATAGTAACAAGTGGGCTAAATGATGCCATGTTCTAAATATGAAAACAATAAACATGAATATAATCAATAAACTGGACATTATCAATTTAGCATATAAACATATAGTATGGAACCTTAATAAAACCATAATATAATATATGCAACGACAACCCAATCCCGCAATTAATATTCCTCGGAAGCGAGGTCATACCAATCACTATGATTAGGCGAGAAACATTCTCATTATTAATGCTATCATGGTAACTCTTACCAAACAAAAATAATTTGTCGTTTTCCCTTTAGCCTCTAAGTAATAATGACATAGCTCCGAAGGGAGGTTAACATTACACTTAGTCTAGTGTACACCATTGCCTAGAATCAATGTGAATAACCAAGTAACTCCACGGAAGCGTGGTCGTTCTCAATGTAAAAACACATTTCATCTATCTTTAAGAAGTTTAACCTGTAGTACCATGAATCAAACACCCTCCGAAGGGAGCAAGGCATATACGCCAAGGCGAGGTGCTTAATCACACTACTTTAAACCGACAATGGAGGCCGTGAGATGCAACCCTTGTATCTCTCTCCCACTAGATGTTTTAAAATAAAGGTTTTTAATTTCAAAACATGCATAATCTAATTACACATAGTCTTAGTACTTTTACATGTGAAAATACTTAGAAAAAATTTTGATTTTCTTTCTTTCGATCGGTCGAATGTGCCCCTCGATTGATCGAAAAAATTAAAGAATTCGATCTTGACCTCCTGACTTGTTCGATCGATACTTGATTGCCTTTCGATCGATCGAAAAACAGATTCGATCGATCGATTAGCAATCGAAAATCAATCTATTTAAAAAGTCTGATCACTGTTTCACTCGATTGATCGAAAGTGATTTTCAATCGATCGAAAATCGCGAAACTCGAATTTCCAGAAATTTTTCTAACGCATTTTTCTTCGTTTTTCATGAACAAACATTCAACATATGAACATTACAAATAGTGATTGATGTCAGAACTGAATTCTATTGATGCTATAGTCTTAAAATTCAATTTAATGTACTTAAATTTAAATTTAAACAATATCATAACATCAATTTCAGTTTTCATCAATCATAGTTTCAACAATATGCAGAAAATTAAAACATAATCTTCTAACAATATGAAACTATCATCTCTAATTCTAAAATTCACAAAACATGTTATACAATTTGAAATTGATGACCGCTCTGATACCATTTGATGGAAATAAATGTGAACGCAGCGGAAAAATAACGGATCTACATCGTTCGAAATTGATAACATGCGTTAAGTAAATTTCAGAATTTGAGAACAAGAGAGCGTACCTTGAAGTGGTGAATTTCAAAACCGAAGATTGAAGCACTTAGGAATACTTTTAATCTTCACTCCAATTCCACTAACGCCCAAGAAGTGTGGACTCTCAATTGGTTACAAAGGGATGATTAGAGAGTGACATATACTCACTTCCACACCATTACAATGTTGTTTTTTTTCTCACACAGAAAATTCTGTATGTTTTTCTCTTTGTATCTAACCAATTATCTAATTGGGCTGGCCTCTTAGGCCTTTCCAATTGGGCTTAAGTGTGTGGCTTGGAGTGGGACCAAAAGGGACCAATAAGACACTAGCTCCAATGGGCCTTGGACTTTTCTGTCAACTCTTGACAAGTCCAAAGTTACCATTAACTATATTTAATACCACTATATAAATATAGTTGCACTCTAGGCCTTATCTATAAATTATATCCCAAAACTTTATTATACATGTAACCCCTTCATAAAATATTCGTAGTAATACAAATTCATTAATGTAGACTGCCACTTTGTAAATTACTACATCTTAATCCATGAGTACCCGGTTTAATCCTTTTAAGTTATTCATCATATATTTATGAAATCCAATTCCATAAATATATACTTTAGTCTTACTAAAGTGGTTAGGCCTAACTCTCTGAATAACAAACTCATTAAACTTATCTCAATGGAATACTTTATATCTCCATTAAGAGATTATGAATTCCATCTTGAGAATACATGTTCCATTAACACTAAATGTGTCTGCTCAACATACTGAGGTTTTGACCATTACTATAGATCTCACTCCTGATATATCAAAGCAACCTACACCTCATGATCATGTCCATTATTCTCTCAGGATTAAGAGTTCATGCAAATACAAGTCGTGAGATTTATTATTCATATGACAGTCCTTAGGAAAATAATAAATCTCACAGCGGTCTAGTTCAATATGTCTTAACTCTTAAAACATATTAACACATCAACCAGAAGTCTCCACTTCCATGATCAAGACAAATCATCGTGGTTGATATGTTATAGTCTTCACAGATGAAATGCCCAATTTTGTCACCGACTACGAACTATAATTCTGAGTTTACAAAGAACTTGTGATTTATATCTTTTGTGACTTTTCACATAAATCACATACTATGCATCTAATGGACTAAATGATAATGTCCGAATATTCATGTTACCATTATTTCAGATAATAATAAAACAAATTCATTAAACACAATATTAAGTCATACATAATGTCATACACAATGTCAAACTTAATATCATACATAGCATCATACAATAGGATTTAAGGGCACTAATCCTAACAAGCTTGCCAGAAAGATAGTTTCCCTTTACCAAGGATAGACCAGTTAGTGGATTCTACAGCCGGGCATAAGTTACTGACGTTCATGGATGCTGAAAGCTCGAAAATGTGTTGAAAAACACAAGAGCTGTTTAGACCCCCGATTAAAATTACGGCTTGGTTGATTTTACACTAACTTAATACTAAGTGCGGAATAGTGTAAACACAAGCGTATAAGCAAGACAACTACTCTAATCCATATTTAAAGCAACACAGCAGTATAATGGAATATAAAAGAGTAGGGAAGAGAGATGCAAACACAGAAAACACCAAGACGTGTTTTCGAAGAGGAAACCGAAGAACTCGGCGAAAAACCTCTCCGCCGCCCTCCAAGCGGAAATCGATCCACTAGACAATCAGTTGGGATACATGGGTTAGCAAGAGACCCTCCAAGCCTAATCTACCCGATGTACCTAAGCCCTCCAAGCTCCTACTCCAACAAGGCTTCTCGGAACCGTGTCTTGTCTTAGTTCTCCGGATCCCGCAACAAGCTCCATGTTGCATCTGCCATCATCGGCTTCTTCCAATGCTTCCCAGCAACTCCAAAACACTCTCTACACTCTGAATAGGTGTGGTTTGTGTTTGGGTATAAATCTCCTCTCAAGGTATGATAATGGGAGAGGGATGGAGAAGAGGCTACAATGATTTCTCACTAAGGAGGAGTAGCTCTCTCTCAAAAGATGGGTGTGTGTGTTGTAGAAAACCTATCTAGGGTTTTTCTTTCTGAATGGCCTCACATACATTTATGGGTAATGAGGGTATATATAGTATGGGTGAAGGGTAAGAAAGTCACTCATTAAAATCCTCCAGGCAGAATGTTTCGCGACTATCTCGCGGGAAGGCCTTACCCGCGAGACACTTGCGAAAACGACAACCTGGCATGACTCTTCAGCTTCCAGTCATGTGCTTCTCACATGGCTCTTTCGCGGCTTAGCTTCCAGCGACACACCCGCGAGATCCACTGATCTTCAATAAAGCTTGAGTCTTCACCAACTTGATACTAAACCCAATACAATTAAATCCCACAAAATACAAGGAAATGAAATAAAGTAATTACAACACATTTTGTCATGGAATAAAGCCAATATAAAACATAGTTGTAAATCACAACTTTACAGACGCTTTCTCAGGGTACAACCAAATAAAAATGGCTGAAGAAAATCAAGAGAAAACTGCTTTCATCACAAGTCAAGGGCTCTATTGCTATAAGGTAATGCCCTTTGGACTAAAAAATACAAGAGCAACTTACCAGAGGTTAGTGAACAAAATGTTCAGCAAGCAGATTAGCAGGAACATGGAGGTATACGTGGATGACATGCTAGTCAAGAGTAGAGAAGAACTTGCCCATCTGGATGACCTGGATTAGACGTTTGCCACCCTCAGACAATACCAAATGAAGCTAAATCCTAGCAAGTGTGCCTTTGGTGTAGCCTCGGGGAAATTCTTGGGATACTTGGTGTCCCAGAGGGGAATACAAGCAAACCCGGAGAAGGTACAAGCCATACTCGATATGGCATCACCTAAGACCGTCAAAGAAGTCCAGAAGCTCACTGAAAGGATAACAGCACTCAACAGGTTCGTCTCTAAAGTAACGAACAAATGCTTGCCCTTCTTCAAAACACTGAAGGGAGCTTTTGCCTAGATTGACGAATGTGAGGCAGTGTTTCAAGAACTTAAGTGCTACTTGAGCAATCCACCCCTCCTAAGTCCTTCTAAGGAAGGAGAAAATCTATATCTGTATCTGGCGGTATCAGTCACAACCGTGAGAAAAGTTTTGATTAGGGAAGAGGACAAGAAACAGCTCCCGGTTTACTACGTCAGTCAAGCTTTCTAAGGAGCAAAAGCCAAGTACCCCAGGATCGAGAAGATTGCATTTGCACTAATAGTAGCCTTGCACAAGCTACGTCTGTACTTTTAGGCGAACCCCATCCTGGTAATGACAGACCAACCCATCAAGAAGTCCATGAACAAACCCGAGGTGATTGGGAGAATGGTCCAATGGGTGATTGAACTCAGCCAGTTTGACATTGAGTATCATCCCAGGACAGCCGTTAAGGCACAAGCTATGGCGGACTTCATCGCTGAGTTCACTCTCCCAGACGAGGAAAGCCTTGCCAACAAGACAGAACAGTGGACAGTACAGACCGATGGTTCATCAGCCCAAAAAAGGGGGGGAGTAAAGGTCATCATAACAACCCCTAATGGAGAAGTACTCAAATACGGAGTTCAACTGAAATTCCCGGCCACCAATAACGAGGCCAAGTACGAAGGAATACTGACGGGACTAAGACTCGGGAAGGCACTCGGAGCTAAGAACCAGCTAGTCCAGAGTGATTCAAAACTGGTGATAGGGCAGATTAAAGAAGAATATGAAGCAAAGGAGGACAGAATGCAAAAATACCTCAGGCTGACGAAGCATCTAACTCAGGAATTTGATAAAGTGGAGTTTATGCAGATCCCCAGAGACCAGAACATGGTAGCAGACGAAGTCGCGAAGCTAGCATCGTCGGAAGGAGCTGCAAGCAAGGGCTTGATGATGGAAGTCTAGAAACGCCCCAGCATCGAGGAATCTCCACATTCGCAATCCAGAGCATAGGTAGCTGGATGACACCAATCATATCATTTCTCTAGGATGGGCACCTTCTTCAGGACATTGAGGAAGCCAAGAAGGTCAAGAAGAAAGTAGTCAGGTTCACGATCCTGAACGACACACTATACAAAAGAGGTTTTTCCATGCCTTACCTGAAGTGTGTGGACGAAGAAGAAGCCAAATATATCCTAGAAAAGATCCACGAAGGAGTTTGCGGAGACCATGCAGGCCCCAGATCACTGGTAAGTAAAGTTCTCAGACCAGGTTATTTTTGGCCTATAATGCAGGTAGATGCAAGAGAGCTTGTCAAGAAGTGCGACAAGTGCCAAAGGTTTGGGAATGTCCAACGCCTTCCAACAGAGAGACTAACGATGATATTGTCCCCCTAGCCCTTTGCACAATGGGGAATCGACATCGTCAGCCCGTTGCCTCAAGGTAAAGGACAGGTAAAATGTCTACTTGTCGCAATTGATTACTTCACAAAGTGGGTCAAAGCAGAGGCACTAGCAACCATCACTGAAGCCAGAATCTAGAACTTCATGGGATTCTAGTTGCCAAGGAGACCCTTTTTAAGACAAGGTCCCCTATGTTGAAGCATCTGGGTTCGACCATTGTATCATATTGTCGAGTCATGAGGTTTTTATACCTTGCAATCCTTTGCTCTACATCCATCCTTACCTCGTCTATCAGATCAAGGTTGATGAGAAGTTGCTTCTTGTTATCCTCGTCTTGATACTTCATCACCCTGTGGTTCGCCATGTGCACTTCTGCAGGTACCACTGCTTCACTTCCATAAGATAGTTTAAAAGGGGTTTCCCCTGTGGGAGTCCTTACAGTCGTCCTGTAAACCCATAAAACTCCTGGTAGCTCATATGGCCATACTTCCTTTGCCCCTTCAAGCCGAGTCTTGATAATTTTCAACAAAGATCGGTTTGCCACTTCTGCTTGACTATTTGCTTGTGGGTGGGAGGGTGAGGAATAATGATTCTTGATTCCCAACTATTCGCAGAAGTCTCTAAAAGGTGTATTGTCAAATTTTCGTCCATTATCTGATATCAATACCCTAGGCACCCCAAACCTGCATACAATATTTTCCCAAACAAAGTTCTTGACATTTTGTTATGTGATTTTCACTAAGGGTTCAGCTTCCACCCATTTAGTGAAATAATTGATCCCTACTACCAAAAACTTCATCTGCCTGGTTCCGAGTGGAAAGAGACCTAAGATATCCAGTCCCCATTGCGCAAAAGGCCATGGGGCCATCATCGGGGTGAGATACTCCGACGGTTATCTGGGGACATTGCTGAAGCGTTGGCATTGGTCACACACTTTGACATAAGCCTTAGCATCTGCTTGAATAGTTGGCCAGTAGTAACCTGCACGGACGACCTTATGGACTAGTGTTCTTGCTTCTGCGTGGTTTCCGCATGCTCCTTCATAAACCTCTCCCAGTACATAGTTTGACTTATCTAGGGCTAAACACCTTAAGTAGGGCTGAGAGAAACCTTTATACAACACCTCGTCTATGAGGACATACTTGGTAGTTCTGATCCTCAACTTCCTGGCCTCGTCCTTATCCTCTAGAAGTCTTCCATCCTTGAGATAGATGACTATTGGAGTCATCCAATTTTCTTCTCCTCCAATCTGCTGTATCTCAGGAAGATCTATGCTCGGCATATATTGGACTTTGTCATAATCGTCCATGGCTTCCCCTACTGAAGCTGCTTTCGCCAAAGCATCTGCTTCCATGTTTTCCTCCCTCGGGAGTTGAACAAAACTGGCCTTTTTGAATTTCTTGACAAGCTGCCTTACTTTGTTTAGATACTTCTTCATCCGATCTTCTTTAGCTTCACACATTCCATTCACTTCATTGATGATTAACTGAGAATCCCCTTGGACGATTACTGACTCCACCCCTAAGGACTTAGCCAATTCTAATCCTTTAAGGAGAGTTTCATATTCAGCTTCATTGTTGGTGGTTTGGTATTGTAGACGGGCTGCGTATTTCAACTTGTCTCCTTCCAGGGATTTGAGTATAACTCCAATTCCTCCTGCATATAACGTGGATGAGCCATCCACATTGACGACCCATCTCTGTACTTAGTCCACCTCGTCTAGCTCACCTTGATTGGGACTGAACCCTGCAATGAAGTCTGCCAATACTTGTGCCTTTATCGCGTTTCTTAGTTGGTACCTGACATCAAACTCACTGAGTTCTATGTGATGGAATAATTACATGCACAGCGGAAAAAATAAGTTTAAAACGGATCTACATCAATCGAAATTGATAACATGCACAAAGTAAATTTCAGAATTAGAGAACAAGAGAGTGTACCTTGAAGCGGTGAATTTCAAAACCGAAGATTGAAGCACTTAGGAATACTTTTGATCTTCACTCCAATTCCACTAACGCCCAAGAAGTGTGGACTCTCAATTGGTAACAAAAGGATGATTAGAGAGTGACATACACTCACTTCCACACCATTACAATGTTGTTTTTCTCACACAGAAAATTATGTATGTTTTTCCCTTTTGTATCTAACCAATAATCTAATTGGGCTAGCCTCTTGGGCCTTTCCAATTGGGTTTAAGTGTGTGGCTTGGAGTGGGACCAAAAGGGACCAATAAGACACTAGCTCCAATGGGCTTTGGGCTTTTCTGTCAACTCTTGACAAGTCCAAAGTTACCATTAACTATATTTAATACCACTATATAAATATAGTTGCACTCTAGGCCTTATCTATAAATTATATCCCAAGACTTTATTATACATGCAACCCCTTCATAAAATATTCGTAGTAATACAAAGTCATTAATGTAGACTGCCACTTTGTAAATTACTACATCTTAATCCTTGAGTACCCGGTTTAATCCTTTTAAGTTATTCATCATATATTTATGAAATCCAATTCCATAAATATATACTTTAGTCTTACTAAAGTGGTTAGGCCTAACTCTATGAATAACAAACTCATTAAACTTATCTCAAGGGAATACTTTATATCTCCGTTAAGAGACTATGAATTCCATCTTGAGAATACATGTTCCATCAACACTAAATGTGGCTGCCCAATATACTGAGGTTTTGACCATTACTATAGATCTCACTCCTGATATATCAAAGCAACCTACACCTCATGATCAGATCCATTATTCTCTCAGGATTAAGAGTTCATGCAAATACAAGTCGTGAGATTTATTATTCATATGACAGTCCTTAGGAGAATAATAAATCTCACAGCGGTCCAGTTCAATATGTTTTAACTCTTAAAACATATCAACATATCAACTAGAAGTCACCACTTCCATGATCAAGACAAATCATCTTAGTTAATATGTTATGGTCTTCGCAGATGAAATGCCCAATTTCATCACCGACCACGAACTAATATTATGAGTTTACAAAGAACTTGTGATTTATATCTTCTGTGACTTCTCACATAAATCACATACTATGCATCTCATGGACTATATGATAATGTCCAAATATTCATGTTACCATTATTTCAGATAATAATAAAACAACTTCATTAATTTCAATATTAAGTCATACATCATGTCATACATAATGTCATACATAATATAAAACATAGCATCATACAATAGAATTCTAGGGCACAAATCCCAACACTATGGCCCATTAGATTAGCCATCCCGCGGCTTCCAACTTGTTCATTGCCTTTTTCAATGGATGATTTGTCAAGACATTGATGACATGAGCCTGGAAGTAATACCTTAACTTTCTGGAAGCCGTGACCAAAGCAAAGGCCAGCTTTTCCATCATAGGGTATCGTCCCTCTAAATTCCTCATAACGCTCGGCTTGTGTAATAAATCGGCTTTTGAATCTTCCCTTCTTCTCTGATCAACGCTGAACTTACTGCATGTGGGGACACCGCTAAATTCCTCACCTGGTATGGATGAGCTCAACAAAGGAGCTGTTGTGAGGTAAGCCTTAAGGTCTTGAAAGGCCTTTTAACACTCATCCGTCCATTCAAATGCCTTCTTAAGAACCATAAAAAAGGGCAAACACTTGTCAGTAGCTTTAGAGACGAACCTGTTAAGGGCAGCAACTCGATCGATGAGGGACTGGACTTCCTTAATGTTCTTTAGTGGCTCCATATTCAGTATTGCCTGGATTTTATCGGGGTTCGCCTCAATTCCTCTATGAGAAACCATGAACCCGAGAAACTTGCTATACGAGACTCCGAAAGCACACTTGCTCGTACTTAACTTCATGTTGTACTGTCTAAGCGTGTCAAAGGTTTCCTGAAGGTCGTCTAGATGCCTTTTCCCATCCAAACTCTTTACCAACATATCATCCACATAGACTTCTACATTCCACCCGATCTGTGGACAAAACATATAGTTAACCAACCTCTGATAAGTTGCCCCTGCGTTCTTCAAATTGAAGGGCATCACCTCGTAGCAAAACAAACCTTGGTTGGTAATGAAGGATGTCTTGTCTTGATCCACCTCGTCCATCCTTATTTGATTGTAACCTGAGAAAGCATCCATGAAACATAGCAATTTATGACCCGCAGTTGAGTCCACCAGCTGGTCAATACGTGGCAATGGATAGCTATCCATGGGGTAAGCCTTGTTTAAATCGATGAAGTCCATGCACGTCCTCCACTTGCCATTAGCCTTCCTAACCATTACTACATTAACCAACCAGTTCGGGTAATAAACTTCCCGGATAAATTTCGTCGTGGTCAACTTCTGGATTTCTTCCTTGATTGCATTATCTCGTTCAGGAGCAAAGACTCTTTTCTTTTGACGGGCGGGCTTGGAGGAAGGATACACGTTTAGACGATGGGTGATGACACTAGGGTTGATACGTGGCATGTCCTCATGACTCCATGCAAATACATCAATGCTCTTCTTTAGGAACTGGACAAGGTCTTGCTTCGTCTTCCTTTCCATACCTGCTTCAACCCTTGTAAACTTCTTAGGGTTATTCTCATCCAAAGGAATGTCTTCCAGCTCTTTGGTGGGCTCTACCACAACTCTCCTCTCCTCAATGATCATTGTTTGAACCTGTTCGTCCATAGCCAGCATGGCCAAATAACACTCTCTTGCTGCTAACTAATCCCCTTGCACTTGCCCTACCCCGTACTCCGTAAGGAATTTGACTAATAGGTGATAGGTAGATGTTACTGCCTTCCAACTGTTTAAGATTGGTCTTCCAATGATGGCATTGTATAACGACGAACAGTCCACGACAAGAAAGTTTACTTCTTTGGTTATCTGTTGTGGATATGCTCCTACCATCACAGGTAACATAATCATGCCCACGGGCTGCACTTTCATTCCTCCAAATCCTACCAAAGGTGAATTCATTAGACGAAGTTGATCTCGTCCAAGCCTTATTTGCTGGAAAGTAGGGTAATACAAGATGTCCGCCGAACTCCCATTGTCCACCAACACTCTTTTGGTCATATAATCAGCAATAAGCAAAGTAATGACGATCGCGTCGTCATGTGGGTGGTGGACCCTTTTAGCATCTTCGTCCATGAATGTAATGGCTTGCTTGTCCGTGGTCCTCGTCCTCAGGGATCGTCCTGAAAGTTGGACGTTTTGCACTACCTCAGGTACGTCTTCCTTGACTTGGAAGATTGTCTTGTTGAGGTCTCCCCTATGATGACTCTTATTTCTCCAAGTGGAGGTCTCTTGATGGCTCTTCTAGCTTTGCCTTCAACTTCTTTTCTTTGTGATCTCGTCCAAGGAAATTTCTCAATTTTCATTCCTGATGAGATTTTCTATCTGTTGCTTCTAATCAAAACACTCGTCCATGTCATGCCCATGGTCTTTGTGGAAGCGGCAATACTTGTTCCTATTGCGCTTGTTGGGATCTCCCTTCACTTTTTCCGGCCACTTCAAAGAAGGATCATCCTTGATCTGCATGAGAACTTGTTCAAGTGGCATGTTTAAGGGCGTATATTGCTGACTCCGTGCCGAAGAGCTTGCCTTCTTATTATCTCGATCTTACTTCTCTCCCGTCCGTGCCTTCTTTGGACAAGGACCTTGCTCAGGATGGCACGGGAGATTTGCTTCCATTCGTTCAGCTCTCTTCCTCTTCTTAGCTATAATTGCGTCCTCTGCATTTATGAAGTTTTGGGCTGAGTGGACGAGTTCAGCCATGGTTTGAGGCTCTTATTCATAAAGCTTATGGATGAATAAATCAGAGTTTACTCCATTATGGAAGGCCGCCAACAACAACTTGTCGTCCATCTCATCCACTGTCAGGGCTTCCCTGTTGAAACGTGTAATGAAGGACTGCAAGCTTTCATTTTCCCCTTGCTCTATGGTTAAGAGGCTGGACAAGGAACGTTTATGCCTTTGTCCTCCAATAAAATTGTTGACAAACAGCTTGCTTAATTCTTCGAAAGAACTCATAGTATTTAGAGGTATCTTGTTGAACCATACCCGTGCTAGCCCTTTGAGGGTAGTAAGGAAGGCCCTACACATAATCTCATATGGAACCCCTTGAAGGTGCATCGTAGTCTTAAAAGTAGCAATATGATCAAAAGGGTCACGCGTTCCATCATATGAGTCCAAGGAAGGCATCTTGAACTTAGGGGGCAAGGGGTGACTGTTGATGGAAGTCATGAAAGGGGAGTCTGTTCGATGGACCAAATCATCTACGGGATTCACCCTTCTCATGTTCTCCCTCATCTCGTCCATGACCTTCCTTATCTGATCCATCTCCCTCTCCAAGTGTGGCACCCTTCGTGAAGTGATACCCCTTGACTAGTTTTCGGGCTCAACATTCCCTCCATCTTCTTAACTCTGGGCTTGTCCTTCCGTGAATCTTTCATGGTGTTACCTACTTAAACTAACGTCCCTAGCCAACTCTTGATTCTGGCGGGTTAATTCTGCCATAACTGCTGCCATGGATTGTATATGTTGGATGGAAGGCAGTTGCGTGACAGGCGCTAACTGTCGATCACGGTGGAGATTACTAGAGGCATCCCTGCTCTCTTGGTGGCCTGGGCTAGTGGCCCTTGATCTTGTCCGAACCATGCAGCCTTTTGTTGGAGAAAGAAATTGCAAAACACAAAAATGATCTTTCCCACAGACAACGCCAACTGATGATGCACAGAAAATCAGTAGGTTGAATGCTTCGAGCTTCAATGATCTGGAAGGCTGAGACCGGCGCTGACTGGCCAAGAACCCTATGATGCTTAAGTTAGTTTCTCTCTTAAATTCTAGAATTCCAACTTTTTTGGGAATTGTCACAACTTACCTTTACTTGTCGTGAATGAGTGTTTATATAGTGTGTTCTTGAAGCGGTTACTCGTCTTGTAACTTTCCCCATATTTGTGGAGGTCAGAGGGTTTACACTCAACTCTTACAACCGCTATAGAAGTTATAATATTTACTCTTATCTTCTATGACTTTCATTGGAAGTTAAGTGCTTGGCAGGAAGTTATAGCGATGAATCAAGATCTCACTCATGTACTAAAATGGTTACATGTGGTCCGATTCATAAGCTCTTGTAGATAAACCTTGTACTTAGAAATATTCCTAAGTATTGAAGGGTCTTCCATATCTGGACGACCTACTTAGTCTAGACGAGCTTCCCTTGAGGCAACCCATGAACAATACAATGGGCAAGTAAGAGCAGGCCCAATTGTCACGGTATCTTACATTCTATGAACTACCACTCAAGGACGAGTTATACTTGTCTTTTCCCATCAATCTACATAAACAAAAATGTGAAAAGGCTAAATGAGAAAGTTGTTGCCAAATAGGCCGACACCATGAAGATCTAAAGTTGTTGTTTTTTTGATAAAAAAGATCTTAAGTTGTTTGATTACAAAGGAAGGTAGTATTGGTTTGGCTTAGTGCGTTTAATGAAACCTAAGATTGATGATGAGTTGGTACGTTTAGCTTAATTAGTTGGTAAATTGTTTTATTAGACTCGTTGGGTCCTAGTAGAGTATTAAAGAGGATTTTATTTATTGAAGAATTGCAGTTGCAGGTGATATCTGCGTCGCGTTGGATAAAGTTGTGAAATCAAATGAAATGTGATTGGGTAAACGACAAAAATGTGTTGACGCTCCTTTCCTCTCACGCATCCAATTGTCGTTAGTGAGGATTGTTTTCCACTCCACAAAAAAGGCGCGTGGGAAAAATCTCTAACTTCCTCACCCCCTAAAACATTGGTACATGTAACTTTTCTTGCGACTCTTCCCATATCACAAACAACATTATCATCATCATTACCTAAAATTTTGTTCTTTCTCTCTCACCGTGTCTATCTGAGTCTTGACTCTCTCTCTCTCAGTCTGTGTTGCGTTAAGGTTAAACAGTGAGGAGAAATGGTGGTGGACAAGAAGAAGAAGATTATGGCGTGTTTGGTGGCAGCCATAGTGATCCTCTGCAGCCTAACCCACGTCAGATCCGATGCTTCCAACCATCGTTACAAAGAAGGTGACGATGTTCCTCTATACGCTAACAAGGTGGGACCCTTCCACAATCCCAGGTACTTTGTAGTTGTACCTACTTCGCATCTCTGTTTTCCCATCAATCTCACTATCTATTCATGATTGGATTCTAAGTTCTTTACCCCTTTTACGTGTTTTCTATAAAGATTTTGGGGTTTGGGTTTATGATAGAATTCCCAAATCTGGTTTTTTATTAGAATTTGGATCTCTTTGGTTGCCAAGGACGTTTAGCTCAAATGGGTATTTCTTTGTTTTTTCAATGGAGACTTTGAGGATTCGAATTTCCCTTCCTCCCCTTAAAATGATGTCTGAATTTGTTGGCCTCTCTACTGGTTCCTCTTTCTGTTTAATAAATTGGGTTTTGAATTTTTATTAGAGTGATGCTAGCAATAAGTTTTTTTTTTTTTTTTTGGTTGTGGTTTTGATAAGTAAGACATTTTTATTAAAATGAAGGCCTTAAAGAATTACAAACGAACATTCATGTGATCCAAAAAATCAACTATGGAACAATATGACAACCCCCGATAAGTACTATATTCAAACAAACATCTTAGAAAACTCCTCATAATTTCCTCCAAAGATAGCTCCTCATTCTCAAAAGATAGCACATAAGAAAATTCGGAGTAACTTGCCGCACCACCTTATTTTTGTGAACGCCAAACACTCCTCTCCGTGCAATATCACCTGCCTTGGCATCACCCATTTTACCCTGAAAGCTGTGTACAAAAGACCAAAGTTCACTGGCTATGGGACAATGAAGTAAAAGGTGCTCGATGGTTTCGCAACTGAACTTGCACATTATGCATCTATTAACAACCACCATCTTCCATTTAATAAGATTATCCATAGTCAATATGGCGTCCACAAAAAGAAAGCCACTTTACGTGGGATTTTACTACCCCACTTTCCAAAGGAACCTAGCTGCAATCACGTCTCAAACATATGTAATAGGATTGAAAACTAAACTTTACCTTCTTATCTTATACTACAAAGTTTACTACATAAGCTTTTAAAATAATGTGTCACTAATCACAAACTATTACTTCCAAAATTTTCTACATAAGCTTTATAAAGTAATTTAAATATTTATTTATTATGCATTGAAGTAGACCAATCATATTCATTGCCACGTTAGTTTGTAAACCATTTGTATTAACTTTAACATTTCCCTTTTTTATTATGTTAAAGATGGATCTAAATATTTTTTAAGAAATGGGAAGTTTGCTGTTGCTTTATTCATTATTTTTTTGTGCACATGTTAGATTAATCAGATAAATCATTTGATTAAGTTGTGCATCATCAATTTATATCTGTGTAAAGGAAAACTACTTATAACAAAAAATCTGTGTAGAGGAAAACTAGAATCATGCTAGTGTAAGCTAGATGATAATCAAATTGGAGGCTTGGTTCATCAAGTGAAACTGAACACTTTGTAATATTTATATTGATCTTTGGTAGATAATTCTAAGAATATCATGTAGTTAATTTCGAATCTGTTGAAGCTTCTTACTCATCATTGTCTATTGTTGTTAAGTTGTTCTTTGTTTTTCATGCAACAGTGAGACATACCGTTATTTTGATCTCCCTTTCTGTTCACCAGGTTTGTGCATATTCATGTTTCTCCTCTTCAAAATTCTCTAATTTCAATGTAAAAGCTTCTTTTCCCCCCCAATATTCTGTTGATGGGTGTTGGTTGCAGCCCATATGCAAGAAAAGAAAGAAGCTCTTGGCGAAGTACTGAATGGGGATCGCTTAGTTGTTGCCCCTTACAAGCTTGAATTCCTAAAAGATAAAGAATCTGAGATTGTTTGCAAAAAGAAGTTGAAACAGAAAGAAGTTTCTCAGTTCCGCGCTGCAGTTTCAAAGGACTATTACTTCCAAATGTACTATGATGACTTGCCCTTATGGGGTTTGTTAGGTAAATTTGACAGGGAAGGAAAAGATGACCCCAGTGAGCTCAAATATTACCTCTTTAAGCATCTTCATTTCGACATCCTTTACAATAAGGATTGTGTTATTGAGATTATTGTAAAAAGTGATCCAGATGCCCTTCTGGACCTGACAGAAGACAAAGAAGTTGATGTGGAATTCACGTACTCGGTCAAATGGAAGGACACAGAGATTCCATTTGAGAAGAGGATGGAGAAGTACTCTCAAATTTCTTCGCTGCCTCATCACCTGGAAATCCATTGGTTTTCAATAATAAATTCATGTGTGACTGTTCTTCTCTTAACTGGATTCCTTGCCACGATTCTCATGCGAGTCCTTAAGAATGATTTTGTTAAGTAAGAACCATTTCCTAGCTGTTAATTAATAGACTGTGTGCACATAAGTGGATCAAACATGTCTTTGTTTAATGTTTACATGTCCACGCTCTTATTTGTAAAAGGTATACCCATGATGAGGAGGCAGCCGATGACCAAGAGGAGACTGGATGGAAGTACATTCACGGTGATGTATTCAGGTATCCAAAGTACAAGTCATTGTTTGCAGCAGCGCTTGGTTCTGGCACCCAGCTATTTACTCTGTAAGTATGCTTTTGGAGTTCACTTGTTAAAGTTTAGCACAATTAGGCTTTTGTATTTATTTATTTAACTTTTGATGTTAAGCAATCTGGTAATTTTGTTTATGTGCACATGTTTTCAGAGCGATTTTCATTTTCTTGCTTGCACTAGTTGGTGTGTTTTATCCCTATAACCGTGGAGCTCTGTTCACGGCACTTGTCGTCATATATGCACTTACGTCAGGGATTGCAGGCTATACTGCAGCATCTTTCTATTGCCAGCTAGAAGGACAAAATTGGGTATGTACTTACAGATTATTTGTTTTGTTGCCTGTTCTATAGGTATTTTATGGGAGTTCCATTTTGAGCTTCATATTGTTGGGACTCCTTTGTAGTTACATGTCTTGAATAGTAACTGTACTTAGTTTCACAATATTATACCATATACAACATGGTTTTGAGTTGTCGAGTCTCTTAAGTAAATTTCCTTCTTATAAAACGATGTGATTGGATTCAAAAATACTGCCTTCCGAAATCTGGTTTAAGGGTGGAAGAAAGGAATTAATAATCTTACTATTTTTATGGTTGCTATTGAGTGATGCATTGTTCAATGGCAATGGTGCAATCTTACTATTTTTATGGTTGTTGTTATCTTGAGTGATGCATTCTTCAATGGCAATGGTGTAATTGTTTCTCTTGGTTCAATCTTTTCTTTCTCAAATGAAGTGTTGTAAAAATAAGAAACCTCATGTCAAAAAATGCCAGATTAAACAGTGATGTTTTTGGCATGACAGGTGCGAAATTTGTTATTGACTGGAAGCCTCTTCTGTGGACCACTGTTTCTCACCTTCTGCTTTCTTAATACCGTTGCAATTGCTTACAGTTCCACTGCAGCATTGCCATTTGGAACAATTGTGGTGATTTTTCTTATATGGACTCTTGTAACTTCACCTTTATTGGTATTGGGTGGGATTGCTGGGAAGAATAGCAAGGCTGAGTTTCAAGCTCCATGCCGCACAGCAAAATTTCCTAGGGAGATACCATCTTTGCCTTGGTATCGTAAAACCCTTCCTCAGATGGCTATGGCAGGGTTTTTGCCTTTCAGTGCTATCTACATTGAACTTTACTACATATTTGCTAGTGTATGGGGCCACCGGATTTACACCATCTACAGCATTCTGTTTATAGTATTCATCATTCTCTTGGTTGTCACTGCTTTTATCACCGTGTCATTGACATATTTCCAACTTGCTGCTGAAGACCATGAGTGGTGGTGGAGGTATTATTTTCTTTCTCAGTTTTCTGATATTGTCTTTTTTCATCATGCTTAGCACAAAGTATTTCCCACTGCAGTACATGCTGTTTTATTGGGTGCTTATGTTGTCAATATATGTGTTTTGTTGCCTGCATCAATGCTTGCATTACTTTCTCAGACTTTACATTGTGCCACTTGACCCTTTTTTTAGCTCAATTGCCTAGTCCAGTTCGTAGTGCAGCTGGTCAATAATTGTCAATATGTTAGTCTTTTAATTATATCATAGAAAGGCAAGATACAATACCTGGTACTCAATAAGTTGGCGGTCTTGTGTATGTGTTTAAGAAGTAAAATGCAAGAAAGAGAGAGAAGGGGACAGGGGATGAGGTTTGGTTTATATGCAGTTTAGGTAATAGAATGCAAGGGGTGGGGACGGGGGTTGAGGTTTGGTCTGTATGAGATGATTAGGGAGATGTTCTCATAATATCTATGTACATGATTAAGTTGGTGGTATTGTGCCTATGGGTTTTAGGAAGTAAAATGCAAGGGGGTGGGGCTCAGTGATGTTTGGGTTTGACATAGGATTTTTTAGAAGTTTAGCACTATATTAGGATTCTTGATAAGATCTTGGTGGATTCTTGAATACTGTTTGATGTTGAGGAGTTTTGGTAGGGTTAGGTGAATAAAAGAATGGTTTTTTGTGGGAATTTGATGGCTGTTTGGTGTGTAAACATTAAATTGAGCAGGGAACAAAGGATCACACCTAGGTTCCCTAAAGCAATCTCATTTCGGAAAGAGAAGGCAATCACACCCTCAAATTTTAAAATAAGTTGCTAAATTGCCCAGATCCTTGTAGGTCAGGCATAAAGAGAATTAGTGTTCAAATCCCCCTCCCCCACTTGTTATAACAATTGAATTATTTTATTAAAAAAAAATTTAAAACTTTTATTAGATACAATCTCTATATGAATATTATTGACTACATAAAAGCATTTATATAGGCTATGAAAAGTACTTAAGAACTTTTATTAGAAACAATCTGTGTGTGAATATTATTGACTACAAAGAGTGACTTCTAAATATTGTTTTCCTAAATTGACTAGGACTCCTAATAACAAATGAAAAATACTTAAGAACTTCTGGAATCTGGAATTTTACTCCCTTATGTTTGATGCGGACTAAATGGAGGGAAAGACATCAGCGTACTTTTGAAGATGCGGAGTACACGTCAACTCAATTGCAAGCATCTTTAATTAGTTCTCTTTATGAGTGGTCTTTTGTATTGGATCTCATAGATAGTATAACTATATCCATTCCTTCATAGAGTCGATCCATATGTAGATATTATTCCAATTGTAATTCTTTAGGTTACTTTGTGACAGGAATTAGAAAATAAGATTTATGGGCCTTTGTACAACCAGTTCTAGAAAATATGGATATATCAAGATGAAACTTATTCTAGTAAAACTCAATTAAAACTGAAGTACTGAACCAACAACTTTCTGACTAAAAGAATCTTAGACTTGATGATAACTAGAGTAGCCTATAAAAGGTTCCAATAAAGGCCCCAGATGGAAACTAATTCATATTTTTAAATCTCTTGGTATTTAATCGTGTTACATCAAACTCGTTCTTGACTGCATTAGTTTTGTAGGCATTTGTATGAGATCTATTTCATTTTGTTGCACTTTGGATATATATATATATATATATTACTGATAAAAGTTAGATCATTAGGAAGATGTTCATGTAATATGTGTCTTTCTGTAACTGTATCTAAATTTATTTGCGGGCATAATGGAAGTCAGGGTGCATTAAGTGACCTGATTTGAGGAAATTTTCCAGTTAGGGGTTGTTTGAATTCTGTTTATTTCTTTTGCAATTAGGTCTTTCCTTTGCGGCGGATCAACTGGCCTGTTCATCTATGGCTACTGCTTGTATTACTACCATGCACGATCAGATATGTCAGGTTTCATGCAAACATCGTTCTTCTTTGGGTACATGGCTTGCATTTGCTATGGTTTCTTTCTCATGCTTGGGGTTGTCGGTTTCCGTGCTTCTTTATTCTTTGTTCGTCACATATACCGATCTATCAAATGCGAGTAGCAAGTCACTCGGTCTCCTTGAAGTTCAACAGGTGGTCTGTTTTTTCGTTTAGTGGGCTCATTTCCGGATACTAAACCAAGTTTCATCAAAAAAGGCTGTTGATAATGTTTCTGATATTCTGGAGAAGATTGAGGTAATGCAACACAGACTTGTGTTCAAGTATTCTTATCATTCCTTCAAGGGATTGATTACACAGTATGTGATCCATTAATGTGGTAAGAATATATTAGCGGAGACAATCTTGTCGAACTGTAGGATTCCTTAGAAGCTTATACTGCTTACCCAAAGCAGCACCTTGTAAAACTTTCTTCATTCCCTTGTTCCTAGCTCCAAAAGTTATATTAATACATTCTTTTCATTTTGTTTTTCACCTACCATGTTTCAATCGCAGTATGTGTATCCAATGTTTCAACTGTAGTATATTTATGCAAATTTTTAATCTTACTGGTCCTAAATGTGGGAAAATTATTGAGTACTCCCGGAGTACCATAAATGCACTCTCTCCCCTCTCACATAGTTGTAGGTCTCACTAATTAAATTTATGGTGAGATCTACAATTCATGTGAGAGGGGAGAATACGCATTTATGGTACTCTGAAAGTACTCAATAATTTTCCATAAATGTGTCTGTCTTTAAATAACAAGCTTATTTTACTTTCATTTGATATTCCTATGCTCAGGCTCCATTTATTTTAGCATTAAACATTTCTTTGCAACACTTAATTTTTTATTTTTATTTATTTTTATTTTTTTAATTATAAAGTAGTTTGGTGGATTTTTTTTTTCCTTTTTGGTAGTGTGACAGGATGGGTGCAGTGAAACAGAGGGAGAGAGATGGTGGTGGTGGTGGTAGTGGAAACAGGTTCAGATTGAGATGGTCCCGAGCATGAGTGGGGGTTGGAGGTGGTGACGATAGTTTGGAAGACTAGGAGAGATGAAGATAATAGTGATATGGTATATGGAGGGGGTAGCGGGGAGAAATTATTAGTGATGTAGGACACGGTTTTCTATTTAATTTTTGTAATTATTTAAATTTAATGTGTTTATGTAATTTTGTTATTTTAGGTTTAGGTTATTTATTTCCTTCTTTTATGTGTTTTTAATGTTGTTTAGTCAAATTAGGGTTTTATATGCTTTCATAACTGTCTTAGGATTTCAAGTTGCCCTAGGTTTTATTTTAATTATTTAAAAGCATTGTAGCCTCTAAAGCCAATTCAGTTTTCAAAGATTATCAATAAACAAAGATGTTTTGTTAAATTTTCTTCTTATGGATTTCAATTTTTATCACTTTGTGGATTCAAGGAACCCTTCGTGAATTCGAAGTTTACTACCTAGAAACTAACAGTTTAGTTTCTGTCTATCAAAGAGAGCATTGTATGTGCTTTCTTTAGGCTTCCACGACATCAGTAACTTTTTTTTTTTAAATAACGTTTTTTACATAAAAATATCAAAATTAAATATTAAACCGTATCTTACATCAATTAGGTCCATCGGGAGGATTGTTGACGTGGTCCTCTTGATTTTTTTAACCAATAAAACATTGTTATTTATGCAAATTTGACATCACCTAGTGATTTTTATTTTTAATTCTCTCACCTTCTTTCCATATAACATCATACATTTGCATAAATGACATTATTTAATTGGTTGGGAGGATCTTGTCAGCAATCCTCCTAGTGGACCTAATAATTTCTCAGGAGTGGAGGTAGGGGAGGGGAGAGGTGACTTTAAAAATTGCTTTCCTCTTTTGTTTTACTTTGTTTCAATTATTTCTAATGCAGTTACTTTTGTTTTACTTTGTTTCAATTATTTCCAATGCAATTAAATTTGAGTGAGGATATTATATTTCAAATTAATTATTTCTTATTGTGGGGCCTGTTATCTAAAAGGATACAAGAATCATAAGAAATGGGCTTGGGGCCCAGCGGCCCAGTCCGAGGACACTCACATGTCCGAGGATAGTTAAAAAGAATTATTGTGGGACTAGTATACGAAAAAGGGATGGAAGTCATGTATAGTGGCACAAGACACGTCCGAGGATGAAACTCACCTCGGATACCACGGTCCGAGGTGGATGTAACTATCATTTTATCCAGGGTATTCCGCAAAGTTGTATTAGAACTGGAAAGTGAATATAGACCTAAGGAGGAATCGGGAAAGATAACAAATATCTTCCAAGGCTACTACCTCCACATTAAATGCTTTCCAGCTAACTCTCTGGCCGCATTAATGTGGAGGTGATACCTGAACAGTAACCAAGCAGCTTTATGGCCACTGAGCAAAGGTTCCGGTAGGTGCTGGATGGGACAGAAAGGAGTTCCCAGGATAGGAACTACACGTGTACGGTGGAAATGAAGTAAGGAACGTAGTATATAACATGGAAGCAGATGACATTAGAGAGGACTTTTGGAAAAAAGGAAGAAGAACAAGAGAACTCAGAAAGAGACTCACTGAAACCTAGCCGAGGAGAGTCTTTATCATACAGTTAGCTTGAAGTGTCTTTTACTGCACTATAACCATAACCTTTCCTAACAAGTAGAACTAGTTCTTGTACCCACGCTCTAAAAATTTATTGTTTGGGCTTGCTGGGCTGAAAACCCATTCATATTCTAGGTCCAATCCATTTTGAGTCCCTACAATTGGCGCCGTCTGTGGGAAGAACTTGCTCTATTCACAAGGAAAGGCAAGTGCAGTGTTTGTGATGGAAGGGGGAGCACCGCAGCAACCAGTGGCTGGCCCACAGCAGGTGGATGCTAATCCACATCAGGCAGAGTCTAGGGGCTCTCAGCATGTTAATCCACTGGTGATCCATGAACAGAGGGGAGACCGTGAGGGAAGTGCTCGAACCACCCACACGGATAGAAGTCACTCTCGGGGGAAAGGCCATGTTTCTCACGTAAAGAACGAAGGGGACATGCAGCGTGAGATTAACAAGTTGAAAAGGGAATTGCGACATGAGCGACGAAGGCGTGCGGCTCGTAACTCCGGGCAATCCTCTGAGGAGTCAGATGACACCAGTTACAGACAGAGGTCAAGAACTCCACCCAGTGAGACTTTTTCGTATGATGAGGAGTACCACCGTGAGCGAAAGCACAAGAGTCCACCTCGTCAGGGCTTGGGAAATGACGCTCTGAACAAAGCTTTGAGTCAAGTTTCCAAATCGCCCTTCACGAGACGCATTGAGGATGCGAATCTTCCTCGGCGGTTCCATCAGCCTGTGTTCACCATTTATAATGGTAGAACAGACCCAGTAGAACATGTTAGCCACTACAGTCAGAGAATGGCCATTCATGCTAGGGATGAGGCTTTAATGTGCAAAGTTTTCCCGTCTAGCTTGGGCCCAGTGGCGATGAGATGGTTCAACGGCCTAAGAGCTAATACTATTGACTCTTTTGAGAAACTCACCCAGGCTTTTGGTGCCCGCTTTATCACATGCAGGAGGGTTGTTCAACCCTTGGGATCGTTACTATCCATGTCTATGCGGGAGGGGGAAACCCTGAAGGCCTACTCTGACAGATATTGGGAAATGTTCAACGAAGTAGACGGAGCTCATGATGACGTGGCCATTAATACCTTTAAGGAAGGCCTTCCAACCGAGCATGGCCTGAGGAAATCTCTGACTGGTAAACCTGTTACTAGCGTGCGTCAGCTTATGGATCGGATAGACAAGTATAGAAGAGTAGAGGAGGATCAGATACAGGGTAGAGGAAAATCTAAGGCAGTCCCCCAAGAGATGAGGGATTTCAGGTCGGACCGGTACAGTAACAACCGACCTAGGAGGGACTTTGGGGGGCAATCAGGATCTGCCAACTCCCAGGCGGTTAATGCCGTGTTCCGAGAACCAGTGCAACGGGTTCTGGAGAAGATAAAGGATGAACCATTCTTCAGATGGCCCAATAGGATGGCAGGGGATCCTGCGAAGCGTAATCGAAACCTTTACTGCCAATACCACCAGGATCATGGACATACTACTGAAGATTGCAAAAACTTGTGAGACCACTTGGAACAGCTGGTCCAGGAAGGGAAATTGACCCAGCTTCTACACCATTCCAGCGGCCAAAGAGGCCAGACAGGCTCAACATTTCGGGGGAATGCTTCTTCAGGACCCCTTTTAGGCACGATAAACGTTATCTTTGCTGCCCCAGGGAGAACTGGGTCTTGCCCTTCCAGGGTAATGTCTGTGTCTCAGTGCTTGGATGAGGGCTCCAGTTCAAGGCCAAAGAAAGCCAGACTGGGCACCTCGCTGGTGTTAGGCTTTTCAGAGGAAGATAAGAGAGGAACCATACAACCACACGATGATGCTTTTGTGGTTACAATTAGGATTGGAGGGTATGACGTGAGAAGGGTGATGGTTGATGAAGGGAGTGCAGCCGAGGTGATGTATCCTGATTTATTTAGGGGGCTGAATTTGAAACCCGAGGATCTGACAGCCTATAGCTCCCCTCCGGTGGGCTTCGAGGGCAGATCGGTCGTTCCGGTGGGGATGATTAGATTACCTGTGTAGACAGGTTCAGATGTGGTGGAGGTGGATTTTATTGTGGTGGATGCTTTTTCTCCGTATACGGCTATTTTGGGTAGACCCTGGTTGCATGCCTTGGGGGCCGTTTCTTCTACTCTTCATCAGAAGGTGAAGTATCCCTCAGGAGGCCAGGTCTCAGAAATTTTGGGAAATCAAACCATGGCTAGGCAGTGCTTGATAATGGCCATTCAACATCGGCCAGAGACAAATACTTCAGTCGCAGCCGAGGATGATTTATAGCAATCAAAGACTCAAGAAGCCCACTTCAGCACGTCCACCGAGGAGACGGAGTGTGAGAATTTGGAGAGGGTGAGTGTTGGTGATGATCCAGAAAAGTACTTTCAGGTTGGAGCATAGTTACTTTTGTTAGAAAATGAGCAGTTGGTTGAGGTTCTTAGGAGAAACGTTGATGTGTTTGCATGGAGTGCCTATGAAGCCCCAGGGGTGGATCCGGAGTTCATTTGTCATCATTTGAACGTCAATCCCTCTGTTATTCCAAAGAAACAGCCTCCTCGACGTCTGTCCAGGGTACATGCCGAGGCTATCAAGGACGAGGTGACCAAGCTCAAGCAGGCGGGGGCTATCAAGGAGGTGTTTTACCCTCAGTGGTTGGCCAATATGGTCGTGGTGAAAAAGAAAAATAGAAAATGGCGTGTATGTGTTGATTTCACGGATCTTAATAGAGCTTGTCCAAAAGACCCTTTTCCTATGCCTCGTATAGATCAGCTGGTGGATGCAACAGTAGGTCATCCTCGGATGAGCTTCCTAGATGCCTTTCAGGGCTATCATCAGATCCCACTGGCATTTGATGACCAGGAGAAGACTGCTTTTCTTACTCCTACTGGAAATTATCACTACAAGGTAATGCCTTTTGGCTTGAAGAACGCGGGGTCTACTTATCAGCGGATGATGACGAAGATGCTTGAGCCACAACTGGGCAGGAGTATTGAGGTCTATATTGACGATATGGTTGTGAAGAGCAAGGTAGTGGCGGAGCATGTGACAGACCTCACCAATACTTTTGAGGTTTTAAGGAAACATAAATTGCGACTGAACGCATCCAAGTGCTCATTCGGAGTAAGCTTAGGGAAGTTTTTGGGCTACATGGTGACTCACCGAGGGATTGAGGTGAACCCTGATCAAATTAGAGCCATAAGCATTTTGCAAACACCTCGGAATCCCAAGGAGGTCCAGAGGTTGACTGGGATGACCGCTGCTTTGAACAGATTCATATCCCGGTCGGCGGACAGGTGCTAACCTTTTTTCCTGCTACTCCACAAGTGGAAAGGATTCGAATGGACAGAGGAGTGCGCCCTGGCATTCCAGCAGCTTAAGGAGTATCTATCTCGGCCACCCATCATGTCTAGTCCTGAGGTGGATGAGGTCCTTTTTTCCTACTTGGCGATAGCCACTTACGCGATTAGTTTTGTTCTAATACGAGTAGATAATGGCGTACAACGACCAGTTTATTATGTGAGCCAGTCACTTCACGAGGCCGAGGTACGGTATTTGCCGTTGGAAAAGGCCATCTTGGCAGTGGTGCACGCTACATGGAAACTCCCTCATTATTTCCAAGCACATACTGTGGTCGTCCTAACTCAATATCCGCTTAAAGTAGTACTTCGGAGTGCGGACTACACTGGTAGGATTGCCAAGTGGGGCACGATTTTGGGGGCCTTTGATATTAAGTACATCCCCCGTACCTCTGTGAAAGGCCAGGTTCTTGCCGACCTGGTGGTTGAATTTGCTGAAGGCCCTGAGGAAATAGAGACAAGCCCGCGTGGCATGGATGAAAATCAGTTGGCCTCATCTTCACGCAACACACCTTACCTTGGAAAGTGTATGTGGATGGAGCAACAAATCAGAGGGGGTCAGGAGTGGGGCCGGTTCTGATATCTCCCGAACAGGACATTATCGAGAAGTCTTTAAGGTTGGGGTTCTCAACCACTAATAATGAGGCAGAGTATGAAGCTTTGTTAATGGGGATGGCGATGGCTAAGAAATTAGGTGGAAAAACATTAGAGATGTTTTCGGATTCTCGGCTGATCGTGGGTCAGGTTAGAGGAGAATTGGAGGCTCGAGACACCAGGATGCAGGAGTACTTAGGCCAGGTTAGGCAACTGCAAGTAAATTTTGAGTCTTTTGAAGTGACCCATGTCCCAAGGAGCGAAAATGCCCACGCAGATTCTTTGGCTACCCTTGCTACCTCCTCAGCACAAGATTTACCACGGATGATAATGGTTGAAGATTTAAATGTGCCCACCCCAGTAACAGGGAACTCGTTTCAGGTCAATCAAGTTAGGTCGGCCCTTAGCTGGATGGATCCTATAGTGTTATTCCTTGAGAAAGACATACTGCCCGAGGACAAGTCAGAGGCAGAGAAGATATGGAGAAAAGCTCCTCGGTTTTGGCTGTCCGAGGACAAGAAGTTGTACAAACACTCTTATTCTAGGCCATTTCTGCTCTGTGTACATCCTGAAGCATCGGAGGCACTTCTGGAAGAGCTGCATGAAGGAATCTGTGGTAGTCACACTAGAGGAAGATCTTTATCCTACCGAGCGATTACTCAAGGGTATTGGTGGCCAGGCATGCAAAAAGAAGCGCAGGAGTATGTTAAGAGGTGTGATCAGTGCCAGAGGTTCGCACCAAACATCCATCAGCCGGGGGGAGTTCTCAATCCTCTTTCTAGCCCTTGGCCTTTTGCTCAATGGGGTTTAGACATTGTTGACCCTTTTCCTAAGACAGTAGGAAATAAAAAATATTTACTAGTTGGTACAGACTATTTTACGAAGTGGGTAGAAGCTGAGCCTCTGGCCAATATCAGGGATGTGGATGTCAAGAGATTTGTTTGGAAAAATATTGTTACTTGGTTCGGAGTTCCCCAAGCTCTCATCTTGGATAATGGTCTTCAATTCGACAGTAAGGCTTTCAGAAAGTACTGTTCTGATTTGGGGATAAAGAATAGATATTCTACTCCCGCCTATCCGCAAGTAAATGGGCAGGTCGAGGCTGTCAACAAAGTCATAGTAGGCGGGCTTAAGAAAAGGCTGGATGACGTAAAAGGAAGATGGGTGGAGGAGTTGCCACATGTCCTATGGACGTATCGAACTACACCTCGGCGGTCAACAAGAGAAACTTCATTCTCAATGACGTATGGGGCTGAGGCTGTGATCCCTCTCGAAACGGGTTTCCCAACGCTAAGGACCAGCTCATTCACCTCGGAGGGAAATGATGAGCTATTGAAGAAGAATCTGGACATGATAGACGAACGACGAGAAAATGTGATGGTTTGGTTGGCCTACTATTAGCAAAAGCTAAAGCAAGGTTATGATGCGAACGTCAGGTTGAGACCGTTAGCTCCAGGGGATTTGGTGTTGAGGAAAGTCTTGGGAACAACCAAAAATCCAAGGGATAATTACACATTACCAACCTGTGGTTTGCCTCTAATTCTATGTGTCCACCCGTGGTTTGAATTTTGACACTTTACCCACCTGTGATTCTGACCGTTACCCAGCCGTAACCCACCTCTCCACTCTCCGTTACTCTAACACCAAATAAGTAAAAAAAAACATTCCAAAACGGATCAAAACTAATTCTCACTCCTAGAACTCACTCTCACTCCCAAAACTCTCAAAACTCACTCACTCCTACAACAAGCTTCGCTTGAGACAACCGTGGCAGATCCAAGCTGAGGAAGAAAGACGCCGTTGCTCCGTTGCTCCTCCTCTGTTCAGCTGTGTCAGATCTTACAATGGGCTTCAATTGGTGCATGCTCCTAGGTTTTGATCGTGGGTTTTGATCGTGCAAGCTCCTGGGTTCTGATCGTGGGTATTGAACTTGGGTTTTGATTGTGAATGCTCCTCTGTTCAGGCAGGTAGATCAAAACCCTTTTTACTTTTTAATTTTTGAAACCTAGGGTTTGAAATTGGGGTTTTTAATTCTTTCTTCCAAATTGGGTTTTTAATTTAGTCATCTTATTTTGATTAGAAATTGTATATAGCTCTGACATTTTTGTTAAATTATGTCAATGCTTTGTTTTCACCTGAAAATGATTAGATCCGCAAGGTGCATTTTCTGATCGTATTCCAGTGGTGTTCTTATTATTGATTTTCTGATCATATTGCAAGCAAGGTGCATTTTAATGCAAGGGCCGTAGGGTTGAACTGGATAGGAGAGGGCCAAAAGAATCTCAGGCTATTGTTGTCAAACTCCCCAGTATTGTAGGTTTTGGATTTGGCTTTAGGCCCACACCAAGTTGACATGTAAGTGAAAAAACTATGTAAATGGATATCATCATTTGTGTTTCACACTTTCTGGCATGAGCCTTTTGAATTAAGCCTTTAAGACATTACATGATGCTTTCTTATCTCTTTGGAAGACAACTTTGCAGCCTTAGTTTATATTAGTTTTTAGTTTTTTGGAAATTAGTTGGAAGTGTATTGAATGTGTCCTACACTCTATTGAAATGTGTCCTATGGACGTGTATTGAGTTCTTTCTGTAGAAACATAGTCAAAAAAGGAAAAAAGGAACCAATTGCTCTTTCTAAGTTTGCTCAGTTATAACTGGAGGAGCAGAAAAGGTATTAAGTCATGAGCTCATTTAACTGCTCAAAGTGAAGTACGATATTATCAGCTGGTTAATTAATACTTAATAGTTAATAGCTAGGATTAAAATATTTCAAGTTTTTGTCCTTAACCATTACAAGTTGATCCTTAAGGTTTTTCTAGATAACACATCCATGTCTGTGTTTGTGGTTACGCGTTGGTGACCAGCTGGTTTGCCGTTTACTTAGAGTAACAGCCACTGCTGCTATCAAAGAAGGCTTAAATATTAGAAACTAAAAAATGTAGTTACCTAATTTCTTTGACTATTTGATAATTAGCCAATCACATTGAAGAAGAATGGTGAGCTTCTTCTGCGTGGTGGCGATGAGCCACTATTATTTTTAACATAGTAGTGTTATACAAGTATTGTATAATATTGATTCTCAAGAGCTTAGTTTGGAGAGCTTAGTTTCATTCCCTAGTGAAAATAAAATCTGTCTTAGATTTTATTTATTTTTTTAATTTCTTCTTAGTAGTAATTTAGAAAAAAGTTATGTGTGATTTAGAGCAGATGATATTGTATCTTATTAAGGATGATGTGTTTGTTAAATTCCAATTCTCTTTTCCTTTTCAGCCTCTGTAATTTGTCATGCTTTGGGATTGTGATAGAATTTTGGGAGAGGTTGGGTTATTAATCTATGTAGAGCGAGAGCTGGTTAAGGGTTTTATTAGATTTTTCTGCAATAACATCTCAGCTATAGCTTGCTTTGGATTCTATTTGTTCTAGGGAAATTCATAAAGACAATGAGGGTTCTTACCACTAGGTAATGTGACCAATTAAGTTTCATATTCTTTGATGGAAACCGTGGTTTGTATAACTCGATAAATTTAAATAGAGAATGTTTCAAGAGGGTATCTGAACTTAGAATTTCAATTAGTTGTGAAAGCACCTAGATGGGTTGTCTGAACATAAGTGATTGCTAGTTTTTGTGAAATTGTCTGTGATGTTGAGCTTTTTACTTACAAATTTAGATGGATAGACCACGTTCTAGTATTCATCATCTTCTTCCAGCCAAGCCACAGGTTTGTGTTCTGTTTAACCTTGTTGAAACTGTACATCTGTTCCATTACATTTAAATTCAATTAATGGGCAGTAGTTGGAGTTCTTTGCATATAGGCAGGATGAATTTTGTGGTTTGTACACTGTACCAAGCATTCTACCTCTTTTTTGACACAATTTGTTTATTCTCCCTAATCCTCTTCATTAGGCCTTAACATGAGGCATTGAAACATTATTATTATTACAGTATGGTGTTCTGTTCTTTTCTTTCTCCAATGAATCCTATCCCAAACACAAACAGCCTCTTAGAAATATTTTATTAATGGTCGTAGAAAATTATTATTAGACCTTGATAATTTGGTTTCTGTCTTTAAATGTTAAAGTACATTTTGTCATAAATAAGTTTGTAATATATTAAGAAAAATTTATTGATAAAAGGAGAGAAGTAAGCATATAGTAAGTTTACAAGAGAAACCTCTAAAGAATTACAATCAAAGGTATTTAGAACAGCTTACATGAGAAGCATAAGTAACAGTCCCAAATGCAGTATCATAAGATTTCAGCTTAAGATAGGCATCCCAACTCTAGTAAAAGTTCAATTATTTCTATCTTGTCATAGCATCCACATGATACTTTTCCACATGTAAGCCCATCTCATACTTTATTCTGTTGTATTTTATAGCTGACTTGGCATTCAATTTTGAGATTCATCATGGTGGCAAGTTTGTGTGGAACCCTGATTTGGTATATTTAGGAGGTAGTACTTCTTTTGTTGATAATGTTGACCCAGATAGACTTAGTTATTTTGAAATACAAGATATTTGTTCTGATGTGGGGGCAGTTAGTACAAGTACATATCATTATCTTTTTCTTGGAGGTAATTTGGAGCAAGGGTTAAGGCTTATAAATGGAGATGATGATGTAGTTTATATGTGTGATATTCATGCTGCATGGCCTACAGATAAGATAACATTATATGTTGAGGGTGGTGAGGAGCCACTTGCAATTGAACAAGCATTTGGTAATGATGAAGTAGCAAATGATGATGATGATGATGTGCATGAAGTGAGTAATGTGGATGCTGAAGGAAGTGATGGAGAAGATATTGATTGGTTGGAGGACGGGTTTGAGGGGCCAGATTTTGATGATGATGTATTTGGAGATGTAGATGATGGGTCATCACATGATGGAGTTAGTGTCAATGCAGCAGCCCCACATAGGCCCTCTGAGGGAGATGATGGGCCATCTAAACACGGTGGAGGTAGTGTCAATGCAGCAGCCTCACATAGGCCCTTTGAGGGAGATACTGGGCCATCTACACATGAGGATCCAGCAGCCCCACATAGGACTCTTTACCATCTCAGGCATCTCTGCTTTCTTCTATTTTGTTTATTTTTTTCCTCTTACTTGCTATTGTTGGATTATCTTGCTAACTGCTGGATTTTGGTTATGCAGCCAAGTGCATCTGTGAGTACTAGTGGTGTACCAAGTTAAGGAAGTGGTGGTGGTGCCGCTAAGGGGTTTAAAGGCAGAACGTGTGGCGTATCAAGGCCGGCAAAGTTTCAAGTAGTTGGTGGAAAGGGCAAGAAGGCAGCTGGCAAGGGCACTAAAAGCAGTAAATGAAGATGAAAGATGTTAAAGTGGCAGACCACTTTTTTTGTTTTTTGTTATAGTTCCCACTTGTTTTGATGTAGTCCCCACACTTAATGTATGTCTGATGTGTAAAGTCAAAAACAATATTGGCAATTTTGGTTGGAAGATGTGTATGTCTGATACAATAGTGGACTAGTAGTTGGGTTTTGGTTGGAAGATGTGTAAAGTCACAGGATGTGCCAAAAACAATATTGGCAATTTTGTATGCATGTGACATAAAGTCACAATGACTGTTCACTTTTATTAAAAGCAGTTAATATGCATTGGTTGGATAAAGTATTTTGTTGTGTTGTGCTTGTCTTTGCTTTTGGTGGATTTACACAGGACTGTGTTTTGCTTTTGGTGGATTTACACAGGTGTGCATTAACACAATAAAGAAAATTATGTCTTTGAGCTTTATGTTACAGCAAAATTATGTGCACAATCTTTATATGCAAAATTATGTGCACAGTCTTTGAGCTTTGTCTTTGAGCTTAACAGGAGTGATTTTTATGTGCACAATCTTTATATGACACAGCAAAATTATGTGCACAATTTTTATGACACAGGTATATGACACGGCAGAGTTATTTATATAGGCCAAAACAAAGGGATTCTCAACTCCTTTTATATTATTGCACAATCTTTCCAACACAAAGTAAAATGTGAATTGACAACCCCAAATGAGAATGCTTTTATGGAAGGTTATTAATCATTGGCAAGTTCCAAGTTCCATTCACGTTATTAACATTTCCACATAACACTTTGTGCCAATATATATCTGTGGGGGAGAAAAGCCCAACCTGGCGCATTGGGCCCAAGGCCCTATCCGAGGACCTTTCTTCGTCCGAGGAGACCAAGACACCCTGTCAGAAGCCCATGTAAAAGGGAAATGTCCGGATATGAGTACGTGCACTGTCCGAGGAGATGTTCATATGTCCGAGGAGGCCGATACCCTCGGGCCCGACGGGGTTTTTGGCCCGACACGTGTCAAGCGATCTGTTTGATAAGTGTTAAGGGAGAAAGAGGGCCTCGGACACACAAGAAGGTAACAGGAACAGAGAAATATCAAGGAGACAGACTTCAACCACCGCATTTAATGCACTGCACCTACCCTCCTGGCAGCATTTATGTGGAGAAGACCCCTGAACAGTGCATCCTCAGCTACCGCCACTCAGACAGGGCTAAAGGGGGAGTGTGATGGGACATGCACTCAAGTGGACACCCAGATGGTGAACAAGTGGACGGTGGAGATGGAGAGAGGCAGTACTATATAAGAGAGAGAGATCTCTGATAGAGGGGATCGAAAAAGAAAAGAGAGAGAAGAGCATATTATTTTACTGTAGCTCCAACATTTGTAACCTAAGTCCATCAATAAGAATCACCTCCTCGGACGAGACATTCACCTCTGTCCGAGCACGTATTAGTTCAAATCTTCTTATCATCAGTGCCGTTTAATACTGTTATTTTTCATTATTTGCCTAGCTCTTTCACCCACTCTCTACAAATTTATTGTTTTGGGTTCAGTGGGCTCCAAATCCACATCTCCTTGGGCTTGGGCTGCGGAATCTGACCCTACAATTGGCGCCGTCTGTGGGGAGAGCTTGTGCAAGAGTGGAATAAACGGTTGATAATGGCAGAACAAGGTGAGCAACAAGCAGAATCCAGGGCATCCCAACACGTGGACCGCTTTGGCAACTTAGAGAGGAGACAAAACCGTGAGGGCAGTGTACACACTGTGCGCCTTAGCCAGAGCCAATCACAGAGCGGAAGTCGCATGTCCCATGCAGAGAAGAACCGTGACTTACAACTGGAAGTGGAAAAACTAAAGAGGGAGTTGCGACACGCAAAGAGGAAGCGGGCTTCCTCGTACTCTGAAGATGATCTTGATGATGAGCAGGACGTCTCTTATCAACACAAGTCCAAGACACCAGCTAGCGAGTCCTACACCTATGTAGAGGAGTCCCATCATAAAAGGGAGCGTAGGAGCCCATCACGCGAGGACATGGAGAATGATGCCATGAACAGGGCTCTAAATCAGATATCTAGATCACCCTTCACGCGCAGGATAGAGGAGGCCAGACTCCCTCGGCGCTTTAACCAGCCAACATTCACCGTTTACAATGGTAAAACTGACCCCGTGGAGCATGTGAGTCATTTTAACCAGAGGATGGCTGTCTACTCCAGAGATGAAGCTCTGATGTGCAAAGTTTTCCCTTCCAGTCTTGGGCCCGTTGCTATGAGATGGTTTGATGGTTTGAAGGCGGGCTCCATCAACTCCTTCAAAGAGCTCACTCAGGCATTCGGCTCCCGTTTTGTTACGTGCCGAAGAGTGGCCAGGCCTCTCTCTTCCCTGCTATCCTTGTCCATGCAAGAAGGCGAATCCTTGAAGGCATATTCAGATAGATATTGGGAGATGTTCAATGAGGTGGAGGGCAACAACGATGCAATGGCCCTCAGCACGTTCAAGCTCGGCCTCCCTACTGACCACGGTTTGAGGGGATCCCTATCTGGCAAACCAGTCGCAAACGTGCGTCAACTGATGGACCGCATAGAGAAGTATAAGAGGGTTGAAGAAGATCAGCAGCAGGGCAAGGGAAAGGATAAGATTATCCCTCCGGAAAGGAGAGATTCGCGGTCGGACCGGTATAATTACAATAAACCGCGGAGGGATTTTGCCGGACAGTCAGGATCGATGAATCCTCAATCGGTCAACACCGTGTTCAAAGAGCCAGTGCATCAGGTCTTGGAAAAGATTAAGAATGAATCATTCTTCAGGTGGCCGAACAAGATGGTAGGAAACCCCGAGAGACGCAACCACAATCTCTACTGTCAGTACCATCAAGACCATGGGCATACAACGGAAGATTGTAGGAGTCTGTGGGATCACCTGGACCAGTTGGTCCGCGATGGTAAACTGAAACATCTTCTGCACCCCTCCAGCGGCCGAGCGCCGACAGGCTCAGGGCCACGCAGGGACGATCCCTCAAAGCCGCCGCTTGGGACTATAAACGTCGTCTTCGCTGCGCCGGGGAGAACAGGATCCTGGCCTTTGAAAGTTATGTCGGTAGGCCGACCACTCGCAGGGGAGTCGAGCCGAGGACCGAAAAGAGCTAGGTCTGGTGCCCCGCTGGTTATGGGATTCTCGGACGAGGACATGATTGGCACCATCCAACCCCATGATGATGCACTGGTCATCACCCTCAGAATAGGAGGGTACGATGTAAAGAGGGTAATGGTGGACCAGGGCAGTGCCGTAGAGATAATGTACCCGGACCTCTACAAGGGGCTAGGCCTAAAACCCCAGGACTTGACGCCGTACGATTCCCCCCTATTCACCTTTGAAGGAAGGCCTGTCATCCCGAAAGGCCGGATACGCTTGCCTGTGCAGTCCGGCTCCGAGGTTGTGGAGTTGGACTTTATCGTCGTGGACGCATATTCGCCCTACACGGCACTCGTAGGCAGACCTTGGATTCACGCACTAGGGGCTGTCCCCTCTACTTTGCACCAGAAGGTCAAGTATCCATCAGGAGGACAGGTACATGAAATCCGAGGAGACCAGTCTGTTGCTAGACAGTGCCTGGTAGCCGCCATTCAGCATGAGGCCCCAGCCAAGTCCTCGGACGTAGCTGAAAGGGGTTTATAGCAACTACAGTCCCGGGGATTGCCCTTTGAAGAACCAGATGAAAGCGCTCGGTGTGAGGATCTGACGAAAGTCATCATTGGGGATGATCCTGACAGGTTCTTTCAAGTCGGATCTCAGCTGCCTCTTCAAGAGAAGGAGGAGCTGGTAGAATTCCTCAAGCAAAATCTCGACGTGTTTGCCTGGAGTGCTTACGAGGCCCCAGAGGTGGACCCCGAGTTCATATGCCATCATTTGAAGGTGAATCCACTGGTCACCCCCAAGCAGCAACCTATTCGGCGCCCATCCAAGGAGCATGCTGACGCAGTGAGGGACGAGGTGGCGAAACTCAAAGCAGCTGGGGCTATCAAAGAGGTTTTTTATCCCGAATGGTTAGCGAATACCGTGGTGGTGAAGAAGAAGAGTGGGAAATGGCGAGTATGCGTTGACTTCACGGACCTGAATAGGGCATGCCCCAAAGACCCGTTCCCTATGCCGAAAATCGATCAGCTGGTTGATGCCACTGTCGGCCACCCTCGGATGAGCTTTCTGGACGCCTTTCAAGGCTACCACCAGATACCATTAGCCCCGGAGGACCAGAAGAAAACTGCCTTTGTCACCCCTATTGGCAACTACCACTATAAAGTGATGTCGTTCGGCCTAAAGAACGCGGGAGCCACCTACCAGAGGATGATGACGAGGATGTTCGAGCCACAGCTGGACAAGAACATCGAGATTTACATAGATGACATGGTGGTGAAGAGCAAAGTTATAGCCGAGCATGTGAAAGACCTTGAAAGTACTTTTGAGGTTCTACGGAAATACAAGCTAAGACTAAATGCCTCCAAGTGCTCGTTTGGGGTAGGGTCTGGCAAGTTCTTGGGATACATGGTCACCCACAGAGGAATTGAGGTCAACCCCGACCAGATAAAGGCCATCAACAACCTCCGAGCTCCTCGGAATCCCAAGGAAGTTCAAAAACTGACCGGAATGACTGCTGCCCTTAATCGGTTCATCTCAAGATCAGCAGACAGGTGTCGGCCCTTTTTCTCTCTGCTCAACAAGTGGAAGGGATTCGAATGGACTGAGGAATGTGCTTTGGCGTTCCAGCAACTCAAGGATTACCTGTCTCGGCCACCAATCATGTCCAGTCCTGAGCCAGATGAGGTACTGTTCGCCTACATCGCTGTGGCTCCCTATGCGGTGAGCCTGGTGTTGATACGGTCAGACTCTGGCGTACAAAGGCCCGTCTATTACGTAAGCAAGTCGCTGCATGAGGCTGAGACTCGTTACTTGCCACTAGAGAAAGCCATCTTAGCAGTAGTGCTTGGCACACGAAAGCTACCTCACTACTTCCAAGCCCACACGGTGATCGTTCTCACACAACTCCCACTCAAAGCTATACTCCGAAGTGCCGATTACACTGGTCGGATTGCCAAGTGGGGTACAATCTTAGGGGCTTTTGATATAAGATACATGCCCCGCACATCGGTCAAGGGGCAGGTCCTCGCAGATTTGGTGGCTGAGTTCACGGAGCCCCAGCTAGAAGAGGTGAAGCCCGCGTCGGGCATGGATGAAAAATCAGTTGGCATGGTCTCTCAACAGAATCCCTCCCATTGGGAAGTGTACGTCGATGGCGCGGCGAACCAAAGAGGCTCTGGAGTTGGGCTAGTACTGATATCCCCCGAGAAAATCATTATCGAGAAATCGCTAAGGTTGGACTTCTCGGCAACGAATAATGAAGCAGAGTATGAGGCCCTACTGATGGGGATGACTATGGTCCGCAGAATGGGTGGGAAGTCCGTAGAGCTGTTCTCGGACTCACGACTGGTAGTAGGTCAAGTACAAGGCGAGTTCGAGGCAAAGGACGAAAGAATGCAGGGATACTTAGGTCGTGTTAAACACATACAATCAGAGTTCGAATTCTTCAGTTTGCTGCACATCCCCAGGAGTGGCAACTCACATGCTGACTCCTTGGCCACGCTAGCCACCTCTTCGGCACAGGACCTGCCGAGGGTTATCCTCGTCGAGGACCTGCACAGGCCTACAGAGACGAAGTCAGGGGGAGTCCAGGTTCACCAGATCAGGGTCGGACCGTGCTGGATGGACCCTTTAATCAAATTTATCAAAGAAGATACATTACCCGAAGATAAGGGAGAAGCCGATAAAGTTCGGAGGAAGGCGACTAAGTTCTGGTTGTCCGAAGACCAGAAGCTATACAAGCGCTCCTATTCGGGACCATATTTGTTGTGCGTGCATCCCGAGGCGACTGAGACACTGCTAGAGGAGCTGCACGAGGGAATCTGTGGGAGCCACACCGGAGGCAGGTCCTTGGCTCACCGAGCCCTCACCCAAGGCTATTGGTGGCCTAACATGCAGAAGGAGGCACACGAATACGTCAAAAAGTGCGATCAATGTCAGCGCTTCGCCCCGAACATTCACCAGCCAGGGGGAAACCTCAATCCACTATCTAGCCCATGGCCCTTTGCCCAGTGGGGCTTGGATATTGTGGGACCCTTCCCCAAAGCTGCAGGAAACAAGAAGTACCTCCTGGTCGGAACAGACTATTTCACCAAGTGGGTTGAGGCCGAGCCACTAGCCAATATCAGAGACGTTGATGTGCAAAAGTTCGTGTGGAAGAACATTGTCACACGGTTTGGAGTTCCTCACACCCTCATCTCGGACAACGGTTTACAGTTCGACAGCAAGGCATTCAGGAATTACTGCAGCGAGCTGGGAATTACGAACAGATACTCCACTCCAGCCTATCCCCAAGGTAATGGCCAAGCAGAAGCTTCCAACAAGGTCATACTGAACGGCTTAAAGAAGAGGCTAGATGATGCAAAGGGCAAATGGGTAGAAGAGTTGCCACATGTGCTTTGGGCTTACAGAACTACGCCCCGCAGGTCCACTGGAGAGACCCCCTTCTCGATGACCTATGGGGCTGAAGCTGTCATTCCTCTGGAAACAGGGTTCCCAACACTAAGAACTAGCTCATTCAGTCCAGCCGACAACGACGAGCAGCTACAGAAGAGCTTAGACTTAATTGAGGAAAGAAGGGAGAACGCAATGGTCCGGCTGGCACACTACCAACAAAAGCTCAGACAAGGCTACGACGCTAACGTGAAGCTGAGGCCTTTAGAGCCCGGTGATCTGGTGCTGAGGAAAGTTGTGGGCACCGCGAAGAACCCAGCTTGGGGAAAATTGGGACCCAATTGGGAGGGACCATATCGCATCACTTCAGGCGCTGGTATTGGAGCATATTTCCTAGAAGATTTGGATAGTCATGTAATCCCTCGCCCTTGGAATGTAAATAACCTCAAGAGGTACTTTTATTAATGAAGTCTTCTCTTCAGTTGATATACCAATTCGCTGCGTAAAGTTTTCTCTCAAGTGTTTAAACTTAAATCCAATCATGCCTGTAGTCTTCGGACCAGATGATTAGGGTTAGTTAACACTCATTCACCGCTCTCTCAAGTGTTTAAACTTAAATCCAATCATGCCTGTAGTCCTCGGACCAGATGATTAGGGTTAGTTAACACTCATTCGCCACCAGCTTAGGTGTTTAAACTTAAATCCAATCATGCCTGTAGTCCTCGGACCAGATGATTAGGGTTAGTTAACACCGTTAGCTCAAGTGTTTAAACTTAAATCCAATCATGCCTGTAGTCCTCGGACCAGATGATTTGGGTTAGTTAGCACTCGGTTACGGTCCTATAGTGTTTAAACTTAAATCCAATCATGCCTGTAGTCTTCGGACCAGATGATTAGGGTTAGTTAACACTCATTCACCGCTCTCTCAAGTGTTTAAACTTAAATCCAATCATGCCTGTAGTCCTCGGACCAGATGATTAGGGTTAGTTAACACTCATTCGCCACCAGCTTAGGTGTTTAAACTTAAATCCAATCATGCCTGTAGTCCTCGGACCAGATGATTAGGGTTAGTTAACACCGTTAGCTCAAGTGTTTAAACTTAAATCCAATCATGCCTGTAGTCCTCGGACCAGATGATTTGGGTTAGTTAGCACTCGGTTACCTATAGTGTTTAAACTTAAATCCAATCATGCCTGTAGTCCTCGGACCAGATGATTTGGGTTAGTTAGCACTCAGTCACGGTTCTATAGTGTTTAAACTTAAATCCAATCATGCCTGTAGTCCTCGGACCAGATGATTTGGGTTAGTTAGCACTCAGTCACGGCTCTAGTGTTTAAACTTAAATCCAGTCATGCCTGTAGTCCTCGGACCAGATGACTAGGGTTAGTTAACACCAATGCAGTTTGTCTAAACTTAAATCCAGCCATGCCTGCAGTCCTCGGACCAAGCGACAGGTTAGTCAATGCCCCCACGCGGCCCGTGTCACTGGGGCTTAGTGCTAAAACTCCTAATCGCGTTTAAATTGTTTCTAATTTATAAATGCTTCCCTTAGTTGTGTTTAGTTTGAAGCCGAGGAATAATGATTTATGTTTAACTTGAAAAGATATGCAACTCATCATTAACTCTTGCTAGGCCTATCCTTTTAAATATTAATTTTGGTTACTTACACCATAAGTATGATGTATCAAGCAGATTCATTTGCATTATTTGGTTACAAGTGCAATGTACAGTTGCATGTGACAGTAGTAATTAGTAAGACATGTATTTAAAACATCATAAACAAAAGAGAACCTATTCCATAGATGAAATTATAGTTTACATTTCTTCGGATAAAACGAAAGAAAACATAGGTGCAAAAAGTAAAAGCCCTATACGTCTATTCTTTTGCTGAGGGGAGCACGGGGTCAGCAGCCTGGCCTGTCCGAGCAGTTGCGTCAGGGGCTCGGTCCTTGGGCTCAGAAGGATTTTTCTCTTCGCCTGACCCTTGGCCTTTCTCTTTGGCTGGTTCAGCTGGCTTATCCTTGCCGCTTGGCTGACCAATTTCCTTGCTTGCACCGAGAGTGAGTGGAGGGGCATGGCCGACCAAAATTGGCTCTGAAGCCTCTGGAAGCTGTGGAGCAGGAGGGAGATCAGTTCCTGGGAGCTCTCGAATATCAGGATCATAGTATACACTCCCAGGCAGCCTCAGCTCCGAGTCGGCAGGGACTCCAGCTGCATCCAGGGCTTTGCCCCAACTTATGTTGCAGTAATCTCGGCTGACCGAGGCGAACTGCTCTAGAAGCTGGGACGTGGCCGTCTCTACCCCCAGCTGGTAAGCTGTCTTCTTTTCAGCCTCAGTCGCCTCCTGAGCCAACTGGGCTTTCTCTTCGGCATATCGGACGCTGTCCTTGGCTCTGCGAAGTTCATCCCTTAGCCCGTTTACCAGCTCCCTCTCGGTCTTCAGATTGGCCTCCGCCGCCTTTAGCAACTTACGCTGGTCCTCAACCTGCTTTTCAACATTCTTTATCCCAGCGTCAAGGCTTTTCTTCTGGCTGGTCATATCCGCGAGCTCCCCGGACAGACGGGTATAATCGTCTTTCAGTTGGCCCAAAGATTTCTCCGCCTCATCTCGGGAGCAGAGCGCCGCCTGGGTTTCAAGGCGATTCTTCTTGTCCCACTCCTCGGCTACGTAAATCTGCTGAGTGACCTGCGTGATGGAAACTCTAGTGTCAAACACAGAGAAATAGGAAAGGCAAAAGTCAATGGTTCAGCTAATCGGACTGAGGTTACTTACGATGGCCAAATCCCTCTTCAGGGATCGAAAGAGCTCCGACTGATTGAAGCGCCTGAAGGACTCCATGTCATGAGGGAGGAGAAGTGGTTGCTGCAGGGCCTCAGCGACGTAGCCGGCCCTCCCTCCATCGTAATTCCTGAGGGAGGTCTCCCAGAGGATTGGAGCGCCCTCCAACTCCAATTTTGGAGACCAAATCCGCGGTCCCCCTCCTCCTCGGCGAACCTCTGCCACTGTGCCCTCATCTCGGCTTTCAGTAGACGGAGCCCTGCGAGTTCTGTTGTCCTGTGCCACCTTTTGCTGCTTGGCCCCCTTGGTTGGTGGCACCTGTTTTTCCTCAACCTCGGTGTGGGGTCTTTTCTTCTGCAGTTTTAGCGTGGGCTTCAAGTTGGGGTCAGGGATCTGAGTAGGCACCGGAGGAAGTGTCACCACCGTCTTAGATGTCCCAGCATCTTTCGGGTCTGACTTTTTGCCTCTCCCCTTCATCAAATTCCTCAGATCCATATCTTCGTCCGAGGATTCTTCTGAATGGGTGGCTAACAAGTTAAGCTGGGCGCCTGACTGCTCGTAGGCCTCTTCCTCGGCGTCTGAGATCTCTACCACCTGGTTTACTCTTGAAGCCTCTCCCTCAAACTGAAATTCGTCTATCTGTTCTTCTAGCGACGAAGTAGAAGAGCCAGCCCCCTCACCTTCAATCGCTTGTCCGAAGGGAACTTGCTGGAGTGGTTGGATAAGGGGAGGTGCAGCCCGAGGAATTGGACGGGGTACAGGCTCAAGATCGTCTGGCGCCAAGAAGCCCTTCCGACCGACGTCAATACGCGCAAGGCGATAGTCTCCCTGGACGATTGCGTTACCAACCGGCTGAAAACCCTTTGACTTCGCTGTATATCCAAGAATCAGGGGAGCAGATCGTAGTTGCCCGTCCTCGCTCACGAAGATCTCCGACCTTAAAAGGTAGTTGAGGGCATTAACATTCGTTAGGCCGAGCTGAGGAGAAACTTGTCTCTTATCTGTTGCAAGTAAAAGAAAAAAAATGGTTAGAAGCCCAGAAATAGCGACCGAAGAGAAATCAAAGACAGTTAAAAGACGGGAGCCCTAAGCCTATGGTCAGTACGCCTAAATCTACATGTCACACCTGGCTTCCCAGGCTTGGTTGGGCAACCAGGGCCGTTGCGCCAGGCGCCCGAGACGATCACATAGTCGTCTTTCATCCCTTTGTTGGATTTAGGAAGGCAGGAAATGAGCCTGACAACATCCGACCGGGATTTTAAGTAGTACCCAGCATCTTGCTGGCTATGGCATTCGTACATATGTACCACGTCAAGCCAGGTGAGTCCCAACCCCAAATGGCGCTCAAGGTCCTCAATCGCTCCTAGGATCCTAAACATGTTGGGCGCGCATTGCCAGGGAGTAAGCCTATGGTTCCGAAGGTAGGCAGTGGTGATGGGACCCATGGGGATTGTCATTCCCCCTTCTTTGAAGGCGATGAGGGAGATAACCACCTCTCCCGTCTCCCGGTCTGTTAGTATTTTTTCTGGGGGGCAATACCTCACGCCCACGTCAGGGGGTATGCGGTACGCGGTCCTAAACGCCTCTATTTGCTCAGGGCTATCCATCATGTTCTCGAGTTTTCCCATGGTGCTTAAGTGAAACGGAGGGCCGAAGAGAAAACTAAAAGATTCGGTGGGCGGCGACTTACAAGGGCTAGACCGGAGAAGCAATCGCAGGCTCGTAGGAGGACTCGTGAAGGTTCTGAGTAAGATCGGCACCGGCGACTGGGAGATTCGGACGGAGAGATGTGGACGGAGTGGCGCGTCTGTTCTTGCTGGAGCGTCTGAAGATTTGTAAAGTGAGGAAGAAATGATTTCCTCTGAAGCTTTATACGGGGTCAAGCGAAAGGTCAGGGGCATTCCCGCCCAAATCCTGAAGAAAAGCCACAGCCGTTTGATCAATCAGCCACCGTTGGATGCGAAGGACGAAACGTCACCTAGTGCAGTTAATGCAGCGCCTTGGGAATAAGGAAACCGCAGCGGCATTAATGGGGCGTCTGTTCCCACGTTTCCACACGTGCCAGCTCGGTTGTGCGTGTTTCCAAGCTTTTGCTCTGTGGCAAGTCAAAATCCCACTTCTTTCTCCTCGGGTGCGAGGGAAAAACTGCAATTTTGAGGGGCTATTGTGGGGGAGAAAAGCCCAACCTGGCGCATTGGGCCCAAGGCCCTATCCGAGGACCTTTCTTCGTCCGAGGAGACCAAGACACCCTGTCAGAAGCCCATGTAAAAGGGAAATGTCCGGATATGAGTACGTGCACTTTCCGAGGAGATGTTCATATGTCCGAGGAGGCCGATACCCTCGGGCCCGACGGGGTTTTTGGCCCGACACGTGTCAAGCGATCTGTTTGATACGTGTTAAGGGAGAAAGAGGGCCTCGGACGCACAAGAAGGTAACAGGAACAGAGAAATATCAAGGAGACAGACTTCAACCACCGCATTTAATGCACTGCACCTACCCTCCTGGCAGCATTTATGTGGAGAAGACCCCTGAACAGTGCATCCTCAGCTACCGCCACTCAGACAGGGCTAAAGGGGGAGTGTGATGGGACATGCACTCAAGTGGACACCCAGATGGTGAACAAGTGGACGGTGGAGATGGAGAGAGGCAGTACTATATAAGAGAGAGAGGTCTCTGATAGAGGGGATCGAAAGAGAAAAGAGAGAGAAGAGCATATTATTTTACTGTAGCTCCAACATTTGTAACCTAAGTCCATCAATAAGAATCACCTCCTCGGACGAGACATTCACCTCTGTCCGAGCACGTATTAGTTCAAATCTTCTTATCATCAGTGCCGTTTAATACTGTTATTTTTCATTATTTGCCTAGCTCTTTCACCCACTCTCTACAAATTTATTGTTTTGGGTTCAGTGGGCTCCAAATCCACATCTCCTTGGGCTTGGGCTGTAGAATCTGACCCTACAATATCAATCATAGAATGAAGTAAAAAAAAAAAAAAAATTTATACTAAAGAATATTTGCACAAAAACAACACTTTCCATTTCAGGAGATAGATACAATAACATTTTAACATCCCAATCACATTTCAACATCCCCATTTCAAGAGATAGATACAATAACAATTCAATTACCTAATCACATTTCAACACCCCCCCAAGCATCATGGTAGATTAAGGTTCCTCACCCTTACATTGTTGTTCATTGAGGCAAAACACAACGACAACATTACAAAAATGAAAAATAACCATGACAAAACTAGTGCAACCTTGTACAATCTCTCACTCTCTTTAACCCTCTTAAGTTTCTCCCTAGCTTCTACATAAAGCTCATGAGTTTCTCTTTCCCTTCGGTTAGATCTTTCTTCCATTTGCGTAGTTGTCATTTCTCTCTGATTTGCAAGTTGCAGTTCATTCTCAAGCATGCTTATCCTTTCACGGTCACTCTTACAAGTTTCGTTATCCACCCACTGAAAGAAGCCACATTTAGGACCAACCTAATCATTACAATTATAACAATTAATTCCACAGTTCACAATAAATCACAATTAATAATTCAATTCAATTCAAATACAACAATGTAATTGTTTCTTACATTAAATTGACTACAACCGAGGAATCTTCTTCCATAGTTACCAGCTTTTCGACTTGTTCGTAGGGCACAATTCTCAATGGTACATAAATGACCATCTTCGGCACGGTAGAAACCACTAGTTGTAGAGCCATTGCCAGTTGATGAAGACATAGCAAAAATTTGTTACAAGCTTATAGACCAACAAATCTGCTACAAGAGGCAGAGTTCAAATTTTCAGCATGTGTGACAGCATAAACCATTGTTAACACTTATCAAATTAAGTAAGATAAACTCACATTGAAGTCCAGCATTAATGCATTGCAAAGGTTTCAACAATCAAAGGTACCATAAAGGCTAGACTACTAAATGCATCATATTCTACCACTAGATCTACTACACATTTTTCTTCCATCAGGTGTATCCCAATTGTTCTCCATAATTATCCTTTTGCAAAGACTCAACCATTACATTACAACTATGTTACAAAGAATTTTTGTTCAGTCAAAATACTGGTAGACATGAATATGAGATCTTTCATATTAGAAATTTTTTATTGTGCAAGGCTCACAACTAAGGCAGAGACAATAAAAATAAATAGACATTTAACTTCATAATGATACAATATTAGCACATTAAGACAGTGATGGAAACTACGTGGCACCGATTGTTTATTTTTTTTTATTGGCTAAGAAAAGGTCATTTAAATTGCATCTAGAGAAGCTGTACATGCATATGCAATAAGCATTAGATATATGGCTGGCAGCCAAGAAAGTGTATTAGAAAATTTGAAAGTAGTTGACATGTGAAGGAAAGCAATTAGCATGAGAGAGATGGCTCGATAAATTAAGTTAGCAAAACCATAGATAGATTAATTGGGTCCCTCACATTTGCATTGTGGTCCCTCACATTTGCATTGTTCTCCACACACATACAGAGGTTGTATATAAACAACAAAAATCAAACAAGTTATAAAAATAAAATCAAAGAAAGTGGTTGTATATAAACAACAACTCAACAACTTCATATTGTGATTAAATTAGCAACTAGTTACACAACTACTATTATAATCTTTCATGAAACAAAAGTAAAGAGAAAAAAAACCCAATTCGAAGAAAGATGGAATCAAGAACAGTTTAAGAAACTCAAATTCAAAGAAAGAATAAAAAACCCGAAGAAAGCATTAAAAAACCCAATTTCAAACCCTAGGTTTCAAAAATTAAAAACTAAAGAGGGTTTTGATCTACCTGCTGATGCTGAACAGAGGACCATGCAAGATCAAAACCCAAGTTCAACACCCACAGTGGCACCCAAGAGCATGCACAATCAAAACCCACCCACGATCAAAACCCAGTTCCATTGGAAAGTTTGCAAATCGAAGCCCATAGCTGAACAGAGGAGGAGCAACTGTTAGCAACTTGCTTCCTCGGCTTGGATCTGAAATTAAGAGTCTCAAATGAAGCTTGTTGTAGGAGTGAGTAAGATTTGAGAGTTTTGGGAGTGAGAGTGAGTTCTAGGAGTGAGAATTAGTTTTGATCCATTTTGGAATGTTTTTTTTTACTTATTTGGTGTTAGAGTAACGGAGAGTGGAGAGGTGGGTTACGGTTGGGTAATGGTCAGAATCACAGGTGGGCAAAATGTCAAAATTCAAACCACGGGTGGGCACATAGAATTATAGGCAAACCACAGGTGGGTAAGTTGTAATTATCCCAAAATCCAAACTGGGGAAAGTTGGGGCCTAATTGGGAAGGGTCATATCGTATCACATCTGTAGCAGGGATAGGAGCCTATTACTTAGAAGATTTAGATGAAAAAACTGTGCTCCATCCCTGGAATGTAAGTAACCTAAAGAGGTATTATTATTAACAAGTTCTATTTCACTTCCTTTCGTAATTTATCTTATTTTTGCAGTATGTACTATGAAATCTATTGAAGTATTAAACAGAAACTAAGTCATGTCAGGTCCTCGGACCACAACTTAGTGGAAATTAATACACTATGAAATCTATTGAAGTATTAAACAGAAACTAAGTCATGTCAGGTCCTCGGACCACAACTTAGTGGAAATTAATACACTATGAAATCTATTGAAGTATTAAACAGAAACTAAGTCATGTCAGGTCCTCAGACCACAACTTAGTGGAAATTAATACACTCTGAAATCTATTGAAGTATTAAACAGAAACTAAGTCATGTCAGGTCCTCGGACCACAACTTAGTGGAAATTAATACACTCTGAAATCTATTGAAGTATTAAACAGAAACTAAGTCATGTCAGGTCCTCGGACCACAACTTAGTGGAAATTAATACACTATGAAATCTATTGAAGTATTAAACAGAAACTAAGTCATGTCAGATCCTCGGACCACAACTTAGTGGAAATTAATACACTCTGAAATCTATTGAAGTATTAAACAGAAACTAAGTCATGTCAGGTCCTCGGACCACAACTTAGTGGAAATTAATACACTCTGAAATCTATTGAAGTATTAAACAGAAACTAAGTCATGTCAGGTCCTCGGACCACAACTTAGTGGAAATTAATACACTCTGAAATCTATTGAAGTATTAAACAGAAACTAAGTCAGGTCCTCGGACCACAACTTAGTGGAAATTAATACACTATGAAATCTATTGAAGTATTAAACAGTAACTAAGTCATGTCAGATCCTCGGACCACAACTTAGTGGAAATTAATACACTCTGAAATCTATTGAAGTATTAAACAGAAACTAAGTCATGTCAGGTCCTCGGACCACAACTTAGTGGAAATTAATACACTCTGAAATCTATTGAAGTATTAAACAGAAACTAAGTCATGTCAGGTCCTCGGACCACAACTTAGTGGAAATTAATACACTCTGAAATCTATTGAAGTATTAAACAGAAACTAAGTCATGTCAGGTCCTCGGACCACAACTTAGTGGAAATTAATACCCTGTGACCTCAATTGAAGTAGTGCACCGAGGCTAAGATGTGACAAATTGTTTATACAATAAATTTAGTTGGAACCAATGCTTCTTAGATGGGATCTGTATAACTAAACTTGTATATGAAAGCAAACTCCATGAGCATCACTTAAAGCATTTTAAGGTATTCAATACCTCCCTGGGGTAAACATTCAGAATGCTCTCTCAAGTATGGATACCTCTTAATGAATTTAAAGCAAGCCTTTCAGGCTGTGAAGTTCGTAGTTATGGTCTGCTTTGGTTCCTAAGTAGTATACATAAAGTTAAGTTTTCCTTTGTATTATTAAATTTCATTCCTCTATAGTCTGAGATCATGTAAAAATAAAGAATATTCACACAAGAAATTATACAAGTGATAGACAAAACTGCAATATCTCATGAAAATTTGGAAAAGGAAGTACACATTACAATTAAAAATGTCCTCAAAAAGTTTAAAAAAAAAGAGAGAAAGAAAAACGAAATAAAAGGGAATTTAGCTACATCAACTATTTGTTTAATTTTATCTGGAACTTGGTCTGAGGGACTTTGCTAGTTGTCTCAGAAGGAACATCTTTCTCCTTTGCCTGTGGATCTTCTCCAGTAGGTAGGGTAGTTGAGGCTAAAGCTTGTTCAAAGCTCTGAGAAGCTGCTCCATCCTTAGGTCCTTCTGCTCCTTTGTCCGAGGGTATGTCCTTCACACCTCCAAGCACTTCAGGTTGCTCTGGCTGATTAAGAGGGGGAGGAGCCTGAGTTTGAGCTTCCTTGGCTAATTCAACAACTGTCGAGGATGTCTCTTCTTGTTGAGTAGAAGGACTTGGGGCTTGAATAGTCGGGGGAAAATAGATGTTTTCAGGCCTTCTCAGCTCGGATGAGGTTTCGACCCCAACTCGGTTGAGAGCTTCTCCCCAGGTCAGAGCACAGTATGCTCGGCACACTATGGGCACTTCAGCCCGGAAATTTTCCTCGATTTCAGCAACGTCGACGTCGTATCCGTGTTGCTCAGCTGTGTCTCTTTCTTTTTCAACCTCCGCTTTTGCCTTTTCAGCCTCGGCCTTAGCTCTTTCAGCTTGATCTCTAAGTTTCTGGGCTTCCTCCAATTGCTTCTGCAGAGATGATATATGTTCCTTGGAGGCTGCCAGCTGGGCGTTAGCGTCCCGCAAGAGTATCCTCTAGTCCTCGGCTTGCTTTTGAGCGTTATTCAAAGCCGAGTCAGTGATCTTCCGAGCATGTTTCTCGTCGGCTAGCTTTTTCTTCAGCTGCACGTTAATTTGTTCAGCTGCGGTGAGTGTGTGTACGGCTGTGGCCCGCTTCTTCCTCTCATCATCAATTTGCTAGTAGCAAGAATTGGTTATCTCCTCCAGCCTGAAAGTGGCTTGGACGGCCTAGAAGGAAAAGAGTTAGAAGTGCAATACGTGAAGTTGTGTGCAGAAAAAAAAAATAATAAAAAAATTTAGGACATCCTACCATGCCCAAGTATCTTTTCGTATTCTGGAACACCTCGTTCCTCTTTAATATCCTCAGGTCGGCCATGTCCTTGGGGAGGAGGAGAGTTTCCTCTAAAGCTGAGGCAACGTGGCACCCAATTCCGCCGTTAAAGTCCCTAATTGAGGCATCTTCCCTCAGAGGCTCATTACCGAGCAAAGGAGCGGGGAGCCAAGCCTCGGGCACCGAGGACTGAGTGGTTGCCCTATCCACCACACGTTGAGACCCATGTGTAACTTTTTGCTGCTTCGCAGCTCGTTGGTCCTCTTCTTCGCGGGGCGGACGAGATCTGCCAGGCTCCACCACCTCTTTGTCTTTAGGCTCTCTCCTCCTCTTTGGGTCATTAGGTTCGGTCCCACGCAGTTGGGGTGGCTGAGGAGGAGGAGGAGGTGGGAGGTTGGGCTGAACTGACTTCCCTGACGCCCCCCTTCCAGGCTGGCTTTCGATCACGTCCATCAGGCTCCTCTAGCTCTTCCTTTGGATGCCCATTTCTGCAGGAGTCACCTCGGGAGATTGAGGTTGGTTGAAAACTTTGAACTCGTCGGCGGAATCCAACAGTTCTATAACTCCCTCTGAAGTTGGTTCTTCTTCTTCTTCTTCTTCCCCTTCTTCTCCTACTTCCTCTTCCTCCTTCACTTCCCGGGGAACGGAGCGTGATGACGAAGCTCCTACAGAGGAAACGGCCTCGGATAACGGCTCAGTGAATGGAACACCTTCAGGAATCGGAACACCCTCAGGAACGATAAATCCCTCAAAGGCTACACTGATACGGTGAAGCCGAGGATCTTTGGCCTTTATCACGCACTTGGGAGCTTGAAAGGCCTTGGAAATTGGTTTGTACTTGAGGATTATGTGTGCTGCTCTCAGTTGGCCGTCAGAGGGGTTCACATACACCTCGGATCGCAAGATTCTGTCTAAGCTCTCCCTGTTAATCAATCTGATCTGAGGTCTGGTAGCGCGCTTGTCTGCAAAATCATCAGAGCATAAAAAAAAGGGTTTTGTCAGAAATAAGGGTAATTTGAACAAAAAAAAAAAAAACAAACAAACAAACACACATCCCAAATTATAAAGGCTTGTAGCCTGGAAACCCCACCTGGTTTTCCCTCTTTAGTCGGACAGGGTAAACCATCATGCCATTCCCCAGAAAAAATAAGAAAATCGTCTTTTAAACCCTTATTCGATGTGGGGAGGCACTGAATCAACCTTACTTCAGGGAACCTAGATTTCAGATAGTACCCCTGACCCTTTAAATGGTTGAGGTTGTACACCCAATTCACATCGTGATGGGTCAGACCTAGGTTCATCTTGGCATTTAGGACTTCTATACTCCCAAGCACCCTGAACATATTTGAAGCACATTGAGTGGGAGATAATCTAAAGAACCTAAGGTAACTTCTGGTAAGGTTACCCATAGGGATAGTCATCCCCCCTTCTATAAAAGCGATCATAGGGATGACCACTTCTCCAGTTTTCCTATCGTTTAACCATGTTTCTGTGGAAGCATATCTCATACCCACTGTGGGAGGAATCTTATACTTGGCTCTAAATGCCTCTATTTGCTCTTCGGAGTCAACTAGGTGCTTGAACCTACCCATTTCCTAACAGCTATGAAGAACAATTGTCGAAGAGGATGGAAAACTAAAGTGGGTTAAGGAAACTTACAGGTTTTGAAAATGAGCTCCTCGGACAGACTCTTAGTATTTATGAGAGCGTGGAGTGGTGAGAGAGAGAGGCAGGTTCAATGAATATGCGCTGAGACGGTGCGATTTTTGTAACTGAAAAGAGAGTTGATTTGAAAAGCTTTTTATAATGGCGCAGAAATTGTAAGCGGGAAAAATCCCGCCCGTAAATACTGAACGTCTTCCACCGTTAGATTTACATCTTGCCGTTGAACGTGGGGGACAAAGAAGCCGCCATCATTTAATGATGGTGTGTTCCTGACGCTGAAACGTCAAGAGTGTGCCTTGGGCAGATAGAAAGGCGCTCTGAGGGTTAAGAAAGTCCACGGAAGAGGTGAGGGCAAGATATCAAAATCTCCATTTTTTCGAGATGACAAAAAGCGAGATTTTGAGGGGCTATTGTGGGGCCTATTATCTAAAAGGATACAGGAATCATAAGAAATGGGCTTGGGGCCCAGCGGCCCAGTCCGAGGACACTCACATGTCCGAGGATAGTTAAAAAGAATTATTGTGGGGCTAGTATACGAAAAAATGATGGAAGTCATGTATAATGGCATAAGATACGTCCGAGGATGAAACTCATCTCGGATACCACGTTCCGAGGTGGATGTAACTATCATTTTATCCAGGGTATTCCGCAAAGTTGTATTAGAACTAGAAAGTGAATATAGACCTAAGGAGGAATCGGGAAAGATAACAAATATCTTCCAAGGCTACTACCTCCACATTAAATGCTTTCCAGCTAACTCTCTGGCCGCATTAATGTGGAGGTGATACCTGAACAGTAACCAAGCAGTTTTATGGCCACTGAGCAAAGGTTCCGGTAGGTGCTGGATGGGACAGAAAGGAGTTCCCAGGATAGGAACTACACGTGTACGGTGGAAATGAAGTAAGGAACGTAGTATATAACATGGAAGCAGATGACATTAGAGAGGACTTTTGGAAAAAAGGAAGAAGAACAAGAGAACTCAGAAAGAGACTCACTGAAACCTAGCCGAGGAGAGTCTTTATCATACAGTTAGCTTGAAGTGTCTTTTACTGCACTATAACCATAACCTTTCCTAACAAGTAGAACTAGTTCTTGTACCCACGCTCTAAAAATTTATTGTTTGGGCTTGCTGGGCTGAAAACCCATTCATATTCTGGGTCCAATCCATTTTGAGTCCCTACAATATATATAAATTCTAAAAAAAATAAAATAGAAATTTATTATATATATATATATATAATTAATGCACCACATATAAATACATGAAAATAAAAATGCATTTATCCTATTAATACTCTTTGTAATTACATAGCATAAATTAAGGTTATTATAGTGTTTGTTATATACTACATTATTAAAAGGAGGAAAAACAAACGACAACAAAAAATAAACAAACAAAGCATTAGTATTTTGTACCTCTTAAATATAAAAGAAGGCAAGAACGAAAGGGATTATTCATTGATTATAGAATAAAATATTGACCAATAGAAAAAGGAAAAGCAAAGAATTCTTTAATTATTTGTTAAATAAAATCTCTGAAAATACACTTGCAAAACATTCAAATACATTTTAGATAATTAAATTTGTTAAACATTGTGCTCTTATGAGGTTCATTTCCATCATAATTACATATCTGTTGGATACAACTCCATTTTGTGTTTTAATTTATTATGATTATTTAATTTATTTTAATTTAAATGCCATCTTTTAAAATTTCTATAAGTGGTATATTATTAATGGCATCACCTATTTCTTTTTTATATAAGATAGAATTTCTACTCTAGCCTAATCTAAGTATATATGTGTGTGAAGTTTCCTCTTGGAGACTTGAATCTCGGCTCTTACCCTCCACACCCCACAAGCATTTATACTTGTGGAGTGACCATCGCACCAAGGGTATGCGGTGGATCATCACCTGTTTCTAGCATTTAATCAAAGTTTTCTTGTTAAAATATAATGATATGATGATTGAAGTAATCTCCAATCTATTTCTATATCTATATTATATCTAGAAGTTGAAACATAGCATTTATTGTTGTTATGTTTCAGTTGAGCCACATCAACATCCACATCATTATCTTTTTTATTTCTAATTTTCTTATAATTTTTTTAACATTTACTTTTCTTTAAATATTTACATTTTCTCAAACATTTCTCATTCCCTTACCTTGTCATCTCTCCACTACCTTCTACCTTAATATCACTCTTCTTCTTTTTCTTTGTCTTCCTTTATTTTGTCTCTTCTTATTCTCACTCTTTTACTATAAATTTGTCATTTTTTTCTTCCATTCTATGCATAGTTTTCCCTTACAAAAAAATGTTATCTCTCTCTCTCTCTCTCTCTCTCTCACAATTTTTGGTGGATTTTTTTTTCCTTGCATCTCTACTTTAGGTTGAATTTTTTTTTTATTCTTTAGAACTCTACTTTTGGTTAATACAATTTAGTTTTGTGTTTTAATTTTTTTTTTTTTTTGGTTCTCTTTGATTGTTAAATATTATCCTATTACATTATAAAGAACTAAAGATAGTATATAAGAATATAATATTATTCTATTACATAGTATGATTTGGATAATTTGGTGTTTATTATTATATCTTTTATTTTTACTTTTTTTTTGCTTCTCATCTTATTTTCTATAACATTTAAATTCAGCCACATCCTCCATATCATTAAACTATTTATATTTTCTCTCCTTTTTATTTTTAAAAATTAAACCTGTAATATTTTACTTAAATTCAAATAAATAAAATTGTCTTCATAAAATTGTATTCATTTTTTTTAACATTTACACTTTCACCTTCCTTATACTTTTTTATCTCCTCACCGCCATCTACCTTAATATCACTCTTCTTCTTTTTTCCTTTATCTTCCTTTATTTTGTCTCTTTTTATTCTCATCATCTTAGTATAAATTTGTCATTCTTGCTTCCATTCTATAGATAAGTTTCCCTCACAAAAAAATCTCTCTCTCTCTCTCTCTTTGGTGGATTTTTTTATTTTTCTTGCATCTCTGCTTTAGGTTGATAAATTTTTATATTTTTTAGAACTCTACTTCAGGTTGATGCAATATAATTTTGTGTTTTAAGTTTTTTTTTTTTTTTTGGTTATTTAAGATTGTTTAATGTTATCCTATTGCACTAAAAAAAAAATAATGATAGTTTATAAGAATATTAGTATTCTATTACATAGCATGATTTGGATAATTTGATATTTATTGTTATATCTTTTTTTTTTCCTTCTTCTCATCTTATTTTATTCAACATTTAAATTCAGTCACATCCTTCATATCACTAAATTATTTATATTTTCTCTCCTTTTTTATTTAAAAAAATAAAAATAAAATATTTTACTTAAATCCAATAAATAAAATTGTTCTCATAAAATGGAATAATGCTATGCTAGGGACGCACTCATTCTCACATCCAATGCATAAAGGAAAAAGAGTTTGACTTACCTGCAATATTATTTTAATTGAACATGTCCTTTTATTTTAAATATACAATGGCAAGTAGTAGTGGGTTTTAATCTCGACCTTTTATTAAGTTAGTGGATAATGTGGTAATTTCTCATTAAAATAAAAGGAAATTTCAATTAAAAAAAGTACTAGAGGTAAGCCAAATCCAAGAAAAAAAGGAATACAAAACAAATGCCAATTTAGAAACACTAAATCAAAAAAAAAAAAAAAAAAAAAAAATTAGTGAGGATATCAAACCAAATATAACATATATATATATAAAATAAAATAAAAAACTAATAGTTATGGGCATACTAACTTAAGGGTAGCAACATTAAATGGAAAAAAAAAATGCTAGAAATGCATATTTAATGCAATAGAATCATCATCAAATTTTGGAAAACAATAGGTGTCAATGGAGAGAGAGAGAGAGAGAGAAAAAGAGAGAGAGAGAGAGAGAGAGAGAGGCTTATGGTAAAGAAAAAAAAAAGCAATACAAAGTAATAAAAAGTAGATTAAAAAAAAAAATCAAACGGCAATTAGTAACTATTACTTGGAAAACAAAGAGGCTATAAGAAGAAGTATAAAATAAAATAGAGATGACCATACGGAGAACATCAGAAACATTACAGTGCAATAAAATCAAACATTACATTGACTTAAAAAATTAAATCAATAATCAACAATTAAATACAATCATAGTACTACATTTAAACTTAGAACTAATCAAACTCTAACTAGGGAAACCATATTTCCAATCGGGTGTGGCTTACCTCTAGTACTTTTTTAATTGAAATCTCTTTTTATTTTAATGAGAGGCTGTCACGTCACCCACTAACTAAATAAAATATGAAGATTAAAATTCATTACCACTTGTCATTGTATATTTAAGATAAAAGGGCATGTCTAGTTAAAAAAGTACTGGAGGTAAGTCAAACCCTTTCCAATCATAACTAAAAATGAGATGTTCTCCAGTAATAATGGAAATTACATAAGAAATAAAGTTAGAAAAATTTTAAATCATTTTTTTGAACATTTCATTTAACCTTATTTATAATATATTTATAAAATCTTCACACAGTAGTACTTTTAAAATTTTAATGAACGATACTACCTCTTATTTAACATCTATGTTATGCAAATCATCAACTAATAAATATATGATAATTGTAAGAAACTTTATAAATAAGATCATATAAAAAATGATAAAACCAATTAGTTACAATCATTATGAAGTAGTAGTTTATGGTTTTTCGCATCTAAAGAAGTGGAATATATAGAGTTTATTTAAGGTATATGTAAAGATTCACATTTAAAAAAAAGTATATGTAAAGTTTTTATTAACTTAAAAGATAATGAAAAATCAATTGTTAATAACTAAAACAATAATAATAATAATAATAATAATAATAATAATATATTTAATGAGAACTCCCTAAAAAAATTATCACAACTAGTTTATAGTAAAATCTCAAATTACAATAAAATAAAATAAAAATAAACCACACTTTCTTTTGATCCCATTTTCAATGGTTTTCTCGTGCCTTGCAAGGTTTTGCAACTAGTCTTACAATAAAAACCCGAACCAACGGACAAAACGGAGGACCGCAAACGAAAACATAGCACATCAGATGAAGCCATGAACTATTTCTCAATTAGTCGGATGTAGAGGTGGATAGACTTGGAGCTTACATCCATCCCTCATTTGCAACTGTTGAAGCATCTTTGCCAATTTTGGAGAAGGATGTAAAACTTCCACATCCCTTAAGGTAGTCAAGCAAGATAGTTCATCTGGGGGCATTATAGAAAATTTGCGGCGGTCCAAGACCAAACGTTGAAGACTTGACATTGCACCTTTCTGCATAATCCATTGTAAAACATCCACATTTGCCATTTTAAAGACTTCAAGTTGACGAAAACTACTTTCGACACAAATGAGGGAGTTCTGATGAACACCTCCTACTACCTCAAGTATTCGAAGATTGGTAAGGCTACCCAACACTTTCATGGCTTGTAATAAGTCTCTGCGTTCTAAGGTTATCTTTGTGAGGCTCAACTGGAATGAAAGTGGACTTGACAAGTGAAGAATTTCATAAATCTTCAAAGTTTGTAGATGGCGCAAGGGATGGAGGCTTGACAAAAGCTTTGACTCCCTTCAACTTGAAGAATGCAATCTCAATTTTCTGACATTAGGAAATCTGGCCTTGGCAAAGAGACTCTCAGTGTCTTCATTTAAATCTATACCAGTAAGGACTTGAAGATTAGGTAAACCTGCTTTATTGTCAGTTTAAGGTAGATATGTTGGTCCATCCAGGTACAAATGTCTCAATTTTTGTAACTTCCATTTCCCCTTCGGCAAGCATTTTATTTCAGAATTTCTCATGTCCAAGGTCTCTAGATTCCAAAGGTTGCATATGGAATCTAGAATCACATGGACTCTATCACCTCAAAAAGATCAAGTTTTCAATATTTTTGGGGATTAAGCAACGAATGCTCAAATTCCTGAACTCTTATCACCTGAACCAACTTGTTACTTTTGCAAAGCCATTCCAAGTAGCTTTCATCAGGAGGATTCTGGGGTTTAACACCCCCCCCCCCCCCCCCCCCCCCCAGCCTATTATAGAACGACTATTTGAAGGCTCACAAGGGCGTATGGATAGTTGGCATAGTGGACAGAAATTCTACAGGATTTGCTCATGGGTGAAAAGTTAACATCTGAACGAACCTCAATAAACTTCCCTTCAATGCTCTCCAATATACAAAGGTCTCGTAGAAGATCATGGATACAACATGTTTTGACTCTTCCATCTAGCCTTTTCGTTGCCACTTGAATCAAGCTCCGATCAAAGAGTTCCTCCAAGTAGTCTTCAACAACATCCTCCATATTCCTGTTCGTTCCCAGTTTTCTGTATAAATCTCTCGGCTATCCAAAGTCGGAATAGTTGTCTCACAGGTATCTCAAAGTCTTCTGGGTAGATACCCAAATATAAAAAGCATGGTTTAAGGCGTCGGGGTAAATGGTTGTAACTTAGAGCTAGTATGTTTATACAACATGATCTATCTTGACTCAGATACCAATTGACATGGCCAGTCAATTTTGACCATGTTTGATGCATTTTCTCCTTATTCGCCAGAAGACCCCCCCAATACTACAATAGCAAGTGGTAAACCACCACAACTTTCCACAATATGTCTCTCTAGAGTTTCAAGTTCCAGAGGACATGGACCTCTCCTAAACACCTTCTTATAGAAGAGTTCCCAACTTTTATCTTCTTTAAGAAATGGGAGTTCATATGGGGCACTACTAAAATGTAATGCTACTTCTTTTATTCGACTAGTGATCAATATTTTACTTCTATTCAAGTCATCAGGAAAGGCAATACTTACCTCATTCCATAGTTCAGCTTTCCAGATGTCGTCCATGATAAGAAAATACATCGTCTTTCAAGCATTTGAACAACACACTTTTCAATTCATCATCATTCATATCTTCCCATCCTTCACCATTCCCTTTGTAAATTTCTTCCACGAAATCTAACAGCAAAATTTTCAAACTCTGGTCTTGTATGTTTTCCAAGAACTCAAACAAAGCCTTTTTGAATTCTTCATCATTCATTTCCTTGATACCTTTCAAGTCTTCAATAAGTGTCCCTTTCAATTTATCTTTATTCGAGCTATACTTCGCTTCCAAACCCTGGAGTAGTTCCTCTTTCAATTCAGCTTTCAAGTTAAATTTTTTCTGTTTCGGCAGTGGTGTCACGCCCTTCAAAATTTCAAGCAACTAGTCTTTGACTCTATATTCTTGAGAGACATAAGCCCACCCACGGAAATCAAGTAATTATTGACATCATTGTTGTTGTAGATCTTCCTAGCAAAAGTGGTCTTACCTAAGCCACCCATGCCAATGATTGAAACAACATTACGTCGCAAACTCCCTTCAATAAGCTGCTTCACCAATGCCTCAGTGTCATGACTGAAGCCCACCACATCATCTTCCTCTACAATCTACATATCTCCTGCGCCTGTGCAGTATCTCCTTTGGCTTCTGCATCTTCTCTAGGAAAAATGCAAATTTTACCATTTAAGTTTGGTCAATTATCATTTTAGTCCCTTAAATTCTCATCTATTATTATCATTAGTCCATCCATCCAATCCATCCCTTTAAAAAAAATCTTTTTTTTTCATATTAAAAAACTATTAAATTTTCTTTTAGATCAAAACTTGAAAATCAAAAAATAAATTTACCAAACAACACACAAATTTTGTACAAAACAATTGCAATAACCCCAAACCGGATCTTACAAAAATTGTCAATTTCTGCACAAAATTCCAATAATCCAATCCCAAATTATCCCAAAAATTTCAAATTCCTCGCTCATCAAATTCCAAAACGCAATTGGTGTCCATATCCCCACCATCGGACTCAATATCAATGAGGATTGGGCCAACAATTTGAAAAATGCTATATTCTTGGGAAACAAACAGACTCACAAGAGAAAGAAAATTGAGCAAACACAGCCTAAACTCTACACAAAACAAATCACTTCCTAAGAGATTAAAAGTTCTAATTTTTTTCTTCAATAATTCGATAATTAGGGGAATAAAGAATTGAATCATGAACATCTCCTTCAAAAACATTCAGACATACCAATTGAGTTACACAATTCTTAAACGAGATTAAAAGTTACACGCTACAGAGAACACTATCCACAGCAAGCTTCATTGATACTAGAGGATTTTTTTTTTTTTTTTTTTTTTTAATTTTAATAAAGGTACAGGGTACTAGAGGATATTTGGCAATTAGGGGCTAATGATATGCATATTTTTGTGATAGTGGTTCCTGTGGTGGTCAGAGGGGAAGCATCAACCTTAGCTAATTTAGCCTCCAATGCTACTGTAAAATTACTGCGCTACTTTTCCTACCCAAAAAATAGAAGAGGCTAGTCCAGAGAGAGGGAGAACCAAGTTCCCTAGAACAAGCTCAAAACTAGAAGTTACAAAGCTGCATTGAACCGACATCCGTATTCCAGTTCGAGCTTGACATAGGTTTCCAAATTGGTAATACTTTACAACAGTTCTATTGTATACCGCTGGTTGATTTTTAGGCATTTTATGAGCAGCCTTAGGCATGCTTAGTACCAAAGAATAAGACTGTCAAAGATTTTGAGCAAACTAAAATAAACCATATTCAGTTAAAAGTATTCTTCAACATTTAATCAGTGTTAGATATAATATTACATGTTCCACAGATGCCTCTGAAACAATTATCCAATAACAATGCATTAAATAGAAGGTAACAAAATACCCAACCAAGAAAGAAAAAAAAAATTCAGAATAACATCTAATATACAGGCAGCCCGGCAACAGCACACGGGCAATAGATGAGCCAGTATGGATAGTATCCATCAATCTACGTAGAGAGAGGCAGAGAGAGAAAGAACAAAAAGGATCATGTGATTAAGGTGTTTGCTTCTTGATCCAAACACGAGCTATCCTGCTTAAAGACTTCAATGACACATCTGACACAGGAATTGCATGAGAACCACTTAGCACTATTTCCAAGAAGAACCACCAAGTCTAATAACTTCTTCACCACTATTATCCCTCCTAGGAATCCTTTCCATGCTAGCATCTCCTTTATCATTGCCTAAATCACCATAGAGATCCTTAAGCTTTGCCAGATTATTAGACACAGATGTCCTCTCCTTGATCCCGTCTCTTTGTGGACTCAAATGCCGATCATCATTTCCAAGGCCAGCTTGCAAGCTCCGACTTCTGCTTCTGCTCCTACTTCTACTCCTACTATGATAATGCCTACTACCATCGCGGCTGCTCCTCTCATAGTCCCTCCTGCTTTCTTTTTCTGCATATTTGGACCTCCGATCATAATCATAACTCCGCTCTCTGTCCCTTTCCCGGTCTCTATCCCTATCCCTGACTCTATCCCTCTCTCTGCCCCTATCCCTGTATCTCTCTCGATCCCGATCATGGTCCCTATCCCTTTCTCGATCCCGGTCCCGTTCTCTTTCTCGATCCCTATCTCGGTCCCTTTCTCTTTCCCTATCCCTATCCCTATCCCTATCCCGATCCCTATCTGAATGCTCTCTGTCAGAATAATCACGGCTCTGGCTACGATGGCTCCGGGGAGATTTTCGCGGATCATCGCTGCTGGCTCTATCATAAGAGGGCGGCTGTATGGTTCGACGAACAGGCGATGAGTCCCTTGTAGAAGCACGATGAGGAGCACGCTGACCAAAAGAGACAGAAAGTGCAGCTTTCACAGAGGGTGGCCGACGAGCAGTATCATCGGATCCATGACGGGTGGTTTCCCCTGTCACACCAGAATGTTTACTGGGAAGCTTCAACTTCTCTAGATTAGCTACAATCTGGCGCAATACAGGAACAGGGATGCGGGGAAAGAGGGTATCAAAGTAGTACTGCAAGAGCAGAGTGTTAATTCACTGAACCACAATAAATTGAAGTTGATAAATGTAGCATGTTAAATCACCTATTAAGGTGCACCTTCACCAGAAGAAGGTATTTAAAGACTGAAATACGGTAATTACAACTAGTGCAGAATAAATACCACAGAATGAAATGATAACAGGGATATTTCTCAGACAGAAGTTTTTTTTTCTTTCTTAAGTGAGTTTTCAGAATAAATACCACAGTATGAAATGGTAGCGGTGCTATTTCTCATACTGAATTTTTTTTTTTTTTTTTTGAGTGAGTTTTTGCCTAAGGGCCTGGGGAAGGGAAAATTCGAACTAGTAACCTTCCCTTCACAAGACATGGTCCCCAGCCATTGTAGGTCGTGTATTCAGAGATGGAGGAATACACAGAGTTTTGCGGGGTATGAATTACATATTCTGAAATTTAAGTTTTATTTGCACTCTCTTTATGAATAGACATCAGTCAGAAGTTAATTTTCCTACCCGGATTTGTGACGTTTTGGACTTTTGATGTGAATGTTAGATTTTCTTGACCTTTGGTGTTCTAGAGTGAGCGAGGTGTAGTTGTTAACAACCCTAAACACCTTATCAACAGCTCAAATTGTGCGAGGTTGTAAAAAATCCCACTTTTTTTCATTTTTCTTTTCAATTTCTTTCACCATCTTGGGACCTGTCGTGACAGTGTCCCAGCCATGTCTTGAACATTTCCAGAATAACATATATATATATATATATATATATTTTTCACAGGACACTTCGCTGTGAGCTTTGAGCTTTTTCCCGTGCTTCCTAGGTTTATGTGTACAAGCAGTTTTTGATAAGTAATAAGATTTATTGATATCAAAAAAGGAACATCCTAGCACACAGGGAGTGTAGAAGGGGTCAACAATCAAGTATAAAAATTACAAGAATCAAGGAAATCAAGAAAAGAAAAGAATGATTGGTTTCGCATAGCAGCCAACCAATCCAATAAAGTTCTAAAGAAAAATAACTTAAGGTCTGGTATGGATCTCTCATTATCTTCAAAACACCTACTATTTCTCTCCCTCCAAAGACAACACATTAAGCAATGGGGAATAATTAACCAAATATGACCATTTCGATGACAACCTATGTGTACGAGCAGTTCTTCTTCACATTAAGATATGTGGAGCAAGTTCTGAACCTACTGCCCTCTACACCATCTATTGTGTGTGATCAAAAAGATTTCTGTTTTGCAACCCAGTGACAACAATCCAAGCAAGAAAGTTAACAACATAGTGTGCAAGTCATCAAAGCAAGGCATAGTTTGATAAAAAGTCTCAGTGCTGTACAGCTTATTTTTGTAACTCTTTGAACATGGACTGTTTGGAAAAGCCGTATCTAGAAAAAAGTGGGGTACTAAAAAGTTGTACAATGAAAAAGAGTGGCTTATACCAACTTTCTCTCAAAAGAAAATCTAAGATAAAGTCTGTATCTGTTTTGTTAACTAATTGATTTTTTGGGGAGAGAACAAATATAATGTTGCTGATAAAAGAAACCCAACATAAAAAAAACAAAGCATTTCCTTGGTAAATGAATTTGAAAACTTGGGACAGAACCTAAATTCACTACAACAGATTGACGATTGGACAAAATGTCAGCCATGTCTGCTTATTTATATGCATTCCCGACATGCGTATTTTTTATTTTCCACTGGATTTACATCTTGGACTCGTTGAGAATGATTCTGATCTAGTTCATGGCCTATTAGAAGTAGAAGGTGCCCCTAAAACTTTATGCAACCCACAGATATGAAGACAAGCTGTGATTCTGTCCAGAGGTTTTGTAAGAACTAACAAGAGCAAAACATCAAAGAAAATACAATATTCATTGCATTTCATCTTGCTACCTTATTTTGTAAGTATCACAGGAACGCAATATGATTTCTTTTCTTTTTTCTTTAGCCATTGAGCTCCAGCTTAAATGGCACTTCTCCTCTCACAAGAATGGGTGGCGGGTGAGTAAGTTACACATGCACCCAATGAGTTCACAATGTACAACCTTAACTCATTCTTGTGAGAGGAGGAAGTGTTATTTGTGTCAGGGCACATTGGTAGCAAAACAATATAATTGCTTTTCTCTTTGGCATGAGACTTAAAGTAAACTCCCTCATACCTTTTCAAGGAGAAGGTATCTCATGAGACTTCTCTCTCATAATATGTGGGACCCAAACATGTTGCGGGAAGGAAGTCTCATGAGACCATCTTATAAGATAAAATTCTGGGGTCGAGCGGACAAAATTCTTCTCCTCCCCTGGGCCATGTTACACTAAATAGCAGATGACAAGACATAAAGCATTTCATGCTTTGACACAACAGAAGGACAAAGTATGGTTTTCAGACAGCTGGGTTAAAACCCAATAAAGAAAAGGGAGGGGGTAGTGGATTTAAAGATTAACCAGTTATTAGTATTACTCTTTCTGTCTTGCTCTCTTCTCTTCAATTATACTCTACTAAATTAATCTAGTTATTAGTATTACCATTTAAAGCTTATTCTATCAAGTGGTTACCAGACTAAATACTCTATATTTTTGTCAAGTAATGGCAAAAAACATATTCATTTAGTTATCTCTATCTTACTAAACTCTAAAAACTGAACACAGAAATTCGAGCTCACTTCAAGTTTTGACCAGAAAACTTAGGAGAATTCAAGTGGTCTACTCAAGTATTTCTAACATAAAAACAACAGAACTAGCATCTCATAGAACTGTTATACCAAACCATGGGTGCGTCACTCGAAAGTATTTGCTTTTGAAAACTTTAGGAACACTGGGATTCAAGATGAAAAAAAAAATCTATATATAACTCATAAGTATTGTGGTGTACAAAGTGGTGTGCACTTTATTATTTATGAACATTGAATATTATTAACTGATTTTCAAAACCACTCGCGCGCGCGCGGGGGGAGTAGATAAGAAAATACTGTAGCTGGCTCATGTATATTTGAAATATTAAGAACACCAGAAGTTTACAACAACTAACCTGTCCAAGAAGCAAATCACGAACATATACACCCATTGTGGTCATTCGTCCATTTGATCCAGGAGAGAATTCCTGAAGTACAATATCATGATTCTAAAATCAATGAAAAAGTGTAATAAAAATTTTAAGAAAAATGACTAAAATTTGAGTAAGTGGTTTTAACAGTTTCACAAGACCAGCACTGATAGACAGATATGGTGAAAGTGAGGAAAAATATTATAACTGGATAAGAACAATTAGCACTTGCAGACTAAAGATAAAATAGCAGAAGCATTGAGCACAAATTGAGCATATTAGAAGAGGTCTCATTTTAAGTTGTACTCAAACTAGTCCAGCACAGGAGCCATCTCTGATCTATAAACAGAACACTATCATCTCAAATAAAAACATTCATTTAACCTTGTTTTGGTCTTTTAATTTTTAAATTTCTAGCCAAATAACATATTAAAGAATATATGCTTCCCTAAAATACTATACACTTAGTATCTAAAACTCATATTGTAACAGTTCCCAACCACAAGAAACTTGAAGGAGAAACTAAAGACAGTGATGCAGATAGCCTTCACAAAGATTGCAAGTCAATGTGAGGCTCACTAATAGATCCTACCATAGGTCCCTACTACTAGAGTTTTATTTTTGGTGGGAAAATTGGTAGATAAAGAGTTAAAAGGCTCTGCCGTTGTCTAGATTTTACATGTATGTTCTTTCCAGCTTTCTATGCCTGAGCAGAACAGCCAAGTTATGGGAGATAATTGTTAAATATGCAATGCACAACAAATTGCAATATAGGTGATGAGGACAAGGAAGAGCTCAAGGAAAAAGAAGATAAAATATACCAAGATTCAAGAATTGTGGTCTAGTTTTGATGTCGGACCCTCTTAGCACCTTTGATAGGTCATTTTAGTTATTAGTATTAAGTCTTTTAGGTTGAGAAGCTGCTGGATCAGTTTTAATTAAGTTCTATTAGAATAAAGGCAATTTGGTAATTTCCAGAAATCCAGAATGGGTTGTTCTTGACCATACCAAAGGCCCATGAGTCTTATTTTATGTTTACGTATTATTAAGTCTTTTATTTAATTATTATTAGTATTCCTATTCATTCTAGGAATAAGTTATTTAGGCTGTGTTTGGTTCCCGTAAAATATTTTCCGGAAAATAGCCTATTTTTCGGAAATGCTATTTTCCGGAAAGGAAAATATTTTTAAGTGTTTGGTTGCATAATGAAAATTGTTGTAGAAAATATTTTCATGTGTTTGGTTCTATTCTGAAAATGCTATTTTCCTACACATTTTTCACATTTTCTCAGCTATTTTCTCAGCATCCAATCAAATTTTATTACAAAAAATTTCAAAATTACAGCAAACTCCGGCGATCAAAAGCAGAAACAAAACCAAAGAAAAAAAATATCAAATCCGGTCAGATCGTGGGTTTTGGGTTCGTGAGTCGCACCGGCGATCGACAATCGACGATCGTGGCGATCGACGATCGACGATGGGTTCTAGGTTCTGGAAGTGCGATCGTGGGTTCTGGGTTCGTGAGTCGTGGGTTCGCGAGTCGCACCGGCGATCAACGATGGGTTCGTGGCGATCTGGGCTTTCTCTTTGCGTGGCGATCGTGGCAATCGTGGGTTTCATGGCGATCGTGACGATGGGTTCGTGGCGATCGACGATGGGTTCGCCGGCGAAGTCGCACCGTGATCTGGGCTCTCTCTTTGCGATCTGGGCTCTCTCCTTTTCTTCCTCTCTCCCTCTCTCTCTCTCTCTCTCTCTCTTTTTTCGGAAATACTTTGAAGTGAAAATAGGAACTGAAAACCATTTCCGTTGTCTAAGGGAAAATAGGAAGTGATTTTCCGGAAAATTCTATTTTCCATAACTACCAAACACGCGGAAAATGTGGAAAATGATTTCCTGAAATTGTTTACCACCAATTCAAACGCAGCCTTAGAGTCCAAGTCCTACTAGGAAAAGGATAACTATAGCCTCTATATAAAGGCTCTTTTGTGGTCATGTTTTTTTTTTTTATAGGTAATCAGGAAACTATTATTAATGAGAAAATAAGGAAAAGTACAAGTTGTTCATGATGATGAACAACAAGAAAAAATAGAACAAACAGCACAACAAAAAGAGTAATCAGGAAACTAAGCTAAGGGAAAGCATAAACTCAGAGAAAAAAGAACAATCAGTAAAACCCCAACAACGAGACCACTCCAAAAGACTACGTTGGCATAAAACCTTTAACTCATCCAAAGTCTTCTCATTATCCTCAAAGGAACGACGATTTCGTTCCAACCACACAATCCACATTAAACACACTGGAACCAAATTCCAAATGTCCGAATTATGTTTCCCAAGCCACTGATGCCAACAAGATAACAAATCCGCCACTGAACCTAGCATAACCCAATGAATACCAAAAGCCTGAAGCATAAAAGTCCATAGGGAATGAGTAACAAGACAATGAAGAAGAAGGTGGTCTACCGACTCCCCATCACAACAACACATACAACACCAAGTAGCCAACGGGTGACCCCTAAGCATTAGATTATCCAAAGTGAGGATCCGACCATGTGCAGCTGTCCACAAAAAGAACACCACTCGCCTAGGAATCTTTGGTTTCCAAACATCCTTCCAAGAAAACAAAGAATTCGAAGCACCCCGAATCGCATGGTAATAAGACCGGATGTCCAACTTACCATCACCTTTTAGCCGCCAGCCAAGGGTATCACTCCTATCACCTCGAGGAATACGAGTTTGGATAAGCTGGAATAGAGAATAAGATGCAGCTAGCTCCCAATCTTCAAAAGCTCTATAAAACCTTAAATCCCATACTCTAACAGTACCCCTTTCTGGAATCCACAAAACCTCAGAGATACAAGCATCCTTGACCGCTAAACACACATAGAGCTCAGGGTAGAGATCTTTTAGAGTATTATCACCAATCCACCTATCATGCCAAAAGCGGATACGAGTGCCTTCACCCACTACAAAAGACAGATGCTTAGGGAAGCTCTCCCACCCTCCATTAAGCTTTGTTTGTGTGATGCAAACTTCTCCGAGGTGTGATGCCAAGGAACCCTAGGTGTGATGCTTAGGAAGACCTAGGTGTAATCCTAGAGTTTATTTATGTTATTTTCTGTTTATCCCCTGTTTCAGCCCCAAACAGCCGTTAACATTCTTTCTCTTCTAACCTAAACTCTTAAACATCACTCCTTATTCAAGAATTCATCAAGAAACCTAGTATAGTGCTGAACTTTCTTAACGGCCCTGCATCAATAGGATAGAAAGGAAAAACAAGAAAGAACAGGACAAATCTTAGGCTTCACCTCCTAGAATTTGCCTGGAAACCTTAGGCTTCACCACCTACAGTAGCTTGGAATAATCACCAAGCTTAGAGAAACATCTCCAATCAGAAAAATTTTGTTCATATTGCACTATCTCGAACCATTTCTAGAGCCTCTTTTTATGGGCTTCAAGTATTACACTAAAGCACAATTAAATCCCATAAAACCCTCAACAACATTAAAGCCAAATTATTTTCTTATTTTTTATTTTTTAAGCAAGTAATAAACTTCTTTGATAGAAAAACAAATACAAAAAAGCCAAAGCACACAGGACATGTACTAAGGAAACCAAGGGAACAAACAGAACTAAGAAGTATTAAGACTACATCTATCAAGCAAATCAGACAGAGAAGTAAAAAAGAAAACACCCAATGCATTTGTCCATCTAATCAAAGTCTGGAAGAAAGACATCTTCAAGTTTTGGATCAATATTTCGGTTTCTTCAAATGTCCTGGCATTCCTTTCCCTCCAAATACCCCACATCAAACAGTGGGGAATCACATTCCAAAGAACCCCATTTTTATGTTTCCTAAATTTGCCAGACCAGCTAGCTAGGAGATCTAATACATCCTTGGGCATAACCCAAAATATCCCAAAAAGTGTAAACACCATACTCCACAATTCTCTGGCTATCAGGCAATGCAGGAGTAAATGATTAAAGCCAAATTCAAATTTTAAAAAGAAATCTAGTTCAAAATTCAAAAATGAAATCTGGAAAAATAAATTCTGAAATAAAATTGACTGTGCTCCTTGCATCAATATGTGGCAACAAAACACCTGTAATTGGACTGCATCAAGTCAGTCAAGTTGAGAGCTAAAAGCAACGATCTAAAAATGCAAAAAATATTAAGGTCAACCAGAACCTTCTAGTTTCGTGTTGGATAGATGTCATATGCAAGGTTAGTGTCATGACCAATTCCAAATCTATACTTTCTAATTGACTCCAGGAAACAAATCAAGAGAATGTATATTCTTCATGGAATTTGTCATTAAGAGGTAAAGAAATAGTCGAAAGTATTGCCACTCCATGGCAAAAAAAACTATAAGCCAACACCCACAATTTTTTTCCCTCAAATGTTAAGGTAAGCCATCTCCACCAATCCTAAAATCTTGCCTCCCTCAATTCATCCTTAGTAAGATATAAGTCCTAAAGAAGTCTTATGGAGCAGCATTTGAATGTGAGAGGAAAAGACGATGAAAGCTTGAAAATTTGTGTTTCTAAAAGCAATTGATGAAAAAGGAGAAAATTCAACTCTGATGGCCTTCGAATGTAGCTAATTTATGTTAAACCACAGTAACATAGCACAATGGCAATTACCCAGCAATAACCCATACGATGTGCAACACAGATTTGTTCCTTGAAAGAAACAGATGAGAATATTTTTATTTAATAAATAACTTCAACACGATTATATCTCATTAGCAAAGTGAACTTTCAAACTGGCTAAAGTTTTAAAGCAAAAAAAAAAAAAAAAAAAGGGTTTCTGCCCTGGCAACTTCATTACGTGACAAACCATGTTACTATAACATAAAAAGAACCTATCAAAAACAAAAACAAAATACACAAACACAATCTGCAACCCTTCTCTGACAAAACAGATGACACTATGGGCATATGAAGTGTTGTATTGCTTAGATTTCTTCATTGATGGGACCAATGTTAAAAGGGCTAGGCCTACTTCTACCAAAAATTTTCCCAATGAGCTGTAACTCAAGTCACACCTCCATTTGTAAGAGCGAGGTGGAGGGTGAGATTGTGGTTTCAAGACCTTCCAAGTGCAGATGTAACTTACCAGTAGGGGAAAAGAAAGTGTTAAAAGCACTAAGCAACTTGAGCTAAAAAGGCTTTCTAGAGCCTCAGCACAAAGCGTGAAGTGGAAGCACATACCTAACTTAGAATTTAACTGTTACATATAAGTACAATATTTAGTAGCTTAGTACAATATTCAGTAGCTGCTGAACTACTGAACAGTTAAAAAATGAATCAATAGCATGTTTCTGGCTAAAATAAGAATAAAAAAAACCAACGCTCTCTTTTGAATGGCATGTTGTTTTCATTTAACAGTATGTCCCTTTTGGTTTCATATAGTTTTTGTTTTAACTTTTAAGCATCACATTGCTATTTGTTTCTTGAACTTTGGACATCTTCATCTAGACTTTATCACAGATTTAGATATGTATGGGAAAACATGCTTGTAGTGTAGTAGACCATAAGATAGAATTTATATAGCTAATCAGCTATAAATTTCAATTAGTTTCAGATCCAATGGTTATTTTTCATTGAAGTGATTTTATAATAGAAAATCAAAAGGCAAGCTTTTTAGCACTAAGCACTTCGCAAAAGAGTGCTTATTTTTTATGCTTTATATGCTTATTTACATGCACTTTGCTTTTAGGGTAAGACATGTTTTTCTTCTGGTGGTGCTTGCTTTTACTGCACCTTTCACAACACTGGGCAATACTAAATAAGCATTTTTCTTTAGGGGTAAGAACTGTTTTTCTTCTGGTGCTTCTTGCTTCAAGTGCCCCTTTCACAACACTGGGCAATACTACATAAGCACATAAGTAGTTCCAAAAGTTTTCATTAATATATAAGCAAAAGAGATTAATATACAAGATGTCAAGGGAATGCCACTCAACCGTACAAGACAGGAGAATCTATGACAGTCCCGAGAGAGAGAGAGAGAGAGCATAGAAAATTGAACATGAAATGAATCTTAAAAATCCAAGTTCTAAAACTTCTTAATCTCCTTCAACACTAGGCGCATTAGAATACATAGCTTCATTCTAGCCAGGAACATACGTAGAAGAAAATCTAACCATATCGATAATTTGGATAAATGCCTTTATTCCTGAATTTGGAAATGAGACTAATCTAAAAATTAACCACATTGCATTTAACGCATGTACCTGCCCTATACAACAAGGTAACCAAGATGGACAATTTAACATAGTCATATGCAAAACTAAGACATGGATGAAAGGTTAGATTTTAAAAAAAAATAATAAATTTTTTTATTGAAATGAAGAGAACCTCATGTACAAATGACTCACCTAAAAAATTACAATTATTCAATAATTATATTTGAAAAGAGAAAAAATCAATGAACCCTACAACAGAACATGCATCAATGTGACCAAACCTACAGGACCACTCAAACAACGACCTTACAAAAATTGATTTCAGCTCAATGATAGAGAGCTTCACATGACTAAAAGTACAATTATTTCTTTCTCTCCATAATATTCACATTAAGCAAAGGAGGACTGCAATCCAAATAAGAGTATAAGACTCATATGCTTATCACGCCAATTCCTCCACCCATTAAACAAAAGCATTAATAGTTATGATGCTAACAAAATGTCTCAAGCTAAGCATTTATGCTAAAGGTAACTAATAATACTAGCTTCCTTGGCATTGAAACCTTGCCATTGGGGCTCGACACCCTTGCCCACTTATCATGCTTTAACTATATATATATATATATATATATATATATATTTTTTTTTTTTTTTTTTTCCTTTTCTTCTCAAATTCATTACAATATAGTTGATTCCCATGAACTAAAGCTAGAAGAAGATATCTGTACCAAGAAAACTATTTCGTGTCTCCAAATCTGCAGTTTCAAGTGTTATCATCATATCTACAAAAAATTTCTCATGTCAAAGGTTAATAAAACTCAACTTACTGCAACAATGCGACACAAGAAAGTAACAAAAGTTTTGAAAATGGGAAACAAGATACTCTATGCAAGATACAAATCTAACGCACAAGAATTGTTTTTTTGGTAATACTCAATTCAACAATTTTTTTTTTTTTTTTTGGTATTTGACAAGTATACTCGAGCCAACAATATCGAGGTTTAGGATGAAAAAATCATCAAAGTCTAAATTTTGAGGGCAAGAGAAAAGGCATGTGTAATCATAAAAGAAGAAAGCAAACATTCAATAAATTCCTTATAATTTAGGAATTACGATGCTTCTTCAAATTATAATGAAATATAAAATACCAGATGCCATTAGATAAAAGCAGCTGAACACCTTTCAGTACCTCTTCGTCTTTAACATATGGTTCAAACCAATTCCACAAAGTCTTTGTATCTGCAGCATATCTCAAGTAGAGGAATCCAATCTGCACCAACATTTGACATATCAGTCCTAGATATCCCTGAACAGGACAAGCAATATATAACATATCCAATCTGCAACCAATATAGAATCCAATCGCCTATTCAAGAATTTATTCTATGGGGTCCATGTGTGAAGTCCAATTGGAGTAAAAGTTCTGTAATTTTATAGGTCTAGGTATGAACATTCTCTTCTCACTTTTCTTCTTCTCTTTCTTGTGGTATTGTTCATAGTACTGTTAATACCACCCCTAAACGCCATAAAAAGACTTTCGTTCTTCAACAACTCTAAATCATATTTCCACAAATCCTCCCAACTCTAAACCTGCCACAACCACACACAGAGAAATTCCCCAATTTGTCCTATGTCAATTTGGAATCAGAGCCAAAATCCTACCACAAGTGATTTGTTGAAATCTTTTTCTGCCAACTGCTCAACAAAATTTCTCATCCAAGACAATGGTGACTAAATTACTAATGCAAAATTAGAGCCCCAATTTATAGTTTATTCTCAAGACTACGAAGGAACAAAGAAAACTTTGAACCAACTGTGTGTGAAGGGGAATTCATTGGAATCAAAGCTCAAAGACTTATCCGCTATAAAGAAACTTTGCCAATGATTTGTGGTCCATGGTATTGGTTTTGTTTGGACTTTGGAGTGTGCTGGGTGATGCCGAGGTCTGTTGTTGAGTTGTTAGCTTGCTGGCAAGGTCGATTTGGCCACCATTGGAATGGTGATATATGGATGGCTGTTGTTTGATGTGGTGCCATTGGAGGGAAAGAAATAATGGGAGCGAGGAGGGTCTCTGTTTTGGTAGAAGAGATGACTCCACGGTGGTTTCAGGCGACAAGGGAGTAAAAAGGACCAATCCGATTGTTGAGCCAAGGTCGCCGAGACATTTGGATGGAGCTGAGTACTTGAATCCAGCGGTGGAGTCACGACTTCATGGGGATCATGATGTTGTAGGCTCAGGATCGTTTCTGCCACTGGGTAATTGGTGGGCTGACTCTAATCGTTTTTCTATCTTGGCTAACTCGGGTAGAGAAGGGGATCCTTGGTCTGTGGAGGAAGTGGGTGATGTTTTATCGGAGTCTCAGACCGAGGTGTATGACGGTAGTGCCCCACACACTGGTAAGGAGTTTGTTGACGGGTCGCTTAATGGGGGGTCAGAGCTCCTGCTTCTTCCACGGGAGCAAAGTGGAGCGCCTTCTGGTCTTTCTGGCAGTGGGGTGCATGAGAGTGGCCCTTTGGAGTGTGTACCGTTGTCTCAGTGGGATCCTAAGGCTACGAAGGATTTGGTGTTGAACAGGGGGGAGGATGAGGGTGCTCAGTCTAAATGGGTGTCCAATATGATGAGTAGTTTTTGCAAAATGGTGGGTTTTCCTATTGTAAGGCATGAAGCTCAGTGTGTGGCATTATTTCGTCTCTTGGAACAAGAATGTCTTGAGGTTGTTAATGAGGGAAGTGGTCGAAGAACTTTTAAACCAGGTCAGAAAGGTCTTAGAGAACTTCGGGGTCTTGTTTCCACTGTAAATTACAATGGCTCTTCTTCTCGTTATAGAGTTTCGTCGAACAGTTTGGGGGCTGTTGGCAGTTTTAAATGACTTTAAGACTTCTTTCTTGGAATGTTAGGGGGTTGAATAATCCCCGAAAGAGAGAGGTTTGCAAGAATCTTCTTAAGGAATGGAGGTGTGATATTGTTTGTCTCCAGGAAACTAAGCTTTCTTCGGTAAACTCTGCTGTCTTGCGAAGCTTATCGGGTAGTCCTTTCAATGATTGGGCTGTTTTGGATGCGATTCAATCATCTGGGGGGGTTCTGCTAGTCTGGGATAAGCGGGTGGTTGAAAAAATTGATGTGTTGGTTGGTCAGTTTTCAGTTAGTGTTCTTTTTAGGGGTGTTGTGGATGGATTTGAATGGATTTGTACTGGCATTTATGGTCCAAACGCAGACCCTCATAGGGCTGTTTTGTGGGAGGAGTTATCAAGGGTGCGTACTCGTTGGAACAAGTCCTGGTTTTTATTTGGTGATTTCAATGTTATTAGATATCCTTGCGAGAGGCTTGGCTGTGACTCTTTCAGCCCAGCCATGTTTGCTTTTTCAGATTTTATAGAAAATAATTTCCTAATGGATTTACCATTAGAGGGGGCTTCTTTCACTTGGTTTAGGGATTCCGAACCGAAGTCTATGTCCCGAATTGACAGGACATTGGTATCTGCGGATTGGGAGGATCATTTTGGAAACGTGTCTCAGAGGGTGCTTCCTCGGGTTATTTCTGATCATTGTCCGATTTTGGTGGAAGCTGGTGTTCTGGGGAGGGGGCGCAGTGCTTTTAAGTTTGAGAACATGTGGTTAAAGGTGGAGGGTTTTGTTGAGATGGTTCAACAGTGGTGGATCAGGTATTGCTTTACGGGATCACCTAGCTTTGTTTTGGCGCAGAAATTAAAGGCTCTTAAAGAAGATCTAAAAAAGTGGAATAAGGAGGTTTTTGGTGATTTGGTTTTTAAGAAGAAGAGTTTGCTGTCTGAATTATTGGGTTTGGATGCCAAGGAAGACATTCTAGGTCTTTCGCATGAGGATCAAGCTCGCCGCACTCAGGTTAAAGGTGAGATTGAAGTTTTAGCTTCAATGGAAGAGACTTTTTGGAGACAAAAGTCCCGAGCTCTGTATGTGAAGGAAGGTGATAATAACACTCGCTTCTTTCATAGATTAGCAAATTCACATAGAAGAGCTAATCATATCAGTAGTGTCGAGGTGGATGGGGTATTATATGAGGATGAACCTGCTGTGCGGGCTCAGGTGGTCCAATTTTATCAGGAACTTTATACAGAAACGGACACGTGGCGTCCAACTGTGGATGGGTTGGATTTTGCTAGTATTGGGGAGGATGATAGGTTGTCCCTTGAGAGGGAGTTCTCGAAAGAAGAAGTCTCCCAGGCGTTGGCAAAGATGGAGGGGGATAAAGCCCCTGGCCCGGACGGGTTCACCATGGCATTTTTTCATAAATGTTGGAGGGTGGTGGAGGATGATGTGATGGCTGTTTTTAAGCATTTCATAGGTTTTCAGTTTTTGAAAGGTCTCTTAATGCTTCTTTCCTCACACTTATTCCTAAGAAATCTGATGCTGTCAATATTAAGGATTTTCGGCCTATTAGTTTGGTGGGCAGTGTTTACAAGTTACTGTCTAAGGTGTTGGCGAATAGGTTGAGGGTGGTTTTAGACAGTTTGATCTCGGAGACCCAAAATTCCTTTGTTGGTGGAAGACAAATTTTGGACTCAGTGTTAATTGCAAATGAGTGCCTGGACAGTAGATTGAAGAGTCATTCCCCGGGTGTAGTTTGCAAGCTGGATATAGAAAAAGCTTACGATCATGTTAATTGGGATGCCCTTCTTTATTTGTTGAATAGGATGGGCTTTGGGTTGAAGTGGAGGGAGTGGATTAAGGCTTGCATTTCTACTGTTCGCTTCTCAGTTCTTGTGAATGGTTCCCCGGCTGGCTTTTTTGGAAGCTCTCGTGGGTTGAGACAAGGAGACCCGCTGTCCCCTCTTCTTTTCCTCTTGGTTATGGAAGTTTTATCTCGGATCATTAAGAAAACCGAGGATAGTGGGCTGCTTCATGGTTTTCATGTGGGACCAGTGAACTCTATCGAGGTTCGCATATCTCATCTGCTATTTGCAGACGATACTATTCTGTTCTGTGATGCTTCTAGAGATCAGTTGTTGGCTATTAGACTGGCTTTGTCTTGCTTCCAAGCCTTTACTGGATTAAAGGTAAATGTGGGGAAGAGTGAGATTGTCCCGGTGGGGGAGGTTGGTAATATTGATGCTTTGGCTAATATTCTCAGTTGTAGGGTGGGTAGCCTGCCCATGAAATATTTGGGCATGCCTTTGGGCACCCCGTACAAGACTGCATCCATTTGGAACCCCATTTTGGAGAAGAAGCTGGCTGGTTGGAAACGTCTATATTTGTCTAAGGGTGGTAGGATTACTCTCTTGAAGAGTACCCTCTCTAGTCTTCCCACATACTATCTATCCTTATTTACCATCCCTGTAGCTGTGGCTGACAGATTGGAGCGTATTCAGAGGAAATTCTTGTGGGGATCTTCGGAGGAGTGTTTTAAACATTCTTTGGTGGCTTGGGAGAAGGTGTGTTCACCTCTAGAGATGGGTGGTTTGGGGGTTAGGAAGTTAGGTCTCTTTAACCAAGCTCTATTAGGGAAATGGTTATGGAGGTTTGGCCAAGAAGGAACTAGTCTTTGGCGGAGGGTTATTGCCACCAAATATGGCGAGGATCAAGGGGGGTGGAATACTAAAGATTGTAGAAGGGCACACGGGTGCGGTCTTTGGCGTGGTATTAATGTCGGTTGGGAGAGGTTCTCCAAACACTTAGTTTTTGTGGTGGGTGATGGTTCCCGTATTCGTTTTTGGCATGATAGGTGGGTTGGGGATTTCACTCTTAAAATGCTCTATCCTCAGTTATTTGCGTGTTCTAGTGACAAGGAAGCCTATATTTCTGATTTGTTGGAGCATCTAGAGGATGGGAGTAGTAGATGTTGGAATGTGAGATTTTATAGGAATTTTCATGAGAGGGAATTTGAGGCTGCCTTCTCCTTCCTAGAACTCATTCAGTCTCGGATCCCACGAGGTTTTGGGTGGGATAGACCTCATTGGTGTCTTAATAGGAATAGTAAGTTTGATACTCGGTCCTTTTATCATAAGATCAGGGGTACAGATACTTCCTACTTCCCTTGGAAGGGGATTTGGAAAGTCAAGGTGCCTAAGAGGGTGGCTTTCTTCTTGTGGACCGCAGCACATGGCCGGATCCTTACCTTGGATAATATCCGGGGCCTCCCTTTGGTGAATAGGTGCTGTATGTGCTGCTGTTCAGCGGAATCTGTGGACCATCTTCTCATTCATTGTCCGGTAGCTTATGCTTTGTGGGTGCAAATGTTACAAGCTTTTGGGATTCAATGGGTTATGCCAAGTTCTGTGGTGAGTTTGGTGTCTTGTTGGAGTAATTGGTTGGGAAAATATGCTTCCGACGTATGGAATATGGTTCCTGGTTGTTTGATGTGGGTTGTTTGGTTGGAAAGAAACCGGCGCTCTTTTGAGAGTTTGGAGAGAACGCTTGATCAGTTACAAGCGATCAGCCGAAATACTCTTTTTGAATGGGCTAAGTGCTGGGGTTTTTCAAACTGTTCTTCTACTTTGGAGTTCTTTTCTACCCTTAGTAGTGCCTCTTAAGTTGCTTCTCTTATTCTGTTTTTAGTTGTTTTTGTTTGCTGTTTTTTGTGTTCACCATCATGAACACCTGTAATGGCTGTTTGCGTTCTTCTTGTTGAATAAAAGTCTTATTACTTATCAAAAAAAAAAGAAAGAACTATCCCTGATCTTAGGTTATTCTTTTTTAGAACCCTATTGGATTGGTTGTCAGCTAGGTGGATTCACTCTTTATTTTCTATTGTTGATTCAATAGATTTATGTAATTTATGTGATTGATTTTTTGATCTTGGGTGACCCTTTTTTTATATCAATAATATTTTATTACTTATAAAAATAAAAAATCAAATAAAAGCAAAACAACTAAGGATACGCTGAAAGTTGCTATTTTGGCTAAATATCCTGATAGAATAGCAACTTATCAAGAACTTAGATATTCTAAGTTAGACCCAAGTTCCTCCCCACCCTCATTTGGCAAGCACTGCACCCATTATCCCGTCAAAACATGATGAATATGGCCCTACCAACTTGCTGCCACAGCAATTGGGTATTGGTTCAATACCTCAAGGTATTGCCTTAAAGAGAGAAACACAGCCTGATGATTCACCAAAAGTCCAACCTCAAGAACTGCCAAAGCAATGCTTTGCAACAATAATAGCAACCACAGAGGAGCAAGATGAGCATAAGTTGATCATAAAAAATATGATCATGACAAATAAGTATCATGAAAACATATTCGTCTAGCTAGATAGTTATACCAATATTCTCAATGACATTCCAAACTCGCATGTATAAAATGCACATATAGGCATACAAATAAGTTCAACTAATCTAATTCAAAAACATAAATAGGGAATAGGATCCACTTACGCATCTAATGTAAGGAGAATCTGTGTGCTTTAAGAGGCCATGCATTTGTTTGACGGTGAGTTTCATAGTAAAAAACTTGTAAAGAAGACAGAAAGCTGTTGAAGGACCACGACAGTTTCCCGTCATCCAAGGCTCCACGTGATCAACTTGATTGTAAATTTCATCTATCACCTCATGGTATGTCTTTAATCGGTATAGCTCTTTGAAGTAATCAGAAGAAAGAATGTTCATACAAAGCACTTTTTCTAGCAAAGAATCAATCGATTTCCCACAAGTCTGAATCTCCATTGTGGGGTAATCAAATATATTTATCTCTATATATTTATTTCCGCCCACGCTTTCAGAAAATGAAACAATGCATTATAATTCTCAGCAAAAAAACACAAAATCAAAGCGTCACCACCATGACATTCCTGCAACAGCAACAAAAAACTTTCAGGCCAAAGGGGCTGCTAAGAATCAAATACTATGTCACATTTCTTTGAACTTTATTTTTCAATCTTTAAAAAAAAAAAAAAAATTCAATCTTGTGCATTCTTATTCAGTTTGTAAAACAAAGAAAACCCAACTAACGAGAATTTAAATTACGAACTCTAATTTTCAGTATCAAGAAATCCAACACAACACACACACACACACACACACAAAATCAAAGATGACTGTTTGGAAAATAGGGAAAGAGGTAACATTGAAAACCCTAGAAAATCAGAAAGAAACAGAGAGATCGAAAAAAACCCTAATTTTTACAATTGAGCTTGGAAGCTGTAAAAGAAAGAAAGAGAGGAAGTAAAGATTGGGGGTTTTGAATACTCACCAATTTGAATATGGGCGGTGGTGAGAGTTAGAGCTTTGTTTTGGGTCAATAATCTGGTGCGATGGCGAATTACGAAGGCGAAGTTGAAGAATGCGATAACAATAATATTATGTTAGTAACAAACCTCAAACCCTAAAAAGTTAACAATGGCGCAGGCAGCTGAGTTGGGGTCTTTTTGGTATTCAACGCGATACATAAAAGGGATTGACACAACAAAACAGTTGGTAATATTTGGTTCACAGTTATCGTCCTTACCGCTCCACATCTTAAACCGGACCGGACCAATCCCGCACCACTTTTTTTTTTTTTTTTTATTAGAGGTCCACAAAATAAAAACAAAAACAAATTAAACTATATACGGAGCATTTGTAAAGGACTAAACTAGTTTTGGAGAAAATTTTCAAATTCTCACTAAAAAAATTATAATGATTATATATTTTAAAATTTTAATAATTGAATTACATGTTATTTGTACACTTAACACATATGTTAAATTTCATTTAAATCTGATTTTTTTTTTTTTTTTGATGAAAAGATAATAATTTTATTATTAAGAAGAAGATAAATTCAGTACATTTTGAGCCAAAGCGGACTAAATAAAAGCTGAATTTTCCTCTATCAAAATTGCATAATTTTCAATACTCTTGGTATGCTAAGCCAAGATGTGAGCTAGCCAGTTCCCTGTTCGCTTAACATGTGAGATCTGTGAAGTCCTAAATACTTGTAATTTCTGACAAATGCCTGCGATGATGTTATAGATGGACACTTGAGAACTGCTAACACCGAGCACAGCGTCTACAATCAATTTTGAATCACATTCAAAATAAACATCTCTTGTACCAACATCCCAAACGAAGTCCACGACCTCCTCCAAAGCTTTGGCTTTGGCCTCTAAGGGCAGCAAATACACCTTTGGCCTCCTCCAAATCCGATGTTAATTACTATTTGATTCATAAACTTATTTTTTTACACATAATTTAAAACTATGAAAATTTGAAATTTAAACATTTAATTGATGACATAGTTATAAATTTTTGGTCTTCTTGAAATTCTGCAAGCATAGAAAATGATATAGTAAGAAAATACAATCTACTGGTGAATTTTTCAAAATTCACATTTAATAAATAAATAAATATATATATATATATATGAAAATATTGAAGTTTGGAGAGAAACTTTGTCCTAATTTTAATTGGGTCCCTTTTTTCATGTTAATTGTGTCAATTTAAACCCCACAATTTCATTGGTATGACAATCAAAAGCCACTGTCCAACTCTACTAAACTCATCCTGTGATACTCCAAATTATGTAGATTTGAATACATTGTTTGAATGTGGGTTGTTCGAGCATGTACTCAATCCTACATCGGATATTTTCTAGGTAGATTTTGGTTAAAAGCGATTATGAGGTACCCCAATTGAAACTTGAGTGCCTGGTTGGCATCAGCTTTTAAGCTCAGTTTTAGCTTTTATGTATAGCTTTTTTTCCCAATCGTTACAAATAGTCCTCATCAAGAATTTAAGTGGGGATTTGGCACCAAACTACAAAAATCACATCATTTTTTCATGAAACAATAGTATTGTTTTCTATTGAAGTAAAATGGGGGGAAGGGGGGAGAATAGAGGTAATGATTTTTAGATGAGTTTTTATCTTTTTGGTAAAGTTTCCTCCCCCTTCTCTCTAATGTGAGGACATAAAATGATGAGTTATACTAGTTGTTTGTGTGTGTGTGTATAATTTATTTATTTTTGTATTTGGAGTTCTATTTCTTATGCAAAATTTAACTGAATGGGATAGGGGTTTTAATAGTGTTGGGGAGCCTTTTTGGTGTGTGGCCTTGTGTCCACCATGAAGGGTTAATCTTGCTAGACTCGAGTTCATTTTTAGGAATCAAGCCTAAAACTTGACATTAGCCTAAAGAAGACTAATGACCGGCAATAGTAGTGCACCTCTTAGGCCCATAAGGGTAGCCAAGCCCAAAATCTAAGAAATGAAACACGTGTCATAAGTAGACTTTGATTTATGCAGAAATAAAGTAATAGAATATTAGGTGTCCATCCATGAGACGAAAATAAAACAATAAGTGTCCAACAGTAGAATGATAGACTATTACAATTCCAGTCATAAGATGAATCACAATAATACGTGTCAAGTGTTAAGCTAAAACTAAAATAATAAAAAATAGCTTCAACAGTTAATTAATACATATAAGAATCTAACAATACAAGATCAATAATTGATGCACGCTCAACAGTAACAATGCAACAACAATAAAAATAGTAACAATTAAATCTTCACATAGTGCCCTTGTATTGAAGGGGGCAAACTTAGTGTGTGGTGAATGGAAAGAGAGTATGTCCAGTCATGTGCAAAAGAAATCATGTCAGACTTTTCACTTAAATGACTATCCCCATGATAATATGCTTTAGGTTTTAGTGAGACTAGTCTAGTGTATGGCTTTTTGGAAGAGTGTTTAAGTATATATTTATAGAGTTTCATAGAGATTGTGGGAGGTATGGAGAACAAAGGCTATGGTTGCAATAAGATGGATGAGTTGTTGTTGTGATAAAAGGTGTTATGTTTATATCGCAACAAAAAAAGTGGACTTTTGTAGTGTTTGGCTTACAGCATTTGTGAAAAACGCTTCAATAGATAGTGATATTGTAACGTTTTTCTTAAAATACTACTAAAAGAGCAATATTGCAGCGCTATGTAGGGTGAACATTGCTAATTTATTTGGATTTTGAAGCGGTTCTATGTACGCTTCTACTAAAATTCTACAAGAAAGCTTTTTTTTAGGCACTAAAATTCCAAAAGTTAAAAAATTCCAAGCAAAATTTTCCCATGCCATGGAAATACAAACACTCCTACATCCCACCTTTAGATTTAAGAAAAGAAAAGAGAAAAAAATAAAAACTAAATCCCTAATTTTACTTTCCTTAGTATTCAATCCCAATTTCATCTCCCACCAAAGATTCTCTCATGCTCTAACATACCCACACAAACACCGCCGTTGCCTAGCTTCGCCGCTAGTCCATGTCTCCCCACATCAACTATGTCCCCAAGAAGAGAGACTGCCTCCGCCCTTAATTGGTGCAAGGCACATACTGCTAATGTTTAGTTATTCATTTTGTAGACATTAATGTTATGATTAAGTTTTGTGTCAAAAGCAAAAAGATTTCTAAATGTTGCCAAGCATAAGGGATACTAACCAAACGTTGTTTGCTACACACTAGCCATAAGAGGTCAAGGTGTTGAAGAAGACATGCCAAACTTCCAACCATTGAAACTTTACTAAACATAACTTTTGGGCCTCCAAATCATCTCCCCCAAAATTCCCCTATGAAATCTCATGTGCTTGAAGCTTGAATCATAGTTTAAAATGACAAATCAAGTTTATTTGCTATTGTTAAAGAGATTCCTTCAAAAAAAAAATTTGCCATGACATGCACAGCATTTTGGCACGTATATGGTTGGTTCACATATTTGTACATACAATTTTCACACACATTATTGTATATACATTAGCCTTGCACTGGGTCTTAACCATGGACAATCATCGTGCACACTATAAGTGAGCCTCCAAGCTAAGCTAAAATGTTACAAGGGAAAATGGATATATGTGTTAGTATATAATAGTAATATGTTATCACACTATGATATGGTGCACGCTCACTTATACAATAACCCTTACTTGGTGGATGGTAATAGATCAAGAATGTATTAACCCCTTTTGGTAAATTAATCAATTAATTAGCCAAGTTAATTAATTAGATTCAATTACATGCAATAAGCGTGGTAGCATAAACAAATCACCAAATAAACTAAATGTAGCGAAAATTAAAATTGACACGAGTGATTTGTTTACGAATGGGAAAAACCACCAAGACAAAACTCCACTGGGTGAATTTAAGGTCACCACTCCCGGGAATCTACTATTATCAAAACAAGCGGTTACAAGTAAAGGAATCCCAGTACCTTATACCAACCTACAGTTGAACTCTTACCCCAATACGCATTTGGACTTGTAATGTAGTGACAATCTCTCATTTTCAATGCGCGGCTCCCAGTACGTAACTAACCAATCAATGCACGGATCCAAGTAAGTGACTAACACACTAACTTGAGAATAATGTTGGCTGCAAAGTTCTTCAGTTTATCCACACGATGAAGATCAAGAAGCTCCTTAGTTACAAAACCCTACAGCGTACAAATGTAGCAGCTTCTTCAAGAGAAAGATGAACTAGGGCATATGTCTCCGGTCACAATATGCTTGCATAAAACCTTTGCATCAAGTTTCATCCCATTGCTTATATATCTAGGGTTGTGAGAAAAGAAACCCTATACAAATACACATGGATATGCGTGAAATCAGATCTGAAAAACTGATTTTCGTAATTCTTAATAGATACAGCTATCGAGCTTATCTTTTGAGCTTCACCTTTTAAATCTCGATAGATACATCTGTCGAGCTATCTGTCAAGCTTTAAAGAACAGCACTTCTTCACTTGATTCTTGGACAGATTTGCATGCCTTCAATACTTGGACTTGAACTCTTGTTCCTTGAAGTATTAAACACATCCTAGATCTACCCAATTACAAGTAAAGTGTGTTTTGTCAAAGGATTAGCCAATTCTAAATGACATATGTTCTTAACATGTTCCACATATGTCCTAACAGATGGTGTTGCTTCACCAACCTACAATAGAGAATTAATTAAGTGTTAGAGTTAGTTATTTATTGAAGAGTTGTGTCTCTTAGATAAGATACAACTCTTGGTAAACAGACATATCACTTCCCAAGAGACACGAATGAGGCTATAAATACTGAAACTCCTCATTCATTATAACGTTACATTTTATTTCTCTCTCTGTCAGTATCAGTGATTCTCAGTCTAACGACATTACCATACACATTAAGGGACCATTAGTGGTATCAGAGCCAATGGTTTCACAGGAAAAAAAAAAAAAACACAATACAAACATACCACCACAACCACAACCACAACCACAATGACCACCACCCACACCCACAACTTATAATCATTCTACAAGTTGTTGAAATTAATTTTTCAAACAATCCGTAGACATTAGGCTTAGTAATTACAGTGTATTATTATAATTATCATCAAGACATTGCCTATACTAATGTACCACCGTTTTGGGTGAGAATTGGCGGTCTACAATTCACTGGTGATATTCATCAAGTACATGAAAATTTTGTTCTTCAAGAAAAATATTGGAATCTTATACATAACAAGAAAATGTACCAGAAGAAACATTGAATTCACAAGAATTTAAGATTAACGGTTTGGAAATTGGAGAACAAGAATATACCCATTTTTGGATTGACCTAGAAGACTGACAAACTTTATTTCAACATTAAAGAAACCTCATCTAATATTGACCCTTCTATAATTTTGGATCCAGTTGAGAAAACTACAATTTTTGGAGAAGTTGCTGCTAAAGAATTTGTGTTAGAGAACCAGAGAAGCGTAAAAGAAGAATAGTTTGAAATACGTCACTACAAGCAGCAAACCCACCAAGCATCGCTTTAAAAAGACACTTTTAGTGCTTGAAAGAGAAGACACCATTTTGCGTTCTCCCAATTTAGATCTAAATAAATTTGTGTGTGATTTTGTCTTGGATGAGTCTACAACATTCTCCAAAGGAATCTAAAACTATAGTGTACAAATCTATTTCCAAGCCTAATCATGATCTACCTTTTATTCAATCTAAGTTGGGCCCATGTATTAGAAAAACAGCCATAAAATTTGTAAGGCTTCAAACAAAACTTCCTAGCTGTGAGCGACCATGATCCAGGCTCGCCAATTTTTTTTTTTAAACTGGGCCTAACCCGCGTGAACAAGTGGGATCATAATGCTCAAAATGTCGAATTCACTGTATAATGTACTCCCCCTAGATCGAGGGTTCTAGATGGGGTTGCCACTTATTTAATTTAAATGAAAAAAAAAAAAAAAAAAAACCTTCTCTATAAAAAAATGCCTCTGTTGTATTAATATATATGACAATTTACATCAATTTTATAACAAAATTTACAATGCTTTTTTGGTCCTAGATACAATCTAGGAAAGTAAATTACATTGCTTTGTTTCCTAGTTACATTCTAAAAAAATGTAAAATTGCATATACAAGAGCCTAGTCTAGAACCCTTGATCTTGGTTCGGAGGCTAATTTACGAGATGGGAAGGAATTAAGCACCCATCTTGCTGGTAAAACCAGTCTCCTAGGTTAAGGTGGCCAATATCATGTCATGTCAAACAAATACAAACAATATATCATATAAACATGTTAATTTGCAAGAATTGTAAACAAATATGTTAGGAAACAAAAAGTGAAATTTGTTAGATAACAATGTAAATGTAAAGAAAGCATGAAAGTAATGGCATGTTTATCCAAGAAATTAATGCAAACAAAGAATTCATAGCCTAGACATGTTCATTTAAGCATGTGAAGGAAAACAAAATCATCATGTTATTTGTCCATCAACATAATTGGAAAAGAAATATTATTTTCAGGCCTATCAATCATCCAAGCAATCAGAGAAGAACAAAGAAAATCACCCAGACATGTTCATCCAAGTATTTAAGCAAAAACCATAATGTTAATTAGACCTATTCTTCTAAGCATTCTAAAAAGAGAGACACAACTACCTAGACATGTTCATCTAAGCATGTTATGAAAAGCAAATAATAACTTAGAAATTTTCATCCAAGCATGTAAAGGAAAATAGAGAATTGTCATGCTATTTGTCATCCACAAAATTGCAAAGAGATCCCTTAGACATGTTCTTCTAGAGAAAACCAAAATACTTAGACATGTTCGTTTAAGCATTTAAAAAAATTAAAACAATTACCTAGACATGTTCATCTAAGCATTCCAGAGAAAGTTGCGCATTAGCCTAGAAGTGTTCATCAGCATAGAGCATAAATTAAAGGGGGAAGTGATCACTTAAAGGGCTAGCGAGAAAGTAAGGAAGTACTAAACTACAACCAAAGTAAGAACAATGGTTGCCCACAGCTTTTCTTATCTGCTTTCTCACTAGCTCTCCAGAGGGAATCCAAGGTCCCGAAAATGGAAGAGGTCTTCTCTATTTATACGGAAAGGGATGGCTTAGCTTTAAAGATAAGTTATTAGCTTTCTTCTAAATTTAAGGGAGGAGATAAACCTGTTTAAATGAGCTGGAACGGATTTGGTGTTGATCCCCATTTGAATTTTGAAAGGAAGTTGAAGATGATGCTGAACTTGTGTTATCTTCTGCACCTGTTTCATATTTTGGCTCTAACTTTCTGTTCAAAATTCCAATTGATTCAAGATTGGTGTTTTCTAAAAGAAAATTCAATTCTATACAATTTTTTCAAAAATAGAGAAAACTAAATTTCAACGTTTTCCAGGCCAAAAATGCAATTCAAATTGCCGTTGCAAATAGTAACTTTTTAAAGCATTTTTCTGTTTTTTGAAATTTTTCATAGGATGTATCTGTTTCTCCATCCAACTTATTTTTCAAAAAGCTTTCTTCTGAAGCTAAGGGAAGGGATAAGCCTATTTGATAAGCTTGAACAAATTTGATGTTGATCCCCATTTGAAATTTTGAAAGAAAATTGAAGATGATGCTGAATTTGTGTTATCTTCTGCACCTGTTTCGTATTTTAGCCATAACTTTCTGCTCAAAATTCCAATTGATTTGGGATTTGTGTTTTTTTCAAATGAAATGAAATTCTCTACAATTTTTCCAGAAATAGAGAAAACTAAATTTCAACGTTTTCTAGGCCAAAAATGCGATTCAAGTTGCTGCTGAAGATAATAACGTTTTTTAAACTTTTTTTTTTTTAATTTTGAATTTTTTCATGGATCATATTTTTTTCTCTCCAACTTGTTTTTCAAAAGAGCAAATAAGATGCCATAAAGGAAAACATTTTTTATTAAAAAAGAATAAATAAATAAAATGAAATCCAATCAAAATTCACACTTAATTAATTTTAAATTAATTCTTGTTGGAACCAATCAAAAATAATTGTTTAAAATAGGACGTGATCGAGCCCATTGTGTATGATAACTCTGGGCACCGGGATACCTCTTAGTAAGTTGGTAATTGGGCTCCCAATTAATTTGTACGTGGGCTATACTTCGATCTTACTAATGGGGCTTTTAGCTTAGTCTGGTTCGCCCTCTCTAAGCCCTAATCTGGGACCCTCCCCCTGACTTCCCTCAGTTCCCAAGTGTTTCCCTCTCTCTCTCTCTCCCTTTGTTTCTCCCCCCCCCCCCCCCCCTTTTCAACCAACCCTTAACTCTCTACCTCTTTCCCCTTTTATAGTACTTGGTTAGTGAGTTGGTCATCATTATTTTCCTATTCTACACGTCCTCCCACGTCGATGTAAATCCCCAGGGATCCTCATGACTTTAGAGGATTCCCTCATAACTTGTTCCAGACGCCACCTAGTGCTCAGCGGCAAATTCCCCAAAGGCATTACGTAGCATCCAGTCACCGACCAGAACCACCCTTATTTTCTAAGCGGGCCCAGCGGTTGGTACCTGTGCCAAGCCAGACACGATCCCAATTGAAGTGGCGTTATTGATCATTGTGCCCCGATCCTTGCGGGCCTCTCAAAGGGACGGTTCTAGCCCAACGATCTTGGGCTTCGGTCATGTGAGCCATTCTGGGTCATCTAGGCCCAAACCCTCGCGGATGGGCCATCTAGATCCCTTCAGGCCCATACCCTCACAATAGCTCACCCACGATCCTATTTCCGTAAGCGAAGATGGGATCGGGGTTTCTCCACCTAGAGCTTGGGGGCGCCTTGTCACCTTTTCAAGATAGAATCGGTTGTTGCGCCTCAGGAAGGCCAACAGTCAATCAATTAATGCAGCGAACAAGACAGCACACTCTTTTTGCTCAAGTGGCAGTATTCAAAATATCGAACGACTCAGATGGCCTGACGCTTCATTTACCGAGGCGCTCATGAAGGGAAATGATGGTGTGCATTTATTGTAGTTGGGCAGTTACAATTTAATGACCCTCATTCCTATAAATACTACCCTTAATCAACTTTGCGTTCTTTTTAGTTTATTTCAAGTTCTAAATACTGTCTTCTTCTACTTCCGAGCCTTTAACTTCCCTACAAGATCACTCTCCTCTACAAGAAATCAATCTGTAAGTCCTCTTCTCTCTAACTATCTCTTCCTATCTTAGTTAGACTTGATAATATGCCTTTTGCATACCTATTGAAAACTAGGGAAGATATAGAATCCTTTAGAGTCAAGTACAATATCCCTCGTGATGTTGAGATTTCATATTGTCACGAGGGAGAGATAGCAGACCAAAGGCTTCCCTATGTCATATTTTTTCCTTTAATGTCCATCCTTGAGGGTGGGGTAAGGTTTCCCGTAGACCCCTTACTGCTTAGAACCCTTAGTTTTTATGGCCTTAGCCCCGATCAGTGCCTACCTAATTTTTATAGGGTAGTTAACTGTGTGGGGCGTCTCAACCGCTAGTATGGCCTGAGTCTGACCCATTATGACATCAACTTCCTATATGCCATTTGGGGAAGTCTGAAGCTCGGTACTACCTTCAAACCCAAAATACCATGGTTAGGTTAATATCCTGCCTCCTCGATTCCAACAGGAATTCAGTGACGGAATACGTGAGAATGAGCGGGAACTGGCTGAACGGAGAGATGACATGTTCGACCTCTCCCTGTTAGATAGGTCGGTACCTTTTTTACCGATCTCTTGCATTCACCGATCGAGTCCCCCTTTCCCCCTCCCCTTCTTTGCTTTTTGTTTCATTTCATTACCTTTTGTTATCTTTCACTTATATTTTCCCATTTTCCTAATTGCAGTTTCTAAGAAGTTCCAGCCAGACATCAGAGTGGTGCACATGAAGGAGCTCAACTTCATTCTTTGTTCGGAGATCTTCGTGCACTACGTCAGTCAACTAAGGGCCTCCCATCTGATCTTAGGTTGTGTTTCCTCTTATACAACTACCAGAATTCGTCAAGTGCTCTTACGGTCGGTAGGTCATTGCTATCATATCTGGACGTTCGGCTACCAGGTTTTTTGCCTAAAGGGCTTACATCCCAGGACGCTAGACATTTAGGTCCACGATTGGTCAGGCACGACTCCCTAGAACTCATTCAAGACAGTTTGGGGGATATCGTTTTCCAAGGCCATGTAGAACATATTCTTGTGGACACCCCACCCTTAGGAGATCCTAACGAAGAAAGTCCAGTTGCCAAAGAGACAAATCCTATGCTCCCTAACCCGGCAGAAGAAAAATGGTGAAAAAGCGGTCAATGGCCTTGGACCGATGGTTTCCTGTCGCACAGGCCTCGAGGGTCCAAGCTTCGGCTCAGCCCACCCCCTAACAAACAACTCCTTCTGTGTCCTGACAACAGAGGAAACGCCACAAAGTAGCAGTGGTGCTTCGACCGAGGAAAGCACCCCTCCCATTACCCGATTGCCCATCGAAGCATTGGGTCGGTTTACTGTTCCACCAACCAATAAGACCCCTCAGGAGTCACGACCCCCGAGCTAGCCTGTCATAATTGGCTCGCAGGTTATAGCATCCTCCTCGGGCTCGGCTGCTCCATGGGAGTGTTCCTTCCAACTGGGGGATAAAGCCCTACCCTCTAACTCATTTCTCTAAACCTGGAGGATTAACGAGGGGGGCCAGGTATCAGACAATCTTGGGCAAGCCTTATTGCTTCCCGCCGACATGGAGTATTACCCTAACTGCCGAGACAGCGACCTGGTGCTCAAGCTGAAGTGGCACACCATAGCGGTACGTTTCGCTTCCTCCCAAGCCCTCTTGTTAGCACCCCTATACACCCACTACTGTGATCACTATCCCATATGCATCCATATACATATATTAGTTTACTCATTCATTTACTTCTTTATATTCTTAAGTGTTACTAATCGGTCTGGGTAACCAAACTCTACTCTCTCTGTTGATTTAGGCCGCCCAACTAACCCATGTGGGTGGAAGGTCGGCTTAAAGACGCTTAAGAGGAGGCTGATAAAGAGAAATCCTTGAAACAAGTAGCCGAGGCCAACTTGAAAGAAAAAACCCTTGGGCTAAATGTCATAGAGTGACGGGCAAACACTACTGAAAAGGCGGTGGAGCTAGCCAAGCAGAAAGCCAACAAGGCCGCTAGCAAGCTTGGCGAGACCGAGCTTAAGCTCACCAAGACCGTCGGCGTCCTCTTTGCTCGGGACAAAGAGTTTGCTGACTACAAGGGCGGGGAGAAGGCTCGGAAGCAAACCTACTACAACAGGGACTTCAAGGATGCTGAAAACTCTGCTGGCCCCGTTATCTTTTAGGCCAGGAAGTTCAGGTTTATGGAAGGCTAGATGGCAACTGTTAACGCAATTGGCCTCCCCGAAGACTCCCTTTTCAGGAACTTCGACCGAGTACCTTTGCTCAAAGACCCTGCTAGTGAGGCCCAGGCTGAAAAGCAAGAAGAGGACAGTAGTGATGAGGAGGAAGGCGCCGAAAGCCTGAAGTCTCGAGAGTTGTCCCAACAAATCGACTCCCATATGGTGGTGCTTGATGATGACTAACTAAGAACTGGAGCCACCACGTCCAATCAGATTGCCTAACCAACGGTCACCTCCAGCCCTCCACTAAACATCCTTCCAACTGATCAAGGAGCCCCCACCACAACTCCTGTGGCCACTATCACCCCTGAAGCCTAACTTTTAGGAGTGTCTGTATTATGTCAGTTGGTTTTGCTTTATTTTATTTTTACTGTTATTAATTTTCCTCTCCCCTTTTTTTGTATGAGACTAATGGTGTTAACTTTTCTTTTTATCATATTGGGTTTGTATTGGAAAGAATAATGCTCTCTACCTACTTTTATCATGCTTTTGGTAATTTTGCACCTGTACTAAAGGCCCTGACGCTTACTCTGGGAAGCATTTAAGTATCAACGTTAGGTAACATAATAACCCGAGTATTTACTAATAGGGCCAAACTCAAAATTTACGATAAAAATTCGCCTAAGTGTTACCGTTTAGTGACACCTCGTTACTGCTAAGTATTGCCTTTCAGTGCGCCTCCTTTACATACACTAATTAGCTACTATCAAGTACGTATTTAAAGATAATGGTGTTCCCTTATGATCCTCATTATTACTATATATCACTTTTTCATTTTTTTTTTTTAAGTGGTGCTAAGATTTCTGTCTGGTCGATGATTGGGGTCGAATCGAGATCAGACTTTTGTCCTTAGGTGGAAATGTGAAGGTTTCCATCTGGTCGGTGACTAGGGTTAGGCCGAGGCCAAACTTCTGTCCTTAGGTAGAAATATTTAAGGTTTCCATCTGGTCGGTGGCCAAGGTTGGGCCAAGGCCAGATTTCTGACCTTAGGTAGAAATATAGTTTACTTCATCATTCGTCTCTTCCTTACACAAGATCAATTAACCGAAAATTACTTAATTCCATGGTCCTTACTATTTTACATATTACAACGGCCTTTTCATGCCACCCATTACATTTACTGGTAATACTTCTTTAAATTGTAGACATTCCACGGTCAGGGCAAAGGTCTCTCTTCTAGATCTTCTAAGTAATAGGCTCTCGCTCTAGCCATAGCAGTCATTCGGTAGGGCCTTTCCCAATTTAGAGCCAATTTTCCAACATTTTGAACTTTCATACTCCCGATGGCTTTTCATCGGATGAGGTCCCTCGGCACAAATACCCAAATCCTAACCTTCCTGTTATACCCCTGAGCCAACTTCTGCTGATAATTTGCGAGCCGTAATGCCACCATGTCTCTTCACTCTTCCAAAGCATCCAGATTGCCGCTCATACTCTCGTCGTTACGTCCCTCTGCAAAGTACACCACCCTCGAACTTAATAAACTGATTTCAATCGGTATAACTGCTTTGGTATTGTAAGTCATAGAGAAAGGCGTCTCGATTGTCGACCTTCTGGGAGTCGTTCGGTATACCCACAGAACATTCGGCAACTCCTCGACCTAGCTTCCCTTTGCCCCCCCCCCCCCCCCCCACTTGATGAAATAGTCTGTAGCCACAACCACATACCGTATGTTTCCTGAGGCCCAAGGGAAAGGTCCAACTATATCTAGCCCCCATTGGGCAAAGGGCCAAAGGCTGGCGATTGGGTTGAAGTTCCCCCCTGCCTGATGCAATAATGGTGCGTGAATCTAGCATCGATCACATTCTCTAACATAATTTGTCACTTCCCATTGCATATTTGGCCACCAGAATCCTTGAGTCATGGCTTGGTGCACAAGGGACCTCCCCTCCGAGTGCCTGCCACATACTCCTTCGTGAAGTTCGATCAACAACTCAGTAGTTTTCCCAGGATGAAGGCATAGCAAATACGGTCCACCGTATGACCGTCGGTATAACCTATTTTCCTCAGACAACTAGAAATGTGCCTACGTCCTCCGCACCTTCTCCGCCTCTTTTACGTCCCTCGGCAAAGACCCTTCGGACAAAAAGGCTAGGTACGAATCCATCCAACTCGGCCCCAATTCTGACACAACTGCCACTAACGTTTGGTGCTCAATGCTCGGGTGCTCCAAAAGCTCTACTAGTATCATTCGGGGAATGTGATCACCCAAAGAGGATGCCAGCGTGGCCAAGGAGTCAGCGTGGCTGTTTTGACTTCTCGGTACCCTGACTTTTACGCGTAAAGATCTGAACAATTGCAAATACTACAAAATAAGCTAGTCTCTTGCCTTGAAACTCCCATCTACTTGACTCACCACCAACCTAGAATCTAAAACCACTTCTACCTCCTCTGCCCCGAGCTCTTGTGTTATTCGCAGTCCAGCAATAAGGGCTTTGTATTCGGCCTCATTGTTCGAAGCCCGAAAGCCCAATCTTAGTGACTTCTCTACCCTTATGCTCTCGGGGGACACCAACACCACCTCAACTCCCAAACCTCTCACATTAGACGTACCATCCATATACACCTTCCATCGTCTAACTATGACTTGGCATATCATCAAAAAAGCCCTAGAGGAGGGAGTGAACTCGGCAACAAAGTCTGCCAACACTTGCCCTTTAATGGAATTTTTCGATTTATAGCGTATGTCGAATGTCCCCAATTTCGCCCCCCATTTCGCTATCCTCCCCATGAAATCTAACCTCCTCAATAGCGATTGCAGAAGGTACTCAGTTAACTCTTAAACTGTATGCGCTTGAAAATAATGCGGCAACTTTCTCGTAGCGTGCACTAAGGCCAATACCATTTTCTCCAATAGCAAGTATCAGGTCTCTGCATCCACTAGGGTTTTGCTAAGGAAATATATGGGTCTTTGAATCCCTTTATGCTGCCTGATCAATACCGAGCTCACGGCATGGTCGGAAATTGCCAGATACAGGAAAAGGTTCTCCTTGGGCTCCAGTCGTGACAGAACTGGCGGGCTAGCTAAATAAGACTTCAAATCTCTGAAGGTCGCATCACATTCATCTGTCCACTGAAAACCTTTCCACTTCCTCAATAACTGGTAAAATGGTCGGCACATGTTCGCCAATCTTGGGACGAATCTGTTCAGGGCAACAATCATTCATGTAAGTTTTTGTACCTCCTTCAAGTTACTAGGGGGTCCCAGCTGTCGGATCGCTGAAATTTGATTGGGGTTCACCTCTATTCCCCGAGTGGTTATCATGTAGCCCAAAAACTTGCCGGATCCTACTTCGAAGGAACATTTCTCGGCGTTGAGGCGCTACTGGTGCTGTCTTAGTACATCGAAAACCTCAACTAAATTGGTCGTATGCCCCTCAATCCCCTTCATTTTTACCACCATGTTATCGATATATACTTCTACAGACTTACCGATCTGGTCTTTAAACATCCGGGTGACCATTCACTGATATGTGGCTTCTGCATTCTTCAACCCGAAAGGCATTACAGTGTAATGGTAATTCCCCCCGGACGTGATGAACGATGTTTTCTCCTGGTCTTCGAGCGCTAGCAAGATCTAATGGTAACCTTGGAATGCATCCAAAAAGCTCATTCTCTGATATCCGACCGTTGCGTCTACTAATTGATCTATTTTTGGCACCGGGAAATTATTTTTCGGACATGCTCGATTAAGGTTGGTGAAATCGACACGCACCCTCCAGCTGCCGTTCTTTTTCTTTACAACCACCATGTTGGCTAACCACTCTAGGAAAAACACTTCCTTGATCACCCTTGCACTTTTTATCTTCTCCACCTCCTCCTTGATAACCTCAACATGATAAAAGTCGGGTCCACCCCGGGTACTTCGTACGAGCTCCACGCAAACACGTCCAAGTTTTGCACCATTGACAACAGGATTTCCTCTTGATCCCCCACCTACAAGCTCTTACCAATTTGGAAATACCTACCCGAATAAGGCAATATTCTGACTTGGACTAACTCTTCCGCACTATCCACACCCACCAGACTCTCGGCTATCTGTAATTGCTATAATTGCTCCCTACTCGTTCTTTCTACTTTATCTGTGGTTTATCACTGTACTAGACACTGTCTTGCTACTTTCTAATCGGCACAACCTACCGCGACTCCATCTTCAGTGGGGAACTTGATCTTTTGGTGTAGCGTCGAAGGAACTACCCCTATGGAATAAATCCAAGGACGTTCAAGTATCTTCATGTAGGGTGAATAGGCATTAACCACTATAAAGTTAACTTCGACTTCCTTACCCTTGGTCACTACTGGCAACTTTATTTGTCCCTTAGAGGTCACAACATTCCCATTGAAACCCACTAAGAGCGTGTCATACTTACTTAAATCCTCAAGTTTTAGTCCCAACCCTTTATAGAGGTCAAGGTACATAATTTCGACCCTGCTCCCTTGATCCACCATTACTTTCTTAACCAAGAAACCACCAATCCTACACGTTACCACCAAAGCGTCATCATGTGGCTGGGATGTCCCTTCCAAATCGATTTCGCTAAAGGTGATCGGGGCAATTGACCTCCTAAGTTTCTTCTCTGGCCGGCCCTCGCTGTTTGCTTCAGGGGAAGACACTGTTGGAAAAACACGTGTTTGTATCGCATACAAAACATACGCAGCAAAAAATTAACAGATATACTTCATTAGCAATTGATAACATGTACTATGTAAATTTCAGAATATATGAACAAGAGAGTGTACCTTGGTGCGGTGAAATTCAAAACCAAAGATTAGAAGTACTTGAGAACACTTTTAATCTTCACTCCAATTCCACTTGTGCCCAAGAAGTGTGGTCTCTCAATCAGTTTATATGTGTATGTTCAAGGAGAGAATAAGAGAGTGTCATACACTCACATACAAACCATTTCATTCTCATACAAATTCTGTATGTTTCTCTCCTTATAACTGATTATCTAATTGGGCTAGCCTTTAGGGCCATTCCAATTGAGTTTTAGTATGTGGCTTAGAGTTGGACCCAAAAGGAACAAATAAGACACTACCTCCAATGGGCCTTGGACTTTTCTGTCAACTCTTGATAAGTCCAAAGTTACCATTAATTATATTTAATACCACTATATAAATATAATTGCACTCTAGACCTTATTAATAAATTATATCCCAAGAATTTATTATACATACAACTCCTTCATAAAATATTTGTAGTACTACAAAGTCATGAATGTAGACTGTCACTTTGAAATTATTACATCTAATCCTTGAGTACCCGGTTTAATCCTTTAAGTTATTCATCATATATTTATGAAATTCAATTTCATAAATATATACTTTAGTAACTCCTTACTAAAGTAGTTAGGCCTAACATTCTGAATAACCAAACCCATTAAATTTATCTCAAGTGAATATTTTATATCTCTATTAAGAGATTATGAATTCTATCTTGAAAATATATGTTCCATCAACACTAAATGTGGCTGTCCAACATACTAAGGTTTTAATCGTGATTTTAGATCTCACTCCTGATATATCAAAACAACTTGCATTTCATGATTAGGTCCATTATTCTTTCAAAATTAAGAGTTCATGTAAATAGAAGTCGTGAGATTTATTATTTGTTTGACAGTCGTTAGGAGAATAGTGGTCCAATTCAATATGTCTTAACTCTTAAAACATATCAACATATCAACTAGAAGTCTTCACTTCCATGATCAAGACAAATCATCTTAGTTGATATGTTATAGTCTTCGCAGATGAAATGCCCAATTTCATCACCGACTACGAACTAAAATTTTGAATTTACAAAGAACTTGTGATTTATATTTTCTGTGACTAAATCACATAAATAACATACTATGCATCTCATGGACTATATGATAATGTCCAAATGTTCATGTTACCATTATTTTAGATAATAATAAAACAATTTTATTAATCACAATATTAAAGTCATACATAATGTCATACATAATGTTATACACAACATCATATAATAGAATTTAAGGGCACTAATCCTAACAGACACCACACTCAAAACCGCCCTCCGACTGCTCCAACTTATGCCCCGCGAGGCCGCATGAACAACCTCAATAATTCCTAATGGAAGGGGAAGAGTACGGTCGTTTCAACCGCCTGACCCCTGGCCCGCATTCCCTCCCCCTTGACCAGTCAAAAACTCCTTGAGGTGCTTGCTTTCACCAGTTGTTCCAAGTGATCCTTCAAAACACGACACTATTCGATGGTGTGTCCTTTCTCCCTATGATAAGTACAATACAAACTTTGGTTCCTCCTCCCCGGGTCACCACCCATCTTACCAGGCCACCAAAAATAAGGTTCATTCTTAATACATTCAAGGATCTTATAAACGGGCTCCTTGAACGCCAAATTAACTCCCTCGGGTCGTTGTGCCTAATCATCTCCAAAAAGCCTCAATTCTCTTCTAAGACTCTGTTGGAACTTGTCGAGACAATATTCTTGATAGTACTATGAAGAGGTTGGGCCCTTGCCCTTTCCCTGCAAGCAATCATCTTCTAATCTCTTGTACTCTTCAATCCTCCTTATTAACTAATGCATGCTCTCGAGGGGTCGCATGGTCAAAGAGTCCCTTAACTCGGAGTCCTAAAGGAGACCCAACCTGAAAGTGCTAGCAGTGACCTGCTCGTTCCCCCCTCCTATTTCATTATAGAGTTCCCAATACCTATTAGCATAAGAACGGAGGGTTTCCCCAGTCATCATCCTCATAAACAACAAAGTATTTATGAGTTATAGGAATTTACTGCATGTTATGAACCGAACACCAAACTCCTGTATTAGCTCACCAAAACTTCAAATTGATCCTTTCCTTAGTCCGTTAAACCATCCTATAGTTGTTAGGCCAAGACTGGACGGGAATACCTTACCCATCAACCCGTCGTTATGAGAATAAAGCGACATCATTTGTATATAATGACTTACATGCTTAACTAGATCGGTTTTTCCATCATAAATGATAAACGGTGGACGAGTAAACCGCCTAGGCATTTCTATGCGCTCTATCTGTTCAAAGAACGATGACCGGGCAGCCCTCTTCAGCGCTCTACTCATAGCATCAAAAGTCGTATTATAATGACCATGCCGACCACGATAGGGAGATTCGCTACGTCGGCCGGTTGTCTTATGGGATCTCTCCTTCTAATGACACGAACCATTGCCTCGGGATATCGCCCCTAGAATATAGTCGGGATCAACAGATAAATCGTCCTGCTCTCTTCTATGATGTCGGACTCTCAGTTCGATTTCCAAATCATTAACCTGCTTTCGCAGGTTCTCTAGTTCTCTTTGCCGATCACCCCGACGAGATCACTCGAGAATGTAAGAAATAGTTCTCTCCCCCTGCGAAGATCCCTCGTCTCGTGCCCATCTTGCATGTGCTACTTCTCCCTTCTACACTCTCTTTCTAGCCTCCTACGGCCCCGCAATGAGGCCCTTAAATGATTTCCCACCTCGGAACCTTCTCCAACATGCAGACCTTCCATGATCAGACAATATCAGACCGGCTCAAAGCCCTTAGAATGTGTAAGATTCCCATAGACGACACCAATTGTGGGCACCGAGATACCTCTTAATAAGTTGGTAATTGGGCCCCCAATTAATTTGTACGTGGGCTATACTTTGATCTTACTAATGGGGCTTTCAGCTTAGTCTGGTTCGCCCTCTCTAAGCCCTAATCTGGGACCCCCCTGACTTCCCTCAGTTCCCAAGTGTTTCCCTCTCACTTTGCTTTCTCTCTCTCTCTCTCTCTCTCTCCTTCCTTTTGTTTCTTCCTCCCCTTTTTTCAACCAACCCTTAACTCTCTACCTCTTCCCGCTTTTATAGTACTTGGTTAGTGGGTTGGTCATCATTATTTTCTTGTTGTACACATCCTCCCACGTCCATATAAATCCCTCGGGATCCTCACGACTTTAGAGGATTCCCTCGTAACTTGTTCCAGACGCCACCTAGTGCTCGGCGGCGAATTCCCTAAAGGCATTACTTAGTGTCCGGTCACCAATCTAAACCACCCTTATTTTCTTAGCAAGCCCAGCGGTCGGTACCTGTGCCAGACCAAACACGATCCCAGTTGAAGTGGTGCTACCAATCATTGTGCCCCGATCCTTGTGGGCCTCTCAAGGGGATGGTTCTAACCCAACGATCCTGGGCTTCAGTCATGCAAACCATTCTAGGTCATCCAAGCCCAAACCCTCGCAAATGGGCCATCTAGATCCCTTCAGGCCCATACCCCCACAATAACTTTTGATTAGGTGGTCCGATCAAAGCCCATGACATACCATTATGATCATTATAGTATCATGATTTGTTTTGTATCACAAATCTGAAGATCTACCTGTTGGTTAAATGCAAGTTGTAAAATGGGGTGTTTACACTAGCCCACTTCGTAAGGTCATTAAAAGTTGGAGTTATTCAAGCCTTGAAACAAGCCTACCAACAAGCCCTTCTTGAAGTCCAATTCACAAAACTTGTCCTAAGTCTCCAGACTTGAATAAAAAATTGGGGATTTCACTTGACTTGAAAAATAGTTACCGCACTAACAACAATAAAAGCGAAGTTTATCCTCAATTTCAAGCCCTAAACAACCAAAATTCAAAAGGTAAAACAAGTTAAAAGTATTTCTAATCCTCATTACAAAAGAAAAAGTAATTTTAGCAAATTTGAGAAAGGAGAGTCATCCAAGTCCATAAGACAAAAATGCAATTTGAGTTCCTCACAATACAAGAGAAGGTACATAGAATCATTTAGAGGATATCTGTGGCAAAACCCAAGAAAAGCATATAAAAGGGGATACATGAATGACTACAAGCGTCACTATCTGTAATAGTTCTATAGTTTCTTTTAAATAGTGTGCTTATATATGAGTGTTTTCATTATACATTTTAATTTTATTTTTCCAGTTTGGTGTTTTTATTTTTTTCAAAGACAATATAACTATTTTTATTGTACTTAATTTGCTTATATAATTATGAGTTTGGTGTGTTTATTAATTCTATTTTGCTATCACATTATATACATTTTTTTATATATTTCTTGGGTTCCATATTTAATTTGCAATGGCAATTAAAACCTCATTTGATTCTAATCGTATGGAAAATCTTAATGGTAGTAATTTCTGATCATAGAAGCATCATATAAAATATTTATTATGATGCATGAGGACTTTATATACATTGTCAACAATAAAACATGTACCAACAAATAAAAATGACAATGAGGAAATTAAAGCCAAAGATGAATGGGAAGTGGATGACTCGCTAAAGCTTCTATGTTACACCATATGAAAGACAATATAATACCTTTATTTGAAGATAAAGAAACTGCTAAGGGGTTGATGGAAGCCTTAGAAGCTAAATATGGACCAAAATCTGAAACACATTTGCAATTACTATTAGATAAATTTAATAGTACATGTATGAATGAAGGCAATTACATAGGTGATTGTATTAATACAATGAAACTTTTAGCCAAAGAATTGGCTAATGCCGATAATTTTGTGTTGGACAAAATGCAAGTAACCACCATTTTAAATAACCTTCCACCATCTTAAGATCATATTGTTACAATACTTACACATAGTGGTAAAAAAGTCACTATGATATCATTGCCTATTTTGTTAGTTTTTGAAGAAGAAAGAATGAAAATCAAAATAACAAATTGATGATGACTCAAGCAGTTCCTAAATGAAGAGCTCCTAAATGACAATGGAAAAATACATTATTTCCATATAAAAAAAGAAAATTTCAAAGAAAGTGGCCAAATAAGCAAAGATATAATGGAAAACCAAAATATGCTTGTTATCATTGCGGAAGATTTGGACATATTAGGATTGATTGTCCTAATTATAATAATAATAACAAAAATAATGAATCAAAGTAGATTATAATGACGATTTCTGAAGCAATGATAATTGAACCATCATCAAACAATTGGTGGATCGATTCAACCATGACTCATCACATAGCAAGAAGTAAAGAATTGTCTGTTGAACTAAAGGAAAAAAGATAGGAGAAAATAAATTTTATATGGGAAATAAGACCTTATAGTGATGTATTAGGTGAAAGAAAATGTAAATTATCAATTAATGGCATTGTTGTAATTTTAAATGATGTATTATATGTACTAGATGTTCATAGGAATCTTATTTCTATTTCTATACTAGATAAAAAATGTTATGAAATTAAGTAAGTCTAGTTGTGTAACTATTTGTAAGGGTAATGTAAAACTCAAAGGAGTAAGAATCGATAAAATGTATGTACTTGGCAATAATATTTATAATAAAGATTCTGTTTGCTATTACTTTGTTGTGTCAAATTCTTCTTACTTGTGGCATCTTAGATTAGGACATAAGAGTAAAATAGATCAAATGAGTAAAAATGATTTATTACCTATCTAAACACTAAAAATTTTGATGTTTGTGAATCATGCATCAAACGAAAGATGACATCAAAAGATTTTGCTAAACATTGGAAATCTTCAGAGTTATTAAAAGTAACCCATTCAGATATTTGTGGACCCTTGAGAACCAAAACACATAAAGAAATGGAATACTTTATCGCCTTTATTGATGATTATTCATAATATGGATATATTTATCTACTCAAACACAAATCTAAAGCACTCAAAAATTTTAAAAACTATAAAACTAAAGTAAAAAAAAACAATTAGGACGATCAATTAAACGTATCAACAATGATAGAGGAGGTGAGTATGAAGCTTTTGATCAATTTTGTAAGGGAGAAGGAATTAGGCATATTTACACTATGCCTTACACACCTCAACAAAATGGTAGTGCTGAAAGATGCAATAGAACTCTAATGGGGATGTCAAGATCAATGATGGCTCATCCAAAATTTCCACTCACTTTTTGGAGAGAAGATTTGTCAATTGCCACATATTTATTAAACAAAGTTAATACAAAAGTCCAATGATCTTACACTTTAGGAATATTGGACTAGTCACAAACTAAATTTATCAAACTTAAGGATTTGGGGATGTAAGGCTCATATACTTATATCGAAATTAAAGGGGAAGACATTGGAGTGCAAATTCATTGAAAATGTTCAAAATGGAAGTGATTACAGATTTTATAATCAGGAAAAATGATTGATAGAAAGCAAGGATGCTATTTTCCTTCAAAGTACTAATCAAATTACACCACTTGAAGAGATAAGATTACAAGAATATCTTGATAATGAAAATTAGGATCAGTATATGGATGCTTCTAAAAGTGGGAGCAAAAGAAAATTAGATATATTGGTACCGAACCAACAAGCCTTTGTTTTGGATCAACAAGCCTTCAATTCTAAGAAGAGTGAGAGTAAAAGGATTAGATGACCGTCAACTGTGCTTAAAGATTATCATTTGTATAATATAGAAGAAAATTTAAATGAGGAACCAACTAATTATGGAAAAACAATGGCAAGATGCTATGATGGATAAACTAGAATACATCAAGAAAAATAGTGTTAGGGAATTAATAGCTTTACCAAATAGAAGAAAAGTCATTGGTTGTAAATGGGTTCTAAGAAAAAAATTTAAGGCTAGCGGTATTTTAGATAAATACAAAGCAAGATTGGTGACTAAAGGGTTTACTCAACAACCCAGTGTAGACTTTTTTGATACCTATTCAGCAGTAGCTAAATTCGCTTCAAATAGAATTATTATATCTGTTGTGGTGAGAATGGATTTAGAATTGCATCAACTGGATGTCAACACATCTTTTCTTAATGGTGAACTAAAAGAAGACATTTACATGTTAAAACCAAAAGGTTTTGAAATGCAAAATTATTATATCTGGATTAAAAGAACTACTTGGAGAAAGTATTCAAGAAATTTAATATGGCTGAATCTAAGGCTTTGAGTATGCCTGTAAGTAAATGAACTACGTTAAGTAAGAATATGCGCCCTAAAGATAAAGAAGAACAAGAATTTATGGAAAATGTCCCCTATGCCCAAGTTATGGGCTATTTAATGTATGCAATGACTAGCACGAAGCCAGACATTTGTCATGCAGTAGGATTAGTAAGTAGATATCAATCTAATCTTGGAAGGGTATATTGGCAGGCAGTCAAAAGAATTTTTAGATATCTCGAAGGCACCAAAAGGTATGAAATTATGTTTTGGAATTAGTGATCTAGAAGTAATAGGATATACAAATGCTGATTTTACAGGAGATGTAGATGATAGAAAATCTACTAGTGGTCATGTATTCCTATTCGGTGGAACAGCTGTTTTTTGGTTAAGTAAGAAACAAGATTGTGTTGCAAAACATACCATGGAGGCAGAATACATATCATGCAGCACAACGATAAGTGAAGCGGTCTAGATTAAACAATTTTTCTACAGTTTAAAATTAGGTATACCAAATAGACCAATCGATGTGTTTTGTGACAACAAGTCCGCAATCTTGTTAATAAAAAGTGGAGCAAATAGCTCTAAAGGCAAACACATCAAAACAAATTATCACTATATTCAAAATATAATGGAGAGGGACGAAATACAAGTCCATTTTATCCCCTCGAGTGAGATGGTGGCTAATTCTATGACCAAAGGATTGATTCTAGATAGATTTAGAGTGCATGTAGGAAATATGGGACTGGTGGATCCAAAAACCTAGGTGGGATACTACATGTATTTGCATAGATAGAAGGACTGGGGACGCCCGAAGAACATAGTTATACAGCTTCTGCTTTAGGGACACAATTGGTCAATACTAAGCAGAATAGCATTGTATGAGAAGTTAGTGTATGAATGTAAAGTCCACTAATGTGCATCATACTAACACAGCTTGTACAACAAAAGTCATTGCAGTCATACAAGAAAACCTTCAAGATACTGGCTTAGAGGAAGCATCAAGAGATTCAATGCAGGTCAACACATGTCTGGTGTGTATAGCTTAAGGACATCGACTAACAGTGCGAGTGTGGACTGAGATCCCCGGCTATGTGTGGTGCCAAACACCCCACATGTTTGATGCCATTCATTTGAAATAATAGTAAGTGATAAGACATCCGGAGTATACTATTGGAGTGGTATAAAATGAAGGGTGCGGTCAGTAGTACATGACAAGATGTGTACACAGTTTTGCCAAAGTCAAACACTGACGCCAATCTACGAAGAGCATAGATGAGAATCAACATCGGACAATATCATGGTGACACCATAGTATATGTTGATTGTAGTTAATGCCATTTATTATGGTGCGATCAAGTGGGAGATGTTAGCATATAATAGTGATAGCTGATCACACCATAATATAGTACACCTTCTCTTATACAATAACCCCCACTTGGTGGATGGTGTTGTTTCACCAACTTATAGTAGAGAATTAATTAAACGTTAGAGTTAGTTATTTACTGAAGAGTTGTGTCTCTTATATAAGATACAACCCTTGGTAAACAAACATATCTTTTCCTAAGAGACACAAAGGAGTCTATAAATACTAAAACTTCTCATTCATTGTTACATTTTAATTCTCTCTCTTTCTGTGTTGGTGATTCTCAGTTTAACGATATTACCATACACATTAAGGAACCATTAATATGGGTATGAACAATTACGCCCTTTCGCACAAATAGGCGATCTTAACTTACACTGTTAAGGGTAGGGGTATGAATAATTCTTAAGAGAGAGATAACTACAACTTTATAAGCTTAAACTTCAAATAACTATATGGAAAATTCTTAGTTTATATTATACTAACAATGTAAGATTTATGTTGTGGACTAAATAAATGTGTACAACATTGTTATGCGTTTTTAGACCCCTTAAAACACAAGTTGTTTAACCTAGTTATTTAGCCAAGTGATTACTTAGATAAATTATTCAGATCTAGGTTAACACAATCAAATCATATCATGTAAGGAATACGGAAATATAAAGAACACACGATATGATAACCCAGGAAAACCAAACCGGTAAAAAACCTAGGGAGGATTTAACCTAGCTATCCTCAAGGTAAAATAGATCCACTATGAAAGAATTGAAGTTTGTACAATAGAACTTAGACCACTAACATTTTATTGCTACTTCGAGTAGAAAACTTACTACCACGACCACGTGACAGCTCCAAGTCCACGGACTACTTCTTTCCTTGATCCACTACAACCACAAGTACTCCCACTTGTGACTTTGAGACTCCACTCAAAGGTTTCAGATCTTCTTTAAATTCTTTATGCAACAATTGAAGCGATCACCAAGTTCTTGACATGAATCTCGATCTTGATAACCCTAAGTGTGTATAAAGGTAAACACATCTAAATCTCACAAGAGATTCAACACACAGCACATCAAAGACTTCTAAAACGTAGCTAGGGTTTTTCCTTTTATACTTGGAATAAAACATAAAACCCTACACGTCAAACTGGGCTTGGGCTGAGTTGGAAAATTCTGCAGAAAATTAATCTGCACGAGGTTCGATTGATCGAGTCTAATTTTCAATCGATCGAGCCTTGCAGATTTAGACCAATAAATCCTGCAATCACTCGATTCCAACTTTACAAATAAACACACTTTGAGTAGCCTAAATTTAGACTCTAAGTTTTAATCATGGTTTGCCAACACATTACAAATTGAAGTTATAATACATTTAGTTCCTAAAGTCTTAGAACCTAACAATTGTGTATATATTAATTTGTTTAATCTACAATGTAACATTTACATTACTATAGTACAATGTAAGCTTATAATTACCCTAACTATATATACCATAAATAATTACTCATACTAAAAAAAAAAAAAAAGCTAACTTTTCCTCAAAGAAAAAAAAAAAAAAAAAAAAAAAACTGGCAGCAATGGCCCCCATTTAGAGGTGGCAAAATTGAATATGACCCGCGAACTCAATATGACACGACACGAAATTAGTAGGTTATGAGTTGAGTCTTAATGGATTCATGTTATATTCAAGTTAATATGACTGACTCGTTTAATAAATGGGTTGAGTTAATGTCCATCACATGGAACCTGTTTGACTTGTCTAACTCGTTTAATTAAATGATATTTTACCAATATACCCTTCAAACTCTAGGTATATAAACTTATTAGTTGTTGTGGTTTATTTTATTTGACATATTATGATTGATTATTTGTAATATTGAGATATGTTTTAGTTTTGAATTATTATTTGTAATGCAGTTACTCGTTAGTTCTCAATTTTATATTAAAAATATTTATTTGTTTGGTTTTTCATAATTCATATCAATTTAGTTAATACTAAAATTAGTTTTTTTTCCATTTTGATAAAATCTAATAAACATGTCGACATGACTGACCCGTTTAATAAATGAGTTGTGTTAAGGTTGAGGAATCCTGACCTGTTTAATAAACATGTCGGGTTAAGGTTGACCCATATAGTCGAATACTCATAAATCAACACGACACGAACTCAACATGCGAACACGAATTGCCACCCCTACCTCCATTCAATGTAAGAGAGCAAGAGAGAGAGAGAGATTACAGATCAAAACACAAGTGACATTATTTCGACCAGGAGATAGTCGTCTCCTTCCCTAGCAACATCAATCAAGAGAGAGAAACAAACGAAAAAAAGTAAAAGAAAAACTAGGAAAATGTCACTAATTACTCCCTACAAACGATCTACCATATCACAACTACGTACAGTACATAACAGTCGAAATTTCTATGATCTACGTTGTACAGCATGCATGAACCAGCATCAAGAGTACGTACGTTTCACAAACTTTTTTCTTTAGCCATGTGATTTTATTATTTGATAGCATTCAGACCACCATGACTTCCTTGAAAAGTGTATAGTCCATTGCAAGAGATATTGCAGCCTCCGCACTTGCCACTCCTCATGAGGAAACTTGGTTCTCTAGGAACTGTCAAGGGCCTGCTTGATCTGCAAAATGGGGAAACAATTGGTGGTATCAATAGTTTCCAGCTCCCATATGAATTGAATCTCAGACATAGATCCTCTTCTTTAAGATTGAAAAAAAATCACTAAGGTTCTAAAACGTAGTAAAAGACTAGTCATACATAAAGGCAAAATTTATTTGTTGTGCTATATCAACTCTAGTATAGATTATGAAACCTGAATTAGATCAACGAATTGTCAGAATATTGGCCATAATTCTATGGATCTTTCACTAATTTAGTATTAAAAAAAAAGAAGGGAAAAAAGGTCTATTAATTTTTTAAATCCAAGATGCTTATCAAAATACAAGCAAAACCGTATCAATTACAAGATATCAACAATTCCGTGAAGTTTTTCCATTGATTTTAATTTTTTTTTAATTAAATCAGTTTTCCATTTTTTTGGCCTCATCATTTCGAAGAAAAACTTCAATTCCGATTTGATATAATCCCCTTTCAAAAAAAGAAAAAGAAAAAAAAGATGATCATTTAAATATATACTTGCCAAAAAAATTCTGTTGATGTACACTATCTGAACCCAAATTTAGGATACCTAAACATAATTAAGGCCCTTAATTACCTTTGTGGGAAAAAGGGTCTATCAAAAAAGGGCATCAATTGAGCTCTTGGAATCATCTCCTTTCTAAGCAAACGAACCTCTTCCTCTTCTATCATCTGTTTCATAATCAGCATTTCTATCGAAGTGCTCTCACATAACATATAATTGGTTATATATATATATATATATATGGTTTACCTTCTGCAACTTTTCTGCTTGTTTCTTCTGTTGCTCTATGACAAACAACTTGGTAGCAACCTGCATGTATATTTATTCATACGCTTATAGAAATTTGGAGAAATGATCAAACTAAGCTCTAGTTTATACACAAATTAAACAAGCAGGCTCATGATCAAGACTCACCTCGTAGTTGAACATTGCGCGTTTGATGGCTCTTTCTTGGGTATGAAGTTTGAAATCTTGTGGCTTGGTGTTCTCTCTTGGTGGAGACTTCTGAGAAGCCTAGAGTGATGGATAGAAATGCATTTGGAGTCTCACAATTGAGAGAGATAAAGAGAAAGAAAGGAATGGGACAACTGAAGTTGAATAAATTTACCTTAGACTTGCCAAAGAGCCTGTCTTTGAGCTCATCTTTTGTCTGTGAATTAAAAAACATCCATTTTTATATACTTTAGTGACAATCATGTACCACCAACTATACGTAAGCTACCAGGCCAATATTCATGTAAGAATGAGCGTATGATAGAGAAGAAAAATGCCTATATCATGATTATGCAAATAAAGGGGCCTTCTTGCTCGGACTCTTTTGACCTTTATTTCTTTCAATTGTTGCATATGTATGAAGTTTTAATATCTTCATACCTAAAAAAAATTTTAAAATTTTTCTAGGCTGTAGTGATATGGTAGAAACACTTACAAAACTTAGGTTTAACATGTATTACATACATATTAGGGATAATTTGAAGTGAGAAATGAATCTAGAAAATTCACAGTATGATGCATTATTATAACAAGTATATGGGACAAATCTAGGTGATTATTGAAAATCCATTTGATTATTTGAAATATATGTTATTAAACAGTGGATAAAATGCACATGGTACCTAAACTTGAATAGTGTTAGAATAATTTTTATTTGAAATAAATCCATTTTATTATCCATGTTAAATACTACAAATTTAGTGCTACATTATTTAAAATTTTAAATAATATAATACTCTATAAGTTATCAAATTTAAAAAAATAAAATATTAACCATAAAATAGACTTAGAATTGAGAAGATTATGTTCCACATGAGTCGAGGTTTTTTTTTTTTTTTTTTTTTAAATTGTTTTAAGCTGATAAGTCATCCTGATCAACAGTCAACGCAACCAATTTAATTTGAGAACTCTTATTGAATGGAAGCTTTCTTTATTCCTTTTTTTTTCCCACTCTTTTTAAGTGTATGTGTTTCTCCTATTTGCCAAGTGGAGAAATACTTTGGAATAAATGACGTTTCACATGTGAAAATGTTATTTTTCACAACTAGTGCACTAACCGTTACTATTGTGCATATGTGGAAGAACCTAGAATTAGATTGACTTGTTAGGCATATGCATTGTGCACTTCCTGTGGATCCTGGATTATTAATTTTATCAATATTAAGGAAACAATAATGGCAAATAAGGAATTTCCTCCATAAAAGGGATACCATAGGAGAAAGGTAGCAACAATGATTAGATTTTCTTTTCCACTTTCCTTCTCTAAAGTTATGTAAAGTTGATTCTCAAAAAAAAATATAATGTAAAGTTGTCTATAATCATAACTTCAAAGATAAGGTCGAGCGTGTCTATATTGCTTCTACAGTATGTAAAGCTGTCCACAATTTTATAAATTATGACTTCATAACTGAGGCAGGGTAAACCAAAATGAGATATCTTTTTGCTCACACAACAAGTTATGAACCTAAGATATATCTCACCCCCACACTCCCTCCATGCATCCCCCTTTTCAAATCCAAGTATACATCAACTATAACTTAGATTAAAATTTCAAAATTAAGTTAAAATGTGACATCTTAAGTCAGTTCGTTTGGTACAATTTATTTTTAAAATGTAATTATTTTAAAAACTTAGACTCAGGAAAAATGTGAAGTTTAAAAAACTATATGCGATTTCAAAACACTTTACCAAATGAGTCCTAATTCTAGGGGCCAAACTCATGTGCTACTTTGGTAATGATATGTTTACAGGAGCCTAGCCAGTTGAAGTAGAACATATCTCACCATTCCTCTAGAAGTAGAGCTCCACGAAAGTGCAGATTGTGAACTAGCCTTCATAAACTTTGAAGCAAAAAAAAGAACAAAAATTTATATTAAGTACAAACATTGTATTAAGAGCATTAAAGAGTAAACAAAATAAAGAAGAAGAAGCATAAAGAACCTTAAGTGCTGATTTGGTGTGTGTCTTCTCCATGTTAGCTAGGCTTTGATGGTTGAACCGTTACAGAATTGAAGTGAATATATAAAGGGTTGGAAAATTGGAGGTTGGAGATTGGTAGCTGTCTTCACTGCTTATTTCTGTTGCTACATCACCAGCATGCTTAAATATTTGCATGCTCTCTTGCACCAAACTTTCTGATTAAACCTCCCTCTCATTCATATATTTGTCATACGTAATTACCCTACTAATTAAGTTTCTTCAAATCTCTTTTTGGGGGTTTTAATTAAAGACATAATTCCTGGTTCCTATCAACTATCATCAAAAAACTTCAGTCCTAATTAAAGCAAGAGCATGACATGGTTTTGTCAACAGCTTACGATCTCAGTAAGACTAGCTAGCAACTCAGCTAGAGTTGTCAGTGTATACGAGAAAATTTTGAAATGCTAATTTCTATATTAAAATGTCAATGACAAAAGTTTTCAGAAAATAAATAAAAGAACAATATGCAATGATATGATTCTACATTTTTTTAACTAGATTGAAATAGTGTAGTTCAATTGTTTAATGTGATAATTGCAAAGTGACAGTAAAGTGAAGGAAGTGAACTGTACATGTAATTCTTTTTGGCTTGCCATGGAGGGAATCCCAATGATTTAAAAATTTAAATTACACGTACCCCAAAAAAAAAGAAAAAGAAAAAAGAAGAAGATGTTGAGTTTTTTGGCTAAATATTGGTAAATTTGAAACTTATTTGCGTTATAAGCACTGTTACAACTTATTTAGGGATTTGAGGAGAGAGGTTGAATTTCGGCAACAGTGTTGCCGAAATTCCAAGAAAAGTATGAAAGAGAATGAGGAAAAGTTGGAAGAGAGAAAATGTTGAATTACGGCAATGGCATTGCCGCAATTCGCTGCCCAAATATCCTGCCCGAGTGTTGTGAGAAAGAAGTGCATGTGGTGCCCCCAAAGAAACTAATTGTGGCAATGGTATTGCCGAAATAGGTGTAAAAAAAATTTGTCCCTATTATGGCAATGCCATTGCCGAAAATGGGAGTGGAAAAAAAAAATATAATGTGCTACGTACACAATATTTTTACAATATTTTCACAACAAATCACAGGTAACTAGTTATTATTAATTCAAATTTAAATTTAACATTGAGATTACTATTTTAATCCAACAATAACAATAAGTAACAACCTGACACTTAGAATTTGTTGTAAAAATATTGTGTACGTAGCACATTATATATTTTTTTTAATTCCTCCCCAGATTTCGGCATTCACTTTTTTTTTTCCCTCCCATTTTTGGCAATGGCATTGCCGAAATTGTGGGGAAAAAATTTTCCCCACAATTTTGGCAATGCCATTGCCACAAATCATTACACTTTTTTTTTTTTTAGAAACGAAGTGCACACAATTGTCACAATTTTTACAATTTTTACACAATTTTTACAACATTTTTACAACAGTGTTGTAAACATCAATACTTTTATTGACATTGTAATTGTTTATTATGATAAGCTATATCATCACATGTGATCACAGTTTTCAAAATCAATATCTATAATTCTATGTTTCATTAATTAACTTCAACATTTTCATAGTTTTTAATTACAATCTTGAATTTTTTTTCTTTGATCGATTCATATTTTTCTATAGCTTGGGTTATTATATAGATTTTAATAATACATACATATGATAGGGTTCATAGGTATAACTTCAAAACATATCAATTTTAAATTGTATCAATAGAATTGTGTTAGGATTGAGTTTGGGCTTTAACTTTGGATTAGAAATTACTCAAAGATAATAAGGTTGTAATTCACTCAAGATGATGAATTGGTGATATTTTGTCCATATCATTTGCACCATGTTGAATTTTGAATGACACTTGTTTTATTGGAAAGTATGCATAGAATCTTCAACAAAACACAAATTGAATCTATTTTAGATTTGAAATAAGTGAGATACAACTATTTGAAGTTGGCATAATTGTACTCTCTATAAGAGTTCACCCGACAGTCGACGCTGGCTAGATTCTCACTCAACCGAAATTGTGACAAAAAATAAATCAAATTTTCACATACACACACATTAAAAATTTTACATAAAATAAAATTATTTAAGCTATAACAGTCTGAGAAATAGATAATTTTTTATTTTGCTTGAAAACTATCAAAAAATTTAAAAAATATATAAAACATTATATTAAATTACTTAGTATCCTGAATTAGTTTTTTTTTTTTTTTTTATTATAGTATCTCATGAAATTATATTACAATAACATAATTATAATTATTATACTAAATTAGAATACAATAAAAGAAATAGTCTAGCAGAAATAATCGTACTTTTTGTTTAGAATTATTTATTCACATCCATGTATGTACATTCACTTTTTTTTCATATATGTTTTTTATAATTTTCTTACAAAATTTTGAAACATTTGTAAAATTCTAGAATTAATGAAACACATCATTCATATTTAGTACTGTATATTTATGATGTTTCCAACTACCATGATGAGGTATGATTCTTTCTATTTAACCAAGAAATAAAAATACAGATGTTTAGTAAACTATAGTAATCATGATGAGGACCAATGTATATGATAAATAGATGTTTAGTAAACTATAGTAATCATTGAGTTGTCTAGTAAGTTGACTCAGCAAATATAGCACGTTGCTTTATGTCACACTCTCTCCTTCAAATGATCACAATCAAAGGTACACGAAGATGAATAAGAAGATGAACACGGGTTGTTAAATACCCACTTTCAAGTATTTCTTGTTAAAGCCGTTATCTAACAAAGACACACAACAATGGAGCTTTGATTGCATTTGTGGGAAACCCTCAGAAGCTATTTTGGCTTTACTATTATATGGGTAAGCAGCATGTCATATAGTTAGTTAGGTCATGATTCGAAAATTTACCTACTACTATTGCATTGCTTGTCATTTAAGTTTTGCAAAACAAATGATTAGCTCCCTAATAGAATTTAACAAATTAATAACCCAATCTCAATCTCTTTCTCTCTCTTCATTAGAACAATCTTAACTGAAGCAGACAAGATTGGCAAACCACTGCTCTTTAGTCTATAGTAAAACTGTTGTCAATGGAGGATGATGATACCACTTTCTCTAGCAGTGGAACAAGATTTCTTACTTACCACAAGTGTGTTTCTGCAAGGAAGCAAAGTCAATTCCAATATGGAATTAATGAGTGACATTGTTCCAATCCAACATTCAACAACCAAAGAATAATAAGTAAGATTTGCTCAATATTTTAGGAAACAATTGGCTATTTGGTTGGAACTTGGCTGTCTGCTTCTTAATCAGGATTCAGATGTATCTTTGCTGCATGCTTGTGTTGTGCTTTTGTGAACTAATGTGGGAATAATTGCCCCATAGGACCTTTTGTTGGCAATTTTTGTTGGTTGCTAAGGAACTTTAAATCTAATTAATAGCAGAAAATAGTTTGTCGTTTCAAAATCTAATTAATATGATTTAGAAAGAAGAAGAAAAAAATCAAAGTATTTAAAAGGGTTTTTTTTTTTTTTTTTCATGCTCGATTGATCACTTGTCAACTGACACTTAAAAATGTTTGAAGCTTTCAACTTCAGCAATGTCCCTGCCCTCGAAACTTTTATGGCCCCTTTATTAATTAATTTCAATCAATTACGAATGCATATATTAGTACTATAGATAAGGAATTTCATACAATCATCTATACAAATGATGATTTTCCAGTTGATAGCTTGGCTAGAAATCAAGGATAAAATAGTCTACAACTGTTTTATACAAAAACTAGATTTGAAAAATGTCTTTCCATATCCCCAACTGTTCCCTGATCTCAAATCCAAATTATTTGTGAAAAGAGTTTGCATAAATTACACTTACAACTCCTAAAATATGATTCTTTCTCAACAAACAAACAAACAAAAAACTCCTAAAATATGATGATATTAAACTTGTTATACTTGATTTTCAAAAATGGCACTACATCTCTGAATTTCCAAAATAGTTGACAATTATTTCTATATAAATAAAAAAATAAATTAATTAAATTAAAAAAAGAGGAGAAAAAGGAAACTATTTTTAATTATTTTTTTTTGAGAAGAAAAACTATTATTAATAATTAATATTTTTTAAAGTATAGGAGTTTAAAATAAGATCTAAAAAAATGACAAAAACATAAATGCTGATAATTCATCCATTAACTAACTTGTATTTTGAAATGATATGCGTATTTTAATTTAAAAATTGTGGAGACACTAGCATTACTCTCGTGTGTTGCACGGTTTTGACTATAAACTTTTAGAATAATTTTATTGAAAAATAATAAATTAATAATCACTTGAATTGAATCTAGATCATATAAATTGTATATAAAGTATTGTTCTTTGGATTCAAACAATCACACAACATATTTATATGAAAAAAGTTCCTGAATTTAATAATTAAAAACCTAAGAAAACTTAACTAGAGGTTTTTCATTTGCCAGAATATTTGTAGTACATTTAAAATGTGTCATGTACTTGAAGAGTATAGACTACATGGTATTTTGTTTTTCAAAACTTTATTTAGAGTTACGTTTTGATACACTAATGACCTCTTTTAAATATACACTGAAAAACAGAATATATATATATATATATATATAGAGAGAGAGAGAGAGAGAGAGAGAGAGAGTTTTCAATGGTGAGGAAGTTAGATTTCTAATCGTTCTAGAAATTATAAGAGAAGAAGAATTAACTTAAGTCATATAGTCATTGAACGTAATGTAAAAAAAAAAGTAAGTAAATGTGAATGGCAATAAAGAAATAGGATAGACATATTTTTTTTAAAGTTATAATCATGTTAGAAGTTTAAAGTTATCTGACGAAGAAGAAGTTAAATTCAGTATATTGCTATTTTTTTTTAATTAAGATATTTTAATAAAAGATTAAATGAAGAATTTAGATTGTAATCAAATTAAGATAAGATTTGTATTGTAATCAAAGTAGGATTTTTATCAACTTAGAAATTATAGGAGAACAAAAATTATATCTATTTTTTCTTAAAATCTAAAAAAAAAAATTACAATTTGGTAAAGCCACTTGGTGTAACCACGACTTCTAAGCCCAACTTTTATTATATAGTATATGATATGATCTCAAGTATTTGGGATCAAAGTTAGATTTTTTAAATTTTAGGGACTAAAATCAAAATTTCCCAAACTTAGCTGGTATAATTTGATTTCCAATTTACTCAATAAACTAATATCATATCATACTACAAATACATAAGGGAAAAAAATAGCATCTTCAGTTTCCCATGAAGATGGAATAATCAAATAGAAAATTACAAAATGCAGAAAATAAGATAAACCATGTAACATCAAAAATTGATATTTATTGTTTCTCAAAAAAAAAAATTGATATTTATTATGTATGTTTCCCTCTTCTTCAACGCTACAATAGCAGTTTCCTTTTTATTCATCAGAAACCTTGAAAAAGGTATATGATAAAATCAAGTTATTGATACCATCCATTCTTGGATCTGTCTCAAACTCGGGATCAATATAAAAGAATACCTGCATTTTATTAAAATTAATAATATAATTCAATAATTTGCTGATAAATTATTTAATAAATATAATTATAATTTAAAATAATAATAAATAAAAACACGGCTTACAGGCATATCAATCTGCTCCCCCGGAAGGAGACGCTGCTCCTCAAAGCAAAAGCATTGTATTTTATTGAAGTAAACTCCAGCCTGGAAGTGGAGGGAAAAGAAAAAAAAAAATCACTACCAGATCACTTTCTCTCCCAAAGAATTAAAATATATATATTAGAAAGGAAAATATTCAACAATCTCAGTAATCAAAACGCTCTAAAGTTAAATGCAATCATATCAATCAAAAAAGCAAAATGCAAATTTCTGCTGCTAGGCCTTAAGGTATCATAATGGGCAAATACTCATTTATATTACATGCAAATGTAGACCCATGATCTCATAGAGTCAGCATTCCCAAGATTATCCCCTAACCTAGTTATAACTTGCAAACTTTAGAAATGAAATGTGTAGACTACAAGAAGAGTTTTGATAATTCGGAGAATTATTTTGGACTTCATTGTAATAATTCCATATCAACCAACATCAATCAATCCAGAGTATGTGTACTATGTCTATAGCCACATTTACCTTTGACCGAACTTTTGTCCAAAAAACTTTATGGCTTATACTTTGATTTAGTGCCCTTTGCTGTCCATCATATTCAAATTGGTTGGCAATGGCACCAGTTTAAAAAAAGGGATGGATGCATCTGCAACAAAGTGATCCCTAAGTTCTAACCAAACACTATACTATTCTGAAAACATAATTTAGATTATTGCGGTGTTTTGGATCTTATTCAAGCACAAGTTCTACAAGGATCTTATTCAAGCACAAGTTCTACAAACATGAGGCACTTACAGTGTTTTATCTAAGTTACTATCATCTCTCCATCATATCAGAGTGCATTAGACTGGCTATAGAGAGTTGATATTTTTCATTTAATTTCGCTTCTTCTGAGTTTAACATATGACACACTCCTCATTCCAAATGAAATCACATTTAGACAAAATATAATGACATCTGTCACAAATCTGTTCAAGTGATTCACTCCCCCACCAAGCATCCTCTAGTTCCCTTGTAACTTTCATTATCACATTAGATAGACCATTCAAATCAGCCTCCTCTTGAGAAATAAAATAAATAAAAAAGATGAAGAAGAAGAAGCTCTCATGTCTGGTAGCTTACCATCATCCAGATATTTGCAGTCTTAATACTGAAATCCAATCAGATTGTACCATTCCACAAAAACTAACCACCTTAAACCTAGAGCTCTAACAAGAAATGAGTTCAGTGAAATCAAAGTGCATTAATGATCTTATTCACAATATCTCTGTGTCATGTCAACTTATGAGTGCAAATTCCCATGCCAGCTAGACCATACTTCAATCACTCAACTCTATAGATTCATAACCAATTCAGTTCAACATCTTAAATGAAATAACATAATCTCAAAAGGCAATAGGTGATAGCTCATGTTGCAAATTTCAAAATGCTAACAGCTTATTTCTACACTTGAATACATTTTTTGACTTGTTTTCAAATAGCCTTAGTCTCAATATCTTGAAGTTGGCTATGTGAGCAAAATAAACAACACCAAGCATTGATACCAAGCAATGACATGACCAGAACACATATCAAAACAGCTGATATCTTCTTCAGAATCTAGAACTTCATGTTCCAACCATCCATAGAAAAATCTCTTTTCTTACACAAACCACGGGCAAAGATTAGTACTTTTTTTTTTGGGGTACTATTGAAGGCAAAACAGATTGGTTTAACTAGTACATGATCATAAGTAGTTCGGGTACATAGATATAACTATGGTTAGCTAGTTGGTAGGCCTCCTTGAGAACTAGAGGTGGTGCCACAATAATCCTATTCTTAGATTATGATCTCCAAACAGGAAAATGTCTTCTAATACTTAATAATCTTGCCAAGGCCATTGTCTTCTTGAACTCATGATTTGTTAAAGCCCTGTTGGCAAAGATGAGTACTCTTTTTTGGAGTGTATCCCCTCTGTTTGGCAAAAATGAGTACTCATCAAAGGAAAATGAAGATATATTTTTTAAAGAAAATGAGAGGGGGAGAGGAGAGGTGAAAAAAGAACATAGAAATGTACAAATGTTATGAAGAACCAAATAATAAATAATAAGCCAGTAAAATGTCATATTATGTAGGTAGATTGAATAGGCCCTACTCCCTAGGCTTAGCTCAGGTGGTAAGGAGTATGATACAGACATCAAATTGGACCTATTAATCTGATTGATTTTGTCGGACTTAATTGATCATGATTTTTAAAAAAAAAAAATTTGATAGTTACAATATTGGAGAGGGCATTTGCACCCTAAACGTCTTCCTTGGAAACGCCAGGAGGTGTCAATCGAGCTATACAAGGCTCTTGGCATCGAATTTTTTATTTTTTTGGTTAAAGGCTCTTCTCATTGTGATCATTGATTGATGCTATTAGAGAGATTCAATTCCTATTTGATTTTTATTTCCATATATGATTTAATCTTATTATGAGTTTATTTCTTTCCATATTTGATGTTATATAAGAATCCTATTTAAAAGAGCCCAAAATTCACAATTGTCAACAATTGATCATGGATTTATTGAAATTTGGGTTGACAGTTTTCTTCCAATGCTTTGTGCTAATTCCAAGCAAGCCAAAGTGCTGGTTCCTGGTTCCTATTTTTATCCCACACTTGTGATTCTAAGCAAACCTAGGTGGTGATTTCTGCAATCTATTTTTCTGTTTTCATTGTATGGTATTAACTCCGAGGTGCTAATTCCAAGTTTCTATCCCTTTTTTTGTTCTTTTTTATTTCCCAAACACGTTCCCCTTGAGACCCCATTCACCTGCATCAGATTGTCCCATAAACCACAGCAATCTGTTTATCAACATCATTAATTGTCACTCAATGAGTATATGTTAATAATGATCTTAGGACGGTGCTGGAACCACATGTCAGGTTTTCCTGTGGGCAACATGGTGAATAGTTTGACGGTGTCTCATTTACTCTTTGCCGGTGATACACTCAATTTTTGTGATGCTAATCCAGACCAAATTATATTTATTCACCTGGTTTTTATTTGGTTTGAAGTGGTGTCTGGCTTGAAGGTGAATCTTGGTAAATCTGAATTGGTTCCTGTGGGGGAGGTTTCTATTATAGAGGTATTGGTGGATATTTTGGGTTGTAAGAAGGGGTCTCTTCCAATGAAATATTTGGGGTTGGCACTGGGAGCTAAGTTCAAAGAGAAGACAATCCGAAATTCTATTATTAAGAAAATGGAAAGGAGATTGGCGGGCTGGAAACAATTGTATTTGTCTAAGGGTGGCAGAATTACTTTAATTAAAAGTACTCTTTCTAATTTGCCAACTTATTATATGTCCCTTTTTCCTATCCCTTGCGATGTAGCTAGGCGCATTGAACAGATGCGGTGGAACTTTTTATGGAGTGGGATGGGAGACAAGTCTAAGCTTCACTTGGCTAGATACTTAGATGGGATATGGTTTGTGCTTCTTTTCAATCAGGGAATTTGGCAATTAGAAATTTGAGAAGTTTTAATGAAGCTTAAATTGGGAAATGGTTGTGGAGACTTGGTAATGAATGGGATGAGCTTTGGAGGAAAGTGGTAGAGGTGAAGTATGGACGTATTTGGGGGGGATGGCACACCAATATTGTTTCTGGTTCTTATGGAGTGAGTCTTGGAAAATCTTGAAGACAATGGTGGCCTGTATTCTCACAGTAAATTCTGTTTGAAATTGGTGATGGGTCCAAGGCGAAGTTTTGGGAGGATTCATGGTGTGGGGATAATATTTTGAAATCAGTTTCCAGAATTATTTTGGATCAGCCATGATAAAGAGGCAGTGGTAGTGGATCTCATGAAATTTTCCAATGGTGCTCTTCATTGGGATTTGCATTTCATAAGACCTGTTCAGGATTGGGAATTGGAGTTGTTGTCAAACTTTATGATGGTTTACTCCATACCTCTGAATGGAGCTGGGTATGATAAGATATGCTGGAAACCTAATAGGAGAAAAGGCTTTCGGGTGGATGGGTATTATCGTGTTCTGACCTTCCTAGTGATATGTCTTTCCCATGGAAGAGCATTTGGAAGGAAAAAATCTCATTTAGGTTGCTTTCTTCTCTTGGACAGCAGCTTTGGGTAAAATTTTGACCATTGTCAACCTGCATAGGAGCATCATCTAGGTGCTAGATTGGTGTTATATGTGCAAAGGTGATGGGGAAACAGTGGATCATTTATTAGTTCATTGTCCTATTGCTACGGAGTTGTGATCTATGGTGTTTGGCTTGTTTGGGGTGTAGTGGGTTATGCCAAAGACAGTCGTCGAGTTATTTGCTTCTTGGCAAGGGCAGTTTGGTCGTCAGAAAAACGGAATTATTTGAAAATCTTTTCCTCACTGTTTGAAGTGGTTTATTTGGAAGGACCAGAATGCCCTAAGTTTTGAGGATTTGGAATGACATTTGGCAGACATTAAGCTATTTTTCTTTAGAACCTTGTTGGATTGGATGTCTGTTGTTGGTTGTTCCTCACTGTTTGATTTTTGATTTGATTGATCATTGTAACCTGAGTGCATGATTGTATTGTGACTTTTGTCCCCATTTGTATATATCCTGTATAGTTGGGTGACTATTTTCTGGTTTTAATAAAATTTTAATTACTTATATATAAAATAAAATACAAAAACAAAAAAACTTAATAATAATCTTCATGAAGACACCATGACCCACTTCATCTTGCAGTTTTACTTGTGCCATGACAGTTCACAAACATCCTTATGAGCTCATTTCCTTTTAACTGTGCACTAGGCATGCTCTTTCAGACAACCCCATTAGTTAACAAACCCTAGCACTCGGTACCATACATGGTATGGGTATAGATGACGGCAGATTACAAAATTTTAGATGTTCAAACCTTCCTATAGGATCTTTTTGAAACCAAAACATGAATGATATTCCATAGAATTTTAATAACAGAATTCAGTTAAATCCATTTCTAAATTGAATTCTGTTATTTGGTATATAACCAAGAAACAAAACTAATCGAATTTATTGTGTTATTTCAAAAAAATTTCCTAAAATAACCATTATGATTGTTAGAAGATTTTGTGAAACAAGCACCAAATTACTATATCGTTCCCCACATTTAACAGTCCTGATATCAACAGAGGATATAGGGGCAATTCTCAAGGGCATATGATTCAGTACCAATAGTAAACTTTTCTATCCTTCAATTTTTCTCCTTCATTCTGAAAAGACCCTAAGGGAGGATGGCTTGTTTTAACTTTTAATCAAGAGTATGTTATCTTCCTTACTCACATATTTTTTTTTTTGATAAGTAATAAAGATTCATTGATATTAAAAAGAGAGAGACACCCAAGTACACGGAGTTTACAAGGGTGAACGTATCAAAAACGAACATTACAAAAATCAAGTAAATCCAAAATAGACGAAAAAGGATGGTTTCTCCGCACAGAGAACCAGTCCAATAAAGTTCTGAAAAACAGAAGCTTGAGGTCAGGCATGGAACGCTCATTGTCTTCAAAACACCTACTATTTCTCTCCTTCCAAATACACCACATCAAACAATGAGGAACAACCATCCATATATCTCCATTACGATGGTGACCAAATCGACCTTGCCAGCAAGCAAATAGCCCAACAACAGTCATTGGCATAACCCAATAAATTCCAAATAAACCAAACACCATATCCCACAACTCCAAAGCAACCGGGCAATGAAGGAATAGATGGTCAACAGTTTCACAATTACACTTGCACATGTAACACCAATCCAAAATGCAAACCTTTCTTTTCCTTAAATTGTCAATTGTCAGACATTTCCCCAAGGCAGCGGTCCATACAAAGAAAGCCACTCTAGAGGGAATTTTCTGCTTCCAAATGCTTTTTCAAGGGAAAAACTGCTCACTATGGCCAACTAGAAGATGGTAGTATGCACTAACCGTGAACCCCTTACTCTTACAAGGCAGCCAACATCTCTTATCCTCCCTGATCCCCCTTACAGGAGGGCTATAAATGGTATTGATGAAGCTCCTAAAACCTTCCAATTCCCTATTATACACATCCCTACAAAAATGTATCTCCCAATGGAGGACTCCATTAGTGTACCTCATAAGATCCGCCACACTTGCCTCTTTTCTACGACAAATCCTAAATAATTCAGGATAGCAGTCAGCGAGAGAAGAAGATCCACACCAACTATCTAGCCAAAACTACACTTTTGATCCATCTCCAATTTCATACAAAATAAACCGAGATAAAGAGTGCCATCCCCTTCTAATATTTTTCCACAAACTGACTTCATATGGACCAGAGGAAGAGCTAGAACACCAACCACCCCAATCACAACCATACTTCACCTCTATCACTTGACGCCATAGAGCATCCCTTTCTTGCCCAAATCTCCATAACCACTTCCATAATAAAGCTACATTGAAAGTTCTCAGGTTCCTAATCCCCAACCCACCTGAAGCAAGCAGTGTACACACCGTAGACCAATCAACCAGATGAAATTTGGGCTCATCTCCTAGGCCACCCCATAGAAAGTCCCGCTAAAGTCTAGCAATTCGGTTGGTCACTGAAGCAGGAATAGGGAATAAAGAAAGAAAGTAAGTAGGAAGATTTGAGAGAGTGCTTTTAATTAAAGTGACTCTACCTCCCTTGGATAAATATAATTTTTTCCAACCTGCTAAATTTCTTTCCATCTTCTCTAGAATTGGATTCCAAATTGACTTGTCCTTAAATTTTGCCCCCAAAGGAAGACCCAAATTTTGCCCCCAAATTCCACATATTTTACATCACTCTTCACAATGCCCATTCATATTACCCATAGATTGCAGGTGATAGAGTTGCTGTTTTCATGGAGAGGCACAATGGACACCATTGAAATCAGGTTATTTGGCTAGCGACTCCTCATATTATCATGTGGACCATTTGGGGGTGACATGTAGTTCCATTGTTGATATTTTGGACCAAATGAATGTCTGATTGTAATTCTTTAAGGAAGCTTGCCACTTCTTTTAATTAAACATCTTATTTGCATAGAATTTTATTTTATTTTATTCAAGTTACAAATTTGTGGGAAGGAGCTGGGATATTCCTAAATTTCATTTGGTGGACTGGGGGCCAGTGTGTTCCCCTTTGAAAGGGGGTGATTCAGGGATTCAAAAGTTGATCATTTTAAATAAAGCTCTTCTTGGCTATGTAGATTTGAGGTAGAGAGGGATCACTCGTGGAGAAATTTTGTTTGTGTTCAACATGGGAGGATTGGAGGTGTTGGTCAACGAAGGAGGTCCGAGGTTCTCATGGGGTGAGCCTATGGAAAAGTACTAGAGGAGGATGTTCTCTAAACATATTAAGTTTGTTGTTGGGAACGGAACACGTCCAGTTTTGCCATATCAAATATTGTGGAGACTCACCTTAAAGACCATATCTCTGTTTGCTTTGGCTTCAAATAAGAATGCATCAATTGCCTCCAATTTAGCAGTAACGGTTGACAGTTTAACAAGGAATTGAAATTCTCAATTCATGAGACAGGTCCAGGATTGGGAGCGCTATAGTTCACGGAAAATCATTTTGAACTATTGTACTCTAATTTCCCCTTCTACTCAAGGTGAGGATCAGATATCTTGGTATTTGACAAAAAGTGGAAAATTTTGAAGTTCAATCGCATTATGAAGTCTTAAGGGGTTCAAGAGGTATTCCTTTTCCTTGGTAAAGCATTTGAGGAGCTAGGGTGCTTCATAAGGTTGTTTTTTTCACATGGACAGCAACAATTGGTCAGATCCTAACTAATAATGATATGCAAAAAAGACACATTGTGATTATGGCTGCTGTGGCATGCATAAGAATAGTGATGAGATAGTGGAATATCTATTATTTGCTTTATTTGGAGTTCTTGAACCATGCCAAAGACATTGATCCACATGTTTACTTGTTGGCAAGGCCATAATAACTGGGTGCAAAAGTTTGGAAGGTTGCTCCTTTATGCATTTTATGGAGTATATGCAAGAAAGGAATATTAGGGCTTCTAATAGTGTTGAACATCCCTTCATATTATCAAACAAACCTTGTAAGATCCTTGCATGATTGGATGAATGCCTTGGCAACGTCACTGTAATTGTTTAGAATTAGTTGGTTGGACACCTTGTGTATTCCAACTGGTCCTTTATTTACAGAAATTATTTATTCATAACAAAATAATATATAATTCTTTTGTTAAGAAATAAATATAATTTTTTTGTAAACAATGAATTTCATGGTAGAAATAAGATCTTTTTTTGTGGGAGGGGAGGGGAGGGGGTTATTTGTGAATTTATGGTAATGAAGTAGAATTTTCTACGCATAATAAACTTGAACTTAATATAGGGTGTGTTTTTATAAGCTGTTGGAAAACAGTGTTTTAAGTTTAAAATGAGCGTTTGTAAAAAAGTTTTGAGAAGTTGTGGTTGCAAAATAGAGTTTTGAGTTTTAAAAACGCTTTTTTAAGCTCTCAAAATGCCTAACCAAACGGACCCATACTACATAAGAAAATTAATTGCACCCACTGATTGAAACACTTGTCTCAGCTCCTGTTTGGGTAACAAACATACCCCATTTACCTAAATTTTCAAAACCTTCAGCATAAACTAGTTTCTTTTTAACACTTACTAATCACAGCTAACAATCCTTTAAACATCAAACGAAAGAATACATGTAATAATACAAAGAGAAGTCAACATTTTATAAGAGAACACCCCCCCCCCCCCCAAAAAAAAAAAAAAACCTATAAAATCCAACAGATATTATAGAGCAGAACAGAACACTACTCAGCTTAGACTCGAAAAAAAAAATCTGCATGCTTGATATTATTAAATAATAAACAGTATTTATCAGTACCTTCATGGGGGTGACATTATAAGTAGACACACCAGTTATTGGAGTTTTACTTTGGTTTTCAGCGGTGTAAAATGCAAGGGCACTTTCTCCAGGCTTGACTCTTACCTGCAGCAAAGATACAGAGATCACAACAGCTTAGTTTATGAAGAGCATGTTATACATTCTAGATTAGACTTTTTTTTTTTTTTTTTTTTTTTTGATAGGTAAGAAACGTGTATATTAAAAAAAAAAAAAAAAAAAAAAAGTCATGTGGTTTACACAAGAAGCCTTTTTATGCAACTTTGTTCTTTACATTAATATTTTTAAAATAATCAAATAATTAGTTGTTTACATATATATTACTCCTTTTTTTATTAATCTTGAACCAATGTTACTGCTTTGCAAATTCTTCTATTCCAGATCTATTTTATAAGGCCCATATGTGAAATACAATTAAATTAAAAAGTCATGCTGTTTTTTTTTTTGATAAATAACAGAATTGTATTAAAAGAGAAAAACCAGGTACACCGGGGGTGTACATGAAAAACAGTACATCAAACACTTAAATTACAAAGATCAAGCATTTCTAAAAAACTAAAACAAGGAAAAAGATTAAAGGACAAACTCCACTCCAGCAAGGTATGAAAAAGAAGAGATTTAAGATCCAAAATAGACCGTTCCTTCCCTTCAAAACATCTTGAGTTCTGTTCTTGCCAAATACACCATACGACACAATGAGGGATAGCCCTCCATAAATCAATGCTCCGGTGCCCACCAAATGAACCTTGCCAACTCGAAAATAAATCAGTAACACTATGCGGCATAACCCAAAGGAGACCAAAAACGGTCCACACCATAGACCATAACTCAGGCAATAGGACAATGAAGAAGGAGATGATTCACCGATTCCCCACCTTTTTTACACATATAGCACCAATCAATAACTGCAACACCCTTATACCATAAGTTCTCAAGAGTCAAAATCTTACGTAAAGCGGCGGTCCAAGAGAAGAAAGCAACCCTAGGAGGGATCTTTGGACGCCACACAAATTTCCAAGGGAAAGAAGTTACAGGAGTAGAGGAAAGGGAGAGATAGAACTCACTCACTTTAAAATACTTATTCCCTGCTAGTTTCCAACATAGTTTGTCCTGACCTTCACCATTAAAAGGCATAGAATTGGTAAGATCTAGAAAGGTGTAGAAGTGTTCCATTTCCCAATCTTGGGGAGCCCTAGAAAATTGAAGATCCCAGTGAAGCCTCTGATTAGGAAAGTGCATAACATCATCAATAGAAGACTCCTTATTACAACTAATGTTATAGAGTTCCGGAAATGCCTCCCGAAGAGTACAACCCCCACACCACACATGATGCCAAAATTTAATTCTATTACCAACACCAACCTCGAACTGAATGGATTTTGACAAGGTTGGCCAACCTTGTCTTATGGTTCTCCAAAGACTAACACCATAAGGAGTAGAGACTCCTTTTGTACACCAACCACCCCAATCATTCCCAAATTTAGTCTCAATGACCCACCTCCAGAGGTGAGTTGTCTCTCTTCCATATCTCCACAACCATTTCCCCAACAAAGCTTGATTGAAGATTCTCAAATTTCTAATGCCCAAACCGCCGGACTGCAAGGGAGTACAAACCTGGGCCCACTTAACAAGACAAAATTTATGGGACTCATCTATCCCACCCCATAAAAAATTCCTCTGAAGTCTCTCAATACAATTAGTAATATCCACATGTGGTTCTAAAAGTCTAGTTATATGTGTCCTAAGATTAAAAAGAATTTAATTGGGTTTTTATTTAACAACTTTTGGCAATTTTGTATTTAGGGGTAAAACCGTAATTTCTGCAACCCTAGCAAATACAGTTAGCTAAATATTTCCAATATTCTCCTAGTGGGTCCCTTGATCAATTCCCCCTCAAGCAGTTGTGGATATATAATAGATTGGCTGGGTGGAAGAAGTTGTATTTGTCAAAAGGTGGAAGACTGACATTACTTAAGAGTACGTTACCTAGTCTTCCTACTTACTATTTATCTCTTTTTACTATCCCTACGCATGTGGCTAATAAAATTGAGAAGTTGCAAAGGGATTTCTTGTGGGGGGATTCCAAGACACATTTGGTGGGGTGGGATAAGGTGTGTGCGCCTATGGCGAATGGTGGTTTGGGAGTAAGGAAATTAACTACTTTTAATATAGCCTTACTAGGAAAATGGTTATGGCGGTTTGGGGTTGAGGAGACATGGCTTTGGAGAAGGGTTGTAGCTTTGAAGTTTGGGGAAGAGTGGGGGGGGATGGTCTTCCAAGCTGGGTAAGGGTGTACATGGGTGTGGTTTGTGGAGAAGTATCCAGAAAGGTTGGGAGGTTTTTAGCAAAAATATTTGGTTTGAGGTAGGGGTGGGGGATAGAGTGAAGTTTTGGACAAATAAGTGGTGTGGGGATTTACCACTCCAACTAACCTTCCTGATTGTGTATGGGATTGCTACTACTAGAGAGGCATCTGTGGCCTTGTCTCTTGGACGGTTGGGGATAAAGGAACGGAGAAGTTGGAATGTTCATTTAATTTGGGAACCAAATGATTGGGAGATGGGTGTTATGAATGAATACCTTCGTACCTTGGGATCTAATTTACCTTCAATTGAAAAATGGAGACTGTATGAGATGGAAGTTGACAAAGAATGGGGATTTTGACATCCGCTCGTTTTATAATAAGTTACGAGGTCCCTTGCCCATTATCTTTCCTTGAAAAGGTATTTGGAGGGTTAAGGCTCCTCAGCGTGTTTCTTTCTTTGTTTGGACCGCAGCTTGGGATAAGATTCTTACAAGCGGCAATTTTCAGGGTAGAGGCCTTGATTTTGTGACTAGTGCATTATGTGTCGTTTTAATGGGGAGACGGTGGATCATTTGCTAATCCATTGTGAAAAAGTTTATCGGTTGTGGAGTTTGGTTTTTAAATCTTTTGGGATTTCATGGGTCTAGCCAAGATCGGTTGCAGATACTCTTTGGAATTTAGTTCCGTTGTGCCTAATGTGGTGTATTTGGAGGGAGCGAAATTGGCGGACTTTTGAGGACATGGACAAATCCGATGACCAGTTGCTTGCTTCTTTTAGTGTTTCTCTTTTTGAATGGTCTAGGGCTTGGGGACTCACCTCTAGTGATTCTCTCCCTTTGTTCCTTAGTTCTCTCCTTTGTAATTAGCTTTTTTTATCTGTTTGTTTCTTTTTCTGTAATCTTTGGTCTGCCTTATGCTTTTTTTTTGCATGAGGTAGCTTTTTGAATATACACCTTTCTTACTTATCAAAAAAATAATAATAGGGCAGCATATTAATCTTGATAGAACATCACCCATTTCACTTATATTAGTAGAATTTTGTAACAATTTAAGATATTCAATTGGTTAAAGGCTCTTAGTTAATAGATAACAAAGTGAAAAATATTAACCAAATGCTTTTTTCCTTTAAAAAAATTGTTGTATTTTTATTTATATACGCATTCCTATCCGCTATTCTAGTCCAAGTAAAAAGATAAATCATTTTGGTTCCTTTAATTCAACCCACCGAACTCTAAGTCATAACACCAACGTATGCAAAAATCAGTGAGGGCCCATCAATTTTGATGAGACACCACCCTAAACATAGTTCATATGTATACATACATACTATTTATGTATGTGTGTACAAATTCCTTCCATCCCTAACTAGTAGTCCATATTTCCTTTTGTGACTACCTCAAAATATTTTTATCCATTGCCAAAAAGGTATGAACAATTTTTCAAACTCCCTCAATCATCTATGTCAGTTGTACTTACTACTAATTAATAGAAATATGCTTGCTTCTTCACTCTTCAATCAAAAGTAAAGAATAATACTGGAAATTTCAAATATTGAGGTACGTGGAAAGTCTTTATTACTAGCTTTCTTAAAATGTGTGCATTTTTTAAATGGGCTAATATTTTTGTATAGAGGGAAGTGTGTGTGAGTGTGCATAAGTGTGCATGTGCATATTTATGTATGTATGTATGTGTATAGTGAAAGGAAGAACCTCTCTTTGTGTGGGAACAAACTTCCATTGCATTCCATCAGCCACATCAGCATTGAACTGCACCACAATCTCCCTGCATGGAAAACAACTCATAAGGCAAGAGCATTTATAGAAGACAAAAAGGAACTTCATTATAAATTTATAATCAAAATCCATTTGATGACACTTCCAAAAAAGAAAGGAATTTTCCAACTTTGATCTAGACGGTTGAAGTGTTGAACATAAACAGGTTATTCATAATCCCAAGTCTAGTCATCACAACGACAATCAATGGCTTTGATGGGTGTTTCAACTTGAGTGATTGTATGGTTAGAAGATGGGCCTAAATATTGGCTTGTATTATTTGAGGGAAGAGACACTTTATGGAGAGTCGAATTGTGATGAGGTATGATAGCTTATTGACTTCAGACAAGTCTCACATATGATGAAGAAGAAGAAATTCCAGCTTTGTCGCTTAGTAATGAGACAAGACATGCAAGGGCGGGGGCAAATTTGGAAAATTTTCAATGTTTTTCTCCAGGTTGATCATTTAAATTAATAAACACAAAGTTATGTTCCCCTCTCCACTTCCCTCATTTTTAGCATCATATTGTCTTGCAAAATAGTTACTCAGTATAAAGCATCCAAACAAAAGGAACAAATATGTGATTTCAAAACAGTACATTGAAAAGTAAGAAATTAAAATAACAAAAAGACAAGTTTTTTTTTTTAAGTAATGAAAATAATAAGAAAAGACTAGTACATGGCCAATGAGCTCTATTTCAAATGGCATCTCCTCTCCTTGTAATAACAAGGTGAGGGTGTGATTGTGAGTTCAAGTCCCATTAAGTGTGTGTGAGTGTATTACCAATAATAAAAATTAAAAAATAAAATAAAGAAGAGAAAGAACTAGTAGTCTAGTACTGACAACCACAATAAGCTCCTAATCAATTGTGAATACAGAAAGCTATGATCATTCACATTGGAAACATAAAAAAAGAATGAGCTTCATCTATGAAGTATAAATCACACCTTTTTTTTTAAGATACGAAACTTATATTGAAAACACAAACAAACCCAGGTACACTGTACACTGGGGAAGTTGAAAACACACCTTGAGGTAACAGTTCCATCTTTGGCATGCCGAGCTATCTTTTCTTCAACACTCTACAGATAGCAATATCTTGTTGTCACAGAGAAACAGAAGAGAGGAAATATGAAGGGAGAAAAAGATGACAAAAAAATCGAGGCCAATGAAATTTAAAGAGGGGGAGAGAGAGAGAGAGAGAAGAAATAAATTCAATCATACCTCACGACGCTGAGTAGTGCCTCCATACCCGGTAGCTTGGCAGAACCTTCTATACAGAGGAACAGCAGCATAAGTACTTCCCACCATTACAAAGACCAAACCCGTGAGGTATAAAAGCATCTTCCATGATTTTTGTTCTCTGGAAGCTTGAGAAGCATAGTGGCGCTGGATACCAAGCAAAGAACAAGACCTCCCAATATACTGAGAAGCAATAGGTGAAAACCGGCTACACTTGTAAAATGACCTTGTACTATATTCACTTCTTAACTTCAAACCCCATATATCATAATTGAAACCTCTATGATATCCAGCATTAGCTCCAATGAAATTATAACTTGACCTCCCTAACACATCAGGTATGTGCCTGAATCAAGAACAAATTAATCTACATGTAACAAATTCCCATAGACAACATTTGATTTAGCAGATAAAGAAAAATAAAAACATCACTATAACCTGTTTGTTTCAGAAAGAAAAAGGTACCTTGAATTTTTTTTCTAAATCAATTATTAAAGAGCAAAATATTTCAATTTAACTAAGAACAATCATAACCTAGCCTTAGTCTCAAAATTTTCAGGGTCGGCTATGGATTCTCAACAGATAGTCAAGGTCGGCAACATGTATCCTAGTCCTACCTCGCTTTACACTGCATCTCTGATGCAGCATGTTACTAGTAGAGGACACCCCAACATATAATAGAGTGAATAAATTTTTTGATGGTCGTCGACATATTGCAACCCTCCTCAATTTAACTCTGAACTTGGAGAAGAAAAATATATATAATGTGTCCTAAAATAGCTTCCGGAAGAGGTGTGATTTTCACAGTGAATTTAACGTATTCTAAGAAAATGTACAACCCAACTAAGCCGTAAGCCAATGTAATCTTCCAACGTTTTCCAATAAAACAAACAGAACCCAGAACCCAATAAAAGATTTTCAGTTCAAATATTAGTTTTACAACAACAAAAAAGAACTACCTGGATTCAGGATAAGAGTGTTGTAAATTGTTAAGGTAAGGCAAGAGACAGGTTCTTCTACAAAGTCTTGAAAATGACATGTTCAAAGGACATCCACTAGCATCTGAAAAAAGGAAAGGCAAAAACCCAAACATGAATGAGAAATCAAACACTATTATTTATCGTGCACACAACAGCTTTGTTGCTCTGAAGAAAAATCAAAACCCCATATGTATTCCTTTCTTCTCTTTTGTATTTTCCTAGAGAAATATGATAGAATCATTTCCTTTGTAACCAAACGAGTCGTTAAGAACCAAGAGCAACACAAGAGAAAATGCTATGCCTAGTTGTAAAACACCCGTGAATTGAATGACATTCACATCTATACAAACAGAATGAATTCAAATCCCAATCCACAGAGTTCACAAAGTTCCAGAAAAAAATACTATACTATTAAACCAACAGAGAGTAGGAAGATGAAAGTCAGGGAGACTCAAAGCCTCCATTTTTCATTTGATAGGCAAAGAACCGGAACCGAGAAAAAAACCGATTCAAGTGGAAGAAAGACAGCATTTTTGGAAAGCTTTGGAGAATTAGGAAGATGGAATTACCTTTGGAGATTTGCTGGGGAGTGCGGTCAGCTACGGATGATGGGCGAGAGTTGCAGAGAGAGAGCCCAAGCGAGAACAAGGAGGAGCCAAAATGAAAGAGTGAAAGAGAGTGTTTGTGATTTTTTTTTTTTTTTTTTAAATCCTCATGAGCAGAGGGGACACCGGTGAGCATAAGTGAAAAAACAAGTCCAAAGTTAGCTACCAACGTTACAACATTTTTCATTAAAAATATTAACAGTATTTTGAAAATCTAATAATTAAATTATGTATTTTTAATATTCATGCTAAAGAAATATTATTTATTATCCGATTCATAAATTTATTTTTATATATAATTTTAGATTATAAAAATTTAAAATTTAAACATTTTATTGATGACATAGTTATTCATTTTTAATATTTTACAAATTTTGCAAATATAGATAATATAAAAAGAAAATGTTATCCAATGGTAAATATGTCAAAATTCACATTGGCTGCAACTAAATTTGTAATCAAACTTTATTAAAAAAAATAAAACTGATAGGCCAAAAACCGTATTGACCTCTTGTGATAAATTAATTGATTAATTAGCCAAGTTTATTAATTAATCAAATTAACATGCAATTGTACGTGGCAGCACAAACAAATCATCAATTAACTAAAGTATGCAGCAAAAAATAAATTGACACTGTGATTTGCTTACGAATGGAGAAAACCTACACGGCAAAAACTTCATCAAGTGATTTTAAAGTCACCACTCCCGAGAATTCACTATTATCAAAACAAGTGGTTACAAGTAAAAAAATCTCAGTACCTTATACCAACCTACAGTTGAACTCTTATCCCAATACCTAATTGGACTTGTTTTATAGTGACAATCTCTCATTTTCAATACACAACTCCTAGTACGTGACTAACCAATTGCGCGGATCCCAGTACGCGACTTGATCACCAACTTGAGAAGGATGTTGGCTGCAAAATTCTTCAGTTCATCCAGACGATGAAGATCATGAAGTTGCTTGGTCACAAAACCCTACGGTATACAAACACAGCAGCTTCTTCAAGAACTAGGGCAAACTAGGTTTTTGATCACACTCTTCTTCACACTTGTGGAATTGTGCTCTTGTGCAACTTGTGTCTCCTTTTCAGCTCTTAAAATAATCTTTATATATGTTTAGGGTTGTGAGAAAAGAAAGCTCAAACATACACTCACGGATTGGATGAAAATCAACTTGAAAAATTGAACTTCATAAACCTCGACAAATACGCTATCTATTGAGCTAACTGTCGAGTCACGGGTTTCAGCAGCTTTTAAATCTCAATAAATGCTAGCTGTCGAGTTTTAAAATCCTACACTTCATTCATTGATTCTTAGACAGACTTGCATGATTTTAACACTTAAACTTGAAACCTTATTTCTTGAAGCATTAAACACATCCTAGATCTACCCAATTATAAGTAAAGTGCGTTTTGTCAAAGGATTAGTCAACTACATAAAATAGTGACATATGTTCATAACATTGAATCACATATGTCCTAACAATCTCCCCCTTTGGCAATTCGTGACAAAACCACAACAAACAAATGAGATATGAGAGAAGTCATAAATCACTCAACTCATACTCACTTGTTGAATACAATAAAATATATCCTAACACAAACTCTTGAAAAACTTTGCAAGAAGAGAGTTTATAACAAGTAGACTTTGACAACCTGTATTTCTAAAACACTTTAAACAAAACTTATCACGGCATCTTAGTGTGAAACAGAAATAATAGATTGCATACAATATATAAGAAACATGTGTATAAAGAAAGAAAAGAAACAACACATGGAGAGATAGGTGAAAGAACATACATCAAAATATATATAAAGCAAATATAAATACAATGTATGTCAAAATGGTCAAAAGACCAATATACAAGATATAATGTATTTGAAAGACAAAGAAAAGAAAAGATACAAGAATCCTCACTACATCCCTCAAAAAAGTATGAATACTCCCCCTAACAAAATATCCTATGCTAACCCTCCCCCTATGAGTATGACTACTCTCATATCCAAAACTACTCTCCCTTTTTGTCACGAGTGACAAAAGGTAAGTATCAAGTAGACATGTTGTCATTGCTGGGTAAGCTAACATCCTCATCATCATTGTCGGAGTCGGAGTCGTCGGAGGCCTCGGTAGGAGGAGAGGAAGACTCTACGAAGCCACCAAGGTGAGCTTGCCGTCTGGTAATACAGCCGACACGGGTGTTCACCTGACACAACTCATCAGTGAGAATGTCAAGGTGAGCATCCATGCGCTGAAGCTGCACCATGATTACATCAAGAGTCACACCACCCGCAGAAGAAGAGGGAGCGGAGGTGGATGGAGCTGAAGAAATGGGAGGAGCTGCCGTATTAGATCGCCTCAAAAGTAGCTGCGCCTCGCTCTGTTTAACAGTAGCGGCGTCTATGGCACACATAACATGGAAGTGGTCGAAAACGAGAAAGGGAACAGAAAAATGGCATAGAATCCTCATAATAGCCGAAGAAAAGATGAGCTTATCACGGGTCGCTGTATCCCTATATACATCTATGATGAAAGAATAAAATGAGAGGGAAAATCTATAGTGAGATGATCGAGCACGAGGCTCGGTAATAGAGTTATAATGAGATAAAGGGTGTAAAACAAAAGTCATAACCATGTTAAGAAAACGAGGACCTTTAGCAAAGGTCGAACAAGGAGTGAACTAACGCTCACCCCAATCAGAGGGACGCTCACAAAAAGCTGACATAAGCTCGTCTTTGGACACAGTCCTCAGACGCTCACAACCGGGGTAGTCAGGATGCTCTACCCTCGAGACGCGGAGCACGTCGAATACAATATCCGATGTGACCACAATGCGCATACCTCAAACGCGAGTAACAAAAAGAGGTACTAAATAATCAACTCCATGCATGTTGAAGTAAAACTCCTGGATAAGCACGGATGGACAAGTGACTGGGACGTCACACAGTGACCCTCAACCCCTACTGTTAATGATAGTGGGTAAGTCAGTGTCGGAGAAGTCCGACAAAATGACTTGGCATTTCGAATGAATGCCTCGTCAAGAAAAGTTCTTCGAGAAGTCCTTACGGGCCTTCTCATCACGGAACCGAACAGAAGAAGGAGTAGGATTAGAGTAAATGGATGCCTCGGAATGAATAGGGTTCCGAGATGGAGCAGATTTTTGTTTAGATGCCATAGAGCAACTAACCAAAAGAAGGAGAGAGAGAGAGAGAGAAAGAGAGACAAGCAGAAAAGCACCAACACAATCAGTATATCAAAATATAAAGAATTGAAGGTACATATGTATGAAAATGCATGAGCATATGATATGCAATAGTAAAGACATCATGGGCTTAGCCCAATCCGATCCTACCAGCACACAATCATTTCAACAATGCAAACACGCATCTAAAATGCATGAAGCAGTGTTATAATGCACATGTGATGCAATGCATGATAATTTAAAGCCATTTATGCAAAACCCATCCCAAAAATTTCACAAAAACTTCATCAATTTTGAAAAACCCCAAAAAAATTTCAAAAACCCAAAAAGTTAGGTCAAAAGATGTGAAATGCATGATTAATGAGTGAGAAAGCATCATACCAGAGAAGTAAGAAGATCTTGAGACCGAAAACTGAGTGGGAATGAGGTTTGGAGAGAGTGAGAGAGGTTTTGGGAGATGAAAAGCCAGATTCTGTCGAGAGAGATCAGGGAGAAATGAACCTGGTATCGTGAGGATCCTATTTATAGGAATCTCATAATTCTCGACAAATCGAAAGGTGTCGAGAGGTGTCAAGATTTAAAGGCATGAATAGATACAGCTATCGAATAGCTGTCCAGAGGTGTCCACAGCAAAAACAAGCTCAATGGATCGAGGAGCTATTGAGAAGCTGTCGAGATTGCGATAAAAAGAAGCTGAAGAGCTCGATAGATAAGCCAGGTGTCGAGAGGTGTCGAGGAGCTGTCTAGATTGCTTAAAAATATTTTTTCAAGAAGAGAAAAACACAGACATGAATGCAATCAAATATGCAACTCAACCAAGGATCCAAACCACATTTTAATCTCTCAAAAACATATCTCAATCAAGAAAAATGTAAGCACATAGATCCTAAAACACACACACACACACTAAACAAGTCTAACCAATTTTATATTTCAAAAATAAGTTAAGACAGTTTAGTGAGCATACATTAACACATGTATTCCTTGTGATGGCCAAATCACATTGTACCTGCACATGTATCAAAAGTAGCAAAGAATATTGTGTGTTGTGTGTGAAAAATATTGCAAGATTGCACAAGTGTCTACATGTTATGACGATTTGAGATATGAGAAAATAACTTTAACTCACACTTAATCATAACTGTTTGATGAGGACTATCACCTTCGAGATACATCCTATAACTCATACATCTCCTAGAATACACGCTTGCAATCATATATAAAGCATTTTGATCTTTTTGCTTTTATTTTTTCTTTGCATATTTTTTTTTAAGCAGACCATGCATAGGCATATAAGAGAAAAAAGAAATATCCAATGATATTAAGCATTTGACATTGCACTTTTGATATGCCGAAGCATACGGATGTCATTTCATGATTGGCGGGCAACAGTGGTGAGATGGTTATTTATGTCTTTCTCTTAGAATTCTCTAGTCCTTCCCGTAAAAAAAAATGATACGAGTGTTAAGTACAAAAGATTACTTAATCTTACTCATCACAAACACGAGCTACAAAGCTCACTTACTTAGTTGTGCACAGAGATGCTCATCTAAGCTACAAGAGATACAAAGTTTAGAAAACTTTGTTTCAATGGCCATCCAAGGTACATAAATACCAATGTACACAAACACACACTGTTTTTGTATTTTTCAATTTTTTTTATATGAAAAACAAAATAAAACAAAACTGAAAACTAACCAAACAAAAACATGTTAAGCAAAACAAAGTAATGCATAAAACTAAACTGACTCAAAACAATAAAGTACTACACACAAGTAATGCAAAAACAAAAACAAGAAGGGGTGAGAGAGAAAAAGTGACATAATCACTTGGAGCCATTTTCCTTCCACACCTTGGAAGAACCTTTTCGTTTAGAGAACCCTTGATCTGGCAGTGAGGAGGAAGAGTTAAAACCGTTCAAGTTTGAAAGGAACATGAGGGCTTTGAGAAGATCTCCAAGAGGAGCAAAAGAGGATGGAAGCTGATTCTGATCTCCCGATGCGATCATGCTGTTGCTTTTTTGAGTGGCTAACCACTTATAGCAATTAGGTTGAGTATGTCCAGCTGTGCCACAGTGATGACAGAAATGCTGTTTTTTCTGTTCTGCCTTTTGAGAGTTTCCCTTCTTAGCCCTAGGGTTTTTAATCTCTTTCTTATCAATTTTAGGGGGTGCTCCTAAGATAGATTTACTCTTGTCTATGTTCTCACTAGCTAATTCATTTTTAACATCATTGTTTTCAGTTTCAATATTATTAGCAGAAGGAACAAAAACAGTAGCACTAGTAGAAGCAATAATAGGAGAAGAGAAATCATACCCTAAACCGGTTCGATCGGAAGCAGATTTCTGAAGACTGAGCATCTCATTGAGCTTAGGGCTTGAAGTCCTTTCCAGCTGAGCTCTGACTTGGAGAAGTTCCGCCTCAAGCTTCTTAGTCTTCTCACCCAAGAAATTGTTCTCAAATCTCAGTGCTCCAATGGTCTGATTTGCTTCATCAAACTTTGTAGAGATTTCTTCCCGCTCAAGCTCCACATCACTAAGCTTCTTGGTGGCCAACCTATACAACTTCTCATGCTTTTTTGAGACCTTGTATAATTTTGCATAGGCTGTGTGGATGTCATCTTGTTCATCCATCTTTTCAAACGTAAACTCCACCAATTCTTCTTCTTCATCCAGATCTTCAACAATTCCTTTAGTAGGATTTACGGTGGCAGTGAAGGCATTTAGGATTCCATCATTCTCATTATCAGAATCATCCTCAGGCTTAGTGTCACTCAACGTAGCAGTAAGTGCCTTGCTTTTCCCAATGGTCTTGAGATACGTAGGGCACTTTTGTTTCATATGACCAAAACCTTGACACCCAAAGCACTTTGGTCCTGAGGGAACAGTGTACTGACCACCATCCCTAGCATCATTCTTCCCTTTGTCTTGGTTCTTAGATTGAGAAGAACTCGACTGTCTACAGTTCTTGTCGAAGCCCTTTGCATTGGCATTCTTCATGAACTTCTTGAATTGCCTGGTGATGTAGGACTTCATCTTAGAATCTTCATCATTAGAAGACTCATCAGTATCACTGCTCTTGGCTTTCAAAGTTATGCTCTTGCTCTTGCTTGATTTCCCTATCCTCATCAAACCCAACTCATAGGTCCACAAATTTCTAACCAGCTCAGTCAAAGGAATTTTGTTGATGTCCTTTGATTCCTCAATGGCAGTGATCTTGGCATGGAATCTCTCGGGTAGAGATCTAAGCACCTTTCTCACAATCTTGGGTTCAGGAATGGTTTCTCCAAGATTAAATGTTGAGTTCACTATGTCCTTGAGTTTGGCATAGAACTCATCAAACGACTCATCCTCCTCCATCTTGATCTTTTCAAAGCTTGTAATGAGCATCTGAAGTTTTGAATCCTTGACAGCCTTGGTTACTTCATAGGTTGTCTAGAGAATGGTCCATGCTTCCTTAGCAGTTTCAGTAGAGGATATCTTCTTAAACTCCTCATTCGTGACTGCACTGAATAGAGCATTCAATGTCCTGCTGTTGAAGTTTGCCGCCTTGATCTTAGCATCATCCCAGTCGGCCGGCAGTTCTATAGGCTTGGTCCAGCCTATCTCCACAGCTTGCCACACTTTCTCATCTAAAGACTACAAGAAAGCTCTCATGTGTACTTTCCAGTATGCATAGTTAGCGTCATCAAATAAAAGAGGTATAATAAGAAACTGTCCTCTATCCATGACAATCAGGGGTCAATGGATCACATAGCAAAGATTAAAACCTAATCAAAGTGTGCCTGCTCTGATACCACTTGATAGGCCAAAAAACGTATTGACCCCTTATGATGAATTAATTGATTAATTAGCCAAGTTTATTAATTAATCAAATTAACATGAAATTGTATGTGGCAGAACAAACAAATCACCAATTAAGTAAAGTATGCAGCGGAAAATAAATTAACACGGTAATTTGCTTACGAATGGGGAAAACCTACACGGCAAAAACCCCACCGGGTGATTTTAAGATCACCACTCCCGAGAATCCACTATTATCAAAACAAGCGGTTATAAGTAAAAGAATCTCAGTACCTTATACCAATCTACAGTTAAACTCTTACCCCAATACCCTATTGGACTTGTTCTGCAGTGACAATCTCTCATTTTCAATACACAGCTCCTAGTACGTGACTAACCAATTGTGTGGATCCCAGTAAGCGACTTGATCACCAACTTGAGAAGGATGTTGGTTGCAAAGTTCTTCAGTTCATCCAGACGATGAAGATCATGAAGTTGCTTGGTCACAAAACCCTACGATGTACAAACACAGCAGCTTCTTCAAGAACTAGGGCAAACTAGGTTCCCGGTCACACTCTTCTTCACACTTGTGGAATTATGCTTTTGTGCAACTTGTGTCTCATTTTTCAGCCCTTAAAATAATCCTTATATATGTTTAGGGTTGTGAGAAAAGAAAGCCCAAACATACACTCACGGATTGGATGAAAATCAACTTGAAAAAATGAACTTCATAAACCTCAACAGATACCCTATCTATCGAGCTAGTTGTCGAGCCACAGGCTTCAGCAGCTTTTAAACCTCAATAGATGCTAGCTGTCGAGTTAGCTGTCAAGCTTTAAAATCCTGCACTTCATTCCTTGATTCTTGGACAGACTTGCATGGCTTTAATACTTGAACTTGAAACCTTGTTTCTTGAAGCATTAAACACATCCTAGATCTACCCAATTACAAGTAAAGTGTGTTTTGTCAAAGGATTAACCAACTACATAAAATAGTGACATATATTCCTAACATTGAATCACATATGTCCTAACAAAAAAAAAAAAAAAAACAAAAAAAAAATTTGAAATGAAATTAATTGAAATTTTTTTTTTAAGTATACCCTTATGTGGGTGAATTCAAAAAAACTAATTTCAGGAAAATAACTTTTTTATGCAACTAGTTCCTTGAAAATATGAGAGGTGGTCCAAAAATGGCAATGTCAATGCCAACGTGGACATTTTATATATGTGTGTGTGTGTGTGTGTGTGTGGAGTTCAAAAACACAGAAACTAGGCTCCATTGGGTAACGGTATTTAAACAATGAAAACTGTTATTTAAACACCACAACACGTATTTCCATACATTTTTTCACTCACACGTATTTCTACAAAATTTAAACAATATTACTAGAAATCTCTTACCAAACAACGTTACTAGTCTCTTGTTTAAGATCAACACAACTAATTTCTTAAGAATGGGAGGTAGAAATCCACAATGGGAAGATTAAAAAAATAGTTGGAGACAAAAATCGCTAAATTAAAACTTTATATGAGTGGAAAAACGTTCTTCAGAGATACATACAAGAATTCTAAAGGAAAAGTACAAGTGAAGACTCTTCTCACTTTCTCTCTCTTGTTCTTCCCTTAATTTTTTTGGATCTCCTTTCTTGTTGTTCTTCTCTTCCTTTTATAGTCATCGTCCTTCTCTTCCAGTTGTTTTGCTCTTAGTTGGATTTAGGGGATACTTGTCCCATCAACACATTTTCTTGTCATTTCTTGATCATGAAGATAAACTTTTAGGGGTGTTTCCACTGTTTAGACCAATCATTTAGCATTCAATGTGGCTAACATTAGGTGAGGAGAGTACATTAATGCGGAGGTGACTGTTACATTAGGCTGTGCATTCTCTTTGACGTGTTTCCCAGGAAAGTAGGTGAAAAAGGGTGTCATTGGCTAAGCAAGTGACCGCTTCTCAATTGGGCTATGTTTCCTCAGGAAGATGGGTTTCTCTAATTCCCTTAGTAACGGGCCCAAATGATCTTTTCTCAATGGGAGGCTCGTTCATCCCTTGTCAGCCCCTAAGCTAGGCCCATTTTGCGGATAGGGTTTCTCGGGACTTTCTCTTAGGTCCACTACCCCACAATATATATATATATATATAGAGAGTTGGATTCAAGTTACACCCAGTATAACTTTAAGTGATGTTACACCAGTCAATATTTTTTAATTAGATGCGAATATTGACAAATCCACCGTTAGATTACATTATCTTCATATATTCTCCATGCTTACAAAATTTTAAGGTGATCAAAGATTAATAGTCATGTCATCAATCAATTGTTAAAATTCAAGTTTTTGTAGTTTAAAATAATGCATAAAAGATGAGTTTATGGATCAAATGGTAAATAATATCTGATTGATATGAAAATTGCCATGCATGTTAAGAACATATAGAACATGTAATTTAACGGTTAGATTTTCAAAAGATTAATTCAATAACAAGTTATTGAGTGGTGTAACATTGCTTAGATTACACTAGGTGCAATTTGAACATAACTCATATATATATAGATCTTATATATATATATATTAGATCTTGTTGAGATTCATCTAAGACATTTCTTTTCACCTTATTTTACTAATGAGAAATGCTAGATCTATAAAAAAATTTCACAATATTTTTATAACTAATTATAGGTGGTAGATTATTACTAGTGATTACAAAAGTTATGTCAATTGTGGGTCCAAATTATAACGAGTAAAAGTGACGCGGATGAATTGAGAGTGATCTTAAGTAGACAACCAAATCTACTTAAAATCCCTCTTTATTTATTTTCATTTCTAAATTTCTTACTTTTGGCATTGGGCTTAGTTTCAATCCTTGAAACCCTATCCACTTGTCTCTATTTCTTTCTCCCTACCACCACCCTTGACTTACCAATCCAACCTAACTCAGTCGTGCCATGTTCATCCCTGAGCATCATAACCCAGGTTCATTTTTTGTGTGATTTGCCAATGATTTAAGCTATGAATAAATGCCTACCCTTGATATTTTTCCATCTTTGTTGTTCAATTTTGTTATTATGGCTAGTAATACATCGAATAAAAACGAAAAATCATTAATTAGCATTGCATTTCACTAATCTTATTCACAAATCAATTTGATAGCCATTAAACATAGAGGGTAGATAGTAAAAGCATGAATTAGAGTAAAAAACTAATTACATGGAAATCAAATTTAGTTACTTAGGCAAAACACAAAATTTTATGAATGATTTCAATTTTTTCATTTGCTCCAAATATGTCATGAATAGCATAAATGAATAGGGGGGATTGACAAGTTTCAAATTGAAACAATTTCATAAGTTTGAAACTTTAATTAAAAAAATTAAAAACTTAGAGCCTAATATCAACCATGATATAGGGATGGACAAGTTTCAAATTAAAACAATTTCATAAGTTTGAAATTTTAATTGACAAAATTAAAAACTTGAAGCCTAATATGAACCATGATATATATATATATATATATATATAGTTTCCCAAAAAATATTTAGAATTATATTTTTCCAAGATTTATACTAATTTTGTATACAATTCAATGGTAATAAATAATGGAGGAGGGTAAATTTGAACCTTTTTTTTTTTTTTTTTTGTGAAACCAGACCCAAAGGTCATTTATTAATGAAAACTAACTTATAACTCCATGCATATGCATGGATACACTTAAAAATATACAATAAGATGCATAATATAATTCTTTTTTTTTTTTAGAACAAAACAAGCCATCATATATTCATTGAAATTGAATCCTGGTACATAGCTTCCAAAGCAACTGGAGATGCATCTTCCATCCAGTACATATCCTCATTTAAGTTACTAGCAAATCTAGCTAAGACATGGGCTACCCTATTACAATCTCTTTTAACCCAAATGATTGATACCGTCCTTAGTCCACGTATGAGGCATTGAATATCAGCAACCACATTCCTAACAACTGACAGGTTCGAACTTGAAGAAGAAAGTTCTTTCATAACATTAATGCTATCACCTTCAATTATTAGCTCAGTGAAACCTGCATCAACAGCAAACTCCATGGCTTTTCTACATGCTAATGTTTTTGCTTCTTCACTACCCAAGACTGATGGCCCTATAATAGAAAGTGCAACCATTACTTCTCCATGCTCATTCCGTATCACAGCCCCAAATCCCAACCTTCCTCTCTCTTTGAATATGGCAGCATACCAGCATCAATTCATTTTGAAGAAAGGATGAGGTGGTGGACGCCACACATTTCCTCCAGTTTCCCTCGGTGTGATAGCAAGTTGCTTTTACGCCTGTGCACTCTCCTCCAGCCATTCCTCAGCCATTGTATTCAGCCATCTAGGATCCTTGAGCTTCCCCCCATACAACACACAATTCCTTTGATTCCATAACATCCAAGCTTGCACTAAGAATAACTCCATCTCCTCTGGTTCCAACCTATGCATTAAATAGTCAAATAGTTGTAACATATCTTGCTGTCCAAGTGGGCATTTCTGCAAGTTAGTCTGACTTCTAGCCCACACGTCCTGTGCAGCAGGGCAATCCCATAGCACGTGCACCTCATTCTCTGGGCTTTGCAAGCATATCAGGCAAACAGTTTCTTCAATAATATTACGTTTTGCTAAATTGAGGCGGGTTGGCAAGATTCCATGGCAAGCTCTCCATCCGAAGATTTTGATCTTGTTAGGAACTTTCATCTTCCATAGCGCCTCCACACCTTCTGCTCATCATTCCCCCTCAAACGCTCTGCCCAATTCTCACTCCTCATGACTTGCCGTGCCACATAATATCCAGACTTCACAAAATATCTCCCATTCCTATTATGCAACCAAATTATTGAATCAACCACTCGCCTTCGACTTAAGGGAATTCAACAAATGGCCTCCGCATCCTCACTACGAAAAGTTTTCATGATGAGATCTTGCTTCCAACAGTTTATACCCGGTTCAATCAAGTCTGCCACAAACCACTCTCCTACATCTACATTAGCCGAATATAGAACCCTGTTTGTAGGGTGTTGAGGAATCCATTTATCAACTAGAATTTTTATTGATGCCCCATCACCAACTTTCCAGCAGCAACCCGCCTTTAGAATAGGTAGGGCAACCATAATACTTCTCCAAACATAGGAGCAATTAGGTGATTCAATAGCATCTAAAAAATGAGATCGAGGAAAGTACCGAGCTAAAAAACATTTGTACAAAAGTGAGTCCTTTTGTTGCAGCAACCTCCATCCTTGCTTGGCTAGCATAGCCAAATTGAAAGTTCTTAAGTCACGGAATCCCATCCCACCTTCCTTCTTTGCAATAGTCAGCTTCTCGCAGCTTCTCCAATGAATCTTCCTTTCATTCCCCACCTGTCCCCACCAAAATCTTGTGCACATAGAATTCAACTTATCACATAATTTTATTGGTAATTGGAATACTCCTATAGTATAAGTGAGAATAGATTAGGCCACCGCTTTAATGAGTACTTCCTTGCTTGCCCTTGAAAGCAACATTCCTTTCCAACCTTGTAGTTTTTTCCATACTCGATCCTTTAAGAAAGAGAAAGTTTGGTACTTGGCACGCCCAATGAGAGTAGGCAGCCCCAAATATGACTCAAATCTCTCCACCTCTTTAACGCCCAACGTCTCCATAATCTCTACCTTTCTGTCACTCTGAGTATTATTGCTGAAGTACACTGATGATTTCTCCAAATTTATACTCTGACCTGAAGCCTTTGCATAAACTTGAAGAATATCAGCAATTACCTCAGCTTCATTACGGGTTACCCGACAAAATAGTAGAGAATCATCTGCAAATAACAGGTTAGAAATTATTGGTGCTCGTCTACAAATTGATACTCCATGGATATGCCCTTCCAATTGTGCCTTTTCCAATAAGGAAGTAAAGCCCTCTACACACAAAAGAAACAGATATGGTGAAAGAAGATCTCTTTGACGGATTCCTCTAGATGGATGAATATTACCAAAAGGCTTTCCATTAATAAGTACAAAAAATGTAGATGTAGTTACACATCCCATCACCCTTTTAATCTACCCTTCCAGAAAACCCATCCTTTGCATAATGCCCTGTAGAAAGACCACTCAACTCTATCATAGGCTTTGCTAATATCCAGTTTCAATGCTATCGACCCCTTCTTGCCCTTTTTCCTGCTATGCATGGCATGTAGAGTTTCATAAGCCACCAGAACATTGTCTGTGATGAGACGGCCAGGTACAAATGCACTCTGAGTAGAAGAGATTCTATGGGGAAGAACCTGTTTCAGTCTATTTGCCAGCACTTTAGAAATAATTTTATACATAACATTACATAAGCTGATAGGTCTGAAATTAGTCATTTTCTCAGGGTTTTTCACTTTAGGGATGAGAACAATATTGGTGTGATTAATTTCAGGAAACATAACACCAGAATTCAAATAATCCAAAACTGCAGTTATTACACTATCACCCATTACATGCCAAAATTTTTGGTAAAAAAGAGCATTCATACCATCAGGTCCAGGAGCTTTAGTCGGTCCCATTTGGAACAACGCCACTCTGATCTCATCAGCATTAAATTCACTGGATAAAATATTTTGCATATCAGGGGTTACCTTGCAAGGCACTGCATCAAGACACTCATCCATCTGTTCACACGATCCTGCACTAAATAAATTCTGAAAATAATCTGAAGCCACCACTGCTACATCCTCCACATCTTCCACCCATTGGTTCTGTACATTTTTAATCCCTTGAATATGATTTCGCCTCTTTCGCTGAGATGCTTTGGAGTGGAAAAATTTTGTGTTCTTATCCCTATATTTTAACCAAGAAATCTTGGATCTCTATGCCCAATAAATCTCTTGTTTGAGTAGAAGCTCATCCAACCGCTTACTCACTTCCAAAAATCCTTCCCTATTCTCTGTTGTAATCTCTGCTTCATTCAACGTCTCAATCATTTTCTGCATTTGTTTGATCTCTTCATTGTCCAGGTTGGACCTACCTGATCCCTAAGCAAATAAATCAGCCCCACAAGTCTCTATTTTTTCCTTTATTGAGCTCAAACCAGCAGCTCCATGACCAACCCGATCCCAGGCAGCCCTTATCAAAGCTTCACAATCGTCCAACATGAACCAGGACTCTTCAAACTTGGACTTCCTATCCTTCCTAAATTTGTTCAGGCTGAAACTCTTGGTTTGGAGTATAATAGGCAAGTGGTCCGAGGCATGAGATGAGAGATGTGTGACTGAGCTTAGCTGAAATTTCTCCCTCCATTCCTTTGTAGCCACTGCCCTATCAAGCCTCACCTTAGTATTTGCATCCCCAAGCCGCCTGCTATTCCATGTAAAGGGATAACCTCTAAACCCCAAGTCTTCTAACTGGCACAAATCCAATGCTTCCTTGAATGCAGCAACCTGTCCATGTTGTGGTGGACGCTTACTAAGTTTCTCAGATGAGCTAAGGAATGCATTAAAATCACCTATGCAAAGCCACGGGCCATCAATGAATGATTTCAAGTGAGCTAAATGCTGCCAAGACTTCTCCTTCTAATTTGCTTCAAGCCAACCATAAAAACATGTCAAATACCACTCAAAACCATCATCGTCCTTCACTTTAGCTAATATGTGATTAGCCGTGAAACTTATAACCTCCAACTTTACATCATTCTTCCAAATCAAAGACAATCCTCCTCCTGAATCTGGGTACTTCACAATGATTCGGTTTGGGAAAGGTAGGTTGTCATACAGTTGTACAAAGCCCTCCTTGTCCAACAGAGTTTCCATTAGAAAGCACATCGTGGGAGCTTGTTCCCTCACAATTCTGTGAAGGTCACGACCTGTCCAAGGGTTCCCAAGCCCTTGGCAGTTCTAATTTAAGAGCCTCATTGCTCCCGGCAAAGGTGGAACACCACCCCGGCCGATATATCATTCTCCCTTGCATTGCTCTCATTAAACCAGCCACGCTTCACAGCTTGTTCTTCCTGACCAAGGCTGATATCCGTTTCAGTCCCCTAGATATGAGCCTCTTTTCCCAAGTGTTGGTAAATTGAAGGCCTTAGTAATTCCACTCAGCCCAAATTCCATCCGATTAAGCCTTGTCCATTTGCCTTGAGTTTGTGATGAAGAAGGCCCAACACCTTCAGAGGCCCAACAAACCACTGGCTGCACGGGACTACTCTCCTTATTCAAATTTAAATTATCCCTAAACACTGCCGCAATAACCTTATCAACTCCTTGTCCTACGTTAGAATTATCCTCAATGCATATGATATCAACTCCATTAAAATCAGTATCAATCCCTTTATTTTCGTGCTGCTGAGATTCAAGAACAATCCCGTAATTCACGGGATTTCCCTCATCATGACAGTTGTTCACATGTTCAGTAGTCTCCCTCTACACCATCGATAACTCTACCACCACCCCTGTGTGTTTTGATTTTTGCCCTAGAACATCCTCCGCATCAGCATCAAAACCTCTTTTCGGGTTCGAACTCCGTTTAAGGGGGGACTTAGCATGACCACCCTCTGACTTCAACCATTCTCCATACTGGTAATCCACCCCATCTCCATTATTCTTCCTTGCAAAGTGTAATGCACAATGGTGCAAATCATGACCAAGTAGTCCATACTAGTGACAAAACATGGGCAGTCTCTCATATTTAAAGGTCACCCATGAGCGTACTCCATCCGATCCTGCTATAAAACCACCTCGTCGTAACAGTTTCTCAAGTGGTAGGGCAACTCTGACACGCATAAAGAAATTCTGATAATCTTGTTTGCGTCTTCTTTCCACATCCTCCACCACCCTTAATTTATTTCCCACCTCTCGTGCAACCTGAGGGGAGGCCATATCAAATGGAGCCCCCCAAATTTGAACCCATAGTGACGAATAAGTCCACTTTATATTGCCCACGTTCATCCCTTTCTTCCAACGTTGAAGCATAAGAAGTAGATTATCAAACGTCCATGGGCCACCCGTAATTAATTGAATATTCACGAATTTTGCACTAATGCTTAGTTTAGTTTAGTTTTTTTTTTTTTTTTGTTTGTACTTCTCTAGTGCCTAAGTTCCACTAATTAAAGATAAATTTAATACATCTGTTCTTATTATTATTATTGGCATAATTTGTCAAGTTACACTTAGTGTGGCTTTAAGTAATGTTACAACAGTTAAAATGTTTTTTTTTTTTAAATGTGAATTTCACTAAATCTACTGTTGAATTACATGTTTACTGTATAACCTCCATGCCTTTAAAATTTTAAAATGATCAGAGATCAATAGCTCGTTAATCTATTAACTGTTCAAAATTTAAGTCCAAATTTTTATATTAAAATTATGCATTAAAAAGGAGTTTATGGGCCGAATAGTAAATAACATCAGATTAGTATGAAATTTGACACGCGTATTAAGAATATAGAAAAGAAAATGTAATTAAATAGTGTGTACGTTGGGTTAAAAAATGTAATTCATCAGTCAAAATTTTTACACAAATTTGATTAATATATTTTGGGTAGTACGCATGCAGTTTGGGTTAAAAGATTTATATACTATAATAAAAGGATCAAAACACTTATAATATATTTATTAAAATGTTTCTATTTTTCTCTTTTTGAGGTGTATTTGTCCTGTGAGATTTTTTTTTTTTTTTAACTGATAAGATACTGTGAGTTATATATAGTATATACACAAAATCATGGATTTTGTAAATGAGAAGTTGAAAACTATTTTGCGTTTGGTTAATAGGAAAAGTAGCAACAACCATGGAAGTTGTATTCAAAATCCTTGATCTTTATACCAAAAGACCCCTTCAGGTCTATTATTATTATTAATAAATTTATTATTTTCAAGAACATCTTTGGGAAAAATGACCAACATCAAGGAAGTATAACTTATCGTGATCTTAATGAAAGTTTTCTAGCATTGATGGCATTAATAGAACGGATTTTGATGTATTAAACTAATGCATCAATGACACTTAAATAGGTTTCAATTTTTATGTCTTTGGTAAGTACTATAAATCCACATACTCTTGCTTCCATTAGCCTCAAGAGTCCTCCAATACCATTGATAAACCAGTAGTCACACGTACTACAAGTTTATCCTTTTTGATAACTACCATGGCATATAAATCACAAAGGATTGCTCTCATGTTAATATATGCGTGTTTGGCAGTGTTGGTTCCTACAGGGCTAGCTCAGTTGCCACAAACACCTGGATTGCCTCAAATTCCAGGATTGTCACAAATACCAGGATTGTTGCCACAAATAACTAGATTGTTCCCAAACCTTGGAGCTAGGGGACTTTCAGGGGCAAATGGGCAATGCTTGTCATCTCTTGTAGACATACCAGGGTGTCTTACTCAGGTTTTTGGTTCACTTGTCAATGGCCAATTCAGCATTATAGGTTCCTCTTGTTGCAAAGCCATCTCGGAGATTGAGGGAAATTGCTTGTCTAATTTGTTCCCCTCTAATCCCATCTTTGCTCCTTTGCTCAATAACTCTTGTGGTCAACCATCTAAAGGAAACGGACAGGTCTCCAGAATCACCGCGAGTAAGGCCGCTTTACCAGGGATTTTATCAGGGAATCAAGACATACAGGAATGCTGGTCATCTCTTTCAGGTGTACCAGGGTGTCTTACAGACGTTATGAATTCACTCTTTAATGGCAGAGTTAACTTCTTTGGCCCTACTTGTTGTAAAGCCATCACTTTGGTCAATGACCAGTGCTTGCCTAAATTGTTCCCCTTTAACCCAGCTTTTCATTCAACACTTAAAAACGTTTGTTTAACTGGCTCTGGAGTTGGAGGACCTGCACCTTCACCTCTAGGAGCAGATCAGATCACTGTGAGCAAGCTCTATTTGCCAAGGAAATTACCTTTCCTAGGACTATCATACGGGAATTGGGAAAAAGACGTTGCAAAATGCTGGTCATCACTTTCAAGCATTAATCGGTGTGTTGATGAGATTTATGGAACACTTTCGAGGGGTGAATTTAGTTTGGTCGGTCATGCTTGCTGCAAATCCATCACTGTTATTAGTCACAAGTGTTGGCCCAAGATGTTCCCACTCAACCCATTGTTCCTTCCATTGCTCAGGAGTAAATGTGCACGCAATGCTTCTAGGGCTGCAGCAAAACCTTAGAGAATTTAATCATGCCTATGAATTCAGACAAGCTCACCATTGGCGACTACAATATTAATAATGCATTGGCTAGTGATTGTAGTAAAATCTTGTCTTTTCTTTTCTTTTTTTTAGAGTTTAATTGAGACCAATGTTTCCTAGTGTGTTGTTTTTAGAATTTTCAATTCATCAATAAAATTCTTGTTAGCATTTAAGCCATTGCGTGCACGTCGTTCTTGGAATGAATTTAGTTCAAGTTGCATTTATTTAAGTGATTTACTCTCTTTTATAATATGTTATGCAAAAAGGCATTGTAGCTTAAAATATATGCTTAAAATATCGTGATAAGTTCATTTTTTTGGAATTTACATTTTCATTCTAATTTATGCTACAATTTTGGGGTCATCTAGTCATAGAAAAAGAAAAATGGTGACATGGAAATAGCATATTTAAATTAAGACAACACCACAATATTTCATTTCAATAAAAAAATTTGAAATGATCTTGAGAAAAGTATTGGTAACCTTGGTTTCCTCTTGATTTTCAACTGTTGAATTACTGAAAGTTAAATACAACTAAAGAAAAGTGAACAAACAAATAACGTATGGTTGGATGTGAGTTGGGTAACCTAGTAATTTATCAAGACCTAGTTATGAGCCTTTTGACTATATAAATAAAATTTTGAAATCAAGAAAATGTGCTTGTATTTGAAAACATTTCACATGGTTTCAGTCTATTGGATATTTCACAAAATGAGGTTGTGCAGTATCAAAATAAAAAATAAGTATGACAACATGTTTTGGTTATTTTCAATGATAAAGTCTTATATTGTAAAATGAGGGACTTGAGTTCAAATTATGCCTACCCAAAAAAGAAATCAGGTAGTGTCTTGGTTTAAAACTAAAAAACAATCATTATGGATTATAGGTCACAAATTTTCAAATATTATTATAACTATATATGTAAAAAATAAATGTAAGAAAAAAAATAAAATAAAAAAGTTGAATATTGTGTCATATGAATTGTGAGTTGAAATTTTCTCGTAATACAATATGCATATGCAGTGACGAGCCACAAATTTTCCGTCAAGTACCAAACAACCTCCTTTCCCTTAAAAAAAAAAGCATGCGTAATTTTTCTATAAAAGCAAGACATAAGGATTTCTATATATATACAAACATACATTTATATATATGTTTTTGTTTTGATATCAAATAATTTATATTTCTATATATAAAACTATATATTTAAAGTATATCTTTTTTATTATAAAGCTTAAAGTTATTTTGATTCATTTAAAGAGGGTCACAATCCCTTAAGTAATAAGTAGTATATAGCAAATATTTAAATTAATTGAACATTCACGAATTTTGTACTGATGCTTAGTTTAGTTTAGTTTTTTTTTTTTTTTTTTGTTCTTCTCTAGTGCCTGAGTTCTACTAATTAAAGATAAATTTAATATATCTGTTCTTATTATTATTATTGGCATAATTTGTCAAGTTACACCTAGTGTGGCTTTAAGTAATGTTACAATAGTTAAAATGTTTTTTTTTTAAATTTAAATTTCACTAAATCTACTGTTGAATTACATGTTTACTGTATGTAATTTTTCTATAAAAACAATTCATATGTATTTCTATATATATACATATATATATATATATATATATATGTTTTTGTTTTGATATCAAATCATTTAAATTTCTATATATAAAACTATATTTTTAAAGTATATCTTTTTTATTATAAAGCTTAAAGTTTTTTTGATTCATTTAAAGAGGGTCACAATCCCATAAGTAATAAGTAGTATATAGCAAATATTTAAATTAATTGAATATTCTCGAATATTTTACTGATGCTTAGTTTAGTTTTTTTTAGTACTTCTCTAGTGCCTAAGTTCCACTAATTAAAGATAAATTTAATATATCTGTTATTATTATTATTATTATTGGCATAATTTTTCAAGTTACACTTAGTGTGGCTTTAAGTAATGTTACAACAGTTAAAGTGTTTTTTTTTTTTTTAAATGTGAATTTCACTAAATCAACTGTTGAATTACATGTTTATTGTATAACCTCCATGCCTTTAAAATTTAAAATGATCAGAGATCAATAGCTCGTTAATCTATTAACTGTTCAAAATTTAAGTCCAAATTTATATATTAAAATTATGCATTAAAAAGGAGTTTATGGGCTGAATAGTAAATAACTAATACGAAATTTGACACGCTTGTTAAGAATATAGAAAAAAATGTAATTCAATAGTGTGTACGTTGGGTTAAAAAATGTAATTCATCAGTCAAAATTTTTACACAAATTTGATTAATATATTTTGGGTAGTACGCATGCAGTTTGGGTTAAAATATTTATATACTATAATAAAAGGATCAAAACACTTATAATATATTTATTAAAATGTTTCTATTTTTCTCTTTTTGAGGTGTATTTGTCCTGTGAGATTTTTTTTTTTTTTTTTTTTAAATGATAAGATACTGTGAGTTATATATAGTATATACACAAAATCGTGGATTTTGTAAATGAGAAGTTGAAAACTATTTTGCGTTTGGTTAATAGGAAAAGTAGCAACAACCATGGAAGTTGTATTCAAAATCCTTGATTTTTATACCAAAAGACCCCTTCAGGTCTATTATTATTAATAATAAATTTATTATTTTCAAGAACATCTTTGGGAAAAATGACCAACATCAATGAAGTATAACTTATCGTGATCTTAATGAAAGTTTTCTAGCATTGATGGCATTAATAGAACGGATTTTGATGTATTAAACTAATGCATCAATGACACTTAAACAGGTTTCAGTTTTTATGTCTTTAGTAAGTACTATAAATCCACATACTCTTGCTTCCATTAGCCTCAAGAGTCCTCCAATACCATTGATAAACCAGTAGTCACACGTACTACAAGTTTATCCTTTTTGATAACTACCATGGCATATAAATCACAAAGGATTGCTCTCATGTTAATATATGCGTGTTTGGCAGTGTTGGTTCCTACAGGGCTAGCTCAGTTGCCACAAACACCTGGATTGCCTCAAATACCAAGATTGTCACAAATACCAGGATTGTTGCCACAAATAACTAGATTGTTCCCAAAACTTGGAGTTGGGGGACTTTCAGAGGCAAATGGGCAGTGCTTGTCATCTCTTGTAGACATACCAGGGTGTCTTACCCAAGTTTTTGGTTCACTTGTCAATGGCCAATTCAGCATTATAGGTTCCTCTTGTTGCAAAGCCATCTTGGAGATTGAGGGAAATTGCTTGTCTAATTTGTTCCCCTCCAATCCCATCTTCGCTCCTTTGCTCAATAACTCTTGTGGTCAACCATCTAAAAGAAAAGGACAGGTCTCCAGAATCACTGCGAGTAAGGCCGCTTTACCAGGGATTTTATCGAGGAATCAAGACATACAGGAATGCTGGTTATCTCTTTCAGGTGTACCAGGGTGTCTTACAGACGTTATGAATTCACTCTTTAATGGCAGAGTTAACTTCTTTGGCCCTACTTGTTGTAAAGCCATCACTTTGGTCAATGACCATTGCTTGTCTAAATTGTTCCCTTTTAACCCAGCTTTTCATTCAACACTTAAAAACGTTTGTTTAACTGGCTCTAGAGTTGGAGGACCTGCACCTTCACCTCTAGGAGCAGATCAGATCACTGTGAGCAAGCTCTATTTGCCAGGGAAATTACCTTTCCTAGGACTATCAAACGGGAATTGGGAAAAAGAAGTTGCAAAATGCTGGTCATCACTTTCAAGCATTAATCGGTGTGTTGATGAGATTTATGGAACACTTTCCAAGGGTAAATTTAGTTTGGTTGGTCCTGCTTGCTGCAAATCCATCACTGTTATTAGTCACAAGTGTTGGCCCAAGATGTTCCCACTCAACCCATTGTTCCCTCCGTTGCTCAAGAGTAAATGTGCACGCAGTCCTTCTAGGGCTGCAACAAAACCTTGGAGAATTTAATCATGCCTATGAATTCAGACAGGCTCATCATTGGCTACTGCAATATTAATAATGCATTGGCTAGTGATTGTAGTAAAATGTGGTCTTTTCTTTTCTTTTCTTTTTGGAGTTTAATTGAGACCAATGTTTCCTAGTGTGTTGTTTTTAGAATTTTCAATTCATCAATAAAATTCTTGTTGGCATTTAAGCCATTGCATGCACATCGTTCTTAGAATGAATTTAGTTCAAGTTGCATTTATTTAAGTGATTTACTCTCTTTTATAATATGTTATGCAAAAGGCATTGTAGTTTAAAATATATGCTTAAAATATCGTGATAAGTTTATTTTTTGGAATTTACATATACATTCTAATTTATGCTACAATTTTGGGGTCATCTAGTCACATAAAAAGAAAAATGGTGACACGGAAATAGCATATTTAAATTAAGACAACACCACAATATTTCATTTCAATAAAATTTTTTGAAATGATCTTGAGAAAAGTATTCGTAACTTTGGTTTCCTCTTGATTTTCAACTGTTGAATTACTGAAAGTTAAATACAACTAAAGAAAAGTGAACAAACAAATAACGTATATTTGGATGTGAGTTGGGTAACCTAGTAATTTATCAAGACCTAGTTATGAGCCTTTTGACTATATAAATAAAATTTTGAAATCAAGAAAATGTGTTTGTATTTGAAAACTTTTCACATGGTTTCAGTCTATTGGATATTTCACAAAATGAGGTTGTGCAATATCAAAATAAGTATGACTACATGTTTTGGTTACTTTCAATGATAAAGTCTTATATTGTAAAATATGGGACTTGAGTTCAAATTTTGTCTACCCAAAAAAGAAATCAAGTAGTGTCTTGACATTAAAAAACAGTCATTATGGATTATAGGTCACAAATTTTCAAATATTATTATAACTATATGTGTAAAAAATAAATGTAAGATAAAAAAAATAAAAAAGTTGAATATTGTGTCCTATGAATTGTGAGTTGAAATTTTCTCGTAATACAATATGCATACACAGTGACGAGCCACAAATTTTCTGCCATGTACCAAACACCCTGCTTTCTTTTAAAAAACAGTAAGTGTGTGTAATTTTTCTATAAAAACAAAACATAAGTATTTCTATATATATATATATATATATATATATATATCTAAATGTATTTTTTTGTTTCGGTATCAAATACTTTATATTTCTATATTTAAAACTATATTTTTAGAGTATGTGATTTTTATTATAAAGCTTAAAGTTATTTTGATTCATTTAAAGAGGGTCACAATCCCATAAGTAATAAGTAGTATATAGCAAGTATTTAAATTAATTGAACATTCATGAATTTTGTATTGATGCTTTGTTTAGTTTAATTTTTTTCTTTTTTTTCTTTTTTGTACTTCTCTAGTGCCTAAATGCTACTAGTTAAAGAGAAATTTAAAATATCTGTTCTTATAATTATTATTTGCATAATTTGTCAATTTACACCTAGTGTGGCTTTAAGTAATGTTACAACAGTTAAAATGTTTTTTTTTTTAATGTGAATTTTGCTGAATCTACTGTTGAATTACATGTTTATTATATAACCTCCATGCTTGTAAAATTTCAAAATGACCAAAGATCAGTAGCTCGTCAATCTATTAAATGTTCAAAATTTAAATTTGAATTTTTAGGCATAAATGCACTTTTAGTCCCTACATTTTGGCTTTTTTCCATTTTGGTCCCAACATTTTAATTTTACCACTTTTAGTCCCTAAACCAATTAATGCGTGTTATTTTCGTCCTTTCCGTCAGTCAACCGATGGAAATATTTGAGATAGCTAACGGAGGAATTAAAATATTATAAAAAATGCCACATCAGCATCTATTTTTTTTTTTAATTTATCAATTTTAACTAAATAAAAAACAGAATTAAAAACAATAAAATACATAAATTTAGATCTAATTCATTTTGAACAAGAACACACAAGAACATAAGAGCACAAACCTAGAACCAAACACAAACTAAAAATTAAAAACACAAAGAACACAATAACAAACATCAGGTTATTCAAGTCATTTTTGTATTTTATCAAGTTACACATAGCTAAGCAAAGAAAAATTGATCTCCTGCAAAATGTTTCAAACCCGGCGAGTTGGTGGTTACAGTTACAGCTACAACTCTCAAACCTAGATCTCCTGCAAAATCAATCTCCTAGAACCAAATTCGAATCTCCAGCAAAACAACCAAACCTAGAAGACCCATAAACCCAACAACCAAACCAATCTCCAAAAAAACAAACCTTAACCTTCAAACCATAAATTTTCTTGAGAAACAAACACAAAAAATCCAGATTGGTTGAATTGTGAGAGAGAAAATGAATCGTCAATGAAGATCGGGTCAAATGCCCACAGGAAAAACAAACCAAAACCCCCAATTTTCTCAAACCCAAACAAAATAATCAAATCCAAAAATTATCAAATCAACCAAAAAATCCAAAAACCCAAATGTTGCCCGTCATTTTCTTCAGATCAAGACCTACTTGTCGTTGAAGTTTACCCCTTTATATTATACTCGTCGTTGGTGTTGTGAGAAGCCAAAGAAGGAGATTCCTTCACCTTGATTTGCTCCAAATAACTGCCGTTCTCAGCCCCTTTCTCTCTAAACCTAAATCCAAACAACCGCTGATCTCAGCCCCTCTCTCGACCCAAATCCCAACCATTGCATCTCAGCCTCTCTTTCTCTAAACCCAACCAAATCCATATCCCAAAAGCTATAACCTGAACTTAAAGAGAAAAAGAAATAAGAATAAGCCAAGAGGGTGAGAGAGATTTTTGACCTGAGAGGAAGAGAGAGATAGGAAAATGAATAAAGAGTTTAGCACCCTGTCTGGGTTTTGTGTTTAGTGATGATGTTGTATTTTTTCAATTTAAATTTGAGTTTATGTTTGGTTCTGGGTTTGTGCTGATCCTATGTTCTTGTGTTGATATTTAAATTTGTGATCATGTTCTTGTGTGTTCTTGTTCAAAATGAATTAGATCTAAATTTATGTATTTTATTGTTTTTAATTCTGTTTTTTCTTTTTTTATTTAGTTAAAATTGATAAATTATTAAAAAAAAATTAGATGTTGATGTGGCATTTTTTATAATATTTTAATTCCTCAATCAACTATCTTAGATATTTTCGTCGGTTGACTGATAGAAAGGACGAAAATAACACGTGTTAATTGGTTTAGGGACTAAAAGTGGTAAAATTAAAATGTAGGGACTAAAATGGAAAAAAAAAACCAAAATGTAGGGACTAAAAGTGCATTTACGCCAAATTTTTATATTAAAATTATGCATTAAAAATGAATTTATGGACTGAATAGTATATAACATCAAATTAGTACGAAATTTGACATGCGTATTAAGATTATAGAAAAAAAATGTAATTCAATAGTGTGTACATTGGGTTAAAAAATGTAATTCATCAGTTAAAATTTTTACACAAATTTGATTAATATATTTTTGGTAGTACGCACGCAGGCTGGGTTAAAAGATTTATATACTATAATAATAGAAAAGGATCAAAACACTTATAATATATTTATTAAAATGTTTCTATTTTTCTCTTTTTGAGGTGTATTTCTCTTGTGAGTTTTTTTTTTTTTTTTAACTGATAAGATTCTACTGTGAGTTATATATAGTATATACACAAAATCGTGGATATTGTAAATGAGAAGATGACGACTATTTTGCATTTGGTTAATGGGAAAAGTAGCAACAACCAAAGTTGCAACTCAAATTACAACTTCCATGGTTACCAACAAAACATTCTACTCTTATTCTAATGGACGAAATTTTATCAAAAGAATATGTTGCTTACATGTCATCTATATATATCTAAAAGTTGAAGTGCAGTATTTATTGTTATTACGCTTCTGTTGAGACACATCATCAGCTACATCCTCTACTTACTTCCAACTCTCTCTCTTAACTCTTTTTCTTTTTATTAATTTTCTTAGCTTATTGTTACACATTATCAAACATTTTCCCCTTCCTTTTACCCTTACATCTTCCCACTACTAACTATATTAATATCTCTTCCTTTATTTTTGGCTCTTTTTATTCTCATCTTCTTATTATAAATTTCCAATTCTCTCTCACATTCTGTGCATAGTTTTCTCACACACAAAATGTTATTTCTCTCTCTTTCTCTCAAAGTTTTAATTTTTTTTTCATTTTCTGGTGGTCTTGATTTCCTATTATTTGACTCCTATGGATTTGTTGTGCTAGAGAAATCATGGTCCACTCCCAATCCTTTGTGATAATGGGTCAGTGTATCAAAAGTTTTTTTTTTTTTTTTCATATTTATCATTAATATTTGTTTGCAGCTCATTTGTATCAAGCCACATCATAGAATTCATTTTTGTGATTTCAACCAATTTGATGTAGATATAGGAGTAAGGAATAATTATACTACTAATGCTTGGGAAGCCTAAGTTTACCACTGTTAATTGTCTATTACAATTGTTGTTTATGTTATCATTGTTATGTGTTGAACTGAAGTAATGAACCTAGACCATATGAGTTATGTGTTGAACATGACCGTGCTAAATTTTTTTTTGAGAATCCTTTTGAGTTATCAAATATACCTAGACCATATGAGTTTCTAAGTTTTCATTTTTTTTTTTCTTTGGTTGAGATTATGAGTTTCTTTCCAAAGTATTATTGATAATTGTGAATTGAAAAGTTTAATAATTATTTTCCTTCTTTTTTATATATTTTTATAAATTTTTTACATCCTATAATATGGTTGACGTGGTATGGCTAGCCTCATATTACACTATAAAAAAATGCAAGGATATTTTCAATTATTGAATAATTAACATTCTGTTGTAGGTAATTGAATTATTCAGTCTCATATTATCAACATAAGCTGTTTTCAAAGCTTACTTTAAGTTGATGAATTTTTATGTTTTTTAGAACTTCACTTTAGATTGATGTGATTTAGTTTTGTATTTTTACAATGGTATTTTTTTTTTCCTTTGATTTAATAGATGTCATTTTATTACATTATAAATATAGTATATAAGAATATATCATTATTATATTATATAGCATGACTTGAATAATTTGAAGTTTATTACTATATCTTATATTTTTACTCTTTTTCCCCTCCCTTTCACCCTTTCATCTTCCCACTACTAACTACCTTAATATATCTCTTCCTCTATCCCTTTATCTTCCTTTATTTTTGGTTCTTATTCTCATCTTCTTATTATAAATTCTAATTCTCTCTCACATTCTGTGCATAGTTTTCTCACACACAAAATGTTATTTTTCTCTCTTTCTCTCAATTTTTTTTTTCATTTTTTGGTGGTCTTGATTTCCTATTATGTGACTCTTATGGATTTGTTGTGCTAGAGAAATCATTATCCACTCCCAATCCTTTGTGATCATGGTTCAATGTATCAAAAGTTTTTTTTTTTTTTTTTTTTTGTATTTATCATTAATATTTGTGCATCAAGCCACATCATAGATTTCATTTTTATAAATTTGTTTCTCTCTCTCTCTCTCTCTCTCTCATTTTTTATTCTTTCTTGCAACTCTACTTTAGGTTGACGAATCATTGTATTTTTTAAAACTTTATTTTGGGTTAATACATTTTAGTGTTATATTTTCAAGTTTTTTTATCACAAGTAGTCTCTCTCCCTCTTATTGTTTTGGTTTGATTTTTGTTTGAGTTAGTTATTTTGTAAGTGAGAATTTGAATTTATATAAAAAAAAAGTCTTGACTATGCATTTGAATGTGTCTATCAATTACTTGAGTAACATTAATCTTCTTTAAGAGACTAAGGAATTTGAATGATTTATTCAAAACTTAAAAAGTTTAATTGCACAAAAAAAAAAAAAAAAAAAAAACATAGTGCACTGTAACATAATTTCGAATAATATGGACCACCTCATAAATGAATAATATCAATCAAACGCAACCCAAAATAATAGAATGATATATTGGTAGAGTTAGAAAGATGAAATAATTTTAGAAATTGTTTAATTTTTAGAGAGAACAAAATTATCTTCAACAAAATTTAGAAAATAAATTATATTTTATACCACAATTAGAAAATAATTATCTACTCTCACGCATCGTGTGAGTCTGCTACGCATTATATATAATATTTAACATTTTAATTAGTTTGTGTGCATCAAGATGCTAAGAATGGTTTCCAACTTGAACTTTTCCTCAAATTTCTTTGTATGTCTCTATATACTAGCGTTGGTGGTGTTTATGTGTATTATGAGTGAAAGCTCGGAAATGTGTCGAAAACACACGAGCAATTTAGACCCCCAAATTAAAGTTACGACTTGGTTGATTTTACACTAACTTAATACTAAGTGCGGAATAATGTAAACACAAGCGTATAAGCAAGACAACTACTCTAATCCATATTTAAAGCAACACAGCAGTAAAAATGAAATAAACAAGAGTAGGGAAGAGAGATGCAAACACAGATAACACCGAGACATGTTATCGAAGAGGAAACCGAAGAACTCGGCGAAAAACCTCTCTGCCGTCCTCCAAGCGGAAATCGATCCACTAGACAATCAGTTGGGATACATGGGTTAGCAAGAGACCCTCCAAGCCTAATCTACCCGATGTACCTAAGCCGTCCAAACTCCTACTCCAACAAGGCTTCTCGGAACCGTGTCTTGTCTAGCTCTTCAGATCCCGCAACAAGCTTCATGTTGCATCTGCCATCCTTGGCTTCTTCCAATGCTTCCCAGCAGCACCAAAACGTCACTCAACACTCTCAAATGGTGTAGTAAGTGTTTGGGCTATCAACCTCTCAATGGTATGAAAATGGAGAGGGAAGAGTTGAGGAAATACCACAAGCAAGTGTATAGAGAAAGGTGGGGATGACAATTACCTGGGATCTATCTCTTCCAATTCCTTTATTAGAGCCCTTAAGTTTCCAAAAAATAAAAACCAAAACTGAAAACACACAAAACTTGGTTTGTTTCATTTTCTTTGGTTTTCCAAACAGAAAGTGAATAAAAAAAGGTACCTGGACTTGAGTGTTGTAGTTGGAAGGGTTGGACGAGAGCTCCGGAAATAGAAATAGAATCTCCCCCATTATTGAAGCCCATTGATCCATATCAGTGCCACAACTAGAAGTGGGTAAAAGAGGGACTGAGGAAGACCCACAGCTATGCGTAGCACTTGGACTCGGCAACCGAAAAATCACGATTTCGTGTGGGTTTGTGTTTTTTGGGATTTTTTGCTGTGGGTTTGTGTTTTCATTTTTGCAGGTTTGTGTTTTCTGGGATTTTTTGCTGTGGGTTGTGTTTTCAGTTTTGCTGTGGATTTGTGATTTCTGGGTTGAGGGAACTCGAGTCTCTAAGACTCGAGTTCCACATGGATTTTTTTAATCCACCTCAGCTATACACCTCATAGAAATCGAGTCTCACAGATTCGAGTTGTTAGTTTCCTAAATAGTTTAGAAACATTGCTAACTAACAAAATAGTTTGGCTTTTATAGTTATTTTCAAAAAAAAATCCAAAATTATTATCCAGTATGTTCATTTCTCAATAAATCTATTGCCCAACTTTTTTGGTTTTTTTATTTATTTTTAATATAATTGTTCGATAATCATTTTAAGCTCTCAATTTCACTATGGGTTACTTTGTGTGGGGGCCTTTTCTGCTATGTTGGGCTGGGCTACCCTCTTGTGATCGTAGGCCCAAATGTTCTGGGTTGCGGGAGTCGAGACCGGGCCAAATGGAACTCGACTTGGCCGGGCTTGTGCGCGAACTGTGCCTCGTCTGCCAGGGGGGCGCTTTTGCCGCAGGCTGAGTTGACTCGGAGATGAGCTTACGGCAAGCAGAGCCCTTTTAGAGAAGAAAGTGCTTACGGCAGGCAGAGCTGTTTCAGAAGAGTGCTTACAGCAGGCAGATATTATTGATGAATATAAACATACACTCTGGAATGACCAGATAACTCTTTTAATGGAAAATGATAAAGTAATTCACAACCATAATAACACTTAACAAAAATAGTGATGAGAATGGCTATAGAATTAATCAAAGGACATGGAAATAATTTGGTTTCGTCCGCGGGGCAAAGCCAAAGAGGAAGAACACCTCTTCTCAACGCAACTAACTTCCGAGGAAAAAGAAATCCTGCCGTGAAGTTAATGGGTTTGAGGGAAGTGGACCCAGATGATCAATACCCGAAATGAATATGGAAGAGGGCAAGGATCTGAGAGGGAGAGAAGGGAAGAAACCTATCGGTGCATGCCACTAGCTCTCACTCTTTTTGTTTCTATCTTTCCTTCCTTGGTTTTCTTTCTTTTCGTTTTTCTTAGTGATTTCCCACCCTTAGTGTTTTTTTGTTTATGCTTCCCCTGTTTTGCTAAGTGTATTACAGAGTATCTTTTTTTGTTTTTCTGCGTTGCCTTCCGCACTTCCTGTCCTCCCATGTTCACGGCAGAGGCTCCCATTTTATAGTGCCTGCCGTGGACGGATTTTACTATTCTACCCTCCAACCATTTTTGTCTGGTCTGAGAGTACTTGCCGACATTACTGTTCCGTCTGTGGTTCCCCTGTCTACGGGTACAGACATTTTTTGTCCGTTAGTCTGCCGCGGCATTCCTACCTGCCACGGTGACGTTTCTTCTCTCTCTATCCCTCGTGGCATGCACCTATTGGTTCCAACTCAGCATTGCCTCTTTCGGGTGGTATGTCATCCCAGCAGGACGTATCCCCCAAAAGAGTCTGGGCAGGAACCTTAAAATAGGCCTTCCCCTCTCCCCACCTCCAAACCGTGCCCTCTTACCTCTGACCCATGACCTCACCATGTCCTGTATTGGCTGGGTACAGGCTGGTGGTGCCTGGGCCTTGCGCGTGTTTGCGTCTGAATCCTGCCTGCTGTTCATGCATTTGCCGTGGAGTGAAGACTTTCCTTGCCTGCCGCCCGTTTCTGGCTTTTCACAAGTTGCTATTCTGATTTCCCGCTCCCTCAGGACCTGGGCTTTTACCCAGTGTTTGGGCTTTGTTTTCTTTTCAGCCTAATTCGTTTAAATGCCTTTGCTTTCTTTCCGCGTGGCCTTTCCTGCCGCGGTGATTTCTTCCTACTGGGCCTTTTCTTAGGCCTGCCATTCCAATTCTTTCCCCCAGTGGCCCAATCAATGGTGGCCACTGGTGTCCTTGCGCATGGGCTTTCATGCCCTTTTTTTTTTTCCTTGGGCCTCTCCGGCCCGTTTCTTTGGACATCCTTGGTCCGTTCATTACTCCGCATCCCATGGGCTTTTACTAACTCAATCGGGCTTCCCCGGCCCAATTTCCTCATTCTCATCTTTGGGGTACATGGGCTTGCCATTATCCCCTACTTACTTTGCTTACTTTACTTTGGGCCTGCCGCAGCCCATTCTCTCATTTTTACAACACATACTTGCCCATGGGTGCCATTTTCTCTCTTTCCGGGCCCTTTTAGGCCCACTTACTTCCTCAAGACCCATCCATTTGTATTGATGGGCCTGTGATCCATTGTTCCTGCCGCTTGGGCCCAATGGTTTTTATTTTTACTTGGTCTGCTGCCCACGTTGCTGGGTTGGGCTACCCTTGTCTACTTCGAAGAAATGACCCTCAACATTTAGCCCCCTGAACATATGGAACGTTCCTGCGGTCCATATGTGAATAAAAGACTTTTCTGTCTTCTGTTTCCTTTCTTTCTTTTTCTTCGCGGGCTTTTTGAAACTGTGGACCCCTTTACGTGTACTTATATTTCTTTTCCTGCGGTGAATAGTGCTGACTCTTCGATTTTCCCAGAACGGCAGTTATTCTAAGACACAACTACCGCTTCATTTATTTCATTCTTCTTCTGATGGCTGATCAGTCGCCTTCCTTCAGGCCAGCATTAATTACCCATGTATTTAAGAAAAGAGTCCTTTCGAAAATCCCTCATAAACACCATCTTTTCCAAAGAATCGTGTCTGTCCCTCTTCCTTCATCGCCTTCTTCTCTTCAAACACCTTCATCTTTCTTGCTCAGACCAAACCGTCGCACAATGGCGCCGGTGAAAAGCCCAGGTTCTTCCTCTCACCGCAAAGGGAAAGGGAAAGCTTCTGAACCACTCGCAGGACAAGAAGTAGGCGAGGAGGCTATGTACTCCGATTCCAACCATTCCGTCGAGGAAGATGCGCCGCGCGACCCCAACAGCGAGTGCGCGCCGCTAATCGACCCTTGGTACAATCCTTATCCTCTCTTCCCTGAAGTTTCCGGCGATTATGTGCCGCCGCCGCCAGGCCGTGTGTGGCTCTCTATGTGTAGACGAAACCCCAACTTTTCTTGGGCTCCGGTGTCTTCCTCCATTTCCGATTTGGTCATCCGTCAAGGTGTCTCTCTTCCGGTGCCGATTCATTTCGTGTTTGGGTCAGGAACCGCCTTGGGTTGGAAGGAGTGGGTTGACCGAGAGTTATCGAACTCAGTTTTCATGGGTTTGTTGCAGCAGGCCGGCGTTCTGAAATCCATCGTTCTATCCCGGAGTCTTTCCAATTTTCGAGACACTTACAACCTCCGTCACTTGGTTCGCCGGTGGTGTGCCACCACCCACACATTCCTCTTCTCCTGCGGCGAACTGACCGTGACCCTTGAGGACGTGGCCAACCAACTGCTCTTGCCAATCCTTGGTGACGTGGATCTTGCCACCATAGAGCTTTCTCCGGAAGAAGAGGCTATTGAGGCCGAGTTGAGAAAGGGGATGACGGGGAATGCTAAGTTGTCCTATTGGGTTAGTTCTTCCTCTAAGTTTTCCGTTGTTGCCCACCGCGCGGCCTTTGTTGCCTTTTGGCTTTGTAAATTTGTTTTTGGTTCGCATCCCCACTACGCCATCAAACCTTTGTACTTCCGTTTGGCCATTAAGATTTCTACCGGAGTTAGTCTGCCGCTGGCCCCCATGTTTTTGGGGCATTTATATGTGCAACTGGACATCCTGCGGAGGGATGAGAGTCAGGCTGGTTCCTGCCATATAGTTGCTTCTTCTGTACACAGCACTATCCTGCAGCAGTTATTGTTTGAGCGTTGTGCTCAATACTTGGCGAAGTGTAGGCCTGTTCGCTTCGCGAGAGAGAAGTACCAAGCATGTCCGCGGGTGATCACTGACTTCTGCGGCAGGTTTGAATCCGATTTCCCTTTAGCTTTTCGTTGGTCTGGTCTGAAACCCATTGGTCACTCAGTTGTTGAGTCTTTCGATAGCGGCACTGGTTTTACTTGGAGAGCTTACAGAAATTTGGGTAGGGATTACACATGTACCGATTCTGCTATGGGTCCCTTTGTTGATATTATTGGGACCACCACTCCTTTGACTAGTTTTGATGAGGTGGGGATCACCTATTTGGCGGCTACCAATGTTGGATGGCTGTCTTACTTGACTGATGAGGGTATCAGGTTCGTTCACTATCCTGCCAACCGGGTGAGGAGGCAGTTTGGGCTGGACCAGGACGTTCCCGATGACCTTTCTTATCTCATGGAATCTCCTACTTCTGTTCGGCCTTTCCTGCGGCAGACTGCTTATGACTTTTGGAGATCACGCTTCAGTGCAGTTACCATTCCCGGCTCGTCGAGAGAAGGTCTTTGCACTCCTGCCATGCATGGCTATTGGCAGGCAGTGATGACTTCATTCGGGCAAGAGTTGGCAGGCAGTCGTGGCTTCTCCCTTATTCCTCCTGACGGGCTAAGTATGTTAGTGTCTCCCAACCCTCGGTTGCTCTTGCCCTCCAGGTCAATTTTAGACTATGTTGAGAAACAGAGCCGCTCTGCTGTCTTCGAGTGGGACGAGGAGAAAAAGGGATGGTGTTGGCTCGCAGGCGATTTTCCCCCTGGTTGGGAGAAGAAAGTTAAGGTAATCAACATCCCTGCACTAAATAAGAAGACCCCTGCCAAACACAAGTCTGCAAGTAAGCCCAAGCCTGCTGCACCACAGCCACCCACGGATGCTCCTTCTAGCAGGACACGGGGTAGCAAGAGGAAAACAACCCCCCATCCCATGCCTGCTGCTGAGCGAAGGGTATGTTACATACATTGTCTTTTGTGTCTTGATTTTAACTTGCCTGCGGTGAGCCCATGTCACGCCTACTGATTCCCTTCCTTAATACTGCCTCCTGTCTCTCTTTGCAGTCTAAGCATAAGGAAGACACGTCATCTGCTCATCCCATTGACCTTGACGAGCCTGAACTCGAGGTAATCTCTTCTATTTCCTTCTTTCCTCTTCTTTATTATATTTTTCTTCTTTTACATATATTTCATTTGCTACGTGCCTTCATTTGTTTGGATTAGCCGTCGGTTCCCTCATTCTTTACCACGTGTATATATGTATTTCTCTTTCCTTCGCTTTCCAGGGTCAGCCCGAGCCCCTTTCCATCTATCGTCCTTCAGCCGAGGAGCTGCCCGCCTCCATGGGCACACCCGTGGCAGATTCTTTTGACGGGGTTGGTGAAGCTTCCCAACTGTCCATTGTTCCAGTTGCTACGCCTGGGATTCCTGCCGAGGCTCCTAGCCCTCCTACCGGACCGGTACCCAGAGAGGGTACTCATACTGAGGGGGTTAGCAAGGCCATTCCCTCTTCAGCCGAGATGCCCGTTTCTCCACGGGGATTTGCTCTTCCTGCCACGACTCAGACCGAGGCTGTTTCACCTGTTGCTCCTCTCGTCCTTTCTACCGTTGATCCTTTTGCAATTCTGTCTCAGGCCGCGAAGGATGGTTCTTCCTTAGTAATCACTCCTTCTTCCATTCCCAGCTCGGCCATTCGCGGACCCGATGTTGATCTATCGTCCGAGGAGTCCGAGGATGCTCCCGAAGATATTGATAGTGAGCCCGTCCTGCCGAGGAATATTTCCGAGTCCGAGGAGGAAAAGGATGCTCCTGAAGGTATTGATAGTGGGCCCGTCCTGCCGAGGAGGATTTCTGAGTCCGAGGACGAGGATGCCCCACCCGAGGCTAGATTCACGGGTATGTCCCCACTCCCTTTTTTTTTCTTTTGTTGGGTTTGCTTTTCTTTCTTTATTCACGGGCCCACTCTTCTCTCTTTTTTTCTCATTTGCACGTCTATTTTCTTTTGTGCACAGAGACTTTTGAAGGGCTAGGCATCGCGGTTAGCGTAGGGACGCCTGCGGTAGTTAATCCTGCCACGCCTATTCCTGCCGTATTCTCTGCACCAGCTTCTTCCATACTTACGGCGTCAGTTTCCGCCGTGCCCTCCGTGCCTGCTTCAGTTCTTCCCACAGCCCCCATTGATGTTGGTTCTGGTAAGCTTCATTCTCTTCCTTGTTTGTATTATTATTATATATATTTTTTTTTGCGCCCCGTGGGCTTTGCTCATTTCCCCTTTTCCCTTTTTAATTCCTCATCTCATGCCGTGCTTTTTTTTTCTTGGTAGGATCTCCTCTTATAGCCCCATTCCAGTTTGAAGCGGGTAGTAGTTCCACTACCCTTCCAGGTCCCGAGGACGAGGCTGCTGCCTTCTTCACCCGCTTTGACCAACCTGAGGTCAATGATCTTGATCCTGCAGCTTTCTGGGGCTCGGGCCCTCCTTATGTGGACTTTCACGGCTTTAGAGTCCCGGGGGACTGTGCTTCTCATCTGGTGATGATCTATGGCAACCGCGGGGACTTCATGCAGGGCTTTCGACTTGGTCGTTCTGTTAGGGAGCATTTCTTGAAGATGTTGGGGAGTGTATTGAATGATATAGAGCATAGCTTCGTTGACACTGTCTCTACCGAGAGGATTTTGCAGTGGAGGGCCGCGGTGCAGGAACTTGTCAGCGTAGGCTTTGCCGTGGAGTTCCTTTTGGATCACCTTCGGGAGATTGCTCGGGCTGTTTTCACGAGGAGAGTGCGACCCAATGTAGATGCTATTGACTCGCGTCTTGAGATCTTGAGAAAGGAGGTGGCAGACTTGGAAGGCCATCGTGAGCGTCTTCTTTCCAGTGTTGGTGGATCCGATCGTTTTGGAGATCAGTCTCTTATTTCCGGGCTTCGTTGATGCTTTTCCTTGTTTCGTTGTTTCCTTTTGCTTATGACTATTTATTACATCGTACTTTGATGTAACACTTATTTGGCTAATTTGCCATGACCTGGGCTTGTAACTTATCTTTGTGACGCTACACTTTACATTTTGCTATGACATATGACGATAATACTTGATGCTTTTTCATTACATCCTGCCGAAAGCCAAAATTACAATTTCATGTTGTGACACAGTCACTTGAAAAATGATAGGGTAAAAGGAAACATAAAGGAAATATAACAAAGGAAAGAAAAGAGGCAATCATGTAAGCTTTCTCCTCAGGCATAGTACTGCTTCAACCATTTCCCGTTGATCGGGTCCATTAAGTCTTTGCCATCCATCTGAGTCAGACGGTAGTACCCACTCGGGTATGCTTCCCTTATCACAAGGGGCCCTTCCCACTTTGGTGCAAATTTGGATGGTCCTGCCAGGCCTCTTCTAACGTAGTCTGCCACTTTTAAAACAAGCTGTCCTTCCACGAACACTCGTTCTCTAGTCGTCCTGCCGTAAGCTTCAGTCATCTTTTGCCGATATCTACGGCTGTGTTCCTGGGCTTGTTCTCTTTTTTCGTCAAGTCCTTCCAGGTCTTCATACCTTTCTGCCGCGAAGACCTCTTCTTCCTCTCCTCCTTTTTCTTGTATTTTCATGACCCTCAGGGACGGGGTCATTACCTCCGCTGGACTCACCACTTCAGTCCCGTAGACCAAAGAAAAAGGTGAAAAACCTGTGGCTGACTTAGGCGATTTTCTGTAAGCCCAAAGGGCATCCGGCAGGTGTATTGCCCATCCTCCCGTGTACTCCTAACTCATTTTACTTATAATTTTTATAAGGGTTTTGTTTGTTGCCTCCGCCTGCCCATTCCCTTGAGGGTAGTAAGGTGATGACCGGTGATGCTTGACTTGATAGAATTCTAACATCCTCCTTACTTCATTGTTGACAAAAGGTGTGCCATTGTCACTAATGATTCTGTGGGGTACCCCGAACCTCACGATTATGTTCTCCTTGATGAAGTTTGCCACTGCTCCTCCGGTGGCTTTGCGAAGAGGCACCGCCTCTGCCCATTTAGTAAAATATTCCGTAGCTACCAATATCCATATATATCCTCGTGATGGTGGGTTAACCGGTCCTACCAGATCAAGCCCCCAAGTGTGGAAGGGCCATGGTGTTACCATGCTGTGCAAATTCTGTGGATGGGTGTGAATTAAGTTGGCCTGCACCTGGCAACTGTGGCACTTCTTTACGAATTCTGCCGTATCCTTCTTCATGGCAGGCCAGTAGTAACCCATCTGCAGCAGGCACCTGTAGAGTCTTTTCTTCCCTTGGTGTTCCCCACACTCTCCTGAGTGTACTTCTTTCACCATTTTCTCTGCTTCTTCAGGACCTAGGCACCTTAAGGGGTCCCCATCATACCCCTTTCTAAAGAGGACCATATTGTGCATGAAGTAGCGTGTTGCCAGCCGCTTGAGTTTATATTTTTCACTCTGCTTCCGCGGCAGGATACCTTCCGTCAGGTATTGGATAAATGGGCTTCTCCAGTCTTCGCAGGCGGACACAACGTAACTTTCTTCTCTGTCTGCCGCAAGTTGGCAAGCCCCACACTGAATTTGGGCTCGATCCGCATCTTTGCCCATGTTTGGCCAATAAAAGCCTGCCCTTTGAAGCCTGCGGTAGAGACTGACTTCTCCGCAGGATCCGCAAGTTTTGTCGTGTACTTCTTTCAGTTTCCTCTGGGCCTCTTCTGGTCTTACACATCTGGCCAAGACCCCACCTGGCATCCTGCGGTATAACTCCCCCTTTACTAGTGCGTAATCTTTTAGCACCTTGAGTCCTGCGGCATTATCTTCATTCATCAAGGCTTCCCTTATGGGCAAACGCCAGTCTTCGTCGCACTGTTCCTCTTGGAATTTCTCTCTCAACGTATCAATTATCGATTCTCTCCTTTTGCTGACCTCTACTTGGGTGCTATTTCCTTCAAACATTACCTGAGATCCCAGTGCGGCCAACGCGTCCGCAAACCGATTTTCATTTCTGGGAGCATGCTCTATTTCAAAAGTCGAAAACTTTTCCTCCATTTTCTGAGCCATTGCTCTGTACGGGGCTAGACTAGGCTCTTTCAAGGAGAAGCTCCCGTTGGCCTGACAGACCACCAAATTTGAATCGCCTAACACCTTTAAGTGTTTAACTCCCATTTCCAGAGCCGTGGCCAGCCTGGTTAGATAGGCTTCGTATTCCGCGGTGTTGTTCGAACAGGGGAATTCCAGTTTAAATGACAGTGCTACTGCTTTATCTTCTTCATGGTATAGAACTACTCCCACCCCTCCGGACTGGGCGGTAGAAGACCCATCGAATTTCATTACCCATTGCTCTTCGGCTCCTTCTGCCATGGCCACTTCCCCGGGGACTTCATCATCCAGTGGGAACTCTTCCTCGCCTGGAAATTGTGCTAATAAGTCTGCTATAGCCTGGCTTTTTACTGCCCGGGGCGTCCCCATTTTTAAATCATATTGCGATAATTGCAGCAACCATTGGGATATCCTGCCAGAGAGGATCGGTTGTCGCAGCAGAGCCTTGATGGCATGGGATTTGGTCATTAACCATACCTCGTAGGCCAAGAAATAGTGGCGCAACCTTTGTGAAGCATATACAATGGCTAAGCATGCTCTCTCCGCCCTCGGGTATCGAGTTTCTGCATCTTTCAAGGCGCGGCTGATATAATATACGGGCTGCTCAGTGCCGCCCACGTCTTCTTGGGCAATCATCGCACCAATGGCATATGAGTTGGCAGCCAAGTAGAGCAACAGTGGCTTTTTGTGAATCGGGGCTTGCACTGTGGGGAGGTTCATCATGATCTGCTGTAGCCTTTTGAAGGCTGCCTGCTGCAATTCCCCCCACTCAAAATCATGCCCTTTTCTGAGCAGCTTGGTGAAAGCGGCAGTGATTGATGCCAACCCGGGGATAAATCTTCGAATGTACGAGACTTTCCCCAAGAAGCTCTTTAATTCCTTTACCGTGCCCAGAGGTTTCATGGTTGCAATGGCCGTAGCCTTGGCTGGGTCAACATCTATCCCCCTGCTATGAACCAAGAAGCCGAGGAACTTCCCCGAGGATACTCCGAATGCGCATTTGAGAGGGTTCATTCTTAGTTTGAAGGCTCTGCACCTTTCGAATACCCTCCTTAACACTTGAAAGTGTTCTTCTCTCTTTCTTGACTTTACTACTATGTCGTCTACGTAATCCTCCAGTTCACAATGCATCATGTCGTGAAATATGGCCGTCATTGCTCTCTGATAAGTGGCACCCGCATTTTTCAACCCAAAAGGCATTACAGTGTAATAAAAATTGCCCATGGGTGTTCTGAAAGCGGTTTTTTCTGCATCCCTTGGTGCCATCCTAATTTGGTTGTACCCGCTGAACCCATCCATAAATGAGAACATGGCGTTGCCTGCCGCAGAATCTATCAGTAAGTCCATGTTTGGCAAAGGGAACTCATCCTTCGGACAGGCCTTGTTGAGGTTTCTGAAGTCCACACAACATCTTATCTGGCCACTCTTCTTCTTCACGGGTATGATGTTGGACAGCCATCGCGGGTGTTGGATAGGTTTGATGAATCCTGCGGCAAGCAATTTCTGCACCTCTTTGATTATTTGCCCTTCTATTTCCGTGTGGAATGTCCTGGCAGGCTGAGCTATTGGCCTGGCCTCTGGGTCTACATTCAACGTGTGCGCGACTAGCCCAGGGTCTAGCCCCGGCATTTCATTGTATTCCCATGCGAAGACATCTTTAAATTCTTTCAAGAGCAACATCAGTTCTGTCTTTTCCGTCTCGGCCAAACTTGCACTAATCAGGATAGGTCTTGGCCCTTGGGAAACAGACCCCAAGTCAACCTCTTCCATTTCTTCTTCTGCCGTAACCTGTACTTCTTTTTCGGTCGCAACTTTCTCGTTCTCTTCTTCGCTACTTTCTTCTTCCGACTTTTCTTGAACCACGCAACACGTCAAGTTCCTGTGTTGCCACTCCCGGGTGGGGCCCTCTTGCATTTCACCAGTGGGCCCCGCGCCCCTTCATAACTTATACACAATCCTGCCGTCAGGGCCTCGGATCCTGACACAGTGGGGTGTATCCTCTGGGTCCTCGGCTGGCGCGTGCTTCCTCTTCTTTTTTCTGGCTAGTAATTCCCTTAGGTCAGGCTCGGGATCATCCTGGATGTCTCTCCATTTAGGCACGAAGGTACCTTGCGGCCTTGACACTGAGTTTTCCCCGGATGGAGCCCATTGATCGTAGAACATGGTTTCTACCAAATGAGCTTCCGCCTGCTCAAATGGTGAGTGATTCGCTGCTATGCGTATCATCCTGCCGTTCATCCACCCTTTCACACATTGGTGGTAGGTGGATGGAATTAATCTGTGCTTATGCAACCATGGTCGTCCCAAAAGGACGTGGTATGAGACTTCCGTTTTCACCACGTGGAACCGAGCTAGGGAAGCTATGGGTCCCACTTTTAACCACAACTGGATATGGCCTGCGGTGTACTCTCCTCTTCCACCGAATCCTGTCACTTCCATTGGACACCCTTGGATCTTTCTTTCTGAAATCCCCGCTGCTTGCAGAGTGCTCAAGGGGATGAGGTTTACGGAAGCGCCCGTGTCTATTAAGGCTCTCTTTATGGGGATTTGATTTATGGATGCCGCAAGATAGAGAGGTCTCCGGTGGTCCGGATACCCCACTTCCATATCTTCGTCACTGAAGGTGATTTCGGTTGACTCCTGAAAAAGAGCCCTGTCATCTTGGACTTCCGCTGATAAACATTCCACCCCCGCCCCGGAGGCAATGCTTACTAGAGCCTTGGTAGCTACCTTTCTTTCTTTTGTTGTGAGGCCTAGTTGATCAAATAAGTTTTTGAATTTTGAACTCTGTTGTAAAGTGGTAATTGCTGCGGCAGGCAAGGCCGGATTTTCTCCTTCGTCATCCCCTGGATCCGCACAGATCACCACTGCCGCTACACCCTTCCCTTTGTGATTCGGGAGTGGGTTTCTCTGGACCTCCTGCTGGGTCAGCTCTAGAGTTCCTTCTTTTATCCTGCGGTGCACTAGTCTGCGGAGTGCCCAACATTCTGCGGTGGCATGTTGGACATAGTTGTGTAAGCGACAAAAACGCGGGTCCCTCCTTTCCTCCTCGGTGGGCTCCCTAGCAACTTGGTTAGGTTTGAATACGCCATCTGCTATCCATTTGTCTAGCAGTACGTCCAACTCCTTTGCGGTACATGGTATTGGCGGAGGAGTATCGTATTCTTTCCCGTCCGTCTTCCTCCTCCGCTCACCGGTGGATACCGTCATGGCTTGCGGGGCACTTCTTTTGTCCGTGCTTGGCTTTACGGACTGGGCAGTTTTTCTTGCCTTTTGTAACAGCTGCGCGAACTGGGAGATTTCAAGGTTTTCTAGGACTGCTCTGTATTCCCTGATCATATTCGTCATGCACATCTCCACCAGCGTCCTTTCCTCGCAATGGTCATAGCAGTCGAGTGCTATGTCCCTAAATCTCTTGATGTATTCCATCAAGTCCTCACCATTCCTTTGTTTTGTTGCTTGCAATGTTGCAAGTGTCACCGTTTCCTCTCCGTGAAAGTACTTGGTGCAGAATACATCTACCATATCATCCCATGTTGGGATCGACCCTGGCTTCAAGCCGATGTACCAGGTATAAGCCCGGTCACACAATGATTTGGAAAATTCTCAAAGACACAAGTCCTCGTCTGCTGCGTAAGGGCCAAGCGTATCAATGAACTTGCTTACGTGCTCAACAGCACTTCCCTTCCTGCCGTCGTATTGTGCGAATACTCGCGGTTCATTCCTCTCGGGGTATGGTTTACTGAGCACCCTTAGCGGGTATGGGGGTCTACGTGCGTAGAACCTCTCCTTTGGTCCTCTGGCTCTCTCTTGCTCCAGGAGAGCTGCCACCTCTGCCATAGTAATAAAACGTTGATCCGTATTCTGTGGGACACCACCCACCAGTGTCTCTTCCGCCCCATGCTCCGGATCATGTTGGCTCCCTTTTTCCTTTGTCTTATCCGTCTTTAGCTGACGAATTTCCTCCATCATTTGCTGTTGTGAGTGCTGTAAAGCCTGCAATACTTCAATGAAGGTGTTGGCATTGTCCATGGGGATCCTCGGAGGAGGTTGGGGTACAGCCCCCATCTCGTTACCACCCTCTGCCTGATTAGGCTGCGGTTGGTGGGGTGTTGTAGGCCTGGACTCTGCTTGTGAGGGTACAGCACTCATGTTGCGTGTAGTCCTGGATTTCGGAGGCATTCGTTCGCGTGGGCTTTCGTCCCCGTCTGTTTCTCAACTCCCCAGTGAAGTCGCCAATTTAATGTGGGGGCCTTTTCTGCTATGTTGGGCTGGGCTGCCCTCTTGTGATCGTAGGCCCAAATGTTCTGGGTTGCGGGAGTCGAGACCGGGCCAAATGGAACTCGACTTGGCCGGGCTTGTGCGCGAACTGTGCCTCGTCTGCCAGGGGGGCGCTTTTGCCGCGGGCTGAGTTGACTCGGAGATGAGCTTACGGCAAGCAGAGCCCTTTTAGAGAAGAAAGTGCTTACGGCAGGCAGAGCTGTTTCAGAAGAGTGCTTACAGCAGGCAGATATTATTGATGAATATAAACATACACTCTGGAATGACCAGATAACTCTTTTAATGGAAAATGATAAAGTAATTCACAACCATAATAACACTTAACAAAAATAGTGATGAGAATGGCTATAGAATTAATCAAAGGACATGGAAATAATTTGGTTTCGTCCGCGGGGCAAAGCCAAAGAGGAAGAACACCTCTTCTCAACGCAACTAACTTCCGAGGAAAAAGAAATCCTGCCGTGAAGTTAATGGGTTTGAGGGAAGTGGACCCAGATGATCAATACCCGAAATGAATATGGAAGAGGGCAAGGATCTGAGAGGGAGAGAAGGGAAGAAACCTATCGGTGCATGCCACTAGCTCTCACTCTTTTTGTTTCTATCTTTCCTTCCTTGGTTTTCTTTCTTTTCGTTTTTCTTAGTGATTTCCCACCCTTAGTGTTTTTTTGTTTATGCTTCCCCTGTTTTGCTAAGTGTATTACAGAGTATCTTTTTTTGTTTTTCTGCGTTGCCTTCCGCACTTCCTGTCCTCCCATGTTCACGGCAGAGGCTCCCATTTTATAGTGCCTGCCGTGGACGGATTTTACTATTCTACCCTCCAACCATTTTTGTCTGGTCTGAGAGTACTTGCCGACATTACTGTTCCGTCTGTGGTTCCCCTGTCTACGGGTACAGACATTTTTTGTCCGTTAGTCTGCCGCGGCATTCCTACCTGCCGCGGTGACGTTTCTTCTCTCTCTATCCCTCGTGGCATGCACCTATTGGTTCCAACTCAGCATTGCCTCTTTCGGGTGGTATGTCATCCCAGCAGGACGTATCCCCCAAAAGAGTCTGGGCAGGAACCTTAAAATAGGCCTTCCCCTCTCCCCACCTCCAAACCGTGCCCTCTTACCTCTGACCCATGACCTCACCATGTCCTGTATTGGCTGGGTACAGGCTGGTGGTGCCTGGGCCTTGCGCGTGTTTGCGTCTGAATCCTGCCTGCTGTTCATGCATTTGCCGTGGAGTGAAGACTTTCCTTGCCTGCCGCCCGTTTCTGGCTTTTCACAAGTTGCTATTCTGATTTCCCGCTCCCTCAGGACCTGGGCTTTTACCCAGTGTTTGGGCTTTGTTTTCTTTTCAGCCTAATTCGTTTAAATGCCTTTGCTTTCTTTCCGCGTGGCCTTTCCTGCCGCGGTGATTTCTTCCTACTGGGCCTTTTCTTAGGCCTGCCATTCCAATTCTTTCCCCCAGTGGCCCAATCAATGGTGGCCACTGGTGTCCTTGCGCATGGGCTTTCATGCCCTTTTTTTTTTTCCTTGGGCCTCTCCGGCCCGTTTCTTTGGACATCCTTGGTCCGTTCATTACTCCGCATCCCATGGGCTTTTACTAACTCAATCGGGCTTCCCCGGCCCAATTTTCTCATTCTCATCTTTGGGGTACATGGGCTTGCCATTATCCCCTACTTACTTTGCTTACTTTACTTTGGGCCTGCCGCAGCCCATTCTCTCATTTTTACAACACATACTTGCCCATGGGTGCCATTTTCTCTCTTTCCGGGCCCTTTTAGGCCCACTTACTTCCTCAAGACCCATCCATTTGTATTGATGGGCCTGTAATCCATTGTTCCTGCCGCTTGGGCCCAATGGTTTTTATTTTTACTTGGTCTGCTGCCCGCGTTGCTGGGTTGGGCTACCCTTGTCTACTTCGAAGAAATGACCCTCAACACTTTGTTTTAGAGTTTGAGATCTATTTATCTCTAATGAATAATTAGGCCGCAAGGCAACCAGAGTTTTTCAAAGGAAGGAGTAATTCTGGGCACAATACAGACTCACTGGCAGATGCTTTAGCAATTGCTCAACATCATGATGCAGTTACTAATACAGAAAAGCAACATGTAGCTAATGATTACGCAAAACGTTTGTTCCTCAAAGTTGTCCTCTCTCTCTCTCTCTCCTGTCCAAGTGTCATTTATTTGTTCAAAATTTATGTGTAGGCTGAGGAATTAGCTGCATCTTCACTTGCTTGCTTGGCTCAGTCTGCATCAAATACTGAATGTGGGAACCCATCTATGAAGTTTCAACAGGTAAAGTATTATGAGCTTCAGCTCGTGAGCTATTTTAATTCATTCTTAAAAGGCTCATTTTATTGTGGTATTTATATAGCCATTTGTATTACCTTGATTTACCTTTTTAAACTCTGATGACAGATCATGTTTTTTATTTTTTGAGCACATCATTAGTTCTCTTGTTAATATAGTACTATTTGGTAAAATCCTCTATAATTCTTATATATATAATTTAAATACTATTGATAATTATCTTTATATTTTGTTAACTCTTTAAAAAAATTTGTAAGGATATTATTAGGTATAAAATGTAGATTGTCCATGTTATTTTTTTAAAATTATTGTGAAGCACTTTTTTTTTTACGATTCATTTATTCTAAACTCTTTGGTTTTTGTACTTAACAACTCATTTGGATGAATATTTATAATATAGTCCCACATTTGATTCTAAAATTAAAAAATAAAACTCTTTAAGAATAAATAATTTAGGACACATTGAGCAAAATTGAAACTTTAATTTGGATTCTAATTTGAGTTTCTCTTAATTTCACATATTATTATATATATAGATAAAAGATTATTGCGAATCACAAATTACAAGAGGAGCTATATCATCCGAGATGGATGCCATCCAAACCTAGAACTCCTCACCAAATTTTGCACGTCGAGCAAGATAATGGGCTACTGAGTTGCCTAATCTTTCGACATGGAGGAAAGCAAATGAACGAAACACGAAGAAAATGATAGACAATCTTCCAATATATGGCCATAGACCGGGTGCTCTACTCTTTCTTCTTGTAAGGCTCTAGTAATCAATTGTGCATCGCCTTCAAAGACTACTTCGAAGATACTAATTTCCTTTGCAAAGACAACAACTCTTCTACAGGCTAAGGCCTCTACAATATCCACAGAACATGGGAGCGGGAAGCGCTGGGATAGGCCCCAATAACTCTGCCATTTAAGTTCCTCACTACCATCCCAATACTAGCTTTGTTCATCTCACTAAAAATTTTGCCCCATCGAAGTTCACCTTGTAGGTTGGTGGATCGGGTGGGTGCCATCTAGCTGGGCTAAAAATAGTTTGAGGAAGCAAATTAGAACCCTAGTTCTCTTTATAAAGAAAAATAGATATATTACTAAGTCATAATGCTCTTTGCAAGTCTAAACTAATTTTTATTATAGAGAAACATGACAAAGAAAAAAAAATGTGCAGATGGAGAAAACCCACATAATTTTTCACTCCCTTATCTCAAGCAATCATTTTTTTTTTTTTTTGAGAGAATATCTCAAGCAATCATTAGTTCATTACACTTGGGCCTCACTACAGTACAATCGTGAGAAGGGAATGAATTATTTGTAGGTTTTTGGGGCAACAGTTTGAAAATAAGTTTTTTTTAATATGGAAAAAGTTAACTAATGACCTAAGAGCATTGGTTTAAACAAATATTTTTATAAATTTTTTATAAAAAAAGAAAAAAGTAACTAATTTTTTTATATTTTTTATAAAAGTTGTATCAAAACTTTCTTAAAATGGTCCATTTACAAATGCCTTTAGGGCTCTTGGTAACCAAATCATTTTAATAGTAAAGCAAAAACACACTTTATATTCTATAACTTTGATAAATTATTATTTTAGATCACTAAATTAAAATTTTGTAATTATAGTTCATTAACTCTGAGCAATTGTCATTTTACTCCACAAAGTTTAAAACTTTTTATTTTTAAAAAATAAATTAATAAACTTTTTAAGGACAGTGGCTGGAGGGACTAAAGCGATCGAGTGGTGTTTTAAAAAGTTGATCAGATTGGACCCTAAATCGGTTTGGTAAAGACCAATAAAACCAAAAAAAAAAAATCGATTAAAAATCAATAAAAACTGAGAATCATACCTAAAAAAATCAATTAAAAATCAATAAAAAGTGAGAACCAGACCTAATTTTGGTTATTTGATTATTCCGATTTTAAAATCATGTAACCAAGACATCAAAGTTATTGAACTAAAATTACAACTTTTAAAATTAGTAAAACTAAAATGACAATGGATCAAACTTGTAAGTTTATTCTTGCCTAATATTAATTTAAAAAAAAATAGTTTATTTAAATTGGTATTATTTCAAATAATTATTATTAAAATAATATAATTTTATTAATTCTGCCACGTTTAGCATTTTTTCCCAAAAAGGAAGAATTTTTTTTTTTTTTTGAGAGAGACAGAAAGTGCTAGTTACTTTTGATTATTCTTGAGTTCTAAATCCCCAGTGTTCTAGACGCTACTGGATCCTTCGGGAAATCCGAACTGTGCCGCATCTCCTCTCTTGATACAAAACCTTGTCATCTGAGCTGACACTTTGCATATTTGCATCAATCATCTCTGATCGATCGAGTTCTCTCCTTCTTCATCATCCAAAAATGTTCGGCGTTGTGTTCCCAAACCGCAGTTTCCCAATGGACATCTCCAGCTTCTCTCAAATCGACACCTTCCACTGGGTCCTCGACATGAACACCTTCGTCGGCGAAGCCTACGACCAAGTCCGCGAGCTCTGCATATTCCTCCTCAACTCCTTCACTCTCCCGCCGGACAAGGCCCTCGCCGTCTACATCCAGGCCCCCGGCTCCGCCTTCCAGTTCTGCGGCGCGGTCACTCTGGCTCGCCCCTCCGCGGTGCTGTCGTTGGCGTGGCCGGAGCCTACCGGAGATGGCCAGCTGCAGCTGACGGCGGCGGATGCGGCGCCGCTGTCGGCGAAGATTGGGGTGTCGGTGGAGGACTTGGCGACGCTGCCGTCGCTGGACGTGGCGGCGGAGAAGAAGGTGGAGCGGTTGGCGATGAAGGTCGGGGAGAATTTGTTTAACTTCATGCAGTCGTTTTGTGGTGTGGATGGGAGTAAGCTGGTGGTGCCTATGGATATTTTGGATCGGTGGTTTAAGAAGTTTCAGGAGAGAGCTAAAAGGGACCCAGAGTACTTGAAGTCCTTTGTTTTCTGAATTCTGGGAGGTACTGTAATTTCTCAGTTTCTTTTTTTTTTTTTTTTTGATTTGGTAATTTACTATGCATGTCAAAATCAGAATGGCATTTGTATTTTGGTGCATTGTCATTTTTGTATTGAATTTTGATGATAAGTGATGTTGTTAGATTAGAGAATAGACTTTGCCGAGAGACTTGTAGCTCAATGCCATTTTGCTTGTTCTCTTTTACGAGGATAACCGGAGTTTGAATCCCCGCTTTCCCTTTGTTGTAATAACTATTTAATTGTCAAAAAATTAGAAAGCATACTTGGAATCGGAAGTGATTATTCAAATTAAATATATGCATATGGGAATTGAGATGAAGATTGAAGAATGTGCAATAAGAAGAAATAAAGAAAGTAAACTGCTGGTGTAGTTGTCAATAAAGCTTAGGAGGGGAAAAGGAATTGGAATTCTTTGAATTTTCTACTTTGTTTCAATTGGGTGGTGAGAATTGAGTAAGTCGGGTTCAATTTTAGATGGGAAGTTGTAGTCTAGGCTGAGTACAGTTTTTTTGTCATAAAGAATTCAAGTTATATGTTTAATGGTAGTACATTGCTGGCAAGATGGTCAATTTATATTTTGTCCAAAATACACTGTTGGTCCCTAAACTTGAGTCCATGAGCGATTTTAGTCCTTGAAGTTTAAAATGATCACTTCTAGTCCCTAAAACGCTTAAAAATGATTGATTTTAGTTCCTAACAAACTTCAAGTGATCTTTTTTAGTCCCTATGGAGTGGTGTATCACTTTTTTGTTTAACCATGTAATCTAAGGGACTAATAGCGATCACTTTAAATTTAAGGGACTAAAATGGATGTGCTAAACACGGTGTATTTAAGTCTTAGATTTATTATGTTAATCAACCTTGAAAAAATAGAACAATCTGAGAAAATGCTTCTGTACACAGGGATTTGACCATGTTACTCTGAAATATGCTTACTCTCTATAGAAGTCTTCAGGACTAGCCAACATGTGTAAATGGGCTTAGGCTGAATTGTTTTTGATGTATGTTGTTTAATAATCAAAAAATAGGCGGTTTATATACATTGGTGGTAAATGTGGCAGACCTTACACTCTCTCAGCCTGAAGCATCTGTTTTCACATCTATTAGTTTAGACTTTAGATAATTAGATTCTATCTTGGAACTGGTTTGAAGTGATTTTGCCTGTTTTGCACTTAGGTCTTGTCTTATGAAGTTTGAGAGAGGCAAGTTATGTTAGTTGCAAATACAAATTTGTAGAATTTGAAATCCTATTCAAGGATTTGTGAACTTGTGGATTTGGATGAATAAATTTTGAACAGAACACTTGTAGCACTTATTACTGCCTCTCTGTGTTATGGTTTAATAGAGAATATGCCATCAAGAGCCTTGTAGCTTAACTGGCTGGCACCTCCTAGTGTTTCCAATGGAGACATCCATGGTTCAAATCCCCCCACCCCCAACTATTGATGCATCCAAAAATAAATAAATACAGAATATCCAATAGTTAGAATTAAATGAAAAAAAAAAAAGGAGATTATTGGGTGTTGTCAAGTATATGTATATGTATATGTATATGTCTGGTCTTAGATGCAAAATTGCAAACACATATAGCTGATATCAATTCATTTCCAATATATTGGTAATTCAGACCTATATGATGAGAATCTGCCAAACTCTGTACAGCTTGTGTTTACATTTTCTTTTTTGGATAAGTCCAGCTTGTGTTTACTTTCCTAAGACTACATTGTGCATCTTAAGTTTATTGCCTTCAAACAGCTAACATTTGAATTCAAGAGCGAGCCAAGGTAATTGAGATCACATGTAACACCAATGGGATAAAGTTTTACCTCAATTAGTTACTCCACATGACATTTTAAAACTCAAGCAATTGGACATCAGTAGATGCAGACATTATTATCAGTAGGTCTGCATAGGGGATTGTGGACTTTAGGACTTTGATTAGAGGGTCTTCTCATCAAGCATTTCTAGGTATGTAAAATTAGAATAAGGCTGGGGGATTTGAAGTTTCTGTCTATTGTGTCCTTTCAAAACAGTTATTACGCGTGTTCTGTTGTTAAGAACATTAGCATAGGTTCTTTAATACAAAACTGAATATGCGCAAGTGACAGAAGAAATGGTGACTCCTCTTGATTTGACAACTTTTTTTGTCATCTCTCTGAGATTGTTTGTTTTACTAGCATGCTAAGATCATCCACTTGGAGAGCCTGGAGCGGTGGTGCCTTTCTTCCCCGTTCATTTTAATAATAAGTAAAAAAAAAATTTATTGACTTAGTGGTGATACTTCATGCACATAGAATGTGTGTGCAAAATACTCCTAAAAAAATTATTATAGTCATTTTAATTTCTCCTTTCCAGGAAGAGAGGGGGGAGTGTCTAGAAGTCTAAATTGATTGATGTTATTAAATAGTAAGCTTAGTTGATTAGGGAAGAAAGTGAATATGTTGAAATGTGACCACAGAGTGTATCATTTCATTGGAATGGGAAGTATCCAGCTGCCCTTTATAGTTTGTAGTTATAATCGGCTAGGGACCATGCCTCACAAAGCCACAAAGCGGAATTCACTAGTTTGAGTCTCACTTTCTACTTACCCTTGGGGTCAAAACTCACTCACAATAAAAAGAAAGTTTGTAGTTGGAAGCAAGACAATTCTAAATATAACGATGAATCAGTTAGTTACCATTACTTGCAGAAGTCTTCAACTTTTGGTTATTGTTTGCATTTTACATACTGCTATTCATCCATATCTGCAGGTGAAAGAGTCAGCTTTAGATTTTAAAGCTTTCTGCATGATGTCCAAGTCACTACATAGTATACTAGTGTACATATCAGAGCTCAATTTCTACTTATTAAAAAAATAATAGTAATAAATAGCTCAATTTCTTAGAGCTCACCAAGTGTATTTCAGTAACCTTCTTGCTGACGTTATGCTGGTGGTATCTGCAAAAATATGTTCTTTTTTTAAAGAGAAACGATCTTATCAAGTAGAAGTCTATATACACACAAAATTTCTCACTCAGCTGATGTGTGAAGGTAGATAAAAAAGTGATATCAGCGGTGGGTCTAGATAAGAACTAATAAAAGCTTACCAACTCTGTGGTGAAAAATGCTAAATGCTGGAAATTGTTTGTATTATGTAACATTGCTCAATGCTCATCTTATCAAATGTTTATACTTTATACAGATATATGTTTTTTAAATTAAAAAATAAATGGTGCAATTTAATCTTTGGCTGGCCAATGGCTTAGAACTTCAACCAATTATTGTTTTAATGGTTGATAACCTGTGTACCATATCTATAACACTTTACACCTTTTTTTTTTCAAAATTTTTTTTAGGAACAAATTGTACAACTATGAACTAACGGCCAGGTCCCTTTTTATCCCAACTATCAAATTTTAAATTAAAAAAAAAAAAAAAAACCATATATATTAACACTCTGATTTTTACTATATATATATTTATATAGCTGTACAGCTAAATTTTACTGAGCAAATTCAAGATAAGCAGCTAAAGAACTTAGCTGCAAATGCTATAACTAAGCGCATGAAACCAATCTGCCTATGAACTTAATCAACAACTGGCAATCTGGCATCATCCTCTTTAGACAAAGAAAATTAGCTCTCCCATCTACTTCATAGCTATATTAGGATTGAATTCTTTACTTTCTTACAAATCTCAATCATTATTTGAAGTTATAGCCTTTCGGATTTGATTTGACCATTGAGGATTACGGCAGCCAAACTTGATAAATTTCATAGCTCAGGCAAAGCTTATGGAAAAACAGCTTTAAAGCTCCTTCTCTTTAGTTTCTTAATCAAATTTCATGACTTGCAGCTATATTCTTTTGGTAAACACAATGTCATGACTTGCAGCTGTTTCTGCAAAATGCCTATAGATTCATTGCAACCTCATTCAATTAACCTGTCACAAGTTGAGAGTATGTGGTAAGGCTTACACAAGGAACGAGGATTAATACCTTGCATTTCCATTATTTATTTTATTTTCTTAAATTATCACATTTCAAAATCATTTAGCAAGAAAGTGGAGTAGAGGAGAAAAATATTACTATTTGATTACAAGAACAAATGACTTTTAGCATGCATGTTTTAGATTAATTATGTATTACATTAAAAATAACTAAAATTTATACCATTTAAATGATATTTACTCCCATAAATCTCATAAAAAGAAGAAAAAGATGGTTATTATTTTTGTTGTTAACCTTCACAAGATTTAAATAGTAAACAAATTCTAATTAAAATGGACAAAAACTATATTTTTATATCTAAGGGGGATGTAGCTCAAATGGTAGAGCATGTGGTAAAGCTTACACAAGGAATGAGGATTGATACCTTGTATCTTCACTAATTTATTTTATTTTCTTAAATGATCATGAAAGTTCGAATAACGTTGAAAACACTATGAACGTTTAGACTCCCAATTACAAATTATCAATTCAAGCTTATTATCAAACAATTAATGTGCGGAACATAAACATAAGCCAAACACAGAATTGATAAACAATCTTAGCCAATTATAATCACATCCACAATAGAAAATGAAAGACAAAGATAAAGGGAAAAGAGATGCAAACACAAGGACAACACGCGATGTGTTATCGAAGAGGAAACCAAAATCCTTGGCATAAAACCTCTCCGCCGCCCTCCAAGTGGTCAATAATCCACTAGAAAATATAGTTGGGATACATGAACAACAATAGACCCTCCAAGCCTAATCTACCCAGGTACCTAAGCCCTCCAAGCTTCTTGCTCCAACGAGGTTGCGACGAACCTTTTTCTTCTCTAGCTTACCGGATTCCGCTATAGCCCATAGCATCAACCAATAACCATTGGTCCCTTCCAAACTGCTTCCCTTAGCACCAAAAGACCTTCTCACAGACGTGGGTGTGGTGAGAAAATGATTTGGTCAAGAATCTCTCAAGGATGTATCAATGGAGAGGAAGAGAGTAGAGGAATTTGAAGAGTCTCTTAGTGAAGATTGGGGATGAGGCAATCTTGTTTTTCTCTAGGGTTTCTCTCTCAAAATTCTCTCTGGAAACTCTCTACATTTCGTGGGTATAAGGGTCTATATATAGTGGTGTGTGTTTGGAATACGAAGAGACAGTTTTTCCCAAACAGGGTAAGTTGGCGGCTTGGCCTCGCGACTGGTCTGAGTCGCGAGTTCAAGTTGCGAGCTAACGGCCTGGCCAGCCTGGGACTTTTGTCCTGTAGTGCGACAGCTGGCGTGACCCTTCACCTCCCTGCATGCTTCTCACGTGTGCTGCAGTTGACGGCTTGCAAGTCGCGAGTCCCTGCTTCTTTGCACAATCTTAACTCTTGAGCATTTCTTCACACTCTCTCACACACTACCCTTACATGAATCTCACCTAAATACAGGGTTACTAAGTGCTGAAATACAAGCAAATTGGCACGGAATAAAGCTAACAAGATGGTTGATAAAATTCAACCTTACAATCTCCCCCTTTGGCTATTTCGTGACAAAACCCTATAACAAACTCTAGACTTAACGTGTGAGTTGGGAACAGTTGGAAAACTCACTCACACCTAACTCTAGAATCTGTGAAGCTCTTGAACCATAAGAACAAGTATCTCCTGAAACACAAAAGTGATGTACTTAAAAGAAAATGCATGACATTTAACAGCAAGTACTAAAAACCTTAAAAGCTTACAAAAGCAACAGGTACAAACATAAACTAAGAACCTTAAAAACCTACAAAGGTAACAGGTACAAATATAAACTAAGAAAAAGAAACATACTGAATAACATCATATTATATACTAGAACCAACACACCATAGTGTATCAAACTCATAATCAAAGCAAAACATAAAATAAAGCTGAAAAATAAACTAGTTGTTTATAAACTGCTCCCCCTCAAAAATAGCACTCCCCCTCAAGAGATGCTCCTCAAAAATTCTCCCCCTTTTTGACCGGAATGGCCAAAGGGTCACTGTTGGGTATTGAAGCTGTCAAACTTTGCTGAAAGTATGTTAAGCTGATCCTGAATTGCTGCCATCCTGTCAGTATGCTCATTTTGAACTTCTCTGAGTCCATCAATCCTTTCCAGGATGATCTGAAATGCATCTGGAGGAGGTGCAGCTGATGAAGTTGAAGCTCTGCTCCTCTTGCCTCTGCTTCTGGGTGTGGATGTCTGTCCTGCAGCCTCTGCTTCAGTTTCCATAGGATCACCTTCTCCTTGGTCACCCTCCTCTTCATCACCAGGAAGACGAACTTGTATCCTTGTGAGAGTTAATTTGTTTATGGCTGATAGAGGAGTCATGGGACTGATATCCTGAGGAATTGCAACCCCTTTTGTTCTGAAAAGTCTCATGAGAAGACTAGGAAAGATCAGCTTGGGCCTTGAAGTGGTTCTAGTCTCATCCACAATTGTGTCATATATGTGAGAACTTATGTCAATGAAGGTTTTCTCCTTGAGCTCCATGAGGAAGATAGCTCTGGCATTAGTAAGAGTAGTCATCTTTCTTATAGGATATAGATTGAACATCATGATTGTGGTCAGACACCTCATGTCAACTGGAAAGGCATTAGTGTTAAGACATCTCCCTTCTTTAACACCACCAATCCGAGTCTGGACAGTGTCTAAAGATAGCATCCTGTCTTTGTAGTTGGTGAAATCATGATCTTCCAATCCCTCAAGCCCTAGAACCTCATCAATATCATGTGCATCTATGGTGAACTCACGTCCTCTAATCCAGCAGTTCAACTCATCCTCCCTTATGCTCACATTTGCATAGAATTCCCTTATTAAAGGCTCACAAACTGGAGGTAGGTCACTCAGCAATTTATCCCATCCTCTGCCCTCAAAACACTCTGGAATGAAGGTGTCCTTCAAATCATTTAAATCCACAAACCTCTCTTGGATAATTGTTCCCTTTATGAAAGAATCTCTGTATCTCTCAAAGTGCTGCACTGACCTAAACAGGTTGTGGTCCATTTTCAGCCTTTTGTCAGCCTTCTTAGCAGGAGTCTTCTTCTTTGTAGGTGTGGGAGCCATCTGTAAACAAGCAGAAGAGGCCACAACAAGAACAGAACACAATTTGTGGAAATACACACAGATTAGTAACAAATTAGTTGCAAAGGGAGTAACAGAGTGACAGGTCAACACTCAGACCAAGCACAGTTGAGAACCAAAAAGGATAACACAAAATAAAACTCAACACCTCAAATAAGTTTAGTTTGTATTGATGCAGACTGAAACAAGCATTAAACAGCTATAAATGGACAGAGTAAACCACATTCAGACACAAGATAGCAAATGTCAAAGAGAAATATTCAAGTTATATCCTCAAGACAGAAGCACACACATGAAATGGCAACATAAAATCATAGCATTATAGATCAAACAATCCAAAATCTCAGACAATCTGAAATACCCAAACTCACATTCAGAGTAAAACACAGAAAACCCCAAACCCATATACTCAAAGGGCAGGAAAACTAACAAATATCAAAGCTCAGAACAAGACTAGCACAATGATATTAAAACATGATAGCAAATATATTTAGCAACAAAAGAAATCAGCCCCAAACAACCAAAACCAACAATTTAAGCAAACCCATGTTCGAACACAGTATTTCTCAAATCGAAATGGCAACTCACAAATCAAGAAAAAAAATGTTCAAATCATGAAATATGAAGTGAGGGAAAGAAAACCCATACCTTTTTCTTGAAGATTGGAGAAGAAATGATGCAGAAATGGAGGATTTTCGAAGAAATACTCGGAGTGTTTGAAAGAGTGAAATGGGGAAGACAATGAACAGTCACAAAAGTACGAGGGAAAAACTGAAAAAGTTTTAAAAACTGACTTTAAAACGCAAAACATGCATTTTTCGCGACTAGATCAAGTCGCTAGTAAGTCGCCAGGGTAAGCCGCAAAACACTGTGAAACCAAGATTCTTGAAAAATCTTCTAAGTGTTTTTCGCGACTAGAAGGTCTACCTGCGAGAGAGTTGCAAGGTGAGTCGCGAAAATCTCTAAGTACCCCTCGCAACTGGAACTTCCACCCGCAAACAAGTAGCCACACTGAGCCACGAAAGTCACCAAAACTCAAATTTTGAAAAATTTTCTAAGTATTTTTCGCGACTGAGACCTTGACTCGCCAATAAACCGCGAAAAATCTCGGAGTGGGCTCGTGACTGGGGCATGCGACTGGGACAACCCACGACTGAGTCGCCAAAGCAGGGCAACACTGTTTTTGAAATTTTTGACATTTTTTGTAAAAACAAAATACTTTCCAAAAACAACTAAAAATTATCAAAAATATTTTTGTGTTTGATCAACAAAGATTGAGCATGTGAAAACACATTTAATCAAGTACAATCACACAAATGAATATAACATTCATTGAACATAAACTTGTGTGATGTGTGTGGGTATCAAAAATGAAATAGTCCTTAGTCTAATGTGAAGTTTCAATTATCAATTCAATCAAAGCATACACAACTAGCACTAGATAATGTGATCCATCTCAATTATAGAAGTATGCATATATGACCTCCCACATAAACTTGAGTACATTTTTTTGAAACTTTTCATTTGGCTCCATATACATCATATCATTTGATCATTTTGAATCAATACATCTCATTGTGAGATTGATGCCTGAAATTTTTGATATTTCACTTTGATGATTTAGCCTTTGGCTTTTTGGGCATCATACAATTTATTTTGGTCGCTTTCCCTTTTTCCTAGTCAAATACTAGTACGTGCAACAGGGTTTTGCAGCTCAATATCTCTTTTTATTTGGAGATTTACATTTGGTGAGCTCTTTAAGTAAAGCAATAAAATAAAAGTGGGAAGATATATAGGCACAAGTCTATGCATGTCTCAAGATCAACAAAATCATTTACTAATCATTCATGACAAGGTTGAAAATCTATTTACAACAGTCACATAGATTTCAGAATTTCTTCCATAATGATATGAGTGCATAAGAAACAAGCTAAGCTCATAGATGCACAAGGCCATTAGTACAAAGGTACAAGGCAAAACATGCTTTGAGACAAAACTCAACAAAGCTGATCAAACTTTTTAGGATTTTCTACTTTTTATGTGTTTTTTGGATTTTTGACACAAAAGTAGTAAAAGATTGATAAAAAACAACATAAATAACAATGTAAAAACATTTGAACCAAAAACAAACGCACAAACAATATATCAACTCAAAAACTCGCAAGAAGCACACAACCAAGCATATTCTCAAATATAGGAAGTATTAATGCATGAACATGTTGTAATGCTTATGCATGAGTACCATTCGTCACCCACACGTCACGTGCGTTTGGGGTAATATCCTTGACGGATTGGGTACGAGAGTTAGGACTTTCAAACCTTCTTGTGAAGCTTTCCAAGCAATTGGTGAAGGCACCGATCATCTTCATAACGTCCATCATTCCGGGATCACGGTTTTGACTTCTAGGTTGCTCACCACCCCAAGACCTCTTATCATTTCTTCTTCCTCGTGATCGAGGAGCGCTTGTATTGTTTAACTCTCTCAGCTTATGACAGTTGGGTCTAGTATGTCCTTGCAATCCGCAAAAGTGACAAAAATGATTTGTTCTAGGACCCTGTTGTGATCTTGGAAGTGATCTTCCTCTAGCTCCAAATCTGGCTTCTGATTGATTACGGGACTTATTAAACACCCGTTGATCAGCCACCTTCTTCTTCTTCTCAACCTTAACTTTCTCAGGAATAGGCTCTTCTACAACCGTCTCTTTGGCCTTCACAAACTTCACTTCTTTGGTGACATTGGCTGATGAGCTACTTCCTCCGGTATATCCTAACCCGGACTTGTCTGAGGAAGGTTTTTGAGATGAAATAACATCTTCTAACTTCTTGGATGAGACCCTCTCTATCTTGGCATGAGCTTGCACTACCTCTTGCTCAAGAAATCTCACTTTTGTGTAAGCTTCTGATAGCTCACCATTTAGTGTCTCAATCTCACACTTCGCCTCCTTGTATCGTACCAGAAGACTTTTGTAATCTTCCTCAGCTTTCTTCATCTTCTTCACAACCGCCTTTGCCACCCTTGCATACTCACTCGATTTCTCAAGGAGTAAGGCGTAATTCTCTTGAAGACCAGATGTATCTTCATCCTTTTCAGCCTCCGATTCTTCAACAATCCCAATAGACTCCAAATTAGAATGCTCACCAAGCTCCTTCACAAGTGTATCCAAATCATCTGAGGATTCCACATGTGCAATGGTCATGAATGCGGAGTAATTTCCTTCTCCGTCACAGCTATCCTCGGAATCAGAATTTGACGAATCCAAGTCACTTAGAGTAGTAGCATAGACCTTGCCCTTTGACTTCAAATAGTTAGGACATTCCTTTTTGAAGTGTCCATGTCCATTACACTCTAAGCACGTGATTCCTTGCGAAGATTGGGATTCTCTACCCTCTTTCCTTCTGAATTCTTTCTTCTCCTTCCCGGAACTCTGAAATTTTCCTTTGTCACCAAATTTCCCACTGTTCTTGAGTTTCAAGAATTTCCGAAAGTTCTTTACAAGGTACGCCACATCTTTATCTACTGCATCCTCTTCCGAAGAGTCATGAGATACCACTCTCTCATCAATTGTTTTAAGAGCAAGAGATTTGCTCTTCTTCTGTGTGGGCAGTGACAATTCATATGTCTGCAATGAACCGACCAGCTCTTGAACTTTAATGTCGTCAAGATCCTTGCTCTCTTCAATAGCTGTTACTTTGGCACGAAAACTTTCTGGCAGTGACCGAAGGATTTTCCTTACAATTTTAGAATCCTCCGTCTTTTCCCCCAAATTGAATTTTCCGACAACCACCTCGTTCAGCTTACTATAAAAAGTCAAAAGACTCATCCTCACTCATCCTGAGCTCCTCAAAGCGAGTGGTCAACATCTGTAGTTTGGTGTCTTTCACTTTCTTTGTTCCTTCATAAGTAGTCTCCAGAATCTCCCATGCTTCCTTAGCAATAGTAATATGTGAAATCCTGTGAAATTCTTTTGGAGAGACACCACAGAAAATAGCATTCAATGTTTTACTGTTAGCATTAGCCGCCGCTAGAGCTGCCTTATCCCAAGTGGATTTGGCAGCCTCCGGCCTAGTCCAACCAACTTCAACTGCATCCCACACAGCATCATCAATAGAACACAAAAATGCTCTCATTCAGACTTTCCAAAATGCATAATTATTACCATAAAAAAATGGTGGCACAGTTAGAGATTGAGACTTATCCATCTCAATACGGGGTCAGGGATCGCACTAAGGTGTTTAAACCACAGCAAGTGCACCCACTCTGATACCAATTCAAAGTTCGAATAGTATTGAAAACACTATGAACGTTTAGACCCCCAATTACAAATTATCAATTCAAGCTTATTATCAAACAATTAATGTGCGAAACATGAACATAAGCCAAACACAAAATTGATAAACAACCTTAGCCAATTATAATCACATCCACAACAGAAAATAAAAGGCAAAGATAAAGGGAAAAGAGATGCAAACACAAGGACAACACGCGATGTGTTATCGAAGAGGAAACCGAAGCCCTTGGCGTAAAATCTCTCCGCCGCCCTCCAAGCGGTCAATAATCCACTAGAAAATATAGTTGGGATACATGAACAGTAATAGACCTTTCAAGCCTAATCTACCTAGGTACCTAAGCCCTCCAAGCTTCTTGCTCCAACGAGGTTGCGCCGAACTTTTTTCTCCTCTAGCTTACCGGATTCCGCTATAGCCCATAGCATCAACCAATAACCATTGGTCTCTTCCAAACTGCTTCCCTTAGCACCAAAAGACCTTCTCACAAATGTGGGTGTGGTGAGAAAAGGATTTGGTTAAGAACCTCTCAAGGATGTATTAATGGAGAGGAAGAGAGTAGAGGAATTTGAAGAGTCTTTTAGTGAAGATTGGGGATGAGGCAATCTTATTTTTCTCTAGGGTTTCTCTCTCAAAATTCTCTCTGGAAGCTCTCTACATTTCGTGGGTATAAGGGTCTATATATAGTGGTGTGTGTTTGGAATACGAAGAGACAGTTTTTCCCAAACAGGGTAAGTTGGCAGCTTGGCCTCGCGACTGGTCTGAGTCGCGAGTTCAAGCCGCGAGCTAACGGCCTGGCCAGCCTGGGACTTTTGTCCTGTAGTGCGACAGCTGGCGTGACCCTTCACCTCCCCGCATGCTTCTCACGTGTGCTGCAGTTGGCGGCTTGCAAGTCGCGAGTCCTAGCCGCGAGTCCCTGCTTCTTTGCACAATCTTGAGCATTTCTTCACACTCTCTCACACACTACCCTTACATGAATCCCACCTAAATACAGGGTTACTAAGTGCTGAAATACAAGCAAATTGGCACGGAATAAAGCCAACAAGATGGTTGATAAAATTCAACCTTACAGATCATATTTTAAAATTATTTAGCAAGAAAGTGGAGTAAAGGAGAAAAATATTACTATTTGATTACAAGAACAAGTGACTTTTAGCATGCATGTTTTAGATTAATTGTAGATTACAATAAAAATAACTAAAATTTATACCATTTAAATGATATTTACTATTACATTATCTCATAAGAAGAAGAAAAAGATAATTATTATTTTTGTTGTTAACTTTACAAAATTTAAATTTTAAACAAATTCTAATTAAAATGGACAAAAACTATATCTTTATATCAAAAGGGGATGTAGCTAAAATGATTGGGTATGGGGTAGCACTTACACAAGGAATGGGGATTGATTGATACTTTGCATCTCCATTAATTTTATTTTTTTCTTAAACTATAACATTTTAAAAATAAAGTGAGTAGATAAAAAAAAATTGCTAATTGATTTCCGGAACAAATGAATTTTAGCATGCAAATGTTAGATTAATTATGGATTGCAGTCAAAATAACTAAAATTTATATTGTGTGTGGCAAAAATATGAAGCCCAATACAAGATTAGGCTTGAATCTAGGCCCACTACAATTAATTTATAGAGATGAGTGTGCGGGCTAACACTTGGGCTTCCTAGCTAGACAACTTTGAATATAGGAATGGATCAAGTCAAAAATAATCACCAACAACAACAACATTCAAAAGGAAAAGAATTTTATAGGAATGTAATCAAATAATAAAATTCACTTGTTCTTGGAAATCTAAAACATGCATGCTAAAAGTCACTTGTTGTTGAGAAATAAAAAATAAAAAATATTAATATTTGATTACAAGAACAAGTGACTTTTAGCATGCATGTTTTAGATTTACAAGAACAAGTGGATTTTATTATTTTAAAAAATATTACTATTTGATTACAATAACAACTGAATTTTATTATTTTTAAAAGAAAATTTAAAAAAAACATTTTTTTTTTGAAAGAAAAATCTCTTTTGAACAAACCAAGTTTACAATTGAAAACAAAAAAAGAGTTTTCACTTATTATATTTTTTAGAAAAAAGATTTTTTTTTTTGAAAATGCCATTTTTTCTTAGGGAGAACCCAAAAATTTGGAGCACTTAAAGTTTGTAAAGAAAAATAATTTTTGGTAAAAACATGTTAGTTTTGAAAAGATAAGAGAAAAAGATTTTTAGAAAAGAAGCTTTAACTTTGAAAAAAAAAACCCGTGATTTTTTGATGAAATGATTTGAAGAAAAGAGCTTTGTCTTGGAAAGCATTTTTTGTAAAAAGAAAAAAGGTAGATAACTTAAAAAGGTTTGGAAGATTCCTTTAAAAAATTTCATGGGTTTTCCTTTTTTTTTCTTAAAAGACTTGAATAAAAATTCCATGATTTTTGTCGGAGAAAAAGGAGTTTGCATTAAAAACATTTTTATGGATTTTGATCAAAACAAAGCTAATGGGTTTTATTATTTTTTTGAAAAAAATAGTTTTGGGTTTCAAAAGATCCCATGATTTTTATGAAAATGCATATTTCTTTTTGAAACTTTGCTCATTCAAAAGATTTTTTTTGAAAGAAAGTCCAACGTGGTAAAAGAAAACATTTTTTGAAAATATCTTTTTGAAAAACAAAACTTGGTTTTTCGGATTTAATAGGAAAATAAAACTATTTTTTAGCATTTTAAGAAAATAGTAGTTTTTGGGAAAAAAAAAAAGCATTTTTTGAAAGAAAGGAAGGTTTAAAGGAAAATAATTATTTTTTAAAGACTTTATTTTAAGAAAACAGCTTTTGGAAAAGAAGGGAAAAAGAACTTTTTTGAAAGACATTTCCTTGGAAAGCATGGAAAGAAATTGTTTACCCAAGCAATATTAATCTATGGCAACATTATAGATGAGAAAAGTAAAGGGCAACAATAATAAGAGTGCTATGAACTTAAAGACAAGTAAAATAAGGTGCTGAAATTTAAATAACAATAAAATAAAAGTTGGAATTTAAATGACAATAAAATAAAGTGCTGAAATTTAATGGCAATAAAGTAAAATGCTGGAATTTAAATAGCAATAAAATAAAGAGTTGAAATATTGTAAAGGTTCATTAAAAAAAAGTTTTAGAAGTCCTTCTTAAATAAATTTTAATATCTTTCAAGCCTTATGGGTTCTTCATCAAAAAGAGATGGGAGTTCTAAGTCGTCAACCATCCTTACGAGACATATCCATATTGTGTTTTACTTGAGGTTTAAAATCCATTTAAAAGAGATGGATAGAAAATCTTTTTATTTAGGTGACTAGATAGTAGTGTGTGTGTGTGTATTCAAGAGTGCAATAAATAAAAGGGGAGGGGGGAAGCTTGAAAATAAAAGTGATGACATTAAAGTAAAGGGGAGAGGGAAGTGCTTGAAAATAAAATGGATGGCATTAAAATAAAAGGGAGGGGAAGTGCTTGAAATAAAAGGGATGACATTAAAGTAAAGGGGGGTGGGGGAATAGCAAAAATTAAATGGGTAACAATATATATATATATATATATATATTTAAGCAAGAACATAAAAATTCTTAGAAGCCCAGAAGAGAATGAGATTTCTTCCCCCTAAGTGTACTTCCCATATTAGGTCTAGGAGATGGTTTAGTACCCATCTAGGAATATAATCACAACATCACAACCAACAACAAATAATAGAGGCATAAAGGATAAAGAGATAGATACACGATAATATAAAGCTAGGAATTTAAAGCAAGTAAAATAAAGAGACAAGATAAATAAAAGAGTTTCATATATATAAATGGATGATGCTTACATGAGGAAGAGTAAAGAAAATGGGATGGGTATAGTTACAAGAAAAACTATCTCATCCCTATAAGCTTATCCACACAAAAAAAAAAAAAAAAAAAAAACCCTTCCATTTTTGGAATTTCTAAGGATTTTCCCACTCTTTTCACTCTATTTTTCAATTTTTTCTCCCAATGATTTCCCATCTTTTCTTTATATTTTTCTCAAAAAATGAGGGGGTATTTATAGGAGAGTGAAGAAAGGGAGCGGCTATGTGTAGTGTACCATGGTACACTACACAGCCTCCTACTTTTGCTACCTCATCAAGCTATTTTGTCTTTTTCTCGATTTTTGGTCCAAATTTCGTGCAGCTGTTTGGTGGCATTTCCAATCTTTGTTTTCTTCAAACTTTATATTTCTGGAAAGCTCTAGATGTCTAGTTTTCATTGGTCCTTACTTTGTAAGATTTGGAGCTACAGTTGTCAAGATATCACGTTCGGAAGGAAGACTACGCAGTGTTGAAAATTCTGTGACGCTTTTCCTTAAAAAATTTGTTTCTTCCAAACCTTAGCGAATATCATCAAGCCGTTTTTATGAGAGGTAGTCAAGACCTCATAATTCAAGTTGGTTCAACCAGGTCACTCTAGTTCTTACCCAATCAGTATAGTTTTTTTTTTTTGCGCAAAGTTGGCCCAAAAACTACCTGTTTTTCCTTCAAAAAAAAAAAGTGAAGTATTTATTAGGGTTTTTGGTATTTCATTGATATCTTATTTGTTTTAACTTTGATTTTGGCCCATAAACTATCGTTTCAAAGGAAAAATATGCCCTACGAGGCAATCCAAAATTCAACTCGAATAGACAGTTGGATCAAAAAGTCAACTTTTTTACCATACTCGGTTAGAATTTTGGCCTCAATTGCTATCAAAAAGGTTTTTAAATGTTGTGACCCTTTGATCCACTATCCGATCATGTTGTATTTATTTTTCACCCTTTTTGTCTTTCAAACTTGCAATTTTGCACATTTTTTTTTCGATTTTTTTGGATTTTGGCATTTATTTTGATGCGTGAATCGGGGTCGGAAAAAATACAGTATCGACAGCTATTATTCTTAAACTTTACAAACATTTAAATATAAATTAAGTTTAATTAAAATGGACAAAGAATATATATTTATATCAAAAGGGGATGTAGCTCAAATGGTAGAACATGTGGTAGAGTTTACACAAGGAATGAGGTTTGATATCTTGCACCTCCATTAATTTTATTTTTTTCCTTAAAATATTTCATTTTAAATTTATTTAGCAAGAAAGTGAGTAGATGAAAAAAAAATGCCATTTGATTACCGAAACAAATGAATTTTAGCATGCAAAATGTTAGATTAATTATGGATTGCAATAAAAATAACTAAATTTAATCCATTTAAAATTATATTTACTGTTACATCCTTTCAAAAGAAGACGAAAAAGTTGATTATTTTTATTATTATTAAATTTTACAAAAATTTAAATAGAAATTAAGTTTAATTAAAATGGACAAAAAATATACTTTTATATCAAAAGGGGATGTAGCTCAAATGGTAGAGCATGTGGTCGAGCTTACACAAGGAACGAGGATCGATACCTTGCATCTCCATTAACTTTTTTATTTTCATAAATGATCACATTTTAAAATTATTATTTGATTACCGGGATAAATGAATTTTTATAGACACATGTTAGATTAATTATGGATTTTAGTAAAATTAACTAAAATTTATACCATTTAAATGATATTTACTATTACATTATCTCATAAGAGGAAGAAAAAATGATTATTGTTGTTGTTATCAACCTTTACAAAATTTAAATACTAAACAAGTTCTAATTAAAATGGGCAATATTTTTATGTCAAAAAGGGATGTAGCTCAAATGGTAGAGCATGAGGTACAAGTTACACAAGGAACGAGGATTGATTGATACTTTGCATCTCCATTAATTTTATTTTTTTCTTAAAATATAACATTTTTAAAATTATTTAAAAAGAATGCGGATAGATGAAAAAAAAAATTGCTAATTGATTTCCAGAACAAATAAATTTTAGCATCCAAATGTTAGATTAATTATGGATTGCAATAAAAATAACTAAAATTTATACCATTTAAATTATATTTACAATTACATCCTTTCAAAAGAAGTTGAAAAAGTTGATTATTTATATTATTATTAAACTTTACAAAAATTTAAATAGAAATTAAGTTTAATTAAAATGGACAAGAAATATATTTTTATATCAAAAGGGGATGTAGCTCAAATGGTAGAGTATGTAATAAAGCTTAGACAATAAATGAGGATCGATGCCTTGCATCTCCATTAATTTATTTTATTTTCTTAAATTATCATATTTTTAAATTATTTTGCAAGAAAGTGGAGTAAAGGAGAAAAATATTACTATTTGATTACAAGAACAAATGACTTTTAGCATTCATGTTTTAGATTAATTATGGATTACAGTAAAAATAACTAAAATTTATACCATTTAAATGATATTTACTATTACATTATCTCATGAGAAGAAGAAAAAGATAATAATAATTATTTTTGTTAACCTTTACAAAATTTAAATAGTAAACAAATTCTAATTAAAATGGACAAAAACTATATTTTTATATCAAAAGAGGATGTAACTCAAATGATTGAGTATGGGGTAGCACTTACACAAAGAACGAGGATTGATTGATACTTTGCAACTCCATTAATTTTATTTTTTTCTTAAAATATAACATTTTAAAATTATTTAAAAAGAAAGTGAGTAGATGAAAAAAAAAAATTACTAATTGATTTCCGGAACAAATAAATTTTAGCATGCATGTTTATACTATTACAATTGCATTATCTAAAAAGATGATTATTATTACTGTTATTAACCTTTACAATATTTAAATAGTAAACAAATTCTAATTAAAATAGACAAAAAATATATTTTTATGTCAAAAGAGGATGTAGCTCAAATGTTAGAGCATGAGGTACAACTTACACAAGGAACTAGGATTGATTGATACTTTGCATCTCTATTAATTTTATTTTTTTCCCTTAAAATATAACATTTTAAATTTATTTAGCAAGAAAGTGAGCAGATGAAAACAAAATTTACTATTTGATTACCGGAACAAATGAATTTTAGCATGCAAATGTTAGATTGATTATGGATTGCCGTAAAAATAACTATAATTTATATCATTTAAATTATCTTTACTATTACATCCTTTTAAAAGAAGATGAAAAAGTTGATTATTTTTATTATTATTAAACTTTATGAAAATTTAAATAGAAATTAAGTTCTAATCAAAATGGACAAAAAATATTTTTTTATATCAAAAGGGGATGTAGCTCAAATGGTAGAGCATGTGGTGAAGCATATAAAAGTAACGGGGATCGATACCTTGCATCTCCATGAATTTTATTTTATTTTATTTAAATTATCACATTATTATTTAGCAAGAAAGGTGAGTTAAGAAGAAAAATATTATTATTTGATTACGGAACAAACGAATTTTAATAGGCATTTGTCGGGAACCCATGGATAGAACTCACAATTTAAAATCGACCTGCAAGGGAAGGGTGCCCAAGAGCTTATATACATGTGTTTAAGCTTACACTTAAGTAAAGTAGGACACTAGGATCATAACATATCACTACGCTTTTGCAGCCGATGTTCATGATAGCTCACTCTAATGACACTAACCCGATAGTAGCCCTTTTTCTTTTGGCAGCTCCACTCACCTATCTGTTATTTTAATCTGGCCTCTAAGTCACCCCCTCCGGGATTCGACCACAAAACCGCAATTCATTTGATCCCATACTCAATGAACTACACTCAATTACTTGGGGTGGTAGTTGGCTCTAATACCAAATAATAAGAACTTGCTAGAATATGAATATGAATTGTGGAAAAGTAAGAATGATGAATGAATAGTAGTTGTTGTAGGCTACTTCAAGAGGGCCTAGACCTTCATAGAGAGAGAGAGAGAGAGAGAGAGAGAGAGAGAGAGAGAGCAATTGGTTTATTCTTCATTAATATCTAATGTTGAATTACAATCATGTACCTCATTCTCGGAACAAATGAATTTTAGTATGCATATGTTTGAATTATGTTTATACCATTTAAATTATTTTTACTATTACATCCTTTCAAAAGAAGATGAAAAAGTTGATTATTGTTATTATTATTAAACTTTACAAAAAGTTAAATAGAAATTAAGTTCTAATTAAAATGGACGAAAAATAAATTTTCATATCAAAAGGGGATGTAGCTCAAATCATAGAGCATGTGATGAAGTTTACACAAGAAATGAGGATCGATACCTTGCATCTCCATTAATTTTTATTTTATTTTCTTAAATTATCACATTTGAATTATAATATGATACTTGGTGGGGATATTTCCATTAGATATATCCATGTTTTTAAAAACCAGACCAAATTGGTGCCTGGTGCCTATCAATCCGATCGAATAAAAACCTTAAAATCAGGAACGGGAGCAAAAAACGGTAATTTGGTATTGGTTTTGAAAACCATGTAAATATTAAAAGGTACTAACTAATTACTATAAGGTTCTTGGCGTATTGGGAATACTTTCTAAATGTAATAGTAGTTGTAAGGTTGAATTTAATCAACCATCTTGTTGGTTTTATTCCGTGCCAAATTTGCTTATAATTTAACAATTAGTAACCCTGTATTTAGGTGGGAATCATGTAAGGGTAGTGAGTGAGAGAGTGTGAAGAAATGCTCAAGATTGTGCAAGGTTGCAGAGATTTGCGGCTGGGACTCGCGGGTGACTCGCGACTGGCAAGCCGCCAAATGCAGCACACGAGTGAAGCGTGCGAGAAGATGAACAGTCGTGCCAGCTGGAGCACTACAGGACAAAAAGTCCAGCCTGGCCGTTCTGTTATCTCGCGGCTTGAACTCGCGACTCAGTCAAGTCGCGAGGCCAAGCCGCCAGACCACCCTGTTTGGGAAAAACTGACTCTTCGCATTCCTTTCTCACCCAAGTATAAATACCCCTTAAACCCACGAAATGTAGAGAGCTTCCAGAGAGAATTTTGAGAGAGAAACCCTAGAGAAAAACAAGATTGATTCATCCACAATTTTCACATAGAGACTCTTCAAATTCCTCTACTCTCACCCTCTCCATTGTTACATCCTTGAGAGGTTCTAACCCAAATCATTTTCTCACCATACCCATATATGTGAGAAGGCTATTTGGTGTTTTGAGAAGCAGTTAAGAATGGACCAATGATTATTGGTTGATGCTATAGGTTATAGTGGAATCCGGTAAACTAAAGAAGAAATAGGTTCGGCGTAACCTCGTTGGAGTAAGAAACTTGAAAGGCTTAGGTACACTGGGTAGATTAGGCTTGGAGGGTCTTCTGTTGTTCATGTATCTTAACTACATTCTTTAGCGGATTATTTACCGCTTGGAGGGCGGCGGAGAGGTTTTACGCCGAGGCTTTTGGTTTCCTCTTCGATAACACATCGTTGTGTTGTCCTTGTGTTTGCATCTCTCTTCCCTTAATCTTTGCCATTTAATTTCTGCTGTGGATGTAATTTTAATTGGTTTAGATTGTTTATCAATTCTGTTATTAGTTTATGTTCATGTTCCGCACATTTATTATTTGATAATAAGCTTGAATTGGTAATTTGTAATTGGGGGTCTAAACGTTCATAGTGTTTTCAACGCTATTTGAACATTCAGTAGTAATGCATCTTTTACTAACTTAGCACGATTTCTAAAACCCAACTTTAACTATATGTACCAGTTTTGGTTCCCCTCTGTATATTGTTTTGTATCATTTATTCTTTTGGAATAAAGTTCTATCTTTTAAAAAAAAAAAAGACATGACCACTTGTAACAATCCAGCATATAATAATAATTATTAATAAAATAGAAAAATCAACTTAAAAGTGATTATTAACCATGATCACTTGGGTGTGTGTAAATGGGGCTGTTCATCTTTCTGGAAAAAAAAGAAAAAGAATGGGGTTGTTCATGGTCAATGTCTTTACAAACGGTCTCAATGGCAAATTGCCTTTCTTACTAATAAGCAAAAAAAAAAAGAAGAAAAAGAAAATTCATAAATATATAGATATGGAAAATTACATGATTACACTACAAAAAATTGCTAAACTAACAAAAATAAACTACACTTTTACTACTTTAACATATAAACAAATGCATTATCCTCAATATTTATTTCTCTACTCTATTTTTCTCTCTAAAAATAAATAAATAAATAATTTTTTCCTTTTCCTCACTACTTCCACAGCAACACGGCAACTTCCTTTTCCCCACCCTTTCCATAGCAACACGACACTTGCCTTTTACAGCACCACCGGCCCACCTTCACCGCCAATCACAAACACTGAACCACTGCAGACACCACTAAGCACCACCAATCACTGCAAACAATTTTAGCATCGGAAACCCACCTTTAGACACTGAACCCACTCACACCACCTTCAACAACCAAACCCACCTTCAACCAACAAGCACCACCTTCAATCACCAAGCCCCACTGAACCCAATCACCAGACCCACTCGTACCAACAAGCCCTATCACTCACTAAAACCATAAACTTTGTCCATGAGAGAGAGAGAGAGAGAGAACAAATAAAAAAAAAAAACAATTTAGTTTAGCTTTGGCAATGAACAACTCTCGTTACTTCTAGCAAGGTGTTTTCGTACACTATTATTTTAGGTTACTCTATTGATAGTGTTGTTTAGCCAAAACTTTAGCTATTTCTAGCATATGACGAGGCTGCTGCGAGTGCTCTAAAAAAGCCAAAAAGGAAAAAAAAAAATCCAAGACATAAATGCAGCAACATTCATTGCTTTTACTCTAAAAGGAAAAACAAAATTCCACAACATTCTTTTTTTATTTTTTATTTTTAGAAACAAATTCCACAACATTCTAATTGTTGACAATAGTGCAATGCCACGTGAACCTGACCTGTGAGCAACATATGAAATCTATCACATTCTTCTAAAAAAAAAAAGAAAAAGAAATCTATCACATTTTTTCACATTAATATTAAAAGAAAAAGAATGTTCCAAAAAAGGAAAAAAAGAGCGAAAAGAAAAACCCTAATTTACACAAACTAAACCCACCGTTTTCTCTTTCTAAAAGTTTCCTCTCTTGTCTCGGAGACTCGGACTCGGGGTCTCTAGTCTTTTTAAATATTAAATTAAATAATAAATACTACAAATTAGTGCTCCCCTTTTTCTTTTACCTTCTATCTCAAATTTTGGAATTTCCACAACAAAACAATTTCCTTCGATTTTCTCGGAATCCATTTTCCCAGGTATTCCGTCAATTTTCATATCAGATTCCACTTCGCTTTTCTCCCTTTATTATTAATTAGGGATTACATCCATTTTATAGCAAAATTCACTTGTTCAAAATTTCTCAAGCATAATTTTCTTTCCTTTTATCATATCATATAAACGAGCAGAGATTGTACTGTAAAAACTCTAGGTCGTTCGCAGAATCGTTGTAAGTCAAGCAATTTTGTTAAATTGACCATTGATAGAGTTTATGTTGCTTATGATTAAAAGTGTGTATTTCATATGGGGTCTTCCATTTATGTGTGTGATTGTTGCTCTCTTTTATTGGGTCGTAATTTTTCTGAAGTTGATTGGTTTTAGTTAAATAGTACTATGTCCATTCCGCCGAAAACTGCTGTGTCTGTGCTTCTTTTGTATTAGCACATGTATATATATATATATATATATATATATATATATATGTATTATGAATGTGAATATGAATATGTTTGGGTTAACGAGAGCGCTAGTAAGTTCCGTTATAGATAACTATGAAATCTGTGTTTGTTTCCTCGGAAATTTTGGCGTGGAATCAATTACTTAAAACAACAAATCTGTGTTTGGGTTTATATTTCTGACTCTTATTTTAATTATAGTCGCGGGGTTTAGAGCTTACTGAGAACGTAGAAGAAGTTGCCGCAGCAGAAATCTGACTCCACAACCACCGGGTGCTCCCTTTTATATATATATATATATATATTTGAACCTGATGTTCTCCTCAGTGAGTTGATTTTGAAATAGAATATCAAATCTTGCTATTCCTTATATTTAAAAGAAGTGAAATCAAATTTTAGTTTTTAAAAGTGTTAGATAGATTATTACACATCAATTAATTAATTTTAGTTTCAGTAGTTCTTATTATCTATTATTATTTCTTTTGATTGGTAAGTTCCTAGTGGGTTTTGAACCCACGATCTCACCCTCCACCAAGCACTGGCAAGTGGAGAAGTTGCTAATTGAGATAGAGCTCATTGGCTCTTATATCTATCATTAGGATTGAGATTCTTCATTTTCAAATTGTGGATATGAACACTCGACATTTTTTAATAAATACTGGATCAGCTGCTGATGACTCCCTTTATATACAATGTACGAGTGTGCAATGTATATTGATGCATTATGATTCCTAGCCTGTATTAATGTATATTAGAAGCAATTAGAAACTTAAGCAGTTTTGCAGTACTGGTCTATGCATGTTCTGTAGTCGCATATTCACCATGAGTCCTCAACTATTTTCCTTGGCCATGTCAGAAGTCCAAAGTACTTAAAAACCCGTCAAGGTGCAGCCTACTGGTTGGAGGCTTGGGATGAGCAGTAGACCCAGACATCCTAGGTTCAATTCCAACTAGGAGTTCCCCTGGATTACCTGATAGGCTGATACATGTTGCTAGTGGGTGGGGTCGTGTATCTGTGGTTTACTTCCTAGGTGTGGGTCTAAGGGCCCTGCCTTAGTGAGGTGCCATGTCATTAAAATAAAATCTATGGCCACTTCTAGGCCCCCAACCAGAAATTATAGGATTACAAAGTCTCTCTAACTTAAGAAACATGAAGAAATTTCAAACATATATTAATGACCTAATTAAATACCATGACACCAATTTTTGGGTCAAAAAAGCTTCTTTGTTATAAGTTGGTATTTCCTCAGTTAAAGGTTATGCTGGAAAAATATTTAAGTTATTTCTGCTAGGTTGATGGCAGTTTACCATTGTTAACAGCTGACATTTGTGGAGTTCATTTTTAATTTTTAATTTTTTTTTTTTAATGTTTAGGTCTCTTTGTGAGCAGAATAAATCTTTGCAAGATAGTTGCTAATTTTCTTCTGAGAACTAAGTGACCCAACAAGATGGAGGGCTGGGGTAATTCTTTCTTTTCTGAATCTTAATTATGCCTGCCATCAAGTTGGTGTACTATTGTAAATCGTAGCTCTTGGGATTTATTTAAAATATTGAATTTGAAATGCTACTTTTTATTCATTAGAATCTTGATCAGTGGTTATATATTACTAGTGATTTAGATTCTTTTGGGTACTTGTTTGTCCGAGATTAAATTATATTATTATTATTTATTATGATTTATAGTTTTGTCAATTTCTTGGGTGCACTTCCCTTAATATAGATACAATTTTCTTGATTCTATGGGAAGCAGCTAGTGACCAAGGCTTAAGAAAAGCAATATAATTATGGTGGTCAATGTTCTCCTAGGGGATCTCTTGGTACAGTTAGCTAAATATATACTTCCAATTTTATTTGTATAATTCCAAAGTAGTATAACTATATACATATAAAAAGAGTATAGTATAAATACAGTTGCTTTTAACAATTTATTGTTTATTTTTGTGGTTCTTGTTTTCTATTCCTTCTTATTTTCCCACAATTTATATATTGAGAGAGAAAAGGCAAGATGCTTGATTGTTAAACAAATAAGGCTAGATTTGTATTTTGATAATTCTTTGTTAATTTGGACTATTGCTTATCAAATGCTTTTTTTATGAGCGATGATATTTTATTGAGAAATGATTACTTCATGAGCACATGTTATAGACACAAAGTAGTGTAAGAATTATAGAATAAAAATTATATACAGAAAGTATAGCGACTCTACAAAGTCTGCAATTGGTTGCTATTGGTGAAACCCAACCCACAAGACCAACTGACCAACGATCTGATGAATTATGATTTTAATTGGATTATTGAAATTTCTGCATCTTCAAAAGTTTGGCAATTTTGTTCCCTCTTCAATCCTTGTTAAACATTATGGATCTAGATTGTAAATATCCAATGAATGTTTACCAAACCAATTCCTCCAATGAAACCAGAGATTAATTACCCTCTTTGTTAACACCCACTGAATCCCAAAAGCTTTAACAACAAAACTCTACATATCGAATGCAATATTGCAATGAATGAATAAATGGTATGTTATCTCCTCACTGCACGGACACGTACAGCACCACCCAGCTAAAATAAATCCTTTCTTGATGAGATTATCTCAGGAAAGAATCTTCCCCCAAGTCATTGTCCAAACAAAGAAAGAAACTCTTTTTGGAGCCTTAACACACCCAATACTCTTCCAAGAGAAAGAGACTTTACTGGTACCTCATATGGTAGTGTAATATGAATGAACATCAAACCTGCCATCCCTGTTCAATCTGCACCACATCATATTCTATCGCAACCTTCTCTCATAGAGATATTTGAGTGCAGGAGATTTAGGAATAATTTTTTTTAAGTAACTGAAGAAATTAAGATGTGAAAAAAAGTTAATGTTCCCCACGTAAATAGGAAGTGTACTAGGGAAATTCCTCCAAACTAGAAAAAGAGTGACCACTTAGCAGCTATAGTCTGCTATGAAAGTCTAGTGAATGTGAGATCCCAATACATAGTGCCATTATTCCATTGCATATAGTCCTCTTCAAAAGTTTTTTTTTTTAAAATCTCATGCCCAATCATTAAAATCACTATGAAATTGAACATTCTAGCTCCATGTATACCCATCTATCTATCTAACCAAAACTGAATATATTGATGCACTAAGAAGCATGGCCATAGACACGACAATGGACATGTGACATGGCGACACGGCAATTTAAAAAAAAAAATTAGGACACACTATGGTGACGTGATAATTAATAATTAATAAATACATATTTTTAGGTATATTTTATTTATTTTGAAGCATATTTTATGTTTATTTAGCTTTTACAAATAAATTATATCCATCAATATAACTAAAGAATGGATTTAAAGAAGTTTTGTTCATCTGCATGTGTTAATTGATTATTAATATTGTCTGCATTTGTACTTATCAAAAAAATAGTCTGCATTTGTGTGAAAGGGATTTAAAGAAGATGCATGCATTAACTGCAACGATATTCAGTGTTGTTTCTAGCACTTGAGGGCATAATATTTGTGAAGTTTGTTTCTAATTTTTTTCCTTTATAATTTATTGAGGTTTATTTTATTTTTTCTGTTGGTGTCTTTTTTGATAAGTTAGTTTTCCGGTGGAGTGCTATATTAATTTACAAAGGGGTATGTTTTGTTTCAGAGGATGACCAAATTCCAGCTATCCCTACAAAGGAGCAGCCTAAAAATAAATGGGATGATGAAGACGTGGATGATGATGATGTAAAGGAATCATGGGAGGATGAAGATGAACCTAAACCAGTATGATCGATAATTTAACTACAATCTCCTAGTATTTTCTTTTTTACCACACTTGTTGACTGGAAAAGAGGACTGAGTATTGATTGATTGATTCATTAATAGATTTAGGACTGAGTATTTTCTTTTTTACCACATTTGTGTTATTTGTTCTGGATTGAACAATTTGCAGAACCTCTGAGAACATTCTATTTGTATACAGATCCAGTTTATTTTTTGACATTTCTATTTGATAAGCTTAATTGAAAAAAGTTACATAATTTCTTGAAAATTGTTTTGCTGTTTTTGAGTTTGTTTTTGGAGGTAGCACATGGCTCATATTTGGGTTGCCTATTCCCGTGTTGTCTTCTGACTGCACCAGTGGTCTGGGCAAACCAATAAGTCCAGGTAACATGGACCTTAACAAAAAGATGTAAATGTTTTCTTTCAGTAGTCTGTTGTGGTGATTGCATAAATGCCCCTGCACGTGTTGTTAATCGTTCATTTTGTATTAAAAGATGTTTTAGTTCTGAAATTTTCCAAAGAAATTTTTATTTCACTGTCAACTTGTTGGATGCATATGTTTTACTGGAACATGGATTAGAGTTTGTTATTATGCAGTCATGGTGTTAAGGAATAAGAACACTGTTATATGGAGTGACATGCCAATACCTCATGTTTATGGTGGTTTGCTTTGTTTATGTTAATGAAAAATCTATTGTCTATATGTGATGGACCAGGCACCTGAAACTAAACCTCCAGTTGAAAAGGCTCCAAAGAAACCCACAGTGAATGCAACTGAAAAGAAAGGAAAAACTGTTGGAGTAGTACAGGAAGAGCCACTAGATCCTGTAGCTGAGAAACTTCGCCAACAAAGGTAAAGGTTTAAATAATTAGTACTGCTAATAATGAATTTTTTAATCTTATTTTGGGTAGCAAATTAATTGTAGGCATGTCTATTTCTTATCTGATGAGTGGGAAATGGTTTCCAGAAAACCCTTCAAAATTATGGGGCAGCAATAAATATTATTTTTGTATACTCTCTGTCTTGAGCAGAAAATTGTGTTAAGGTTGCATTTCTTTTTTGTATCTAACGCTTGACTCAGATTTTTGGTAACTGGTGAGGCAAGTTGGTTTCCCTCATATGCTGCAACCTGCAAGTCTTATGAACAAACAGCATCAAGTTGGTTTCTCTTGTGTGCACTAAAATTGTTAATATAAACTATTAACTGAAACTGCATTGAGGTTTTGTTAAGTTTGAAGCTAAGTTCACTACTGAACTGACCCTATGTGAGCCGATCACCCTAGCTCAATAAATGATTTTCTAGATATTCTTGTGTGAGCATTGAAGGCAATGTTGATGTTTGACATGTCTATGTGTTAGACATGGAAATGACTATCATGGATAATCTATGATATGGTGCCCATTGTCACATGAATTATTGGATTTTTATAATAATTTTGGACATATAATAGCATCATTAAAAATTTAGGATATTTAATAGGTTAGCAGTGTGAGCAAGAAATTAATCAGTGAGAAATATGAATCATGCATATGTATCATACAAAAGTAGAGGCACTTTTTTCTCTTGCATGTAATGTTATTCACCATTTAAGTGTAAGTAGAGAACTAGATCGTTTTGCTGCACTAATTCAGGGAAGATTTTAAAGATGTACGCCTTTATGGTTTGCATATTTCTTTGAATGGTTTTGATCTACAAATAATTCCACCAACCTATGTGAAAATGCTTAGACCCTAACAATATAATTTGGTGGTGCCGTCATAGTTTATCCTGTAAAAGCATATATACTACTGTCATTATTAATATCATTGTAGTGCCACTCTTGTCTACTTTAGAGGTTTTTTGCTAAGTGAATTCACCACTGAAGTTACATGGCTACTTATGATATTGTTAGGGATATTAGTCCTGTGGAGTGTTGACGTTGCTCAAATAAAATATCAGCGAATAGTTTAGAGGAAAAAAAACCCTAAAAAAGAAGAGGAAGAGCAAAAAAGCTATACAAAATTCTTTAATAAAAGACTGTAGGTTTATGGACAAATTGGGTCCCTTTCAGCTGCTTACTCCACATCATTTGAGGTCTGCCTTTGTTATTTTTAGGATGAATTTTTCCCACCAGCTCTGAGCTTCAAGCGTATAACTTTATCTTGGCTGTGAAGATCAGATTATGATGTTTATCTGTGTTCTGTGAAGCATTTGGCAGTATAACTTTGGAAGAGGGGTTGGGGGGTTTATCTTGGCTATGAAGATCAGATTATGATGTTTATCTGTGTTCTATGAAGCATTTGGCAGTATAACTTTGGAAGAGGGATTGGAGGATGGGTTGGAGTAAAGACCATAGGTTACTCTTTAAGGCATTGGTCTAGAAATTTCTTTCAGAAAGAAGGAAGAGTCCTATGCTTGAGTATTTAGGATGTAAGAAAATTGTTCATGGATTAAGGTCACTTCGATGGTTTGAAAAAAAAAAGTTTCCAAGAAAGTCTGACAAGAACTTTCATATAGCATTGGTGTCAAAATTTCAGAAGATGGTTATAATGTCTGTTTGATGTTGTGGACTTCTATATAATTTAATTATCTTTAGAGTCATCTGACTTTGAATCTATTTTTGGATGTTTTAATCCGCCGCCCTTACTACTTTCTTTGTTGATTCTATGTTTGTTGAGTTCCTTTTTTTTTTTTTTTTTTTTTTTCACTTTATTGTTTCTGACATGTCTGCTTAGTTATTCTGAATTTTATCAGTTTTGTTCTGAATGTGTCTGCTTTCTATTTATGGTGGGAACTGCTTCCATTTTTGTTCTCCATCTGATTTTTATTGCTTAGTCAACTTCCTCGTCTGAAATGTTTGTTCTCTAATTTGAATTATGGAGGGCATTAGTGCATTGCTTTAAGTAATCATAATGAAATGGGAATATCATGTTTAAGGCTACAATCCACTGTAAAATAGTATTTGAAATGTAAAGAATGAATATGCACCCTTCCACTGCATCTATTTTAGGGAGTCTTTACTTCATGAAAGCAATACAGAAGATTTGGGGATGGCCGGTGGAAATAAGTGTATTTTAATATGTTATATCTTAAAAACCTTATTTTAATTGGGAAAAGATATACTGACATGGCATTAACTTTGATCCTTTATAATCACTTCTCAGTTTTTTTTATCGTTTCAATCATACGCCCTGTATTTCATTTTAGATTTGATTCACACCCTTTCTGTTTTGTAACTGTCAATAATAATTAACAGAGATGTAGTAAGTATAAGACTGATGATTTACTAACCAATTACGTCAGGCAGTGGCACTCCTTGCGTCGTCATGCGGTGTCGTCATTGTCCCACTCATGCAATTGGGAAATAGCTTTGATTTGAAAAATCCATTTCTTACCAATGGGTATAAGATCAAATTTGAAGAAATAGTTATGACTTGTTCGGGAAGCTGAAGCAATAAAAGCTGAAAATGAGAAAGGGTTTGAGGAAATGTTATATGAGAGATTCGGTTTTTGGTTGGAAAGTAGAGACGGTGAAAACATGTGAAAGGGATTCTGAGATCAAAGGAACAAAGACCACCTTTTGTCTTGCATAGGTGATGAAAACTCTCTATTTTATTTAATGTCTAAATTGTAATTTATATTTCCTTCAAATTATTTTAGATGTAACATATAATGGTACTCTTCTTAAGCTATATGTCACATGATGATTCTCACATGCATCATCTTTTTCAGTTGACTACTTTCTAGGCAAAAACCACTTTTGCCCCCCTTGCATGTTTATTGCAACTGGCAAGTCACAAGTGTCCACTGAAGTGGCTACACCACAACCACTTCTAATTATCCTTTTTTTAGCCAGTCTTCTGCTTTACCAGAAATGCTTCTACACTCAGAGTCACCAACCCGCATCCAAAATATTAATAAGAAGAGACCATGATACTTATCAAAAAAAAGAGAGGAGACCATGATATAATTAAGATTGAAGGGGGCAAGGGGAAGGATAAAAGAGGGAGAAAATAAAGGCAGCGGTGGTGAGGGGTACTGAGAAGAATGAAAGAGGAGGGGGGAAGGAGGGAGGAAATTATAAGAGATAAAATAAAGGGTGTGGGGGGAAGGGTGGAGATGGGGATTGTGAATGTGTGATTGGAAATATGATCTGGAATGCCAATTGTCATTAAAATATTTGTTTTCCTCTCATTAGGCAACAATTTATATATTTGTATTGGTATAGTGATATGGTCTGGATTATTTATAATTTAATTAAGTTGTGATGTTGTAGGTTTTCAAACTTAATGTGACATCAATGAACAAACTACCTTTTAGCATCATTAATTTTCAAAACTACTTTTTAGATAAGTACTTTAGAGAAACTCTTCAAAGTCAGACTAGTTTCCAAATCGGTCTCTCTCTATCTCTCTCTCATTTTGGGGGTGGGTGGGGGAGGACCAACTCCGGAAGGGGCTATCTTTAAATTATATTTAGTCATTGCAACTTGAAGACTGATATTTTCTATTCGATGGTTTATCATGCCTTCTCCATTATATTGAGAATTTCTTGTACTTTGTTGTGATGCAAACAATGGAGCTTTGGAAGGTATTATAGATGGAGGGTAGCTGATTGGTCAATGAGCTATAGCTCAACTGGCTCTTTCTTCTCCTGTGATAATAAAGATGAATGGTGAGGTAGTGGGTTCAAGGTTCATTGGGTGCGTAACATTATCAAAAAGAAAAATGAAAGAAAGAGGAAAACCGATTGAAAGGTCAACATAGTCATTTGGAGAAATTCTCAGTTGTAACATGCTTAGGGGGCTGAAAACTACTCTTAGTTCATGTTCAATCTGTCTTTTATTTTAAGTGTGTCTAGGTAACTTTGTAGAGGGGCTTTTAGTGTGCTAGATTTGCTGTCTCATATCTGGGCTTTGTTTTTCGTTTTTTGTCCTAGTTTGTCAGTTTTTGTGTATTCTGGACCTTGTTGAAAGTCCTAGTTTTGTCATAGATAAGCTTATGAAGAAGGGATTTTTTTTTCTTGCTTTCTGTGTGATGCATTTCTTTTGGGTGTAGTTTTCAAGTATTCTTAAACCAGTTTTGTCATAGATAAGATTATGAAGGGTTTTTTTTTTTGGAAGTTGCTTGCTGTGTGATGTCTCTTTTGGGTGTGATGCCCAAAACCTAGGTGTGAATCATGTGATGCTTAAGTGCATCCTTCTTTTCAGCTATTTTCTTCTCTGCAATTCTTAACAAGCTGTTGCTTTTATACAAACTACTTTTGATTAAGGCTATGAATCCACTCTCTCCTATGAGTTTTCTTGAGTTTATAGAGTTGTTAGAGGTGTTACGAGGTGGATGTTGAGGCCCAATTAGTCTGCCTTCTTTTAGTCAAACAGCATTGAGTTTCTTTTAATCTTTGAATCTTTTACATCTTATTTGGCTCTCAATTTATCATATGAAATCTTTGCAGCTCATTTTTGGGAAACAGTTGGTGCTGAAATCATAGGAGCATCTTGGATTTTAATTACAGCAGTACACCCCCCTTCGATGTAGCTTGGGTGAAATCGAATGGGCTGGAAGTGTTAATTAAAACCAGGCTATGATTTTCTATAATTCGGATAAAAAGCTAGAATGTTTGGGGATTATGATTTTCTAAAATTTCCCGCTTGGTTGGCTTGAATTTTATGAACTTAGGCTCAATGGGAAAATAATAATTTTCCAAAGCTGATGTATATATACTGATTTGAAACTTTATTGACTTTTCAGTGATACCCATGGACTTCGGCTGGATTTTTTTCTCCAAGTTACTTGGGATTTAAGCTAAAATCCTTGTTATCATCAATTTACTTGTTCCTGATTTAGACCATAATTTAAACCTAAACCCAGTACTTGTCATGTCAATGCCTGGAGAATAACTTAAAAAACCTCTAAACAAACTGAGACCACTAAACTGGACAAAAGAACAAAGTTGATAGCCTGGACTCTAAACTCTTTTGTCAGTGTTTGGCATCCAGAAGTGTCCCCCAACAACCTTGTTTGTCATTCTGATCATAGTGCATAGTTGATGGTGGATGTTGTCCTCAGTTTTGAACAGTGTGCTTGATAAGTTTTTGCATCATGCTATAGGGTGCACATTGTCCTGTTTTAAATTATGGGCTTGCCTGCATTTTTTTTCCTACTAAAGTTTGCTTTGGAGCAAAATCATTGAAACAAATGCAATTTATGATTTATTAGAATGGTTTGAATCCCTGCTAATTTGGGATTTGTGTATTGATCTTAATAGAAAATTAGTGTGGAGGCTTTTAAAAACTTAATAATAGGCAAATTTTTTATTTGTTTCTGGTATACTGAGAGGATGTTTACTGCAACTATATTGTCCGTGACAGGCTGGTGGAAGAAGCAGATTATAAATCTACTAAAGAACTTTTTGGTGAGAGAGGAGATGAGAAGACTCTTGATAATTTTATTCCCAAATCAGAAAGTGATTTCTTGGAATATGCAGAGCTCATATCACATAAACTGCGTCCATTTGAGGTGTGTTAAATTGTCTTCCTCTGTTTTGACCAAAGGTCAATTGAATATCTTATGTTGTTAACATATGCTTGTGCTTCTGATGCAGAAAAGTTTCCATTATATTTCTTTACTTAAGGCTGTAATGAGACTGTCAATGACTGCTTTGAAAGCAGCAGATGCAAAAGATGTTGCATCTTCTGTCACGGCAATTGCAAATGAAAAGCTAAAAGCAGAGAAGGAAGCAAATGCTGGTAAAAAGAAGACAGGTATTTTTCTGTGTGCTCTGCCTTCCAGGATACTTCAAGAGGATCACACACGGGCTTGTAAATCCGTTGTGGTGGACTGATGTTGACATATATGTATTTATTAGATTTATTTCTCCATTGTTTCAGTTAGTGCTCTCAATTGTTCTGTAATGAAGAATTTATACCTCATCAGTATGTGTTTCTCAATTGTTTTTCTTGCCTGCAGGCTCTAAGAAAAAGCAGCTCCTTGTAGACAAGCCAGACGATGATTTGGTTGTGAATGGCTATGATGCTCTTGATGACTATGATTTCATGTGAGTGTTTCGTTCTTGTCAGAATGGGGTTCTGCTTTTAAAACATCGAAGGAGGGATAAGATCCTCCATCATCCCTTCCACAGATATTCATGAGTGTTATTGCTGTATCTGTTCAATAAGAGAATGAGTCTGATTGCCTTCTATATGTTATGGTCAATTTAGTTAGTTTTGGACTATATTTGTCTGCATATACTATATGTTTGTGCTTTGCCTGAGTCATTGAAAAACTTGCGATTCTGTTGAAAGTAAAATTACTATTTATTGAGATTTTTTTATTTATTTAATTCCTTCAATATTGCATTATCAAATTTCTGAGCTAGGATAACTGTGATGCTTTTCGAAGGGGCTCAAATAATAATGCATTATAAAATTAGGAAAATAAATATGCAAACAGGATCTTTATTTACATGCATGGTAAATTGCCACTGGTTATACCCTATGCAGAATATGATAGTTGCTTTATGGTCAAGGATAGATGGTTAAGAAAGATGTATAAAAGTGGTAATTTGATTTGCATTTTCAAGGTACTTTCAAATCCACTTATTTTGTTCCATTGATTATGGATGTGCCTTACTTGACACCCTATCGTGTTTAACAACTGAGAAATTAGCTATTGAGCTAAAAATTTTTTTTGAGAAAAAACCCTTAGAAATTAGCCAATGAAGCCATTGTTGTGAAGTAAATTAGCCAATATAGCCATTGTTGTGTATTGGGCTAGCGTTCTCTGGATGTTCCCTCTTTCAATGGTCACTTATTGAAAATGACCTCAGCCACAACTCTGCCTACTTTGGCTATAAAGCCAATAAAGCCATTGTTGTGAAGTAACTAGCCAATAAAGCCATTGTTGTGAAGTAAATTAGCCAATATAGCCATTGTTGTGAAGTAGTTTGCCCTTTCATTGTTATTGTTGGACTACTTTCCAACTCCCCTGTACCTCAAATTGATTTCTTTTGTTTTTTGGTTTGACCAGGTGTATGTCAGTTTAGTACTGTTCAGCCACAACTCTGCCGACTTTAGCTTGTTAATTATAATGCACTATCCTTTTAACCAAAAAAAGAAAAAGAAAAAAGTTTAGTACTGTTTTGGCGTTTGAAATGAAATCAAAATAGGCTTGGGATGAGGATATTTCCCATACTAGCGTCGATTAAATTTTTTGTTTGTTTGCATGTTTGTCAATTACAATGAAATTAGCCAATCTCTACAATGAAATATTTTGGTACTCTTAAAAAAAAAAAAAAAAAATATTTTGGTACAATGGTATTACTGTATTCCTACATAAAATATAATATATCTAATGTAATATATAATTTGTATATTTGTAAATCCTAAATAATGGATGATCTTAACATTATCATTAAAAAAAGAATTTCAGACATGAAATGTCTAGAAAATCTAACTATATAATTAATCACCAACGTAAGAGATTTATTTATTTATTTTAGTGTAGTTAAGGATGTTATTCCATTGAGAAAAGGAAAAAAAGAACACGTCAAAAGCACTAATAATATATAAAAAATATGATTGAAACTAGGTCAAAGAAAGTTTGGTAAAATTCAATAATTAAAATCACTAGGGCGTTAGGGTTTGTCAACCAATATTGTTAAGCATCCATTACCATTCCAATTTAGTACATAATCGGGTAAGTAAACACAAACTATTTGATTGGAAGATTTTGAAATAAGCTTTATTAATAAAACTCTTTTTGGTGGATTATATTCATCAATTATTCAAACAATTTAATCTTAAAAAAAAAAAAAAATTGCTAGAAAAACTCAAGAAGATCACATACCCTGGAGACAATATTATGGCAAAAGTAATATCTAACAAGACTATTACGTTTTACTAGAGAGATTATAAAACCTTATTCTAATAATAAGAAGATTCAAGAATAGACTTATGAAATAATTAGAAATTAAATATCAATCTAACAAAATAATTATGAAAAGAGAACAATTGATTTCAAAAATCAAAATGTGAAAAACATTCTTGGATTGTGATAGGCCAAAAATGTATTGATCCTTTATGGTAAATTAACCAATTAATTAGTCAAGTTAATTAATTAAGTCAATTAACATGCAATACGCGTGGTAGCACAAACAAATCACCAACTAAGTTAAATGCAGCGCAAAATAAATTTGACACGGTGATTTGTTTACGAATGGGGAAAACCTCCAAGGCAAAAACCCTGTCGGGTGAATTTAAAGTCACCACTTCTGAGAATCTACTATTATCAAAACAAGCAGTTACAAGTAAAAAGAATCCCAGTACCTTATACCAACCTACAGTTGAATCCTTACCCCAATACATAATTAGACTTGTAATGTAGTGACAATCTCTCATTTCAATGCACGGCTCCAAGTACGTGACTAACCAATCGATGCATGGATTCTAGTACGTGACTAACACACCAACTTGAGAAAGATGTTGGGTGCAAAGTTCTTCAGTTCATCCAGACGATGAAGATCAAGAAACTTCTTGGTCACAAAACCCTATGGCGTACAAACGCAGCAGCTTCTTCAAGAGAAAGATGAACTAGGACAAATTGTCTCCGGTCACAATATGCTTGCAACAATAAGTGCAACTACCTTATGATGGCCCTTAGAATAATCTTCATATATGTCTAGGGTTGTGAGAAAAGAAAACCTAAACACATAGCTTGGATATGCGTGAAAAACAGATCTGAAAAACTGATTTTCGTAATTCTCGATAGATACAGCTGTCGAGATTATCTGTCGAGCTTCACCTTTTAAATCTCGATAGATACATCTGTTGAGCTTTAAAGAATAACACTTCTTCACTTGATTCTTGGATAGATTTGCATAGTTTCAATACTAGGACTTGAACTCTTGTTCCTTGAAATATTAAACACATCCTAAATCTACCCAATTACAAGTAAAGTGCGTTTTGTCAAAGGATTAGCCAATTCTAAATGACATATGTTCTTAACATGATTCACATATGTCCTAACAGATTGAATAGTAGACAACTTACAACACTAGGGATTCACCCCTTACCCTAGTTTAGGTTCTTAAACTTCTATAGAAAATAAAAAATCTCAAAAATTGATGAAAAATAAGGTTTTCCAGTAGCCAAAAACGTGGTTGCCCTTGTATCTCTTTAATATGTATAACATTCAAAACCCTAAAACACATGCTCCTAAGAAGGAAAATAAAAAATGTCAATTCTCGTTTTTCAATAGTAGGTCAACTTTCAGGTTGGGTTTGGCCTTGAAAACGGCATACAAATTCTGAAGTTTTGGTAAACTATAAAATTATAGATCTTCAAGTCCTCTTTCCGTAGCCGCAAGAACTAAGTCAATCCAATATTGGAGTAAAAAAGATATGACCAAAATACCAAAATTGGTTAGAATATTTCCATGCCAGGATTTTTTTCATTTTTGGCTTAAATGAATTTCTCTCTTTCCTTTTATGATTTTACACATCTTTGACTCATTAAATTCTTCAAAAGACACTTCTCAATTGTTTGTGGAATTTAGCATAAATAGTTTTAAGTATGATTTGTGTTTAAGGAAAAATTGGATAGTACTTGACATTAACCCTAATCTCACAATAATTTTTGCATTTTACCAAATTTTCTAATTTACAGCCACTTGTTAAAATTAAAAACTTAAAAGAGTTGAGTAAGAGAAAGTCTAAGAACACAATAAATTGTCATAACATATTTACAACACTATTATACATTTTGTTGTGATAGTAAGACTGCATTTGGTTTGATTGAAAACATTTTACAGAAAACATTTTATAGCTTTAAAGGTGTTTGGGTAGATTGAAAAATCCAATCAACCTTAAATCATTTTCCCTTTGACGGTAAAATATGACTGATTTTAGTGTAAAATGAACTATACTTCTATTTTTTTACATTTTATTTTCAGTCTCAGAACCAGAGAGAGAGAGAGAGAGAGAGAGAGAGAAAAGACCTTGAACATAGATGAATAAGCACTAAGAGATCAAAGAGGAGCCAATAGAAAATAGATCGGATCATCGTGGCCTAGTGGAGTGAGCCACCCCTTAGCTGACCGGACCACCGTAAGCAATCCACCCACGAACCGTTTGGACCACCTTGACCACCCACCCAACGAGATCTTGCTACCGCCTCCAAATCGAACCATTGATCTCGTTGCTGCCGATGCAACTAGATCGAGCCAACGACCTCACCCATAAACTTTTCTCGATCTCGTCATCTTGTTACCGATATAATATTAGTTTAGAAACTGAAAAAAACATAAAAAAAATTAGTAAAAAATGTGTTTTTTAGAGTATTTTCAAGAACACAACCAAACACCTAAAAATATTTTTACCTGAAAAAACATTTTACATTCAGAAAAACATATTACATAGAGCCAAACACATTTTACATTGAGCTAGACACAGGCTAAAACAACTCCGTCGGTAAACAAAAAGAACCGCAAATTAAAGAGAACTAATTCTTGGATGTCGGCCTCCTGATGGAGAGAATCTAATTAAAGGGGAAGAAAAGATCAACCCAATTAAAAATAACAACAATCCACGTGTACGAACAACATTATCATAGGAAATATCCTCCTCACTTTTGAAAGACAAATAAAAAAAAAGAAAAGTGTTGTCAAATCAGAATCAGGACGTCGTGCCCTCATCATTATAAATCCTAGTTCCCCCACTCATTAAAAATACAATTAGTTATAGACTAGTAGATGAAGAACTCAAATCATTGATTGGGATGGCCGCTAAATACTGAGAGTCTTCAACTTCACAAACAAACGGTCTTCTCTGTCTACCAAAAAAAAAAAAAAATCAAAATGGATGAGCAGTTGTACGGTACGGAGAGGCCTACCGGCAATGGTACTTACGTGGAGGTGACCGGCGGGGGCGGGGAGGAGGACGACCAGCCAAAAGTGAATTACCACCGCCACCACCACCATCACGGCGGCGGAGGAGGGGGGGAGGAGGAGACGTTGTACAGCGTATTCCACCGTTTCATATCGGAGATTCTGTTTCCTGATCACGGTTCGGATCCTGCTCCGCTGCTGCACCGGATCAAGACCTCTGTGGCCCACAACGCCCCTCTCCTTCGCGAAGCTGCTGGAAACACCTCCCGGAATGTTCTTATCTGGACTCGGAGAGGCTCTCCTCTTCGTGCTCTCCTCGTCATTTCTGTAAGTCGTTTTTTTTATTATTATCACCTGTACAATGTTACAAATGATTGTAATAAGATGGTGTGGCAACCTAAATAAGAGACAAATTATCAAACACATAGACGGCATACACAGCACAACAAAAACCCCATCATGATCTCGAGTTATTTATTATTAGTTACTAATGATTGTAATAAGAATATACTTGGATTTGTAGTGTGAACTCAAAATGAGATTACCCCATCTTCTAAATTTTCTTGTGTTGATTATTGCTCAGGTAATGATACTCTGATTTCACAGTGGGATTGTGTCCTCTGATTGTTATTTTACTTGATTTAATGGGGGATTGTTCTCTAGATTATGTTTTAGATACATTTTTTCCCTAATTGCTAGTTTTTTCTATCATCCATTTTGATAACAAAATGAGTGTTCAATCTGAGAAAGGAATATTAGGATGGCATTGTCTCTAAAACTTAATACAGTTTGATGAAGGTTGTTTTTTTTTGGGGGGGGTGGGGTCCTTTGTTATCAATTATCATAAGATAAAATTCAAATCTTTTGGGATTAGCATAGAATGAGGATATAGACTATAGAGATATATGAATGACATTACAGGTGAAGTGAATGGTTTTGTCAATAAGTTTACATTCTAAATAGAGGTTCGTGAATTTTAATTACTAAACTTGTAGATCCTGTATTCTTTTTATTTTTTATATCTCTTCTGAGTATATCTTGATTTACTTTCCAAATGTACTGCAGGTTGGGACGATCACTCTTCTTGCTTTGACAGGATTGCTTGTCTTTATGCTTTTCTTTCTGGCTGCAACTGTCAATGCCATTGTCATATCTCTTCTGGTGTCTTTGGCAGCGGCAGGTGGCTTCTTGGCTCTTTTCTTCACCTGTGTAACATTTATATACATTGGAGCGTTATCAGTAGCTGTGTTTGTTATTTCCAGTACTACAATTTCAGCAATCATAGCTGCTCTGATAGCTACAGGTAGAGATGACCTTTCTTTCTTACCCGCCACACCTTTTTTTTTCTTTCTTTTATTGGTAATTACACATGCACCCAGGGGATCTTCAACTCAGAACCTCACCTTCCACCTTGTTATTAAAAGGGAAAGAGGTATCATTTGAATTAGAGATCATTGGCTTTTTCAGTTCTTACTTGCCCAAATTATACTTATTTACTTCTTATTATCAAGTCCTACCCGGCCAATGGTTTATCAGTTATACGAACTTCAACGGATGATTGGGAATTTTGCTCTGAAGTGTTTAACCAGAAGCGATTGCTAACCTTGTAATGATGGTTTCGCTTTAAAATTTATGAGACACAAAATTTAACTCATTCAACTTTCTGATCGGAACCATATCCGTAATTAAATAATCTAGTCTAGTCTACAAAGATGATAACTATAATAAAAAATTATTGCACATCACCTTGAAGTTGATGTTGAAGCGTGATTTTGTTTTGTTTTGATTATGACTGACTGTATGTAAGGGCATCTGGGGCTGGGCCCACAGTGGACCGCTTGTCAAATGATTTGGTGCCCTAGGGAAAAGGAAATACATATCAGACCCTGATAATTGTTTCTATCTCTGGTTAGATAAATAAGAACATATCCTCGTATTGTGATATACTTTTTTTGTTTCTTTCAGTTTGTCTATGCAAGTAAGACACCAGCCAGTATTTCATTGTATGCACCGTCTAATGAAATTCATTCCTTGTTTAATGTGTAGATAAAAAAAATATTAGTGGTGTTTTTCTAGCACCTGCTAGTCAAATTTGCTGCTCATTCTATCAAATCTCTGGCTTTATTTTGCTTTTCTTTGTTACATGAAGCTTGATAATCGTTCATACTATATTGACTTTTGATACTGCTCAGTGGCTATGTTTCCCTTGACTCCTCTTTCTGGACCCAAAATTTGTGTGTAAACCAGGGTGGATTGGATTCTTCTGGACTTTGTGGTTGGCAACAAATAAAGGCTTTGATATTGCTAAACACTCGCTCTTTGTGACTGGTTCAGCAATCTCATCTTACTCTACTGGTAGGCATGCTCGCCACAATGAAGAACTAGGCAAGAAAGCAGATTGAGAAGTTACAACAAATAGAAGTCCACGTGTGTAGAAAATCTTATACATGCCTTTATACAGGATTATGCCTGCAAAATTTTCTTGACACATGGCTCTTGTGATTATGTTGTTGCTTGTTTGCGGTTTGGAAGCGTATGATTGTAATTAGTACTGGCTAAGATAGTGATCTTCCTATATTTGTCTTTTCATTTCGCATTGTATAATTAATCGGAGTTTTGCAGTTTGTTTGCAGTTTGCGTGTCTATATGAAGAGAAAACAGTGGTTTTGTCTTGTATTTATTCTCCCTTTCACTCATATCTCTCTCTGTGTGTGGCTCGTTTGGTTCATGGCATTGGAGTTAGTCGAAGTTGGACTCAATACTAGGTGGGTTTCTCTATTGATTGCTGATTTTATGTAAATACTCGAATTTAGAGGATCTTGCAGCCAGAAGATATCTATGAACTAACTGTATCGAATGTTACCTGTGCGTTCACACCTGGCATCTTGTCAGCAAGGATAAATAAGAATGTAATCGTTTTCATTTACTATAATACAGCTTCGTGTAGTTTAGAATGGTCCTAACAGAAGCTTGGAACTCTGCTTTCAGTGTAGCTTTGAAAGAAAGCAGGGTTCCAAGCTTAAGAGGTTTTTCCAGTCTTGCCTCAGTTGAGCTGGAAGAGCCTCCCTTTTCTGAGGGAATTACAATTAAAAAAAAAAAAAAAAAACCCAACTTTTTTACATTGTTTTTGATTAGGTACTAGGAAACCTAATTTTGTCAATTAAAGTTTCGTATTTCTGAAACCATTTTGATTTGAAGCCTATCTCATTCTTTATTCATTTATGTTAATGTAGTAGAGAAAAAGGGAATATTGTTGGTAGAATTTTTCTTTTTAGAAAGAGAGAGCTTTGATAGGTAACTGCAGACATGGTAATACGGGTCAGAATTTTTTGACCCGACCCGACCCAAAAAAATACCTAACTCAAATTCGATTTTTTTGACTTGAAGCAAAAACGAGTTGACCTGTAACCCGACCTGGATAACCTGTGACTTGATCCGTTAAAAAAAATTCGCTAATTTTTTTTTTAATTACGTCTTGATACTATGTTCATAAAGTACAAAGTACCAAAACCAGAAATAATATATTCAATATTTATCACAACCAATAAGAAGAGCTTCAGTGCTACTGTGCTTGACAGTAGACAAGACATCACAACACTACACAAGGGCCAAGGCCGTCACAACCATTAAAAAAAAAAAAAAAAAAAAAATCTCATTCAATGCTTGCTAGCTGTAATCCATCACTTGATTCACTCCATTGTCCAAAGCCAAAGCACAAAATGCACAATACAATTATACAAACAAACCTGAAACCTGAAAGTTGAGTTCCTCTACTTCTCTTGCGCCTCCAGAGTCCGGCCTTTGCCCTTCTTCAGTCTTCACACATTCGGCATTCCACACTTTTTTAGTTTCACACAAAGCAGTCAAACTTGTTATTTTACTGGTTTACTTGCTTTGTTGGTTTTAAGATCTATCTCTTTATTGAAGTTGTAAACTTGTAATTATATGCATTTTGGCAGTGAACTATTAACATTGAAGACTTTTTCCATCATGAATTTATGACTATAAATAATTTTTGTCATGCTCAAAAGTCAAAATTGTCAGAATTGGAAGGATATTAACAAGTGGCATTAAGTTCAATTCATTTGCTTAACTGATTTTATTCATTCTCTCCAAACAGGTTGTCATTGATTTGTTTTTGTAATTGAAAAAAAAAAAAAAAAAAACTTGTTTAAAAAATACGGGTCAACCTGACCCGACCCAAAACCCGATTGACCCGTGACCCATTTGACTTGCAAACCCGATTGACCCGACCCAAACCGCCCGTTTTGCCACGTCTAGGTAAGTATATGGATGGGATGGGTATTATTTGGCATCTTTAAAAAAAGTTATGCTTCAAAAATTTGGAATAAAAATATGAAAACGGTGAAAAAATGGTATGTATATAGTATGAGTATAATATATATATATATATATATATATTTTAAATGTGTAATAAAAATACAGAAATATTTATTGCATATACTGTTTTTTGGAGATAAATACAATAATCTTTGCATCATGGTATTTTAATTCCTGCCAAGTCTGATATAATCATTGGAATATCCCAATATAATCATAGTTACAAAACTAACCATGATTATTATGAGTAATGTAATTTACTAGTATATTCTCATTTGTTTTATTATGAGAATCAAGGTTGAAATCTTCATTCCCCTTATTATTGAATATTAAATATTAAAGAGAGAGTCTAAAGATTAAAAAAAAAAAAATTACAATATTTTCATAACACCTTTATTTTAGTTGTGGTGAGTTCAAGTATAATATTTTATTATTTAATTATATTTTATTTTGATCTATAGCAATCTGATATTTCAACTGTGTAAAAATATTGCTATACTCTATACTGTGTGAAGATATTGCAATACTTTGTTGCATTAGTATCACAATTCTTATTTTTATTTATTTATTTATTTCTGAGAATTCGTATCACAACTCTTACAAAAAAGAGACCCAATGAATTTTTATTTTTTGGTTTTTGCTGGGAACCGTGATGCATAATTACAGCAACAAGAGAAAAGAAAAAGTTTATGTTATGTTTTTGGCAGCTTTTGTTTTTATTTGAGTTTAGGATTTAATAAAGTAAAATATATTAAACTATGACTCTGTGTTTGACCGAAGAGGTTTCATTGAGATTTTTTTTAATCCTTTACATCTAGGTATCATGGCCAAATATCACTATTTTTTAAAATATTTTGTAATCTACCACTGTTTTTGAAGGTTATTTTTTTCAAAGAACTCGAGTTTTTAGAACTTGAATTATACGGTAAATTCGAGTTTAAAAAAGGTAGTAGATTGCTAAATATTCCATACATTTTTTTTCTTCAAACAGTAGTATTTGACCATTTTAGCCTAGTATCATAATTCATTGAGAACTTTTTAACAAACGATTTTGTTTTTTTAGTTTTTGCAGAAACCAACGTATTTAAGAAGCTGTGTTTTAAATCTTTCATAACAAAAGCTATTATATTTTTAATTCGGACAAAATTACACTTTATCCTCTTAAAATAAATGACTACACTTGTCCTCTAAACTACGAGAATGTACACTTACTCTTTCTAAATTATTATCCGTGTAATACTTGTCCTCTTAAACTATGAGAGTGCATATTTCCCCTCTTAAACAAGGGTTTGACTTATCTCCAGTATTTTTTTTAACTGAACATTTTCTTTTGTTTTAAATATACAATGATAAGTAGTAGTAGATTTAATCTTCACTTTTTATTTAGTTAGTGGGTGATGTGCCAGTTTCTCATTAAAATAAAAGGAGATTCAAGTTAAAAAAGTACTAGAGGTAAGCCAAACCCCTTAAACAATTACTCGTGTAGCACTTTGCACCTTGTTCCATGAATAATTAATAGCTTAGAGAAATAAGTGCGCATTTTCATAGTTTAAAGGTAAGTGTAAAAAGGGTATAGTTTGAAAGAAGGCATATAATTTCGTACTATTGGACTCAAAACGGGAGAAGGAAGTTTTTTTTTTTTTTTTTTTTTAAGTTTTAAATGTATGCATACAATACTTGTTTTTACTAACTAGGTTAAAAACTATGCTAACATGCATGTCAAATTTTGTGCAATTCAGATTTTATTTAGTATTCGATCCATAAACTTATATTTTACCTAAAATTTAAAATACATAAACTTAAAATTTAAATATTATATATAGATGAGATAATTATTGATTTCAAATATTTTAAAAATTTTACAAGCATAGAGGTATACAAAGAATATGTAATCTAATATTGGCTTTGTCAAAATTCATATTTGATAAAAAAATATTGAGTAGAGTAACATTATTTGAACCTAACCCATATATATAGACACACACACACACAACCTTCGGACTTAAGTATGAACCCTACTTAAGCTGACACCATCAGGCGTTCTTACGCAAAGTTAAATATTTGAGCTCTTTAATAGACTAGCCCTTGAATACCACTAAGTTTCTAGGTGGTTTTATATTCTTCATGGATAAAGAAAATTAGGTTTTTTATACTAAGGATGAGTTCATTATGGGAAGGCATGAGGCATCTACTCACATCCAAAGCATTTCTAGTCTCTAAAAAGTGAGTAAGGATTATTTCATGTTTAATTAATTATATTATTTATGGTATAATGGCCTAAAACTACATAATATGAAAAATGACAAAGTGAGTAAGGGATATTTAATGTTTAATTAATTATTATATTTATGGAATAATGGCCTAAAATTACATAGTGTGACCATGAGAAAATAATAAATAGGGTAAATTTAGTAAAGGGTTAGGCTTAGGCCTAGTGTCTAGTAGTACTGGACCCATTGAGATGATGACATGTGTCCACTTTTAGACACGTGTCACTATCTGACCGGGTTCAGTGCACTGATGCACTGAACCTAAACCAAGTCCTTTAGTAAACTAGCCTGAGGTTTGAGCTAACGCCAATCAGATCCAAGACTTCTCAAAAGCGACCAATTTGGTCCCTCAACACATTTTGGTTCTTAAACAGCGTTACCTTCGTTACTTAGCCTCTCTTTTGTCTCCTCTCTCAAACTCTCTCTTCTCTAGTGAATGCTTATGTTCTATTCATTGTGATTACACAGATATGAGCATGCATTTTGAGCACACCGACTACACAACTGCACCATGACATAAAACACAAACATACACAGTCATATAAAACCCAAATCCCCCAAAAATGCCAAATTACAGAGAATACACTTAGATTCATAATCATATACGCCAACAAGAACAACATATTAGATGCATTTTGAGACAAAACTAAAATAAGAAAATACCCATAGATCCTTAAATGATCATTCCCAAATAACACCTTTCAAACCCAAATCAAATATCACCATTAAAAAACCCAATCCCTAAATCTATAAGACCCAAATCAAAAGAGAAATAAATAAAAAACAAAAAGTAGAATAGAGATAAAGGAGAAAGATCGGTGGTCATTGGGTGGCGTCGCTGGTGTGATTCGTGGCTTGTGGTGGTGGCGGAGCTTGTGGGTCTTGGCCAAATGCTTGAAAATCCTAGCCAATTGTCTCCATGGCCACTGGTTCAAAGAGAGAGGGCAAGATGGTAGTTGCAAAATATGGGTTTCTGTTATGGCCAAAGCTTGAGAGAGAGAGAGACTTTAAACACCGTGGGTGAGAGAGGAGAGAGAAAAGAGAGAGAGAGGCTGAGAAGTGAGAATAAAGTAACAGACTAATGGCGTTAAGAGATCAATTTGTGTTGAGGGATCAGGATGGTCAATTTCATAAAGTTTTGGACGTAATTGTGGTATTAACCTAAATCTCAGGATAGTTTATTGAAATTTACCCTAATAAATAATAGAAACGAACATGATAATAATAATAGAATCAACAAAAGGTGGAAGTAGTTAAAACAAGATCAATGTTATGATGTGAATCATGCCAAAAGTTGACTTAATTATCTCGATTGTTAATTGGATAGGAAAAAATCATATATATTTTTTGGCTAAAATACAAAACTTACACTCTAAGTTTCACTAGAATTCACTTTAGTTCTCAAACTTTGCTTTCATTTATTTTAATTTTATTTAATTAAGGTCTCTTCGTCAACTTCCTTTAATATATTTTTTTAAATTCTGGAAAATATTTTTAAATCATTAATTTGAATTTTTAAATTTGAAAATTTGAAGAAAAAATTAAACATTTGGACAGTTAACTACAGCATTTAATAGAAATTTATAAAGATGTTTTCTTTGAAAAAAAAGTTTATGGAGATGTCTTAATTGAATAAACTTGAAACTTAGAGAATTGAAATGAACAAAAGTAAAGTTAGAGGACTAAAATAAATTATGGTGAACATAGAAAGTGAGTTTTCCATTTGGATAAAGTTTGGGTACAAACTTGGTTGTAGCCTAAGGCCACAACATCGCTCAATATCTTTTTATTAGATGTAAATTTTGACAAATCCACTATTAGATTACATTTTCTTCTTATATCTTCATTCTTGAGAAATTTCAAGAAGATTAAAGATCAATAGCTATGTCTTCAATCAATTGTTTAAATTGCAAGATTTTGTAGTCTAAAATTATACATAAAAAAATAAATTGATGGATCATTTAGTAAATAACATTCTATTAACACAAAATTTGACATGTGCGTTAAAAGTATACAAAACATGCAATCCAATAATTAGATTTTCAAAAGAACAAAATTTAGCTACAAAATTGGTTGTAGCTTAAGGCTACAACTTTATTCAATAAAATAAACATTACTACATATTTTGAAAATCTAAATGTTGAATTGTATGTTCTTTACGCTCTAATACACATATCAAATTTTGTGTCAATTGGATATTATTTACTATATGATCTATAAGCTCATATTTTCTACATAATTTTAAATTACAAAAACTTGCAATTTGAACAATTTATTGATGACATAGCTATTGATTTTTAATTTTCTAGAAATTTTGCAAATATGGAGAATATAAGAAGAAGATGTGATCTAATTGTGGATTTGTCAAAATTCACTTTCAATAAAAAGATATTGAATAATGTTGTATCTTTAGGCTATAACTAATTTTGTAACTAAATTTTGTCATTTTCAAAATACGTAACTATATTAAAATTTTTAAAGGAAATTGTAACTTTAGGCTACAATTAAGTTTGTAGCTAAATTTTGTTCATTTCATTTTAGCCTTTATTTTTAGATACACTAACCACCACCACCACCTCCTCTCTCTCAAGTAAAAAAAGGGACTATGTCTAATAAAAGGAAATGGATTTCTAAGAAAATTATGACTTTGTTTTATTAAAATCAAGTCGGCCCACTTTCAAACTTTCGTTCAAAACATGGCCTAAATTCTTCCTTACCCAAAAGTAAAAACCCTTTTAACCCAAAACGATCCAATGCCCAATAAGATTACTAATCAATTTTTTAGCTTAAAAGAAGCCGACAAAGCAATCTCCTTACAATTGGGTTGACACGTGGTCCCCACTTATCCAATCATGTTCAGGAGAGCCTATTACCTCCCTAATCCCCTTCGATCCTCTTCATTTCAAGGTTTTCTCAATTTTGTTCATTTTACTATAAAAATTTTATTTTTTAATCTAATATTATATATGTAAAGCTGTGATTTATAACTATGTTTTATATTGACTTTATTTTATGACAAAAAGTGTTGTAATTGCTTTAATTTTATTCATTGTTTTTTGTGGGATTTTATTGTATTGGGTTTAATATTAAGTTGATGAAGAATCAAGTATGAAATGAAGATTAGTGCAGTTTCGCGACTAACTCGCAAGAAGCTCACGAGTAAAGGTTTCCGTGAAAAGGCCACGTGAGAAACACATGTTGGAAGCTGAAGAGTCAAGTGCCAGACTGTATTTTGCGAGTACTTTGCGAGACAGACCATCTCGCGAGGTACCCACGAAATTCTCTGTCTAAAGGATTTTAAGTGTGACTTTTTTACTCTTCACCCATATTATATATACCCCCATTACCCATAAAAGTAAATGAGGTCATTCAGAGAAAAAACCCTAGATAGGTTTCTACAATACAACATACTCATCTTTTAGAGAGAGAGCTACTCATCCTTAGTGAGAAATCATTGTAGTCTTTTCTCCTTCCCTCTTCCATTGTCATACCTTGAGAGAATATTTTTACCCAAACACAACCTATACCTATTCAGAGTGTAGAGAGTGTTTTGGAGTTTTGGGAAGTTTTGGAGATTTGCCAAAAGAAGCTGGTGAGGCTTGGCAGATGCAATCAGGTGGTATTGCGGGATCTGGAAAGTTAGTGAAGACAAAATTCCGAGAAGTCTTTTGGTAGCAAGAGCTTGGAGGGCTCAAGTACATTGGGTAGACTAGGCTTGAAGGGTCTTTTGTTATTCGTGTACTCTAACTTATTCACTAGTGGATCGATTTTGACTTGGAGGGTCGTGGAGAAGCTTTTCGCTGAGTTCTTCGATTTTCTCTTCGATAACACGTCTTGGTGTTATCTTGTATTTGCATCTCTCTTCCTTTACTCTTGTGCTTTACTTTTATTGTTTATTGTTCATGTGTATGCCCTAGAGTAGATCCGGTGATTGTGCTTCATTTACTCTTGTTTTGCACTTAAATAAGTTAGAGTAAAAGCAATTAAGCCGTAATTTAAAATTGGAAGTATAAATAAGCTTGTGTGTTTTAGCACAAATCTGAGCTTTTAATATATAGCCCGTCATGTCATATAATATTTTAAACGATATAGCAGTCTATATGTATCTAGATTTATAAAATTTAATTTGAACTTTGAAATACGTCCATTTCAATTCAAATAGAAAGGATTGTTATCTCCTCCCTCCTCCTCCCCCCCCCCCTCCTCTTCTCTTCCCCATTCTTCTTTTCCCCCGACTTAGTGGCGAAACCAAAAAAATGTTCTTTGGGAGGCCATGGTTAATCTTAATCTTGTAGATACAATATATACGTGTGTGTGTCCATTATGAATTGAATCCAATTACTCTAGTTGAAAAAGAATAAATATCATAAAAGATAAAAGATAAAACTATAAAATAATTATTATAAAAATAATCATATTGAACTATTTTATATTACTTTACTAAAATTTTTACAATGTATAGTTCATTTTTTCAGAAAATCATTTTTCATATATTATTTGAATAGTTATAATAAATAAAAGAAGTAAAATGCACCCATATCCCTCCATCTTGGACTATTTTCTATTTACAATCTATTTGTTTTACTATTATCTTAACAGAATCATGTGATGTATATATTATGACTTATATATAGATAAATAAGGTGTGTTGTACAAGTAATATATCTACAACTATGGGTTTAAGTTTATTGGGCTTATATTTTAACATCTCCCCTCAAACTTATGATGGGTGAAATGATGTCATTTAATTTAGCACTCCTCATTCCCTTGTGGGTTATCTGAGCTGCCATTGAGTGGGATCCAACACATGAAAATTTAAATAGGAGGCAAGTTGGACATAGGGAATTGAACTCAGTATTTCTTGTTTTGATGTCATGCTAAAGTCTTAAAGACTATGTATTAAATTGGAAGTAATAAAGTATAAGAGTCTACCTTATATATGGGTAGACAAGGTGTATTATACATGTAACCTATAACTATGGACCTAAGTCTGGCCATTAGACTTATATGGTAACAGTTATTAATAAAATCTAAATCATACATAATCAAACAATAGGACACTAAATGGAATAATAAATAGAAATCAAAGTTCAACAAGCATTATTATTTGTTCCTCAAAAAAAAAAAAAAAAAAAAAAAGCATTATTACATTTTACCCAAAAACAATTACACTCAATTTATAATCATATATATCGACATATATTTGAGGGACTTATGAGTTAATTTATTTTAGTATGGTCTATATATTGAAATTTTTTGAGGGGGAGCAGCTACTTATTTTTCTAGAAAAATACTTGTAAATATAAGTATATTATCATATATAATAAAAAAATTTCAAAATATTTTGGGGGCCATGGCTCCCCTGGCCTCAATAAATTAATCAATAAATCTATAGGTGGCTAGAATGGAAAAAAAGAACTGCAGCAAGGATTTCGACTACTACTGAGATTCGAAGTGTAGGGTTTCATCGGTGGATAGTTAATTTGCAAAACAAAAATAACCTACTTACTAGGCTGGAACCAATGAACCAGTGAAGTTAGTTGGAGGCACTCTAATGAGCAGGCCATTAAAGAAGATCACATATATGCTCAATGAATATGGTAGAGTGTAGAAATTAAAGATGAAATATGTTATGATCTGGATATGTGAATAAATTAATTTAGTTGGATTTGAGATAACTAGCCTCCTAGAACATGAGAGAAAGATAGAAATTTGGGTTTAATTCTGCTTGAGTTCCATATCCCCTTTCACTATACATAAATAATACTAATAATGAGATAACTGTTGAACTAACTCCTATCAATTACAAATTTGAAACAACAACAACCTAATCTACGGCTGCTGCATATTTCTGTGTCTTATGTTTTCTGTATTTTGGACATAACAAAATGCATGCCTTTTCTCTTTGGTTGAGTGGAGTATTTCATCAATAAATCTCACCCAAGAAAACCCAGACAGTTGGGTATTAGACAGCTTTGCTCAGTCGGAAATTCGATGTCTTCAATGTTTAACAAAAAGCAATTTGAAATTGGAATGATCCCATTTTTATTATCAATTTTCGCTTTACAAGTGATCAGGTTACAAACTTACAAGTAATCAGACAACAATGGAAACCAGCATTACAATTGGCTATAGAGTACAAACCAGCATTATGTATAGTTGATTTGGAAGAAAGTGCTCAGCCAACTTTCATAACCATGAATAAGTTAATTAGTTACTCGCTTACTTTGAAACTTGAAAGATGATTAGCATGGTCGTGCTTACCTGTATCACATACTAATTGGTCTCTGCCCAGATAAAGCCACCCGGACAGGAATAGTCTTTAAAAGTGACTAGAATTAGCTCCCCTTATTATGTGATTCTCTTTTCCTGTGTGCACTTCTACTATTTCTTATTTTCCATATTTTTCTATCACATAAGCTTTAGCCACTCATAACAAGCCCCAAAATAGGTTCCACGTCCAATCGAAAGATTCAACTTGCATTAACACTAGAACTATGGTTTCCTCTTCCTCACAAACACCCTTCTATATATCTATGACTTCTCATTCATGAAGATAATTAACTAGTCATCAAGGAATGCAAAATCAGAAACAAGACAAAGAGGAGATTGTCATGAATTAGTCATGTTCTTTGCCCTGCCAATCTGGTCTTCCTAATGTGAACTCCAAGCTTGGGTTCTTGCAATCCAAAGTTGACCCTAAGTAGCTCTTCAGTTGGGTTGAATCACATTCCTGTAATGTTTTGGAAATTTGGTTACTATCACGTATACGTGAATGTATACAATTGAATAAATGTTCCTGCGAATAGGGTCATGTGAAAACATGTCCAAACGGCGAAAAAATGTGATTATCTTGATACTATATGAATTTTGAGCAGCATATTTGAATCATATTGTACAATGGAATCCAAGACTTGAATCAGTACCTGTATATGGTGCCCTCTTGATCTTTGTTGTGAATCGAAGGATGCTGGTCTTAGCACCTCTACTTCATTGGAGTTAGCTTGTGGCCATGCGTCTCTATTACTGCATTTTTGAAAACTGAGTTAGTCCGAAACTATTTTGGTATATTATTTATTTTATCATACATGTTGCACAGTAGCAGTGAAGAGATAAGAGGTAGAATTTTTCTTATAATATATAGTGTTAATTATTTGACATCATCATGAGAATTTTAGTCATGTTTGAAGAAGATACATGATGAAAAAGATATATGAACTCAAAATTTTTTATTTAATTCAAATTTAGATTTTAATGAAAAAGATATATGAACTCAAAGCCATATTAAAGGTCTACCACATGCAGAACTGAACGCTCTTTACAATCTCGAAGTTGAATCTCAGAAGAAACAATTGGACAGCGTTAAGAAACAGCTAGGGAAAATATTTACATAAAAACGATGGCTTCACATGTTTAACCAAGGTGAGTAAGTGTGATGGTAACCACAAAACTCAAAAATAAAATTCACACAATAGACAGTAATTTTTTTTGTTTCCCATTCAGTCAATAGGCATGCAATTAGTCAAGCTTTGGGTTTGTAGTATTTGGACCATCAACTATACCTCTACATTACAAGCTCGCAACTAGAATACTGTGCCAATTTCAAGTCAAAAAAAGGTGAAGATATGTCTACTCAGGTTGCATTTGAAATGAATAAAAAGAAGATAAAGGACGACTGTCCAATCCCAATGTAAGTAATGCTGAGAGTGAAGAAAGGAACAAGAAATGTCTCTTAATACAAAAAGGAAAGAAAAACTTGAAATTTACGTCTAGACTCTGAGAAAGACTGTTTTTATTTACTAAATGCATTTAATTTAACACTAAGCCTACGACAGAACAAGTCAAGACTGAAAGTTTCAATTAATAGTTTTATTGGGTAGATCAAGCAGAAAAGTGCTAACGAGTGCCCTTAGAGCATTGGTTAATAATCAATTTTAAGAAATTTTTGACATCGCTTTTATGGGAAATGAAAAAAGCTGTCAAAACATTAATTTTTTTTTTTCTTTCCATAAAAACTTTCTTTAACGGGATTGTTAACCAATTTCCTAAGAGCATTCGTTAGCATGACTCTATAATCTATCATATATATTATATTAAAGTTGAAACACAATTAGATTTCAAATTGAATTTTAATTAGTTTTTAATTATTGTCTAATTTTTCACTACGCGTATAATTTATTATTCTTAATTTTTAGTGTCAATTGATCCATTCATAATACTTAGCATGAATATCGAGATGATCGACCACCCTACTCACCTAAATACGACTAACTCATTGTTTATTGTTGAATGTTTTTATACGTAAGCACGAGTTACAATCTAATAATATAATTAAAGTAGAAACTCAACAAGTTAGAAGGCCTCTATCCCAAATTAAGTGTCCAAAGTAGATTTTAAATCCACGCTACTTTTGTTCCAAATGTCCATCAAATGTAAAACTACTTTCAATCCATTTGAAATTTATCTAAATTTTTTTACCAAAATTTATCATTGACTTAAGTATAATATCAATGAAAAACTTACCATTTTTCAAAAAACTAATTGTGCAGTTTTAGTAGATGTTCATAATAACTGAATTTTCATAATTTATTTAATAATTGTAATAAACTTGATCAAATTTCATTGTATCACAACATTGAGCTTTATATATATATTTTTGGATAGGTACACTATTGAGCTAATCTCATCCTTTGTATATTTTGTATTTTGTTTCCTAAGACTCTTAAACTCTTGCAATCTTTATCTCTCTCTTATATGTATTTTTCAATATAGATATAACACATACACCACTCAACCATGTAAGTGGCAATTTATTCAAAACTCCACGTGCTTCAATTTGGGATCAGAGTCAACTCTTCTTCTGTTCACCCAACTGAACCTTCCCCAACCAATGTTCTCCTTCCTTCAATGACTAATGCTCACAATTTTATCAAACTTACCAACAAAAGTTGCCTCTACTAGAAAACTCAACTGATTCCATACCTTTGAGGTCAAGACGTCCTTGGCTTTCTTGGTGGCTCTAATCTGTGGCCCCTTCTACAATATCTATCAATAACACCTCAGCGACAAATCATGTCTTCCTTTCTTGAACTCATCAAGATCAACTTCTTATGAGCCTCCTAATCTCCTCCTTTTTCTCCAATGAGATCCTACTCATTATTGCGGCTTTCACTTCCTTCCAAGAAATTTGGAGCACACTTGAGTCCTCACTTGCCTTTTCTTCTAATACCGAGATCTTCCAAATTCACATGCAATTTCAAATTTTCAAACATTGATATTTTTCTGTCACTCAGTTTTTGCATAAAGCCAAGTCACTTTTTGTTGAACTTACTGTAGCTATAAGGCCTCTGTCTATTCAAGACTTCAACATCTGTCTACTGCACCTAGTTTGTTTAAACGTGCCACAGTTTATCTAAGTATATATAGTTGTACTTAAATACGTCCATGCAATTTCTGAGACTCACAACCTAGTTTGTTTAAATGTTGTGAACAAGATTAGGCGTGCGTTTGGATTATTATTATTATTATAAATTCTAGTTTGTTGAAAAGGGACAAAAGTATATATGTACCTTAAAGAAAATGAGACTTTAGAAAAATTTACATTAACAAATAATAGAAGAAAAGTGGATTTGTCTAAATTTTTTGATAATCAGTTAATCACATATAATAGCCTTGTCAGAGTTCAAATAGGTATCAGGATATATCTATAAATACAGTGATACTATGTACCTAATCAAACATAATGAAGATGAGGTGCAAGATCATATTTATAATTCATTTCATATAAATATTACGGGAAATTGTTGTTAAGCTGATATATTGCTAGAGATGAAATTAAAGCAAGAATATCAAGTCTTGTTCAACTAACATATATAGAGTAAGAGAAATCACGTTTAGGTCCATTTTTACTTGGGTTGGTCACAATGCATGGATGATGGAGTAAGGATGGAGATCACATGTAACAACCTTGTTTGAGAATGGAGGATTAGAATGACCTGAAAATTAATCTTGGTGCCTATTTATAATCATCATAATCATGTAAGGAGTTGTGTCATTCCTAACAGTTGCAACCATTCGAACGTTTTAACCCTTGTCAAAGGTCAAATCTATTCAACAGAATAACACCTTTGCACGGGAAGCTATCACCATCTAAGGACTGAGTGTAATGAGTGAGGGCACACTATTATTATGTTATTGTCATCTCTAACTTGATAGTAGTAATATATTTTCCTAGTTAGAATTAGTCTTCCCTTATTGTTTTGACCATCCCAGCTATCGGAGTTTCAATTTGATGCAATGGTTTTTCCGTATATCTGCTATGTATCTACATATTTGACAAAAAGAAAGGTTAGCATATATTCATCTAAGAGCTAACCAACTCTATATGGGGGAGATAGGATGGTTATAACCAACTCTCTAGGTTTGGAAATATATGACATACTTTTAGCTCACAACAGATACATTTGAGTCCATAAATTTGATATGCTAATATCCTCTTAAGAACGAAAATAGATCCTTATCTAACTTATGGTAATTATTTTAATAAGTTTATAGGTAGTAGTGTATGTAGAAGTAGAATTATAGTCAATACCATCTCTGACCTGGAAGATTTATAAAATCAACCTCACTATGATTTATAACTTACCATGTAAGAGCATCCACATTAGCGGATGCAAACTTATCATCCATTTTGCACAAAAAAATTATTTTTTCTATTTTACACACCCATTTTTACAAAACACCCATATCAATCCATCTATTATACACTATATTTTTATATGAATAATATTTTTTATATTATTTTTTAATATTATTTTATCTCCCGTTTCTTTTTCCTATTCTTCCTCTTCTTTCTTCTTCTTTCACATCACCGATCAACCATCAAAACCCACATCACCGATCAACGATCCAATGATTACCGATTATCGATCCAGATCGCCTCTCCAATCCACGATCCACGATCACCAACCAATGATCACCGATCCAATGATTTTGTTCTAGTGGTTGATTTTTGATTTTGTGTCTGTGGGAGTGTGTGTATTATAGGAAGAAAGAACATGATGAAGGAGAGAATGTGTTAGTTTTGCAGATGGAGAAGAGAGAGAAAAAAGGAACAAATTAGAAATTATTAAAATATTAAATGCAAGAGCTACAGTAATCGTGCAAATATGCACGGTTATTATAGCTCTTGTGCATTTATGCACAATTTTACACCTATGAATATTTTTTTGCTTAAAATATGTAAAATCAGTTACTTTTTTTATTTTGCAAGACTTTACACGCTGATACTCTAAGTCAAGCAACTCTGTACTTTACTGTTTAGGAAGGAATGACTCTTCTCCCTTACTACGAATTTTCAACTCACCGTACTATGAAAAACACCACGCATTACATATTCTCCGCATGATATAATTGTTTACGTACGGGGGAAAATTTCATTTGAGATTGATATTTATATTAGTCAAAAGTAATGTGCAAAAAGTCATTTCATTCTCCAAACCATGTCTACTATGACCATACTATGACCAATTATGAGATGTTTATGATGTTTTTTTTTCTTTTCACCGACCATACATCAATATGAGTAATTATTGGGTCTTCAATCTTCATATTTCTTAATGATGTTTAAAGCGTCATGTACGAAGTTAATAAAACATAATTAATTACATAAGTTAAAAAAAAACCCTAGTTATGTGTACTGTAAAACCACTTTCTTTTTATATATAAATATTAAAATAAATGTAATTATAACTATAAAATTGTAAAGAAGCTTTTTAGTGAGTATCTGCTATAAGGAAATATTATTTTAGTATTGTAAATGACCATAAATACTTTACTTGGTAACAGGAAATAGATTATACATATTTAAAGCACATATTTAGATCATAGATGTGCGTTTTCTAAAATCATTTCCTTATATACCTAACTAAACAATTGGCAACAAAGAAAAAAAAAAGTGAAATCAGACTATATTAACCATTCTCGTGAAGAGCATTGTGGTTAAATGTTATTATCCTATTCTTCCATGCAGGAGAACGCAGTTTTGCTTTAAGTTTATATATGTTTCCATAATTTTGAGAAATGGCATTATGAGGGCTGCAGTAAAAGAATTACAAAATAGAAAAAGATAATTCCCTGCATAGATTTCATATTTTAATAGCAGATTTATTATTTTCTGCCCTCTTTTCGGTTACATGATGACAAAATAGAAGATCATGATGCTGGTGATTAGCAATTAACTATATGTCCTTTCCAAAGGAATTAGATAAGTAGTATTCATAATAAACCAAAAATCTATCTATCATGTCCATATGAATAGTATAACAATCAAGTACTCTCAATCAGCTACTTTTAGCAGCAGGCGCTTGAAATGAGATAAAAAAAAAAAAAAAAACTTGTTTAGAAATTATAATATATTTTTTATTTTTTTAAGAGAGAAATTAGAATATCTTTGAATACTATATAGATAGTACCTCATATCATTCCCCGAGGGAATCAATGACAGAGCAAAAGTGCAAAGAAGCATTCATGTTAGCATCTAATTGAATTAATTAGAGCCATTTATTTACTATAGATGCATTAAAAATAAAAAGGAAAAAAAATTATAGTAGTAACCCAAGTCCCAAGACAAGACTAAACTCCATCTAATCACTCTTCTAGTCGTTATATATAATTCCTAGCCGACAAAAATTAGCTGGGCTCTTAGATTGTAATATTCAAAGGAAAATAAAGGGGAATAGAAGAAAGAAATCTGATGAAAGCATGAAGAACATTTAAAATGGAAGCTGGTGCCATCGAACACGTACGATTTATATATACATTATATTAGAATATAGTTGCTTTGAACCTTGAAAAGAGGAAAGCTAGCACTTACTCTTATAGAGTCAAGGGAGTACTGGTCTTTTTGGTCATATATGCAATATCCTCGTGGAGAGAGAATAAGAACCAGATTTTAATAAACAACACAGTCACAATTAAAATAAACTATAAAAACATCAATTTATATAATAATAAAAACTGTAATATGATATACATAATTCTAAAGAAAAAGAAAAAAAAAGTGTAATATGTGGTTGCTTTCGCTTATCCTCATTAACATTTGATTGTGTCTCTAACTTTTCTTTGATACCCATTAAAGCTACAAATCTCACCTCAGCGTAAATGCAAATCTTCTCAAACAAAAGATTAAAAAAGAGAGAGTGAGAAAACCAAACAGAAATAAAGCAAAAGCTGCCTCAAGAACCCTTTTTTATTCTTCAGAAAATGGTGGACGTGTGTTTTGGTTTCTAAGCCAAGGTACCATGCAAAAAAGCAAAAGGAATTCAGTACTTAAAAAAGCGTAGCACATACATGCAATCTTGCATAGCATATATAATAATTTAACAAGGGGAGGACGCTACAGCAGTGTTGCATACATGGGTGTATTAAAGAGAGAGAGAGAGATATATAGATGAAGAAAGCTATATTAGTACCTTGAAGAGTTACTCCAAAGAGTGGTGGAAGCATAGTCAAGTGCATGATCTTGTTGCACAGGACGATGATCAGACAGTCCTCTTTGATCATTATATGAAGGACGTAGGCCAAGCTCACTATTGCTCCCAATTGGTGAGATATCATCCTCTCCAGATCCATCTGATTGGCCTTCAAGAAAAACCAAAATACACTTTCATTACAATATTTAACTAGTCATACATGCTTAAGTGAAGCTAGAATGTGTGTAACTACATGTGTATGTATGTTTGTATGAATGTTGAATTTGCATTCATCAATTTTACTAATGTCATGTATGTATATAGTACTCATGGATCTTTCTGTTTTAGAATTTATATTAAAAAAATAGGGTTAGTAAAAAGGAAAGGAAATGACAAAGAGAGAATTTTTTTCCTTTTCCAAATGGGGCTCAGTAAAAAAAAAGAAAAAAAAAAGGGAAAGAACAACACAAGGGGTAAGAAAAAGTTAAGGCTGCTAATTAAAAAAAAGAAAAGGGTGTGAAGGATAAGCAATACGAATTGTTACCTGAGGAAGCTGCAGGTTTGTCAGTGGTCTTAACAGTTCGATACATCTGCAAAGTGATTGGGAAGAATTGCAAAGACGTATATTAAACATTTTGATTATGAAATAAAAATTAAATAATTGGCACAAAAATAATAATAATGTGAAGAAAAAAAAGGGAAAAAAATAAAAATTAAGATCTCTCTTTCTCTGTGCTATTCTATTTTCTGTGGGCTTTCTGGGTTTGTCTTGCTTTCATCATTAATCACGAGGTTGATGTTTGATAAGGTTGTAATGATGTTTATTATTGAGATATGATGACTACTTTTGTCTGTCATCATTCTACTTTGCTTTTTCTCTCTCTCTCTCGTGTGTTTGTAAGAAAGCAGAAGCTGTACTCTGTCTGGTCTTTCAGAAGCTATAGACTGAAACAAAGCTCACCAGTCTTTAATTCACTGCTTTCATCGGCTATTGTGCCGGTGGGATGGACCAACACAGACCCAGATGAATGAACTACACAAACAAAGACACAGAAAAAGAGAGAGAGAGGTTTTGTGATATTTACCTGTAAATGGCTTTTTACATGCGCTAAAGTGAGATCCTTCACATCCATGAGCTCAAGAACTGATTTTGGTGTAGCTCCTGAAACTCATTCCCCAAATAGATTTTAGACAAAAAGGAAAACACACCCATTAAAAAAAAAAAAAAAAAAAAAATCTAAATTTCAACACGAAAAATAAAAAAAGATAGAAAAAGTAAGAGAACATATGTCTATATTGGAAAAGATGAAATCTTTACTTTCATGGCCACCAAGAAGCTCAACAGCGTGAACAAATCTAGCATGGAGAGTGCTTGTCCAGCGCATTCTTGGTGCTCTCATACTCCTCTTTGTTGGAAGCTTAGGCATAAATCTTGATCTCATCATCCCAATCCCATGAGGAACCTCTGAAGGTCCTACCCCATACTGATTATGGTGATGATGATGGTGCAATTGGTGAGATTTGAAAGCATCTGTTGAAAGCCCATTAAACCTTGTTGCAGTTGCAGTCCCTAAACAATTATAAGCTGCGGCCAAAGACGACGCATTAGGCCCCGAGCTTAAGATTGACATGGCATCCAAACCCCCTCCATAAGGCGATGAGTGAGCGTGAGACACAGACGAGGAGGAAGTGCAGAAAGAGGGATTATTAGAAGGCATTTGATAGTAGCACATCTTAGCTTCCTTGTCTCTTGTTGTGTGGACTTGGTCCATAGGCAAGAAAGGAAATGAACGGTGGTGTTGATAGACCGGAATCCCTTTGATCGGCTTTAACCCGTCAGAGGACACATCGAGTACTCCATGGTTCATGTGGTTTAACCGATTGTTAGGGTGGTGATGATGATGAACAAGATGCCTTTGTTGTTGGTAAGGGTTAGGTGTTGTGAAATTCCTCCCTAAAGAGAGCTCAGTGTGAGCTTGGGACTCACTTGTCCTCCTAGTGTCTACTTCATTGCTAGTATTGCAAATTTGTGAAGAAGAAGAAGAAGCAGGATTAGGAGGACTGATGTGTAGTGAAAGATCAGGAAGTGGGGTTGAAGATGGTTCAATGAAAATCCCATCCAAGGGCATTTTCATTAACCCCCCTTTACCAAATGGAATAGGAATAGCTTAATTTCCTTTGCTTAATTCAACTTTATTCTAAAGAAACTAAAGAAATTGGAACTATTTCACAAGTGGGTCTTCAATCTTTTTTGAACTCTCCTTGAATTTATTCTTCCTCCAAGAATATATGGAAAGCTATGAAAGAGCTAGAACTACTGCAAGCTTGATATGCTTTTTAAGACAAAAGGCGAAGAACTCAAAGGGACTTGAAGCAAAGCAAAGTAAAAAAGAAAAAAAAAATCTTCTATCTTCTAAAACAAACAGACATGCTCAAGAAAAAGGGAGAGATGTAGGGATAGGGAGGAGATAAAAGAGATAGAGATTTTTTTTTTTAATATAATATTATTGTACATATATTTGTTGCTAAGCAAAGGAAGAAGATAAAAAAAAAATAATAATAAATAAATCCAGAAAGGCAAGGAAAGGAAAGGAGGGGGATATAGGTCCGGTGTTCCTTGAGAGTATATCTTGGAAAATGACACTAGAAGAAGAAGAAGAAGAGAACACAAGGTCTCTCTCTCTCTCTCTTTCTCTTTTTCTCTGTCTCTCTCTATGGTCAAAACCCATAAAATGCACCAAAAATATATGGTCACTTTGGATTTCCCTTCCCCGGAGACGACGGGTTAAAAAATGTTAGAGAGAGAAAGACAACCTCATGTGTGATTCCTTTTCCCCCACTCTCCTCGCTCTCTCTCTCTCTCTCTTTAATATTATTTTTTTCATACAGAATAATAATATTCATAGGTCTCATTTCCATACATAAATGGACAGGCAAAACATAATAAGAGAGTAAACGGGTATGACATCTTACTTTTTTTTTTTTTTTTTTTTTTTCTTTCACTTAAAATATAATTTTCCTTACAAAATCATGGAGAAGATTTTGAATTTGTATTATTATATTATAATATGTTAAGTATAGAAACCCCCCTATTGACTTGGGTGAGTGAGTGAGAGTGAGAGTGTGTGAGAGAGAGACCCACAAAGGGGTTTTTGTTTGTTTTCATGCGTACGCATTCTAAGCCCTAATCATACATTGTAAATTCTAATTCTTCTAACATATCCTCCTTCTCCCAAATATTCCCTTCATAATCTTTCAACAACTTTGTCTGGCATCCTGAGTTTTATTATGTCTTCCTCCACATCACCGTCCAATATCTTCTAATTGACTACACCCTCTATGTGTTAGGGTTTTCAAAACCCTAGGCTAAATCGAGGATAATCCTTTAATTTTATATTATGGGATCCTTAACTCTTTCATTGGGAACTAAACCCTTTCTTTAAATGCTGTTAATGGAGATAACAACCTTGCTCTGGCGGATGACACCTCTTTGTGTCATTTTTTTCCTTAAAAAATTTGTAGAGCCTTAATTTATTTGATATGTTACCTTCAACAAAATATTACTATAAGGAAACACTAATTCATAGGTGGTGTTTGAATGGTGCATTAAATGCAAAAATTGGGTAAAGTTAATGCTGTTGGGTTACTTTCTCTTGCAATGGTTTTTCTACAAATAGCTTCAAAAATTAAAAGGAAATAAATCATCTCTGTCTCTCTCTCTCTGACGCCTAGTTGTAAGAAACGGTCTTTGTCCAATGTACAGTAGACAGAAAAGTATATTACCAGAAGTTGTTTAATCTATTAAAAAAATATATTGTTTAAAGAAATTGGTGATATAATTAAACTTGTTGTACACAAATTATTTTACACAATCTAAAAATAATTGAAGTCACAATTTTTAACTTGAAGCGTGTATAAAACTGTGTAAAATAATTTTGTGTGATAAACACAACTCTTGAAGATAGATTAACAGTACAATAAGAACAATATTTTCAATAATAATACTACTACAGACAAGGTCTAAGTAAATTAGTTAGAGTTGACTATATAGATCTCAACAATAACAAATGATAATGTTTAGATTGGCTAAGAAAGTGAGAAAAGATAAATTTGAAGGGGGATTGTTTGTTTGAACACTCCAAGCCTTGATATATGCAAATATAAATATGCCCAACTCCATTTCGTATAATAAAACAAATCAAATCATATAAACATCCTAAAAAACAGAACTTTTTCTGTGTAGCTAAATTTTTATTTTTATTTTTATTATTATATTGCTAAGAGCCTAAGATAAATGACATGTTCCATGGCTATATTTTTCCAACGTACCTTCACCACATTTTTATGAAAGTGTGGGTGGCAGTAAAGGAATTTACAACAAGGTTAAACCAGAGAATAAAAGATCCAACTTAACAACTTTGGCCAACTTGATCAGTGGGTTGGCTGAAGATACATGAGTAAGTCTAGTGTCACAAAATTTTCCACAATTTTACCACAATTTTGTTATGTGGCGACTCTTGAGTAGTGAAAATAAAATAGTGAGTCCATCACCACTCATGAGTCACCATATAAAAACATTGTGGAAAAGTTTATGACACTAGACTTACTCAAGATACACTCATTAATAAGTCAATGAAGTTTCCTTTTTTTATTTTCAAGAAGTAATTATTTGAGTGCAAAAAATTACGTATCTTGTATAGATGTGCAAGGCTTTTAAAGCATTTACTGTTGAGTTTTTTTAAAAAAAAAAAACCTATTTTAACACCTAAAAAATTATTTTATCTATTTTAAACACCGTTTTACAATTCACCCAACATCCTATTTCTTGTTTTTACATCAAACTCAACACTATTCACTTTTTTATTCATTTCACTCTCTTTATCTCTCTTCCTCAATGTCTCTCTCTTCACCCATAACAATTTCTCTCTCTTCCTCTCTGTCTCTTTCTCTCTTCACCCACAAATAAAACTAGCCACCACCACCACAATCAATTCCCATCTCAAAATCAAACTCCTTCTCCCCCCCCCCCCCCCAAAAAAACATTGAACCATAACAGCCACCACCCCCACAACCCACCACCACCCACCCCACCCATTAATAGCCATCGAAATCACATATCCATACCCACAAGAACAACTAAAAAACAAAATAAAAACCAAATCAGAACCGCAACCCACTATTACCACCACAACAACAAACCGACTCACCATCGTCATCAACTACTGCACAGATTGGAACCCACCACTGTTGACCCAAAATTTCAAAACCACTGACCAAAACCATCGATCTACACATTGGAGGACATAGTGCGAGGTTTAGGAAAGAGAAGGACTAGACAGAGATAGAGGAACGATAGAGAGAGACGAGACAAAGAAAGGAGAGAGAGAGAGAGAGAGAGTCTATAAGAGAGGGAGGAGAGAGAAAATATATATAAATAATTTTTTTTTTTTTACAAACTTGCGACAGTAACTTCTTATTTATAAGAAATTCTGTAGTAAGGTCATAAAAAAATTTAGGTATACATACCCGGCTATTGATGCTTTTTGGTGTGAGGGGTTTTACAACCCCAGATGCTAATGCTCTTATAGGGATACTTTAACAGTCTTTCTTACATAAATCATGCTCCCAAATTTGGCTTTCCAAAGTGTTTGAATTGGGTTCTGTAGTCGATTGGTGAGATACTTTTCACGACTATGTATCTTAGGCCACAAATAAGGGTCAGGTTCAATCACATTTAATATGACTGAGAGTGGGTGTGGCATAATAAATATTTAGGACCTAAGAACTGATAGGCCCAAAGAAGTGACGAGAATGGTCAAGATCGAGCCATTTGCCCGAACCAGAATTAGTCTGGAGTTGACTATTCTCCTTTAGTACTATTCGGTAGGGCAAAAAACCCAAGTTTGTTTCATATACCATTCTGGTCCCTCCAGAAAGGAAAATTTCATATTAGATCATGTTAGGACATATGTGTTTCACATGCTAAGAACATATGTCTTACTTATTTATGTAAATTGGCTAATCCTTTGACAAAACGCACTTTACTTGTAATTGGGTAGATCTAGGTGTTTTTAATACTTCAAGAAACCATGTTTCAAGATCAAGTGTTGAAGCCATCAAGTCTGTCCAAGAAAAAGCAAGTTGAAGTGCAGAATTTTTAAAGCTCGACACCTCTCGATAGCTACCTCGACACCTGCTATCTGTCGAGATTTAAAAAGTCAGAATTCCAAATCTGATTTTCTTGGGATCCGTGAATATGTTTTTGGGGCTTCTTTTCTTCTAACCCTAAACATATAAAAGGATTATTTTAAGAGCCGTTTTTGTAGACACAAGTTGTATTATCATTGAGCAATCTCTGTTTATGCAAATTGTGCTCAACAGACGAAGTTCTTGACCTAGTTCATCCTTCATCAAGAAGTTGCTGTGTCTTTGCACCATAGGGTTTTGTAACCAAGCATCTTCCTGCTATTCATCACGTGGATGAACTGAAGAACTTTGCAGCCAACCATTCTTCCTCAAGTTGGTGTTCTGAAGTCGCGTATTGGGATTCGCGCATTGGTTAGTCACGTACTTGGGAGCCGTGCATCAAAGGTGGAAATTGTCACTACAGATCAAGTCCAATTGGGTATTGGGGTAAGGGTTCAACTGTAGGTTGGTAAGGTACTTGGGATTCCTTTCTTGTAACCGCTTGATTTGATAATAGTGGAGTTTCGGGAGTGGTGACCTGAAAATCACCCGGTGGGGTTTTTGCCGTTAGGGTTTTCCCCATTCGTAAACAAATCACCGTGTTATTTATTTTCCGCTGCATATTTAGTATTTGGTGATTTGTTTGTGCTTCCACGCAATTGCATGCTTAATTGATTAATTAAACAACTTGGCTAATTAATTAATTAATTAGGGTTTATCACAAGGGGTCATTCGAAGTGTGACCTAACAAGTGGTATCAGAGCAGGCACACTCTGATTAGGTTTAATCTTTGCTGTGTTGATCCATTGACCCCTGTTGTCATGGAAACTCTTGATTGTTTTGATTTGCATGATCTTATGTTGAATGATGATGATGATATTCAAGATGCCTATTGCAAGCTTTATAATTTTTGTATGAAATCTCTTGAATATTCTACAAAATTAAAAGCTAAATTTAAAAAGGTCAAGCTTGAAAAAGATGATTTGATTGCAAAATTGGATGAAGCCAATAATTTGAATGAGAATTTTAAAAATCAAATCTCATCTCAGGTGGACAAAATTAAGAGTTTGGAAGAGCAACTAGTTGAATTTAAAACTGAAGTTGAAAAATTAACTAGTGCCAAACTTGTTGTTGAGCCTAACTCAAAAGAAAAAGATTTTTATGTTCCCCCATTTAAAAGGAATAATGAAGAGTTGAAGGCTAATATTGCTAGGATAGACAAAGGTAAAATTTCTGATGTTAACGCTGAAGTTTCTAAACCTATGTCTAAAACTCCTCATAGGTTGAATAAAAATTCTGAATTTGTCCCCACTTGTCATCATTGTCATATTGTTGGTCATATTAGGCCAAATTGTCCTAAGTTGTCAACCTCTAAGGTTAGACCTCCTTCTAGGAAGCCGAGTAGCTCTAAAACTACTCATGTTTGTCACCATTGTGGTGATTCTGGTCACACTCGCCCTAATTGTTTCAAGTTGTTTCCTCATAAGCGAGTGTCCAATACGTCTCATCCTTTGTCTAAAGGTTCTGTACCTATTCTTAGTGAGTTATTAAAAGCTTTGAGCTTTTTGACTTAATTTCAGGGGAATTCTAATTCCTCTATGTCCTTTAGTAATCATACTAGGACACGTGCCTTTTCATCTTCACGGCCAAAGACTCGTGCTGTGTGGGTGATAAAGGAACCTAAGACTTAATTGTCTTTTCTGTTTGTCCTCTACTTTAATTCTTTCTATCTAAAGTAGGACTCTCTTTGCTTGATTTCTTATCTGCTTTTGAAATCATGCTTTCATGCATCTGCATCGTTCTATCATGCCTTCATGCATTTGCATCTTTCTTTCATGCTCTCATTCTTTGTTTAACATGTTTTTGTTTGTTTATTTTCAGTTTTGTTTATTTTGTTTTTGATATAAAAATAAAAAAAAAAAAATTTGAAAAAATCAGAAAAATACAAAAACAGTGTGTGTTTTGTGTACTTTGGTATTTGTGTACCTTGGATGGCCATTGAAACAAAGTTTCTAAACTTTGTATCTTTTGTAGCTTAGATGAGCATCTCTATGCACAACTAAGCAAGTGAGCTTTGTGGCTCTTGTTTGTGATGAGTAAGATTAGGTTATCTCTTAAAACTTAACACTCATATCACTCTTTTTGACGGGTAGGACTAGAAAATCCTAAGAGAAAGGCATTAATAACCATCTCACCACTGTTACCCGCCAATCATAGTATGACACCTGTATGCTTCGGCATAGCAAAAGTGCAGTGTCATAGACACCTGTATGCTTCGGCATAGCAAAAGTGCAGTGTCAAAGACATTCGTATGCTTCGGCATAGCAAAATTGCGATGTCAAATGCTTAACATCTTGGGTATTTCTTTTCTCTCTTTTTATGCCCATGCATGATATGCTTAAAAGAAAAATATGCAAAGAAAATATAAAGCAAAAAGATTAAAGATGCTTTAAATATGGTTGCAAGCGTGTTTTCTAGGAGATGTGGGAGTTATAGGATGTACCTTGAAGGTGATAGTCCCCATCAAACAGTTATGATTGTGTGTGAGTTAAAAGTTATTTACTCATATCTCAGATCGTCATAACATGTATACACATATGCAATCTTGCGATGTTTTTCACACACAACACGCAATATTCTTTGCTACTTTTGATACATGTGCAGGTACAATGTGATTTGGCCATCACAAGTGTTTACATATGCTAGTGTATGCTCACTAAACTGTCATAACTTGTTTTTGAAATATAAAATTGGTTAGACTTGTTTAGTGTGTGTGTGTGTTTTGCATGATCCTTGTGCTTAATTTCTTGTTGAGAGATGTTTTGAGAGGTTTATATGTTGAGTGGATTTGTTGGAAGAGATGTGTGTTGGATTGCTTTCATGTCTATGTTTTTCTCTTCTCGAAAAACTCCTTTTACTGAGTCTCGACACCTTCCTCGACACCTCCTCGATACCTGGTCATCTGTCGAGATTCTCAAGTTGTTTCTTATCGCAATCTCGACACATCCTCGACACTTGGTCGATCGATCGAGAAAGTTTCTGTCCTCTCGACAGCTTCTCGATACCTTGTCGATCGATCGAGATTCATGTTTCTGAAATTTGTCTTATTCCTCGATACCTCTCGATACCTTCATCTGTCGACGGCTTATTCCTCGATACCTTCCTCGACAGCATACTCGATACCTCTCGACACCTCAGCTGTCGAGAATTACTGAGGTGCCTATTTAAAGGCTGATCGCGATTCTGAACTCATTTTCTCGATTTCTCTCGATCTCTCCGTGGCTGTTCATCTCCTTTTCACTCTCCTTTCACTCAAATCCTCCAACCCTCTTGGATCTTGCTCATTCTTGCTTCAATCTCTTGGTAAGATCACCTTTTCCCTTTCATTTTCATGCATTTCATGTTTTGAAAACCTAGTTTTGGGATTTTTCATAAAAATTTGGGGTTTTTCAAAATTGCTAAGTTTTTATTGAAATTTTGGGTTGAGTTTGGACTTAAATGATTTTAAAATGTCATACATTGCATTTCATGTGCATTATAATGATATTTTCATGCATTTAGATGTGAGTACTTTGTTTATATGCTGTTAGGAATGGATTGGGCTGAGCCCATGATGATATTTCTGTTTTGCATGTCATATGTTCATGCATTCCCATGCATACGTACTCTTTGTTCATATATCTGTTATATTTGAACTGATTTGGGACTTTTCTGCTTGTCTCCCTCTCTATCTCTTTCTCATTCTTTTACGTTAGTAGTGTCTATGGCACCCAAACGTAAATCTACTCCTGCTCGGAACCCTCTGCGTTCTAGAGCATCTTCATCTTCTGATTCTGCTCCTTTTAACATTCGGTTCCGTGATGAAGCTGCCTCAAAGGCATTTACTGAGAACTTTTCTAGACGAGGTGTTCATTCGGAACGCCAAGTCATTCTGGCGGACTTCGCCGATACTGACCTTCCTTCTGTCATTCACAGTAGGGGATGGGGGTCACTGTGTGACATCCCGGTCACTTGCCCTCTCGTGCTGATACAGGAGTTCTACTCCAATATCCACGGGATTGATCTTTCAGTACCTCATTTTTCCACTCGCGTTCGAGGTATGCGCATTCCTGTCACACCGCAACTTGTTGCGGATGTGCTTAGGGTACCTAGGATAGAGTTTCCTGATTATCCCTCTTGTGAGCGTCTGAGGACTGTGTCCCAAGATGAGCTCATCTCTGCCTTCTGTCAGCGTCCTGCTGATTGGGGTGAGCATCAGTTCACTTCATGTAGGCCTTTTGCTAAAGGTCCTAGATTCATGAACATGGTGATGACTTTTGTTCTCCATCCTCTTTCTCACTATAACTCTATCACAGAGCCTCGTGCTCGATTTTTGCTTTCTCTTCTTGAGCACTTGACCATAGATTTCCCTTCTCACTTCATCCGGTCTATCATAGATGTTTATCTTGATTCGGCGTCTCGTGATAAGCTCATCTTTCCTTCTGCTATCACGCGGATTCTACGCCATTTTTCTGTTCCCTTTCCTGTGTCCGACCACTTCACACACATATCTGCCATAGATGCCGCTACCGTAAAACGTAGTGAGGCACAGTTGAGGTCGAGACAACCTGGTGCCACTCCTCCCTCCCGTTCAGCACCATCCAGATCTGCTCCATCTACATCTGCTCCTTCTTCCTCTTCGAGCGATGTATCCCTTGGTGATATTATGGCGCAGCTGCAGCGCATGGACACTCGTCTTGATACACTCTCTGCTGAGTTGTATCAAGTGAATGTTCGTGTGGGTCGTATTGCACGACGGCAGGCGACCATGGGCGGTTTTGCTCCAGAGGCTACTCCTTCACCACCTACTCCAGTAGCTTCAGATTCTGAGGATGAGGATGATGATGAGGATGATGATGATGATGGAGATGCTAGCTCTGCCGATGAGATGTCTACATGACACTCTACCCTTTGTCACTCGTGACAAAAAGGGGGAGTAGTTTTGGGTTATGAGAGTAGTCATCTTAGGGGGAGAGTTAGTATAGGACATTTTTGATAGGGGGAGTGTTGATACTTTTGAGGGATGTAGTAAGGTTTGATGTATCTTTTCTTTTCTTATCTTTTTAGATACATTGTTCTTGTATATGAGGTCTTGTGACCAGTTTTACATACATGATACTTATTCTCTTATATATGTGGATGTATGTTTCTTTCACCTCTCTCTTCATGTGTTGTTTCTTTTCTATCTTTATACACATGTTCTTTTATTGTATGCAATCTATTTATTTCTGTTTCACACAAGATGCCTTGATGAGTTTTGTTTAAAGTGTTTCAGAAATACAGGTTGTTAAAGTCTACTTGCCATAAACTCTCTTCTTGCAAAGTTTTTCAAGAGTTTGTGTTAGGATAGATTTTATTGTATTCAACAAGTGAATATGAGTTGAGTGATTTATGACTTCTCTCATATGCTCATTTGTTTGTTGTGGTTTTGTCACGGATTGCCAAAGGGGGAGATTGTTAGGACATATGTGTTTCACATGCTAAGAACATATGTCTTACTTATTTATGTAAATTGGCTAATCCTTTGACAAAACGCACTTTACTTGTAATTGGGTAGATCTAGGTGTTTTTAATACTTCAAGAAACCATGTTTCAAGATCAAGTGTTGAAGCCATCAAGTCTGTCCAAGAAAAAGCAAGTTGAAGTGCAGAATTTTTAAAGCTCGACACCTCTCGATAGCTACCTCGACACCTGCTATCTGTCGAGATTTAAAAAGTCAGAATTCCAAATCTGATTTTCTTGGGATCCGTGAATATGTTTTTGGGGCTTCTTTTCTTCTAACCCTAAACATATAAAAGGATTATTTTAAGAGCCGTTTTTGTAGACACAAGTTGTATTATCATTGAGCAATCTCTGTTTATGCAAATTGTGCTCAACAGACGAAGTTCTTGACCTAGTTCATCCTTCATCAAGAAGTTGCTGTGTCTTTGCACCATAGGGTTTTGTAACCAAGCATCTTCCTGCTATTCATCACGTGGATGAACTGAAGAACTTTGCAGCCAACCATTCTTCCTCAAGTTGGTGTTCTGAAGTCGCGTATTGGGATTCGCGCATTGGTTAGTCACGTACTTGGGAGCCGTGCATCAAAGGTGGAAATTGTCACTACAGATCAAGTCCAATTGGGTATTGGGGTAAGGGTTCAACTGTAGGTTGGTAAGGTACTTGGGATTCCTTTCTTGTAACCGCTTGATTTGATAATAGTGGAGTTTCGGGAGTGGTGACCTGAAAATCACCCGGTGGGGTTTTTGCCGTTAGGGTTTTCCCCATTCGTAAACAAATCACCGTGTTATTTATTTTCCGCTGCATATTTAGTATTTGGTGATTTGTTTGTGCTTCCACGCAATTGCATGCTTAATTGATTAATTAAACAACTTGGCTAATTAATTAATTAATTAGGGTTTATCACAAGGGGTCATTCGAAGTGTGACCTAACAGATCAAAGAGAAGGAAATGTGACGAGTTGACTATGCTAAAAATGGAAAGTGTGATGAGTTACAAGGGGCTAGGCTTTATAAAGTTTAGAACTCTTTCTAAGCCGTGGTATTTATATCCAAATGAGAGGAAAATCTTATTAGTTAAATAAGAAAATTCATATTTTGCTATAATTAGTCATGAAATGAAGTCAAAGAAAAAAGGGGCAAAAAAAAAAAAAAAAAAAAAAAAAAAAAAAAAAAGGAAGAAAAAAGAAGAAAAAAGAAGAAACAAAGATAAAAATATTCTTCAACCATATATATATACACTAAAGAGCTTGTTTCAGTTTTGAGCACTCTAGCTACTTCTATCTAATAAACTTATGTGGGTGAATATGGATAACCAAAAAAAAAAGAAAAAAAAATCCACATTCGCTTACCCATTTAATTCCCAAGATGAGTTTTATGAACAGTGGCTCCCTATCTTTAGGGAACACTTTTCATTCTCTACATTTTTTGATTCATTTTTTACCCCCCTCTCTTCTCTCTAACACATACACACAGACCTCGCTGATAGCGCCTTCAAAGTCTCTGATCGTCATGTTGGGCAACTTGCTCTCTCTCCTCTCTGGGCTCTCTCTTCTTGGTCTACTCGCTAGGCAACCATGGGGCAGAGATTAGCGGCTATTGTGGATGTATTCAGAGGATATAGCTTGGGCGGAGGATCTAGCATCTCTAGCACCGGAGATCATTCTGCTGTGAGTGTGGGTGTGGGTGTTAGGAGGAAATGATAGAAAATAATGGAAATATTAGTATTTAAATAAAATAAGGTATAGAATAGAAAATTTGACGTAAGATGTTTTAAAAAATGGTTAGCTAAAGTAGGCGAAAATTTGAGGAAGCTACTACCAATGCTCTAAAGTTGTTGAAATAGTTTTTATTTTTTGGTGGTAAAATATAGGTTTTATTGTCATCCAAATTAATCAACGTAAGAAAATTTTTAAGTACTGTTATCCTAAAATAGAGAGAAAATTTTAGGAAGCTGCTACCAATGCTCAAAAGTTGTCGAAATAGGTTTTATTTTTTGGTGGTAAAACATTGGGTTTATTGTCATCCAAATTAGTTGATGTGACAAAATTTTTAAGCACTACAATTACTAGTTACTAATAAGTTTGATTGTTTTAGCTTGTTTTCCACTAACCCTATTTGGATACAGGTTAGATAGGATATGGATAATAAAATGAAATATTTCCTTCTTTTTCTTACAAAAGGAAGAGCTTAGATTTAAATTATGAGTAAACATTTGGTTAGGCTGTGGTCTAAAACCAGTGTTTTACGCCAGCCAATAGGAGACTGCCATGTCATCTCTTTTAAAAATATTATTATTTTAATAAAAATATCTCATCATTCTCTCTCTCTTCACGGTCACTCTCTCCCTCTCTCTCTCTTCTCACTTCTTCCTTTTCTCTTCTTTCTCTCTCATTCTCACTTTTTCCTTTTCTCTGCCGTTTGTCTCCACCGCCACCACCTTGAAGGCGACGGTAGCCACCATCTCTTTTTCTTTTATTCTCCATAAAAGATTATGCTTTACTCTACACTGGCTTGCTTTTAATGAGTAACTTAAATCCCTCTCCAAATTAAACCAAAACCAAAACCCAATCTGAGAGACAGAATCAGAGTGAGAGAAATAGAGAAGAGAGAGAATCGGAGAGTGAAAGAAGAGAGAGAGGCCGCTGTTCCCAGCCACACACCACATGCCGTCGACGGCGATCCCTAGCCCACAACGACAACCCATATGCTACCATGGCCCGTAACCACTCCACCATCGCGCCACAACCATTGGACCACCCTACAACCCAGCAAAAACCCATGCCACAAAACCCACAACACACAACCCCACAACCCTTATGCCACCATTGCCACGACCAAGCCACTAGCACAGCGTCGCCACCATCGAGAGAGATTGGCAGAGAGAGCCCTGATTTGATGAGAGAGGTTTGAGTTTTTAGAAAGAGAAGTCTGAGTTTTTTGAGAGAGAGTTGATGAAACCTAGTCAACAACGATCCATGACCCACGGCTACCGTTGCCTTCAAGGTGGTGGCGGTGGAGACAAACGGCAGAGAAAAGGAAAAAGTGAGAATGAGAGAGAAAGAAGAGAAAAGGAAGAAGTGAGAAGAGAGAGAGGGAGAGAGTGACCGTGAAGAGAGAGAGAATGATGAGATATTTTTATTAAAAAAATAATATTTTAAAAAGAGATGACGTGGCAGTCTCCTATTGGCTGGTGTAAAACACTGGTTTTATGCCACAGCCTGACCGAATGTTTACTCTTAAATTATTATTATATATATATATATATATATATATATATTTATTATTTGATAGTTACAATTGATGAAGAGAATTTATCGCCTCAATGATGACCCTATTGATTTCATCCGTATTCCGATAGAAGAAAGATAAAGGTTTTTTTTTTTTTTTTTTTTGAGAAGGAAGATAAAGGTTGAACTTTCCTAAAGCAAGCACTCTTTCACATAAGAATAAGTGAACTTCCTTTAACAAGCTCTCTAGTCCTCCTTATGGTGGGACTTCCTTTAATAACTTTCTAAAGACTGCTTTTCTTCCTTAGATTGGTGGTAGATTAGGGAGGCCATCATAAATGGTTTGTGTGACAACGACAAAAGAGAGGTTCAAATAATATATTCAGTCATTTTTTTTTTCTCTCTTTGAATTTTCGTCTTCCTTGAAACTCACTCTTGAAACATTTTTAGATGTTTGGATTTTAAACTCTAAATGTATTTATTAAAAAAACTAAAAAATACCAATTAAATTACAAAATTCTTAGTTAAGCGAGTTAGAAATGGGAGAAACAAACTACATAAAATTACTGTTAGTTAGGCCTATACACACATATAGTTACACATCTAAACATGGGCTGATATCGACCAAGTAGGGCGTATTTGCTCCAAAAGGAAAGGGAAAGCACGATTGCAGTTGGGCCACAATGGCTTAAGGTTGATGACTTAAAATTTTATATTTTTGTTGATAAAGTGAGATGACTTTTTTTTTTTTTTTGAGAGAGTTTCAACCTATGACGTCCGCTCCTAATAATAGTTATTTATCATTAGACCAAGACACCAATCAGTTTTTGGTATAGGCGGAGATTGAACCCCAGATCTCTTATACAACCATCAGAGACTTTATTAATTGAACTAACTGGAATCCACACCAATCAGTTTAAGATGACAACATACACATATATTTGATGAAAAATTTGCACTCATCATAGGGTTATCATTAAGTGAGCAGATGATATGATATCCCACATGTCTCTTATTTTTATTGGTAGTAAGATTGACAAGAATGTATGGTGGAGAATATTGAATAATCTGTACCATTATACTTAAAATATGGTACAGCTCTATACCATACAATTGATGCTCATTCCCCGTCAATCAGAACCATTTGATCAGCTGGGGTCCCACATTAGCAACTTTTGGAAAAAAAAAAGAACAAAAAGAAAAGAAAAGAGAGTAACCAAACAGTAATTACCAATCAGTTTGTCTAGCTATTGAGCATAAATTTATTTTTATTTTTATTTTATTATTTCTTCCGACAGCCAAAAGAACCGTAGCAGCATTATCACGAAAAAGTAAACCTAATAAATGATGATAATCCAATCAGGCTGGATTTTCCTTTTATATTTAATTTTCTTGGGGTCCACAGATTTGACGGTTGGAATCAAATTTGCATACCGCTTTTTATTTATTTTAATTCAGAATTTGTAGCGATCTTGACCTTCGGATGTATGCCTACTCAGACATGTGATAAATCTGGGAGCAACTACGGGAATCGGGTGGGTTTGGGTCAGCTGACATTTCGATCAAATTAGAGGTATTCGACCCGAAAGTTACCAATGTTTTGAGATTAAAGCTAAAATTTAAATTATCAACCTAAACCTAAACCTAAACCTAAACCTAAACCGACCCAAACGGAGACTAAAAAAAAAAAAAAAAAAAATACTGGCTCACTAACTCAAAAATCCAAGGTCTCAAGTTGGGTTGGATTTGGTCCGTTTTGTTGAGTTGGTAAATTGGATGTACACCCTTAAAACTAAATAGGTAATGTAATTAAAACTAGCCCCCACTGACATGTTAATAGCTAGATCAAAGTCACAATGACCTCTTGTCTTGTCGCATCACATTGACACCGTTGTGAGTCTACACTAGAAAAATATTTATTTCTTTATTAAAAAAAGAGAAAATAAAAAGATTTATAGTAGTTTTTTTTTAATATATTAAATTTTGTTAAGTCTATTTGATAGTAGTTAGTGTGTGCGTGTATATATATATTTACTGTTGCACTATTATTTTAATTATACTTATGTTTTAGGTTTATTTTATATGTTCTGTAATTAAAGTGATGAATTAAAACTATATTTAATATATATATATATATATATATATATATATATAAGAAAATTTGTGATTTTTCATATGAACCAAACTGATAGAATCAATTAAAAGGTAATGGTGTTCAAGGTTTGTTTCAAGGCAACCAACCTCCAAGGAAAAGAAGAAAATGAAGAAGAGGAAGAACAGAGGGAAATTAGGAGTTTAAGAACGAATGAATTCAGTAAAAGTTGGTATTGTTTCTGCTTATCCTTCCCATACCTCTCTCTCTACCTTATATACAGTTTGATACCATTCAGTCAGGTAGTTACAATTGGTTACAGCCATCACCAGTCCTCTCTTAGCTGGCACATACAACTGGCACATCAACTAACCTCCTATAACTACTTTTCTGCACTAACACATCTACACACAGAAGCACTACACATATTACACATATAGTGGTACAATCACACACACACACACACTACATACTTCAGTCAAGCCAATACAACTCTTATCAATCCACTCCCCTTAAAAAACCTTGTCCTTAAGGTCAGACAGCTTAACAAAGTGCCCGTCCCCCCCACTCAAAGAACCTTGCCCACAAGGTGAGGAAACCGATTGTGAAGAGCATAAAGAGACTCCCAAGTTGCATCAGTAGTAGATTGACCCTGCCATTGAACCAATACCTCAGTAATGACACGGCATCTCAGCTGCTTGGACCGCTACTACAGAATTGCAACAAGTTCAGGCTGAAGGAGACCATCTAAATTCAAGGAAGGAAAAGAGGAAGATGGAGTAACCTGAGCCCCTAATTTCTGTCTCAAACAGGAGATATGAAACACAGGGTGGATAGGATAGCCTTCTGGCAAAGCCACCTTGTAAGCCACCTCACCAATGCGTTGAACAATCTGGAATGGACCAAAGAACCTCGGAGAAAACTTGGTATACCCTTTCACTCGCAAGGAAGATTGTCTATAAGGTTGGAGCTTAATGTAAACCCAATCACCAACACTAAAGGACTTATCAGACCGGTGTTGGTCAGCCAAAAGCTTCATCCTGGCCTGAGCTGATGTCAAATTCTGTTTCAAGAGAGGAAGAAGTTCCTGCCTGGCATGTAAGAAATTATCCACAGCCTCAACCTTAGTCACACCAGAAACATAATCCAATAGTCTAGGAGGAGGGTAACCATACAATGCCTCAAAAGGGGTCATTTTGGCAGAAGTATGGTAATTAGAATTGAACCAATATTCTGCCAAATGCAACCACTCAGTCCACACATGAGGTCTGTCACACAAAAATGCCCTAAAGTATTGTTCCAAGCTTAACAACCTCAGTCTGACCATCAGACTGTGGATGATAAGCTGATGTCATTGCCAATTTTGTGCTTTGCAACTGAAACAACTCCTTCCAAAAAGCAGCAGTAAAGACAGCCCCCCTATCACTGACAATTGACTTAGGCATGCCATGAAGTTTGAAGACACCTTGCATGAACACAGCAGCCACTTTTGCAGTAGTAAAAGGATGATGAAGAGGGAAGAAGTGCACAAACTTGGTAAGTTTGTCAACCACTACTAAGATCACATCTTGACCATGAGATTTAGGCAACCTTTCAATGAAATCCAAGCTAATATCCAACCAAGGTCTATCAGGAATGGGAAGAGGCTGCAATAGACCAGCTGGTTTAGAAGTATCACTTTTAGTTCTTTGGCAAACCTCACAACACCTGATATGATCCTTAATAGCTGACTTCATGCCCTTCCAATAGAAATCTTGCTTGACCCTATGAAAAGTCTTAAGGTAACCTGCTGGAGGAAGATGGTTAGAATCAGCAAGTTTAGAAAGTAAATATTGGTAAACCACATTAGACTTGTAACTTTCCTTAAGTGAATCCAACCACAATGGACAAGGAAATGAAATGAGATAAAGGGAAGCATCTGGAGCAAGGCTGTCAGCAGAAGATTGCACTCTAGAAAGTGCATCAACAACTTTATTTTCTCTCCCTTTTTTGTACTCTACCACAAAGGAATAACCCAACAACTTTGTGATCCATTTCTGTTGAATAGGAGTGCCAATTCTTTGTTCAAGGATGTATTTGAGGCTGTTCTGATAAGTTCAAATGAAAAAGAGATTGCCAACCAAGTAAGGTCTCCATTTCCTAACAGCCTTCACCAATGCCAATAGCTCCTTTTCATAAGTAGATAGATGTAAGCACCTCCCTTTAAGTGCCTCACTATGATAAGCTAAAGGTCTATTCTCTTGCATCAAAACAGCACCCAAGCCATAACCAGAAGCATCACATTCTATCACAAAAGGCTTTGAAAAATTAGGTAAAGCCAAGACTGGTGGATTAGAAACAACTTGCTTAAGTGCTTTGAAAGCCAAATTAGCATTAGAGGACCAATGGAAGGAGTCCTTTTTAAGTAAAGCAGTTAGTGGGGCAGCAATGGCTCCATAATTTCTAATAAACTTCCTGTAATATCCAGTTAATCCAAGGAACCCCCTTAAAGCCTTAACAGAAGTGGGAGTAGGCCAATTTTGCATAGCCTCTGTTTTTTTAGGATCAGTTCTAACCCCCTCACCTGAGATTAAATGTCCTAAATACTCCACTTCTTTGCACCCAAAAACACATTTGCTCATTTTTGCAAACAGTTGGTTCTTAAGCAGCACCTTTAAGACTAAATGTAAATGAGAAACATGTTCATCCAAGGTCTTACTAAAGACTAAGATATCATCAAAAAACACCAACACAAACTTTCTTAAGAAGGGTTTAAAGACGTCATTCATTAGGGATTGGAAAGTAGAGGGTGCATTTGTTAGGCCAAAGGGCATGACTAGGAACTCACAGTGCCCCTCATGAGTCCTAAATGCAGTTTTTGGAATATCATTTTCATTCATTCTAATTTGATGGTAACCAGACCTAAGGTCTAGTTTAGAAAAGATTGTTGCTCCACACAACTCATCAAGTAACTCATCTACCACTGGAATTGGATACTTATCCTTAATGGTGGCCTTATTAAGTGACCTATAGTCAATGCACATGCGCCAACTGCCATCTGCCTTTCTCACCAACAACACAGGTGAAGAAAATGGGCTTTGGCTAGCTCTAATAGATCCTGCATCAAGTAATTCTTTGACAATCTTTTCAATCTCAGATTTTTGATAGAAAGGATACCTGTAAGGCCTTTCACAGATGGGTTGACAGCCTTCCTTCAAAGTGATAGAATGTTCATGATTTCTGAGTGGTGGCAGACCAGTAGGTACTTCAAAGACCTTGCTGAAGTCTTGAAGTAATTGGGCTAAAATAGGATGTGGCTGCACCGTTGAGGCTGTTGGAGGAGTAGCTACAATCTGCAACAACAACCCCTTCTTGACAGCAGGTGTTAAAAACTTCTCACCTTCTTGCAAGGAAGGCCTTGAGGGTTGTAAACCCTTGAGCAAAACAGAAATGCCTTCATACCAAAATTGCATAGTGAGATGCTTAAAGTCCCATTGAATCAAGCCCAAAGAATACAACCATTGGGTACCCAAGACTACTGCACAATCACCAAGGGGCAATATGTTCAAATCCACCTTAAAGATATGCCCTTGAACCTTAAGTGGAACCCCATAACTAACCCCTTTAGTCTTGATTAAAGCCCCATTAGCAATCTGGACTTCAAATGTGTCCTTAGATGACAAAGGTAAATTCAATGCCTTCCATATATCTTCATCCAGAAAATTATGTGTGCTACCACTATCAATCAAAATAACCATCTCTTGTTGCTTGATCCTTGCCAAAACCCTCCTTGTACCTGGGAAAGGACTACCAAGTAATGCATAAAGGGTGATCTCAGCAACACTACCTCTTAATTCTGTAGTCCCTTCAATGCCACTGCCTTTGAACCCAGTCATATCTTCAACCATTCCTTGCACTAATCCACCAGATACATCAGACTCCACCTCTTGCAAATGACCATCAGAATGGAATTAAGAAAAACCTTCCATAAGGAAAATTTTTGGAGTTTTGCATTGATGACCTGCATGCCACTTTTTCTTCACAATGAAAACAAATTCCCTTTCTTCCTTCTTTCTTCAATCTGAGCAGCAGGTAGTCTCTGCCTTAATTTGGTTAATGCTTCCATTGGATCATCATAGGCCGTAGCTCCAAATTTGATATGCAAAGCTCTCACAAAGGCTTCCCAACTAGTGAATTGCCCCATTTCCTCAGCTTCTTGAAACCAGATCAGAGCTTCATCCTCCATGTGATAAGAAGCTAAAAGAATCCTTTGATTGATAGGAGTGTTGTACAATTGAAAGAACTGGTGAGTCTTATAGACCCAACCTGAGGGATTTTCTCGTCTGAATCTTGGAAATTCTAATCTCACTGTCTTTGGAACTGCTGTGAGTGAATCCAATGGTGTTGTTGTATTAGCTGGAGCTGAAGGTGCCGTCCCCTACTGCCATTGATTTCCAGCCTCAATGAGTCCTTGCATAGTTTCTGTCAATGTCTGTAACACCGAAGTCATGGCATCTAGTTTCTGATGAATCCCTCGTATTTCTTGTTCATGCTGATCAGAAGTTAATGAAAGATTGTTGTATTTCTCATTGAGAGCAGCCAAAGATCGTGTCTCTACCATGAAGACAGAGTAAGCTCTGATACCAAATTGATAGAATCAATTAAAAGGTAATGGTGTTCAAGGTTTGTTTCGAGGCAACCAACCTCCAAGGAAAAGAAGAAAATGAAGAAGAGGAAGAACAGAGGGAAATTAGGAGTTTAAGAAAGAATGAATTCAGTAAAAGTTGGTAGTGCGATAGCTGGCGCGACCCTTCAGCTCCCCTGTGTGCTTCTCACGTGCCTGTAGTTGGCGGCTTGCCAGTCGCGAGTCAGCCGCGAGTCTTAGCCGCGAAACTCTACTTCTTTGCACAAACTTGAGCTTTTCTTCACACTCTCTTCACACACTACCCTTATATGAATCCCACCTGGATACAGGGTTACTAAGTGCTAAATTACAAGCAAATTGGTACGGAATAAAGCCAACAAGATGGTTGATAAATTTCAACCTTACAATCTCCCCCTTTGGCTATTCCGTGACAAAACCCTAAAACAAACTCTAAACTTAACGCGTGAGTTGGGAACAGTTGGAAAACTCATTCACACCTAACTCTAGAATCTGTGAAGCTTTTGAACCATAAGAACAAGTACTCCTGAAACACAACAACACAATAAGTTCATTGTATGTAGAAAACTTGTAATGCATGTAGAAAACTTGTAATGCATATGGAGCAAGCATAATGCGATCAAGCACAATGGAATAAAGCAATAAACCATGGCAAGACCAAAATAGGTAATCACTATAACCAAGTGATCACAATGCTCATTCACACTTGGAATGAACATCCGGACATTCAAGATGACAAACACAAGGCAAATCACTTTTTTTTTTTTTTTTTTGAGAAAGAAGACTGTTAGTATTATTAACTAGAATCTGCAAAGAGAACAGAATAGAGGTGTGGGGGAGCATCTTCCAACCACACTGACAAACCTCTAACATGTCTAGCTAGGTTACGAGCTACCTTATTACCAACTCTACGTACATGAGAAAAAGAAATACAACTATTGGCAGCTAAGGTGGATTTAGCTAGAGAAATAATGTGTCCAAAGGAAGAGAGGGATTCTTCGTCAGATTTGAGGGTGTTAATCACAACCTCTGCATCTCCCTCGAGGATGTATGGCCTGATTCCGATCTCCTGGGCAAAACCGATAGCTCTGGCAGCAGCCATTGCTTCCATAATTTCCGGTGCGAATGGGAGAGGGACCTGCTCTGAGAGGGTTGCCACCACCCTGCCATTGCAATCTCTGATCACTACACCCAGCCCCGCCTTGCCCAGGTTAGAAAATGAAGCTCCGTCGAAATTAATCTTAAAACAATCCCATGGAGGCGGAGTCCAGTGAGTCCAAGCCTGTGGGTTTCCAGCAACAGCTCGTTGAGGAGGTAGTGAAGCATTCAAGTGCCTAAATTCTGTCAGAGCTTGCTTTGCTTGGGATAACACTTGTGACACAGGGAAGTCCCGTGAGTGAACTCTGATTTGATTCCGTCGATGCCAGATTGTCCACATAACCATAGCCATCAGTTCCAAGTTCTTCCCTTCTGCATGAACGAAAGCAATCACTTGAATGACCAACACTCAACCAATGCACAGTACATGAAGTATGTGCATCTAGGAAAAATCCTACAAGGGCACAAGAGTGACAGTACTTAAAAGGAAATGCATAACATTTAGTTAGAAGTACTGATTTAACATAGCACACAGGCTGCATAAAGCAAGGTACAAACCATAAAGCCTACAAGGTGCATAGAACCAAACCCTAAAAGCTTACAAAAGCAATATGGGTACAAACCATAAACATAAAGAAAGATATGCTGAATAACATCAAATTATATATACTGAAAAACTACAGGAATAAATAACCGTACCAGTGAGCCACAAGTTTTCCAAAAGTATAGAAACCATATCAACACAGGATAAAAACTATAATAAACACAACAAAGTATGTAGCAACTATAAAAGCTCTAAAAAAACTCCCTCTTTTAGTATGTACCCTCCTTTTCATTCTTAAGCTTCTCTCCCCCTTACTGTGCTGCTCTCCCCCTTTTTGGCACGAATAGCTAAAGGCTGTCTTCCAGCTTCTGTTGTATGTTATCCAATTGTAACTCAATGGTTCCGAGACGCATTTGAGTTTGACTGTGAAAGGAGTTGAGAAGCCGTTCTAAATCAGAAATCCGATGAAGCACATTCTCGATGAAGTAACTTTGCCTGGGAATTTGAAATCCAAGAGGAACAGACGGGGGTCGGTTGATTGTGCAGGAGTAACTGTAGCATGAGCAGATGGAGATGCCTGTGTGGATGGCTCAGTCTTAGGTTTCTTGGAGGAGTGACTCTTGCTTGCTTGGAGAGTGTATAATGATATTGGTTGAGAACGAGGCAGGAATTTCTCATTTGATGAAGGACTAACACCTTCACGAAGTACAATCTTCATGATTAAACTGCAAAATGGAAGAATTGTTCGTGTTGCTGAACAAGCCGCTGTTTTCCCAACAATTTGGAATATGTGAGCACAAATGTCAATCGGAGTACCGGTAATGAGGTCACACAAAAATTTAGCCCTTCCAAGACTGATGAAGGCAGTGTTTGACAATGGGTAGAGATTGGAGAACATGATCAGCTTCAGAGTTGTCAGTTCAGGCGAGAACAATGCAGTGTTTATAGATGATCCTGTGCTTCCCACTTCATGTTCACTCCCAAGAACATGAAGGATGTCTTGTGCCTGAAGTTCTCTGTCATCGTATGGAGTTCGATCCACATCTTTTGGTCTGGTGATGCGAATAACCTTAGCAATGTAGTCTGCATTCATGGAAAATTCTTTTCCTCGTACCCAGCATTTCAACTCGACTCCTGTGTATTTGGCATTTGAGAAGAATTTCTTGACCAATTCTTCAGATGGATCCTTAAAATTTCCAAATAGATCAGCCCAATCTCTTTCTTCAAAAATCTTAGGGATAAATGTTGTCCCTAGGGTGTCAAACTTGACAACTCTTTCCACAATGGCATAAGCCTCTTTGAAAGTATTTGTGTACGTCTTTGAGTCAATAAGTGTTCTGAATCTCTCAAAGGAAGAGTCCTTAGAGGACTTAGATGACCGTCGTGTTCGTTTAGCAACCGGGGTTGACGGGTCATCGGGTACAATGTTTTTGCCTTTTGAGGAACACCGGGTCAACTGAAAAAAACAGTAAACACACAACAGAGAACCAAATGCAATGCCACAGGGTACACACATTAGTTTGATTAGATTCAGATATAAGAGTGAAAAACAAAGAGATTTCACAGAATCACAAAAACAAGACCAAGTCAAACACTAAGATGACATAAGCAACACAAACAAGATAAATAGGCAAACAAATTTGATGAAACAGTAACAACACAAAGTCAAATGGCAATGTGCAACATAAATGCACAAATGGCAAAATACCAAGAGCAAGATATGGATGGAGCAACACATTCATAAACCATATCATATAGTAGAAACACTCACTAGACATGAACATGATAACACACATGTAGAATAAGAAACAAAGTAAAGCAATGACACGAGCAACAAAACTCAATACTCACAAACCCCCAAACCAAGTTCGAACCCATAAAAAGCAAACTCAACAACACAAAAACATCACAACACCCAAATTCAAGAGAACAATCAACGAAAGCATGAAGTATGAAGTGAAAACAAGAAAACACATACCTTTTTCTTGGTGTTTGAAGAAGACATGATGCACAAATGAAGACTTTTTCAAGTGAGACACAGAGTGTTTGAGAGAGAGAAATGGGGAAGATAATGAACAATCACTGAAGTTCGAGGGAAAACTGAAAAACAATTTTAAAAACTGTCTTTAAAACAAAAAACACATGTTTTTTGAGACTGGATTAAGTCGCCAGTAAATCGCCAGGTTAAGCCGCGAAATACTGTGAGACCAAGATTTTCAAAAAATCTTCTAAGTGTTTTTCGCGACTAGAAGGTCTATCCGCGGGATAGTTGCGAGAATAACTGCGAAAATCTCTGAGTTTCCCTCGTGACTGGACCTTCCACCCGCGAACAAGTCGCCACACTAAGCCGCGAAAATCATAAAGACTCAAATTTTGAAAAATTTTCTAAGTATTTTTTGCGACTGAGACCTTGACTCGCCAGTGACCTGCGAAAATCTCGGAGTGAGCTTCGCGACTGGAACATGTGACTAGACCTACCCGCGACTGAGTCGCCAAAACAGGGCAACACTGTTTTTGAAATTTTTGACATTTTTGTAAAAACAAAAACACTTTCCAAAAACAAACTAAAACACTCAAAAATCTTTTTGTGTTTGATTAACAAAGATTAAGCTTGTGAAAACACATTTAAACAAGTACAATCACACAAATAAGTATGGCATTTCTTGAACATAAACTTGTGTGTTGTGTGTGGTATCAAAAATGAGATAGTCTTTAGTCTAATGTGAAGTTTCAATGATCAATTCAATCAAGGCATACACAACTAGCACTAGATAATGTGACCCATCTCAATTATAGAAGTATGTATATATGACCTCCTACATAAACTTGAGTACAATTCTTTGAAGCTTTTCATTTGGCTCCATTTTCAACATATCATTTGATCTTTTTAAATAAACAAATCTTATTGTGAGATCGATGCCTGAAATTTTTGATATTTCACTTTGATGATTTAGCCTTTGGCTTTTTGGGCATCATACAATTTATTTTGGTCACTTTCTCTTTTTCCTAGTCAAATACTAGTACGTGCGACAGTCTTTTGCAGCTCAATATCTCTTTTCATTTGGAGATTTACATTTGGTGAGCTCTTTGAGTAAAGCAATAAAATAAAAGTGGGAAGATATATAGGCACAAGTCTATGCATGTCTCAAGATCAACAAAACCATTCACTAATCATTCATGACAAGGTTGAAGATCTATTTACAACAGTCACATAGATTTCAGAATTTCTTCCACAGATGATATGAGTGCATAAGAGACAAGCTAAGCTCGTTAAATGCACAAAGCCATAAGTACAAAGGTACAAGGCAAAACATGCTTTGAGACAAAACTCAACAAAGCCGATCAAACTTTTTGGATTTTCTACTTTTTATGTGTTTTTGGATTTTTGACACAAAAGCAGTAAAAGATTGATAAAAAACATAACATAAATAACAATGTAAAAACATTTGAACCAAAGACAAACACACAAACAAAACAACAACCTACATACTAGCAAGAAGCACACAACCAAGCATATTCACAAACATGGGAAGTATTGATGCATGGACATGTTGTAATGCTTATGCTGAGTACCCTTCGTCACCACATGTCACGTGCATTTGGGGTGATATCCTTGACGGATTGGGTATGAGAGTTGGGATTTTCAAACCTTCTTGTGAAGCTTTCCAAGCAATTGGTGAAGGCATCGATCATCTTCATAACATCCATCATTCCTGGATCACGGTTTTGACTTCTTGGTTGCTCACCACCCCAAGACCTCTCGTCATTTCTCCTTCCTCTTGATCGAGGAGCGCTTGCACTGTTCAATGCTCTCAGCTTGTGACAGTTGGGTCTAATATGTCCTTGCAATCCGCAATAGTGACAAAGATAGTTCGTTCTAGGACCCTGTTGTGATCTTGGAAGTGATCTTCCTCTAGCTCCAAATTTGGCTTCTGATTGATTGCGGGACTTGTTAACCACCTGTTGATCATTCACATTCTTCTTCCTCTCAGTCTTAACTTTCTTAGGATTAGGCTTATCCACAACTGTCTCTTTGGCATTTATAAACTTCACTTCTTTGGTGACATTTGCTGATGAGCTACTTCCTCCGGTATATCCCAATCCGGACTTGTCTGAGGCATGTTTTTGAGATGAAATAACATCATCTAACTTCTTGGATGAGACCCTATCTATCTTGGCATGAGCTTGCACTACCTGTTGCTCAAGAAATCTCACTTTTGTGTAAGCTTCTGATAGCTCACCATTAAGTGCTTCAATCTCACACTTTGCCTCCTTGTATCGCACCAGAAGACTTTTGTAATCTTCCTCAGCTCTCTTCATCTTCTTCACAGCCTCCTTTGCCACCCTTGTATACTCATCCGATTTCTCAAGAAGTAAGGCGTAATTCTTTTGGAGACTAGATGTATCTTCTTCTTCTTCAGCCTCTGATTCTTCAACAATCCCAATAGACTCCAAATCAGAATGTTTGCCAAGCTCCTTCACAAGTGAACCCAAATCATCCGAGGATTCCACATGTGCAATGGTCATGAAAGTGGAGTAATTTCCTTCTCTGTCACAGCTATCTTCAGAGTCAGAATTTGATGAATCAGTATCACTCAAGGTAGTGGCATAGACCTTTCCTTTTGACTTCAAATAATTGGGACATTCCTTTTTGAAGTGTCCATGTCCATTACACTCAAAACATGTAATTCCTTGAGAGGATTGGGAATCTCTATCATCTTTCCTTCGGAATTCTTTCTTCTCCCTCCCGGAACTTTGAAATTTTCCTTTGTCACCAAATTTCCCACCATTCTTGAGTTTCAAGAATTTTCGGAAGTTCTTTACAAGGTACGTCACATCTTTATCTACTGCATCCTCTTCTGGAGAGTCATGAGATACCACTCTCTCATCAATTGTTTTAAGAGCAGGAGATTTGCTCTTCTTCTGCGTGGGCAGTGACAATTCGTACGTCTGTAGTGAATCGACCAGCTCTTGAACTTTAATGTCGTCAAGATCCTTGCTCTCTTCAATGGTCATCACTTTGGCACGAAAACTTTCTGGTAGTGACCGAAGGATCTTCCTTACAACTTTAGAATCCTTCGTCTTTTCCCCCAAATTAAATTTGCCGACGACCACCTCGTTCAGCTTACTGTAAAATGAATCAAAGGACTCATCCTTACTTATCTTTAACTCCTCAAAGCGAGTGGTCAACATCTGTAGTTTGGTGTCTTTCACCTTCTTAGTCCCTTCATAAGTTGTCTCCAGAATTTTCCATGCTTCCATAGCAACGGTGATATGTGAAATCCTGTGAAATTATTTTGGAGAGACACCACAGAAAATAGCATTCAATGCTTTACTGTTAGCATTAGCCGCCGCAGGAGCTGCCTTATCCCAAGTGGATTTGGTAGCCTTCGGCCTTGTCCAACCAACCTCAACAGCATCCCATACAACATCATCAATAGAACACAAAAACGCCCTCATACAGACTTTCCAAAATGCATAATTATTACCATAAAAAAATGGTGGTACATTAAGAGATTGAGACCTATCCATCTCAACAAGGGGTCAAGGATCACACTCAGGTATTAAAACCACAACAAGTGTACCCATTCTGATACCAATTGAAAGTTTAAATAGCGTTTAAAACACTATGAACGTTTAGACCCCCAATTACAAAATTACCAATTTAAGTTTTGTATCAAACAATGTATGTGCGGAAAATGATCACAAGCTTATAACAGAATTGATAAACAATCTAAACCATAAATAATCACAATCACAGCAGTGATTAAGTGGTAAGGATAAAGGGAAGAGAGATGCAAACACAAGGACAACACGCGATGTGTTATCTAAGAGGAAACCGAAGCCCTCGGCGTAAAACCTCTCTGTCGCCCTCCAAGCGGTCAATAATCCACTAGAAAATGTAGTTGGGATACATGAACAACAATAGACCCTCCAAGCCTAATCTACCCAGGTACCTAAGCCCTCCAAACTTCCTGCTCCAATGAGGTTGCATTGAACATTTTTCTTTTCTAGCTTACCGGATTCCACTATTAAACCATAGCATTAACCAATAGTCATTGGTTCCTTCCAAACTGCTTCCCTTAGCACCAAATGAACCTTCTCACAAACGTAGGTGTGGTGAGAAAAGGATTTGGTCAATGACCTTTCAAGGATGTATCAATGGAGAGAAAGAGAGTAGATGAATTTGTAGAGTCTCTTAGATGAAGATTGAGGATGAGGCAATCTTGTTTTGCTCTAGGGTTTCTCTCACAAAATTCTCTCTGGAAGCTCTCTATATTTCGTGGGTATAAGGGTCTTTATATAGTGGTGTGTGTTTGGAATACGAAGAGACAGTTTTTGCCAAACAGGGCTGGTTGGCGGCTTGGCCTCGCGGCTTGTCCAAGGCGCGAGTTCAAGTTGCGAGATAACGACCTGGCCAGCCTGGGACTTTTGTCCTGTAGTGCGACAGCTGGCGCGACCCTTCAGCTCCCCTGTGTGCTTCTCACGTGCCTGCAGTTGGCGGCTTGCCAGTCGCGAGTCAGCCGCGAGTCCTAGCCGCGAAACTCTGCTTCTTAGCACAAACTTGAGCTTTTCTTCACACTCTCTTCACACACTACCCTTACATGAATCCCACATAAATACAGGATTACTAAGTGCTAAATTACAAGCAAATTGGCATGGAATAAAGCCAACAAGATGGTTGATAAATTTCAACCTTACAGGAGCCATGTTTGCGAAGGGATTGCTTCTTCCTTTTTCCTTTTCCTAGTACCCCAGTGGAGTTGTAAATAAATGTGGAGACCTTTTATTTATAGTTCCTTAGGCCTAATCTCATTACAGATCAATGGGATTGCTAAGAGTCAAAGAAAGCGATATTGAGTAATGGAGGATTGGGCTTGGTCCCACCACGACCAAGTAGGATCATTTTACTGGACCAATCTGTGCACAAGAAAACTCAAAATATATATATGAAGGAACTAAAAAAATGTTGTTAGAGAGAATAAGCACTTCAATGAACTTTATTATTCATCCATAGAACCCAAATACAAATTCTCAAGAAGAAAGCCACAAAGCCTTTGAATCCCAAACTCCATAGATTTTAGTAGGTCCAAGACTTTACAAGGCTTGTGAGAACTGAGATTTTAGATCAATGCGGAGCCCCCCAAATGTTTCTGCTACAAACTGAAATTTCTATTTTCTACAATATTTTTCTTGGAGGATCTTGGCTCGGCTATCTATTTTCTTTCAGTGAAAGTGTTTTCTTCCTTTGGGTGTTGCTTGCCTTCCTTGCGTGGCTGACCCTTTTTTATACTGGTGTTGAGAGGCCTACAATTACCACATTCTCCCTTTTACAGGTTATGCCATTAACCATCGGAATGAGATCTCTTCATAGTTCTTTCTCCCTTTCATTCTTGTTTTGTTTTCCTGGGAACTTACTCCTTGAAAACATCTTAACTCTTTCTCCTTATGAAAGATCCCTTCCCCAACTAGACCATGCAATGGCTAGGGTCAACAGATGTGGATCCCTTTGTAGAGTTGTGAAAGGAACATTGTGAAGGTTTTGTTGCCATGATAGTGACTTCACAAATTTTGAACTTCTTGCCCATAAATGGTATAGATGCTTCTTTGGTTTTAGTGACCTTCTAAAGTTGCTAGGTGCCTTTTTTTGTGGTTTTTTTCTGGTCGAAGTTCCTCGACCTTCTCCTTCGTTGGTTGCTTAGTCTTCGCATGAGATCTTCTTCCTTTTAGAATCCTGAGACTTTCTTATGTAAATTCCAAATCTACTTTTGCTATGGTGGGATCTCTTGTCCCTTTCAAGATCTTCCATGAGGGAACTTGATCCTTTGTGGTTATTCTCCCAGTGAATCCCTAGACTTGCCCTTTCGTCGAGCCTCAGATTGGTCTCATTCAAAGACCTTCTCTTCTGCATCCCTTTTCTTGGGTCATTTGCACCTTATTCAAGGCCTTTCATTTTTCCATTGTTTGGCTTTAGCCCTTATTCATGGGTCCCAACATTCTCTTTTGTGGGTTTGCTCTCTTTGAACCATTAGTCCCATACATTCACATAAGGTCCATTGTTGGGTTATAAATTGACTCCAATTAATTAATTCAATTACCTAAGATGATTAATTATTCACATTACATGGAAATCACGTGGAGGCACAATCAAATCACCAAAATGAATCAAATGTAGCAGAAAATAAATTTGACATGGTGATTTAATCACGATGGGAAAATCTTTGCAGACAAAAACCTCACCTGGTAAATTCAAATCACAACTTGCGAAAAAATCCACTAATCAAGAAACAAGTGGTTACAAGTATAAGGAATCTTACCCCACTAGCCTATTCCAAAATACTAACCTATAGTTGAATCTATTGACCCATATCAGTATCAGCTCTAATACACAATTGGATTTGTTTTTGTAGATACTTCTCCTTATACGGATCCCAATACGTGACTAACAGTACAACAACATGATTGTTCTTATATGATGCAAAATTCTTTAATCCATGCTTGTAGATCTGGAAGCAGCTTGGTACATAACCCTAAGGCACACAAGAAGTTGCAGTAGCTCCTGTAAAGCACGTATCTCAATATGTATCTTTGTGTCTATAATGACGGTGCATTGTAAAAGATAGCTTTTATATGCTCTGGAAACCTAGTACATGAAACCCTATAATAGCATTATCATCATGGACTGAAAATAGATTTGAAAATTCGAAATCCACTATCTCGATAGATCGAGAGGTATTGAGCCTTGCATCAAGGTTCATTAAATTTCGATAGATCGAGAGGTATAGAGCCGGGTGTTGAGATCAACTGTTCTAGCTTTTCTTGTACTATTTCTTAAGTATTCTTCATGTTTTCAATAATTCTACTTGTAGATTTACTTCATGATGTTCTTGTACACAATAGAACTAAGACCCAATTACAAGTAAAGTGAATTTTATCATAGGATATGACAATTACATAAAAATATGACCCTAACACCCACGACTTGGTTTGTGTTGGGCTCGTCTTTTTCAATTTTTGGGTGTCAACACATGTTATTTGATTGTTCTTCGGAATAAGATGATAGGAACATTGTGACGAGAAAAGGAGCCTTCTATAACCGAGATTATGGCAAGTATAATGATGCAAATTGATACAAGTGAAGTATATATTGGATAATTTTACGGAATAAAAGCAAAAGCAAGTTGTAACTTGAATGCTAGGTAACATTGAGCCCAATGCCTGGCTGCCAGGGTCCCTCATTGTGGGAAATTTGAACTTTACACAAACTATTGAAGCAATGATGGTTGTGAGAGTCAAAAGAAAGATAAATTTGCTAGTATATCGTATGTTTTTAGAGAGAGAGAGAGAGAGAGAGGGAGATGTGAGTTGGAAGAAAGGAATGTGAGAGAAAGATAGTTGTGTAACGCAAGGAAGACAATAAATTTTTTTTTTTTTTTTTTTACCTTTTATTTTTGCGTTTAAGAATTTGTTAGCAAGATTGGGAAGCTAGATTCCGGGAGGCCATGTGAGAGAGATGTTATCACATGACAGAAATAGTATTCTGATATCTTAAAATCAAGCCCAATAAACATTCAAAACATGAGCAAAATCAAAATGAAAATAACATAATTATTCTTGAGTGTATACTTCTCAAAGAATATTTAGGAGAATAAAAGTCTCCGATGATTCTGTGTGTCCCCACCTTTTGACCTCTCTCTCTCTCTCTCTCTCTCTCACAGTTCAACAGTCTCGTGGGTCCAAACCAACAATTACGGTCTCCAACAGCTGTCCAGCTCAATCTCTACGTGAATATATTAGCTTTTGGCTTTGGCCCTACTTGTTTGATATATATTAATAGAACTAGGGAAAGTCTTTAAGAGAACCTCTCACTCTTTACTCTGAGAGAGAGAGAGAGTATGAAAAAGTAAAGAATGCATTATGGGACGGTCCTTCTTCTAGTTCAGCTCGGTTTGGTGATATGTAAAATGCTCAAGGCATTCTCATCAAATGTCACTAGAGTGCATGAAAAAGTAAAGATAACTCCTTTCCGTAAAGCGATTCACATCTATCTCTCTTGCATGAAGATGAAGAAGGAATATATATTTCCAATCTGTCTTTTCTCGTGTGATAAAATATGTCAATCTAAGACGTGTAGAATTCAACCTTATTTTTAATTTTGGGTAACATGGTCCTACATCATTTGGACGTAACACGACAATTTAGCCTTGGAAGGATTTCGTAGATTTTTCACTGTTTCTCAATGAGGGATGGTTTTTACAAGTCCACATCCAGGGCGAAGCAATTGCAAATCTACGCCTTAAGATTTAGAATTTGCACATCAAGAAAAGATCAATCGTGAAAATTCACAAAAGCATAAATGTGACCAAAAACATAGACAGCCATATTTCCACATCAAATAAGATATATTAATTTCGCGATCAGATCATAGAAAGTCATTTCATTCGATCGCGTGGCATGTTCTCTTGATGGTTACTAAAAGGGTTAGCTAATAACGGCAGCAAATATCACTGAATTTTTCACATTTCTTCTTCTTCTTTGTTTTGTTGTGGGTTCAATTAAGGTGTACATGAGAGAGGTGCATGAAAAATTCAGTGAAGAAACCTATTTTTGTTTAAGATGTGAATAATTGGCTTCAGATGTGATTTTGATCCCAGCAACAAACCTATTTTTGGTCATATAATTTCCACATAAAGATAAATAAGTTGCTTTAATACATATTTCATTGTCTGTTTAATAAGTTGCTTTAATACATAAATGTAAAATTGACCTTAGAATTGTATTGTTGACTTAGTTGTACGAATGACTCCACGACAGGATATCTGCAAAAATAAAATAGGACACTATTGGTGTTATTGGTAATCCAATACTAAAGTTATAGATTAAGTTTTTGTTTTTTGTTTTTTGTTTTTTTATTTTTTATTTTTATTTTTCCTTAGAAGGTAAGAGAAATATTTCTTTTCGAGCAACCATACCTTGTTTCTTGATTTTTTTTTTGGTTTGGCTTACCTCAGTACCTTTTTAACTATACATGTGTTTTTATTTTAAATATACAATGACAAGTGGTAGTGGGTTTTAATCTTCACATTTTATTTAGTTAGTGGGTGATGTGGTAGTCTCTCATTAAAATAAAATGAAATTCATTTTAAAAAAGTATTAGAGGCAAGCCAAATCCTTCTTTTTTAAAGTCATTTAAGTTGGTTACTATTATAGAACCACCTTAATTATTAATTGCTTCTTTTTCCCTAATTATTAATTGCTATTAGGGACGGATCTAAGATTTTAAGCTAGTAGGGGCGGAGTATAAAGAAAAAAAAAACTCCAAATAGATATTTATATAGTATTAAAAAATAATAAATACACAAAATCGTTGTTTCTAAATACATTAAGATGCAATCATCTACTAACAAAGACAAAAACAAAAACAAAATAATGTATTTTTTTTTAATATTAGGCCGGCTAGGATTATTTATTTATTAATTTTTGTTGAAGTTAGAGCATTCACAGTGATTGTGCTAAAAATTTTAGCTTTTAATATCTCAAAAAGCTATTTTATCTATTTATACTTATATAAGTTTTGATCATTCTCTTGTTAGACATATTATGGTCTGAGTGGCCCAAATTAATTGTAAGCTCATGTTTTTTTTTTTTTTTTTTGAGAGAGAGAAAGTAAGCTCATGTACTTGTAGAATAAACAAATTAATCTTGGGTTAATTTATGGTTAGCCTAAGATTAGTCTAGTATTCTTTGGTATATAAACCTTTCATTAGGTTTATTATAATATAAAAATTTAATATTAATATATAGCTGTTAAGAGCTTTTTACCGCGGACATAGACCGTCAAGCTGAATCATGTAAAATTTTGTGTTCTCTCTCTTTCATTCATCCGCTCATCATTCAATCCCTAATCGTATGACAAATTTAACACTCCTAACTTGGTTGACCAGTCTCTTGCTCTGACAAGCCCCTCTCTCTAGGAACTACAGGCCTTTAACCTCTTTACGAGGTTCTAGTCTCTATGTTAATCTAGTTGGTCATTCTTTTGATTTGGGAGCATCTCTTTCCATAGGTATTTAATTTTTTTTTTTTTTTTTTTTTTTTTGAGAGAAGGTATTTAAAAATTATAACCGCTTTTATGAGACTTTTGGTTATTTTATTGACATAGTCCACTGTTCTTTTGGTCAGACTATCTCCTTCTTTAAAGTTTAGAGATGTCTTAACCAAAAAAAAAAAAAAGTTTAGAGATGTAGAAATTTCAAATTTCAGCCTCTCTTTGGACACTACAAAATAATTGACTTGTTTGGACCCACCTTTCTAGATGGTTCACTGAAATCGTTGAAACAAACACTTAAAACTGGTGCGCATAAGTAGGTCTGACTAGCCTTATTTCGAGAGTGATCATTAAAACCCTTAAAATAAACCATGATACAAGTACAACCCTCGAAATAAGTTTTAGAAAATAAATCGGTACAATTTTAGCTCTCCTGCGAGAGTCTTGCCTCCAAATTTTTACTTATTTAAACAACTCTTGATACAAGATATCCCAAGATAAATCATCGAAGTCCATCTAGTTACGCATGGTGTATTTGTAAAAAATAGAAATGCTTTATTTCCTTTAATTATAATTTGGCTAAATTACAAATTACACTTTTAAAGTTTGAGGGTATTTGAATACACACTAAAATTTCAGAATTTAAATTTTACCTTTTGAAATTCTATTCCATTTGCATCAGTATCATCTTCATCTATATCTTCCGTTAAATTCCACATAAGCTTGCCATAAGTGTTTAGTTTATCCAATAAAATGATGTCACATCATTTTTATTATGCCATGTCATTTTTAATTATGTAATTATTTAGTTTACAAAAATGATGCGACGTCATTTTATTGGACAAACGAAACATGCATGACAAGTTTATGTGGAATTTAACGGAGAATATGAATGAAGGGTTGCTAATGCTAATGGAATAAAACTTCAGAGGGTCAAATTCAAATTTTGTAATTTTAGGGTGTAAAATTCAAACACTCTAAATTTGAGGAGTGTAGTTTGCAATTTAGCCTTATAATTTATATGGCCATTTTATAAGAAATGAAGAATTTGATATAGCTAATTTTTTTTTTTTTTTTTTTTTTTATACAACATAGAAATTCTACTCTAACCTAATCTAAGTGTATATGTGTGTGTAGCTCCCTCTTGGAGACTTGAACTCCGGCCCTTGCTATAAGCGATACATGTACTTGGGAAAAAAAATCTTGTTTTTTCATATATTAAATGAAAGTTATATTACATGTTTGAAAATAATTATGATATTTTTTTGTTATCATTATCTTCTCTCTCTTTTTGACTCTTAGTGACTGTTTGTGGGTCTTGTGCACTGTTCATGTGACCTACAAGTACTTTTTTCAACAAAAACAACTTTAAAATTGGGTCCCACGGTACTATTTACACATTTAAAAATTATTTTGCTACAGTGTTTTCAGTTTTCAGCAATAAGCAGTATCCAAAAAAGCCCTTAATATTTTATTATATCCAAATTGATATTTTCTAGTCGAGATTTATAATTAAAAAATATTTACAAACAAAAAGAATATCTACAAATTAAAATTATAATATAAGAATAATAAAATATAATTTGTTAAAGGCATTGTTACAAATTCACTTAATAATAGCTCACCCAATATATAGCTTTAACTTGCTCACGCAAAAAAGAATCAAGCAAATAAATCAATGAATACTAACCAAACCAAGTTTAATTTCATATAGGAAATCGAATATCATGGTTCATACATAAAAATTAACAAAAAGAAATGAAAAATTATGTTTGTTTTTGTAAAGAAATTTCATATCAATGCTTGGTTAAATAAATTTGAAAACTAATTTTCAATTTTGATTTTGGTGTTGAGAGAGAGAGAGAGAGAGAGAGAGAGAGAGAACTATTTGATATGTGGCTAATATTGACAAACTATCATATAAGAGATTAGTTTACAAAAATTAAAGTCTCAAGTTATTAGGGGAAATTAGTAGTCAATGATGATTCAAAACATTTAAAATTTGAGTTATTTATTTATTGTGTGAAATAGTTTAAGGTTTTAATTAGGTTGAGTTTATATTTGCTTAATATTTTAGAGTCCTTCGAGAAGGTGGGTAAAATAGTGCACAACCCACTTGGTTTATTTTATTTGATTACTTATTAAATGTGAAACCAACTATTATTTTAAAATTTTGGAACCTCTTTGTAATGGAGGGCCTTTAGCCTAAAGCTGGCCTCGATACCATAATATGTTCGGGTATTTTTCTATATTTAGGCTCCGTTTGGATACCGCTTATTTTGCTAAAAACTGAAAATACTGTAGCAAAATAATTTTTAAATGTGTGAATAGTGCCATGAAACCCATTTTTAATGAAAGTTTTGTTGAAAAAAGAGGTTTGTGGATCCCGCGAACAGTGCATGGGACCCACTTGAACTCAGTTAACATGCTTCTCAAAAAAAAAAAAAAAAAGAAGAAGAAGAAGAAAACGCAGACGCACGTAGTAAACGCAGTATCCAAACGGATACTTAATGTAATCTTAATGGACCCTATTAACCAAAACTTAAAAATATGAAAAATAAAGTTTAATTTCAAATTGTTTTTGGAGCCATTTTCATCCAATCTATTATGTACTGATTGAAGAGAGTTGAGATCATATAATTTTTTAAATGAATTATGTGACTTATTTAAGTAATATGTATGAATAGTTTTATAAATTTACATAGTTGATTTGAATGGACAACTTCAAATCTGTTTGGAAATAAATTTATCCTAAATATATAATATTACGAGGACATTTATTAAAATTGGGGTTGTTATTCGTTGGATTGTCTGATTATCCTGCACACATTTTCCGCTGGACTGTGAAGGAATTTACTCACTCATTTTAGACACGGTAGGAAAGATCCATCAGAAAAATCAGAGCGAAGAGGGACAGGGATGTCTGTAATACCCGTGACAATGGTGTTGTTTTCACGTGGGATTTTTCTTACATTAATACTCAGCAATTTCCAAAATTCTCTGCTATTTCTTGCTTCTTTATTTCACAGTAGCACGAATATCGACGCCCGATTTAGCCGATTAGAAGTATATCATAATGAAGTATGGGTTCGGTTAATGTGTGCCCTTAGGGCACACATTAAACTTTCTATTTTTAGGAAAAATTTCTTGGGAATTGAAAAAGCTGTCATTACTTTTTCAATTCTCGAGAAATTTTTTTCCAAAAACAGAAACTAATGTGTGCCCTAAGGGCACACATTAGTAAAATCCATGAAGTATTATTCAATAAATGGTGCATTGGAGTCAAATTTATACAGATTGACCATAATTATTATTGCCATGCAATATTTAATGACGAACACATTGTTAAATCATTTTTTTTTTATTAGAGCACAATGTTATCTTTTTATTTTTTATTTTAATTTTTTTAATGAAAGTTTTAACATATGATGTCCGCTTCTGAGAATTTTTCTTTATTATTAAATCAAAACACTAATTGATTTTTGGTGTAGGGAGATATTAAACCTTAGATTTCTTATTCAATAATAATAGACTTTACCAAATCTATTCGACACTAATTGATTTTATATGCAATTTCTTGTTTTCTGTTTTTTATATCAAGTGAGGAAGGAGGATTGAAACTCAATTTTTCTTTAATGTAAAAACATTACTTTACTACTAAATTACAAAACTTTTTGGGATTTAAATTTAGATTTTATTAAATTGGATAATGAATAGAAACCAATTGATGGTTAGTGCGTGGATAGCTTTGTAAGCAATGGTGGCTCCAAGAATTTTTTTTTAGGAGTGTCATTAAGAAATTTAAATAAAATAAAATTAAAAAAAAAACTTGAATATATTGAGTAATAAAAAAAATGCAAATATATGAAATTTTACAACTTCTACGAGTTTTCATATTTTAAAATCGTTATATGATAGTTCATTATCAGTTTTTATTATTTATTGTCAATGTGGCTAGGTGTGATCATTTTATTTTGTTAAGTTTGTATAACATTTATTTATTTTTATGCAGTTGTCATTATTTTTATAAAAATATTTTAAACTAAAATGACAAAATGCAACCCATTGACATTATATTATATATTAACCCATACATTCATATTTATTCATACATACATAAATATTACACTAAGTGTCTACTTAATCAATCAAATATTTGAACAATTGCTAACTTTACTTTTTTTTTTCTTCAATTATGTACTAACATAAATAATACACTAAATGTCTAATTGTTATTTAGTTTTAAGTTGTACTAATCTATGATCAGGGTGTGCAAGATTTCAGCCAATGTATGCAAAAATATTTTTAAGCGTAAAATAAATTAATATAAAAATATTTTTTTATATATAAATATATATTTTTTTGAAGTCAGGGGATTCATTTGAACCCCCTGAACAACAAGTGCCGCCGCCCCTGTTTGTAAGTCCTAAAATGTATAAGATTTGGCTTAAATTGTCTTCTTTGTACTATGCCATGAGCTTAATTAATTGGTCTATTTAACAATTTAAGACATGGTTTGAGTCTAGTGCTCCAATGCATTAAATTAACCAAATAAAATGTTGACAAGTGTTTAGCGTTACCACGTGTTAGCATCTTATCTAGTCCAAGCCCAAGATAAAATATATAATATCCATCATATTGTGTTTATTTGTTATAAATATTTTTTTTTAATATATGAATAAGCCATGTTGTAATTGTTTTTGATGGGATAGCAAATATCACATCTATGGTTCGTCCAAATATGTCGTCCATGATCAACTGTTAGCCAAACAGCCAGTCCATCTCTGATTCGTCCAGATAGGTCGTCCTGCAATATTAATCAATTGAATAGACTTCAAGGAATCAGATGAGAAGGGTCGTCCATGTGCAAAGCACATGGACAATCACACAAGTTGGGCAAAGAGTCGTCCATAGGCATTGCACATGGACGACCACACAACACTTAGCAAATTCTGGAGCGGTTAATCGACCCGTGTTCATCGCCGCCAATTCCTCCCAAGTATGTAATTTCCAGCGGCGGTTATGATTTCTATAACCGTTGAGGAAGTTATGTCTGGATTCCAAAAATCTGGGGGAAGTTATTGAGCCAATAACCGCCCCAAAGTACCCTATATAAGGACCGGTCTGAACCATGCAAAGGTATGAAAAAACTCTGAGATTTACTCCCAAAAGGTTGGAACTCCATTTGAGAGAAGATACTAACTTTGCCATCGGAGGGTATTTGGCCGGTTCACCCCGGTCACCATTTGATTGTTTTCTCTTTTTACAGGCCTCCACTAACGCCGTAGTCCACCGAAACCGAAGTGTTCAACTAACTGATTTCTTCCATCTTCAGTTTTCATAGTCAAAATTCCACTTATAACTTACATGTAATGTAATGATTTTTAGTAATTAAAAATATCAAATATATCATACGTTGGTTTTTGCTAAACTCATAAAATGATTAATTTATAACAATTTTAAACCATATAGTATCTATTTGTGTGTCCAAAATTTTATAGTTTAACTTAAAAACAATATCTGCAGTTTCTTATATAATTAGTACATAAAGAGTCTAAAAACCACATATTTTTATAAAAGATAACAAATTATTTCATTAAAAAAAAAATTGAACTCTTAACACTATTGAAAGGTAACAGTTTTTTTTTTCCTCAATTGAAATTTGTTTCTTTACTTTTTTATATAAATTTTTAATCTTAAAAAAATTGATAAAATGCGATTTAAAAAAAAATCAATAAATAATATCAACAAAAATAGACAATAAATGTTAAAAAGAAAAAAGAAAATAAAAACCTATGAAAAAGTGAAAAAAAAAAAACTATCACGGTTCCTAGCATTTCTAGTAAGCATTGGTTGCTCTTTAAAAAAGAAAAGTAATAATAATAATAAATAAATAAATAAACAAAATAGACTTTCTTTTCAGACCTTCTGAACAACGGTTAGTAACATTTCATACTTTTTGATTTTTTTTTTTTCTTTTAGAATATTCAAAAGTTAGAACTAGTTCATGATACAAAATCACTTATGGGATCGAACTTTTATGGCTTAGTGCAAATTAAAACAATTTCCATTAAGGGACATTTTTGGCAAGGCCAGAGAGAGAGAGAGAGAGAGAGAGAGAGAGAGAGAGAGAGAGGTGTCAACCCTAGTTGAGTGAAGAATTATAGTACAGAAACTGGGCTCCAGTATTCCATCCCTTTGACGAGCGAATATATTGAGAATGAAATACCACAACTCCAATAATATACTCTACAACAACCATAAACCGACACTATATATAAACCCAACAGCCATCAGGCGCGTGCCATGTTACTTCCTCAACGGTTGTTTTTACGTTCTGAAAATTTAAGAGAAAAATTAGTGCAGAAATATGATCTTAACCTACAAATTAATTCAGCACTTAAATGCAATCTTTTGCATTAAATATTTTTTTATTTGAACATTGGTTTCAAAATTCTAGCCTTACTCGTTTCCAAAGCCAAAAGTTTTGACATCTTTAGTGAATCAGTGTTAAGAAAAACATGTTCACGTTTTTCAAAAAAAGAAAAAGAAAAAAAAAAGAAAGATGTTTTTTACATGATAACAAGCATTTTTTAGATTTAGTTGAATCTTTAGACTAAATGACACACTCTCTTTCTCTTTTATGGGTTCTTTTATGGGTACATTTAGTACATTGTAATGCTTTTTGCATAAGAATAGAAATCATTATTACAATTCATACAAGAAGTTGAAATGAAATAACAATTATTATTCATTTATTATTCATTTATTTAACTGCAAAATAATATCGAAATATAACCCTGAATCAAGGTGGAATAATATCATAATCAAGTCAGATTTCCTAAATTACCCATATTTTATAAAATTATTTTACACTTTTTATTGATTTAATTAACATTTTACTATATATAAAACTGAACAATTTTTTAATTAATATTATATCCTTTGATTAAATTTAATAAATCTATAAATAAAATAAGATACAATAAAGAAATATATATATAACCAAAAAGTCACCAAATGCTGATATGAACATCAACTTTTTCTGCTAACTAGGTTAAGGTTTCAATTAAAGTTATTTTATTATACCTCAAGGGATAAGTAGAATGAATAGTACAGGAAGTAACCATTATAGAGAGAAAAACCCCAATTATCAACCTCAATGAAATCAAAAAGCGCCTGCCGTTGGTTTTGTAAAAGCTACTACGACAAAAACCATACTTGTTTGAATCTTCTTCAAGCTCGACCACATAAACCATATCTCATGGACATTCCTGCAAAAACACAGATCTAGAGAGAGAGAGAAAGATTTTTTTAAAATTTTTTTTTTTTTCCTTTGCAACTAGAAGGGTTTAGATAAAGAATAATCTAGAATCAGTGTTAAGAAAAACATGTTCACGATTTTCAAAAAAAAAAGAAAAGAAGAAGATGTTTTTTACATGATAACAAGCATTTTTTAGATTTAGTTGAATCTTTAGACTAAATGACACTCTCTTTCTCTTTTATGGGTACATTTAGTACATTGTAATGGTTTTTGCATAAGAATAGAAATCATTATTACAATTCATACCAGAAGTTGGAATGAAATAACAATTATTATTCATTTATTTAACTGCAAAATAATATCGAAATATAACCCTGAATCAAGGTGGAATAATATCATAATCAAGTCAGATTTCCTAAATTACCCATATTTTATAAAATTATTTTTACACTTTTTATTGATTTAATTAACATTTTACTATATATAAAACTGAACAATTTTTAATTAATATTATATCCTTTGATCAAATTTAATAAATCTATAAATAAAAAAGATACAATAAAGAAATATATATAACCAAAAAGTCACCAAATGCTGATATGAACATCAACTTTTTCTGCTAACTAGGTTAAGGTTTCAATTAAAGTTATTTTATTATACCTCAAGAGATAAGTAGAATGAATAGTACAGGAAGTAACCATTATAGAGAGAAAAACCCCAATTGTCAACCTCAATGAAATCAAAAAGCGCCTGCCGTTGGTTTTGTAAAAGCTACTACGACAAAAACCATACTTGTTTGAATCTTCTTCAAGCTCGACCACATAAACCATATCTCATGGACATTCCTGCAAAAACACAGATCTAGAGAGAGAGAGAAAGATTTTTTAAAATTATTTTTCCTTTGCAACTAGGAGGGTTTAGATAAAGAATAATCTAGTCCTTTAGATAAAGAATAATTATCCCTCATTTAAAAAAGTAGTCATTCATATAATGAATATTTATTCTTTGTAAATAAAATATAACCAAATAATAAAATATTTATTCCTTAAGTTAAGAATAAATATACTTTATTTAATGGTCAAGGGATGTGAATTCACTTTTTTTAATAAGTCATAAGTTTTCTTTCAAACTGACAAAAAAAATTAAACAAATTCAAATATCTACTAGAGCTAACCTCAAATAATATATAGGGATCAAAATAAAAAAAAATACTTCAAAAAATAAGTGATTTTACATGCTCTCGTATAGAAGACAGAAACATAAACAAATGCATTATTACATGCAAATTAGAGTTAATTACTTTAAGGGGGAGCTTGTGTCTAGTGGCCAGTATCACTGGACACGTTGCGATACGAACACGTATTCACTCTTAAATATATGTTCATATTCTAATGTGTCCAGTAGTAACTAACCATTATGGGTCTGTTTGGATACAACTTATTGTTGCTAAAAACTGATTGTTGCTGAAAACACTATAGCAAAATAATTTTTAAATATATGAATAGTACCGTGGGACTCATTTTTAATATTTTTTAATGCGTGAACAGTATTGCTACAGTATGTGAACAGTGCATTACAGTGCATGAATAGTAATAATTGTCTCATGCATAATAATTTTACTGTTCATGCATTAAAAAAAAAAAATTCTAAAACCTGCAATTAAAAACGCACAACAACTTTAAGTATTATCCAAACACGTATTATATACAAACCATTCCCTTATTTTAAACTCCCATGGTAAAGAAAGTCATAGGATAGGACTGATCAAATTTTATAATTTATTTTGACACAAGGAACAAAGTTGTACGCTCTGAAGTTGACAAAACACAAATGAACATGAATATATGAGAGAGAGAGAGAGAGAGTTGTTGTGGTTGTGGTGTGGTTGTGGGTGGTGACCCTAGATGGCCCGTACCTCGAAAGGTGAGTAATAAATGCGAAGGGGGCAGAAGGATACAGGACTTTTTTGGCAGAGCAGAAAAGAAGATATGATGTGAAAGGTGAGGAAATGATTTTGTAATCGATTGCTTTATGATTGATGAACTTGGAAAAAGTAAAAAGAATTAAAAAAGAAAGAAAAAGAAAGTAGAAAGAGATTGTAACGAAGGAGGAGAAAGAAAAGGAAAAGGCATTTTTTCCAAAGCTTCTTACTTTTTCTTCCTTTTCTTTTGTTGTTTCCTGACAACTAAAGTGAGACCAAGATCGAGGACCTATTATGAGGCCATCATCACCATATGATGATAAAAAAGGCATACATTCATGCATGCATGCGTTGTTTATCGTATTCTGTGGCAGAACTCGTACTGGAGAATATTTATTTTATAGGGACACAATTAGAGTTTGAGTTTCTTTGATTTTTGCTTATTTATTTTTGATGCCTTATTTGCTAAATATTTAATAAATTTTGGTAATTTTTATATTAAATATGTTTAAAATGTTAGATATTAATTTATTTATAAAAAAAAATCTAAAAATTAGATTATTTGCAAGAAAACTAAAGACAAAAAGGCAAAAGACAAATTTCTTTTCAAGCAAATTCCAAACCCACACCTAATTGCATATTTAATTTTACAACTTATTAATTTATGTAATTGTGAATGATAAATACTTTTTACTTATGGAAAATGTTAAGGTGCAAAAAAAGACGAAAAAAAATGTCAAAAAAAAGTAAAAAAAAAAGACATCAAGCAATACTTATAAAGTTGAAAAAAAAATTGTTAGAAAAATTTTAAAAAGTTGTTGTTAACGGGCATCTTGCGGTGTCCTTTAACACAACATTTTACTTATTACTGATTATATTGACTCCTGAAGTGTTTGTGTGGGTAAAGAAAGAAGCTTTTTTTTTTTTTTTTTTGCAATATTTTTTGGTAAATAATTTAATTTTCAGTTTTTTTAAAATTTGTTAGTTTATATACATTTAACATAAAAATTATTATAAATTATGTATTTTAATTAATTTTATACAAATAAGGTTTCGAAAATTACTGATACTCAAATAAATTGTATTTTTTGTCAACTATTAATAATTAATTTAAAGTTAATAAGTTATTTTTTAATAGATTATTTTAAGAAAGCTTTAATATCATTTAAAAAGAAAATATAAAAAATTATTTTATTTTTTTCATTTTCATAAAAAAAAAATTTAAAAACGGACTTGGCTATCTTTTGACCATTCCTAGTTCCTATAAACGAGAGCTATAATGAAATGAGAAACATGAGTGTGAAAATGAGTGTGTTGACTGAATATAGTGGGAAGATGGATTGTCTTAACTTTTAAGGTATTAACTTTACTTGACCAAGTGGTTGAGAGAGAGAAGTGGGGTTGTGTAATTGTATTGGGGGTTAGTGTGGGATGTGTGACTGAGCTATCACATCATGCCTTGTTAAGGGGCCTGCATCGACCCTGAAGAGAGAGAGAGGCTGACATTGTCCTTCGCCAAAGTCGCTGACCGTATTGTCTGCCCCGCATTTAAAGCGGGCTGTGTGTATGTCTAATGTCTTTTACTCCTACTGTACACACTCATTCTATGACATATATATATATATACACCCAGTACAGGCACTATCATTTTGTATTTGTATTATTATACCCCAATGACAATGTGGACCCAAAATTCAATCAAATTGCCATGCGCCAATGGTCCAACACCGCAACCCGCATCTTTTTGCGGATTAGGATATATGGTGCAATACTTTTTATTTCACCAAAACTTCTGCTTGTATTTTCACCATCTTTTGGGCAGTTTGGCATTATTGTTACAAATTTGATGTTTCACACTATGCTTGAAATTTCTTTTTATGAAAAATTCTAATATCACAACTACTTCCACAATAATTTTTATTATTAATTATTTGATGTGACTTATTGTGAGTTGTCAAAAAAAAAAAAGTGATGGATTTATGTATAAGTGATAGTCAGCCTTCACAGTTTGTCATATAAGATTGTTGTGAAAATAGGTGTAAAGTGGTCCTAGAATAACTCAATTTTTATAAGAGTTAATTGTGTTTATTTACCCATACAATTTACACATAGTTCAAAAACAATTTACACTAGTTCAATTTTTATAACGATTATGAAAAGTCATAGTCAAAGTTTTGAAAATCGTGACTTTAAGTCATAGTTTTAGTTTTTTTTTTGTTTGTGTTAAATACTGTGGGGGCTTTTTTTTGCTATGTTGGGCTGGGCTGCCCTTTCGTGATCGTAGGCCCAAGTGTTCTGGGTTGCAGGAGTCGAGACCGAGCCAAATGGAACTCAACTTGGCCAGGCTTGTGCGCGAACTATGCCTCGTCTGCCAGGGGAGTGCTTACCGCAGGCTGAGTTGACACAGAGAAAAGCTTACGGCAAGCAGAGCTTTTTTCAGAGAAAAATGCTTGCGGCAGGCAGAGCTGTTTCAGAAAAATACTTGCGGCAAGCAGATATAATTGATAAACAAAACATACATTCTGGAATGACCAGATAGCTCTTTTAATAGGAAATGACAAAATAATCCATAACTCTAATAACACTTAACGATCTTTAAATAAATAGTAAAGGAGGATGGTGATAAAAAAAACTAATCAATAGACATGGATAAGTTTAGTCCCGTCCGCAGGAGTAAGGCCACAGAGGAAGAACACTTCTTCTCAACGCGATTAACCTCCGAGGAAAAAGAAATCCTGCCGTGGAAGTTAATGGGTTTGAGGGAGGTGGACCCGAATGGACAATACCTTAAATAAGTATGAAAGAGAGCAGGGATTTGAGAGGGAGAAAAGGGAAGAGGCCTATCGGTGCATGCCACTAACTCTCACTCTTTTTCTTCCTATCTTTCCTTTCTTTTTCCTTTTCGTTTTTCCTTAGTGATTTCCACCTTTTTGGTTTTAGGTGTTGTGCTTCCCCTGCTTTACTAAGTGTGTTACAGAGTAGTTTTTCTAATATTGTATTGCCTTTTGCTTTTGTGTGTTGGTCCCCTTGTACACGGCAGAGGCTCCATTCTTATAGTGCCTGCCGTGAACGGATTTTACTATTCTACCCTCCAACCGTTTTTGTCTGGTCTGGGAGTACTTGCCGACATTACTGTTCCGTCTGTGGGTTCTCCTGTTACGGGTACAGACATTTTTTTGTCCGTTAGTCTGCCGCGGCATTCCTGCCTGCCGTGGTGATGTTTCTTCTCTCTCTATCCCTCGTGGCATGCACCTATTGGTTCCAACTCAGCCTTGCCTCTTTTGGGTGGTATGTCATCCCAGCAGGACGTATCCCCCAAAAGAGTTTGAGCAGGAACCTTAAAACAGGCCTTCCCCTCTCCCCACCTCCAAACCGTGCCCTCTTACCTCTGACCCATGACCCCACCATGTCCTGTATTGGCTGGGTACAGGCTGGTGGTGTCTGGGCCTTGCGCGTGTTTACGTCTGAATCCTGCTTGTTGTTCATGCATTTGCCGTGGACTGAAGACTTTGCTCGCCTGCCGCCCATTTCCGGCTTTTCACGAGTTGCTATTCTGATTTCCCGCTCCTTCAGGATCTGGGTTTTTACTCAGTGTTTGGGCTTTGTGTTCCTTTCAGCCCAATTCGTTTAATTACCTTTGCTTTCTTTCCGCATTATTTAGCCTTTCCTGCTGCGGTAACTTCTTCCTGCTGGGCCTTTTCTCAGGCCTACCGTTCCAATTCTTTCCCCCAGTGGCTCAATCAATGGTGGTCACTGGTGTTCTTGCTCATGGGCTCTCATGTCCCTTTTTCCCTTGGGCCTCTCCGGCCCATTTCTTTGGACATCCTTGGTCTGTTTATTAACTCCGCATCCCATGGGCTTTTACTAACTTAATTGGGCTTCCCCGGCCCAATTTCCTCATTCTCATCCTTGGGGTTCATGGGCTTGCCATTATCCCCTACTTTCTTTGTTTACTTTACTTTGGGCTTGCCGCAGCCCATTCTCTCTTTTTCACAACACATACTGCCCATGGGTGCTATTTTCTCTCTTTCCGGGCCTTTTAGGCCCACTTACTTCCTCAAGACTCATTCATTCGTATTGATGGGCCTGTGATCCATTATTCCTGCCGCCTGGGCCTAATGGTTTTCTCACTTGGTCTGCTGCCCGCGTCGCTGGGTTGGGCTACCCTTGTCTATTTCGAAGAAATGACCCTCAACAAATACATTGTGTACAACAAATATTTTCCTTTATAATATTTTCATAATAAGTTATTAATGGTTGATTATTTTGAGCTCACATTTTTATTTATCAATAATAACTTAATTTTGTGTGACTTTATACTTACTGTTATTTAGGTAACTAAACTTTTGCATGGTTTTGAATCTCAAAGAGATCGAGTGAAAATTTCATTAAAATAAATAGAAATAGTTTTGTGGCATATTAAGAAATAAATTAAATCTTCAAAATATCAATATAATACTGGTAATCATAAAAAAAGAAAAAAGAAAACCTATGAAAAAGAAGAAAATTTAAAAAATATATTGCTTGAAATCTCAATTTTAAAATATACCAGATTAATTAAATATTGAAACATTAATTTCCTTAGAAAGTATGGTTGATATCTCTAGGTTTTCCATAATTGCTATTTGCCGTGTTTTATAAATTAAAAAGAGTAATGCTACAAGTACAAACTATTTTACAACATTTTTACAAACTGTTAATGTGTCAAATTTCTTATTAGTTTTCATCTAGTTCTACCATTAACATCACTTCTTTATTTACTAATAACCACTCACCACATCAGTAATTTGTAACAAATTTTGTAAAAAAGTTTATATCTCTAGTATCACTCAATTTAAAATGTTAGCAAGATAATTGGTCAAGAATTGATTATTTAAAAATAATTATATCATTAAAGTGGGAGCTTTAACACTTTAAGTTTGGATTGGTTCTGATTATTATGGTTACTTGGGCTTTTGTAAAATCTTAAATACATCAATTCCAAATCTTTTGAATGAAGAGTTGGTTTTGACTCATAAGTCATAAGTAAAGTCCAAGGAGTTGGTTAAATGGGCAAAAGTTAGGTTATTCAACTATGGTACATTAGGATCTCCAATTAAAATCAAACACATGATTGTATTGATTAATGAAGCAAACTATTCTAACTTTTCTAACTACAATTAAATTAAATACAAGTATATGTTCATATTTAATTGGGAAATCTATGATACCCTAATTGGATTTTTATAATCATATATATATATATATATATATATGATGATGAACAGAATCAATAGGCTGGACAATTCGGTTTCGATGGGCTGAAGGTGGTAGCGAAGGCCTGAAAAAGAAACACAATATCAAAGGAGACCGGGGTGGTAGCGAATGTTACAAGTTGTCAGTGAAGGAATTTGAACGTTCCGGTATCCATGACCTCTTTAAGGTATGAGTTTCATTCGTCTTTGTGTATTTTCAATAAGTTTTTCAAAGATGAAATGTCTAACTTTCCTTCGTCCAAACATAGGCTATGTCAAAGTTTTACATAGCGACGTGCCAGGCCAAGGAACTAGCTGAGGACGCAAAGACGGCTAAAGAGAAGGCTAAGGAGCTGAACAATGAAATTTTGTTAAAGAAGGGGGAGGTGATTAGGCTGACTGATGACTTCAATCGTCTGCTAGCAAGTGAGACGAAGCTGAAGAACGAGGTGGAGGAACTCAAGGCAGATGCCATCGAGAAAGATACTCGCATTACTCATCTGGAATTACAAGTCTCAAGGTTTGCTTTGTCCTTGGATAAAGCACGCGAAGAAGCAATATCAGCATTCAAGAAGTCTGACGAGTACAAGAATTGTCTAGACAGTCACTATGCTGCTGGGTATGAGGACTTCCGTGCTGATGCCAGGGAAGCTTTTCCTGATTTAAACTTTGACTCCTTCAAGCTTCCCCTTGCTACAGAAAGTTCCTTGCTAGCGACGAGTTCTGAGGACGTCAATGTGGTGGACGACGCTAATAACGAGGTGACACAAGACGATCCAAAGAATGCTCCCAGTGGTCAATCCAAGTGATTTCATCTTCCCTTTAGCAAGTTTTTATATTTTAATTTTATTTGGAGGTGCCCAGTGTTTTGGGCTTTTGCTTATTTCTTCTAGAATTTATTTAAGTACAATTTCCTCGTCCAAGTTTATGGACGAGTTTTATGAATAAGCACTCATTACTCTTTAAGGGTTTTTGGACGGTGGTCGTCTACCCTTTGAATTTTATGAATGTATGAATGCTTTTCATTTTCATTGTTCATTGTGTTTGAATATGCCTTAAGCTTTGTGAACAAGTTTCATTTATATCGTCGATACCATTTCTGTGGTTGTGGGATTTTCCCACTTATGGAGATTTTATCTCGTCTTGAACATATGGACGAATTCCTTCTTGCATCATTAGAAGAGTAACATGAGATGTTCATTTTCAAGCAAAGTTCGTCCATGAATGATGCCTTTTTGCCAGATTTATTCGTTGCTCAAATTTAGGACAATTATTTACTTGTCCTTAATGAAATTTTCCCAACAAATGCTCGTCCATGGGCTGGATTGTTAAGTTGGTTAGATTCGTCTATGGGCCTGTGGTGTTTTTACACGCACATTGCTCATCCATGGTTTAGATGATCGTACTTTAGGTCTGTCTCGTCTTGAGCTTAGACGGACATACCTTCAGTTTATTTCTCTTGCTTTATCCTTATCTAAAGGAAAGCTTTTAGACGATACTTCCTTGCGTCCAAGGATTTTATTCGTCTTTGGCCTTTCGCCTTCCGTGGATCATCTTGAATCATAGAAAATGGAGGATTCCCATACAATCATACATATACTTAAAACACATCATATATATATTTGGAAATCCATACTATGTAATCATTCGTCCACAATCATGGCACATGCTTGAGAGCTTGTGCTTTTAGGGAATTAAAACTACATAATACAACATAATTTCGTCCATGAGTAGCATAAAATACTTACACTTAAAACACAATAGTAATAAGCAAATACTGGAAAATAATATTAAACACATTACTTCAAACGTCCAAGGATCTCGTCCATGTCAAGGCTCGTCCATGATCACCCTTCATTGATAGTATCTCCTTAGGTGTTCAACATTCAACGGGTGCTCTAACTTTCGTCCATCCAGGGCTTCCAAATAGTAGGATCCTTGTCTCTTGGAGTTGATAACTCTGTAAGGTCCTTCCCAGTTTGGTCCTAGCTTCCCATGGGCTGGGATTTTGGTGGCCAAAGAAACCCTTTTAAGGATGAGATCCCAAATGCTGAAGCGCTTGGGTTTCACCATGGCATCATGCTGCTTTGCCATGAGATTTTTGTACTTTGCTGTTCTTTGCTCTGCGTCCATTCTTACCTCGTCTATGAGATCGAGGTTAAGACGAAGCTGTTCGTTGTTTTCCTCATCTTGATACTTCATCACCCTATGACTGGCCATATGCACTTCTGCAGGTATGACTGCTTCGCTCCCATAAGCCAGTTTGAAAGGAGTCTCTCCTGTGGGAGTCCTCACTGTTGTTCTGTAAGCCCACAAAACACCTGGTAATTCATCCGGCCATATGCCCTTTGCCCCCTCAAGCCGAGTCTTGATGATTTTCAACAAGGATCGGTTTGCTACTTCTGCTTGTCCGTTAGCCTGTGGGTGGGAGGGTGAGGAATAATGATTCTTGATTCTGAGTTGTTCACAGAATTCTCTAAAGGGTGTGTTATCAAACTGTCGTCCATTGTCAGACACTAGAACCCTGGGTACTCCAAATCTTCATACGATGCTTTTCCAAACGAAATTTTTGACATTTTGCTGTGTTATTTTCACTAAGGGTTCAGCTTCCACCCATTTAGTGAAATAATCTATCCCCACCACCAAAAACTTCATTTGTCTGGTTCCAGTTGGAAAAGGGCCTAAAATATCCAAACCCCACTGTGCAAAAGGCCAAGGGGCCATCATTAGGGTAAGGTATTCCGATGGCTGTCTAGTAATATTACTGAATCGTTGACATTGATCATATACCTTAACACGGATGACCTTGTGAACGAGTGATCTGGCTCCTGAATGGTTACCACACGCTCCTTCATGAACTTCTCTTAGCATGTAATTCGCCTCGTCTGGGGCTAAGCACCTCAGGTATGGTTGTGAAAAACCTCTTTTGTACAGCACTTCATCCATAAGGATGTACCTGGCTGATTTAACTCTAAGCTTCCTGGCTTCGTCCTTCCCCTCTGGAAGCCTTTCGTCCTTCAGGTATGACACTATCGGGGTCATCCAATTCTCCTCACCTTCTATCTACAACATTTCTGGGAGGTCTATGCTTGGCATGTATTGTATTTCATCAAACTTGTCTATCGCTTCATTAATGGAGGCTTCCTTCCCCAGAGTATCTGCTTCTATGTTCTTTTCCCTCGGGATTTGAACGAAATTAGCTTCTTTGAATTTCTTCACAAGGCGTACCACTTTCTTGAATATTTCTTCATTCTATCTTCCTTGGCTTCACATGTCCCATTTACTTGGCCTATGACCAACTGTGAGTCTCTCAAGACGAGTATTGAGTCTGCTTCCACCGATTTAGCCAATTCCAACCCTTTAAGAAGGGCTTCATACTCTGTTTCATTGTTAGTTGTTTGGTACTACAAGCAAACCTTGTATTTCAATTTATCCCCTTCTGGTGACTGCAAAACAACTCCTGTACCTCCTGCATGCAATGTAGACGATCCATCTACATGGACGACCCACTTGTTATTGTCTTCTTTTCCATCTAAGTCCTCATAACTTGGAGTGAATTCTGCAATGAAATCTGCGAGGGCTTGAGCCTTTATTGCAGTTCTCGGTTGGTACCGGATGTCAAATTCACTAAGCTCGATTGCCCATTGAATTAGTCGTCCTGCAGCTTCTAGTTTGTTCATTGCCTTCCTAAGTGGATGATCTGTCATGACATTAATGACATGAACTTGGAAGTAGTGTCTTAACTTCCTGGAAGCTGTTATTAGCGCAAAAGCTAACTTCTCTATCAGTGGGTACCTTCCTTCTACTCCTCTCAATGCTCGGCTAATGTAGTACACAGGCTTTTACACCTTTTCTTCGTCCCTGATCAACGCTGAACTCATGGCATGCGGGGACACTGCTAAGTAGAGATATAATTCCTCTCCCATCACGGACGGACTTAACAATGGAGCCATGGTAAGATAGTGCTTTAGGTCCTGGAAGGCCTTTTGACACTTGTCCGTCCATTCAAATGCCTTCTTGAGAATTTTGAAAAAGGGCAAACACTTGTCAGTGGCTTTTGAAACAAACTTGTTCAGAGCTGCAACTCGTCCAGTTAGGGATTGGACTTCCTTGATGTTCTTCGGTGGTTCCATGTTCAATATGGCTTGGATCTTGTCTGGATTTGCCTCAATTCCTCTCTCTGAAACCATGAATCCTAAAAACTTTCCTGACGATACTCCGAATGCACATTTACTTGGGTTCAGCTTCATCTTGTATCGCCTAAGTGTTTCAAAGGTTTCCTGAAGATCGTCCAAGTGGCTTCCCTCGTCTAAGCTCTTCACAAGCATGTCATCCATGTACACCTCCACATTCCGTCCTATCTGTGGACGAAACATATGATTCACCAACCTTTGATAAGTTGCCCCTGCGTTCTTTAGACCGAAGTGCATCACCTTGTAACAAAACAAACCTTGACTGGTAATAAAAGATGTCTTTTCTTAGTCTGCCTCGTCCATCTTTATCTGATTATATCCTGAGAAGGCGTCCATGAAGCTCAATAGTTGATGGCTAGCTGTAGAATCGACCAGTTGATCAATACGTGGCAAAGGATAACTATCCTTAGGGCAAGCCTTGTTCAAGTCAGTGAAGTCTATGCACATCCTCCACTTGCCATTTGCCTTCTTCACCATCACTACATTTGCTAACCAATCCGGGTAATAGACTTCCCGGATGAACTGTGTTGTGGTTAGTTTCTGAACCTCTTCCTTGATAGCCTTCTCTCGTTCAGGGGCGAACACCCTCTTCTTTTGACGAATAGGCTTAGAAGAAGGGGACACGTTCAGTCGATGAGTAATTACACTTGGATCAATGCCAGGCATGTCGTCATGACTCCATGCAAAAACATCGGCATTCTTCTTCAGAAACTGGACGAGGTCTTCTTTCGCCTTCTCTTTCACACTTGTTCCAATCCTAGTGAACTTCTCAGGATCATTTTCTTGTAATAAAACATCTTCCAATACTTCAGTCGGTTCTGCAACAATTCTTCTTTCTTCTATACTCATAGTCTGCATCTGCTCGTCCACAGCTAACATGGCTAGATAACACTCTCTGGCTGCCAACTGATCTCCTTGTGCTTGCCCAATCCCGCACTCCGTAGGAAATTTGACTGATAGATGGTAGATAGATGTTACTGCCTTCCAACTGTTTAAAGTTGGTCTTCCAATGATGGCATTGTATGAGGATGAACAATCCACCACAAGGAAATTCACTTCCTTAGTTATCTGCTGCGGGTATGACCCCACCACTATAGGCAATGTAATGGTGCCGACGGGCTGCACTTTCATTCCTCCAAATCCTATCAGTGGTGAGCATGCTGGACGAAGTTGATCTCGTCCAAGCCTCATCTGCTGGAAGGCGGGATAATACAATATATCCACCGAGCTTCCATTATCCACCAACACCCTCCTGGTTGTATAATCTGCAATGAGTAGGGTAATGACGATTGCATCGTCATGTGGATGATGGATCCTCTCAGCTTCTTCATCCGTAAAAGAGATGGTTGGCTCGTCTGTTTCCTTCGTCCTTGGGGGTCGTCCAGAGAGTTGGACGTTTTGCACCGCTTTGAGATACGTCTTCTTTGCCTTGGAAGATTGTCCTGTCAAAGTCCCATCAATGATAACCCTTATTTCTCCGAGTGAGGGCCGTGATGACTCTTCCATCTTTGCTTCAATTTTTCATCTTTATGATCCCTTCCAACGAAATGCCTCAACTTTCCTTATCTAATGAGATTCTCAATCTGCTGCTTCAAGTCATAACACTCGTCCGTGTCATGCCCATGATCTCTATGGAAGCGACAATATTTATTCTTATTGCGCTTGTTAGGATCTCCTTTCATCTTCTCTGGCCACTTCAAGGAATGATCATCCTTGATTTGCATGAGCACCTGATCGAGTGGAGCATTCAAGGGTGTGTAATTCTGATTCCTTGCTGATGGGCCTACCTTCCTATTATCTCTGTCTCGATCCTTTTTATCTTCCGTTCGTCCCTTCTTTGGATGAGGCCCTTGTTCAGAGTGACGCGTGGGGTTGACTTCCATTCTCTCAGCTCTCTTCCTTTTCTTAGCTATGATTGCATCTTCTGCGTTCATAAAGTTTTGGGCTGAATGGACGAGTTCAGCCATGGACTGGGGCTCTTTTTCATACAGCTTATGAATGAATAAGTCCGAGTCAACCCCATTGTGGAAGGCTGCCAATAGTAGCTTATTGTTCACCTCATCTACTGTTAAGGCTTCCTTGTTGAAGCGGGTGATGAAGGAACGCAGGCTTTCATTCTCTCCTTGTTCTATGGTTAACAAGTTGGACGAGGAACGCTTGTGTCTCTGCCCTCCAATGAAATTATTAACAAATAATTTGCTTAACTCCTCGAAAGAACTTACAGAATTCGGGGGTATTTTGCTGAACCACACTCGTGCTGGCCCCTTAAGTGTGGTAGGGAAGGCTCTGCACATAATCTCGTCCGGGACCCCTTGGAGATGCATTGTAGTCTTGAAAGTAGCGATATGATCGAAAGGATCACGCGCTCCATCATACGAATCCAAGGAAGGCATTTTGAACTTCGGAGGCAGGGGATGGCCATTGATGGAAGCCGTGAAAGGAGAATCTGTTCGATGAACCAAATCCTCTACGGGATTTGCCCTTCTCATGTTCTCCTTCATCTCGTCCATAACCTTCCTCATCTGATCCATTTCCTTTTCCAAATGCGGCACCCTTCACGAAGTGGTGCCTCTTGATTGAGTCTCGGGCTCAGCATTTCCCCCTCTATCTTCTTGACTCTGGGATTGTCTCTTAGCATGTCCTTCACAGCGCTGCCTCTCTATCTCCCTAGCCAACTCTTGATTCTGGCGAGTTAACTCCGCCATAGCGGCCGCCATGGATTGCATGTGTTGGATGGAAGGCGACTGCATGACAGGCGCCGATTGGTGATCTCGGTAGGGATGGCTGGAAGCATCCCTACTCTCTTGGTGGCCTGGGCTAGTGCCCTTGATCTAGTCCGAACCATACAGCCTTTTGTCGGAGAAAGATAAACTGCCAAACTTGAAGTTTTCTCTTTTCCCATAGACGGCGCCAACTGATGATGAACAGAATCAATAGGCTGGACAATTCTGTTTCGATGGGCTGAAGGTGGTAGCGAAGGCCTGAAAAAGAAACACAATATCAAAGGAGACCGGGGTGGACCGGCCTAAGATCCTCCGATGGCTAAGTTAGTATCTTCCCCACAAATGGAATTCTAACTGTATTGGAGTAATGTCAGAATACTTTCATACCTTTGCTCAATTCAGACCGGTCCTTATATAGGGAACTTTGGGGCGGTTATTGGTTCAATAACTTCCCCCAGATTTGTGGAATCCGGACATAACTTCCTCAACGGCTATAGAAATTACAACCGCTGCTGGAAGTTACATACTTGGGAGGAATTGGAGGCGATGAACACGGGTTGATTAACCACTCCAGAATTTGCTAAGTGTTGCATGGTCGTCCATGTGCTTTGCCCATGGACGACTCTTTGTATACAGACTGATGTTGTGTGGTCGTCCATGAGCTATGCACATGGATGACTCTTCCGTCCTGATTGCCTGAGGTTTATTCAATTGATCAATACTCAGGGACGACATATCTGGACGAATCAGAGATGGTCTGGCCATTTGGCTAACTGGTGATCATGGACGACTCCTCTGGACGAACCATAGATAATAATTTTTGCTATCCCATCAATATATATAACCAAAATTGAAAAAAAAAAAATTTAGATTCCAAATTGGATGGCTAATTTTGCGCCACATGTTTCATTTTAATTTTTTTTTTTTAAATTTTGTGCCAAAATGAATGATGTATTAACAACTGACACAGAAGCCAAGAAGACCACAATAATGACACTCGAACCTCTTAAAACCAAAACTAAGAGAAAATTCAACTAGATTCCTAATTAGATTTTAATTGAAGTCTAATTTTATGCCAAGTGTCCAATTCAATTTCTTAATTTTTGTGCAGCTATTTGCAACACTAAAAGAATTGAGGGTGCAATTAAAATGCATTAAATAGTGTAAAATAGTGTGCAATTGTGATTGTTCTTAATTTTTTCCATTCATATGTGTGGGGTCATAATCTAGTTTCTAACTTAAGTCTTATGGGTTGGACATCAAATCACTACATTTGAAAGGTAGAAGGCTATTTTTTGGTAAGGAAGCATAAAAAAAGAATATAAAAGAAGAAGAGTGTATTAATAAGGAGAAAGTTTGGGTACAAACTTAGTTGTAGCCAAGGCTACAAATTCCTTTTAAAAAATTAACATTGCTACATATTTTGAAAATCGAACCGCTAGATTACATGTTCTTTATGCTCTTAATACGTATGTTAAATTTTGTGTCATTTGGATGTTATTTACTATATGATCAATATACCTCTTTTTTATGCATACTTTTAGACTATAAAAACTTACAATTTAAACAATTGATTGATAATATAGTTATTGATCTTTAATCATCTGAAAAGTTTGCAAGCATTGAGGTTATAAGAAGCAAATGTAATCTAATGGTGGATTTGTCAAAATTTAAATCCAATAAAAAAAATATTGAGTGAAGTTGTAGCCTTAGGGTACAACTAAGTTTGTAATCAAACTTTGTCCTCTTAATAAAAATAAAAATAAAAGAGTCTAGATACACAACAAATTTTATAATTATTGAGTTGATTGGTTGTGCTTGTTGTACAATAAAAATGATGTCAGTAATAATCCATTATGAAATTATGTTATATTAATCATAATTAGCCAAATCAAATTTGTGAAAGAAAATGAAAATTCATTATGTCTGTAACATTGTTATTTCATAAAATCAAAAGTGGTACATTTCACCGCTTTATATGATTTTTTTTTTTTTTTTTTTTTTTTTTTTTTGGGGTTCATCTTTAACATGAAGGAGAAGGATTTGGGAGAGCAAAATTTAATTACCTCCATTATATTGTCTTTTTTTTTTTTTTTTGGTAAACACCTCCATTATATTGTCTACTACAATAAATGAATTTTTCTTGGTAAAGATTCAATGGATGGAATCTTTTTAATTATTTATTACTTTTGAACTAAGCTCCTGTTTGATGTTTTTACTTTTAGCAAGATTCGAATATGACATTTACTCAAACGCCATCGATCCAATATTCAAGATCGGACTGGCATGCTAATACCAAGTCTGCCCTTAATATTAACATGAACCACATAATCTGTGTGATTTTGCCTCCCCCCTTTTTGAACCTTAAAACAATTCTTTTTATAGCATAACATAAAGCATTTAAATCCTATAAACATAGGAATTTTAGTTATTTTAATCGTTATGTAAAGTAGTAAGTACTCCAGCTCACTGGGGCCAGTTCTTCTGAGAGAGCTTCAACAAGTGCTAAACAGCAAGCACCTTCTCTTCGGTCATGCGAAGTTCACATCAATATTTTTTTTATTTGACTTCAACTGGAAGCTTTTTTCACTGTATTTTGTATGCCTTTTGCCTGGCCACAGGCATTTCCACGTAGTCTTCGTAATTGTTTTGGCTTATGGTCTTTTTTCTTAAAGTTTTTGCTGTCATTGGTGGTCCTCTTTTGTAATCAAAATGCACACAATTGAAATAGATAGAAATCAAAAAAGAAGAAAAGGAAGTGTTACTGCTAGTATATTTTCTATATGAACTTTCTAACATAATGGGGACCAATATATTATATATAGAACAGATAGAGGTGGTCCATTTTAACCCCAGACAAAATAATTACGGGACCAAAGCACATAATAAGGTTCAGAGAACTGGAAATCACTAGCTAGCTAGAGTTAATTACCTCAAAACCAAGCCATACACAGTATCCTTTATAAGCTCTATTAGAAATTTCTCTTATGGTAGCCATTAAACTGAGTGTGAATTTTGGCCTTAAGATCGACTTATCAACTCAAGGCCAGTCACGTTTTGTAATTTGTAGAGTCGTACCTAACATACCCATTGATGGTACCACTCTATAGTTGAAATGTCGCCACCACTAATGGTTTTAAATTTAGGGCAAGGACAACATTCAAGAGAATAACATGGGCCTTTGACAAGCTTAAATCCTTTTCATAAGCCGTGTGAAAGGTCTACAAATAAGAAGCTTTGGATGTTTTCAAGGCTATACATATCCTATGGTATATATGTATAGTTGTAGCTATGGCATTTATATTGTCTAAGCCCCACCTCAGGGTGATGGGAAATGTTAGGGTGTAGTCAAATTTCATATTTGGGTTTAATTAAATGTTGACATATATAGTACCAAAGTCTGCCACTTTTTATTGTCAAACAATTGTTCAGGTTCTATTGGTTATTAGTTGTTTACTCTTTAATTCTTCTAGAAAATACTGGCGGTAACTTTGACTTAAAAAGCGTGAAATAGTGTCTAAAGACTGAAATTTGATTAGTTGACACTTCTTAATATTTTCATAATATTCAAGATTTAAAACTTCAAATCATCTCTTCTTTATTATAACTATCAAATTATAAATAAAATAAGTGTTAATAAGCTACTTCCAAGAATCCGACCTACTTGAAAATATCAGGTTCATGACACAACCTTCTTATGGTTAGGTTGAAAAGGTAAAACCATTGCTGTCAAAAAAGAAAAAAAAAAAAATGAAAGAAATCATTAATCCAGTCCTATAATCATTCATATATAATAAGTACCAGATGATGAGTCAATTTTACACCTTCACACAACCGTTTTATATAGCGAGGTAATAAAGATGACGATTATCAAATATATATATAATGGAAGAATAAGCAATATAAAATAGAATGCGAGAATATATAAAATTTGTCAATGCATGGCATTTTTTTTTTATTGGTTAAAAGGTAATGTGCAATACATACGTTGGCTTTTACACTTTAGACATGATCACGTGGAATTTAAGTGTTAAATACTAAACTTCAGAGAGAGAGAGAGAGAGAGAGAGAGATTTGGTTTTGCTGATTCTAGCTAATTCTATCTATCTTCATGACATGATGGGCTTTGGTTTAAACATGCATTCATTAGCTTCAAAAACCTCCCACTAAGGAATGTTATAACTCATGAGGTCAAACGGGCTTAAGCCCAACGGATTGGATAACAGTCTATATATATTCAAGATACCATTGATAGAAGAATGCCAAATTAATAGTTTTGATGGAGATAGAGCCCCAACCCACTTGAATGATTTTGATCAATCTTGTATTTCTTTTTTAAGGAATGCAACAGGTCATCCATCAAAGAATGCAACAGATCATCCACCAACTATTATAAGGAAATTCGTAGCTATTAAAAAAGTTTTATGGGGAGAGATTTGAATTTTGGATGTTTCGGTCAAAAACACTAAGAAGAGTCGATTAGTAAAGTTACAAGCCTACAAGGCTCTTGACGGTGGAATATTTTATTATGAGAAATGCTATGTTTACAAAATTTTCTCAACAAATTTTAAATGACAGGTTGTTATTTACTATTGCAGAAAGGAGAAAAAAAAGAGAGATTTAAGTTGTAGATTTAAATTAGAACCAATAAGAACTTATCACCTATGATTTGTTGTAAAAGTGTTGTTAAAATGTTGTGAACGTATCACTTTCCTATTTTTATAGATTAATTAATAAAAAAAAATAAAAAAACCTTATTTCAAGCTACCAGATAGATGTCAATGAAATCCATTTCTTCTGTTGGAGCCCACCATGTTATGAAATGATGATCTCCTTCACCCTCACAAATTTGTGATAATACAGAACAACTCTAATGGAGTTTCTTTTAATAGATACGATTTAAAAAAAAAAAAAAAAAACGTTACCATAGGATAAAATTTGTGGTCGTAAAAATAAAGCTGGTTTTTTTTTTTTTTTTTTTACCCTGAATAACATAAAGCTGGAATTGTTGGCCCTAGAAATAGTACTATGACTTGTATGGTTGACCAATGTTAAAAACCCAACTAGACCTTCCACGTTCAACAACAAAAAACTAGACCTCTCTCTGGTCCGGATTTAGGCCTTATTAAAACCGGTTTGAGCTAATAAACGTTTTGGGCCATTTAACCCGCTTAGAACCGTTTTAGCCCGTGCCTCTGGATCTTGGGTTTCACAGGCCCAGCCCTCAGTGGACATCCTAGTGGATGTTTATTTTATTTTTAGTTTTTGATAATTCGATAATTATAATAGGAGCAGAGATATTTAAATTTTGAATTTCTCTATTAAAAATGCTAGTCGTTAACTCGTGCGATACAGGGATAGTTAAATTTAAAATCACCTATATTTACAAAAACAAATAGTCTTGTATGAAAAAACTATTAATTAAAAGTTAATAGAAAAATTATTTTATAATTTAGAATAGTTTCTCATAGGTATTGTATTTGTATAGGTATCAACCAAGTAAGATGCATATTTTAAATTAAAAAAAAAAACCGTAATGGTGGGTGGTGACTGCTTTTTTTTTTTTTTTTTTTTTTTATCCCAAAAAAAAAAAAATTGATAGGATATGAACAAATAAATTGTAATAGAATTTGAATAGTTTCTCATATAGGCATCAACAAAGTATGATGCATATTTTAAATAAATAAAAAAGACAAAACTTTGTCTTTTAACTCTCACATGCATCAACAAAGTAGTTGATGCTTATCTTTTGGGACAGTAATGATATTTCATGTCCTTTTATTATGGATATAATTTTTGTAGGGACACGTTTTGTAGCCCAAGCCTAAAATGTAAGGGATGTTGGCTCAGTGAGCCCAGTACAATAAATTTGTAGAGAGTAGGTCAAAGAACTAAGTCCTAATGAATTTGAAAACGGCTAGTATGGATTCAGAAGATGATCAAGCAAGAACAAGGAATATAGAACTGAATGAATTCACTGTTCGAGGAGGTAAATTTCCATACAAATCAATTAAACTGATTACGAATATCACTTTGATTGCTACAGTATTCTTTCTCTCCTTTTCCGATCCCCTCCTCATGGAGGGTCTCCTACATTATATAGATCCCCTTGGACCATTTTGATCCTACACTTGTTGATCATTTGAGCCCTTACTTGAGTGTCTGTCCCATCAGACACCATTTTTTGTTTTCTGTGAGTTGTGGTAGCTAAGGCAGCACTGTTCAGGGGTCTTCTCCACATAAATGCGACCAGAAAAGTAGCTGCAGTGCATTCAATGCGGTGGTAGCAGCTTTCCCTTAGATATTTTTGGGTTCCCTTCTTGTATATTCGTAAGGCACGTCCCTATCATTAGAGTTTCTTAGAAGGTCACTTTAATCTATAAGATCTACACCTGATCTGTGTTTAGCTTATCCGAGGAGATATTCCTCCTTCGACAACCTTCACATTTGCATCTCGCTCATTAAGTCCTGAGTCTGAACCATTCATTTCTATTTGTTCGTCCTCGGACTACTCATGCTCTTGGCCAAGGCCTAAGGCCCAATATATGATTTGGGCTTTTAACCCTGCAATAGCCCCTCAAAACTCCAGTTTTTTCCCACTCATCTGAGGAGAAAAGTGGGGTTTTGATTTTTCATGCGCTAATATCAATTTGCCCTTTAATTTGCACACGTGGGAGTGTCGTTTTGCGCGCCCTCATAATTGCTATTGACGCTTCGGAGCCCGCAAGGCGTTATTAATTGCTCCAGGCGGTGTTTTGTTCTCCGCATCCAACGGTGAGGCGCTAATCCAACGGTAGATATTTTTCTTCGAATTTTGAGCGGGATAACTCCCACTCAATTCTCCTTCATATATAAGGCGTATGAAGGGCTTGCTTTTTCTCACTTTACAGAAATTTTCAAACTCTCAAAAGCACTCAGCCTTTCAAGAACTCTTAATCCTTTGAGACCTTCCCATAGTGTCATTTGTTCACTTTCCCGTAAGTTTTCATTTTTTGTTTTTTCTAGGTTGTTTTCTTCTCGGCCAGTCTTCTCGGCCCTCCATTCTTTGCCTTCTTTCTTTAAAAAACTTCACCCACTTCCTTTTAGCTTAAACAGATGGGTAGATTTAAACACCTAGTAGATTCCCCTGCCAAAATAGAAGCCTTTAAGGATAAATACCACATACCACAGGAAGTCGCCCTGCAATACTGTTCCTCGGAACAAATAGTGACACACAGAGAAGAGGGGGAAGTCATCATCCCCATGATAGCTTTCATAGAAGGGGGAATGACTCACTCCATGGGTAGGATAACACGGGACTACCTCATCAACTATAGGATATGCCCCCACCAATGCGCGCCCAACCTATTTAGGGTTTTGGGTAGCGTTGATGCTCTTAACGAGCATCTGGGTCCGCGGCTCACTTGGCATGATGTGGTCCACATGTACGAGTGCCACTCCCTTAAAAGCGTGGGATATTATCTCAAGTCCTGATCCAACATTGTCAGACTAGTATCGTGTCTACCTAAATCTAACAAGGGTATGAAAGACGAATAATTGATAGCTTCGGGAGTGTGGCATGATAGCCTTCACTGCCCCGTCCGAGAGGGAGTGCTAGGTGGGATACCTTAGAGTTAGGTTCCTTAGCAAGAGATTTAAACTCTTTAACCTTGATCGTGTTTTGCTCCTTTTCGTTTTGCTTTCTTTTAATGATGGATTTCAATTTTCTAACCATGTTTTGCTCTTCGATTATTTTTGCAGATAAGAGGCAAGTAGCTCCTAGGCTTAGCCTAACCAATGTTGAAGCTCTCAATTACTTGCTGAGATCCGAAATCTTTGTAAGTGAGGACAAACAGCTGCGAGCCGTCCACCTGATTTTGGACTTCAAGCCCATCTCGGAGATATACCAAGAGATCGGCCACGCCATAAGAGCAGGTGACCCATGACTAGCCCGGATTGACGTATCACAGCCCAACTTTCTAGCCCGCGATGACCTTCCACCAATCGTACTACCATTCCAATAGAACCTTCCACTGGTCGTACAACCATTCCAACAGGTTTTGCCTGAAGCAGCAGTAGTAGGAGAAGAGATTGTCTCCTTAAATTCCTCGCTTGAAGAGGAAATTGACAAGTTTTGTTTCAAAGAGGAGGAGACTCAGGGAGTGCAAGTGATTCCCGTCTCGAACGCTGAGGACGAACCTAACAGGCATTCCAGTGTCCACCTTCCGATCCTTGTGATTTCTAGTCCAAACAATACCTCCGAAGAAGAGGAAGGTGAGATGGCTTCGAATTGGGGGAACAAGAATCTAAGAGACCTCATGGCCGCAAGGGGCAAGGTGTCAACTTCAAAAGAAGCCACCAAGTCCCAAGTTCCGCCCACACTCCCTCCTCCTCCTCCACTCCCCACCGACCTCGGATTGAAGGCCATTCTAGATCTGAAGAAGAAAAGGCCACTTCAGGAGCTTGAAAAAGGGGAGGTGGGCCCTTAGAAGGGGTTTAAACAGCAGAAGGTGGCCAAAGACCCTCATGACAAGAGGTCCACTTCTGTGGACAGCCGGGAGGAACAAACCAGGGCCGAGGTGCGCCTCCCACAACGCACTTGGTCTCCTCGACTGGAGGTGGATGGGGCTACCATCCCTTGTAACGCCTCGGTCAGGGACTTCCAAAAGGGGCATGCCGGCTACATTGCTGAAGCCTTGGAGCAGCCTCTTCTCCTCCCTCGAGACATGGAGGCTTATAGGCGCTTTAAGTAGAACGACCTTTTCTTGTCCCTGAAGAGGGATCTTGCTATGGTAAGCAATCTATCATATCTTTGAATTTTAAATGGTAAGCTATACTTTTGTGTTAGGTTCTAAAGATTTAGGATTTTATGTATTTAGAACTCTAATGTATAATGTTGGCAAACCATGAAAAAAACAATATGTTTAGTCTTGTTTAGGCTTGCTCAAAGTTGATTAATTATTGTAAAACTGGAATCGAGTGATTGCAGATTTATTGGACTAAATCTATAAGGCTCGATCGATTGAAAATTAGACTCGATCGATCGAACCACGTACAGATTTATTTTTCTGCAGAGTTCCAGTTCAGCCCAAACTCTATTTAAACGTCTTGGGGTTCAAGTAAAACACTCCTATATATAAGGAAAACCCTAGAACGTTTTTGAGACTTTTAAGAGAGAGATTAGAGTGCCTCTTGTGCCTCCTTTTATTTTTAGGGTTTTGTACCCAAACCTCTCTAAGTCTTTGTTGCTCATATTTGCGGTTTGTGTGAATCTCTTGTGAGATCTAGAGGTGTTTGCCTTCACATATACTTAGGGTTTCCAAGATTCAAGATTATGTCAAGAACTTGGTGATCATTCAGTTGCAGATTCAAGAACTTAAAGAATAACAAGCGTGGGTGCTTGTACTTGATTGAAGAATTCAAGAAAGAAGGAGTCTGTGGATTCGGAGCTTGCACGTGGTCGTGTCAGTAAGTTCTACTGGTGGGTAGCATTAAGAAGTCGAGCGGGGAGCTTGTAGTCCTTTTATATGAACTTCGATTCTTTCATAGTGGATTCAGGTTTGCCTTGAGGATCGGTGGGTCGAATCCTCCCCAGGTTTTTACCGTGTGGTTTCCTGGGTGATCATATCATTGTGTTTTTTATTATTCCGCTGCTTTATTCTTTTGATATGATTATTTGATTGCTTTAACCTAGAATTGCATAATTTGACTAAGTAACAACTTGGCTAATTAATCTAGGCTAACCAATCTGGTTGTTTTTAAGGGGTCTAAATTTACAACAAGTGGTATCAGAGCGGGTAGCTCTTCTGTTTTAGATCTTTTGATCAAAGAGCTGATCCTTGACTCCTGTTGTCATGGATAATTTGAAGTGTCTTTCTGATCATGTTTCTGCTGATTTTATTGATGCCTGTGATGTTTTGAATAAAAAGGACACTATTGTTTCTGTTGATTTTTTTGATGCTTTTGAAACTCTTTGTAAGGAATTATCTAAATCTTTGAAAATTTCTAAGAAATTCAAGGAAGAGTTAAAATTGGCTAATCTTGAAAAAGAGGAATTGATTGTGAGATTAGATGAGTCTAACAAAAAGAATGAATTTTTGAGAAATCAAATTTCCTCTCAAGATGAGAAGATGAAAAGCTTGGAACAAGAGTTAGTTGAATCTAAAGCTAAAATTGAAAATTTGACTAGTACCAAGCCTGCTGTTGATAATAGAAGTGTTTATGTTTCTCTTAAGCCTAAAACTGAGAAAGTTTATATCCCTCCTTTCAAGAGGAATAATAAAGAAAAGGCTTATTTTGCTAGGTTAGACAAAGGTAAAGGTTCTGATGTAGACGCTCACCTTTGTGGTGTTGTTGGTCATATTAAACCAAATTGTTCTTTGTTGAGGCAAAAACCAAAATCTGAGAATAGGTTTGCTGTTAGGAATACTGATGTTCCTAAATTTGTTCCTGTTTGCCACTTTTGTGGTGTCCATGGTCACATTCGTCCTAATTGTCATAAGTTGAAATTTAAGCATTCTGTATGTCAATCTAGGATATGTGATGATATTTCTCCTGCCATAAGTCCATATAAATTGTTTCATATTTTTTTGAAAAATTTGAGCTTGTTGGCTTGTGAAAGGAATTTGAGGATTTTAGTCTTTCTCAGATATTACACTCTACTTTCCATGGATTTTCACCTACAAAGCCGAAGACTCGTGCTATATGGGTGAGGAAAGATTTTCCAAGGTGAGTGTTGCTGACTTGTCCCTGATTTAATTCTTTCAATTGTTTGTGGACATGTCTTGTTTCTGTTTTTGGTTGTTTTGTTTTTTAGTTTTTTTTTTATTTAAAAAAAAAATCCAAAAAACATTGAAAAATTTCAAAAAGACAAAAATATTTTATTTTGTGTCTTGTTTTATTTTTCTTGAGGATTACATGAGTTATAATATCTCTCTTGATTTAGAACATGCTTGACATTGTGGAGAAACTTGAATAGTTTGTGCTAAGCTATTTTTGATTTTGAATGAGTATGTACTAGTTTGTACATGTACTCATGGGTTAATTAAGAAATTGATATTTTTTGTTTGTGTACCCTCTATAGCTTAGTTAAGCACTGTCATGCATTGCATTTGCATTGATCATTTAGCATAATATGTGCTTTTTGTTTTTGGTCATAAAGTTTGTTAAAACCAAAAAGATTTTTGTGTTTTGTATTATAGATCTTGGATTTATAATCAAGGTTGGCCACCTTATCTTTACATAACTAGTTTATGTACCTTGTTTAGATTGGATGAACTTATTTTATTGCACTTTACTAGTTGAAACTTTGTAGCCCATGTTCTGTGGGAAAGATGTTTGTGGTTTTTAATCACTTTGTCTTGATCTTGAAGTCACATGTTATTTGACTGCCGGACTTGATCCTTTTGAGAAAGGCATAAATAACCATCTCACCACTGTTCACTAGCCAATCATGAACACCTTAGTGCATATCATAAGATTTTGTGCTCGAGAAAGTGTAGCACATGCATAAAAAGAACATAAGGTGTAGCCTCGGTTTAATTGCTTAATGCTTAAAATTGGTGTATACTATTAGGCTTGATGCCAATTCACATAATTAAGAGGCTAAATTCAAGAAACTTACATGATTGCAAGCTTTTGTTCTAGGAGATGTGAGAGTTATATGATGTAACTCTTTAGGTGATAGTCTCTTTCAAATTCTATGTGATGAATTTTGTAGACTTTGTGGTTGATTTCTATTCACATATCACCTCACATGTATCTCAAGCTTTTGCTAGTTGCACACACTACACAAGTTACTCTTTGTTAAACTTGGTACATTATATTGTGTGTGATTTTGTTGTGGCCATCCAAGATTAAAAGTTCCTTAATTTTAATGCAAAATGTGTATAATATTTGCGCTTTGAGGACAAATTGATTGAAAATCTTGATTTTGGAAGATCTAGGTTAAATTCAAGTGTTTTTGAAAAACTTTTCGTCTCATACTCTTGCATTTTTTATAAAACAATGTGCTTTGAGGAGTTTCTGCATTAAAATACTCTGTTTTTCAAAATTTTGATTTTTCCAGACTTTCGATCGATCGAACCTGTTTTTCGATCAATCGAAATTGCGATTAAAATTTTTGGTTTGAGTCTGCCTGACTCGATTGCTGTTCGATCGATTCTCGATCAATCGAGACTGAAAATTTTCAGTTTCTATGTTTTTTACCAAAATTCTTTTTCATGCATCATTTGTGTTTAGGATTCACATGCATTGCATTTTTTTTTGTATCCATCTTGCAGTTTTGCAGTCATATCTCTCATTGTTTTCACACATAGCATGCATACACTTTGCTACATTGGGTACTCAACTTGATTTAAAAATTGATTGATTAATTTTTGAGTTTTGTACATTCTAGTATATGCTATTTCTTATGTGTGAACTGTAGAAAATATTTTTCTTAAGAGATATGATGGATAATCAATGTGCAAATATTTTCTCTACTCATGCAACTGTTTATGGATCACATAGTGCCATGTTTGCATTTTATTGAAAGAGAGAATATTTTTTCTTCATGTGTATCCTCACCTTAGTTTTTAACTTTGGTTTGTGTGTTTTTAACTTTGGTCCTGCTGGTGAGGATATTCCTGATCCTGTTGGTGATGCTGTTGCTGCTGCTGATTTCCCCCCCCCCCTCCTTTATTTTTCCCCAAAACTGTTTTTCCCAAAACTTGTTTTGTTTTTCCTATTTTTATAGGGGGAGAAAAGTTTTTTTTTTAAACCTGTGTTGTTCATAGGGGGAGCTGTCTCTATTTTCTATAGAGTTGAATTGTTTTGTGTTCCCTTGATTCTCTATTTTCTCTTATCCTTTATTGCGTATGTTGACTGTTTACTCTTTGTATGAGTTGTCTTTGTCAATACGTGACAAAAAGGGGGAGAAATTATTGATTTATGGGAATCATGTTTGTCTTGTTTAGGGGGAGTTGAAATTATTTTTGAAATGGGAGAATATAAATAAAATTTTTTTGTTGTATCTAACTTAGGGGGAGAGTTAGTTTACTTATGTTTTTATTTCTGTTTCTTGTTCACTGCTCATTGATTTATATTTATGAGTTATTCATGATATATGTCTTTGTTTTGTGTTTTGTGAAGTCAAGAATTTAATTTTGATTTACTTGTATTTTTTCCACACATGCGTTTATGCGTTTGTTGAGTGTTTCAGGAAATATACAGGTTGATTCAATTGAGCTGCTGTCTACACTTGCAACTGATGGATAGTAGTTAAGATTGGATTTGTTGTTATGAGCATTATTTTTGTAATGGGCTTTTACTTTGTAAACTTTGAGCTTTTAGTTTGTGTTTTGTCACGGATTGCCAAAGGGGGAGTTTGTTAGGTTCTAAAGATTTAGGATTTTATGTATTTAGAACTCTAATGTGTAATGTTGGCAAACCATGATCAAAACAATATGTTTAGTCTTGTTTAGGCTTGCTCAAAGTTGATTAATTATTGTAAAACTGGAATCGAGTGATTGCAGATTTATTGGACTAAATTTGTAAGGCTCGATCGATCGAAAATTAGACTCGATTGATCGAACCACGTACAGATTTATTTTTCTGCAGAGTTCCAGTTTAGCCCAAACTCTATTTAAACGTCTTGGGGTTCAAGTAAAACACTCCTATATATAAGGAAAACCCTAGAACGTTTTTGAGACTTTTAAGAGAGAGATTAGAGTGCCTCTTGTGCCTCCTTTTATTTTTAGGGTTTTGTACCCAAACCTCTCTAAGTCTTTGTTGCTCATATTTGCGGTTTGTGTGAATCTCTTGTGAGATCTAGAGGTGTTTGCCCTCACATATACTTAGGGTTTCCAAGATTCAAGATTATGTCAAGAACTTGGTGATCATTCAGTTGCAAATTCAAGAACTTAAAGAATAACAAGCGTGGGTGCTTGTACTTGATTGAAGAATTCAAGAAAGAAGGAGTCCGTGGATTCGGAGCTTGCACGTGGTCATGTCAGTAAGTTCTACTGGTGGGTAGCATTAAGAAGTCGAGCGGGGAGCTTGTAGTCCTTTTGTATGAACTTCGATTCTTTCATAGTGGATTCAGGTTTGCCTTGAGGATCGGTGGGTCAAATCCTCCCCAGGTTTTTACCGTGTGGTTTCCTGGGTGATCATATCATTGTGTTTTTTATTATTCCGCTGCTTTATTCTTTTGATATGATTATTTGATTGCTTTAACCTAGAATTGCATAATTTGACTAAGTAACAACTTGGCTAATTAATCTAGGCTAACCAATCTGGTTGTTTTTAAGGGGTCTAAATTTACAACATTTTGTCTTTTCCCTACTTTTTTATTCATGTGATTCTTCCGTTGTTTTTGTGCAAGTTGCTCAATAAGTTTTTATGGCCGAGGAGTGGGTCTGCGATGCCTGTAATGAGGCCATTGTTGAGGCCTTCTCCTATGCAGATGTTGAGAAGTCCATAGGGGCCCTCAAACAAGAACATGCGGAGCTGTCCGAGAAGCTAAAAGAAGTGGACAAGGCTCGCTTGAGTGCCTTGGCGGGTTTAAAGACCGCAGAGAGGCAGGCCGAGGATCAGCGCCAAAAATTGCACCTGACTAAGATAGACTGGCCACCGAAAGGCAGCTGGTTAAAGATCTCAAGGCTGAGTTACAAAAGGCAAAGGAGGCGGCTCAACTGGTCAAGGAGGCAGCTGAGGTTGAGAAGCAAGCGTCTTATCTGCTCGGCGTGGAAGAAACGCAAGTTAGGCTTGCTGAGGAGCTTTCAGAGGTATGTAGGGATTACTACAACGTAACATGGGATAGAGCCCTTAGTGTTGCAGGAGTCCCTGCAGACTCTATTTGGAGGCAGCCTGGGAGCATATATTACCACCCAGATATCCGCGAAGTCCCAAATGCTGTCTCCCCTCCCCCTGCCCATGCTCTAGAGACATCCGAGCAGCCCTTGACTAACCAAGTTGCTCTCCCTCTCCCTGAGGTTTCGAAAGGATCCAGCCAAGTTGGTGATCAAGGCCAGAGGGCTAAAGAGGCCTAAGACAAGGGTAAGGGCAAGGAGAATAAGCCCTCAGCAGGAGCCAAAGACGCTGCCAAGGCCAAGGAAGCTGAAGCCAAGGCAAAGGAAGCAGAGGCCAAGACTAGAGAAGCTGATCTTAAGGCCAAGGACGCTGACACCTCCCAGCCGAGCCAGAAAGAGCAATTCACAGTACCTCATATTTGTACTGTGAATTGCTCTTTCTACAATGAAGGCTGAATCTAATAAAGATAAGTAATAAACTTTGTAAAGAATAAAAAGGGGAGATATTCTTCACTCTGCTCAACACTTGGATAAATAATTAAGGACTTCTGTTCTGACACTTAGTGAAAAACAAATAAATATCACAGAATGTTAATTTTCCCAAAGTATGTCGTTCGAGGAGCCATGCATAACTAGGGCTCTGTTTAACACCTAGAAAAAATGTCATAGTGTTAATTTCCCCAAAGCATCTGGTCCGAGGACCCAGGCATGACTAAGGTTCTGTTTAATCACTTATAAAGATGTCATAGAGTGTTAATTTCCCCAAAGTATCTAGTCCGAGGACCCAAACATGACTAAGGTTCTGTTTAATTACTTATAAAGATGTTATAGAGTGTTAATTTCTTCAAAGCATCTGGTCTGAGGACCCAGACATGACTAAGGTTCTATTTAATCACTTATAAAGATGTCATAAAGTGTTAATTTCCCTAAATCATTTGGTTCGAGGACCCAGGCATGACTAAGGTTCTGTTTAATCACTTATAAAGATGTCATAGAGTGTTAATTTTCCCAAAGCATTTGGTTCGAGGACTTAGGCATGACTAAGGTTTTGTTTAATTACTTATAAAGATGTCATAGAGTGTCAATTTCCCCAAAGCATCTGGTCCGAGGACCCAGGCATGACTAAAGTTCTGTTTAATCACTTATAAATATGTCATAGAGTATTAATTTCCTCAAAGCATCTGGTCCGAGGACCCAGACATGACTAAGGTTCTGTTTAATCACTTATAAAGATGATAATGGGAGCACTACAAGAAAAGAGTCTACTAGCAAGGGCCATATTCCCTCGCAAAAATTCAAATATCATCGCAAAAGGTTATTAGCGAGGGCATTTAGCCCTCGAAGGCTGTCGTATTTGCACTTGTCACTAAAAGAGATTTTGCGACCATACCTTCGCAAATAAATAATTTACGAGGGAAATTTACCATCGCTACTGAACAAATTCACCCTCACAAATATATTACCAAACGACGAGAAAAGTCGACGATTTATTTTTAGCGAGGGGAAACAGTAGTCGTTAACAACTATTTGTGAGGACCTTTATATACTCGCAATTAGTTATTTGCGAATTCCAAATTGACGACATACTTTTTAGCAACAAATAATGGCATCGCTAAAATTTATTTGTGATGGCTTTTAATCCCTCGCAACTTATTTTTAACGAGGGGAAGCAGCCGTCGTTAATAACTATTTGTGAGGACATTTATACCCTCGCAATAATGGCATCGCTGAAATTTATTTGTGAGAGCTTTTAACCCCTCACAACTTATTTTTAGCGAGGGGAAGCAATCGTCGTTAATAACTATTTGTGAGGACATTTATACCCTCGCAATAATGGCATCGCTAAAATTTATTTGTGAGGGCCTTTAACCCCTCGCAACTTATTTTTAGCAAGGGGAAGCAGTCGTCGTTAATAAATATTTGCAAGGACATTTATACCCTCGCAATAATGGCATCGCTCAAATTTATTTGTGAGGGCTTTTAACCCCTCGCAACTTATTTACCCTCGCAATAATGGCATCACTCAAATTTATTTGTAAGGGCTTTTAACCCCTCGCAACTTATTTTTAGCGAGGAGAAGCCGTCGTCGTTAATAACTATTTGTGAGGACATTTATACCCTCGCAATAATAACATCACTAAAATTTATTTGTGAGGGCTTTTTAACCCCTCGCAACTTATTTTTAGCGAGAGGTTAGGGGTGTCACTATTCTATTAATTGCGAGGGACATTGTCATCACTATAAAGTTATTTATGACCAAATTTTTATGTCATCGGTGGTAATATTTTATATAATTTTTGAAATATTTTATTGTAGGGACCGGTTTCGAGCACTCCTACGTGTAGAGAGTGGACCCAAGCCCAGCTAACCCTGCAATGAATTTATAGAGTATGGGTTCAAGAGCTAGGCCCTAGTGAGGAATGCAACGGTCATGCATGGTGGTACGTGGGTGCTGATACCTTAAACGTGGGTTGGGATACACAATAATGCTCCTCGGACGTGCCTTACAGAGCTCGAAGTTCTTATTATTTCTTTGAAGAAAGGTTACAGGGTTTCAGAGAATACAAGCTGCTACAGTATTTCTTTACTCTGGTTTTCCGTCCGTCCCTCTTCAAGAGGGACTTCTTACATTATATACCTCTCCCTCAGTTGATCATAGCCCTACATTTGTTGATCAGCCAGGCCACCACTCGAGAGCCTGTCCCATCAGCCGCATTCCCATCCCTCATGTGGGTTGCAGCGCCCAAGACGGCACTGTTCAGGGGTCCTATCCTCATTAATGCGGCCAGGGCATTAGTTGAGGGCATTTAATGTGGAGGTGACAGTTCATCTGGGACTTGCTCCTCCACCATGCTTCCATGTCCGGTGCTTGGTACTTGCTATTTGCTCCTTGGATGCTCAGGGAGATTCCCCTTGAGGGTGTGCTGCTTGCTCACTTTCTAATCTCGGGCGTTCGAGGATGTAATCATCCTCGGCAATGCTTTTTGGGCAACTGGGCTCTACACTTTCATCCTCGGACCTTGGGCGCGTCCTCGGCGTGGGCCTTTGGGCCTGGTTTGAAGTGGGCCGGGGTTGCCTGACTCTTTCTGGCCCCACAATAGCCCCTCAAAATCTTGTTGTTCGCATCCTCGGGCGGAAAGGAGGATTTTGACATCCTCGGACCTGCTCCGTGTCCAATCGAGTCTTGTCCCTCGTCAGCGTTGGAGCCTTTTCATCTGCCCAAGGTGCGTTACTAGCGCTTCGGTGCGCGTAACATGTCCTGCATTAAATTCGGGCGGCTTTGTGCTCCTCACGTTCAACGGGCAGATGACAATCTAACGGTGGGGATGCGCCTAGCATTTATGGGCGGGAAAACTCGCGCGGCTCTTCCATCTAGGGTATAAGTACCCATTCGAACCGCTTTCTCCTTTTTTCATTCACAATCAAGAGCTCCTCCTCATTTCTGTAAGTCGCTCTATCCCTTTCTGAGCTTTCTTCCTCTCTACTCCCCCTTCTCTTTTATTTGCTCTTTCTTTAGCTCTCTTAGGCGTCATTTGGGATGGGTAGGCTTAAGAAGTACGTCTACACTGAGGAGGCGATGGAGAAATTCATCGCCGATTATAAGATACCGGCCAACGTGGGCTTGAGGTATTGTGAGGAGGGGGAGTGGCACCTCCGGAGGCAGGAGGGCGAGGTGGTGATTCCCATCATCGCCTTCCTTGAAGGGGGGATGAGGATCCCCATGGGGCCGGTGACGAGGGGTTACCTTACATACTTCCGGTTAACCCCCACCCAGTGCGCCTCCAACATCTTTAGAATTCTGGGCAATGTGGATGCTCTGAACGAGAAGATGGGGCTAAGGTTGACCTATCATGACGTGAACTACTGCTACAATCTTCAACACCTGAAGAACAAGTCGTACTACATGAGGACGAGGGACGACAGGGTCCGGCTTATCCAGTGCCTCCCTGAGTCCAACAAGGGGATGAACGAGGATTTTCTCATCGTGTCCGGAGCGTGGCATGATGGCCTTCATTGCCCGACGACAGAGGGGACACCAGGTGGGGTAGTGGGAGTAGGAGAGGGTTCAAAGATTCTAACTTGTTTTATGCGTCATTTCTTTTTGCACTGTTTGGTTACTAACGTGAATGTGCTTTCTTTTTGCAAATCTGCACTCCTTCACGCGCCACTTCAACTTGATTAACAGGGAGGATTTACAGAAGGTGCTCAGGTCGGCGGCTTTTGAAAATGAAGCAGACCACCAAGTTAGAGCCGCTCACAAAATCTTGGGGTACACTCCGCTCCAAAAATCGTTTGCGGCCCCAAAGCACGTGATCAGAGCAAAGGATCCCCGGCTGCAGAAGATAACTGTGACCGAGGACGGGTTCGAGTTTCCCGAGGATCCCTCCGCTTCAGAAGGCGTCACGTTAGCAGTCCCCTCTTCCTCCCACACATTCCCAGAGGCCGCGGAAGAGAACTTAGAGAGGGAAGGGGAAGCTGTAGATTTTGGTCCTGCCGAGGACGATTTTGACGTTTATGAGCAAGTCCATCAGTCCGAGGACCCTTCTGGAGACTTGGGTGATCCTCGTCTAACTGAAGCAGATCTCTTAGCGTCAGAGACATCTTCTCGGCTTGAGATAGGCTACAAGAAGAAGGCCCAAGCCAGTCTACTCGACCTAATCGAAGGGCAACCGGGGAAGTCCAAGCCGAAGCTTCCTCCCCCTTCTCCAAAGACTCGTCCTGCTCAGACCAGGTCGGCCTCAACTCAATCTAGGCATCCTCCTCCTCCGCCTCAGATGAACCTACCGTCCAGGCACGAGCCTGCTGATCCTAAGCAGAAGAAGGATAAGGGCAAAAGGCCCATCGAGGACGAATCCGGGCCCGCGTGGGAGGGGGATGACACTCGGCAGCCCTCGAAGCAGCTGAGGATAAGCTCCACAGTCCAGGACAAACAGGTCGCTACCCCGCCCGAGGTTCAGGCCTGGCTCCCCGCACCAATGCTCCGTGGGGCACCTTTGAGGGATGACTCCTCCCTCAGGGACTTTAAGGATGGCGAAGGCGCGTACGTGGCCGACGTGGTGGAGAAATGCCTGCTCCTTCCTGCGGACATGGAGTAGCTGGGGACCATGAGGAGTAGAGAGGTCTTCCCTTGCCTCAAGCGATATTTAGGGATGGTAAGACCCTTAACACTTGTGTTTTTTTTTCTCGCTTCAGTTTTTTCTGCCTTCCTTTCTTTTTTGAGCTCAGCTAATTATCATGTATCTGTTTTGTTTGGCAGGCTGTCCAGGCCACTTTCAGGTTGGAGGAGGCGGCCAATGACCATGGAAAGACCATGGATGCAGAGCGCGAGAGGCGCTTGGAGGCCACTCGGACCCTCAAAACCTCCGAGGAGGACCTTGCCAAGGCCAGGGAGGAGCTGAAGGCAATGACCCAGGCTCGGAACAGCGCATTGTCGGGCCTTGAGGGTGCCCAGAGGCAGGCCGAAACTCAGACGAAGCGTCTGGGTGAGGTAGAGGGGCAGCTGAAGCTCGTCGAAGAGCTAATAGCTGGCCTCACGAAGAAGATGGCTGATGCTGAGGAGGCCAAGAGGGTGGCTGAATGGGCCAAAGAGGAAGCTGTGAGGGCCAAGTTTGAGGTAGAGCAAGGTAAGGAGGAGGCCTGGGCCACCAAGGAGGAAGCTGAGGAGGCTGCTTATGCTGCCGGGGTAACTGAGACAGCAGCTGCCTACAAATCCCAAGTCCCTGAGGTATGTAGGCGCTACTGCTCCGAAACTTGGGGTGAAGCCCTCAGACTAGCTGGTGTGGAGGCCTCTTCTGTCCTGTGGAAGGAGGAGAGCGTGTACTACCCCCTGCCATCCGCGAGGCTGCCTCAGATGGCTCTGGGGCCGACGAGGCTGCTGTGGAAACTGCTGCTACTCCAGGTGAGGGGGCCTCGGACGCTGGAGCCACGGGTGAGCCAGTCCAAGGGAGTAATCCTCTCGTGGTGGTTGAATTGAGTGACGGATCTAACGAGGACGCGTCTCAGCAGGTTGCAAAGCCCTCCCCCGATGCCCAGGTTTCTTCTGCTGAGGGAGCAGCTATTCCTGCCGTGCCTCTGCAGGCCATCCCACTCAGTCAGGGCTCAGAGGACCCTGAGGCAGCTATGGGCCAGCCACCCACCGGAGCGGGCAACTAAATAGAAGGACTAGGCTCCTTGGCGCCTCTGCCTGCCTCACTTTATCTTTTGCATCTTTTTCTTCCCTTTTTCTTTTTGTAACGTGACCCCTATGATGTAATTTTTACAGACTTAATGCAATGTGATTCTCATTTCTTTTTCTGTTTGTTGCGGTTGTTTGCTTACTTGCACGCTATCCGCTTTTTCTTTACTTGTATGATTTTAACTTTAATTGTATCTCGGCCAATCGCGGCATCAACTATTATAACGAGGGCATGTAGGCTCGGGCGGACCTTTTGCGTCCTAAGGACCAGGTAGAATTTCTTCGAGTAGACACTTAGGATCCCTTTGAAGTAGTTAGTTTTCCCATAGGCCTGAGTCCGAGGACCATGCAGAACCTTGGTTTCGTCTAACGCTTCAGTTTGGTTGTAAGTAACTAGTTTCCCCATAGGTTTGAGTCCTTGGACCATGCAAGACCTAGGTTCTGTCAAGTACCCAGATATATGAGTGGTTAGTTTCCCCATAGGTTTGAGTCCTTGGACCATGCAAGACCTTGGTTCTGTCTAACGCTTCAGTTTGGCTGTAAGTAACTAGTTTCCCCATAGGTTTGAGTCCTTGGACCATGCAAGACCTAGGTTCTGTCTAGTACCCAGATATATGAGTGGTTAGTTTCCCCATAGGTTTGAGTCCTTGGACCATGCAAGACCTAGGTTCTGTCTAACGCTTCAGTTTGGCTGTAAGTAACTAGTTTCCCCATAGGTTTGAGTCCTTGGACCATGCAAGACCTAGGTTCTGTCTAGTACCCAGATATATGAGTGGTTAGTTTCCCCATAGGTTTGGGTCCGAGGACCATGCAAGACCTTGGTTCTGTCTAACGCTTCAGTTTGGCTGTAAGTAACTAGTTTCCCCATAGGTTTGAGTCCTTGGACCATGCAAGACCTAGGTTCTGTCTAGTACCCAGATATATGAGTGGTTAGTTTCCCCATAGGTTTAGGTCCGAGGACCATGCAAGACCTAGGTTCTGTCTAACGCTTCAGTTTGGCTGTAAGTAACTAGTTTCCCCATAGGTTTGAGTCCTTGGACCATGCAAGACCTAGGTTCTGTCTAACGCTTCAGTTTGGCTGTAAGTAACTAGTTTCCCCATAGGTTTGAGTCCTTGGACCATGCAAGACCTAGGTTCAGTCTAGTACCTAGATATATTTGCCGTTGGGACGCGAGACGTGTGATCATGATAGGCAGAACATCTGAATCAAAAGAGACTTCTTCATTAATAGTAATACCTTTTCAGGTTATTTACATTCCATGGACGAGGTACAGGTTTGTCATCTAAATCTTCTAAATAGTATGCTCATATCCCTACCACTGAGGTAATTCGGTAGGGCCCCTCCCAGTTGGGTCCCAGCTTTCCCCAGGAAGGGTTCTTGGCAGCTCCTATGACCTTTCTCAGCACCAGGTCCCCCGGTGCTAGTGTTCTGAACTTTACATTGGCGTCATACCCTTGCTTGAGCTTTTGCTGGTAATAGGCCAGCTGGATCATTGCTCGCTCTCTTCGCTCATCTACCAAGTCCAGGCTCCGCCCCAGCAGTTCATCATCACTGCCTCCGCACCATAAGTCATGGCAAAAGGTGTTTCCCCTGTTGAGCGCCGGGGCGTGGTCCGGTACGTCCAGAGGACTTGGGGCAGCTCTTTTACCCATCTCCCCTTGGCATCATCCAGTCTCTTCTTAAGCCCGTTGACGATGACCTTGTTGACAGCCTCGGCCTGTCCGTTTCCCTGAGGGTAGGCTGGTGTTGAGTACCTGTTTGTGATCCCAAGTTCACAACAGTACCTCCTGAAGGCCTTGCTATCGAATTGGAGCCCATTGTCCGAGATGAGGGTATAAGGGACCCTAAATCGTGTAACTATGTTCCTTCAAAGGAATTTCTTCACGTCTACGTCCCTGATGTTGGCTAGCGGCTCGGCCTCGACCCACTTGGTGAAGTAGTCCGTGGCCACCAACAGATACCTCTTATTCCCTGGTGCTCTGGGGAAAGGTCCCACAATGTCTAAGCCCCACTGGGCGAACGGCCATGGACTGGACAAAGGATTGAGGGCCCCTCCTGGCTGATGGATGTTTGGGGCGAACCTTTGGCACTGGTCACACTTCTTGACATACTCCTGGGCCTCTTGCTGCATTCCCGGCCACCAGTATCCTTGTGTGACGGCTCGGTGAGCCAGGGATCTGCCCCCTGTGTGGCTCCCACAGATTCCTTCGTGCAGCTCCTCGAGCAAGAACTCTGCCGCTTCGGGGTGGACGCACAGCAGATATGGCCCAGAGTAGGAGCGCCTGTATAGTTTGTGATCCTCGGACAACCAGAACCGAGGAGCTTTCCTTCGTATCTTTTCTGCCTCCGACCTCTCCTCAGGCAGGACATCATCTTTGAGGAATCTCACTATGGGGTCCATCTAGCTGGGACCCATCTCAACTTGATGGACGGGGATCACTCCCTTTGGCACTTCACTTGCCCTCTCCAGGTGCTCCACAAGTATGATCCGAGGCAGAGCCTCTGCCGAGGAGGTTGCGAGTGTGGCAAGTGAATCGGCATGACTGTTCCCACTCCTAGGAATATGGGACAAGCTGAAGGGGCCAAACTCCAACTGCAAGCGCTTGACTTGGCTCAGGTATTCTTGCATTCTCGAATCTCTGGCCTCCATCTCCCCCTTTACCTGTCCTACCACCAATCTTGAGTCTGAGAACATCTCTATCGACTTTCCTCCCATCTTTTGCACCATGATCATCCCTTGCAGTAATGCCTCATATTCGGCCTCGTTGTTTGTGGCCGTGAATCTGAGCCTCAGGGACTTCTCAATGACATGATCTTCAGGGGATACTAGGACCAGCCCCACTCCGGACCCCCTTTAGTTTGCCGCGCCATCAACATATACTTTCCAACATGGTGACTCCGAGATGGAGATTGCCCCAACTGATTTCTCATCACAGCTCTTCTCCTCGGCTGTCACTTCTACGACTGGTTCAGCGAACTCGGCCGTCAAATCTGCCAGAACCTGGCCTTTTATGGAAGTCCGAGGCATGTACTTGACGTCGAAAGCCCCCAGAATTGTGTTCCATCGCGATTCTTCCCGTGTAGTCAGCGGTCCGGAGTACAGACTTCAAGGGCAATTGGGTTAGGACAACCACCGTGTGAGCTTGGAAGTAATGGGGGAGCTTTCTCGTGGCGTGGACCACCGCCAGTATGGCCTTCTCTAGGGGTAGGTATTTGACCTCCGCTTCGTGCAGCGACTTGCTGACGTAGTAAACTGGCTTTTGAATGCCATTGTCTTCTCGTACCAGTACTAGGCTCACTGCGTGGGGCGCCACCGCAAGGTATGCGTATAGGACCTCGTCGGCCTCAGGATTGGACATGATAGGCGGTCGGGATAGATACTCCTTGAGTTGCTGGAAAGCTACGGCACAATCCTCGGACCACTCAAATCCTTTCCATTTGTTGATCTGGAGGTAGAAAGGCCTGCACCTGTCAGCCGACCTGGAAATGAATCGGTTCAGCGCCGCGATCATCCCAGTGAGCTTTTGGATCTCCTTGGGGTTCTGCGGAGGCTTCAATTTGTGAATGGCCTTGATTTGGTCAGGGTCGACTTCGATCCCACGATGGGTGATCATGTATCCCAAAAACTTGCCAGAGCCTACGCCAAACGAGCATTTTGAGGCATTAAGGCGGAGCTTGTGCTCTCTCAGGACGTCAAATGTGCGGCCGAGGTCCTCCAAGTGCCCGGACACTAGCTTGCTCTTCACCACCATATCGTCAACATAGACCTCGATGCTCTTGCCCAACATCGGCTCAAACATTCTCGTCATCATCCTCTGGTAGGTGGATCCGGCGTTTTTCAGGCCAAATGGCATAACCTTGTAGTGGTAGTTCCCAATGGGCGTCACAAAGGCTGTCTTCTCTTGGTCCTCCAAGGCTAGTGGGATTTGATGATAGCCCTGAAAGGCATCTAGGAAGCTCATCCGAGGATGGCCTGCTGTCGCATCTACTAGCTGGTCTATTCGTGGCATTGGGAAGGGGTCCTTTGGGCATGCTTTGTTCAGGTCTGTGAAGTCTACACAAACCCTCCACTTCCCACTTTTCTTCTTGACCACCACAGTGTTGGCCAACCATTCGGGGTAAAAGACTTCTTTGATAGCCCCCGCGCGTTTAAGCTTATTGACCTCTTCCCTGATTGCATCAGCGTGCTCCTTCGACGGGCGCCGGGGTGGCTGCTTCTTGGGGATCACAAATGGGTTGACGTTAAGGTGGTGATAGATGAAGGATGGATCAATCCCGGGGGCATTGCAGGGGTCCCATGCGAACACGTCAAGGTTCCTTTTGAGGAACTCAAGTAACTCCTCCTTTTCCTGGGGAGGTAGCTGGGTCCCGACCTGGAAGAACTTCTCCGGATCATCGTCAATTACCACCTTCTCCAGGTCTTCACACTTAGCGTCCTCGGCAAGTGTATCGGGAGGCGCCACCAGGGTCTTTGACTGCTATAAATCCTCCTCGGCGGGGGCCGAGGGCTGTGCATCAAGCCGATAGGATATGGCAGCCACCATGCACTGCCTCGCCGTGGGCTGGCAACCTCGGATCTCTAGAACTTGATCCCCTGATGGGAATTTCACCTTCTGGTGCAAGGTGGAGGCTACGCCCCCCAAGGCGTGTAGCCAGGGCCTTCCTACGATGGCCGTGTAGGGGGAGTATGTGTCCACCACCACGAAGTTCACCTCTACCACCACCAGGCCTGTCTGTATGGACAGCCTGATCATGCCCTTTGGGATGACGAGCTTTCTGTCGAAGCTCATTAGGGGGGAGCTATAAGGTGTGAGGTCCTTCGGTTTTAGCCCCAGCCCCTTGTAGAGGTCTGGACACATGACCTCGGCTGCGCTGCCACCATCCACCATCACCCTTTTCACGTCGTAGCCCCCGATTCTGAGGGTGACGATTAGAGCGTCATCGTGGGGTTGGGTGGTCCCAATCTTGTCCTCCTCCGAGAAACTCAAGGCTGGGGGGAAACTCCTCCTGGCCCTCTTCGGTCCTGTCCGGGGGTCCTCGGCAGGCAGTTGGGCTACAGACAACACTCGCAAAGGGCGTGTGCCTATTCTTCCTGGCGCCGCCAAGATTATGTTGATCGTCCCAGCGGGCTGCCCCATGGCGGCGTCCCTCCGAGGCTCTTGGTAGGTCTGGCCTTGCTGGCCGCTGGAATGGTGCAGGAGGTGCTTCAGCTTTCCCTCCCGGACTAGCTGGTCCAGGTGGTTCCAGAGGTTCCTGCAGTCCTCCGTGGCATGTCCGTGGTCCTGGTGGTATTAGCAGTAACGGTTCTGGTTGCGCTTATCAGGTTCCCCAATCATCTTAGTCGGCCACCTGAAGTATGGCTCGTTCTTTATCCTTTCCAGCACCTTGTGAACGGGTTCTCGGAATACGGCGCCGACAGTCTGGGCATTGGTCGCCCCGGATTGCCCACCGAAATCCTTCCTCGGGCGGGCGTTGCTATACCGGTCCGACCTGAAATCCCTCCTCTCCTGAGGGATAACCTTCTCCTTGCCTTTGCCCTGCAGCATATCTTCCTCCACCCGCTTGTACTTGTCGATCCGATCCATCAGTTGCCACACGCTGGTGGCGGGCTTACCGGTTAAGGACTTCCTCAGGCCGTGCCCCATTGGTAGCCCATTCTGGAATGTATTGATGGCGACGGCGTCATACTTGCCGTCCAGCTCGTTGTAAATCTCCCAGTACTTGTCCGAGTAAGCCTTGAGGGTCTCCCCGTCATGCATGGATAGGGATAGTAATGCGCTCATGGGCCGAGGAGGCCTGCTGTTCGTGACAAAGCGGGAACCAAAAGCCTGGTTCAGCTACCTGTACGAGTCTATGGAATTCGTCCTTAGACTGTTGAACCACCTCATTGCCACAGGTCCCAAGCTGGATGGGAAGACTTTGCACATCAGCGCCTCGTTCTTGGAGTGGACAGCCATCCTTTGGTTGAACTGGCTCACATGCTCCATGGGATCCGTTTTGCCGTTGTAAGCGGTGAAGGTTGGCTGCTGGAACCGCCGAGGAAGCTCTGCCTCCTCTATACGACGCGTGAAGGGCGACCTGGAGAGCTGATCCAGCGCTTTGCTCATGGCGTCACCTCCTAAGCCCCTAGGGTTGGGTTGGCACGCCTACGCCTCTGGTAGCGCTCTTCCTCGCGGGACAAAGTCTCGCTGGGGGGTGTTCTTGACCTTTGCCTGTATTCATCATCACTCTCGTCGTCAGAGGGCAGGTCAGGGCTGGGTTCGGACCATCTTCGCTGCGCACGGCGCAGCTTCCTCATCAAATCATCTATCTCGCGTTGCATGGCCACCTTATCATCCTTTCTCTGGGAAGTGTGGCTATGGGCCTCTTCCGATCGCGTGGCCTGGCCATCGTCGCGCTTCTGGGGAACGTACCCATCCCGGCGAGCTTGGCTTTCGCTCGCTGTTGAAGTATGCACGCTTCCTTCTCAAAATCGTCCGTTGTCGTTCTGACCGCCCCCGGGGTCGCCATAGTTACCCTGATGCCGTGACTTCGCCGGTTCAGGTCGATGGGGATTTCCTTGGTGAGGGCCTGATCCTACCATGCTTGACTGTTGTCCTTACTAACACACAAGTTCTTCCCACAGACGGCGCCAATTGTAGGGACCGATTTCGAGCACTCCTATGTGTAGAGAGTGGACCCAAGCCCAGCTAACCCTGCAATGAATTTATAGAGTATGGGTTCAAGAGCTAGGCCCTAATGAGGAATGCAACGGCCATGCATGGTGGTACGTGGGTGCTGATACCTTAAACGTGGGTTGGGATACACAATAATGCTCCTCGGACGTGCCTTACAGAGCTCGAAGTTCTTATTATTTCTTTGAAGAAAGGTTATAGGGTTTCAGAGAATACAAGCTGCTACAGTATTTCTTTACTCTGGTTTTCCGTTCGTCCCTCTTCAAGAGGGACTTCTTACATTATATACCTCTCCCTCAGTTGATCATAGCCCTACATTTGTTGATCAGCCAGGCCACCACTCGAGAGCCTGTCCCATCAGCCGCATTCCCATCCCTCCTGTGGGTTGCAGCGCCCAAGACGGCACTGTTCAGGGGTCCTATCCTCATTAATGCGGCCAAGGCATTAGTTGAGGGCATTTAATGTGGAGGTGACAGTTCATCTGGGACTTGCTCCTCCACCATGCTTCCATGTCCGGTGCTTGGTACTTGCTATTTGCTTCTTGGATGCTCAGGGAGATTCCCCTTGAGGGTGTGCTGCTTGCTCACTTTCTGATCTCGGGCGTCCAAGGATGTAATCATCCTCGACAATGCTTCTTGGGCAACTGGGCTCTACACTTTCGTCCTCGGACCTTGGGTGCGTCCTCGGCGTGGGCCTTTGGGCCTGGTTCGAAGTGGGCCGGGGTTGCCTGACTCTTTCTGGCCCCACATTTATTATTTATTTTTAATTTATTTTATATCATTTTTGTTTAACCATCATGTTACAATAGTACAATAATTACTAAAAATTGATACAATAGTCCAATAATTACTAAAAATTGATCCATCGAAAGATAAAAATTCATATAAGTTCAAACTTTAAAATATAAATATACAAAGAAATCCTGAAATTCAACTTTGTTTTAAACTTAAACAACTATTCTATGACAAGATCTATATTAGTCTTCCTCTTAGTCACTCTCCAAGTTGTTTTCAACCTCTATGTTATTGTCTGAGTTGTCATCTTCATCTCTGCTAATACCATCCTAAAAAATAAATAAAAAAACATTAAACATGAGTTAAAATGAAACAATTGAAGTGAATTCTAGTATCCCTAGACCACTCAAGGTAACCTTTTTTTTTTTTTTTTTAAAATTTAACAATAACAATAACTTAATTTGATTACTTAAACCACTATCAAAATTAAATATAAATTAAAATAATATAACAATTATGAAAAACGTAAACCACAAAACACATATGATATACAAAATTAAATACAAAACCTATCCACAGCTGTCAAAACTCAAAACAGTAGATAGTGTCATAATAGTCCTATTATCATTTATCAAAACTAAATATAAAATAATATAATACTATAATAGATGCAAGCAGTAAACCACAACAAACCAATAGAAAGTTGTAGAAGATCCAAGAGGCAAAAGCATAAGTTTGAGATTGTACCATGGTAGCTGGATCTATGTCAGATTGTTGTGGTATGCCCATTGACTGCAACTTTTGTGCAAACTTCTCCTCAAGCTTCTCCACAACTTTTGCAAGTTTGGAATCCATTTCCTCTCTAAGACGAGCCTCCAAATCTTCTTTTTCTTTTGTAAAATCTTCTCTGCAACATTTGCTACAACCTTTACCAGATGAAGTTAAGTCGTACACATCCTTAGCCTTAATACCTATTCCCATGCCAAGAACACGACCATGACTTGGTTCACCAACCACTTCACGAAAGATCTGATAATCATTTGTCTTAGTACCTTCAGAAACAACTTTGACCTTTATGGCATCCATTTTTTCCTACACATAAATAAAAACCACGTGGATAATCAAAACAACAAAAAAACTAAAGTTGATAACAAAATTAAAATTTTGGTATAAGTTGCATACATATAATGTCTTAGCATGATCAGCTGCCCATTCTTTGCCATCCTTCTTTGTGTGAAATTTCTTAAAGCAATCAATGGGGCTAGGCTCAGAGCCCGTCTTAAGATACTGCAATATTTAAAAGAATAAAAAAACATTGGTAAAGTTATTAAACTATGTAAATACACAATAAAATGTAAAACTATTTGATGATAGTATAATATACCATTTCATATCTGTACTTGGCCATTGGTACAAAACTTGTAGTGGAGAAAATTTTAGACTTATTTCTGTTGTCCTTATTTGTCAAACTTGTCTCCTGCATGCATAATTCATACACTAAAACGTTAGTTTCTATGAAAATATTAACAAATAATGGTTAGAGAGAGAGTGAGAAAATTTATGACATGTATTTCATTTATACTCACCCCCCAATCTCCCTTCATCCATTTATCCACCATCTCTTTCCAAAAAGGTGTAGGAATGAAGGACAGACCATTCTTGTAACGATCTTCTTTCGCTTCGTACTTCTTAAAAATAGGATTTCTAATGCGAAACATCCAATCAGAATAGCAATGTTTCACTGATTCTATAAATGCCTTCTTGACTTCCTCATTAGGCTGCTTATGCTTAAAGCGTTGAGCTCTGTATCAAGCATATAAAGTCTCTAGCTCAGAATTTGGGTATTCTGTAAAAGTTGTCCAAGCTCCATTAAGTTTTTGGTGAAAAAGAATGGTAATCTCTCGAGTGGCTTTTGGTGTAATAATTCTGAAAATAGAAATCAAACATGTTAACAATATCATATAACTATGATACCATAATTAATTTCAATAAACCAACATAGCAATAAGTCACTCACTTGCCATCATAAATCTCAACCTCTATTTCACCATCTCTAGCATTGATGCCTTTAGCCTTTCCTCAACCCCTCTTTTTTGATCCAACATTAGTACCTATTGATAAAACAAATAATAATAAAAATTTGATAAAGATCGTGTACCTATTGACATAATTATCTAGAATTATGTCAATTGCTTAAGTAAATGCAATAAAAAAAGGTATATAATGTAATACTACCTATTAAAATGGAATTAGAGGCCTGATGTGCTCCTTCATCAGTTTGAGGCTCAGATGATGGACGTAGAGTTTGTGAGAGCTCCTGCTAAGAAACTTCATTATGATCAAAGGAAGGCCTAGTTGATTGAGTTTCTTGTAGTTGAGAGTCTTGAGACTCACTAATGCCTTTACCTTTCCTCTTACCTTTCCTTGCCATGCCTACCTACTATTAGAAAAACTAACATTTGTAAACAACACAATGAAAGTAGAATATAAATATGTTAATGCGGTCACAAAAAATAAAGAACACTAGCAGTTATGAATATTAATGTGAAATTACACATGAAACACAGCTCTACCTAACTCACAAAGCTTTTACTTCAATGACATTACTGTGAAAAAAAAATATAACTAACAATTTTTTCAGAACTAAATACATGCTTATCATCCTATCACATTGATAAATTGAAACAAAAAGAAATTCATTATATTACAATACAAAAAGATATCACAGAATTCAAAAAATTATATACCTATAAAATAAACCAAACGTTAGTCATCCTTAAGATATCACAGAATTCTAGCACATCAATTCTTAAGATTGATTATGTAAAGCTAGTCATCCTTGTAACATTAGTTTATTCAAAGTTAAAGTAGGTCTTATTTATATAGATAGTAAAATATTATTTTAGATGTGTACCTTTGACTAATGGATCACCAAAAGCTATAAAAGATTGGGCAAATCTGCTAATAGAAAACAAAAATATGAAATTAGGAAGAGAGAGAGAGAGAGAGAGAGAGGTAAATTAGAGGCGCAAAGAATAAAACTTGAGGGGATAAATCAGTACCTGGCACCCTTGTCTTTGGTTTCGTTCTCTAGCCTCTCTGTGATGAACTAGAGGCATAGAAAAAACAAGAAATATATAGCAGGATTTGTGCGGGAAATTTTAGCAGAAAGAAGCGACAAAGAGTGAAAAAATTATGTGAAGTAGCGGCAAAGAGAAAAATAAAAATCAAAGTAGGAAATATTTTAGGAAACATCTGAAAGCTTATTCAAATATCCTATAACCATATAGAAAACCCATTAAAAATAAAATATAAACCATAAATTAGATATTGAAAAAAAAAATACTCCAGTACAAACAATTAAGTACAAAGTCATTTTTGGGAGAGCAAACCCAAAAAATCAGCTCCTTTCCTATTTCTTCACTCTTTCCCTTCTCAACCGAGCTCATTTCTCTCTCTCAAGTGTAATGGTAACACAATCTAAAATTAAAAAAATAATAATAATAATTAGAACAACAAATCTAAAATCCGAACAACAAGAACAATAGATCAAGAACATGGAAAAAGACAAATTTAATTAGAACAACAAATCTAAAACCGATCTAAGTTGGCTAATCTTCAAGAGGCAGCAGAAAAGAGGCGGTAGTGATCGAGCGGCAGTGAAGAGGTGGCAGTGGACGGACTATTTCTCTTCTCTCCTCCGTGTCTGACTATAATGAAACCAAGAAGGAAGGGGTTAGGGTTTCATATTATAAATCTTTGTGTTTACTTGATTTTAACTTTGGATTTCCATAACAAATGAAAGTATGAAACCAACAACACTAACAAAAAAGTAAGATTAGAGAAACAGAGTAGTACTGACACCGGCAGTAGGTACGGAGAGAGGAGTGGACAGCGGCGGCGGCGGCTAGGCATTGAAGGCGGAGAGGGGAGTGGGCTATGGCATTAGAGGTGGCTAGGGTTTGGATTTGGAGAATCGGTTTGAGGATTGAGACTGTGAGAGATTGAGAGAGGCAAGTAGAGAACTGAGATTGAGTCCCATGACCACGGACAGGAGCATTCAATTTGAAGTCTGATACTGAGTCCGAAGTGAAAAGTGAAGAGAGTCAAGAGAGTGAGGAGAGCCATTAGAGATATGGAGAGATATTCTGATACGTAGAGTGTAATTGTCACCGTTAGATTGGGTTTGATATTTTTGAATTATAAGTTTATAACTGTTGATTCAATTTTGTGTTATTGTATTTGTGCCACACGTGACATGGCCCACACTGCCACTGAAATCAGTCTTCAGTGTTCAGTCATATCACTGAGTGGAGTGCTCAGTTTTTTTTGTTTGGTAAACGAGTGCTCAGTTTTTACTCTCATATAAACCGTTGATTTGAATATTAAGTTAAGTTAACGGTTGATATGGGTATTGGGAATTTGTGTGAGAAAAAGTTAGCTGTTGTTTTGGTTTATGCGTGGGTTGGCTGGCACTGCTGGGCTACTCCTGCTACTGCTGGCATGTCAATCACTGTACATGACAGATTTGTATCCCAGAGCAGACATGTAACAAGCAAGTACAAGCACGATAAGCTCAAACCAATCAGTTATGCCATTCTAAATAATTACAGATATTTTAATCTTTTCTTTATAATATTCTTGTTGTTGATGTCACTCACTCACTCACGGTTGTTTCTTTTCTTATATTAATATTAATATTAAAAAGTGGAATTGAAATTAGTAAATACCAACCGTGATGATGTGTTAAAACAAATTCGTCCATTAAAGCCAATTATATTTGGGAAAGGCCAGAAAAAGCAATTTCTAGAAGGGCATGGGCAGTTTCATAATTGGAAGAGGTATAGCATTTTTTTTGAATTGCCATATTGGAGAACACTTTTGTTACGTCACAATTTGGATGTGATGCATGTCGAAAAAAAAATATTTGACAGTGTGATTGGGACAATTATGAATATTAAAGATAAAACAAAGGATTCTTTAAGCACTCGTCTTGATCTAAAAGAAATAGGCATACGACATACGCTCCACCCCATAGAGGTTAATGGGAAGATAGAGCTACCCCCAGCTTGCTATACATTGTCAAATGATGAGAAAGGGCCATATGCTGATGGCTAAAAAATCTTAAATTTCCGGATGGCTACTCTACAAATTTATCTCGATGTGTGAATATTGAGGAGAGAAAAATTTCTGGTATGAAGGCTCATGATTGTCATGTTTTCCTAGAAAGATTACTCCCACTTGTAGTGCGTGACTTTTTACCTAAAAAAGTATCTAATGCTTTGACTGAGTTAAGTAACTTTTTCAAAGAATTGTGTTCTAAAGTGTTACGAGTGGATGATTTGGATTGTCTTGAAACCTAAATTGCAATAACCCTTTGTAAATTAGAACAAATTTTTCCACCTTCTTTCTTTGATGTAATGGTTCACTTGGCCATTCACCTATCTTGGGAAGCTAAAGTTGCAGGTCTAGTGCAATACAGATGGATGTATCTAGTTGAGAGGTAAAGTTTACAAAATTTCATTATAATCTAAATTACAATTGCACACTAGTATTTTATTTTTGATAAAATTTCATATTATGCCTTCAAATATAGGTATTTGCGCAAGCTTAAGAATTATGTCTGTAATAAGGCACACGCAGAAGGGTCTATTGTAGAAAAATATTTAGCAGATGAATGTCTAACATTTTGTTCTCGCTATTTACATGGAATAGAAACCAAATTTAATCGGGTAGAGCGAAATTATGATGGAGGTACTTCCGCATGTGCAAATACCTCTTAGTTGTCCATATTCTCAACACTTGGACGACATTTAGGGAAAGCAATAAGGTGTGAGTTGAATGATGATCTTCACAATGCAGTAACATTTTATGTCCTTCAAAATTGTGTCGACGCTGATCGATTTGTTGAGTAAGATGATCTTCACAAAATTACTTCTTTGATATTCTCATGATATGATATTAAAATTGATTAGGATATTTAACCTATGTGCAGAGAACATAAGAACATCCTTACAAATGTAGGTGTTCTCGACATTGACAGGGTGCATAGACAAGAATTTATTGCGTGGTTTGAAAAAAGAGTAAGATAGTAATTTATTTTGAAAATGTATGTTTGTTTATATTTTAACTACTACAACTTGAGTTTAACCTTATTTAGGTTTATTGTAGATCACCAACTTATATAATACAAGGCAAGTTGATGGGCATATGCTTTCATTAGCTCGGGGCCCTGAGAAAAGGGCTATTTTTTATCATGGTTACAATGTTAATGGGTTCAGATTTCATACAAATCAATGTGATGAAAGTAAAAGAACACAAAATAATGGAGTTATGGTGAGAGGGGAGGATCAAAGTTGCAATGTTCCGTATCATGGACAACTAACAGACATTGTTGAACTTCAATATACTGAAGGGAACAAAGTTGTGTTGTTTAAATGTGATTGGTATGATGTATCTCGTGAAGGAATTGGTTATAAGAGAGATCGGCATGGAACCACTATTGTTAATACATCACGAAAGTTGAAAACCGTAGAGCCATTTGTATTAGCATGTCAAGCAACTCAAGTTTACTACATTAATGGAATAAAAGATCCCACATGGAATGTTGTGATTGAAACCAAACCACGAAACCTTTATGAAATGCCATCAGATGAAGAAGAGCCATACCAAGAAGAAGAAAATTTACACTGTAATGCAAATGTGCTGTAAGAAGAAAATGAGGATGATGATATAGATTGGAGAAGGAGTGGTGTTGAGAATATGATAATCGAGTGACTTCAAAGGCTTACAACCTCCACTCCATCACTGTATTTGGCTTCATCTAGATTAGTTATCCGTGTGCATAATACTAAGGATGCTTATTGAAATAGAAATTTAGTTACAGACAAGGTACAGGCAGTTATCTCTCTTGCTCTCTTTCTTAATTCTCTAAGGTTATTACCCTAGTATAGAATGCTCTCATTGACCCCATTGAGTTTAATATGTGATTATACTATCTATTTTGACTCTGTCTGAGCTTGAAGTTGCTTTTTTTCTTTTCTTTTTTTCTTTTTCTTTTCTTTTTTTTGAAGGAGATGCTATTGCTGGCTTTATGAATGTGTCCCTTTCATGCTTATATATCTATTTTGTTTCAGACATGCACTTTAGACTAGGGAGGCAGGGACAATGGAGTCATGGACACAATTTAAACCGCATATTTGAGCTTGATCAAAATTCTTGGATACATGGAGGTTATTAGCGAGGGCATTGAGCTTTAATATATCAACTGCAATCAACTAAAAAAAGAGCATTAAAAATTTACCTACTTGCCTGATTTCTTTATCATTTGAGCCAATGTCTATTTGGAAGTAGAGTCAAATTTGTTTTGAGAATATCAAAATGTCTATAAGTTCATAATAAGAATGACTTAAAGCTTTTAGTGGCAAAACAATGATTGAATTTTAGTTTATTTTGCTAGACTCTCATATGATCTTGTTACTTACATGTAACACAATGGTGGATTTAATGGTTTAGAAACATTTCTGCAATAAGTGTGAGTTTTCATAAGTAAAACTTTTTATTTTTTATTTTTGGTAATTAGGGTTTTAATGTTAGTGGTGGTTGATTTTCTGAATTTTAGATTGCAGGGACAGCAAGAAAGCTGGGTATTCTGGTGGTTGCGGATGAAGTTTATCACTATCTCACTTTTGGAACTAATCCATTTGTGCCAATGGGAGTATTTGGATCAATAGTGCCTGTTCTCACACTAGGTCCATATCAAAGAGATGGCTTGTACTAGGTTGGCGACTAGGATGGCTTGTGACTAGCGATCCTAATGGCATCCTTCAAAAAACCAAGGTCATCTCCCTCTTGTGTGTGTGTGTGCGCGCATGCGCACATTCATGTGTGTATTCTGAATTAAGCTTCCACATCCGTAGACTCAATAGAATTATAACAATGGTTCTGCATTATATTACATTTTGAATGAATAATAACATGACTTGTAATAGTCTCAAATCCTTTTCCTTTCCTCTCAGGTTGTAGATTGCATTATCAGTCTTCTCAATCTGATATCTCATCCACCAACGTTCATTCAGGTTTGTAAAATAGCTTCTTCTTTTTTTTTTTTCTTTTTTTTTTTCTTTCTGTATTTGTTTTTTTTTTTCTTTAAAAAAAAAAAATCAAAGTGAAAGAATGTTATAGTTTTTCCTCTTTCAAGCAATTTCAGAAGTTAATGTGTATTTTTATCCTGAATTCATGCTGGAGCAAATTCACCTGAAAGACAATAGAAGAGTTGCCTGATTCCTGTAATAGAAGACTAGAGAAATAACAAGAAAAGGCAACATATAAATGTCAACTGAAAAAGAGAGTGAGAGGGTATCCCAAAACCATATAAATTTCAACTAAAAACTTTATCAAGACATCCACATACCGACTGTACATAATAAACTGGAATTTTTTCTTATGAAAATTGAACGTGCTTCTGTTTTGTGTGAGCTCATGCAGTTTTTTAAGGCATTTAGTTGATTAAATATGAGTATATGACAGACAATAACTAAGATTGGACGATGACTGCATTTTGCAGTTGATGATGAATACATTATCATTGGATCTGCCAACATCAATCAGAGGTCAATGGATGGTGCCCGGGATACAAAGATTGCCATGGGAGCCTATCAACCATTCCACCTATCCACTAGGCAGCCAGCCAGGGGACAAATCCACGGCTTCCAGATGGCATTGTGGTACGAGCACTTAGGCATGCTAGATAACTCATTTCTCCATCCAGAAAGTGTGGAATATGTCCAAAGAGTGAACCAAATTGCCAGAAAGTATTGGGACCTCTACTCTAGTGAGACATTAGACCATGACTTACCAGGCCATTTGCTCAGTTATCCCATTCATATCACTAAAAAAGGAGAGGTCAAAGTGCTACCTGGGATAGAATTCTTCCCAGACACAAAGGCTAAAGTTCTTGGATCCAAGTCTAAATTACTGCCTCCAATTCTCACCACTTAATTGCCTTGCATTGATTTTAAAACTAAGCTTTTTTTTTTTTTGTTCATCTTATTTCCCAGATGTAAATAACATTTTTACTATAGTCTAGTTCATGCAACTTTCCAAAGAAGTGATCATGTAGTTCTTGTAGTGGTTAATTACACAGATAGAAAATGATGGCTAAATTAGAATTATGAAGTTCAAAGTCAAGCTAAGTTCGAAAGTTTCAAAGAATTTGAGCGCCTAATCGAAAACCAGAGATGAAAAACAAGATATTATGAATTTTAATAGGCATAATTTTGAATACAAATTTTCTATCACTTTATGTTTCACCAATCATTATATTCTTGGAATTTTAGAATAACTTTTATCTCCAAAGAAAATTAATATTTTCATGATTATTTGCGAAGGCCAATTGTGGCGCTCGTAAATAATTTAGTATTAGTGAGGGTATATTTTTAACTCACACAAAAAATAAACTTTTTACAAGGAATTTTTATTGTCCCTTGGAAATAATTTGGTGGGAACATTTCCCTCCAAAATTTTTTACATTTTAATGATTATTTGTGAAAGTCGATCCTAGCCCTCACAAATAATTTAGTATTAGTGATGGCATTTTTTTAGCTGTCACAAATAATACACTTTTTGCGAGAGATTTTTAATTGTCGCTCGCAAATAATATGGAGGGAAAATTTTCCCCCAAAATATTAGCATTTGTGACGGCTATAACACATAATTGCGACAGCTTTTTTTGTTAGTCACAAATATTTCACATTTTATCAAGTATTTGAGAGGGCTTTTTGGGTCCATCATAAATTCTTGGTCGCTAATAGGCATTTTTTTTGTAGTGGAAGTATGATATATTTACACAATAAATGAGCATATGACAAAGGGAACTTTCATTAATAATAATACATTTTCAAGTTGTTTACATTCCAAGGTCGCGGTATTACATGTTCATCTAGGTCTTCGAGGAAGTATGCTTCTATAACTGCTACTGAGGTGATGCAATATGGCCCTTCCCAGTTGGGTCTTAGCTTTCCCCATGCTGGGTTCTTTGTAGTACCTAGAACTTTCCTCAACACCAAATCTCCGGGCACTAATGGCCTCAGCTTCACATTGGCATCATAGCCTTGCTTGAGCTTGTGTTGGTAGTATGCCAGTTGAACCATCGCATTTTCCCTTCTTTCTTCAAGAAAGTCTAAGCTCCTTTCTAGCAATTCATTGTTATTGCTTGGATTAAAAGAGCTAGTCCTCAGCGTTGGGAAGCCAGTTTCTAAAGGAATCACAGCCTCGGCTCTATAAGTCATTGAAAAGGGGGTCTCCCCAGTTGATTTGCGAGGCGTGGTTCGGTATGTCCAGAGGACATGTGACAGTTCTTCCACCCATTTTCCCTTCGCGTCATCCAATCTCTTCTTAAGTCCATTCACTATGACCTTATTAACAGCCTCGCTTGTCCATTCCCTTGGGGATAAGCTGGGGTAGAATATCTATTCGCAATTCCCAAGTCACAGCAATATTTCCTGAAATATTTGCTATCAAATTGGAGTCCATTGTCCGAAATGAGAGTACGAGGGATCCCGAATCGTGTGACAATGTTTTTCTACACGAATTTCTTGGGATCCACATCCCTGATATTTGCTAAAGACTCAGCTTCTACCCACTTAGTGAAGTAGTCTGTGCCAACCAGTAAATATCTATTGTTCCTTGCTACCTTGGGGAAAGGGCCTACAATATCTAAGCCCCATTGAGCAAATGGCCAAGAGCTTGACAGGGGGTTAAGGACTCCTCTCGGTTGGTGTATGTTTGGTGCAAACCTTTGGCATTGATCACACTTCTTCACATACTCTTGTGCCTCCTTAAGCATGTTTGGCCACCAATAGCCTTGTGTGATGGCCCTGTGAGATAAGGATCTGCCTCCTGTATGGTTTCCACAGATCCCTTCATGTAATTCCTCCAGGAGTAATTCTGATACCTCAGGATGTATGCAAAGCAGATATGGTCCAGAAAAAGACCGCTTGTACAGCTTCTGGTCCTCGGATAGCCAGAATCGAGGAGCCCTTCTTCGTATCTTGTCAGCTTCTGTTTTCTCTTCTGGCAGGATATCCTCCTTCAAGAATAGTACTATGGGGTCCATCCAGCTAGGCCCCACTCTGACTTGGTAAATATGAACTACCTCTCCATTCACCTTTGTGGGCTTACATAAGTCTTCTACATGTGCGGCTAGGGAATCAGCATGTGTGTTTCCACTTCTAGGAATATGCAATAGGTTGAAAGATTCGAAGTCTGACTGCAAACGTCTAACCTAACTCAAGTACCCTCGCATTCTCTCATCTTTGGCTTCAAATTCTCCTTTCAATTGGCCAACGACCAATTTTGAGTCCGAAAACATCTCTACCGCCTTTCCACCCATTTTTTGAACCATGGCCATCCCCGTCAGCAGAGCCTCATATTTAGCTTTGTTATTTGTGGCCGAGAATCTCAATCTTAATGATTTCTCAATGGTGATCTTTTCGGGGGATACTAGAACTAGCCCCACTCTGGAACCCTTCTGATTTGCTGCAGCATCAACGTATACTTTCTAGGATAAGGGACCTTGTTGAGAGATCATGCCAACCGATTTTCCATCCATGTGTTGTGTTTCTGCCTCTTCTTCCAACGGAGATTCAGCAAACTCGGCTACCAGATCCGCTAGGACTTGACCCTTGACAGAGGTACGAGGCATGTATTTAATGTCGAAAGCCCCTAACATTGTCCTCTATTTAGCAATCCTCCCCATATAATCAGCACTTCGGAGTAGAGCTCTGAGCGGGAGCTGAATTAGGATAACTACCGTATGTGCCTGGAAGTAATGGGGGAGTTTACGTGTAGCATGTACGACTGCTAAAATGGCTTTCTCTAGTGGCAGATAACGGACCTCGGCCTCATGTAATGACTTGCTTACATAATAAACTGGCCTTTGTATGCCGCTATCAACTCGTATCAAGACCAAGCTTATGGCATGGAGAGCCACGACAATATAAGCAAAAAGGACCTCATCCGCCTCAGGACTGGACATGATAGGTGGCCGTGAGAGATAAGCCTTAAGCTGTTGGAAGGCTAACGCACACTCCTCGATCCATTCAAATCCCTTCCACTTATTCATCAACAGGAAGAAGGGTCTGCATCTATCCGTTGACTAAGAGATAAACCGATTCAAGGCAGCAGTCATTCTAGTCAGTTTCTAGACTTCCTTAGGATTCCGAGGTGGTTGTAAACTATTAATTGCTTTAATTTGGTCGGGGTTAACCTTAATTCCCCGGTGGGTTACCATGTAGCCCAGAAATTTGCCTGATCCCACACCAAAAGAGCATTTGGAAGTGTTAAGGCGTAACTTGTGTTTCCTCAGAATTTCAAAAATGTTCCCGAGATCTCCCACATGCTCAGACACTACCTTACTCTTCACCACCATGTCATCTATATAGACCTCAATACTCTTGTCCAATTGTGCTTCAAACATCCTAGTCATCATCCTTTGATAGGTAGACCCTGCATTCTTCAAACCAAAGGGCATCACTTTGTAATGGTAGTTTCCAGTGGGAGTGACAAAAGCCGCTTTTCCCTGATCATCCTGGGCTAGTGGTATCTAGTGGTACCCTTGAAAGACATCTAAGAAGCTTATCCGAAGATGGCCTACAGTTGCATCTACTAGCTGGTCTATCCTAGGCATAGGAAATGGATCTTTTGGGCAAGCCTTATTTAGATTTGTGAAGTCTACACACACTCGCCATTTCCCATTCTTCTTTTTCACCACCACAGTATTGGCCAGCTATTCAGGGTAGAACACCTCCTTGATAGCCCCCGCTTGCTTAAATTTCATCACCTCGTCTTTGACAGCATCGGAATGATTCTTGGATGAGCGCTGAAGTTGTTGCTTTTTGGGGGTGATAGAGGGATTAACGTTCAAATGATGACCGATAAAGCTCGGATCCATTCCTGGGGCCTCGTAAGCATTTCACGCGAACATATCAATATTTTTTCTAAGAAACTCTATCAGCTTTTCCTTCTCTTGAGGAGGTAGCTGAGCCCCAATCTGAAAGAACTTCTCCAAATCATCACCAACAACAACTGTTTTCAAATCCTCGCATTTTGCCTCCTAGGCTGACCTGTTGACAAGCAACACCGGAGCTCTTAATTGCTATAAGCCCCCCTCAGTAGAGGCCGAGAACTCAACTTCGGGCTGATGTAAGATGGCAGCCACCAGGCACTGCCTAGCCGTGGATTGACTTCTCAAGATCTTCTTAACTTGGAACTCTGACGAGTATTTCACCTTCTGGTGGAGAGTGGAAGAAACGGCTCCCAAGGCATGAAGCCAAGGCTTGGCTACAATGGCTGTGTAGGGTGAATAAGCATCCATGACAATAAAATCCACTTCTACTACTTCTGAGCCAGCCTGCATGGGTAGCCTAATCTGGCCTCTCGAAATGACAACCTTCCCATCAAAACTCACTAGAGGAGAATCGTAGGCTGTTAAGTCCTCGGGTCTCAGGTTCAACCCCTGGTACAAATCGGGGTACATGATCTCAGTGCCATTACCTTGATCCACCATTACCCTCTTCACGTCATACCCCCCCAATTCTGAGTGTGACCACTAAAGCATTATCATGGGGTTGGATGGTTCCAATCTTATCTTCGTCCAAGAAACCCAGAACTGGTTGGATTTCTACCCTAGCCCTCTTTGGCTCCGGATTAGCACCCTCAGCGGATAGCCGAGCCACAGACATCACTCTGGAATGGCAGGAGCATGTCCTCCTTGGAGTAGCAAAGATGACATTTATTGTTCCCAAGGGCGGTCTTGAAGAATCATCCCTCCAGGGTTCTGAGTGTGTCTGGCCCCCCTGGCCACTATAGTGATGCAAGAGTTGCTTTAACTTTCCTTCTTGGACGAGCTGGTCCAGATGGTCTCATAGATTTCTACAATCTTCCGTGGTGTGTCATTGGTCTTGGTGGTATTGGCAATAAAGGTTTTGATTGCACCTTACGGGGTTTCCTGCCATCTTATTTGGCCATTTGAAGAATGGCTCGTTCCTAATCTTCTCCAGAACTTGATGCACCGGTTCTCAGAACACAGCATTGACTGCCTGAGGATTGGTACACCCTGATTGCCCAGCGAAGTCCCTCCGAGGTCGGTTGTTGTTGTATTGATCCGACCTGAAATCCCTCCTCTCCTGAGGGATAACCTTATCCTTTCCTTTCCCCTACTACTGGTCTTCCTCAACCCTTTTATACTTGTCAATCTGGTTCATGAGTTGGCGTACACTGGTGACAGGCTTTCCCGTTAGAGACTTCCTTAAACCGTGCTCAGTTGGAAGGCCAACCTTCAGGGTCACCCCTTCTCGCATAGACAAAGACAGCAGGGAGTCGGCCGAGGAACCCTGCTACAAGTGATAAAACGAGAGCCAAATTCCAGAGTGAGCTCCTTGAAGGAATCTATGGAACCCGCCCTTAAGCCATCGAACCATCTCATCGCCACGGGTCCCAGACTAGAAGGGAACACTTTGCACATCAAGGCCTCGTCCTTGGAATGGACAGCCATTCTCTGATTGAAGTGGCTTACATGCTCCACGGGGTCTGTCTTACCATTATACATGGTGAAAGCAGGCTGAGTGAATCGCCGAGGAAGTTTCACCCCTTTAATCTTGCGCGTGAAAGGCGACTTGGAGATTTGGTTCAACACCTTGCTCATAGCGTCGTTTCCCACGCCTTTTCGAGGCAGGCTTCCAAACCTACACTCATGATGGTGCTCCTCCTCTTAGGAAAAAGATTCGCTGGGCGGGGTTCGAGACCTTCGTCTGTAACTGACATCTCTTTCGTCGTCAGAAGAAACATCAGAGTTGGAGGGAGCTCGCCTTTGCCGTGCATAGCTCAACTTCCTCTTCAACTCGTTAATCTCCAATTGCATATCCCTGTTACTCTTTGCATGGGAAATATGACTTCCACCTTGAGGTTGACTTTTACTAGTATGTGTGGTATGCACACTTCCCTCATGGTCACCTCTTCGCTCAAGGTTGACAAAAGGATCGCCATGCTGGGATCCCAAAGATTTTACTTGGTGTGAACCTGATCCTACCATAGTTAAGCATTACACTCGCTATCACACCAGTTCTTCCCACAGACGGCGCCAATTGTAGGGAGACGTTTTGCAGCCCAAGCCTAAAATGTAAGGGATGTTGGCCCAGTGAGCCCAGTATAATAAATTTGTAGAGAGTGGGTCAAAGAACTAGGCCTTAATGAATTTGACGACGGCTAGTATGGATTCATAAGATGATCAAGCAAGAACAAGGAACAGAGAATTGAATGAATTCACTATCCGATGAGGTAAATCTTCATACAAATCAATTAAACTGATTACAAATATCACTTTGATTGCTACAGTATTCTTTCTCTCCTTTTCTGATCCCCTCCTCATAGAGGGCCTCCTACATTATATAGATCCCTTTGGACCATCTTGATCTTACACCTGTTGATCATTTGAGCCCTTACTTGAGTGTCTGTCCCATCAGACACCCTTTCTGGCTTTCTGTGAGTTGTGGTAGCCAAGGCAACACTGTTCAAGGGTCTTCTCCACATAAATGCAGCCATAAAAGTAGTTGCAGTGCATTCAATGTGGTGGTAGCAGCTTTCTCTTAGATATTTTTGGGTTCCCTTCCTTCTTGTATATTCGTGAGGCACATCCCTATCATTGGAGCTTCTTGGAAGGTCACTTTGATCTATAGGATCTACATCTGATCTATGTTTAGCTTATCCGAGGAGATATTCCTCCTCGGACCACCTTCCCATTTGCATCTCGCTCATTAAGTCCTAAGTCTAAACCATTCATTTCTATTTGTTCGTCCTCGGACTACTCATGCTCTCGGTCAAGGCTCAAGGCCCAATATATGATTTGGGTCCTTAACCCTACAATTTTTATTTATTTTTATTTTTAATAATTGGTAGCGTTCCTGTGCAATATATATATATTATTTATTTTATTTTTAATAATTTTTGTTTTCGTTGTCATAGCGATTATTCTCATATGTATAGAGTTATTGCATGCCCTTGTTTAGTTTTTTTTTTTTTAATCAATGTGAGTTGCCACTTTTAATATGAATAATGTACCTTCTCACTCCATATTATTCTACTAATCAATCTGAGATTCCAAAATCAAGTAGGAAACATCTAAACCATTCTCATATGGACTATACTTCTCCTTTAAAAAAAAAAAAAAAAAACCTATAGACTATATCACAACATTAATATAAAATTGATTATTGATGACAGGAAATTTGTGGTTTTGATAATCAGGAATAAGCTCTTCTTGTTATTGATGACAATTTTTTTTATAGAGTGGTTTTTCCAAGATCATATGAGGGTTCTATATATAACATACATAGTAGTACAAATTACACCAACGTTAGAGAAATTTTGATTGATAAAATTGTTAATTATTAAATCAAAATTATGATTAAATCTAATGTTTTAATCGTAAAAACAAAATTTTACAATTAAAATTTTCACATGTAGATTTTTCATATTAATAAACTCACTCACAAGTCACAACAATAACAATATTATAAAGTAGTAATCATAGAGAGTTAAAGCATGAAAGATGGCAACATGTCCTTACCTCTGCATTGACTCTAAGCAACTCCATGGATACAACGTTACAAAGTGGTCTCATGAAGTCCGGTACCCTCTTTGCAAAATCTTCAATTTGTTGTGTGTGTTTTCTTTGTGAAAATTTGAGTGAGTATGAAGGGCTTATATTTGTTGAAATTTGTGTTATAGAATTTTAGTAGAAATAGAATTTTCAAGCTCTTGAAACATATATCTAATAGAGTTTTACTTAAATTAAACTATTATAACACTTGATAAGATAATTACACGTTGAAAAGAAATAATAAATATATAAGATATAAAAACTAAAATAAAAAGAAAAAGAAAATAGTGGTGATGTGGAAAATTGTGAGAGCTCCAAAGGCTTCGGTTATATATATATATATATATATATATATATAGATTAGGAAGTGTCAGTTGTGGATGAGATACAAGGCTCTTTGCTTCTAGTGGATGTTCAGAACTACAATCATTTTTAAACTTATATTGGCGGGCTACTTTTTTTTTTTTTTTTTTAATTTATTTAGCAAGCAAAAGAAGTTTAATCTAAGTTTAGGTTTGACTATTGAATGAGTAAAACTCAAGTATAGTAATATGTTTGTGAATAAACTCGTGAACATGAGACTCAATTTAATATATACAATAATATATATCAAATTATTATTTGTAATTTATTGATAATATTAATAGCCTATTTTGTAATAAAAACTATATATACTTTTTAACAATATAAGGTTGGTGAATTTAATTTTTATAAGTTTATGAATGAAATTCAATCTTTCTAATTAACTCAAACAATATAATTTCAACTATAATTTTGTTAAGCATAGATTTGTAAATGTTTATAAATTTTAGTCATGATTTTACCATATATGAGTAAAAAAAAGCTGATCAAGTAACTTGTGAGTAAGGTTGTGTTTGTTCGACAAGAAAAATGAACGAAACTTGAACATTTAATGTAGTTTAGTGATTAACTTGAGCTTATCTTGTATAAAAAATAAAATTAAATGAACAATCCTCTCTCTCTCTCTCTCTCTCTCTCTCTCTCTCTCTCTAAAATCAAACTTGTAAGATGAATGTGCATAACATTTTCACTTATGCTAAATGTTAATTATTATTATTATTATTATGAGTGACATTTGTTAGATTTTTAGTGTTGCTCCATTTCATGACTTAATCAATTTTTTTAACTTTGATGTAATTCATTCATGGTCAAATTCGGTATTAAAAAAAAGGCTTGGAGAGTTACAAATAGAAGAACCTTGAATGAGAGCAGACCAAGGCTTACTCAAGTGAAAGTAAAAAGATGGGATCAAGCTATTTACTAAATCCCTCTCAAGAGAGGATCTTGCATAAGTAGATTCTAAGCTCTCTCATGCAAGACCATGAGAAACGGAATGCTTACTTTGTTGCGAAACTCTGTTTTAAGAATAAATTTAACTTTAAATTAAGAGAAATGCTATGTTCACAACATTTTAAAATGTAACTAATTAATTAATTGATGGAAAAGGATCATTTGTGGCCCACTTAATTAATTTATTTATTTTTAAATGTAACTATATAAAGTCCAAAGTGGTTCTTGGTCAATTTAGAGGGAAGAAAAAAAATTAAGGTAATGGGTAGTAGATCCCAAATTGGCCATGTCATTATTAAAATATGTGTAATGAGTATATTTAGTTAACACATATAAACTTATAAATGAGTCTATGTTTGAATTATTTTGTGAACAAATTTTTTTTGCTTGGGCTCGGTTTGTTTATTAAACGAGTTTAAAACTAAGGTTCAAGCTTGACTTATTTTTAATCAAACAAACATGAATGAGCTTTTTATCGAGCTGAGCCTGAGTTGTTCATGATCGGCTTGGTTCATTTACAGCCCTACCCTGAATCAACAAAATAATATTTTTCTACAAATGAGAATGTTTATTATATTAGTGCCTGCACCTCAAACAAGATTTTAATATGTTAATCAAAATTCAACAATACAAACCAAGTGGAGGTTTTGGGAAGTTGTCACTCTCGTTATTGAGGCAACTTAAAAATATTCTTTTGTTACGTGCTAACCCTTTTCATCTAACACAAGCAAATGTGAATTTCATGTCAAAATCACAAGCACACATGTAATTATTTGTTGGCTCCCCTTTCCTTCCTCTATATGTATGTTGCTTATGAATTGGTAAGACTACAGGGATATAAAACCCATCAATAGCTCCAATGCATGCAATCATAATCATTGCCATATCAAACCATGTGAAATTTGCGACTCACTATGTCATAAAGATAAATTGAATAAAATTAATTCAAGATACCAAAATAACAAAGTACCTTGAAATGTGGCCAACATCTATCACAATATTGTATATGTAATGGCACATTAGGAAATGCAGGATCTGCAGGCTTGATAATATCTTGTGACATAACATTGTCTAACAATGTAACTACTATTTTCTCGTATCGACTTATTATCTCACCCGAACGCTAAAATCTGTCTTGAAGCATTCTATTACCTATGCCATGTCCAAGTACCAAATGTAATTGCCACAGACTCTCCCAAGCGAACTCCTTTGTTGCCCTCATATACATATTGAGTATATAATGTATTACACAATTCTCCAAAAAATGGCGTGATACTTTAAAAATATAGTGACATTTCCGCTCATTCCCATGTATAATATATTGTACCTATTCATACCTTGATTGTACATTTGTATGCATCAGTACTTTTCATATACGTCTCCTTGTAAGTTGTGACACTTGCATACCCGGCTAAATATGCTGTGTGTAATAGCTCGTCACTTATTTCAAAACCCATTTCCCTACATATATGTTGTAACATAAACCAAACTGTACATATGAAAATTACTCAAGCAATAAAAGTTTATATTATTGCATAAAATAATCCAAAGCAATTTTATGACCATAAAATTTAATTTAATACTAATAATACATGTCTATGGTAGTCACCATTCTACTAAAAAATTCAACTAAACATTTGCACTTCATATTTCAGCATTATAAATTGTTAGGAGAAGAAAATAATGTAGCACTTCTTTTGAAAAATTTAAGACCTTAAAATCATTTTCATCATTTCATAAATTAAATAAAACAAATACACTATAATAGTACCATGAACAAAACACATATAAATTACGCAATATAAAGGTAACATAACACATTCACAACATTTTTACATAAAACATAAAGGTAACAATATTAAGGGCAATATTGTTCACCACTACCTAAACGCATTCCATAATTACATCAAACATAAGTTCTTAACCCTAAAACATGCTTTTTAAATAATACTAATAAAAGATTACTTCTCAATTACATAAAACATACATTCCTAACCCCATATGTTACGTTTTTAGAGAAAGGGGCCTATTTATAAACAATCAACCCCTTCAATACAAGCACATTTCACCAAAGATTAAGCATTTTTTTGGTACTATTTTCCTAGCCATTGCAACTGGAACATTGGATCATGATTATGTGTTGCAAACATGTTCATCGCACTTTGATTTTCCATGAAATAAAGGTGTTGAACATATGGAGGCGACAACCCAAATGCACCCCAGGAAAACTCAACATCATTCCCATTATTGCTTATACCTCAATAGCTACTACAGAAGTGAAAGCTACATGACTACCTACACTTTTACTTTCAATGATGGTATCTGTCATTCACTTCAAAGAGTTGGACATTTCTTGCAGAATTGAATGTTTTTTTACTATGCCTTTTTAAAATTTCTTTCGAGTGGGTTGCCAAGCCTTTTCCCTTATTACTTTCCAATCCTGCTCTCAACAATAATGGGAATTAAACTTCCATTTCATCAATGTTCACAGGGGACTCACATTGGGGGTCAAAAAAAATTTCACTCCCAAAGGAGTCCCTAGAGTTTTCGATGCTTTCCTTTGGTATTTGACTATTTGGAGTCTGTTGAGGTTCAAAAAAAATCACAGCCCAAGGCCCAAAGAAATAACACATTGGGCTAACCCCATGAGAAATAAAAGAGTTGGGCTCACGTAATGAAGAGAAAAAGAAAAAAAGAAGAAAAGGATGAGGGGCCCAAAGAGTTGGGATCCAAAGACCCATGAAGGAACAGGCTTTAAAACCCATGAAGCAAAGGAAAGGCTCAGCCGGCCAAGATCAGTAAGCCAAAAAAAGCCCAATAGGAAGAACTCGGCCGGGATCCCAGAGAGTGCCAAGGGCCCGGGATCCCTGGGACGCACAACACAGCCTAAATAGGATTGAAATGTCTCAAAGGAAAGTACCAAAGAGCACAAAGAACGAAGGACAGATGGGTCCCTCTCAAGCGCCCAGTGATACAGTAAGGAATCAGAAGGTATAAAGCAACCCTTCATGAACAAAGGGGCGGTACCTCAAGGAACCCAGAATGAGAAACTATAAGTGGAAGTGGCTGGAAGGAAACTTTCAACCCAGTAGAAATGGATTCCGCTAACTTAGGAAAAATGACAAAAGGGAGGACGGCCAAAAGCTGGGTCTGAAAAGGTAAGAAGTTTTGAGGAACGTGAAATTGAGAACAGCTCCCTAAGCACACTCTGGAATCAAAGAAACAGCACCTAAAGGAGGAGATTATGAGAAACAAGGAAAAGCTTAGCCTTCTGAGTGATAGGCACAAAACGGGCTCTGGTTCCAGGGAAACAGGAGAGGGGAATCAATAGTCTCCCGGGACCCTAGAATGACATTATAAAAAGGGGGGAAGCAGTAGTGAATAGGCACGGAAAAATTACGGAGAGAACTCTGTAAAATTCAAGGAAAAAACAGTGAAGTATGTCCTGGTATCCCAGAAACAGCCACTATAGCACATACTTGGATTCAAAAAGATTTAAACTTTGCAAGTATTAGAGGCTTGAATAGCCATCAAAGTTTGCAATTTTTGAGCTTATTTGAACCTTGTATCACGTCTTAGTGAGCACACTGCAATCACAATTAAGAAAAAACTAATAAAGTATTTCTTATTAATTTGAGGATCCCTGACAATTTGTTTTGTGTATTTCCTGAATACTTTGCACTCCTTTACTGTTTTTCATTATTGTTCAATACAAATATTCTCGTTTTCTTTGCTAGTTTATGTGTATTGTAGGAAGCTTGCCCTGTGCACCACTTGGTTCTTAAACAGCCCCCTTTAGCTGCGGTGAACCAAGCCAGTCCACCAAACTACAACTATTTGGCCCAGGATCCTTGGGCCGATGTGCTGAAGAAAAAGGCACACCCACAGAGTCCATGTATTTTTTCAAGTTGTGATAGTGCCTTCAGACATGATTGCCATAGCCCTTGCATTAGGCAACCCTTGTGTGCGAAACTTTTTTGCTTTTGTACATTCTTACATGTTTACAAACAATGGTTATGGTACTATTTCATAGTTGTAGAATAAAGAGGTTGTCAACATTCTCTAAAGTAAACTAACCATAAACTTTATTTTCTACCATTCATCAGTTGCATCAATTTTTCCAGTGTCAGGATCATAACCCAACCCAGTCTCACGCTCAATAAGCTACTTCCATTCCTTCCATATTCATCTCATATGATCCCATTTGTTTTTAAGTTTTAAATTACTCATCACTCCTTTCTTCACAAGCATAAACCCTTTTTGAACTTCTTCTTACGCTTCCGGTCTCAAATATGTTCCCTTCATATTGCCTTGTAGGACTTAAGCAGCACACAACTCAAATATGTTCCCTTTATTTTCTACCATTCATCAGTTGCATCAATTTTTCCAGTGTCAAGATCATAACCCAACCCAGTCTCACGCTCAATAAGCTACTTCCATTCCTTCCATATTCATCTCAGATGATCCCATTTGTTTTTAAGTTTTAAATTACTCATCACTCCTTTCTTCACAAGCATAAACCCTTTTTGAACTTCTTCTTACACTTCCAGTCTCAAATATGTTCCCTTCATATTGCCTTGTAGGACTTAAGCAGCACACAACTCACAAAAGACTTGTACCTCTATTGGATCTTTCCATTCTGTACGATAATCTTTTGTTTCAACATCCTTTGTTTTCCCCTCAACCATTTTAGCTACAAATAAATTCTATACTCAGAAGCAGCCTTTCCCATAAATCCTGTGCTAAAAAAAATTACAAATATAAAACACAAACACCTTCCAAGCCATGTTTCATTAAACCTTCCTAATTAGAAACCCATCATTGTGTGTAATTATTCATTTATGCACATTCATTTCAATAAAAGACAACTAACACTGTGTAAATAAAGACATGCAACAAACAAGTGTAACAATTTAACAAAGTTATAATTGTGTAATTGTTAAGATCATCATGAAAGAATTACCTACAATGGAGTTGTTTCTGTTGCTGTGTCGAGCTGTTACTGCTGTTGTGTGGACTGTTGAGCTGTTACTGATACTATGGAGTTGTTACTGCTGTTGTGTGGACTGTGGAGTTGGATTGTGGTCTTCCTCATGGACCGAGTTTCGAAAGGATGAAAAATCTATGGGCCCAAGCAGACAACAATGGAGATGGTGTTGTTGATTATGAAAAATTCAAGGTATCTTCAAGCCTTAAGTTGTTGAATATGCCCGTAAATTTTCAGTCATTTAATTGCAAAAGCCATGTCCACTCAAGAATCTAGTCTTTCCAATCCATTATTCTCTGAAATCTGGATACAAGAACCTGGTTGTGTGAAATATATTAGATTACATCATTAGTTCAAGATAAATATACTAGAATAAGAAAAATAAGTGGTGAAACTTGTTAATAAAATAACAAGTTTTGGGATCCCTTTTTTCAATTGTCTATTTTTTTTAAACAGTAAGTGGTATTTTTTTTTTTTTTTATCAATGTTAACTAAGCGTATTGCTAGTGTTTAGGCCAAGCTTGGGCGTGTGTACACACACGCGTTCATACACAGAGGCCATCATATAATAGTGTCATATCTATATACTTTAGTATGGAATATCTTCTCTTATTGCTCTTTCTTTAGAACAAAATAAAAATAAATGAGTACGCAATATATTAACAAATGAGTGTGCAATATGACCTCCTCAGTCCAATAATCATACCTTAACACACAATTGTAGACAGAGCACTATTGAACCTATGTAACTAACAATGAAGAGCACATTTAGAACAACGTAAATCTTAGATGAACTTACATCTACAACCTAAGTAACTAATATTGGTTTTTGATTCTCAGCATGCAGCCTCTATTTACTGGCTCTCATTCTTAACCTTCATTTGATTTAACAGGGTAATTTAATAGGTTGAGATGTTTTGGGTAACCTAGTGGTTCATGAAGAGGTAGGACCATCTAAGGCCAACCTTTTCTCAGGAAAATGTATAATAGATCCTAATTAAACTCCAAGCAAGCAAGTGAAACCGGTAGCTCAGCTTCAGAAAATTCTAAAGTTTAGATTGGCCACAGATGCTGACGTTCATAATCATCAAAGTATACCCAGACAAATTGATCTCTAATCTTTAACAAACCCAAAAAAAAGCATCAACACCCAACCAAAAGGGAAAACACATTAATAAATATAAAAAATTAAAAAAAAAAACTCACCGACACAAAACGCCTTCTAAGCTATAACGGTGTCATCTCCCTCACCGTGTCGGCTTCATCTATCTATTTCTTGGTTTCTCAGTCTCTCCCAATCACTATTTCACCATTAGGGGTTCAAAAAGAAAGAAAGAAAAGAGTGACAGATTTGAACCAGTTTTTTGGGTTGTTGGTAGGTAGATAGAAAATTGAAGAGCATTGAAGAGAAAAGAGTTCCAAGTCTGTGGCATTGAAGAGGAGAGAGTCCGGTATGTGATCATTGAAGAGCTGAAGTGATCTTCTTTGCCAAGATTCGCAGGGCCTGAGCTAAAGGGGAAAGGGGAAAATAACACACTGAAGAATGTTACCGTTGCTACATGATGCTGTATTGAGTGAATAGTGGGAAAACTTTCACTAAACATTGTGCTTAAGGGAGATTTTCAAGCTATTTTTTTTTATAATAAAATGTGAGACCCATGAGCACAACAGCTGATGAACATACAAAAAATAGGCAGTTTTTTTCCAAAATTCATAGGCCTACAAACAATGCAATAAGACTCATAAATAGTACAAAAAATAAGTTAAAAACTTATTTAAGCTAAAGCTTAAATTAGTTCCCAAACACACTCGCAATTAGGACTTAATATCCTAAGTGTAATTCTTGACCCCATTATAATGGATAGGGGACAATTTTTGAATATATCATCATCCTTCGACAGTATTAATTATGCTTATTAAATAACAAATATGAGAGCATTTCTTAAATCTATAAATGAGAAAGAATGGTCATCATGAGTTGAATAGGGTTGGACCTCAAAGTTTTGTACGTAAAACAATAGTCCAAGTAGCAACTCTTAGATTGTAACTACAATGGTAAAGGATTTAATTTCATCTTTATGGTAATCTCTCAAGAAGAATTTAGTAAAATCTGTGTGTTTGAAATTTTTAGTAGGGCTTGGGTTATCCTTGAAACTATTTATGAGGAAACTAAAGTTGTTAAAAACTCTTTAAGTTTCAAACATTCACTTCTAAATTTGAAGATATTAGAATGAGTGAGAATGAAACTATTGAAAAATTCTATCCCAAACTTAATGACATGGAAAACTCCACCTTTAGGAATGTTAAAAGATCTTTATACCTTCCCATCAAAAAAAAAAAAAAAAAGATCTTTATACCTTAGAGTCTTAGACTAGTAAGAACTAGTCCATGGCTCTTAAAACTGTGATAGAAGACAAGGGCGACACATTTGATGATGATGAGATGGATGATCATGATTTAGCTTGTACAAACACACGTGGATGGCCTTTGGTAATATAGGAGGGCATTCTTGCCATTTAATCTAAAAGAGGTTGTAAAAGACCTCTATTGCCTTTATCATCCTTGTGGCTTTCCTATCCACATACTAGAAAGAGAAAGTCTCTCCAGAACCAGAGAGCAAACCCCATCATCCATAATCCAAAGCAGAATTTTCAGAACCTTAAAAAAAAAAAAAAAAATGGCTGAAAACCCAGTACGTTTTGGTATCATAGGATGCGCGGAGATAGCTAGGAAAGTGGCTAGAGCCATAGATTTAGCTCCCAATTCAATCCTCTACGCCATAGCCAGCCGTTCGATCGAAAAGGCTAAGAACTTTGCGGCCACAAATGGTTTACCCGAGAACGTGAAAATCTATGGGAGCTATGATCAGCTGCTCGACGACCCATGTGTGGATGCAGTGTATATGCCACTACCCACTGGCCTTCACGTACACTGGGCAGTCTTGGCTGCCTGTAAAAAGAAGCATTTGCTTTTGGAAAAACCGACGGCTCTTGATGTGGCAGAGCTTGACCAGATATTGGAAGCATGCGAATCCAACGGTGTACAGTTCATGGATGGGAGCATGTGGCTGCATCATCCTAGGACTGCCAAAATGAAAGACTTGCTCTCTAATTACTTTGGACAACTTAACTTTGTGAGCTTTTGCCTTTCTTCTTTAGCATGGTATTTAGTGCTTAACATGGTAGCACAATTACAGCTGAATTTATTAGGATCTTGTTTAGTCAAACTCAACCTTTTATTGTGGCACAAGTAACTTTTTCTCCAGCACCACCGCCCCCATCTAGGCGTGTTGTTACCCGGTTCCGTAGTGACCTGTTGCTCGGGTTCAATCCTCCGTACTTACCAAGCCAAAAAAAAAAAAAGAGTAACTTTTAACCTTATAAGGTGTGTGCATTAACGTATGTGTAATAAACACTATTCTTAACCTTATTCAAAAGGAATGTATTGCATACTATATATCAATAAGAATAAATTTAGTGACACAATTTGTTTTACAATTTTTTTTCACAACTCACTTAAATAGTAAGTTACCAGTTATAGAAGATGAAAATGGTGTATCTAGTGGCATATGAAAATGATTATTCAACATTCACAAATGGTTTCATCAATAAGTTGTGAAATAAATTATTTCCATAGAAAAATTTTAATTATATAAATATATTAAAAAAAATAGCATTCAAATTTCAAAAGGAGCGAATTGCAAGGAAATTTGTTTGAACAATTTTGTTTCCATTTTATTCTGATTCTAAAGAAAGGACTGCTTTGCGAGTTGTGTCACAACAAATCCAGCTCCAAATTCCACTTCTGGTTGTTGGTGATGATAATGCTGTGTGTTTTGAATTGTTGTTGATGATGATATATAAATTGAAACTCAGTTATATTTTCTTCTGGTTCTGCATATGTTCCTCTTTGAGTTTTAGATCCACAGCCAATCAACTATGCCAGCGACCCCAGAATTTCTTGAGAGCAACATAAGGGTGAAACCAGACTTGGACTCCCTTGGTGCGCTTGGAGACTTAGCCTGGTACTGCATTGAAGCCATCTTGTGGGCTAAGGACTACCAATTGCCAACTACAGTAACTGCTCTGCCTGATGTTACCCGGAACTTAGCTGGAGTCATCTTGTCATGCACAGCTTCCCTTCATTGGGATCAACTCGACACGACAGTTGCAACAATTCATTGCTCCTTCCTCTCCCACTGGTCCATGGACTTGGCCATTTGTGCTTCCAAAGGATCCTTGCATGTCAAGGACTTCATAATCCCATATCAAGAGCATTCTGCTTCTTTTGACTTCACATTGGGCTCTAAGTTTCTCGATCTCCATATTGGGTGGAGTGTGAAACCTGAGGAAGTTTGTGTCACTTCTCAGCTTCCTCAAGAGGCTTTGATGGTTCAAGAGCTAGCAAGACTAGTTGAGGGCATTAGAAAATCCAAGTTTCGCCCTGATAGTAAATGGCCTGGGATTAGTAGAAAGACGCAGTTAGTGATGGATGCAATGAAGAAATCCATTGATCTTGGCTGCAAACCCGTTAATTTGTAAATTTTCTAGTGCTGAGTGAACATTTTCTACCCAATCATGCAGCAGGCATTAAGTATGAGACCATATACTACATAAAGTCAAAACTTTTATATATATATATATATATATAATGTTTTTGTAGCTCTCAATGATGTATAATGTTTTCAGCTTTCAATGTTACACAATGTTCTGCTTGCAACACCCCACAAGCGAGTATTATCCATTTCACATCGAGTAATCAGCTAGTACTGAACAAATTGTGCCATAAATTGAAGCCAACTCCTGCACGAAGATCTTTTTATTCCCAGTGCAGGTGCAGCTACTAGCTTACTATATGAATTAGTCTTTGAGACTCAAACACGCACAAGTAGTGCCACAATGCGCAACAACTCCATGACATATGAGAGAAATATAATTTGGGAAAATGAAATACTGAATCTTATTAATTTAGTTTATGCCTTATATACACATCTAAGCATCAAACACACGAATCACAGGGAGCTGTTAAGCTTAATAACAGAAATAACAAACTCTCACACGTGTGCCTTATTTCCACTCACGTGTCATCACTTATAACAGAAACTAACAAAAGCTACAAGTCGTTCTACTTATGATACAAATATAACTACTAAACTACAACAGCTTTAGCTTCAGACACTTCATCTTGGACATCTGCTATCTGTGCACTGCCTTGATCTTGATACTCCCCCTCAAGATGGACTTTAGGTTGATAAATGTTGATAAGTCCCATCTTGGATAAGAGTTCTGAAAACTGTTTATGACTCAAGGCCTTAGTAAGTAAGTCTGCTAATTGAGACTGAGTTCTAACATGAATAAGCTTGATAACCTTCTCCAACACTTTGTTCCTCACAACATGACAATCAATTTCTATATGTTTCGTTCGTTCATGAAAAACAGGGTTAGAACCTATGTGGAGAGCTGCCTGGCTGTCACAGAACAGCAATGCCTCTCTACTGTGATTAACCTGAAGATCCTTTAGCAAATAGAGAATCCAAACTATTTCACAAGTGGATACTGCCATTGCCCTGTATTCTGCTTCGGCAGAGGATCTGGAAACAGTAGACTGTTTCTTCGATTTCCAGGAAACTAAAGAATCTCCAATGAATATACAATATCCAGTGACTGACTTTCTGGTATCTGGACATGAAGCCCAATCCGAATCTGTAAAACCTTTCACATGCAACTCTGATTTGGCTGAGAAGAAAATACCTCTGCCAGGTTCATTTTTCAAGTACTGCAGAATCTTCAGTGCTGCTTCAAGGTGTGGTTTCCTTGGTTTAGCCATAAATTGGCTTAACTTGTGAACTGCAAATGTAATATCTGGTCTAGTAATGCTCAAGTATAGTAGCCTTCCCACCAGTCTTCTATACTGCCCTGGGTCATCAAGTAGTAAACCTTCATGTTTGCTGAGTTTGAGACTCGGATCCATAGGAATTTTGACAGGTTTGCATCCAAGAAGCCCTGCATCTTCTAAGATCTCAAGAGCATACTTCCTTTGACACAAGGAGATGCCTTTTTCTGTCCTAGCTACTTCCAAACCAAGGAAATATCTTAATGCACCCAAATCCTTTAACTGAAATTTCTGATTCAGCATCACCTTAAACTGATCAACCTGCTCCTTATCATTGCTGGCTATGAGCACATCATCAACATATACTAACAAAACAATGAATGAATCTCCTTGTTGCCTGGTAAAGAGTGAATAGTCTGCCTTGGACTGAATGAACCCAAGCTGAATCAGTGTGCTTGAAAACTTTGAGAACCATTGTCTTGAGGCTTGTTTAAGGCCATAAAGAGACTTGTTCAGCCTGCATACAAGTTGCTCACCATGCTCCCCCTTGCTGTGAAAACCAGGTGGAAGAGCCATGTACACTTCTTCATGTAAGTCACCATGAAGAAACGCATTGTTAACATCAAGTTGGCTAAGAAACCAGCCCTTCACAGCAGCCACAGCAAGCACACACTTCACAGAAACCATTTTGGCAACAGGACTGAAAGTTTCAAGGTAATCCAATCCTTCCTTCTGAGTGAAACCTTTTGCAACCAGCCTAGCTTTATATCTTTCTATAGACCCATCAGCCTTATATTTAATTCGATAGACCCATTTGCAGCCTATAGGATGTTTATTATAAGGCAAAGGAGTGACAGTCCAAGTGTTATTTGCTTCCAAGGCAGCAATTTCAGTATCCATGGCAGCTTGCCATTTAGGGTCAACCACTGCTTGCGAGAAAAACTGAGGTTCTGTGTTGGTACAAATGGAGCAACAAAAGGATTTTTAGGAAGGAGATAATGTGGCATAAGAGAGATAAGAAGAAAGAGGGTGTGAAGTACCTGATTGGAACTGATTGGAAATGGATGCTGAGGAAACTTGGTTACAATGATAAGCCTTAAGGTAGGATGGAGGTTTAGAGACCCTACTAGACTTTCTAGGAGCATCAGAAGACACACAAGGAACAACAGGAATATCATGAGCAAGAGCATCAGTAGCAAGATGATCAAAAGCATCAGGAAAGGCCTGATCATCTGTGTCAAGATCATGATGAATATGGACAAAAGAATCAGCACTGACAGAAGGGACAGAAGCAAGAGGAATATGAGAAATAGGAGGAAAACTGGGCAAAGGAATTAAGGCAGATGAAGGAATAGGATGATTTGAATCAAAAGGAAAAACCTTTTCATGAAAGATGACATCTCTAGAGATGAAAATAGAGTGAGATTGAAGGTCAAATAGTTTGTAACCTTTGATGTTGAAAGGATATCCTAAGAAAACTGCCTTCCTAGCTCTAGGAGTAAATTTATTCTTATGGGGGTTGACATTAGTAGCAAAACAGAGACAGCCAAAAGTCCTAAGGTGAGAGTAAGAAGGAAGTTTATTGAACAACACCTCATAAGGGGACTTATTTTGTAGGAGAGGAGTAGGTAGTCTATTAATCAAATAGACTGCAGTAAGCACACAATCTCCCCAGAAAACAAGAGGAAGCTTGGACTGAATTTGCAAGGCTCTAGCTGTTGCCAGAATGTGCTGATGTTTTCGCTCCACAACTGAATTCTGTTGTGGAGTGTAAACACAGCTTTGTTGATGAATAATGCCTTTGGAATTGTAAAATTCAATCATGTTAAATTCCAAAGCATTATCAGTCCTAATGGCCTTAATTCGGGTTTGAAACTGAGTATATATCATATTGTAAAAGGAGATAATCAAAGGTCTAACCTCAGATTTAGTGTTCATGAGAAAAACCCAAGTAGCCCTAGACATGTCATCAACAATTGTAAGGAAATATTTATGACCAGCAGTAGTAGAAATGGAAAATGGCCCCCAAACATCCATGTGAACAAGATCAAATGAATGAATAGCTCTTTTATTATCAAAAGGAAAAGGTAATCTCTTTTGTTTGGCCAAAGGACATACAAGGCAGTCTTTAGTACAACAATTTTGTAAGAAAGGATAAAGATGACTTAAAGAATGAACTTTCATGTCCGAAGGATGTCCTAATCTAGAATGCCATAGAGAATACAAATTGGCATAAGAAACAGTAGAAGAAAAAGCAGTGAAATGACTGAGCTTGTTTTGTAAGAAGAAATCATTGAGAGACTTGGAAGCTTGGAGAAGGCTAGATCCTTGTAACAAATAGAGTCCATCATGCATTTGGCCCACTCCAATCGTGTTCCAAGAGGTAAGGGCCTGTATAAAACAGTAATTTGAAAGGAATACAACACAAAGAGTCTGAGATTGAGTTAAGGCACTGACAGATATCAAATTGAAAGAAAAAGAAGGTACACACAGAACATTGGTTAGGGTAATATGTGGGGAAAGTTTAATTGTACCAATATGAGTCACAAGAGCAGTCTCCCCATTGGGCAATTCAACCATAGAGTGTGCAATTGCAGCAAAAGAAGTTAATAAATTCACTGAACAGACTATATGATCTGTAGCACCAGTATCTATGACCCAAGTTTCCACACCAAAGGCCTTTCTATTCACAACTTTAGCAGAAAAGACTGAATGTGGGGAACAAGAAACATTACCTGCTACAGCATTAGATGGCAAAGAAACAGCATTGACCATATGAGGTTCCTGAGCTGTGGAATTATGATGAACTCCAATTAAGGATAGTAGCTGCTGGTACTGATCAGGAGTGAATGTAGGTGCTTGAGCAGTGACAATATTCGGGGCATGATTGTGACCAGCATTTGGAGCCAAGCAAAAGCCTTGAAACTGATTTGTAGCATGATTGTGATCAGTATTTGGAGCCAAATAATGACCTTGAAACTGATTTGCAGCATGATTGTGATCAGTATTTGGAGCCAAACAATGACCTTGAAACTGATTTGCAAGGGTTGAAACTTGATGAGCCATCATATTTCTGTTCTTGAATTTGTAACCCGGGGGAAAACCATGGAGCTTGTAACATTTATCCACAGTGTGACCTAACTTTCCACAGTGAGTACATAAAGGTCTTTCCTTTCCTTTTGAATTGTTTCCCGAGCTCTTGGCAGCCAAAATTGTAGACTCAACTCTAACAGAATTTGTAACTGATTTTTGCATTTCTTCTTGAACAAACAAAGAATGAGCCTTATTAACAGAAGGCAATGGATCCATGAGGAGAATTTGTGTTCTAACCTGAGAAAACACATCATTGACTCCCATAAGGAATTTCATTGTGGCTTCTTTGGCTTGAAGATCTTTCAATTTCTGATTGATGTTGCACACGCACTTGCCACAAGTACATTGGGGAAATGGACTTAGATTCTGAAGCTGATCCCACAAGACTTTAAGCTGAGTGAAGTAATCAGTGAGTGATTGCTCTCCTTGATGAATCTCAGCAACTTGCTTCTGGATGTTGAAAATCTTGGTGCCATTTCCTTGACTGAATGTATCTCGAAGCTCAGTCCAAATTTCAAGAGCAGTATCCCTGTATATAATACTACCTTGAAGCTTTGGTGACACTGAGTTAATGATCCACGTACCAACAATGTTATCAGCACGAATCCACGCTTGAATTGCAGTAGATGAATTCAACAATGGAGAAGAGATGGTAATGGAACCATCTATAAAACCAAGTTTATTTTTGCCAATCAAAGACTTCCTTACTGATCTTGCCCAAGCAGAGTAGTTTTCTTCTCCAATTAAAGGTTGAGAGGTAAGAACAGCCCCTGGATTTTCTCCAGGATGTAGAAACAGAGGATCACTGAAAAGATATGAATCTTGCGAAGAAGATGATGATTCAGTGGTGGAAGTGTTTGCGGCTGTTGTGTTTGCCATTTGAAGGAAGAAAGCTTTGAAGCTTGAAGAGAATCAACAAAAAAGAAGAAAACTTTGAAGCTTGAAGAGAAGCAACAATGGCGGAAAAAGAAAATTCCCAAATGTCGAACCCTAGAATTTTGGGTTTCTAGAGAGCTCTGATACCATATGAGAGAAATATAATTTGGGAAAATGAAATACTCAATCTTATTAATTTAGTTTATGCCTTATATACACATCTAAGCATCAAACACACGAATCACAGGGAGCTGTTAAGCTTAATAACAGAAATAACAAACTCTCACACGTGTGCCTTATTTCCACTCACGTGTCATCACTTATAACAGAAACTAACAAAAGCTACAAGTCGTTCTACTTATGATACAAATATAACTACTAAACTACAACAGCTTTAGCTTCAGACACTTCATCTTGGACATCTGCTATCTGTGCACTGCCTTGATCTTGATATGACACACAGCACATTATGAAGATGAAGTCATCTGGGTGTCAGCTAATCTCTATAAATCATAGCCAGGGAATGAAGTAACACTAAATTATAAAAACGTCGTACCAGTTTACAAAGTTTTCACTTTTAAAAGGGCATATATGCTTAGTACATAAAGTTCACACTTTTATCCCGGCTCTATAAATCATAGACTAAAGTAGCACTAAATCATTGAATTAAAAAAAATATATATATATATATCGGGAACAGTGCTAGGATTAAAGGTACACAGAAACCACTGTAGTGTGAATTGATCACGTATTGGATGTGTTCATTACAAATCTCAGCCTCGATGTACCTTAGCTCTAAAAGATTTTGCTGCTATCATCTCATAAGTTGTCCCAGTATCCAAAGGAATATCATAGCTGGTAGAGCAATTGGGCACTGGCAGTTGTGAATTGTGCAGCGTTTGTTAACTCTATTAGAGCCACAGTACTAGAAAAGCTTTTCTTTATATCCGGTGCTAAACATAGAAAGTAGTAGCCAAACAGTCTGATAATGATTCCCGCCATTTCTCTATCAACTAACATAACCGTAACAACTAACATAACGGTCACTTCAACACCCAAGTCTCACAAACACAAAAGACCTCTAAATTCAACCCTCAAATCTCTGACTAAAGCAGGAAAACTAGACGAGGCCCTTCGTGTAATCGAATCCTCACCGTCCAAATCTGTAGCGTCTGAGCCAGATCTTGATGGCTACTCTCTTTTCCTCCACTCCTGTATCTCTAGGAAATCCTTAGAACATGGCCAAAGGCTCTACTTGCACCTTCTCCTCTCTAGAGATAAAGGCAATTATGATCTTCTCAAGAACCCCACCATAAAAACCAAGTTCATCACGCTTTTCTCAGTTTGCGGCCTAATTGATGAGGCCCTTGGTGTGTTCGAGGATGGACTTGAACATGAACTTGTACCCGAATCTGTCTGGGTGGCAATGGCTATTGGGTTTTCAAAAAATGGGTATTCAAAAGAAGCTTTACTTATATATTGTGGCATGTTGTCCAGGTTTGTTCAACCGGGTAATTTTGCATTTTCGATGGCCTTGAAGGCTTGTGCAGATTTATGTGAACTGCGGGTTGGTAAAGCGGTCCATGCCCAGATCATGAAGTGTAACGAAGAACCAGATCAAGTAGTGAATAATGCTCTTTTGAGGTTGTATACTGAGTGTGGGTGTTTTGATGAGGTACTAAGGGTGTTCGAAGAAATGCCTCAACAGAATGTTGTTTCTTGGAACTCTTTGATTGCAGGTTTTGTTCACCGAAAACAAGTGTTTGAATCACTGGACACTTTTAGGAGGATGCAAGGAGAGGGGATTGGATTCAGTTGGGTTACTCTTACAACAGTCTTACCGATTTGTTCCCAACTGACTGCGCTTAATAGTGGGAAAGAGATACATGCCCAGATTGTGAAGTCCACTAGAAAACCTGATGTCCCAGTACTAAACTCACTTGTGGACATGTATGCAAAATGTGGAGCAACAGATTACTCCAGGAGAGTGTTTGATGGAATGCAGAGTAAAGATTTGACTTCATGGAATACCATGCTGACAGGGTATGCTGTCAATGGGTGTCTACAAAAGGCAATGGAGATTTTTAATGAGCTGGTTGAGTCTGGTATTAGACCAGATGCAGTAACGTTTATTGCCTTACTGTCAGGTTGTAGTCATGCAGGGCTTACTGGTGAGGGACAAAGATTGTTCAATAAAATGATGAAGAATTATGGGTTGTCACCAAGTGTAGAGCATTATGCTTGTTTGGTAGATATGTTGGGTAGAGCTGGGAGAATCAAGGAGGCACTAGAGGTAGTGAAATTCATGCCTATGAAGCCAATTGGCAGCGTATGGGGATCATTACTCAATTCATGCCGGCTCCATGGCAATGTTTCTCTAGGTGAGGCTATTGCAGAGCAGTTGTTTGAGCTTGAACCTAATAATCCTGGAAACTATGTGCTGCTCTCAAACATTTATGCGAATGCAGGAATGTGGGATAATGTCAAGATAGTTAGAGACATGATGGAAAGAAGGGGAATGACGAAAGAGGCAGGGTGCAGTTGGGTACAAATAAAGAATAGAATTCACACTTTCGTGGCAGGTGGAGGTTTTGAATTTCGTAATTCTGCCGAGTATAAGAAAGTTTGGAATCAACTGATGGATGCTATGGAAGAAATTGGATATGTCCCTAATACTGGTGTTGTACTTCATGATGTAAACGAAGAAACAAAATCAATTTGGCTTTGTGGGCATAGTGAACGACTAGCAACTGTATTTTCACTAATTCACAGTTCTACCGGAGCGCCAATTAGAATTACAAAGAACCTTCGTGTTTGTGTGGATTGTCACACCTGGATGAAGATTGTTTCAAGTGTCACTGGGAGGGTGATTGTTTTAAGAGATACAAACCGTTTCCACCATTTCAGGGGAGGAGCCTGCTCTTGTAAGGACTACTGGTGAACACACCATAGTAAGAAAGCATAATTATTTGCATTTTTTATATTTAAATTCTAATTCATCCTGTTCCTGCAGCCCACCAAAACCAATACCATCTCTGTGCTAGAAACTAAATTTTCATGCATAAAATAGCGTTGAATTGCTCTAATACAATCATCATCATCATCCCATAATCATCTGAGTAAATTATCAAAAAAAAAAAAAAAATACTGCATGAACCCGTTATAACAAAGAATGATATACCTTAGGTTTGTCCTAAACAAATATATATATATATATATATATATTTATATATTTGATTGTAAATTACACACACACCCAATGTGTCTTCAAGCCACGTACTCACATTTCATCCCTTTCTTTATTAAGGAAGGAAGAAGTGCCACTTCAGCTAGAGCTCATTGGCAGTTTGTCCTAAATTGATATACAATGTAAAATAGAAAAGCATAATACTGAATATAAATGAGGATTACATAATTATGGTCATATTGGTTACACTGACAGAGGATTATATAAATGAGGACCCAACTACTCTACATTCAAGTACAATGGGCTTAATCAGTCTCCAATTCAACATGCTTATAATTATATAACTAATGTAGACAAACTGTAACTTAGTTAACTTTTTGTGACCATTTATACCTCTAAATTTATATACAATAGGAGCAAGAGAATGTACAATGTGCAAGTCATTTGGGATTGCACAAGAGACTGCACTGTATTGATCTAAAAATATAGGTGGACCTTACTAATAGAATGGATCCATTGCTTATTAATTTTCAAGTTTTACATGTATGAAAGTTTTTCAAAGAATTTTGGGTAAAATGCAAAACTAACCCTCTAAATTTCTTCAAATTTCATTTCCGTCCTTTAAATTTACTTTTGTTCATTTTAGTCCTCTAACTTTTAAATTTATTCAATTAAGGCTTTTCCATCAACTTTTGTTATATGTTGTGGTTAATTTTTCAATTTTATAATTTTTTTTTCAAAATTTTTAAATTTAAAAAATTCAATTAATGATTGAAAAATATTTTCCAATTTTTTTTTTCAAAAAATTTTAACAAAAATTAACAGAAAGACCTTAATTGAATAAATCTGAAACTTAGAGGACTGAAATGAACGAAAGCAAAGCTGGAGGGCTGAAATAAAATCTGAAGAAAGTTAAAGGGTCAATTTTGTATTTTAGCAAAGAATTTTTATTTCATGCATTCTCATTGTAAACCATGCACCCACTCCATCCACACCCACCCACAATAGTAATATGAAAATATGTTAGGTAAGAGAAGGAATAAACAAATAGTTTAGCTAAATTTTTAAACACTAAATTTCCCCCGTCAAACAAGTAGAATCATAAAATTCTCTATTAAACAAATGAGTTTACAAAACCAAGAAACCAATACATACATACAGTGTTAAACTGAAAGTACATCATAACGTAAAAGTTTGTTGGAAACTAGTACTAACACTAAGAAAATTCTCAATGAAGTCTATCTGTGAAGGAGATTATATTTTCTTGTAATTGAAGTGGTCATGATTGAATTTTCTCCAACTTGCTCTGGAAGTATATAGTCAGGGTCCTCAAAATTGTTTACATCTTCTGGTAAGTCAGAGTCCATCCATGTAGACCAGTTTTCATCACTATCCATGTCCCATGACAATTCCTTGTGTCTATCCAAGCCATTAATCTTCTCAATTAATGTTAGAAGCATCTGATGGTTCAGCACTTCAAAGTCTCTGCATGATTTACAAAGCCCTAAATTAAATCTGAATCCATAAATGCATTCTCTTACCTAAATACTATTTTATTCTTCATTTTAGAATACCTGTATGTGCATATGGCATGTAGAATCTGGATTGAAGCAAGAAGCACAAAGAGCGACCTGGTCAAATTTATTATCCATGATCTTTGTTCAATATTCTCATTTGTTGAAACCCAAAGTATTGCAACTTCTATTACGAATGTAGCGCAAAGCCCTGCAAAAAAAATTAATTTTATGGTTATATAGGTTTCCAAATTAAAAAGAACGAAAAGGAGATAAAGTAGTAGAGATACCGATATATAGCCTGGGCCTGACTTTGTATGTTTGCTTTGTGCTAGTGAACATATAGATGATCAAAATTGATATACAGTACACAAAGAAAGCTTTAATTACTCGCGAATCAAGCAGCATGGCATTGTGCAAAGCAAACAGATTATCTAAAACAATAAACATGCTTGCTTTGACTCAAAAGATTCCTAAAAGCAGAGATAGAGATATTTAGTCAAAAAAATGAACACTAATCCAAGCAATCACTTTATGAAAAAAAAAATTCGTAAGGCTCGGAAGAAAATGCTAATCTGAGCTGCTAAAATAGACTTTGAATTTTCCATCAGGTGGTCATGAACTCTTTGAAGCTGTTCTTGCTGCCGAAGAAGCTCTTCCTGTTGTTTGTGGCTATATTCGGCAAACTGTTGCAGGGTACTCCTGTAATTCATTAGTATTAGAAAATTATTTATTGATATTCTTGGTTTTAATTTACTTTATCATTTAGTTTCCTATTTTACCTGCTCTCTTCTAGTGCTTCAGATTGAAATTTAGTTAAAATTTGAAGACCCTCAAGTGCCATGGATTGCTCATCCAAAAGTTGTAGCTGCTTATCTAAGGAAATAACTGCCATATTCCCAATTCCATCTGCTTTGCTTTGTAGATTTTCCATCTTTATAGACATTGCATCTACAACTTTAGTTATCCCCTTCTCTATTTCGATAGCTTCATTTCTTAAATTATCTATTTCTTGGCCCAAAATATTGTAAGAATCTTTAAGCATTGTCATCCCATCCACCAAATTTCTCCTCATTTCCACTTGTCCTTCTTGCAACTCTGATTGAGAAGCTGCAAGCTCCTTTGATTGCTCATATAAAACTTCTGAATGGTTGAGAATGACATCTATATGATCTCCTACATTCTTTGTTGTTAGAGCTACTTGTTGAATTCGAGTATCAATGGAATTTAAAGAGTCATGAATTTCATTTGAGTTCTGCAATAGAGATTCTTTTTTTCCTTCTATAAATTCTAATTTGTCTTCAGCCAGTTGGGCTAAAATTTTCAGTTCATTTACTAATCTCTCTGTTTGTTGCTTGAATGTGTGAGTCTCACAAATCGCACAAGGAAAAAAAAAACTCTGTTTAGGTTCTCTTAGACAAGGAAAAGAAGCAATTCAAAATATGTGAAGAAATAATACTTAACTATAACGGATGGCAGATGGAGTCAGTTTCAAGATAAAATGCAAGATAAACCTAGTACTTATCTTCACTCAAGCCCTTTAAGCATTTAGCAATGGCAAATTTCAGATCACAAGAAGGAAAAGGTTGCCTCCCAGAGTCCTTTTGAAAGCAATCACTAAGATGCCAAGCAAATCTAGAACGCTTCTCATCCACAACAATAATCTCTGAGCATCCGGAAAAGAGATTCCGCTAAGCATTTTGCCAACAAGAGTTTGTACCAACCAATTTGTTTTTAGCACTTTCCACTAGCCCGGTTCTCTTCTAATGAGGTGTTCTCTACAACAAAAGTCTCAACTAACCTTGTAGTCTCATCTAATTTGACTAATAGATCAATTTTTTCAGTTTTTACCTCATTAAGCTCTTCTATACAACGATAAGAACTCTTTTTAGATTTTATAAATTCAGTGCATAGCTTATCATAGGCTTCTTGAAGGGTCATCTTCTTGGGTACTTCATCATCAGAAGAATCTTCACTATCACTAGCACTCTCCATAATCACCTTATCGGTTGTGGTAGCAAAAGCTATAAAATGACCACATTCATCCACATACTCATCAGAAGAGTCATTCTCAGTATCACTCAAGGTATAACAACCAACCCTTTACCTTTTGAATTCTTGGTCTTTTCCTTCATAAGATAGTTTGGGCACTCTATCCTCATATGACCAAAACCTTTGCACTCATGGCACTGGATGAGGGGTTTCTCACTCTTACCCTTCCTAGAGGATTTAGATTTCCTAAGAGGTTTGAACTTATCCTTTTTCCTATATTGAAGAAGCTTGATAATCTCATTAGTTATGAAGGTTAGATCCTCATTCTTATCCTCATCTTCATCTTCATCTTCGCTTTCATCTTCATCTTCAGAGTCATGAATCTCTTCCTCTATACCCTTAAGAGCCAAGTTTCTACTCTTTCCACATTTTCCCATCAAACCTAATCCCATCTCATAGGTTTGAAGGTTCCCTACAAGTTTAGTCAAAGGAATTTGATCAATGTCCTTCACTTCTTTAATGGCATTGATCTTGGCATGGAATCTTTCAAGTAAGGACCTAAGGATTTTCCTAACAATTTTGGATTCTGCTATAGATTCTCCAAGGTTGAAGGCAGAATTCACAATATCTTTGAGTTTAGCATAGAACTCATCAAAGATCTCATCCTCCTCCATCCTTATTTCTTCAAAACTACTAGTGAGTCTTTGAAGTTTCACAGTCTTTACTACCTTGATACCTTCATAGGTGGTCTCAAGAATGGTCCATGCTTCCTTGGCAACTTCCGTGGATGAAATTTTCTTGAATTTCTCATTGGTCACCCCACTAAGCAAAGCATTGAAGGCCTTACTGTTGAAATTTGCCGCTTTGATTGTTGCTTCATCCTAATCTACCGACACTTCCTTAGGCTTAATCCTGCCAACTTCAACAGCTTGCCATATTTTTTCACCTAAAGCTTGCAAAAAAACTTTCATACAAACTTTCTAGTACACATAATTAGTGTCATCAAATAAAGGAGGAATCAAAAGAGATTGTTCACGATTCATGACAACGGGGGTCAAGGATCACACTCAGGAAATTAATCCAATCAAAGTGTACCTGCTCTGATATCACTTGTTGGGAAATTTAGACCTCGGTTGATAGAATTAATAAGTTTTAAACCTAAGTTGTTAATTAGATTTATTATTAATAAACCTTGTTAAAACAAACTAACATCAATATCATGTCAAAATCATGCACAACGGAATAGTAAATAAGACAAGATATGATGACCCAGGAAAATCAATGAAACAAACTAGTTTCACAATAAAAAAACCTGGGGGGAAACCTTCCCAAAAATCAATCCATTATAATAAAGAGAAGTTTTAGATCTAGTACAAAACTTTTGTCCCTAGACTTTACAATTCCCGTAGATTAACTCATAGTAGAAACCTTCTACCGCTTCAAAACCTCTGAACTCTTCAATATATGAACGACACCCTTTTGATGTATGAATCCCAGTACATGACTAACCAATGATGCACGACTCCCAGTACATGACTAACTCCAACATCTTGAAGATGTTGTTGGCTGCAAAGTTCTTCACTTCATCAACAATGAAGATCAAGAATCACTTGGTTACAAAACCCTAAGGCGCAAAGACGCAGTAACTTCTGGTAGAGAGAATAAGGCACTTGGTCACTTTTTGCATGTGTTTTCCTTATATTCTCATCTATGACGGCCTTTAAAATAAGCCTTATATATGTTTAGGGTTGTGAGAAAAGAAACCCTACACATACATGTTAGCATGGGCCGAAAATTAGATTTGAAAATTCTAATTTCGTAGATCTTAATAGATATTTCTGTCAAGTTTTTGTCGAGACCTCGATAGATATACCTGTCAAGTTATCTGTCAAGTTTTAATGAACAGCACTTCTTCACTTGTTTCTTGGACAAATTTACATGGCTTCAATACTAGACTTGAACTCTTGTTCCTTGAAGTACTAAACTCATCCTAGATCAATCCAATTACAAGTAAAGTACGTTTTGTCAAAGAATTAGTCAATTTACAATAACATATGTTCTAACAAGTTCCACATATGTCCTAACAAAATTGATTTCTAATCTTTAACAAACCCAAAAAAATCATCAACACCCAACCAAAGGGAAAACACATTAATAAATATAAAAAATTAAAAAAACTCACCGACACAAAACACCTTCTAAGCTATAACAGTGTCATCTTCCTCACTGTGTCGGCTTCATCTATCTATTTCTTGGTTTCTCAGTATCTCCCAATCACTATTTCACTATTAGGGGTTCAAAAAGAAAGAAAGAAAAGAGTGACAGATTTGAACTAGTTTTTTGGGTTGTTGGTAGATAGATAGAAAATTGAAGAGCATTGAAGAGAAAAGAGTTTCAAGTCTGTGGCATTGAAGAGTAGAGAGTCCAGTCTGTGGTCATTGAAGAGCTGAAGTGATCTTCTTTGCCAAGATTCGTAGGGCCTGAGCTAAAGGGGAAAGGGGAAAATAACACACTGAAGAATTTTACCGTTGCTATATGATGTTGTATTGAGTGAATAGTGGGAAAACTTTCACTAAACATTGTGCTGAAAGGAGATTTTAAAGCTTTTTTTTAAAAAAATAAAATAAAATGTGAGACCCATGAGCACAACAGTTGATGAACATACAAAATTAGGTTGTTTTTTTCCAAAATTCATGGGCCTACAAACAATGCAATGAGACTCATGAATAGTACAAAAAATAAGCTAAAAACTTATTTAAGCTAAATCTTAAATTAGTTCCCAAACACACTCTTAATTAGGACTAAATATCCTAAGTGTAATTCTTGACCTCCATTCTAATGGATAGGGGACAATCTTTGAATATACCATCATCCTTCGACAGTATTAATTATGCTTATTAGATGACTAGTATGAGAGCATTCCTTAAATCTTTAAATGAGAAAGTATGGTCATCAGTTGAATAGGGTTGGACCTCAAAGTCTTGTACGTAGAACAATGGTCCAAGTAGCAACTCTGAGATTGCAACTACAATGGTAAAGGATTTAATTTCATCTTTATGGTAATCCCTCAAGAAGAATTTAGGAGAATCTCTATGTTTGAAATTTTTAGAAGGGCTTGGGTTATCCTTGAAACTACTTATGAGGGAACTAAAGTTGTTAAAAAAGTTTCAAACATTCACTTCAAAATTTGAAGATATTAGAATGAGTGAGAATGAAACTATTGAAAAATTCTATCCCAAACTTAATGACGCGGAAAACTCCACCTTTACCCTTGATGAATATAGACCTTGCGCTCAAAATTTTTAGGAATGTTAAAAGATCTTTATACCTTAGACTAGTAAGAACAAGTGTGGGTTTGGATCCACGGCTGCGTTTTCCCGTTTGCGTTTTCTCTCTCCTTTTTTTTTTTTTTTTTTTGCACTTGTTTCTGATTTTAGAGACAAAATGCACTTTTCATGAACAGGGGCGGCCCAACATAATTTGGGGCCTAAGGTGAAAAATTTATGCGGGGCCTTTAATATGTAAATATTAATTAAACAAAATTATTTAATACTAATCAAATTAAGGTTAATTTGATACATTAAATACATAAATAATACCAACTAGACTAATGTTAATTTCATATAGAGAATTGAATATCATAGTTGAATTATAAATATTAATAAAAAGAAATAAAAATATATTGCGATTGAAAAATATACTTTATTTTGGATATAAGACGATGCATAGTTAAATAAAGTTGTAATCTAATTTTTAATTTTTAATTTTGATTTTAAGAGAGAGAGAGAGAGAGAGAGAGAGATATATTATTTGGTGTATGGTTTTGTAGGATATTAGTTTACAAAAATCAAAGTCTCAAACTATTAGGGGAGATTAATTTATAATTGATGATTTAACACATTTGCAACATCTTTTTGAAATATTTTAGGGTTTCAATTGAGTTAAAGTTCTATTGGTCTCGTACTTTGAGATTCTTAATAGAAATGAAAAAGAAAAATGCGCTAATTAAAAGCACTATAAAATGTTCAAAATATAATGTGATATTGTCTCTCATTGATGAACTTCATCAATTTAACTAATGAATGTTTATATCATGTTTTTTGTGATTAATAACATGGCAATTTGTAAGCCAATAGTAAAATTTGTACATCACTAATAAATAAAAATGTACAACCTTTAGAAAATATATATAATTTTATAAAAATTTGGCCTTTAACTATGAAAAGTGTGGCCTTTTTTTCCAAGGAAAATTTTGTTTTTTGGTGGGCCTTAGGCCTAGGCCTAACTTGCCTAGGCCTTGAGCCGGCCCTGTTCATGAACAGTATGCACACTGTTCACGTATTGTAGTAGCACTATTCATGCATTGTAGCAAAACTGTTCATGAGACCCACAACCACTTTATTCAGAAAAAAATATTAAAAATGGGTCTCACGGTACTATTCACACATTTAAAAATTATTTTACTACAGTGTTTTCAGTTTTCAATTTTCAGCAAAATAAGTTATATCCAAACGGACCCCAAGTCCACGGCTCGTGATAGAAGACAAGAGTGACACATTTGATGATGATGAGATGGATGATCATGATTTAGCTTGTACAAACACACGTGGATGGCCTTTGGTAATATAGGAGGGCATTCTTGCCATTTAATCTAAAAGAGGTTGTAAAAGGCCTCTATTGCCTTTATCATCCTTGTAGCTTTCCTTATCCACATACTAGAAAGAGAAAGTCTCTCCAGAACCAGAGAGCAAACCCCATCATCCATATTCCAAAGCAGAATTTTTAGAACCTAAAAAAAATAATGGCTGAAAACCCAGTGCGTTTTGGTATCATAGGATGCGCGGGGATAGCTAGGAAAGTGGCTAGAGCCATAGATTTAGCTCCCAATTCAATCCTCTACGCCATAGCCAGCCGTTCGATCGAAAAGGCTAAGAACTTTGCGGCCACAAATGGTTTACCCGAGAACGTGAAAATCTATGGGAGCTATGATCAGGTACTCGACGACCCATGTGTGGATGCAGTGTATATGCCACTACCCACTAGCCTTCACGTACACTGGGCAGTCTTGGCTGCCTGTAAAAAGAAGCATTTGCTTTTGGAAAAACCGACGGCTCTTGATGTGGCAGAGCTTGACCAGGTATTGGAAGCATGCGAATCAAACGGTGTACAGTTCATGGATGGGAGCATGTGGCTGCATCATCCTAGGACTGCCAAAATGAAAGACTTGCTCTCTAATTACTCTGGACAACTTAACTTTGTGAGCTTTTGCCTTTCTTCTTTAGTATGGTGTTTAGTGCTTAACATGGTAGCACATGTACAGCTGAATTTATTAGGATCTTGAACTTTTTATTGTGGCACAAGTAACTTTTTCTCTAGTGTGTAAAGATGTGTAAGTTATCATATGCGTAATAAACACTACCATATATCAATAAGCATAGGTACAGTGTGACACAACTTATTTTACAATTTTTTTCATAACTCACTTGATTATACCTAGTGGCATATATATATATATATATATAGAAGATAAAAGTGATGTATCTAGTGGCATATAAAAATGATTGTTCACCATTCACAAATGGTTTCATCAATAAGTTGTGAAATAAATTTTTTACATAGCAAAATTTTAATTTTATATATATATATATATATATATATATATGTATGTATGTATGTATTAAATATTTAAAAAAAAAAAAGCATTCAAATTTCATGCATGGGAGCGAAATGCAAGTAAATTTTTTTGAACAATTTTGTCTCCATTTTATTCTGATTCTAAAGAAAGGAGTAATTTGTGAATTGTGTCACTACAAATCCAGCTCCAAATTCCACTTCTGGTTGTTGGTGATGATAATGCTGTGTGTTTCGAATTGTTGTTGATGATGATATATAAATTGAAACTCACAGTTATATTTTCTTCTGGTTCTGCATATGTTCCTCTTTGAGTGTTAGATCCACAGCCAATCAACTTCGTCAGCGACCCCAGAATTTCTAGAGAGCAACATAAGAGTGAAACCAGACTTGGACGCTCTTGGTGCGCTTGGAGACTCAGCCTGGTACTGCATTGGAGCCATCTTGTGGGCTAAGGACTACCAATTGCCAACTACAGTAACTGCTCTGCCTGATGTTACCCGGAACTTAGCTGGAGTCATCTTGTCGTGCACGGCTTCTCTTCATTGGGATCAACCCAACACGACAGTTGCAACAATTCATTGCTCCTTCCTCTCCCACTCGTCCATGGACTTGGCCATTTGTGCTTCCAAAGGATCCTTGCATGTCAAGGACTTCATAATCCCATATCAAGAGCATTCTGCTTCTTTTGACTTCACATTGGGCTCTAAGTTTCTCGATCTCCATATTGGGTGGAGTGTGAAACCTGAGGAAGTTTGCGTCACTTCTCAGCTTCCTCAAGAGGCTTTGATGGTTCAAGAGCTAGCAAGACTAGTTGAGGGCATTAGAAAATCCAAGTTTCGCCCTGATAGTAAATGGCCTGAGATTAGTAGAAATACGCAGTTAGTGATGGATGCAGTGAAGAAATCCATTGATCTTGGCTGCAAACCCGTTAATTTGTAAATTTTCTAGTGCTGAGTGAACATTTTCTACCCAATCATGTAGCAGGCATTAAGTATGAGACCACATACTATATAAAGTTAAAGCTTATATATATAATGTTTTTGTAGCTCTTAATGATGTATAATGTTTTCAGCTTTCAATGTTACACAATGTTTTTGCTTGCAACACCCCAAAAGCGAGTATTATCCATTTCACATTAGCGGAATATTCAACATCGAGTAATCAGCTAGTACTGAACAAATTGTGTCATAAATTGAAGCCAACTCCTGCAGGAAGATCTTTTTATTCCCAGTGCAGGTGCAGCTACTAGCTTACTATATGAATTAGTCTTTGAGACTCAAACACGCACAAGTAGTGACCACAATGCGCAACAACTCCATGACACACAGCACATCATGAAGATGAAGTCATCTGGGTGTCTGCTAATCTCTATAAATCATAGCCAGAGAATGAAGTAACACTAAATCATAAAAACGTCATACCAGTTTACAAAGTTTTCACTTTTAAAAGGGCATAGGATTAAAGGTACACAGAAACCACTGTAGTGTGAATTGATCACGTATTCCGTGTTCATTACAAATCTCAGCCTCGATATACCTTAGCTCTAAAAGATTTTGCTGCTATCATCTCATAAGTTGTCCCAGTATCCAAAGGAATATCATAGCTGGTAGTACTAGAAAGCTTTTCTTTATATCGGGTGCTAAATATAGAAAGTAGTAGCCAAACGGTCTGATAATGATTCCCGCCATTTCTCTATCAACTAAAATAACCGTAACAACTAACATAACGGTCACTTCAACACCCAAGTCTCACAAACACAAAAGACCTCTAAATTCAACTCTCAAATCTTTGACTAAAGCAGGAAAACTAGACGAGGCCCTTTGTGTAATCAAATCCTCACCGTCCAAATCTGTGGCGTCTGAGCTAGATCTTGAGGCCTACTCTCTTTTCCTCCACTCCTGTATCTCTAGGAAATCCTTAGAACACGGCGAAAGGCTCTACTTGCACCTTCTCCTCTCTAGAGATAAAGGCAATTATAATCTTCTCAAGAACCCCACCATAAAAACCAAGTTCATCACGCTTTTCTCAGTTTGCGGCCTAATTGATGAGGCCCGTGGAGCAACAGATTACTCCAGGAGAGTGTTTGATGGAATGCAGAGTAAAGATTTGACTTCATGGAATACCATGCTGACAGGGTATGCTGTCAATGGGTGTCTACAAAAGGCAATGGAGATTTTTAATGAGCTGGTTGAGTCTGGTATTAGACCAGATGCAGTAACGTTTATTGCCTTACTGTCGGGTTGTAGTCATGCAGGGCTTACTGGTGAGGGACAAAGATTGTTCAATAAAATGATGAAGAATTATGGGTTGTCACCAAGTGTAGAGCATTATGCTTGTTTGGTAGATATGTTGGGTAGAGCTGGGAGAATCAAGGAGGCACTAGAGGTAGTGAAATTCATGCCTATGAAGCCAATTGGCAGCGTATGGGGATCATTACTCAATTCATGCCGGCTCCATGGCAATGTTTCTCTAGGTGAGGCTATTGCAGAGCAGTTGTTTGAGCTTGAACCTAACAATCCTGGAAATTATGTGCTGCTCTCAAACATTTATGCGAATGCAGGAATGTGGGATAATGTCAAGATAGTCAGAGACGTGATGGAAAGAAGAGGAATGATGAAAGAGGCAGGGTGCAGTTGGGTACAAATAAAGAATAGAATTCACACTTTCGTGGCAGGTGGAGGTTTTGAATTTCGTAATTCTGCCGAGTATAAGAAAGTTTGGAATCAACTAATGGATGCTATGGAAGAAATTGGATATGTCCCTAATACTGGTGTTGTACTTCATGATGTAAACGAAGAAACAAAATCAATTTGGCTTTGTGGGCATAGTGAACGACTAGCAACTGTATTTTCACTAATTCACAGTTCTGCCGGAGCGCCAATTAGAATTACAAAGAACCTTCGTGTTTGTGTGGATTGTCACACCTGGATGAAGATTGTTTCAAGTGTCACTGGGAGGGTGATTGTTTTAAGAGATACAAACCGTTTCCACCATTTCAGGGGAGGAGCCTGCTCTTGTAAGGACTACTGGTGAACACACCATAGTAAGAAAGCATAATTATTTGCATTTTTTATATTTAAATTCTAGTTCATCCTATTCCTACAACCCACCAAAACCAATACCATCTCTGTGCTAGAAACTAAATTTTCATGCATAAAATAGCGTCGAATTGCTCTAATACAATCATCATCATCATCCCATAATCATCTGAGTAAATTATCAAAAATAAATAAATAAATACTGCATGAACCCATTATAACAAAGAATGATATACCTTAGGTTTGTCCTAAACACACACACACACACACACATATATATATTTGATGGTAAATTACACACACACCCAATGTGTCTTCAAGCCGCATACTCACATTTCATCCCTTTCTTTATTAAGGGAGGAAGAAGTGCCACTTCAGCTAGAGCTCATTGGCAGTTTGTCCTAAATTGATATACAATGTAAAATAGAAAAACATAATACTGAATATAAATGAGGATTACATAATTATGGTCATATTGGTTACACTGACAGAGAGTAGATTGCTCTGAATAGAGTAGTTTCCCTAGAAGAGCAGAATTTTTAAACACTATATTTCCCCCGTCAAACAAGTAGAATCATATAATTTTCTATTGAACAAATGAGTTTACAAAACCAAGAAACCAATACATACATACAGTGTTAAGCTGAAAGTACATCATAACGTAAAAGTTTGTTGGAAACTAGTACTAACACTAAGAAAATTCTCAATGAAGTCTATCTGTGGCGGAGATTATATTTTCTTGTAATTGAAGTGGTCATGATTGAATTTTCTCCAACTTGCTCTGGAAGTATATAGTCAGGGTCCTCAAAATTGTTTACATCTTCTGGTAAGTCAGAGTCCATCCATGTAGACCAGTTTTCATCACTATCCATGTCCCATGACAATTCCTTGTGTCTATCCAAGCCATTAATCTTCTCAATTAATGTTAGAAGCATCTGATGGTTCAGCACTTCAAAGTCTCTGCATGATTTACAAAGCCCTAAATTAAATCTGAATCTATAAATGCATTCTCTTACCTAAATACTATTTTATTCTTCATTTTAGAATACCTGTATGTGCATATGGCATGTAGAATCTGGATTGAAGCAAGAAGCACAAAGAGCGACCTGGTCAAATTTATTATCCATGATCTTTGTTCAATATTCTCATTTGTTGCAACCCAAAGTATTGCAACTTCTATTACGAATGTAGCGCAAAGCCCTGCAAAAAAAATTAATTTTATGGTTATATAGGTTTCCAAATTAAAAAGAACGAAAAGGAGATAAAGTAGTAGAGATACCGATATATAGCCTGGGCCTGACTTTGTATGTTTGCTTTGTGCTAGTGAACATATAGATGATCAAAATTGATATACAGTACACAAAGAAAGCTTTAATTACTCGCGATTCAAGCAGCATGGCATTGTGCAAAGCAAACAGATTATCTAAAACAATAAACATGCTTGCTTGCTTTGATTCAAAAGATTCCTAAAAGCAGAGATAGAGATATTTTGTCAAAAAAATGAACACTAATCCAAGCAATCACTTTATGAAAAAAAAATTAGTAAGGCTCGGAAGAAAATGCTAACCTGAGCTGCTAAAATAGACTTTGAATTTTCCATCAGGTGGTCATGAACTCTTTGAAGCTGTTCTTGCTGCCGAAGAAGCTCTTCCTGTTGTTTGTGGCTATATTCGGCAAACTGTTGCAGAGTACTCCTGTAATTCATTATTATTAGAAAATTATTTATTGATATTCTTGGTTTTAATTTACTTTATCATTTATTTTCCTATTTTACCTGCTCTCTTCTAGTGCTGCAGATTGAAATTTAGTTAAAATTTGAAGACCCTCAAGTGTCATGGATTGCTCATCCAAAAGTTGTTGCTGCTTATCTAAGGAAATAACTGCCATATTCCCAATGTCGTCTGCTTTGCTTTGTAGATTTTCCATCTTTATAGACATTGCATCTCCAACTTTAGTTATCCCCTTCTCTATTTCAATAGCTTCATTTCTTAAATTATCTATTTCTTGGCCCAAAATATTGTAAGAATCTTTAAGCATTGTCATCCCATCCACCAAATTTCTCCTCATTTCCACTTGTCCTTCTTGCAGCTCTGATTGAGAAGCTGCAAGCTCCTTTGATTGCTCATATAAAACTTCTGAATGGTTGAGAATGACATCTATATGGTCTCCTACATTCTTTGTTGTTAGAGCTACTTGTTGAATTCGAGTATCAATGGAATTTAAAGAGTCATGAATTTCATTTGAGTTCTGCAATAGAGATTCTGTTTTTCCTTCTATAATTTCTAGTTTGTCTTCAGCCAGTTGGGCTGAAATTTTCAATTCATTTACTAATCTCTCTGTTTGTTGCTTGAATGCGTGAGTCCTGCAAATCGCACAAGGAAAAAAAAAAACTCTGTTGAGGTTCTCTTAGACAAGGAAAAGAAGCAATTCAAAATATGTGAAGAAATAACACTCAACTGTAACTGATGGCAGATGGAGTTAGTTTCAAGATAAAATGCAAGATAAACCTGGTACTTATCTTCACTCAAGCCCTTTAAGCATTTAGCAATGGCAAATTTCAGGTCACAAGAAGGAAAAGGTTGCCTCCCAGAGTCCTTTTGAAAGCAATCACTAAGATGCCAAGCAAATCTAGACCGCTTCTCATCCACAGCAATAATCTCTGAGCATCCAAAAAAGAGATTCTGGTAAGCATTTTGCCAACAAGAGTTTGTACCAACCAATTTGTTTTTAGCACTTCCAGCTAGCCTGGTTCCCTTCTGATCCTTTGTACCAGAAGAAGAGAACCAACTCCATGACTTGCACTTCAATGAATATGAGGCTAAAATTAACAGCAGCAGCAGAAGAAGATGATGACGACGACCCATTTGAGCTTTACATTGAATGTTTAAATACTGTTTAGGCCGTTCACCAAAATTATGAAACCTGCGATACACAACTCAAATTATATAAATTTAGGATTCCGCTAAATAAAGTACATCCACACACATACATGGATATGTCCTCACTCCTCAGTATATAAGATTAGCACGAGACAGACCAACAAGACTTGGAGGGCAAGGAAAGAAAGCAGTATAAATCGAAAAGGACAATTTGAAAGACAAAGTAGGGTAAAAAATTATATGTAGAGGAGCAACAAACGGAACTAAAATGATTAAAAATGTAATTCTCTATTATTATTTTCCTTCTCTAATTTTTTTTTTTTTTTTAATTAGCTTGTCCTCATCAAAATACCTAATGATGACAGGAATGCTTAGGCATGCAATTCAAAATAATTCAAAGGCTGCAGAGAAACCAAATACAAACCGAGGAGAAATTATGCAATCTACCTATGGTTTGGATTAGATTTAAATTTGTAACCTATGTATTAAAAAGTTTGAGGAGAAATTAATTAGTGCCTTTTATTAAAAAGAGATAGGTCACATTTTCGTGTCCGGGAATCACCCTCTCCAAAAAAAAAGCAACTCCTCCAACATCCTATCGTGTGAGGCGTTCTAGCCATTCTACCAAATCCAAACTTGAGAGAGAGAATATACAATTCTGCTTATACTTGGAACGACACCTGAACCCGGCTAAAGAAAGGAAATGTAGGATTTCTAATTGCAGCAAAGAAAAATCAAGAAAACTACCTGGAATTAATAACCATTTTTACTGTGCCAGACTGCCAGTTAAGAGTTCCAATTTATTGTTGCAATTCATTCTAGTCTTCTAATAAAATAAAATAAACAAACGAAATATCAATAGACTTATATAAGAAAAAAGAAAAAAGAAAAAGAAGAAGTCACCAAAACCCAAAACTTATTTTTTAAATTGAATTGTATATATTCACGTTGCATACTCGCCTTCAAAAATAAATAAATAAAAAGACAACATGTGACATTTTATTTTGCAAAACGAGTGTACTAACTATATATATATATATAACTCTTCAAGTTTTGTAAACAATACAAATTTCTAAAAAGAGAAACAAATATGAACATTGTGGATCGTTGCTGATAACTAACACTGTTTGATTTCAATAAGAATATCATCGAAAAGGATGAGAGAGAGATAGAAACCTTGGTTGGGACTTGGGATTGTTGTTATGAAGAAACCAAAACCTTTTTTGTAATGTAAAATAATTAATTAATGTGTGTGGCTGAATTTTGAAGTCCTCGTGTTAAATTTAATTTAAAGGCGAATCATTTGAGACAAAAACAGAAATATATATACATACGCCGACATATATAACTCTTCCAACCAAAACCAATATCATGGAACGGTGCGTTTAGAGGCGCGAAACGGTTCGTTGTTCCAGCCTCGGGTCCATTTCGTTGAGTTTCGTCCGGTATTGAAAACACACAGAAGCAGAAGGTTTGGCCTGAATCAACCCGACAACTGAAGGAACGCACCCCCATCACACCTGTCGTCTCCATATTCTTCTTCGTCGTGCGTTTCCTCTGCAGTTCTTTTTCTTATTCTTGAGTTGATCGCCCAGTTCAACTTTATTGCATAGTTTTGTGTAATCTATTACTTTTTATATATACTAACCTCTAAGTAATCACGTTTAGAGCATCTATTTTTTTAGGTAAAATTTAATAATTTACATCAATTATAATTTTAATATTTGGTACAAATGCATAATACTCATCATATCTTTAATTTTTTTGAGATTGAAAAATGTAGTAGTCCCAAATTATTAAATTTTATCTAAAAAATAGTAACTTTTTAACGTGGGTTTCTAAAATAAATAAAAAATAAAAAAATAAAAAAAACTTTTAACTTGAGTTTAAAAAAAAAATTTGGCCAATTAAAAAAATAAAGAAAGAGAAAAGTTTAGACGTAAAGTTTTTTTCTGATAAGGGTAATTCCGTGGTTTTGATAACGTCATCCATGTTGGGTGGAAGCAACGGGCCTAATAAACTCGTTAACCTTGTTTGAACGACTCGTGGCCTAAACACCAGAGCGAAAGTCGACGGTTCCACCTCAAAGCTGATGGCTTAACCTTGAAGACAACAACTATCTGAATGAGACGACTATAATATACTGGCAGGATATGAAGCTGATGAGGGGAAGTTGAAGGGAATAAGTGAGCACTTGACGAGGCTGACATGGCTTGGCCTCCACGCATAAGCATATAAGGAAATATCTTGTGCACCACGCTTAACCCTAATCAAGAGAGTCCTATAAGGAAAAGATCCCATAAGATATGCGAATTAAAGAAGATCTCTCCCACAAGGAAAGAACTTCTAAACCAAGGAACGAATGCCAATCCCATGCTACTACAAATACCCCAAGACCCTCACAAACCAAGGTACGCATAATTCCCCCAGCTCTAGCACTTTATAGTTGTGAAAAGTTCTCTAACTTAACCTTCGGAAGGTCTTCGGCCAGTACCACACCGGTACTCTCCCAGGGTTTTCTTTGTTTTTATTTCGCAGGTGTTGTTTAGAGCACGTGAGCACTATGTGACTTACTGACGATTTTCGGCATCATTAGTTGGTGCCGTCTGTGGGAACCTAGCGACTTGTAAAGCCGTACTATCGCTTCCCAGACTAAGAGTTGCAAGGTACTTACTCGCTCGATGACGACCACCAATAATGCTCAAGGAGACGAACCACGCACGACCGCGCTCGAGATACAGGTTCAAACTCTTGCCGCCACCATGGAGCGCCTCACCAAGCAAAACCATGATCTGGAAGAGCAGTTACGCCAAAAGAACGTGGGCCTTAACACACAGGAGGAAGACCAAGAAGGCATCAGCGCTGAGAGAAGGATCTAAGAAGGGCCGGAGGGTAGCAACGCCCTAAGCAGGCCATAACGACAAGACATGAGTCGGCCATCTGTAGCAGATACAGTTTCACCTCACATAGTTGCTGAGATGCAGATGATGAAGGAACGAATGGACTTTATGATGAACGCCCTTAGAGGACGGGTGTCTAGCGACCTCAATGACTTGGTCCATCGAACTGATTCGCCATTCACTACGTCTGTCACTTCGTTCCCCCTTCCATCAAAGTTTCATATGCCGTAGGTGGAAAGTTACGATGGATCCAAAGACCCCTTAGATCACTTGGAGTCTTTCAAGATCCTAATGCACCTTCAAGGGGTGGCGGACAAGATCATGTGCAGAGTCTTCCCCACTACGCTGAATGGACCTGCAAGGATTTGGTTCAGCAGGTTAAGGCCTAACTCCATTAGTACCTTTAAGGAATTAAGTGCCCAGTTTGCCTCACACTTTATTGGAGGGCATAGGTATAAGAAGTCCACTGCATGCCTGGTGAACATTAAGCAATGGGAGGATGAGACGCTGAGGTCTTACATAGCTCGTTTTAACAAAGTGGCCTTCTCGATCGATGAAGCTGACTACAAGATACTCGTGGCTGCTTTCACGAATGGGCTACGGAAGGGTAAGTTTCTGTTTTCCTTATATAAGAACAACCTAAAAACTATGTTAGATGTGCTGTACAGGGCAACCAAGTACATGAACGCGGAAGATGCGCTACTGGCCCGAAAAGAGAAGCCTAAGAAGAGGGAAAGACAGGAAGACGTACGGCAGGATAGAGGGCGGAAGATGGCTAGGACTGGAGAATGGCGGGAGGACAGGTGCTCTAAGCCCCCCGCAGGGAAGTTCACAAGTTTCACCCCGCTAATTGCCTCGATCGACTAAGTCTTGATGCAAATCAAAGACGAAGGAGCTCTGACATTTTTTGGCAAGCTGAAGGGAGATCTCCAATAAAAGGTCTAGAGACAAATACTGCCGCTTCCACCGTGACCACGGTCATGACACGGCTGACTGCTACGATTTGAAGCAACAAATAGAAGCTCTCATAAGAAAAGGAAAGTTGCAAGGGTTCGTTAGTAAAGAAAGAACCCACCATAAGAGCAAGTCCCTCGGCAGGAGAACGAGCGTCCTAGACCGCCCATAAGAGATATAAGGATGATCGTAGGAGGCGTTGCGGCCTCTGTTTCGTCCAAAAGGGCCTGTAAGACTTACCTCACGGTGGTCCAAAACGTCCAGCTAACAGGCTTCGTCCCCAAGATGGCATGGATCGACAACCCTGTCATCGAATTCTCAGAAAAAGATGCTCGACGTCTCCACCAACCGCACGACGATGCACTCGTCGTTAGCATTCGGGTAAGGGACTATAACACACACCGGGTCCTAGTTGACAATGGTAGCTCAGCTGACATCCTTTACTACCCTGCATTCCAACAAATGAGAATTGACAGAGAGTGATTGGTTCCGACAAACGCTCCGTTCGTTGGTTTCGGAGGAACAAGGGTATTCCTCCTTGGTGCAGTCACATTGTCCATAACGGTTGGTGACTACCCCAACAGATCACTAAGGATGTAACATTCCTTGTGGTCGACTGTTCGTCTGCTTACAATGCCATCATAGGACGACCTACCCTCAATTCAGGGAAGGTTGTAACCTTGACCTACCATTTAATGATTAAATTCCCTACCGATTATGGAGTAGGAGAATTGCGTGGAGATCAGGTGGCTGTGCACGAGTGCTACATAGCTATGTTGGAAATGGACGACCATCTCCAGGCCATGAACATAGAAGAACATCGGACAGTGGCGAAGCCTGCTAAAAAGCTTGAAGAGATACTTCTTGACGATTCTCGACCAGAACGAACAACTAATATTGGCACCCTTGCCAACTCGTCGGTCCACCAAGCACTCTCAACTTTTCTCCAAGAAAATCAGGATGTCTTCGCCTGGAGTCATGAAGACATGCCTGGGATCAATCCCTTAGTCATGGTGCACTGGTTAAACGTGTCACCTGATTTTCCACCTGTTCGTCAGAAGAAGAGAGTGTTCGCCCAAGAACGAGACTAAGCTATAGTAGAAGAAGTCTGCAAGTTGCAAGAGGCAAACTTCATCAGAGAAGTTTACTACCCTGACTGGCTGGCCAACGTAGTAATGGTTAAGAAAGCCAACAGGAAGTGGAGGATGTGCGTGGACTTCACAGATCTAAATAAAGCATGCCCTAAGGATAGTTACCCCTTCCCGCGGGTTGACGTCCTAGTAGACTCTACAGCTCGACACCAGTTGCTGAGCTTCATGGATGCCTTCTCTGGCTACAACCAAATCAAGCTGAATGAAGCAGATCAGGAGAAAACTTCATTTGTCACCAGCCAAGGCCTCTTCTGCTACAAAGTGATGCCATTCGGCCTTAAAAATGCAGGCGCAACGTATCAAAGGCTTATGAACAAAATGTTTGCACATCAAATCGGAAGAAATGTCGAAGTCTATGTTGACAACATGTTAGTAAAAATCCGAAGGGATGATGATCATCTAGACGACCTGCGAGGAACCTTCAATACCCTTCGCTCTTACAACATGAAGCTCAATCCAAGCAAGTGCGCATTCAGGGTAATGGCTGGGAAATTCCTAGGGTTTATGGCATCCCAGAGGGGCATCGAAGTCAATTCGGACAAGATCCGGGCCATAATGGAAATGGCACCACCAAAGAACGTGAAGAAGGTGCAAAGCCTCAACAGCAAGGTAGTCGCGTTGAATAGGTTCGTATCGAGGGCAACGGACAAGTGCCTACCTTTCTTCCGCACATTGAAGAATTCTTTCGAATGGACGGCAGAATGTCAACAAGCATTCGAAGACCTAAAGTCCTACCTCTCGTCCCCACCATTACTAAGTCCCTCCCAGCCAGGGGAAGAATTGTTCCTCTACTTGGCAGTATCCCCAGTTGTCGTCAGCGCGGCCTTAGTAGGGAAGAAGAAAGGATACAGAAGTCCTTGTACTACACAAGTCATGCACTCCGAGGCGCAGAGGAAAGATACCCACCGATGGAGAAGCTTGCCTTCGCTTTGGTTACCGCGGCTCGAAGGTTGAAGCCATACTTCCAGGCCCACACTATCGTTGTCCTGACCGACAAGCCTCTACGACGAGCAATGAGTAGTCCCGAAGCTGCCGAACGGATGGCGCTATGGGCGATAGAGCTAAGTGAGTTTGATGTACAATACTGCCCGTGTACTACCATAAAGGGACAAGTGGTCGCCGACTTCATTGCAGAGTTCACCAATGTGGAAGGCCAGGGGGCAGAAGAGCCTCCTCACTGGAGCATCCACACGGATGGGTCATCTAATAAGTATGCAGGAGAAATCGGTGTAGTGCTCCGCTCCCCAGAGGGAGACGAGATCGAATGCATGGTTCGACTCAACTTCCCTACAACAAACAATGAAGCAGAGTATGAAACCTTAGTAGTAGGACTAGACCTCGCTAAAGCTGCAGGAGCAACAAATGTGATCGTATACTGCGACTCTCAAGTAGTCACCAGTCAGGTAAATGGTGACTACTTGAGAGTCGCAGTATACGATCACATTTGTTGCTCCTACAGCTTTGGCGAGGTCTAGTCCTGCTACTAAGGCTTCATACTCTACTTCATTGTTTGTTGTAGGGAAGTTGAGTCGAACCATGCATTCGATCTTGTCTCCCTCTGGGGAGCGGAGCACTACACCGATTTCCATTGTGGACGTAGCTAAGTAGTTATTCCAATAGTAGGTCATCATTTCAAAATATGTTAATTCTCCTAATTTTTTTTTGTATTATACCTCAATTAATTTTTATATCACTTTCCCTTGAATATATTCAACATAAAAAAATAAAATAAAACATTAAAAAAAACTTTTTGCTATTTGTTGTTTCTCTATTTTACTTCTTCTTCTTTTTTTAATTTAAATTTCTCAAATTGAGTTCTTACCACGATATATATATATATATATATATATATATATATTCAATTCACCAAAAAAGCAAAATGATGTGACAAGATCATGAGCTTTCTAGGATTTTCATTTAAAAAAATAAAACGCTATTGTGTAGATCCAGCTAGAGCTCAAAACTTACTTTCAAATGTATATTAAGTGTGCGTTTGGCATGACTTAATTTTGCCAGCTTATTTTACCATTTAACTTATTTTTTGTACTATTTATGGGTCTCACTACATATTTTGGTACTATTTATGGGTCTCACTGTACTATTTCAATTAACTTTTACTTTTATTTACAATGCTTTCAGCAAAAAGTTTTCAGTTTCAGCAAAACAAGCGGATCCCAAATAGACCCTAAGTGTGTGTTTGGCTCCAAATTAAAAAACTAGCTTATTTTACTATTCAGCTTATTTTTGCTACTATTTATGAGCCACATTGCACTTTTTGATACTATTCATGGGTCTCATTGTATTATTTTAGCTAATTTTTACCTTTATTTACAGTACTTTCAGTAAAAAAATTTCAATTTTAACAAAATAAGCGAATCTCAAACAGACCTTAATTGTCTTGTAAAGACACATCTCTCCAATAAGCTAATTCCAAGAAACAATCGTAGTCTTGCAAAGGCACATCTCTCCAAAGCATGCAATTTAATCATTCCTATACGGTTTCGTTTATAACTAAGCTTTAGTTGCACATTTAGCCCAAAAAAAAAAAAAAAAAATGCTTTAGTTACCCGAAATCCTAGAAGCTCGAACGGTGGGCTGGGCTTGGAAAATTAAATTTTGTCATAATTCTTGACAGGTCAAAAGTCTATCTTGATGGGTCAAGATTAGTAATTCTTAACATGTCGAGATGAGATCAAGATGGTGTTGAGATTCCAGATAGTTAATTCTTCTTGGACTTGAACCTATGACTCCCAATAGACTTAAAATTGATTTCGAACACACTGAAGACCCACTTAAACTCCTATAAAATATTATATTTGATCATGGTTTGCCAACCTAGTCCTATGGACCCAACAATTTTTGCATGCTAACTTGGGCTTCATAAGAAAGGACACGAGATGTGGTGAACGTGAATGTAATAAAGCCACAACCCAAGAGTAGGGATGGCCATACCCATTAGGTAATAGATATCCAACCCTACTCAATCTAAATATTATGGGTAATACCCAGTTCTTAATGGGTAGGAGGTATTGGGTAGGGTTTGGATATTATCCAAAAAATTTTGGTAGGGTTTGGATATTACTCATATACCCATTATTACCCATATAACTAATTAAATCTAATTCAAACCCAACTCAACCAAATTATTATGGGTAAACCCCAACCCACCCAATTATCCAATAATCAAAATTACCAAATTGCCCATAAAACTTGAAAATGACCAAAGTACTCGTAAAATCCTCTAAAATTGCTGAAATATACCCTAAACCTAAAAAAATGACCGAAATACCCTTGAAACGTAAAAATTACTAAAATACCCCCTTCCATTACCATTGGGGCCACTGGAGGCTAAAGCTAAGGCATTGGAGGAGAGCTTACTATTTGCTTGGAATGTGGGGGTTCGAGATGTCCTATTTGAATGCAACTCCAAGGTTATTTATGATGTTGTGACTAGATGCAATGATCCACCCTTAGTGATAGGAAACATAAGTGATGGTATTCGACACAAATTGCAAGACTTTCGGCGGGCACAGGTTTCACATGTTTGTCGACAGAGTAATCGTCGTGCACATTTATTAGCGCAATATACTAGGCATATTGTTGATTATGTAACTTGGATAGAGAAAACACATTCTATAGTTGAGTCTGCTGTGGCTCATGATGTAGCGATGTTATCTTCATTTTAATAAAATTTACAAATTTCTTATCAATAAATAAATAAATAAAATGTGCAAGTTGTAACAAAGTGTGTGTATCTGGATAAATTCGCTGCACTAAAAGGCTAGTAGCAGTGCAGGGGCACAGGTACCATTGAGTAAATGCCGGGGATTAGGATTTTTATTCTAACTTTCTTGCAATTAGTTATGAGTGCTTGAATTGTTGTATAGCGTTTTTACATGCGTCCAAAAGGGGAAAAAAAGTATTGCACGCAATGTCTTGCCTTTGGTCATTGTATTAGCTTGTTGAATCGTGTTTCAATTGTCTTTGCCATCTTGGATTGTCTTGCCTTTGTGTCACTAGATAAATTCGGTGCACTGAAAGGCTAGTAGCAGTGCAGAGGCACGTGTACCATTGAGTTAATTTCGAGGATTAGGATTTGGACAAAATTTAGTTACAAAATTGGTTGTAGTCTAAGATTACAACCTTACTCAATATATTTTCATTGGAGGTGAATTTTGACAAATTCACCATTAGATTACATTTTATTCTTATATCCTCTATACTTGTAAAATTTCTAAAAAATTAAAAATCAATAGCTATATCATCAATAAATTATTTAAATTACAAGTTTTTGTAGTTTAAAATTATTTATAAAATATAATCTTATAGATTATGTAGTAAATAATATCCGATTTGTACAAAATTTGACATGTATATTTAGAACGTAAAGAACATGCAATCCAACGGTTAGATTTTTGAAATATATAGTAATGTTAATAATATTAAGTAAAATTATAACCTTAAGTTACAATCAATTTTGTAATTAAACTTTGTCCTTATCATTTTTATTCTAACTTGCAATTAGAATGATGAGTGCTTGAATTGTTGTATTGTGTTTTACATGCGTCCAAGGGGAAAAAGAGTGCTGTACGCAATGTCTTGCCTTTGGTCATAGTAGTAGCCCGACCATCAACATGCCAAGACAATAATGTTGAGTTTGACTAGTGATTATTACTCGTCTAGTTGTCTTACTTGCTGTCTCTGTCATTTTCAAATGGCCTACAATGCATAGAAATAAACATAAGGATATGGTGATTATTACTTGTCTTGCTGTCTCTGTCATTTTCAAATGCCGCATGTTATCTTTAAATTGATACATTAAAAAATATAATATATATTACTAATTCATTTTAAGAAATTTTTTATAAAAAAATAATTTACTATTTTGACAATTTTTTTAATTTTATATATATATATTTTTAAAAATAGATTGTTAATGTGTGCCTAATGTATATTATATTTTTTAATATATCAATTTAAGAATAACATGCAGCATTTGAAAATATAATATACGTGTGTCCTTAGGGCATATATTAGTAATCTATTTTAGGAAAATTTTTATGGAAAAACGAAAAAATAATTTACTATTTTGACAGTTTTTTAATTTCCCATAAATTTTTTTTTTAAAATAGATGGTTAATGTGTGCCTAATGTATATTATATTTTTTAATGTAACAATCATAAACATCAGGGTTTAATTTTAATCTTACAAATTGATACATTAAAAAATATAATATACATTATATATTAAAATTAAACCCTGATATTATTTTTTTCTTAAATGAGTTTTGGGATTTGTATGCTTAAATTATATGTAGCTTGGTTGAACAGAATTACTTTTTGCTTGAGTGAGATTCTTCCAATGGAAGACCATGGAGCAGCTTCAAGACAATTTCGGACCAAGAATTCAAATTGCAATGTCACGGATATTTGCCAATCCAAATTCTATCAGTTTCAAATAAACCATATATAGATTCAAAAGTTTAAAATTAAACCCTGATGTTTATGATTGATACAAATTAAAACTCATAGATTTTTTAGTTTCAAATTGAACCTGTACTCTTAAAATTTATTAATAGGTACTTAACTCCTATAAAATCAACTCTATCAAGAACTACACTCAATTTTTACTCCCTTGGCATGTCAACCTCTAGCACAGGTGGACAAAAGAAAAAGAAAAAGAATACAAATATATACACACACACACTTAAAATTTAGGTTCAAAAGCTTGCTTAGAATGCTAATGCAGGACAGGTTCAAAAGGGGATTGGAAGGGGGAGATAGAATAAGAATTTAGGGAAAACAATTGAATAGAAAATAAAGGCCAGCCCTAGGAATCAGCACCTAACAAGGAAAAAGTAATGGCAATTTGATCATTTTCTGTTCTTTTTTATTTTGTTTTGTTTTGTTTTTTGTTTTTTGTTTTTTTTTTTGTGTGTTCTTTTTTAATCACGGGTAATCAAGAAAAAATTGTTAAACAAACCAGCAGCTAACTAACAAGCAATTTTATAAGGATATAAAATAATGGACTTTTGGTGGAATTAATTAATCAACTATAGAAAATAATGATAGAGATGGTAACAAGCTCTCTCCCTTCTCCTATTCTTTTAGTGTCCGTTTTAATAAAGAGGATATTTAGAAGAAAAAAAATATATATCACAACAATAAACGAACACCATACATTATTGTATGAGATTCTTGTAGCTGTAAGCATCATTGCGGCATATTTCTTAGTGAAAATGTGACAATTAGTGTACTGCTAGTTCTCTTGGGGTGCTAGGGTAAGATCTGTGGCACCCCAGTCACAATAACTATGACTCAATCCAACATTTCCTAACGGGGTGCCCCTATAGTCACGTCAAAGGAGATGAGTCACAAATGGTCACTCCCACCCCCCTTTTTCTCATAAAAAAAATAAAAAAATAAATAAAATATGACTTTCATTCAAATGAACAATATTGTACGAGATTCTTGTAGCTGTAAGCATCATTAATTGGGGCATATTTCTTGGGGAAAATGGGACGACTATCGTTTTTTTTCTCCAAAAAAATTTAGCACCAGGAAATATCGATTTGATTTAACGTTCTGTAATTTGTGAATTTTAATTGGTTGATAGGATGACTTTAAGTAATATAATATTTATTTATGTCTACTTTTTGGCTTCTTTTGCCAGAAGGAACTTTGTCGGTTATATATATAAAGCCTAGTAAGTAATTATCTCAACAGTAAACGCACACCATGCATTATTATTGTACGAGATTGATGCATCTGTTATCTGTAAGCATCATTTGTTACGTATTATCCACATGGGCTCTTTTGGTGTGAGAAAAGGTACATGGACTAAAGAGGAAGAAATCCTGTACGAACACCATCGCTACTAATAAATTAAGCTATAAGCCATTTCGTGGCCGAGTCTGAAACACTTGATGAGAGTTGTGAATGTAGGAAATCCACGTCACCCTTTTAATATCAGAAGTACGAACTAGCTAGGAACTGGGCAAGCTCATGTGTAAATATAAATGAGTTGCATCTCTCCCTAAAGCAGTGTATATACTCACACATATGCTTTTTTGAACTTTTGGCATTGAATCCACATGGGCTCTTTTGGTGTGAGAAAAGGTGCATGGACTAAGGAGGAAGATATTCTTCTAAATCAATGCATTGAAAAGTACGGAGAAGGAAGGTGGCACCAAGTTCCTCTCAGAGCAGGTAGCGAGTAAGAGAGACGGAGAAGAGATTACCGTTTTCTTTTTTGTTGGGATAATTACGTTCTTTCATTTACTTCTCTCATCTTTTTTTTTTTCTTTTTTTTTTTTTTGTGTTCTCAATAATTTAAAGGGAAACAAAAGAAAGTAGGTTTTACGTAGTGCAATATTCTCTTATGATAATTACACATTATGTATACCTGACACACAATTAAAATAGTTCTTTTAAAAACACGATTTTAGTTAGAATATGCACAACTGTATATAACTTAATATGTGCCACAATAGATGGTTTGTATGTTTCTTTCTTTCTTTCCCTTTTCCTTTTTACGAAAGTTTGTTTCTGCATGCAGGGTTAAATAGATGCCGAAAAAGCTGTAGATTGAGGTGGTTGAACTACCTAAAGCCAAATATAAAGAGAGGAAACTTTGCAGAAGATGAAGTTGATCTACTGATCCGGCTCCATAAGCTCCTGGGTAACAGGCAAGTCTACCAACAAATATATATAACTCTCCAACTACTCACCCAAAACTAGGGTTTTCCATCCCCAACTGTGACCCAATGAACCCGTCCGACCCAGAGCCACTCGAACCGAAACCAGACCGACCCAAGGAGAGAGGAGGTCAGCGGCGGGTTGCTGAGTTCCACAACCGAAGTTGGCGAGTCAGGTGGCGGGTCTCCTTCTCCAAAAACCAAGCCACCCAATCCGACCACCTTAGTCCTTGAAACATGGTAGATCTACCCAAATTCAGCAAAAACATAATGGTTTTCACTCAGATCCTTTGAAGATCTTGTGATTTTTGGTAAAGATCTCATCGTTTTTGCTTAGATTCGACTAAGATCTAGTGGGTTTTGCTCAAATAAGACTTAAATCTAGCGAAAATCTAGTAGGTTTTACTTAAATCTGGTGAAAATCCTGTGGGTTTTGCTCAAATCTAGCAAAGATCTAGTGGGTTTTGCTTAAATCCAGCAAAGATCTGGTGCTTTTTTACTTAGATCCAATGGGTTTTGCACAAATTTGGTGAAGAGTTGGTGTTTTTTTGCTCAGGAACCTCCAGCAACACTTCATCGACTTCAACCAACCCGACTGCTGACCAACCGAGTCTGATTTGACTTGACCTGTTGGTTTTTGCAGTTGGTAGCGGGTTTTCTTGCCGAAAACCTAACATCATCGGGTCGGTTCTAAGTTGGGCACAAACCCGACCCGTGGACACCCCTATCTAAAACTCACATTTTTTTTTGTGGACAAAAGGTGCATGGACTTATAATTCCAAGCTCTCTCTCTCTCTCTCTCTCTCTCTCTCTCTCTCTCCATTAAAAAAATGAAAATCACATTAAAAAGAAAAAAGAGAAAGATATCATAGTGATCATGCGACAACAACTACAGTGATCTGCAAAGTGTGTTTGTGATGTCTCTTAGATTCTAGGAGGCTACTTTGTCTCTCTTTGTATATTGCTACAATTTATTGTTAAGCCTTATCAGTGAGTTGAATGACCAACAGGAAGAGGAGACTCGTAAGAGAGAACACAACCGTTGGCGGTGAGTCCGGCAATGGTGACACCAATGTGGTTGTCGACCCTTGAAAATCTTCTTCTTGTGAGAGGAGAGCTTAAAATTGGCGGTGAGTTTTCAATCGCTTTAACCCATAGTGTACTTTACCCAATCCACCATTAGAGAACCATTTGAAGTGTATGTGTGTATGTGCAATGAAAATTTGAAGGGAAATAGGGAATTTTTGTAATAGTGTACGTGTAATGAAAATTTGGGAAATTTTAATAAGGGAGGGATTAATCTATTGCAACAAGATTATTACAAGTTATTGCAACAAATAAAATATTGATACAATATATTAGTATTTTTAAGTCCATATTGCAACAAAAAGTAATATATACACAAATTTATGTTGATTGCCACAATATTGTCTTTTTGTTGCAATAACTTTGTTGCAAAATAACTTTTTTCTTGTAGTGATTATATCTTCATATGTGCAAAGTTCAAATTTGAATTGTGTTGATAATTCATATATTATATGAAAAATAATTAATTTGTTGATGGTAGTAGCCAATTTGATCTCTAGCATATATTTCTCCAAATAATAAATGACATTAAATAATTCTATTTACATATGTTATCTGCAAATTTTTTGGCCAAAATTTTAGTTATATACCTTTTTATATCCAAGATCAAAAAGTTGATATATAATTTTATTATTTAAAGCTTTTACAAAAGTTAGTATAAATAGAATTGTTTGCCATGCTAGTATTTTTTTAATTAAAAATTTTATAAGGTGATAGGTTTTTTTGTAAGTGTTTACAAAACTTTGTATAAATAACGAGTTGATTAATTTTAAACTTAGCAAATTTAATTTAAGGTGACTTGTTAATTGTTGGGAAATTTAGACACCAATAACTGATTAATTTTAAACCAAATTACGAACTTGATTAATTAATTATGTAACAAATTTTAATTTAGTTGGTGATGAGCACAACCATATCACAAAAAATAAATATAGCGGAAAATAAATTTTGATATAGGAAATATGGTTTTGAAGGGAAAACCTTGATGGGAAAAACCTTACAAATGGTTTGTAACATACCACCATACCAAAGAATTCACTAAAGTAAATGGAAGTTTTACAATACAAGAATATATACTTGATCTTTGTATAGCTACCTACAGTAAAAACTTACTCAAATGACCACATACAACTCCAATGTAGTTGAACTCTTTTATCTTGTGAACTCTTTGATAACAAATACCCAATCTATGTCTAACACTACAACAACTTCAATGAAGTAGGTCTTTTGTGTTGTAGCCTCACTTGGAACACCCTCATGATTTTCAATTTGGTGCTAGAGATGATGTTTGGTACTGAACCTTTAGCGTCAATAGTCAGCAAAATCTATTTCTCTTGTGTTTTTGAACTCACAGGTTCAATACATAGAGACTAGAGTTTTCTCTATGAATACCTTAGGGTTTCTACCTTTACAATCTTATAGAAAGTCATCTTTAATGGGCCTTTATATAGGTTCTTTATTAGTATTAGAAAAACTTGTTGAGTTATAGATTAATTCCAGTTAATTAGCCAATTACCCAAGTTAATTAATTAAATCAAATTACATGCAAATATAATTAAGGCGCAATTAAATCTCTAAACTAAATTAAGTGCATCGGAAAATAAGTTTGACACAGGAATTTAATCACGGTGAGGAAAACTCTCAAACAAAACCCCACTAAGTGAATTTTAAGTCACCACTTCCGAAGAATATCTGCTAACAAGAATAAAGGTTATAAGTACAAAGAATCGTGCTTTACCCCGAAGTACTTACCTATAGTAGAACCTATTAACCTATAAAGAAGTTTAGGCTGAACCCCTACTACTTCTCTTGTTTTCTTTCTCCAACCACTGTTCAGAGCTTTCCATTCCTCTCATTTAGCAACATTGTTGCCATCCTCCAACCAATGTTCATGGCTAACCGATGCTAACATGATCAGCTCCGAATTCATTAACTCTTTTACTAGTGAACTCTATTGAATGTGAATCTATTGCTCACAACTTCAAGTACCCACTTGAAGATTTGATCTTCGGTAACTTAATTTTAATCGGATTGATTACAGTAGCTTCTCCTTGATCATCAGATATTTCGAAACTTGAACTTGGATCTTCGGTTGATGTTTTGAGAGAATTCAATACAAACAAACCCTATATGCAAAAGCACATCTATACAAAGTAAGTGTCCTATAGGGTCACACAAAACCCTAGAAGCTTTAACAATGGGCTGGGCTTGCAAACTAAATTTTGTCCCAATTCTATACAAGTCAAAAATCTATCTTGATGGGTCAAGATTAGTAAATCTTGACATGTCGAGCTGGGATCGAGATGGAGTTGAGATTTCATATAGTTAATTCTTCTTAGACTTTAACCTATAACTTGTCTTGGACTTGAAATTGACTTCAAACACATTCAAGACACACAAAAACTCTTATAACATGTTACATATGATCATGGTTTACCAACCTAGTCCTTTGGACCCAACAGTTTTTGCATGCTAATAATGGCCTTCTTACTACCAACCTAGTCCTTTGGACCCAACATTTTTTGCATGCTAATAATGGCCTTCTTTAGTAAACAGATTAATCAATAAATTATTTGAACACATTTATATATTCTCTATTCATGTAGGTGGTCACTTATTGCTGGTCGACTTCCAGGTATAACAGCTAATGATGTGAAGAATTATTGGAATACACACCTGCGCAAGAAGGTAATTTCCCGCACAAACGATGCGGAAGAAAAGGCACAAGATATAGTGAAAGTGACTGTAATAAAACCACAACCTAGGACCTTGTCAAAAAATTTAACATTGGCTGGTGGGAAACCTATAATTGCAGAAAGGTTTCAACTGAATGAAAATGTTAACGATGTATCTCCAACATTAATGCCCTCAGAATACAAAATAAATTGGTGGGAAAGCTTGTTAAACGACGAGGCAGGTGGTGAAAAAGTTCCAGTCTCCCTAAGTTGTGGGTTAGAGTCGGAGCCCAAGCCAAACCTTTGGGCTGAGGAAATAGGACTTGAGGTAAAAGTAGGAATTCATTTCTACGCTTATGATGATGATGGCCTGAGTTTTTGGGGTGACTCCAGTTTTGACATAGACCTGTGGAAGTTTCTCAATGCAAGATAGGAAAATGATGATCTAGTGCTCTTTAGCTTGCTTGATTATTAGTATTATTAATGTCCAAGTAATGGGATTTGTGATGATTATGAGACAGTAAAGTGATTATGGCATTAATGGGTTTATATGAATAGTACCATGTAAACATATAACATTGCATGTAATTTTTTTTTTTAATATACAAGATAGAAATTCTATTCTAATCTAATCTAAGTGTATAGGCAAAAATCAAACCATGATCTCATAATGGTTTGAGTACATTTTTTTTGAAGATTTTGATATTGAATATATAGGCCTTACATCGTAAGTTGTGAAGTTAAATATTCACACATCAAAAACTTGTGTGTGTTTAATATATAGAATTAATTATCTACATTTTATGAAAAATTGTGTATGTTGAATATACAGAATTATTATGTACATTTTTTGAAGGTTTGGATATTAAATGTAAAGATCTTGTTCTCTTAGTAATTTTTGAATAAAAATGTTCATACGTCAAAAAATTGTGTACGTTGAATATACAAAATTGTATAGATACTTTAAAAAATTTTGAAGGTCTAGACATTGAATATATAGAATTGTATACATTCTTTGAAGGTTTGGATATTAAATGTACAGACTTTACACTCTTTGTAATTTGTGAAGAAAAATGTCCACATATCAAAAAATTGTGTACGTTGAATACACAAAATAGTGTACAGTCTTTGAAAAATAGTGTACATTTTTTGAAAGTTTGGACTTAGAATATATAGAATTGTGTACATTCCTTGATAGTTTGAAAATTGAATGTACAGACCTTACATTTTAAACTCTCAATAATTTGTGAATAAAAATTCTCACATATCAAAAAATTGTATACGTTGAATATACAGAATTATATACATTCTTTGAAAATTTTAGTACTTTTTTTAAAAGTCTGGACATTGAATGTATATAATCATGTACCTTTTTTGAAGGTATGGACATTGAAAGTATACTAAATACTCTCATTATTTTGTGAAGAACATGTCCACACATCAAAAAATTATATACACTGAATATACAAAATTGTCTATATTCTTTGAGTAAGAATGGGGTGTGAGGTGCATGTACATGGAGCCTATACAAGTGTGCGTCTCACAAGGCAAGCCCATAAAAATCACACAAACAATCCTAGGAAAAATCCCATAAAGGAGTATAGCCAATGGTGGTAAATCATAGTGAGGCGCAAGGTTCCCATGAGCATGCAAAGTTGATCCGTGGTTCTCACGTATGCAAGAGGCTCATAGATGGCACACTGGTGAAGGAAAAAGTCCATAGGCAAGGGGGAGCTAATAAGACTTGTTTAGAAGCCCACTAAAGAGAAAAAAACTCACATGTGAGAAGGAGATTGTTAGGTATACACTTGTGACTCATATTTATGAGGACTTTATCAATTTTTAATGCATTGAATTATGGTTACAACTAGATGGGTAAGCGGGTTTTGGATCTGGCCATAAATGAGTTAGATTTAACGGTATCAAAGTACGTATTAGTTACCAATTTAAATAAATAGGATTTGATTACACACTTAGTCCTTAACCTTTACCCCAATTTTTAAAATGGTCTCTACCCTTTAAAATGTCTCATTTTAGGCTATGTTTGTTTCAACTGAAAAGGTTTTACAAGAAACATTTTACACATTTACGAGAGTTTGATTGAACTGAAAATCTAGTAAACCTAAAAACATTTTCTCTTTGACCATAAAATAGAGTTGGTTTTGGTGTAAAATGAATTACGCTTTGATTTTCCTACATTTCATTTTTAGTCCAAGCTCACACTCACATTCTTTGCACACCTGAACTAGAGAGAGAGCTTGAACCTAGGTTAGATCGTCACCTCCACCTCTCAATCTTCCACGCACCCACCCATGACCAATCTCTCTCTCTCTCTCTCTCTCTTAGTTTGATCAAGTTTGAGAGTTTAATGAATGGTTTTGTTTTGATTTTTTGTTTCTTTAGGTTTATATATTGATATTTTCTATTTTAAATTTTTTTTTTGGAAGTTGAAAAAATATGAGAAACTAGTAGAAAATGAGTTTTCTGGAGCATTTTTAGGAACACAACCAAACACCTAAAAATATTTTCCTTTTTAAAAAATATTTTACACTCAGGAAAATATTTTACGTTGAGTCAAACATAGTAGTCCTTATACTTTAAATTTGTATCAAAATTAAAAGACCCTACCCTTAATTATTTTCTTTGATTTTGAATTGAGATTATTTAGCAAAATTCAAGGGATTTTCATAGTGGCAAAGGAGGGAGGAAATTGTTTATTTAAATACTTTGTTTGCTTCTTTATGTTTTTTGGAGACTGGGAAAATTGAAGCAATGGTTAACTTTAGTTACCTTTTTGACACAAACTTCAAAGTATAAGGACTAGAATGAAAATTTTCAAAGGATGTGAGCCATTTTAAAACATGAAGTAAAGATTTAGGATTAAATGTGTCATTAAAACTAGTCTCATTGGCTGGCTTTTCTCAACCATTTCAGACTCTTGGGATGCTCACCTAAATAAGGGCTAGTAGTTGGAGTTGGCCAATGAGAGTCAGCTATGTTTTAGAGGCAAAAAAGGTTTGTTGAAGAGATTCAAACATAGACAACAGGAGCATAAAACCTCTATTGGGATGAAAATTTTGGATACTAAACCTTCTCCATGGGCCTGAGGTGCTACCAACATCCCTAACCCACTTGGTAGCACGCACAGCTAGATTCATGCAAAAAGTCCAAGAGAAACCGACTCATACCCTTCAAACCACACTTCCTCAATTTCCCCCAACGGGTGACGTAGGCTTGGGCATTGCCCAAAGAAAAAAAAATGCATGGATTGGATCCGCAAGTCGGACTCAGCTAAAATGGGCTTATAAAAAAACTGTCTTGAAAACAACCATCAACACACACACACACACAAGCAAGCAAAGAAAAATTATCACGATGTATCTAATCATTTAGAATTGTAGATGGGGGATCTACAATGACTTTGACCAGCTCTAAGCATGAATAGGCTTGGATTTCCTCATATATGATGCTCCAACATGGGCCAAACCAGGCTGCCTTGGCAATGGGGCAATGGAGAAAACAAGTGGATGTTAGTCTCATCTTCTTGCTGACTTTAATGGGCATTTTAAATTTTGACATTCTAATTCTGTTAGGCAAGACATTAGTTGTGAGTCTCCAAATTAATTGAGTCTCCAAAGCAATATTTTAAACTGATCATGAATTCTAAGATTCCAACAAAGATTCTTCCCAAGTTTCAACGTTGAATCAGTTGGGTTGGCTACCCAATATGTTGACGAAAATAATTTCCCCAAGCCAAGCCAATGTTTAGTTCTTTGAGGAATGGGAATGACTACGCCAATTAGATTCAGAAATCATCAGCTCATTTGCTCAAAACCTCTGGATCAAGCGACAATTCATGATGGCAAAACTCATTTTTCGAGTGAAAATGGTCTTAATCTATTTTTTCTAGCATATACTTGTGAATGCCTCATTTTAGAAAATGCAATTAAAAATTTGCAGTTTGCCAAAGTTTAGGACCTGTTTGGTATGTAATTCCAAACAACAATTTTCAGTGTTTAAACACTAAAAATTGTGATTTAAAAAAAAACACAACGCGTTTGGTAAGAGTATTTTTTTTAGGAGTGTTGAGTTATGTTGCTCATTTTAGAGTGTTTAAACACTGAATTTGAAAAACTTCTCTTATCAATTTTCAGATTTCAAACAACGTTGCTCAATGACACTTTTGTAAATATTTTGAAAAACATGGAGGCCGCTTGATTAGACAACACATAAAGCTTCATTTTTCAATTCCAACCAGAGAGGCCGCTTATCAACTTTAAATAAATTAATTATAAATAATAAAAAAGCACACATACCAAACACACAATTATGTTTCATGTTATTTGAAACATGGTACCAAACACATTTTTTTATTTATGATTACTGTAAACACATGTTTTCACAACACTTTTTAAACCATAATTTTTATATCATTTTATACAACAATATTAAAAATCTCCAACCAAACGGGTTGTTAGGCATTCTACGTGATAAACACTTTCAGCTGAGTTTATGTCTTTTGCCTTAGATTCATCCAAATAAATGAGTAATTATTTTAGTATTTTGGAAGTATAGCAATGTGATACTCCCTCATTTCACATAATAGTAGGTCAAACTATTTAAAGGTCTGTTTGAATTGAGGGGAAGGAAAATGGAGTAGAGTAGAGTAGATTTGATCCAAAATTAACTTAATTTTAGCCGACTCTATTCTACTCCCTTCCACTCCTCCTTTCTCTCTCCATCCAAACGGGCCCTAAATTCATCGTAAGATCTAGAAGTACCTAATAATTTTCACAACATTACAGACATACAAATCAAGATAACTACTTCTAACGTTTACATGACATAAATCCAATTGACAGCAAATCAGGTACATGTTTGCATACATAAAAATGCTACAAGCAGCTAGACTGATTGATCAACTAGCTTTCTTATGTGAACTACGCTACATTAAGCATTTTTATAAAACATGGTGATTTTACAGATCTTGCCCCCTCTACAGCTTTCTCCCCTTTAATGACAAGTGCAGCAAGCTAACCATCTTTGCCTTGCACAGATCACGATGATGGCTTTGTAGTACCATAAAGACCAAACCATTGACTTCTTTTGAGATATATCAATGACTCTATGTTGGTCATAATAAAGCTAAATCCATTTTCCTGCAGGAAGAAGAGCTACCATAACATTTACGGCTTCAAATTTAGCTTGCTGAAAGCAGCAATGATTCTATCATCTGTGATCATTCTGTGGTTTTCATAGAAGTCTAGTATCTCCATAGAGATATTTTTCACCTGTCAAAAACATACACAGCATTCATAATTTCAGCAAGCAGATAAAAGCATCTGCACTTTTTACAAGCTACCAAATCATAATAGTAAAATTGGTGAACATTTTATTGCAATTTGTTAATTATATGGTCACAAATGCAATGTTCATAATAAAGGCTTATGCTCATTAAGCACAGGAATTAGCAAGCAATAATAGCCATTTATACAACACTACGAGCTCTTACCACTTATTCTAGATAAATTTTAATTGAAGATATAGAGATTCTAAGATCCTTGATAGGTACTTAACTCCTATAAAATCAACTCTATCAAGAACCACACTCAATTTTTACTTCCTTGGCATGTCAATCTCTAGCACAGGTAACAAGCGAAAAGAAAAAGAACACAAATATACATATATAAGCTCGTACTCTTGTACTCTATAATCCGTATAATCTGGGGAAAAGAGCATAATAATTTATTTTTGGAACTTAAAGATGGTATAGAAATATGACTTAGTTTTGATATAAAATTTCCAAATATCAGTTGATAACCAAGCCCTATCACCTGCAATATGACACTTGATAATACTCCGAATCAGGGTTTACATAGTTAACCCCTAAAATTTAGGTTCAAAAGCTTGCTGTGTTGAGCGTTATTGGAATAATGGGTTCAAATTAGAATGCTGATGCAGGACAGGCTCAAAAGGGGATAGGAAGGGGGGATAGAATAAGAATTTTGGGAAAAAAAATTGAATAGAAAATAAAGGCCAGCCCTAGGAATCAGCACCCAACAAGGAAAAAGTAATGGCAATTGATCATTTTCTGTTCTTTTTTAATTACGGGTAATCAAGGAAAAATTGTTAAACAAACCAGCAGCTAACTAACAAGCAATTGTAAAAGGAAATAAAATAATAAACTTTTGGTGGAATTAATCAAGTAAAGAAAATAATGATGATATTTAAATGTCTATTTAGTTCAAAAAGAGAAGGGAGAAATCTGATCTAGGCTGTGAAATGTGTGGAATTGAACTTGTGCAATTGGGCTGCTAGACCGTGGCTACATGAACTCTTCAAACACAAAAGAACATCAGACCAGTCGTTGTGACACGTGGGCAGGGCTAAGATGCTGGCCCGCTTAGTAAATAATGAGTTGATCGGTGGTCTGACCTATATGCTTAAAAATCTTCTTTTGAAAAAACAAAAAAAAAAGCACATTACATGGGCACAGACAGACAATAGATCAAAAGGCCTAGAACCAAATTAGATTTCAGTATTTGACTGTAAATGGAGTTCACAAATGGCATCTTTAGTTCAGTTCCAGGAGATGAACTGGAGAGGCACACGACAATGACTTGAGGTGGTCTCAAATTGAAACTTTGGTGCTAGCACTGTGATGTTTGGTGGCAATGCCCATGTGCTACAACTGTGGCAACACGACAATGGTGAGTGAAGGGTGAAAGGATTGTCTACAGCAAGTGGGGACTCAGGACAATGGCCGTTAAGTTCTATGGAAGAGGCTAGGATAGTTGGGTATGTATTTAGCTTATGCACGTCAGATGGGAGGTTTTTTGGATCTGGTTGTAGTTCTTTAGAATGCCAGGAAGCTCTACTCGCAGGTGCATGAGGGTTTGTGATCTGCGATTAGGGTGCCAGTGTCAGGTAAAAAGGCAATGTTATAGACAGTTCTGGTGGATTGGTTGACGGGCTTCACAGGAATGTTGGTGGTGTGATGGTCTACAACTGCAACAATGGGATTTTTTTGTGGTTGGGCTCATGGTCTTTTGCTTGTATGGGCTTAGGGGGGTGGACAGCTTGGGTCATTGCGGTGATTGAAGGGTTTTGATGGTTGTTGGTAAATGGGAATCAATGAGGGGTGGTTTTGGCAGGGACTCAACATTGTGGACTGGATCTGGGTTTGCTTTGATACTAAATTTGATGCAGGACAGGTTCAAAAGGGGAGGAAGAGGAGATAGCATTAGAATTTAGGGAAAAAAAAATTGAAGGATAGCCCTAGGAATCAATAACTACAGTTTGCTTGGAATCAGCACTAAGCATGAAAAGTGAAAACCTAGGAATCAGCATCCATCATTCCAACATAATATTTTACGTCTCAATAATCTGTCTTCTATATTTAGTGGAGCCTTTTTAAATTGACTTTCAAGAGTACATCAATAAGGAAAATAATAAAACCATAATTAAAAAATTAAAAAAAAAGCCCACAAAATCCTCAATCACATAAAGTTAGGTCAATTGGAAATGCAAAATTTCAAAATAGCACTAATTTTGGTGTCTGCACCAAATACTGACGAAAGCATGCGTAGAAAGCACCTCCTCAGCTGAATCCTTATATATTAGACCACATCAGTACATGCCATTGTTTGTGTTACACATTCCAATACATACAAAATTATACATGACTAAATATTACATGGTGAAACACTATTATTTGTACGAAACCATAAGACTCTTATGCCCCCAAACAAACTTGGTTAAGTTTATAATGGACTATCAAATAGTCAGAAATTTCATTAGCAAAATTCTTGTGGCAAGTAATAATAATTCGCTAGCGTACTTTTCAGATATTATACTCATATTTAAAGGACAGTGCCCCTATCTGTATATTCAAACTACTTCAAGTAGACAGTAGGATCTCGTAGCATAGCCGATGCAAGACCAGGTTGTATTGCAAGACTAGGTTGAAGATAGGGCCAGACGCTATGATTGAGACTTATGTGTCAACCATGATCTTAGATCAAACCAATGCTTTCAACAACATATGACATACCAAGATGAGAGTCACATTGAATAGAAAATAATGATATATTTCTGGTAAAAGCATTCACAAAGAGATTGCCAGAATAAGAGGCCACGGAAAACCTCATGAGAAGAAAATTTACCACATTCATATCAACACGAAGTTCTTCAAACCATGCAGTGGTATCCTTCTCCCTTAGTACACTAGCAATGTAAATGCAAGCTAAAGCTATCAGATGTGGAGCATGTACAAGAATAAGGTCCATCCTGTAGGTGTCATTCAATAGTCCCCTGCATGTCTCAAAAAAGCAATGCTACATCATGTTTATGTTCTTGAACATCAACTTTTTTATTTTTATATTTCGATAGTTGGAGGTGGGAGGGATTTGAACCTTGGATGTCTCCTTTAAAAATACCAGGAAAAGCCAACCAATTGAACATCAACTGAGGCTAAACGATGTTGTAAAAAAAACAAGAGCAACTATGCTTTACAGAATTGATGGCTGGCACACAGAATGACATGCCAAGAGTATAGCAAGAGGAGGATGTACAGTATCGACAAAACTAATAAACTGTCAGCCTATCCTTGGTGATGCAATGTTGAAAGCAATAACAACTTCTTTTTTCTAAATCATGAAGGCTCCTTTGAGATTTTAAAATAATAATAAAAAGTATTTTTAACTCAAGCTTCATTGGGTCTTGTTAACTAGTGCCTTTAAGCCGAAGGGCACAGTTTAAAAGGAATAATGAAAATTCAATTATGAATTGTAATACACATTTTTTCGAAAAGAAAAATACGCTTGTCAAGAAATTTATTGGTTTGCAACCACAAATTCATTGTGGTTGTAGGTACTTTTTCTTGATATGTGAGCACAGTTTGACTTTATTTTTTGAAAAATGTATAAAAAAATCATTTAATTAAGCATTAAATGGAACATAACTTGTGCCCTTATGGCACTAGTTAACAAAAGCCTTATTTTAATTTGCTGTGGTTTTTGTGAAAACTAAGAATCCCATTTCAACTTCTACTCATTTTGCATCACACGTAGAGAAAAGGCTTGTAAATTAAATAGAAAATTGGAACAGGACCATAAAAAGAATATAATTAGTTATCAACAAATATAAAAGCTATATTTTTTTACTGAAAAGAACAAGAACAAAGAATTTGAGAAGCATGGTGATGTGTGCTGGCAGCAGCCACACAAAATTGACTATGCTGGAGATTGGACGCTTACCAAGTTAATTGAGTCATACTTATATCATTCAGGTTTGCATCCTGAAGCAACCTGGCAAAGAAAAAAGAAGGGTGGGGAAGAAAGAAAATAAAGAACCATTTAAACTGAGGAAGATATTTCATTGACAAGATCATATAACCAGCATTTCAAAAAGGATTAACTTGTCTAAACATCATGCACAGAGATGATTATTAGCATAACTAGAACCAAATGAGCCTTTTCTTTTTCAGACAGGTAACCTAAGGTAGCTCATGATTAAATAAAGTGAGTTTGCAATTCCAGAATTGTATGATTATATTTGAAGAGGAGAAAGTGAATGCAAGCATGCAACTCCTAAAGATAGGTACCAGCCACTATTAGTCATACCCATTTCATTATTTCGTCAGGTACAATATGGTAACATACTTATGTACCTAATTCAGCTATAGTGTCATCTAAAAGTTGGATATCAAAAGAAGTTATTAATATTAAGACTAACTGCAATAGCATTCACCCTAAATATTTAATTCAAGATATGCATTTACAAATATAAATCAAATCAACTTTGGCCACACCCACAAGCATCATATAAAATCCAACCACAAAACGATATGTGATAAAAAAATAAAAAGGAAAATTTTACCATTGGAGCTTATATAAGGTGAGATACCAAGTCAAATCCCAGAATGACTACAGCTAAAATGGATCACAATGTGATTTCAAGATATTATTTTGGGGGAAAGAGGAGGGCGGGAAGTAAGTAATGGAATTTTCATGATGTTGTCTCTCAATCAAGTAATTCATCAAGTCGAGTCAACTGTATTTACAAGAGTTAAATAAACCCTGATGGAGCTCACCCTAATCATTTAACAGTTCAAATTTATACAATTAATTCATCAAAGAGAACCACCAAATATTTTATAACTAACCAGAAGATACTTAAGGTAGATGATATAAAGGATGAAATACTTACTGAGACAATGCTCGATAAGGATGGAATACAACTAAATAATAGTTGAGTGCTTCTAAAATCTTCATTTCCATTTCAAGGATGTCTTTGATTTCATATCTATCATACCTATACTTTTCATCAGTATCTGTAAAACAAGAAAGGTATGTTCTAAGCACTTCACACACTAACGTAGAATGACAACGATTGAATTTGGCGGAAATTCATACAATCAGTCTAGTATCAAGTAATTACATAATTTTTTAAGGTAAAATACAAGAAGCCTGGCCTGCACTGTGCTTTCTTCTGCTTTTGATGCCAGGTACAAGCAGGTTGGAGCCACAAGACGCGGATCATATTCTGTCATACTCTTACTGAAAGCACAAAAAGAAGTTAAGCTTAGCAAGCAAAAGCACAACTGGGCATAAAAAATTGCCCGAATGTGCTTTCTTATGAGGTGATGCTATTATTTTATTTTATTTTTTGGCTTTTTTTCTTTTGATGAAATAGCATATTGGCTACAAAAACAATTACAAGTGTTTGTATATAAACTAGTGTCAAAGGACAGATCAGAAATTACTCAGAAAAGAATGTCCTTCCAAATATTTAAGGGCAATCAAAAAGAGAGAGAGAGAGAGAGAGAGAGAGAGGACATACTTGACCTTCACCAAGTTAACAACATAAGTAAAAAGAAATAAAGTAAAAATAAAGTTCCTACAAGGTTGAGTTTAATATTTTTTATTTTTAGAGAAGGTGACACTGCTTTTACTCTCCAAAGGAGCATCAACTCTTCTGGTCAGTTCTTGCTTTTGACTGAACTCAAAGTTGGTGGATGTAGGAGGTCGATTATTATCCCTGAAGGCAAAAAGAAATTTGGTTGGAGGGCTTTTGGCCTTGAACTAAGAAAGCTGCTGAACCCTTCCCAATATGCGGTGGGTGGTTATGGTTTTCCAAAAAAATTTTCCTCAGGTGCGGAGGTATAACTTGGAAGCTCAAAACTCTAGAACTTTTGCTGAAGTTGTGCAAGGCTTTCATGGTAGAATAGAGGATAGAAAGCATTTAAAGCAGCTTGGTGAGAAGAAGGGGGTGAATCTGAGACTTCAAGGTGCCAAAGTGGGGGATTTTCTGGTGGGCAAGTCTGGTAAGATGGAGGTGGTGGGAGGGGACAGGAGGGAGCAGAGCATTAATGAGGGGGCAGAGGTAGGTGAGCAAAATCTGGTAGACACTAGGATACGTTTCCCAAGCTTCAGTTTAAATTTAAAAGATTATGAAAAGGGGAAGAAGAGTGATGCTAGGAGATCTTGCTAGACAGGAAGAGGTCTTATCGTGGAGGTTGATGTGATAGGGAGGAGACGGGTTTCCTGGGACAGAAAGAAAGTGGGAGATACAAAGACCAGAGGGGTATCACGGGCAGTGGTTTGGGATTGCAATAAAGGAGAAACAAAGGCCCTTAAATGGGTTTGCACGGGGAACCAAACAGGCTGATAATAAGCATATTTTGGGCCTAGGCACAAGCCCATTGCTGACCGTCACATGTGGGCTCTTTTAACTCTATTTTCTCGGGCCCAAGTCATTTTGAAGTGGGTGAGAGCTCTCTGTCTGGCGAAGGAAACTCAGCCTAGGCTCCGATGACAGCAGCGTGCCCCATGGCCCTTCCCCAGAGCTTCAATCTTGAGCCAGTGGTGCCAGACTGATGCACTAAGCCTCCGACGGTGGCCGATGGCCCCTCCTTTGCCGGAACTAGCTCCGATGAGTCCACGTTGTCACCAGGTAAGTCTAATATGGTGCTTTTGCGGTCATCGGTTGAACTCTTCCTTTCTGGTTTCTTTTTGAGCTTATCGAGGGCTGGGTTTGTGGATTTGGGCGTCTATGATGGGGTTGAAGGTGGCTGGGACAATTGTGCCAACTTCAGGCCGAAAGGTGTACTGGAACATGATCAATCCAGTTTAGTGGTGATACCCACGAAGGCAGTGGGTGATGTCCCTAGGGAGAGTGTTTTGGTGGTGGAAGATTTGATTAATTCAGATATGGGTTTGGGTGGAGAGGATAGATTATCAATCCCTCTGATGTCTATCACTCCCTTTGGACTGCCTTTGTCAGCTGAGTTGAACTGTGGTAATGAGGCATTGGAGTGTGTGAATACGTTGGATATTTCTAGGTGGGTGAAGAACAGACTTCCTGGTTTTAGTAAACTGGTGGGGCTTCCTCTGAGTCGACATGAGAAGTTATGTATTGCTTTGTTACAAAAGATTGAGAAGGAGACAGAGGATGCCAAAGTGTTGAACATGAAAGTTACAGTTCCTAGAAAAGCTCTCATTAATAAGGATAGGGGAAAGAGAGAGCTGAGGAATTTGCAATCTTCAATTAATTATGATGATAGGTAGAGTGTTGGCTACTGAGCTAATATAACAGTTGGGATTTTCATGTCTTTATGAATTTAAAAATTCTTTCTTGGAATGTTAGGGGTTTGAATGACTGTCGGAAACGTTCGATAGTAAAAAATTTATTGCGTGAGTGGAAGTGTGATGTAATCTGCCTTCAAGAGACTAAGCTTTCTGGCTTGGACAAACAAATGGTTGGCAGCTTGTGGAGTTGTCCTTATGTGGATTGGGTGGCTTTAGATGCTGTCCAGACGGTTGGCGGGGTTTTGATGATGTGGGATAGGAGGGTCCTAGAGAGGTTGGATTTTTTGCTGGGTTCCTTTTCTGTGTCTGTTCGGTGGAAAGGGGTGGGGGATGGCTTTACCTGGGCGTGTTCTAGGGTTTATGGCCCAATTGACAATAATGCGAGGGGGCTAATGTGGGACGAGTTGGTTGGTATTCAGCAATACTGGAAGGTCCCTTGGTGTTGCATTGGGGATTTTAATATTGTTTGTTTCCCGAGTGAACGGTCGGGTAACTCCCGTCTTACTCCGGCTATGGAACTTTTTTCGGAGTTCATTGAGGACCTTAATTTGATTGATTTGCCTTTGGAGGGAAGGAGTTTTACCTGGTCTAGCGGCTCAGATCAGCCTTCAATGTCTAGGATAGACAGAGTTTTGGTGTCTCACGATTGGGAGGAGCACTATCCGGATGTGATCCAGCGGATTTTACCTCGCCCTGTTTCAGATCATTTCCCAATTCTTGTGGAGGTAGGGGGAATGGCGAGGGGAAAAATTCCGTTTAGGTTTGAGAATATGTGGTTAAAGAAGAACGGGTTCACTGATAGAGTTCATTCTTGGTGGAATCGACATTCTTTCTCTGGTACTCCTAGTTTTGTGTTTGCCAAAAAATTGAAGGCCTTGAAAGAAGATATCATTCAGTGGAACTGTTCGGAGTTTGGTCATGTCAGACGCAAAAAGTCTCAATTATTAGAGGCTTTGAAATTGCTAGATGCCAAGGAAGGGGAGTTTGGCCTCTCTGATGCAGAGACATGTGAGAGAGTTACGGTGAGATCTGAAGTAGAGAATCTTCTCTCTTTGGAAGAAATCTCATGGAGACAGAAATTAAGAATATTATGGATTAAGGAAAGAGATAATAATACTAAATTCTTCCATAAGGTGGCTAATTCCTGTAGAAGGTTTAACCATCTAAGTATTTTGGAGGTGGATGGGGTGGTTTATGAAGAGGAGTCTGAGGTGGCTGCTCAGGTGGTACAATTTTATAAAAAATTGTATCAGGAGACAGAGGAGTGGAGGCCTTTTGCGGAAGATTTGGAGTTTGATCAGATAGATAGGTCGGAGAGGGGCTGGCTTGAAAGGAGGTTTGAGAAGGAGGAGATTCTTCTAGCTGTTAATGAGTTGGCTGGAGATAAAGCCCCAGGTCCAGATGGTTTCTCTATGGCCTTTTTTCACCATTGTTGGAGAGTGGTGGAAAGAGATGTTCTAGTAGTTTTTGAGGAGTTCTATCTTCACAGTAAGTTTGAGAAATCTCTGAACGCTACTTTCATAGCATTAATTCCTAAGAAGAATGATGCTTCCAATATTCGAGATTTCAGGCCTATTAGCTTGGTGGGGAGCTTGTACAAGATCTTGTCTAAGGTTTTGGCAAATCGTTTGAAGCTGGTTTTAGATCAACTGATCTCTGAGTCTCAGAATAGTTTTGTGGGAGGTAGACAGATTCTTGACTCAGTTCTTATTGCTAATGAGTGTGTTGATAGTCGAGTGAAGAGTAAGACTCCGAGGGTTATTTGTAAGCTAGATATTGAGAAAGCTTATGATCACGTGAATTGGGAGGCTCTGCTATATCTTTTGAATAGAATGGACTTTGGGGAGAAGTGGTGTAGATGAATCCGCACTTGTATTTCAACTGTCTAGTTCTCTATTTTGGTTAATGGGGCTCTAGCTGACTTTTTTAGGAGCACGAGGGGTCTGAGACAAGGGGACCCATTATCTCCTATGTTGTTTCTGGTTATAATGGAGATTTTAAGCAGGATGTTGAAAAGAGTTGAAGGTGCTGGCTTGATCAGGGGTTTTAAAGCTGAGAAGAAGGGGTGAAGGGGAACGTGTCTCGCATCTTTTGTTTGCGGATGATACTATTCTGTTTTGTGATGCGGAAGTGGAGCAGATCCTTCACGTTTGGATGCTTCTCCTTTGTTTTCAGGCTGTGACAGGTTTGAAGGTTAATGTCCTGAAGAGTGAGATGGTTCCAATTGGAGAGGTTAATAATGTGCATGCCTTGGCAGAGATTCTGGGTTGTAGGATTGGGACTTTGCCTATGACCTATCTAGGTATACCGTTGGGGGCTTCCCGTAAGTCTCCCGCTATTTGGAATCCTATCTTGGAGAAAATTAAGCGGAAGTTGGCTGGGTGGAAAAAGCTGTATTTGTCAAAAGGTGGAAGACTGACATTGCTTAAGAGTACGCTAGCTAGCCTCCCTACTTATTATTTATCTCTTTTTACCATCCCATTGCATGTGGCCAATAAGATTGAGAAGATGCAAAGGGACTTCTTGTGGGGGGATTCGAAGGCTCATTTGGTGGGGTGGGATAAGGTGTGTGCTCCTAAGGCGAATGGCGGTTTGGGAGTAAGGAAAATAACTACTTTTAATAAAGCCTTACAAGGAAAATGGTTATGGCGGTTTGGGGTTGAGGAGACTCGTCTTTGGAGGAGGGTTGTAGCTTCGAAGTTTGGGGAAGAGTGGGGGGGTTGGTCTTCCAAGCTGGGTAGGGGTGTCTATGGGTGTGGTTTATGGAGAAGTATTCGAAAAGGTTGGGAGGTGTTTAGTAGATGCATTCAGTTTGAGGTAGGGGTGGGGGATAGAGTGAAGTTTTGGACAGATAGGTGGTGTGGGGACTTACCACTCCATCTATCCTTCCCGACAGTGTATGGGATTGCTTCTAATAGAGAGGCATTTGTGGCCTCGTCTCTCGAAAGGTTGGGGATTAAGGCTCGGAGAAGCTGGAATGTTCGTTTACTTAGGGATCCAAATGTTCATTTACTTAGATACGCTTTTTGGTTGGTGGAATTGGTTTGGAAAGCACTCTTCTAGCATTTGGAATTTAGCTCCTTTGTGCCTAATGTGGTGTATCTGGAGGGAGCGAAATTGGCGAACTTTTGAGGATTCGAACAAATCCGATGACCAGTTGCTCGCTTTTTTTAGTGGTTCTCTTTTTGATTGGTCTAGGGCTTGGGGACTCACCTCTAGTGATTCTCTCCCTTTGTTCCTTAATTCTCTGCTTTGTACTTAGTTCTTTGTTGGTTTTTGTTTGTTTTGTTGTTTTTTATTTTTGTTTGTTTCCCTCTCTGTACTGCTTGCTCTACCTTATGTTTTTTCATGAGGTAGCTTTTTGAATATACATCTTTCTTACTTATCAAAAAAAAAAAAAAAATTCATTCCTTTGATTGAGAAAATCATAATTGGCTCAAGATTGTCCCAAAATGACCATTTAGTTCATTACTAATCAAGATACCTATTTTAACGAACAAGCAAAGGAAAAGGGTACAGAAAAACTGTATATTTAATCCCAGCATAAAATGCAAAAGGATTGCTTGCTAGGTTATGAGTCAAGTCTAGTCTACAAAGGTTTTGTGGGTAAAGATTGATTGTAAATTTTTCTTCTATAGTGAAAATCACCTACAGAGTGGTCCATTTTACTTTCGAAGAATCAGTCTTGAATTTACCTACTACAGTATTTGAGTAAACATGATCTCCACTGGAAAGGCATAAAGCTTCAGCTAGTAAACGAAAGTGTATACCATGATTTGTATGTCAGTCAATATCTGTATGCATTGCATGATGGATGTGAAGAAGTAGACCATTATATCAGCAATAGTTTTCCATTTCATCATCAAAATCCTTTTAATTGCTTTATTTTGCTTTGGATTGTGACGATTGTAACTACGGTTGCACTTTTTGTTAAACTATTACTCTTGTAATACGAAACAATTAATCCGTTAATTAGAACATGGGGATAAATTTTAGAAATTTCAATTGGTATCAAAGGGTAGGATCACTTAGGAATTAGTTTCTTGACTGTGATCCTTTTACCCCCTTGTATTGGATAAGTCCCAGTCCTTGGTGTTCCCATGATTTTGATTGAAGCTACTTATATTTTATAGCATAAGGAGTTATGATGAGTACGATGTGGAGGCACACAAGATCATGAAAATTCATCACAGGAGGATTATAATGATGAGGATGCAATTTATATATAGCCTATAATAAGCTTTTTTAATGAATGCACTAAAATGAAGAAAACATCTAAGCAATTCCTTAAAAATCTTAATGAGGTTGATCATGAGAAGGAGGCATTAGTGATTGAACTAGATGAATCCAATAAATACACTAAAAAACATAAGGATGAATCCTCACTTAAGGAGAAAATCAAGACCTGTTACTTTTTCTTTCATTGTTTAAAAAAGTTGGGTGGGGGGGTGGAAATCAAGACCCTAAAAGATGAGCTTAAAAAGTCAAGAACTCAATTGAAAAGGTTCACTTAAGAAAACTTGATCAAATGCTTAACTCTCAAAAGCCGAATTGTGACAAGAACGGCTTAGGATACATGCAAATTGGAGCTTCTATCCAGTCTACTTTGTAGTCCCCTACTATCATTAAAGGAAAGGACGGTTTTTTTTCCTCCTTCGGGACAACAAGGTTGTTCAAGCCCCCTGTGGACAAGGGAATGATGCAGTGCATCACAAGACTGTTGAGCTTGCTGCTGTGGTTATGAAGCAAAGTAGCTAGTTGCAGCTAAGTTGGGGCAGCATGAGTTCAAAGTGTAATGCAGACATAGGCTGTTGTACTCCACAACATGTTATAGTTACTATGCGATGTACTCTTAGTGATAGGCTCTTTGTAAAAGTGAAGTGATTAGTAGTATGCCTGTGTTAAGGCAGTTAGTGATAAGAGCTGTTAGCTATTAGGTAGTTATTAATAAGGGTAGTGACATCAGCAGTTAGTTAAGCTGGTTTGTTATTGCTTTATATTGATTTAAATAGTGATTATTGTTCCTGTGCTTGCACTATCTATTAAATTGTTAACTCTTGGAATAAGAAAAAATTAATACTTTAATTATGGGATCAATTTTACAATTTTTGAAATAATAATATTTATAATTGGTTTTCTAGTTTTGTCTGTCTAGCAATTTATGCTTCTACATAAAAAATTACTATTGCTCAACTTCAAATTGGTAAGCATTAGAAACTAATCACTCATATAGATATGCTGAATTATAAATTGGGACAAAATATTTGCATATGTATAAGTGTGCAACTATTGCCAACACCTGGGGATATGAACAAGTACCAAAATCAGCATAATAAATTGCCCCATTAGTTTATGTTATATAGCATATAATCAAAGATGAGTAAAGAAATTAATAAAACATATTTAAAATACTTTGTAACATGTGACATGACATATATAAGAAGTGCAATTAAATTACCAAAAAAAAAAGGAGAGATGCTTAGTTGTTAACCAGAAGCAAAACAATAAAACAAACAAGTAGTAATCAATTATCAATTATCAAGTGGTTGGTACAGATTCACAAGAACTTCATAGTCATTACTAGGATCAAAAGCAAAGCACAAGCCATGAGCTTATTATTACCAAATGAGCATATTTTTATCATCATTAGGCAATTATTTATTATTTAAATACCTGGTGTAAACACGTCTCATATATGTCACTGCAGTAGCTACAACCCTGAAACATTTTAACGGCATATTAGAGATCAAATCAATTGGTTAAATTTGTTGAATAAATATTTTTCTTTAAATTTTTTTATTGACACACCCAACAAATCTTTAACCAAAGATCTCATCTCACTCCATTCTTACGGAAGAAATATATACCATTTGAGCTAGAGCTCATTACCAAGTAAAATATTTCAGTTTTGAATTTAGACTTTAATGTTGTTGAGGATTTTATCAGATGTAATTGTGCCCTAATGTAATCCTTGAAAACTATAAAAAAGATGCTCCAGGAATGTTTGGAGCAGTGTAATTTGAACAAAAATTCTGATTAGATATGTTTCTCTAAACTTGGTGGTGATTCCAAGCATGATTAGGTGGTGAAGCCTAGGATTTAGGCAGATTCTACGTGGTGAAGCCTAGTATTTTTCCTGTTCTTCCTTCCCCATTATTTCTATTTTCTACCCATTCTGTCCTGCATCACATTCTAGAAAAAATGACCTTTGTTGTTTCCAATAAACAACAGTCATCCTTCCTTTTAACATTGTTTCAACAAGCCTAGCCAAAGTATAGTGCAATGATGATACATAAAATTCCATCCCCTCAGAATATATACAATTATGGTAGATCATGCACTTTGCACTTGGTTAGAGCTTATTCTTTTTTTTTTTTAATAGGTAATAGAATTTTTATTGAAAAAATGAACATTGTGTTCATGATGATGAACACTCTGGACATGAAGAAAATACAAAAAGCTCAAGAGCTAACAGCTAAAAAATTGTAGAAAACAGGAATTGAAATACATTGTGTAAGACCCCAAATACAGTTAGAGCTTATTCAATTCATAAAGCTTTTGTCCTTTTAATAAGTAAAAAGACTAGTGGTATTTTTAGAACAAAATCTGGTACAACTAACATAAAGCAAACTATCAATATAAATGTTTTATCTCGGTGATGCATTAAAGGAACTTGCTTAAAAACTCTCAAACTTCTCTTAGAGTGGAATATCTGAAGAGTAGTATTATGGTGCTTCATCTGTCCCAAAATTTGCACCAACCACAAGGTAGAAGATGCCCAAGAATCAGTTTCTTTAGATAGTAGAAAACAAAATTATGTAAAATATTTTAAAAAGTAACCACAATTCTAATCATTGTCAATATTATGATACTTCTTAACAAGTGTAACATGCCCAGATGGACTAATCATTGTCCTAAATCAACAAAATAACTAGGGCAGAAATTCTAAAAGATACATGCGAGTCAAGACTGCAGAAACCATCTACGCAAAGAGGGAAAGAAGCAATTCTTTTAAAAAAGGTGATACGTTAAGTAACACTAGTAGAATAGGTTCAAACCTTTGCCTCACTTTAACATGTTGAGCCAATTTCCATATGTCTGAAAAGAAAATTTACCCAAAAAATAAAAGGTTACATGTAGAATGGTTTAGATATGGAGAGCAAAACTATTAGCAGTTTCATGTGTGTGCATGTGACCATCAAACAAAATATCGGTAGGGGATGACTCTACATAGTAAGTTTGATGAGCCTTCAATTAATCACAACAACACAATCAACAAAGACAGCCCATAAAATCAAAAGCTGTGAGAAATAGTAGCAAATTAACTTGTACTACAATTTCTGACAGAAAAGTTATTCCTAGCAGTAAAACATACAAATACACTGCACACACAAACACAGCAAGGAGAGAGAGAGTGAACAAAAACCACCATTTTCTCTAAGATCATTAATACCATAAGAAACTCAAAGTAACAAGTTATTAACAACATTCTGAACATAACAATTAAGCATCTTGTTTTGCAATTAAGTCTTGTTGAAACCAAATATGCTTCCGTTCACTGCACTGGGAAAGCACCAATCCTCTATCGAACATGATCAAATTTCTATCAATTTTCATTGCCAACCTATTACCATGTGAAAATTACAACCACCACAATATTAATCAGTGTGTTTACAAGATACAGATGCAACATTCCCTTTCCCTTTTTATTGGTCAGCGATACACATGCAACTTTCACTAATATAACCACATCAAAGAAAAATGAATAATCCACAAAAGGGTAACAACGAAAGTATCAACCATCAATATCTCCTGCAACTATAAAACTTGAGGGAGTTTTGAAAGAGAACTCTTATAATGAGCTGAACCCCAGATCAAATCCATCAAAAAAGAAACCATAAATTAAAAATTGAATGCAACCCAACAAAAGTGAGTGTGTGAGAGAGAGAGAGAGAGAGAGAGAGAGAATACAGTTGGCCATGTGCATCTTAATGTGCTTGAAATCCTCAAGAGTGATGCCCTTTTCTTTGTCAAGTGGGTGCACCACATCCACCTCTTCCTGGTCCAACAACTGTTTGCTGAGCAAAAATCACAGAAACAAAACAGACCCAATTTCAAAAAACATGAAAAACAAAAACCCAAAAAATAAAAACATAGAGAAACAAAGTGAAATTTAGATAAAGATGTTGTCTTGGAAGGAAAGATACTAGTGTGATGATGTCCAGAAATTGGCGGCCATGTTTGGATCAGATACGAGAAATATTCTGAGACTGATCGAGACTTTAATGTCAATGTTTCCCGATGGTTCAAGATTTCGGTTTGATGGTTGAAGAAGTAAAGTAAAAAGTGTTGCGAGGCCAGTGGAAAAGTCTCTCGGTCCTTGAAGGCTCCATTTCAATTTAGGCCCATTAGCTAAAGCTATGGACCTTAGCAACTTAGGGCTTGAGAGAGGCCCGAGTATTGAATGAGCAAGCTGCAGAACAGTTTGGTCTCTTTGTGTGTGGATAGAACCAATTAGCCTCTAGAGAAAAAAGTTTCAAAAGAGAGGTTGATTTTTTTTTTGGGGGGGAGAAGAAAGAGAGGTTGATTATGATTGGTTTTTTATTTTTATTTTTTATAGTTCATTAATTAAACTCTTAGTATTTTGCACTCATTAACTCACTTGGCACAAATATTAAAAAACTTAATTAGACACATGACACAAAATTAGCGCAACGATTCATTTATTCTAAACTCTTTGGTTTTTGTATTTAATAACTCACTTGTATGAATATTTATGATGTGACTTCACATTTGATTTTAAAATTAAGAAATAAAACACTTTAAGAATAAATAATTTAGGACACATGGCATAAAATTGGAACTTTAATTTGGAATTCTAATTTAATTTTCTCTTAACTTCACCTATTATTATTATTATTAGGGATAATTACAGTAAACCCACCTGAGGTTTGGCCCGTTTGCACTTTACCTACCCATGGTTTAAAACTTTACACTTTACTCACCTAAGGTTGCTTCCGTTAGTCTTCCGTAACCCACCTCTCTGTTTGCCGTTAGAAAAACACATTTTTAGGCAAAAACAAATATAACAAGAATAAAAAAGTTAGAGTTTTTCATTGTTCATGAACTTCAATGAGAACAAATTAGAGGAACAAACAACAAACCCAGATTCAATCCCAAAGAAAAAAAAAATTCAAACCCAAATTAATTGAAATTCCCTTAAACATTTCCCAACCCATAACAAACACAAACCCAACTACACAAAAATCAATCCAAACCAAACAAATCAACCCATTAAAATCAACCAAAGAATTAACCCAAACCAATATGCGAGAACCTCCCTATCAAAGACTCTGGCATCTCTTCCAACCACCTCTCTATCGATTATTCATCCAGATCCGGGTCGCCCAAATGGATCCTCCGTGACCTCGACTCCTCAAACGGCACTATCCTCAACGGAACCAAGCTACAACCAAACACACCTCACGATCTCTCTGATGGCAATTCTATCAAGATCAGCGAGTACACTTCCATCCTTGTCAACATCGTTTCTAGCCACGATGAGAGCCAACTCAAACGGAACCCTAGGTTTCGAGCCGCCCAGACAATTTTCGTGGAACAGGCTTCAGAGATTCGAGGCCAGAGAGGTAGGGTTTTGGAAGAGGCAAAAGAAGCTGAGAAAGGCGAGGTTTTGGATACTAGGAATCGGAGGAGAGCTCTTCCGAGAAAAGCTAGGGGTTTGAAGAGTTATGAAGATGGAGTAGACAGAGCTCGGATTCTGAGATCCCTCTCATCCTTAGTCTCCTGCAATGCCAGAAGCACGTAATCCATGGAAATGGGTCCACCTTTCTTCTTCTTGCTCTTGCTGTTGGGGTTGGGGTTGGTGTTGGAGTTGGGATTCAGATTAGGACGCCATTGGTTTTGGTTTTGGTTTTGAGTGTCAATTCTTGTGGGTCTGTGTTTGTGTTGCTAGGTGTGGTGGGTCTGGGTTTTGAAGTCGTGTATGATTTTTGTGAATGATTGAAAGTGTCTGAAAGGATTTTTGTGAAATTAGAGTAGAGCACTTTCAAGTGTAGGATTTTTGCAAATGTTTTTTATGATTTGTGCGAATATGAAAATTTTATTTGGATTGATTGGCTTAAGACTGTTCATACCAAGAGAAAGTGTGTTCTTGAACCCAAGCTACAAAAACCCCCTCTTTAATCTTGTTTGTTTGAGTTTTTTCTATTATTTTTTGTTTTTAGAGGAGAGAGACATAAAATTGAAGGTAAAATACATTTTTACCCCTGATTTTAACAGAGGTGGGTAACAAATGGGTAACGGATTGAAGTTCAGGTGGGCAAAGTGTAAAGTTTTAAACTACGGGTAGGCAAAACGTATACGGGTCAAACCTCAAGTGGGTTTACTATAATTATCCCTTATTATTATTATTATTATTATTATTATTATTATTATTATTATAGACTAGTCGCTAACCTGTGCGATGCATAGGAATAGTTACTGCATGAGTTCATAAAAAAAAATAAAAAATAAAAAGCAATGTTGCGTCTCTAGTTTAGTTTGTGTTATATATATAAGTATATGCAAGATAAGTTGTAATATATATACTAAAAAGTGTCTATCGAAAGGTTATAACCATTCAAATTGAATATACCAAAAAGGTGCCTATTGAACAAAAATGTGCTTATTGACCGAAAAAGTACTTGTTGAACGAAAAAATGCATATTGAATGAAAATGTGTCTATTGACCAAAAATGCACATATTGAATGAAAATGTGTCTATTGAAGGGTCATAATCTTTTAGATATAAATAGTTGTTCATATTCATTTGGTAACTTTTTCTCAACTTCTTCTCTTCATCTTTCTTAGAAACACAAGAAACATGTAGATATTCTCCATAATTGCTATTTGTAAGTTGGATTTTTTTTTTTTTTGTTAAATAGTGGAAAGGTCTAAGAATCAAGCCACACCAATGGTAGCAACATTAGTACTGGAGATTTCTTCATTTGGTAACATATTCTTAACTTCTTATCTTTTATCTTTCTTAGAAACACAAAAAATTTGTGGATCTTTTAAAAATTACTATATATAAGTCTTTGTTTTTTTTGGTTAAATAGTGAAAAGGTCCAAGAATCAAGCCACACTAATGGTAGCAATAATAATATTGAGCGATTTCTTTATACGCCTTACGAATGCTATTCTTCTCAAATTTTTCATTCTCTTCCTTACACCTTCCCAATGTTTTTCTTCTCAATGACAATTTTTTGTTTTAATATATACTTCCTATGTGAAACGGGAAGTAGATACTGAAATTTAAAGGGCAAAATGAAAAGGTACGACTGTTCAATGTTTTTAAATGTATATACGTGGCATAAACTTGTGTAGCGACATAGCGCAATGAAAAGTGGTCAACAAAAAGTCAAACGTTTCATTTTTATATTATATATAGATATATGCTTATCAAGTCCATTTTTGAGATTATATGCTTATCGTGCATATTAAATTGATGCCAATCAAATATTATTTATCATCCAATCAAAAAACTCATGAGTATAGTAGAATTTGAACACATTTTAGCTAGGAAATTATTAAACTTCATTTGGACACAGCACAAATGAGTTAACTTCAAGTTATACTAAGTATAATTATTTACAATGTTACATTTTTTTTTTAGAGATGATTGCAATATATTTCTAACCCCACAGCTCGAATCATTTCTCCCCTAGAACCCCAATCACTTTGTGCATGGGAAATGTGTCAATTCAGCTACAAGACTTTTAACGTTTTGTTATAACTTCTTGTGGGATCAATATATATATTGTTAAATGCATTTTTAGATTATATTATATTTTCCCCCACATATGCCCATTATGCTGGTTAAATATTAAGATAATTGGACTAGGAATCATCTCATCTAAAAAATGAGTGTGCTATGATTGTTATTATACATTTTAAAATTCTACTAAACAAAAAAATTGTATTTGACATTAATTAAATGACATTATATTGATATAAAATTTAGCATCTACATGATAAGCATATGGAGAAAAATATAATTTGATTCTAGGCTTAGAAAGTAATAGTTGAAATTGATCATTGAGTGGAGTCATATAGAAAATATTTATTTATTTTTGCTATATAGCAAATATTATACGAACTACAACTTTAACCAAATATAATACACAAATCCAAATATGCTAAATACATTAGTTGAAATATTATATATGAAGTGATATTACATTTATATAATTTTTTTAGATTATAGATTTATATAAAGTTTGATATGCGTAATAGGCATCTAAAGGTTGTTATATATATATATATATATGTGTGTGTGTGTGTGTTAAATTTAAGTTACAGCTAGTGTAATTCTAAGCAATAACACCACATAATAATTTTTTATTGAATTCATATTTTAAAAATCTCATTATTAAATTATATGTTCTATATTTGCTTAACATGTATGCCAATTTTCATGCCAATCAAATATTATTTACCATGCACTTAGAGTTATACTACTCGTAACTTGAAACCAACTCTTTTATATATATATATGAAACGTTTAGGCAAGCAAGGAAGTTAATTCTTGGCAATAATTTGACAACTGAAAAGCTTGGATACGCTGATAAAGTGGGCAGATACTCCCCCCAAAGTGGGCCTAACTAATCTGCACTTATACTAAATGCTTATTATTAACAAAGACAAAGCAATTAAGCTTAAGAATAAATAAATGATCCACCAATATGTAGTGGAAGAATGTACAGATAAGTATTTGTTTAAAGACTAAAGTCATGATTGCAGAGTTATTATATCTAGTAGCATTGTAGCAAGCACAAGCATTGCACCTTCAATCAATGGAGAGCCAAGAATTTGTCTTTAAGGGGATCGAATAAAATATCTTGTGATTAAATATTTTTCTCTTTATATATACTTTATTCTTACTCACTATAATAGTATAAACAAGTATTATAAACACAACTCAAGATGTAAACTAATATTATAATAGTATACTAATATTCTTACTCTATGTAATAGTATAAACTAGTATTCCAGAGATATTTGATATCCTCAAATTATCTCTATTTAACTATCATTTTTATGGCCAAGAGTGCCTTTTATCTCAATCAAAATTTCTTAGTTTTTCAAGAATAAACGTCTAGAAATCCTTCTCTCTTAATTACTGATTTTTCTTATAATAAATAAATAAATAAACCCATATTTTTATAAGGACGGATCATGTTATTTTTTTTAAATAATTATTATGCTAACTACATATGTTTGTTATAATTTTATAAATATAAATACATACAACTTATAGTTTTCTTTTATTTATTTCTTATAGTTCGATAGTAGAGGGTGAAGGGCTTTAAACCCTTATACATTTCCGTTAGAAATATTAAGAAGTGTCAATTGCACCACAAGAATCCTGGTAAATATATAAAACTTTTCATTAATTGATTTGTATCTATTTAAATGAATGGAAAAATTAATGAATGCCCTAAAGATATTGGTTTAAGAAATTTTTTTAGGAATTTTTTATGGGAAAAAAAGTAACTGATTTTTTTTACTGTTTTTTATATTGCACATAAAAGTGGTATTAGAAATTGTCTTGTTAGAGGTATTAGGTTTATGTGTAGGCCCAAGAGGCCAAATTTTATTGTAAGCTTATATATGCCTAACTCTAACTCTCTTTTCCTATATAAACTTTACTTAGGGTTCATTGTAACAATGTGAATTGACATTATAGTGAAAATGTAGTCATCAAGGCTTTCTCTCTATGGACGTAGGCCTAACCACGTAAATCTTGTGTTCTTTCTCTTCTCTATACTCTCTTTCTCCACTCTCATAATATTTGACATTTCTAGAATATTCTATTAACAAATGTTCTAAAATCATCCGTCAAGAGGACCATAAATGAATACAAGGAATATTAGACTTTCTTATAAAAATTATATATATATATTTTAAATATATAACAACTTTAATTAGGACCTGAAAGCCTTACTCATATATACTTAATTTATTTTTAAATTTTGGGACCATCTATATAGATAAGTACATCTATTCAAGAATTTAGAGACCTGTTTGGTACACGTGTTTAAATAACAATTTTCAGTTTTTTGAAAAATACATGTGGATGAAAAAGAATGTAAAAATATGTGTAATATTTTTTAAAAACTAAAAACGTGTGTTTAAATAAATATACCAAACTACTCTAGTTTTTAGAAATTCGGCCCTTTTACCGAAATGTGGCTTCGTCACTTCTTACGACATCAAAAGTTAAATTGAAAAAATAAAATCATTTCTTTAAGATCATAAACAGAGATTATATCAACTTTAATTGAGTGCGTATCTAAAATGTAAAAAATACATGAGTGGTGAAACTCACTTCTCTTTCATCTTAAATATAAAATAAATTAAAAAAAAAAAATTCTCAAGAGAACATTATTAGCGATGATATATATAATGAAAGAGCTAGGTAGGCTAGGCTAGGCCAAGCGTGTGGTGGGGGGGCCAGTTAAAGGGGGCAGTGATATATGGAGGTTGGGATCAAGCCCCACCACAGGTGTCTGGGGAAGCACACCGAGCGGCGCGAACGTGGAACTGTCGGTCACTGCACAGACTAGAACAAAGTGTGTCACTGGTTCATGTGCATGTTATATAGTGTTATGTGATAAATTTATCTCTCTGCTTCATAGGAATGGGTTTGCGGTTCGGTTGGGTTCATCTCTTCAAAGAATATTGTGGGGATAGAGATCGATGGCTTTGTTGCCTGTTTCTTTCTTATTATTCTTTTCCTCGAGAAAAGTAGTACCGTTCCATTTGTTTTTATTTTTTATACTATACCTTTTACGTACAATTCACTTTCTTTACGTGCAAAAAAATTCGATCCGACAAACTTCAGCTCCATTGAATTTGATGAAACGTCTTTTTTTTGGTTAACAGAATTTGATGAAACGTCGAGTTTGCATTGGTTGGGTTTGTATATATATGCAGCTTTTTTTTTTTTTTTAACTTTTTATTCAAAAAAACATAACCTTACCTACCCTAGCTATACTTTTGACATGACGAGGTTTGTCTCCAGGCTAGTTCTTTACGTGCAAATTTTAATTGGGATTGCATCGTTTGATATGCATTACTACTTTTTATCGTTGTGCTCTACTTTTCCGTTACTCTAGGTTTATGAAACATAAAAAAATTGTTCACTTTGAACATGTGCTTATCTAGGCTTCTAATGACCTAATTAGTAGGTATGCCGTATGCTTATGGGAATTAAATTAGTTAATACATTTTTGTTTCCGTACACTCAGTCAGTTTAAAATTCTTTTTCGTTTTCATTTGCTAATTACGTTTTACCAAATTCTTAGACAATTTTGATTCCACAATCACTTATTAAAGGTTTGAATCTCATAAAAGGGAGGGCTAAAATAGGAGGTCACCAAGTAGTTTTTCAAAAAAAAAAAAAAAAAAAGAAAGGTCACCAAGTAGTTTGATATCCTATGTGTAGTTCTTGGAAGTCGTGCACATTAGAGCACTTATACCAGTCTAATTAAAATAATGTTTCAGCATATTTTTAACTAAATTCAAGTAAAACTACCCTACATCAACCTTAATACTTTCTTTCAAAATTTTAATAATGTATGATACCTTCAATACAATTATTGATGTACAGTTCATTGCTAAGTTATTAAAAAATTATAAAACATTCGTTTCTCTCTCCCTCTTTCTCTCTCTCTCTTCACTCAACGTATGCTTTTGGAATTTTCACATAATTATTAAGTATCTGTTTTAGGTAACTATTTGCACCAATCTAATTAAAATAATGTTTCAACATATTTTTAACTAAGTTCAAGTAAAACTACCCTACATCAACCTTAATACTTTCTTTCAAAATTTTAATAATGTATGATACCTTCAATACAATTATTGATGTACGGTTCATTGCTAAGTTATTAAAAAATTATAAAACATTCGTTTCTCTCTCCCTCTTTCTCTCTCTCTCTCTTCACTCAACGTATGCTTTTGGAGTTTTCACATAATTATTAAGTATCTGTTTTAGGTCACTATTTCGGCTTGCTTTTGGGATGAATTGTTCATTAATGGTGGTGGTGGGTTTCAACAACAACCTAGGTTTCAACAATGGTGGGTGGTCTAGGTTCGACGGTGGCCATGATAACTTAGAGCTCGCTAATTAGAGTTGGAGATGATAGATTGGTTTGTGGAGCTTATGGGTTGTAGTGAATTGCGATGATCTAGACAGATTTGAGTTGCGGAGGTTGTGGGATGCTATGGTGGAGTTGTGGGTTGCAGTTTTGATTATTATTTTTTAATTGATTTAGGAAAGAGGGAGAAAGAGAAAGAAAAAATAATATTTAAATGGGTTAGAGATAGAGTTTTAAGGATGATGTAGTTGTGTGTGAATAATACATTAGCTAAAGTAACAATAATGACCAAATTTGACTAAAAGTGTGGTTAGCATGGACGGAACCATTCATGGACTAGGGGGGGCAATGGTCCCCTCTAATTTTTTTTTAAAATAATATAATTATATAACTATATATTTAGGTTCTAATTTTAGCAACTTCGTTCAATAAAATTACATTTTGTCTCCCTTATTGATCACTATAAGAGAAATGCTACAGGTACAAACTTTTTTACAACATTTTTACAGACTACTGAGGTAGCAAATTCTTACTAGTTTGCATCTGGGTCCACCACTAGCTTACATCACTTTTTTACTTACTAATAACCACTAATCACAACAAAAATTTGTAAAAAAATTTGTAGATTTAGTATTTTCCTCCTTATATATAAAGTCCATTAAAAAATTTATAGATCTAAAATCTAAAAAAAAAAAATATACAAGCCCAAAATATTAGTCCAACAACAAAAATTACCGATAGGCAATAGCAAAGCTAAATAAAAAAAAAAAAAAATTGAGACTAATCAATCAATTTTACCAAAAACAAACAATTTAGCCCTTTAAGAAACTTTAAACAAAATAATTTTGTCCTTACTAACAAAAGACACGCTCTTCGCACACAATAAAAAAATAATAATAAAAGAAAACCTTTGTCGGCTAAGCAATAGAGCCAAAAGCCGAAACCACGGCATATAGCTAACAATAAAACCGCCCCTCTAACTCCAAGTCCTGACTCCGTCCCTGATGGTTAGACTGCTATAAATAATCTTAGAGAAGACATTATCTTCTTTTCTTTCATCGTAATCATTATATGTTTGGTCAAATGAAGAGGGAAAGAAGAGAAAGGAAAGGGAAGAGAGATGAGAGGAAAGGGAAGGGAAGGGAAGGAAAAGTTATCACATTTTTCCTTCCATGTATTTGGTATGCAAGGGAGGATGGGAAGAGACAAAATAGTGGGTCAAGGAGGAAATTCATTAACCCCCTTTTCCTTTCTTCCAACCTGATTGCCTCCGACCAAACAACAAAATTCCCTTACCCTCTCCTCCTTTTATTTCCTTTCATTCTCTCTTGATAAATTACTAATTGTCCTAAAACTTATTATGTTGGATTTTTTTGAATGTGAGATTAAGGTAGATATCAAATTTAAATTTGGGACTTCTTACGTATTTTGATATTATGATAAATTACTGATAGTCCCAAAAATTTAAATTGTTAGGAAATTATTTATTTAATCATTTAATCTAACAACTCTTTATTCAAATTAACAAAGTGTAAGAGTGAGATCCCCCCCCCCCCCCCCCACCCCCTCACCCTTATGCATATGCTCTCTCTCTCTCTCTCTCTCTCACAAACACACACACACACACACAAAACAACTAACCCTTTAATAATGGGAAAGAATCTTCTCCCATTTAAATCCTCAAATTCCCTCTAATTTTTGGCCAGACAAGAGATATGTGATATTTAAAAAATCCAATTCTCTTAAAAAGAAAACCATGTAAACAACACAAAACCAAGTTAATGCTACGTGTTGCAAAATTGACTAAAAATTGTTTGGTGTTTAACTTATATTCATTCTAAAAGGGAGGTATAGTTTTTTTGAAATAATTTTTTTAAAGTACAATTGTATTTTTACACAACAGTTAAAATAAATAAAATAAGCTAATTCAAATGCACACAAACTCGGTTACTTATAAGTTATAACTTTAAAGGGTCACTGTAATATTTCAAGGTGTTATTGGGGGTCATACCTTTTATCACTAGTTGGAGTCCATATTGACCAATCACGAACATTTTGCTGCTAATTTGCTAAAGATGAAGCTGTAGCTATCACAAAAAAAGCTGGTGAAGGTGCTGTTTAGATTTCTTGTCTTCCATCGCTTGATAAAGTTCATATTGAGCAAAACAACAAATAATTTGATCCCATACGAGGACGAGCTATTTTGGTGTTCTGTCCTTATAGTTTTGGTGAAGTCCCTTTAAACAAAACTAACAATGATTTGATTACTTATATTTCTGAACTATTGTATTGCTCTCGCTTTTGATTGTTATGGAGCTACCATACGTGAATATCGTAAAGAAATATTTTGCATGTTTGATTTTTGCCACAAGGGAAAGCTAGATGTGTTCTGGATGGAGGAAATCGTTCTGATTACAAGAATTCTAAAATGAGAGCAATATAATAAATTTTTAGATTTTTTTTTTGTTAATGTATACTTGTGGTAAATGATTACACCACAATGAGTAACGCTAAAGACACATATATTTTATAGTTCATTAATATTAAAATTTTAATATTTTGCACTCATTAACTTACTTAGCATAAAATATTAAAAAACTTAAGTGGACACATGACACAAACTTCAGTGGATAATTATGGCGTGGTCCTCACATAAATTTAGACATATGGTGCAAAATTGGATTTTAATTACAAATTCTAACTGAACTTTCTCTAAACTTTACATATTAATATATATATATGAGAGCTAACAAATCCATTTTGAACTCAGTCATAAAACCCTAGTTAATTCATATACTATTGCGTAAATAAAAACGAACAACTACTTATTCTCTTCAACAGGCGCCTTTGAGGCACTTAACGACATAACTCTTCTTTTCCACCCAGGGAAAAAGCATGGGATCACTAAAGTTTAGTGAAGATTTGAGCATCCTCCAGTATCAAATCCCAGAATCACAATTCTGAAGTAGATATGCTACCATGCATACTCTTTATCGGAAGGTAGTGCATATAGGTATCATAACTAACCTGGGCTTTAATTTATTTTCTTTAATGGTGATCATGATCAGTAGAATATGTCTTTCTTTTTCGAAAGCATGACATACGTGTTATATGTCATGATCATATGTTTATTGAGTTCAAAATCTTACATGTAATGGCTTCAAATAGTACTGGAGATTCATTGGAAGCATGATTATGTGATTTGAGGTTTGATCTTTCATGAAATAAATTTGATCGTGATCCAAAAAATTTCAAAGAAAGTAAATCAATCATAATTTTTGTTTGTCTACCTAATATAGATTTGCATATTTATGGTTAACTTCTTGTCATGTGAACTAAAGTGTCTTTTGTGTATTTCTAGTCTTTATGGTTTTTGCATGCTATTTTTATATTTTTTTGTCATATGACCATTAATTCCTAAGAACCAATCATTGGGTTGGATGAGATGGATGTCTAACATTTTCTCATCTTGTAACTTAACTTTTAAAGTTAGATCAATTGTTTTAAGTTAGAGTTAAATCTAAGTAATTTTTTTTTTCTTAGGATGTTATTAGAAATTAAAAAAAAAAAAAATTTATTTATTTTGTAACTAGAAGGAAAATTCATGTAATTTTTAAATTATTTTCATTAAAAATATATATAATTTTGAATTTCATTTTAATAAATATGTTTTTAATTTTCTTGATTTTTTTTATCCAAAAATAATCAAGTGACCACTCCTTGGGGGATAAATCGTTAGTTGATAAATTTTGTTAGTTGAGTTTCCCTTATGAGCTATCCAAGGGAAATATTCGAACATTTCTCAGTCCCCTTGGTTCGTGATTCTCATTTCTCACAATTCCATACTCCAATAATTGTACTTTTTCTGTTTTTTAAGTCTGACATTTAAACATGTACGATATGACACATTATATAACCATGTGAGAGATCTATCAATAATAATAATAATAATAATAATAATTGTTTCAAAAAAAAAAAATAATAATAACCATGTGATGTGAGTGAGAAAAATACTTCCAAAGTATCAAACAACAGATAATTTTGTAGTACCCACACTTTATTTATGGCTACAGTATGTCTATAAGTAATGTTAGAAATACAAATTTTTTACAAACTGCTGATGTGGTGAATAGCTATTGGCAAGTGAAAAAGTTATGGTAATGATAGACTTAGATAAAAACCAATAAGAAATTGGTCACATCAACAGTTTGTAAAAATATTGTAAAATACTTCGTGGCTGTAGCATTACTCATACGTCTAAGCTCTCGTTTGGGAGGAGAGAATGGAATAGAATGAAATGAAGAGAATAATTTTCAAAAATATTATTCTCTTTCCTTGTTTGAGAGTTTTAACAGAGGGAATGGAAAACTAATTCCATTGTTTGGGAGTTTAATAGCAAGATAAAAAAATGCTCATAGAGGTTATTGCCCCATTTAATGCATATATATTTTTCCCATTTTGCTCATAAATGTTTATTATCTTAGTTTCGAGTTTCCATTTTCAAAGATATTGATAGGTTATCATAATATCATCATGTACCTTTAGTGTGATGGTCACTTCATAACTATAAGTATAATTTTTTGTAGAGTGGAGGGAGGCCAGACATGAGTTTCACACACATATACATATTATATATATATATATATATATATATATAGAAACAATACCACTATTATTAATCAATCAACTACAACAAAAGGTAAAATGTCTGGAGGCACATCCTCCATCTAAACTAAAAAAGAAAAAGACAATCTAGCTCTCTTTGCTTAGGCATGAGCGATAGAATCGCCCTGCCTCCTAATATGAGAGATAGAATGGGTTCTTAACAAACCCACAATAGACTTAAAGTCTTTTACAAGATGACAAGGGGAGAGAGAGAGAGAGAGGAGAGCTTTCCACTGTTAGGGACCGAATAGTTAACTCAAAGTTTCCTTCAAACACCACCTGAAGATACCAGAATTCCATAGAGAATTAGTTAGCCCTTCTAGTAGCCATCATTTTTAGAATTTCCACCAAGGGTAGTGCAACCTTCTCAAATAAAATAGCCATCATCTCTCCGTTTTCATTTTAGACAGGAGTTTTACACGCATATACATTTTTTTTTTTAATAGAAATAGTACCACTATTATTAATCAATCAAGAAGGGAAATTAACTACACCAAAAGGTATAATCTCTGGAGGCACATCCTCCATCCATACTAAAAAAGAAAAAAGATAATCTAGCTCTCTTTGTTAAGACATGAACGACAAAATTGCCCTGCCTCCTGATATGAGAGATAGAATGGGTTCTTAACAAACTTGCAATAGGCTTAAAGTCTTTTACAAGATGAGAGAGAGAGAGAGAGAGAGAGAGAGCTTTCCACTGTTAGGGATTGAATAGTTAACTTAAAGTCTCCTTTGAACACCACCTGATGATAACCGAGTTCCACAAAGAATTGGGTAGCCCTTCTAGTGGCCATCATTTCTAGAATCTCCTCCAAGGAAGGTAGTGCAACCTACTTAGATAAAACAACAATCACCTCCCTGTTTTCATTCCTAGCAATAACCCTGATTCCTGCTTCATTCATTTCGGTGAACACTACCCCATCAAAGTTGATCTTTAGCGTACCTGAGTCTGAAGGCTTCCACTTAACATTGATAGGCCTTGACTAGACAAGACGGATGTGAGACCTGTGTTGAAACTCGGAGAGGAGAGAGCTTACTGATTCAAAGTTTTTTTTAAGGTGGTGGACTAGGCTCGTTGTAACGAAGCTTGTTCCTTCGAAACCATACGCACATGGACGAAACCATTCATGGACTGGGCCCCCCCCCCCCCCCCTAATTTTTTTTAAATAATTTAATTATATAACTATATATTTAGGTTCTAATTTTAGCAACTTCGTTCAATAAAATTACATTTTGTCTCCCTTATTGATCATTATAAGAGAAATGCTACAGGTACAAACATTTTTACAACATTTTTACAAATTATTGAGGTAGAAAATTCATACTGGTTTGCATTTGGGTCCACCACTTACATCACTTTTTTACTTACTAATAACCACTAATCACAACAAAAATTTGTAAAAAAAATTTGTAGATTTAGTATTTTCCTCCTTATAAAGTCCATTAAAAAATTTATAGATTTAAAATCTAAAAAAAAAAAAAAATACAAGCCCAAAATATTAGCCCAACAACAAAAATTACCAATAGGCAATAGCAAAGCTAAAAAAAAAAAAAAAAAAAAAAATTGAGACTAATCAATCAATTTTACAAATTATTGAGGTAGAAAATTCTTACTGGTTTGCATCTGGGTCCACCACTTACATAACTTTTTTACTTACTAATAACCACTAATCACAACAAAAATTTGTAGATTTAGTATTTTCCTCCTTATAAAGTCCATTAAAAAATTTATAGATTTAAAATCTAAAAAAAAAAAAAATACAAGCCCAAAATATTAGCCCAACAACAAAAATTACCAATAGGCAATAGCAAAGCTAAAAATAAAAAAAAAATTTGAGACTAATCAATCAATTTTACCAAAAACAAACAATTTAGCCCTTTAAAAAACTTTAAACAAAATAATTTTGTCCTTACTAACAAAAGACACGCTCTACACACACAATAAAAAAATAATAATAATAGAAAGCCTTTGCCGGCTAAGCAATAGAGCCGAAAGCCTAAACCACGGCATATAGCTAACAATAGAACCGCCCCCCTAACTCCAAGTCCTGCCTCCATCCTTGCATACGCACCAAGCAACCATAGCAAAGGGTTCCAAGGTTCGGGGCACTTGGCCAACTACATTGACCAAATTTGAGAAGTCTGTGAGCTGTGGATAATCATGACGATTCTAGCTAAAAGCTGGTTCCCAAATATCTTGTAATAGCATAGTATCTTGCACTTAAATTTTCACATACATATATACTTAGATTAAATTAGAGTAGAATTTTTATCATAAGATTAGATAAAAAAAAAAAAAAAACATAGTATCTTACATTTGCTAAGTAAAACTCATAAACTCAAAGACTCAACTAACAATATTTACTGTGTCAAATAATATATGCTCTAAACTTACAACTACAAAATGACGTGAAAATATTGTGAAATTTTATTGTGTATATAAACTTTCTCAATTTTATTATATATAAAACTTAAAAACTCATGTATCACCCATTACCAAATAAATGAATAAATAAATAAAAATTAAATATCTTTTTTTGAGGAAAAAAAAAAAATCAAATATTCATTTATTATTGTCACCTCAATTTGAAAATATATTGTAATAAAATATATTGGAGCCTAATTTGAAACCTGTCCCATCTCCATTCCATTTTTATAGCTCCGTGGCCACCCCATATGCGTGGACCGTGGTACACTATACTGTCTTTGCCTCCGCACTTCATGCTTACATTAAGCCAATCACGAGTTATATTCGCCAAAAACTAAGGAAAAATAAATGCCCTCTATATTTTAAATTTATAATTTTTTTAAAAAGAAGAAAGCCGTCTCTATGTATTGCAAGTAATAATTAGTTGTTTCCACCAGTGTTTACAATCAGTTCATTGGCTTCTCTGCTTGAAAGTCCATGAAAACGATCAAAACATCCCTTTCGAAAAAGGAAGTTAAGAAAAGAAGAAGAGGAAGGGAATAATAAAATAATAAAAAGGCAAAAAGAAGCAGCTATAATGCACAATAAAATAAATTAATAAGTAGCTGTAAGCGGCATGCACCTTTTGATTTTTGGTGGGTGTGTGTGTGGGGGGTTGCACAACAAAAATTATGGATAAAAAAATTTCACAATTTGCTATGGCCTTTATATACATATATATTTATATATATATATATATATATGCATGTTTTATATTCCATGGGCATGAATGAAGGCTAAACTAGTAGTTATTATGCTGGAGCTAGACGTGCACCGGAAAGTTGATGGTGAATCTGATGAATGAAAGTCGAGCCCGACCCCATGCACTGTGGACTTATCTATAACACTTTTAAAGTGGGGAGAGATATAGAATCATAGAATCTTTGGTGGGTCTCTTTAAATAACTAATACTAGTGCTTGCTTCTTCTTTCTCTTTCTTCCTATATGTAATAGTAGCATTATTGGTATGTCCTACAATGTCAATCCCATCCCAATTGTATTTGTGTTGTTTTTGGGAAAAAGCCCAAAAAATAACAAGGAAGAAGTGGTACACTGGGATGGGACTTTGAGTGAAGTATTATGTCATGTCCTGTTTCTAATTTTTTTTTTGTTTATAGTAAAATTTATCCCAACACTACCTTCCCCTCTGACTTCTCTGACGTCCCACCAATGTCCCCCTAGCCCCCACCACTCTCCTCTTAGCTTTGCTTTCCCATAATTAAACATCAGTACCCACCACTCTCTCTGTCTCTCTGTGTTGTTTTGTCCATTACCCATGTTGTTGTTTTTTTACTTTGGCTCTGTGTTCTCATCCACCCCTCATTAATTTTCTTGCAACAACAAATTAAAGAGTAGTATACGGTCTTGGGATGATCAGCTATACATGAAAGCAGATGTCTTGGAATTCAAAGCAGTATAAATCCACAACCTTTCCAATTTAGCTTGATCTTGATGATGGTATGGTGCTCTACTGCTCTTATTATGTTTTTCTTTTATTATTAGTTTCTTTGTTTATCTTCTTGACTGTAAAAGTACTAGTGGTCAGTGGTTGATCACTATTTCTGTGTACTTGACTATGTTCTTTCTATGGTTTTCTATGGCTTTTGGTTTTCTCTGTTTGTGGGGTTATGGTGAGAATATAGGCTGCTCCCTATGGTTTTGTAATCCATGCCTGTGGTTTTGCTGAATTTCTGTGTGTGTGTGTGTGTGTGAGTTTCGGGATAGTGTTTGAAATTTTTATATAAGCTAATCTAGTGTTAAGTATTTGCTATTCATAAGGTTGAATTTGTTCATGTGTTATGGAAAATGGAGATTGATTTGCAGGATGAAGATAGAATATAGATGACTGAATGAAATTTGCTAAATTCGGTTGTCTTTTAAAGTAGTGTTTTCTTTGTCTCTCTTGCCTGGCCTTGTACCTTTTTCCCATTGATTCTTAGATACGGAATTCAGTGTCTAAACTTTGGGCTGGCTTTTAAATTTTGTCACTATCCATGAATTAAACTCTTGAGTTTCTATGACACTTTTAGATCACATTAACCAGTTGATTTTTAAATTAAAGAAAGAGCAATCAAATATGTGCATTTAAGTTAGTTTGAGTTCATTTTAGAGTGATACAACAGAAAATCAAATTTCCCATGGCTCAATTTTAATTTAATCCTCTGTTTTTCTAATGGGAACTTTTTAGAAATTCTTAGGTAGTATTTATGCTGCCTCACTCAACATTTTCTAATATATGTGGGTGTTTGTGTGTTTACTTGAGTGCGAATATATATGTTAGTGGAACAAAGAGACCACAAACGTGTGGCTTTTTAGTGTGAGATATATGCTTTTAATTCTTCAAGCTCAGCAATCTATGAAAATTATTCACACATTACAGGGAATCATAAATTTACATGACTGATCCATGAGATATGCTTTGTGCTGATTTGGCCCTTCAACTTGGATTAGGATATACCTGTCCATAGTGTATATATTCTCTTTACTTATCTTCATGGAATCAATCTTGATTAAATTATTTATCTCCCTGCTATTCTTATTATAGACTGCATTTTATTTCTAGCATAAATTGTATATAGTTTATTTTTTCATCTATATCTCTCTTTCATATATTTTTGTTTAAGTGGTTTTTCTTGAGGAATCTTCCATGTTTTAAACAATTCCCAAAAGGTCTTCTGCCTTGATCATTGTCGATTCTACTAGTTCATGATGCCTTTGCATATTTGGAGATGTTGATTGTCAAGTAACAAGAATCACTATCTTAGTCACAGAGGTTAATTCTCTTGGTTATCATACCATGTTCTTGTTTGAAAGTATTTGTTGTTATGTGACAAGATTTGTCTATCTCTCATATACACACTAGAAATAGACAGTCACACATATTCATTGGGATATTGATGCTAGTTGTCCATTACTAACACAATTGTCTTATGGTATTTGTACTGAGTAAAAGGATACACTCCAATTAAAAAAAAAAAAAACAAAAGGCTATAAGATTCTTGCAACATATTAAGCATCAGATTTTATATACTCCATTTCCGATTAAATTAAAGGCATGGTTATGATAGAAATATAAAATAAATAGATATATTGACTAGACTGAGAATACATATATATAAGAGAACCAAATCTTGGACAGAAAGTTCACTTACATCAGGGTAGGTACAGAATCAACGTCCTTTGCATTGGCTTTGGCTATTTGAGTGGTTATATAAGAGTCAATAGGAATAGACAAGCTGCATAAGGATGAATATTAGCAAATAATTTCTGTTAAATCACCACATCTATGATAGAGCACTTAGGTCAATGGCAGAGAGGTCCCAAAAGACCATATTGTTCTCTTGGTTTTATCATTTATGAGAAGAGGAAGACTGAAAAGTAGTACCTTTAGTGGAGCAAAATGAACTATATAGAAGTGCTTCCAAGTGTTATAGCATATAGAAATTAACCAGATGGATTCAAAGAATGGCTACAAATTCAGCACTACTTTATGTTGATTAGTCAAAGGCATGTATTCAAGAGTGAGTTGAATAAAGTTGGGTGAGATAAAGTTGAAATGAAGGTTGTAAGGACTGCAAATTGAAGGAGTAAGTGTTACAAGCTTCAGCATTAAGCACTCAACTTTGACTTAAAACGAGGAAGTCAATTGGTGGTTTGATTATCTACAATAGTGGCGAACATAGCTTTTATTGTAATTCAGTTGAAGTGTTTACTATTAGGAAGGTCCAAAACTAAGCTGATTCATGAGAAAAAAGAACCGACAATTTGATGCTTACTAGCATAAACTTTGGCCTAACACTAAAGAGTTGGTAAAAGGCTTGTTTATATGATATAGAATTGTGGTGAATTTTTTTACATGCCATGTTAGGCAACTTGACCTAGTCACCAATTTATTTCATCTGTTTTTTGGAGCTCAGAGTCTTGTTAAGCTCCTTGAATTGAATTTGTAGGTGTTTTGGCTGGTGCAGTCTATTTCAGAATAGTCATTCTTATAACTCCCTTGGTCTTAAAACTTTGTATGTATTTCTAAAATCAAGATTTAAAAGGCTCCGTTTTATTTAATAATAAAAGTATAAAGATACTTAATCCTTAAATTTAAAATCTAAATGCAATTGAAGAAATTATGAACATAATGAGCATAAAAATTGTGCATACATAAAATTCATGATTTTGGCATTGCACATGGTGGTGTGATCTCCCAATGGAGATAAATACTTTCAGATGAAACACATCCATTTCCGATATTTTATGTCAAAGTACTAGTAAATAATAAGTGGGAAGATTGGCACCATACTCAGTGAAGAGATACATGTTATAATGGTTCCTTCCTCCTCTGTTGGAAGATGCATTGTAGTAGTCGGATTTGAAACCAGCATGTGTTGTTATGAAAGAAAGACCTTCCAGTCTCAAATGAATTCAGAGACAGCTAGTTTGCAAGAGTCAACAAGGAAAGAATAACTGAAAAATTTTATGTTTTTTATCTGGGCTCACTCTGAATTATCTAGGAATTGCAGTATTAAATTTCAATTTCTGACTAAGAAAAAAAAATTCATTTGCATTCATATCAAAATTTTGAGACAACCTGCCATGATTTTGTAGATATTTCTTACCAAGAGCTAAGGTTCTTGATTAAGTTATAGTTTTGAAATTTCAGTTGCCTATACTGCTGTTATCCTGTTCTTAACATTGTTATTGGCAATCTCATCATAGAGAAAACAGAACTTAGTAATCTACTTGGGCTAACATTTTGATAACTGCCTCCTTTTTCTGTAATCAGTTAGTATAAGATATTTAGAATAATTTTGGTTCAATAACTTTACCAGGGTTTTGAGATCCAATCAAGAGAAGCAGTTGGCGACAGATATAGTTTTACCCCACTCCGCCCTTTGGTGAATTTGTTTAAGCAAATAGTTACTCTTGAATTATTTTGCATTGAAAAATAAGAAGATGTAAGATAGTACAAGCTTTTTGATCCAATGGTAGTCACATTCTAAGTCGATATTGTTACTGAAAAAGTCTGTTAAACCTGAGGATTACTATGTTTTACATACTGTGAATATGTTCTGTTTTATAGCGTTCGTACCAACATATATAATCTGATTTTCAAACCAAATGTGACGGAAATTTTTGTTCCAATTACATCCATTTTGAGTCACCAGCAAAGGAATATGCTTGTCATAAAAAAAAAAGGGGCAATGCAGACAGGTTCAATTCTAAGCTATGCTTTCTCATGAAAATACATGGTGTCGACCATACCTAGAACAATAAAGGAGTATCATTGTCATAAGACTTTGATTGTGCTTTATGAAATAAGACATTTTTTCTTTTTGACTCTAATTCCTGCCTCACCTTATTTGCTTTTGTTAGTTTTTGTACATACACCCTAGGTGTTAGCCTCTGTATTCTCGATTCTCCGGGGCAATAAACATTAAAAACTCTGATGTTAACGTTCTTTCTTGGTTGTATCTTAATAAATCAAAATCAGGTGTGATGTGCTGAATATTATTGTGCTTCACAATGCAGGATAAGATTGTCTAGATTGGTCGTATTGCAGGCTGGCAGAATCTAGTTGTTGCTCATATAGAATGTAAACTAGCTTCTCCAACTGACTACACAGCTCGACAATGAAACCTAACTTTGACCTTGAAATAAAAGCCCCTTCGGAAAGTGATTCTGAAGTTAGCAGCCAAGTCGCTTCCAACATATCCATTCAAGAAACCTCTGCAGGTCCCTCCAATGACAGCCTCACTAACTGTTCCCATCTCACTAATCTCATAGTGGCTCAATCAGAGTCGGAGCCAATCACTCTTGACTTGACTCTCAGCTTCAACACTGATGATCCATGTGGAAGGGATTCATTCGGACTCTCATTGTCAAGCACTAGCGAGAGTAGCAACGAACCTGCGTCCCATACTACAACAGCAGCCATTCCCCGAGTTTTTTCTTGCAATTACTGTCAACGCAAGTTCTTCAGCTCGCAGGCTCTTGGTGGACACCAAAATGCACATAAGAGAGAACGAACACTGGCAAAGCGGGCTATGCGAATGGGTATATTCTCAGAGAGGTATGCCAGCCTAGCATCTCTGCCTCTGCATGGATCTTCATTCAGGTCCCTGGGAATCAAAGCACACTCTTCAGTGCATTATGGCTTTGTGCCACCAGTTAGGCCTTCTGAGATCAGAAACAATACAAGATTTCAAAATGGCTATATGGGAATGCCTATTTTCGTCGAGGATGATGAGGCAGAGCTGTTGTGGCCTGGTAGTTTCCGTCAAGTTGCTGAGGCAGGTAATCCTCCTCATCCTAGTTTTGTATTGACTGAAAGTTCAAACATAAATTTTGTAGAGGTGACTCCACAAGTTGACATAGACAACTCTACACCTGATCTCACACTGAAACTTTGAGAGGTTTGTTGGTTTCAAATGTGGCTTCAGTTTCTCCACTTCTGTTATCTCTGTACAGTGAGATGTGCCTGGGCAATGACTGCAAGCTTTTGTTCTTATAGCTCTCTACTTTTCTAGAACTTTTGATCCTTCTCTTTTCTTATCCAATCATCCCGTTTGGTGTTCTACTTGGAATGTTTGTCATTGTATAAGAGCCTCGCGAAGATATTTTGGGGGCTCCTATGCTTGTTATGACACATATTATGTAATGTAATTCCAGTGCTTAAATTATGATTGATTATCTTTCCTTTAGTTCCTTCACTCTTGAGCTTGGTTTCTATATATTCAATATGTCATTAGAATTTAAAATTAACCACAACTAAATGAAATCTGCAGATCCAACAAAATCTGTTAGGAGTACCTTTTTGCTCATAACTCCTGCAGATACCCTTTTCACTAACTTAAAGATGGTTGTCAAATTAGAGTCCTATTCATAGACTCTATTAGATATACTCTTGTAACTAATGGTTTTTTTTTTTGTTTTTTTTTTTTAAAGTTAGTTTCGGTCTCAAGAGAAGCAAGAAGAGGATATTCAAACTATTGACTTCCACTTTATAAGTTGTGGTTCTGAACTGATTGCACTACCCCTAAGGATCTCCTCTATTTTTAATATTGACTTTGTGTTTGCTTGATAAGTAGTACTAATTGTTCTAGAAACCTAAGCTAAACCTTAACTTGCACCGTTGCATTTGCCTCTTGTGCGTATAGAAAATCTATATGTTTGAAAAGGGAATTCTTCTTCCTTTCTACTTGCTTCTTGTGTGGATGGAAAATCTGTATGTTTGAAAAGGGGATTCTTATTCCTCTCTACTGTGCATGTGCTAAGAATTAATTGATAATTTCACTTGAATAACCCAAGCATTTGAGCCTCTAGTTCTTTTGATTTTGCTGTAAGTGGTTTAAAATCTCACATATCTTAGACTATGGATGAATGTTAGCATTTGTCTGGATTTTACTAGGTCCCCAAAGGACATCAAACACACGCACAAATATTGTGCGTGTTTTTTTCCCCCCTGAAAAACTCAAAGCTTTGGAGCCTATGTGATAGTCAGTCACCTTAGAGCTAAAACTTCTCTCTCTCTGTCTCTCTCTGCAGAAGTGTTAAGTTGTTAAAGTAAATAATAAAGTTATGTTAGTTGTGAATCTAGATGAAAACCAGTAAAAATTTGTCAAACTCAACAATTGTGGAAAATGTGAAATTTCTTATATATAGCATTACTCTCCTAGAAAAGGCCCACAGATTTTGGTTAATAGATATAAACAGGCATCCAATCTTTGTGATTGTTCTTCATGGACAAGCTTTTGAGGTTCATATGGTCATGTGGCACTTGGGACATGGCCATTCTTCAATGCTTCCTCTACTGCTTGACCGGTATCACGCTATTGCGAAGGAGAAGAAAGTTCAGGTAAGAACTAATGCCCTTAGTTTTTATGATATATATATATATATATATATATATAAATTTTTGAATAGGAGAGAGAGAGTTTTTGTGATAGGGTTAGTTAGGTAGTTTTATTGCTTTACTACGTTAGTATCAGATCTATGGGGCTCGTCTCTGTGCTCCCCTAAACAATAGGAGGTCAAACTGAAGCATTTAAAAGCTTAACAAAGCCGAGTTTAGAGTTTCACACCGTTGGCATCTCTCTAGCAAGCTTCTAAGGGTACCGTAGGTATCAAAAGATTGTCTAGTCACCAAGATACTAATGAGACCAACCATGCTTGATTTGAATAAGTGTTCATGGAAATGTCATATGTTCTAGGAAAAATTTTTAAGTACTTCCGAAATATGAATGAGAGATACTACTCTAAATTTAATTAATAAAATCTATTATTATGTGAGAAAAATGAGTAACACTTCGTCTTATTTTTGGAATATTATTGAATATTACTTTATGTTGAGGGTTGGTTTGCACGTGTTGAACACTTTTTTTTTTTTTTGAAGAAGTTGAATACTGTTTTTGTTTTTGATGTTATTCTTGTTTCTAATGTGTAATATGCTGAATTAAGTCTTGTCGTGCTGAAAATGTCACGTGAAACAGAGGTCCTACTAGTGAGTTTCGAAGTCTAGATAGAAGATGGCATGGCAGTTAAGGTTTACAAGTAAAAAGCCTAGCTCGAGCAGGCCAATCCCACTCGCCACCACTCATGTTGCATTGTTTGCATCATTGTGTTCCTTGTAACGTGAATATAATTAATATTTATTTTTTATAGACACTAGAAAAATTAAGAGTTTAAATTCAATAAGAGCCAGTGTAAAACTCATTATTTACACTCTCTAATATCAATATACCAGATCAGCATTTTACAAGTTCATGAATAGGAAAAAATACATCATGTTTTGGGTGCATGTTTCTCCCCTCTCACAGCTGATGGAGCCCACGGCTGATGGGTCCCACCAACTTGTGAGAGGGAGGAAACATACACCTGAAACATGGTATACTTCCTCCATGAATAGGGTCTATAACAAACCGTTCTTTATCGTAGTATTTCAATTAATCAAAATTCAAAGCCCAAACCCCCCTATGTTTGAACCATGGAGCCTTCCCTACCAGAGGCGCTGCCAAGCTAAGATTGGAGACACTACGTGAGTTGTCGTTTGTGGGGTGTATATTGATGGGTGCTGTATTTTTTTTCATGTCACTTAGTTTCATATATTAACAAAAAAAAAAAAAAAAAAATCTTTGTTTAGAGTAAGTGAAATGACAATGTTAGTCCCTTAAGTTTACTCTCAGAACACAATTGGTTCCTCAAGTTACAACTGAGCACAATTGGTCCTTCAAGTTTAAAAAATGAGTTGTATTAGTCCTTTTACTAACTGCTATTAGTGGTATTACTTATATGGCTAACGGAACAATGACTTGACATTTTTTTTAATGACATGATATTTTTTAAATTAAAAAAAATTACAATTACTAGTTTCCACGTAAGATTTTAGCAAACTGGTTCGGTTGAAATCAAATTTAAAATTATAACCCGATTACAAATTAAATCCCATTCATTATCTAATTTTTGTTTCACAAATGCATGGCGGCGCAAGAGAGAGAAGGGGGAAAGAGAGATTGACGGACCCTAGCATGCAACGACGCTGCCTCCCTCTGTTGGTGATACCGCCTCCCTCTACTAGTGACGACGGCCTCTTGCCTCCAAGCGACGCGTCGTTTTCAGCCACTAGTGTGTCTTCTTTTTTAGCACAGCCACCAATACCTTGCTCTCGCCGCTCCTCCCCTCTATGAAAAGCCTCTCAGCCTTAGGTATTGCTATTTTCTCTCTTTGCCAATGTGTTGCCATGTTGGGTGTTCTATTCATAGGAGTGTTTCTATTTATTAATAATTTTGCATGGATATTTGTAACTAAATTCAAAAGATTACATTTGGTATTGCAATTTTTTTTTATAACTTCGTTTGCTTTTTGGAAATAAGGCACAAAGTTTAACAGCTTGCTTGTCAATGCTTGATAGTGTGATTAGTTCAAACTACATCAGATCAACCAATTTATTTGAACTGGTGCACAATAGTTACCATTATTGTGGTGTCCAAATATCAAATCTATATATATCTAAAAGCTGAAGAGTAGCATTTATTATTGCTACGCTTCAATTGAGTCACATCAGCATTTACGTCATTATCATTTTTTTTTCCAATTTTCCTATAATTTTTTTTTACATTTACTTTTTTTTTTTTTTATAATAATTACACTTTCTTCAACTTTTCTCCTTCCCTTACATTTTCATCTCCCCACTATCCTCAACCTTAATATCAATATTCATCTTTCCCTTCATCTTCCTTTATTTTGTCTCTTCATCTTTCCCTCCCTTACCTTTTCATCTTCCTACTACCCTCAACTTTAATATCACCATTCATCTTTCCCTTCATCTTCCTTTATTTTGTTTTTTCATATGCACATCATCTTACTATAAATTTGTCATTCTCTTTTCTATTCTTTGCATAGTTTTCCCTCACAAAAAAGTTATCTCTCTCTCTCTTTCTCTCTCTCTCAATATTTTTTGGAGTATTTTTTTAATTTTATTTTTCCTGCATCTCTATTTGAAGTTGATAAATTTTTGTGTTCGTTATAACTCTACTTTAGGTTGATGCGATTTAGTTTTGTGTTTTAAGTTTTTCTGTTCTCTTTAATTGTTAAATGTTATCCTATTGCGTTATAAAAAATTAAAGATAATATATATTATTCTATTAAATAACATGATTTGGGTAATTTGGTGTTTATTGTTATATATATATATATATATATTTTTTTTTTTTATACATTTTTTTCTTTTCATCTTATTTTATTCAATATTTAAACTCAATCACATTCTCTATATAATTAAATTATTTATGTTTTCTTATTTTTTTATTTTAAAAAATTAAACATATAATATTTTATTTAAATTCAAATAAATAAAATTGTACTCATTTTTTTAACATTTACACTTTCTCCAATCTTTCTTATTCCCTTTACATTTTCATCTCCCCACTACCTGTTAGACTTATGGTTAGGTGATTAAATTTATCATTTCCTAACAGCTTAAGCTTTTGGGACAATCGGTAATTTAACATGGTATCAGAGTAGTAGATCCTGAGTTCGATCCCTGGCTTTACTTTACCTCCCATTTAAAATGTTAAATTCCCACTTGTTGGGCCCTCACTTATTAAGGGGAAGTTTAGGCCCACAAATGAGGGGGAGTGTTAGACTTATGGTTAAGTCATTAAATTCACAAGTTCCTAATAGTTTAAGCTTTTAGAACAATCGGTAATTTAACACTACCCTCTATCTTAATATCACTTTTCATCTTTCCCTTTATCTTCCTTATTATTGTACTCATTTTGTTTCTTCTTATTATCATCCTTTTAGTACAAATTTGACATTCTCTCTTCCATTATATGCATAATTTTTCCTCACAAAAATATTTATTTCTCTCTTTCTCTCTCAAATTTTTGGTGGATTACTATTATTATTATTTTGCATCTCTACTTTAGGTTGATAAATTTTTATGCTTTTTAGAACTCTACTCTAGGTTGATGTGATTTAATTGTTTTTATTTTTTTATTTTTTTTTTTCACTTTGATTGTTAAATTTTATCATATTGCATTATACAAAATTAAAGACAATATGTAAGAAAGTAATATAATTATATTACATAGCATGATTTGGATAATTTTGTATTTATTTAGAGATAATTAATTTGGTGTGTTTTGTTATATATATATATATTTTTTTTTTCTTTTTTCTTTTTTTTCTTCTCATATTATTTTATTCAACGTATTGCATTAAAAAAATGATAAAACTAATTAGCTACTATCATTGTGGAGTAGTAGTTTATGGTTTTACATATATAAAGAAATGGAATATATAGAGTTTATATATGTAAACATTCACATTAAGTAAATAATACATATATAAAAGGTTTAAGAAAAAGTATATGTATGGTTTTTATTAACTTAAAAGATAATGAAAAATCAACTGTTAATAAATAATAACTAAAACAATAAGGCCCAAACAATAATATTATTACGCGCAATGTGTGGGTCTGCGACTAGTATATTTTAAAACATGATTTAGAATGCAAGGGGCCTGCAAAATTGCCTACATGAAAACTTTAGATTAATGACGTGATTGCAGACATCAAATATATTTTAAAACATGATTTAGAATGCTACGGTTTGCCAACCAGTCAGTTCAGGTCATGGTGGTTGGAGCACCTAATTTGTAGACAATGTTGAGCAGAAATACGAAAGGGTATCCAAATGATCATTTTCCCTTTACTGGCTACAATTTACATATAAAACTTTAGATTAATGACCTGATTGGAGACTGCAAATTGGCTTCATGAAGTTGGAATCCAGTAGAACTTAAGGTGCCCAAGGATTAATAAAAATAAATAAAAGGTTTTGGCATTTTTGTAACATTTCTGGAGTTAAGTACGACCATTAGTTAAAAAATTTCAGCTCATTGTATTAGAAAAGTTACTGGAACACTGACTCCAACAGCTGAAAATTAGAAACATTTGGCTTTGTAATTTACTATTGTAAAACACATTGTACATATCAATAAAATTACTATTACCTGTAATATATATATATATATATATATATATATATAACAGTGCACACAATAGAAGCATTAGGCCTTGAGATTCAAAAATGTGTTTTAAGCTGTTTTAATGATTTTTCAATGCTTGCTTCTTGTTCTGAGGTATGTATATATGTTGCCTTATTAAGCGCCTTACATTATTTACCCACTAGCGTTTTCTTATGTTTATTTCCTTATAATGGTGTTAGGGAGTTGAGCAACACACAAGTGTAAGTTCTGAAGACATAAACCAAGCATTGTTTAAAGATGCCGGCTATGGAGGAAGATGTCTGTAAAAGAATAAGATGAAAAAAGATTTATTCTGGAGTAGTTTACAATGCTTGAAGAGGGGGATTTTAAAGTTCTTTTTCTTCAAGGAATTATAAAAGTAAGAAGTTGTAATAATAATGTCTTCTAAATAAAGTGTTGCTCATTTATCTGGTTCATCTCAAAGCAATTATGTATTGTCTACTGGAATTAATTTTTTCAAGTATCATTTTGGCCCCTCTCTAACTCCAGAGCTCAATAAATAAATCAATAACAAAATAATTTTGTTATACAATATAAAAAGTCTTATTGTTAGTTTGTGGATGGAAAAGTGTGAGGCGAAAAACTGAAACACTTAAATCATATAATGTTCTTGACATGGAGCAGACAAATGGGGTAAATTCACTGGTACCACTGTCTACACCTGCATTAGCTTTTACGGCTTGTTTTGTGATGCATTTAATCTGTCAATTAATAGATACGGATAGTTCAAATATATTCGAACATTTGCTCTTCCATACAAGAGCCTTGCAAATTAAACCATTCCAGGGCATAGCAATATATCTAAACAATTGATCAATTTAAAAAAAAAGACTAGTCAATTGCATAATTTGATAAGGTTTCCAATAAAATCATATTAAATTGTACCGTTTAACATGTTTAAAATTGTAACATTATTTAACTTATACTTCAAATTGTTCCAAATAGTTGTAATCCTCGAACTATTTCAAACAATAACAAAAAAATATCTAAGTGTTCTATCCACTTTAAAATACACATTTATCTCCACAAGCATCTTCACTTCTGCACATTACCACAAGAAATGTCGTTCACTTTTGCATTCTTATAAAATTTTGTAATTCTTCTGAATGTCTCACTTGTAGCAGCCATTGTTCTGCTGACACTCCAAAACTGTAACTTCTTGTAACTTCGTTGGGTCCAAGCTCAAAAGGTGCACACGTATATTAATCTAGTATAAACAACATAGGCAATTTTGTTGTAACATATAAATGTAATAACAATAACCTGAGATGCTGGTTGACTTCGATGTACTCCTTCACATTGGGGTGTTGGCTGACTTTGTGTTGTGACATTTCTTTTCCTAACCTGAAAATGCATTATAGTTTCGTTTAAGTACATTAACTATAAATCGGTGATTGTTTTCATATGAGACTAACAAATATAAATATTTACTTGCAATCACTTACAGGTATTTTTTTATTTTATTGTGCTGACTTGCATATGCTTTATAGCTTGTTTGCAATGGAGGTGTTGCCCCATTAGTATGTTCTACATGGCTTGAAGATGTCCCATGTTCTTGGTTTTCCAAACTCTATGTTGTTACATTTGGCTCTCTCACCTATAAATGTTACATCACAACTTAGTAGTGCATTATCAATAAGGGAAAAAAGAAAAAGAAAAAGAAAATCTAACTATTACAAGCCTTACTCTTTGTTGTTTGCTAGCCTGAGTAGCGGGATTGCACCTCCTCTTATTATGGCCTACTATCCCACATTGGCTGCATTTAACATGGCCAATTCTCCTCTTCATTTTATATGGATTGTTTAGCTCACCAAGTTCCTTCTTTCTCTTCTTTTTAGGCCTACCCCTTTGTCTTATTTTTTTAGGAGGGAGTATGGTTTCTCTATCACTTTGTGGCCATAACTTGGGACTATTAATAGGGTATACACATGACCCGTATGTTTGGGTTAAAGACTCCATACTATAGTAATGATGCACATAATCTTCAATCGTGTGACCTATATATCTCCATGTAGCTATAGAATGTGCACAAGGAATTCCAGTTAGGTCCCATGATCCATATGAGTGTGTATGCTACTTTATGTCAACTACATACTTGTTAGGCAATTTTGATACTTCAAACTTTGACTCATTGCTATCCCTATACCAAATTGGAACCTAATCAATACTATTAATTTTTTCAATCTCTAACTTGTTTTGGATTCAAGGACATATAGGACTATGATATCTTGCAATTTTCTCCTTCTTCTTAATATAATAAGCCATCAGATGCAATCTAATCTCCTTCAACATAGTGATTATTGGTTTATCCCTATACTCAAATATTTGAGAATTAAAATTTTCACATCCATTGTTGGTTAGTGCATACCTTCTAAAAGCTGCTCTTGTCCAAAACCTAGGTTCCTTTCCTACCAACCATTCCCATGCCTTTATGTTTAACTTCTTGATCTTCCCCATTTCAAACTGAAACTCAGACATGTTAGTGGCCCTAGTAGCTGCCCACATGAAAGCTTTTTAGCAGCCGCACCAATAATAATCCTTTTAAATATTAAAAGTTTAAAATTATTAATTTTATTTTATTTTGAATATGAACTGAAACTAGAACTTATCATCAAATTATATTATTGATTTCACATTCTTTTTTTTCTTTTTCTTTTTTGGGAGGAACGAGCTTGAGTTTGTTTATAACAAGCTACTTGATTAACATTTTCTTTTTTCATATATAATTAACACTACAACTAAATGTGTTATCACTCTACAATATATGCTAATAATTAAATTTAGTTGAATTCATATCATTTGAGTTAATTTTGTTTGAACTAATAAAAATTAGATTAATCATAGACATTGCATTGTTAAAAATTGTAAATTTTACCACAAAATGGATTTATTTTATCAATAAATTATGAACAATAATTTGATATCTTATAACTGATTTACAAAAACTCAAAATCTCAAGCCTATATATAAGTATACTTTTATCTTAAGTTTATATAATTTTATATTTTATAATGAGCTTGTTCACAAGTGCATTATCATATTTGGGTTTGATTTGTTCAGTAATCAAACCTGAAATTAGTTTTTGTTAGGACATATGTGAATCATGTTAGGAACATATGTCGATGTAGAATTGGCTAATCCTTGACAAAACGTACTTTACTTGTAATTTGGTATATCTAGTATGTGTTTAATACTTCAAGGAACAAGAGTTTAAGTCCAAGTATTAAAGCCATGCAAATTTTTCCAAGAATCAAGTGAAGAAGTGCTGGATTTAAAGCTCGACAGCTAGCTCGATAGATAGTATCTATCGAGATTTAAAAGGCAGCTTTTGCTTAATGCTCGATAGCTGCTCGATAGATAACCTATCTATCGAGATTTACAAAAATCAGTTTTTCAAATATGATTTCACACCAATCCGTGTATACATGTTTAGACTTTCTTTTCTCACAACCCTAACCATATATAAAGATTCTTTTAAGGGCCGTCACAACTAATGTAAGTGAGTGCAACTTGATGTAAATGTTTTTCACTAGCATATTGTGACTGGAGACAATTTTCCCTAATTCATCTTTCTCTTCAAGAAGCTGCTGCGTTTGTACGCCATAGGGTTTTGTAACCAAGGAGTTTTGTGATCTTCATCGTGTGGATGAACTGAAGAACTTTACAGCCAACATCCTTCTTAAGTTGGTGGTTAGTCACGTACTTGGATCCGTGCATCGATTGGTTAGTCATGTACTGGGAGCCGCGCATTAAAAGGAGAGATTGTCACTACAGAACAAGTCCAATTGGGTATTGGGGTAAGGGTTCAACTTTAGGTTGGTATAAGGTACTGGGATTCCTTTACTTGTAATCGCTTGTTGTGATAATAGTGGATTCTCGAGAGTGGTGACCTTAAAATCACCCGGCAACATCCTTCTTAAGTTGGTGGTTAGTCACGTACTTGGACCCGTGCATCGAGTGGTTAGTCACGTACCGGGAGCCGTACATTAAAAGGAGAGATTGTCACTACAGAACAAGTCCAATTGGGTATTGGGGTAAGGGTTTAACTTTAGGTTGGTATAAGGTACTTGGATTCCTTTACTTATAATCGCTTGTTGTGATAATAGTGGATTCTCGGGAGTGGTGACCTTAAAATCACCCGGTGGGGTTTTTGCCTTGGAGGTTTTCCTCATTCGTAAACAAATCACTGTGTCAACTTTATTTTGGCTGCATATTAACTTAGTTGGTGATTTGTTTATGCTATCACGCGTATTGCATGTTAATTAACTTAATTAATTTATTTGACTAATTAATTGGTTAAATTATCACAAGGGGTCAATACATTCTTGGTTTATTAAGCGGTATCAGAGCAGACACACTTTGATTAGGGTTAATCTTTACTGTGTGATCCATTGACCCTTATTGTCATGGATAGAGGACAATCATTGATTATACCTCCTTTATTTGATGGCACTAACGATGCATACTGGAAAGTACGCATGAGAGTTTTCTTGCAGTCATTAGATGAAAAAGTGTGGCAAGCTGTGGAGATAGGCTAGACCAAGCCTAAGGAAGCGTCCACTGATTGGGATGATGCAAAGATCAAAGCAGCTAACTTCAACAGCAGGGCATTAAATGCCTTATTCAGTGCAGTCACGAATGAGGAGTTTAAGAAGATATCTTCCTTTAAAACTGCAAAGGAAGCATGAACCATCCTCCAGACAACCTATGAAGGAACCAAGGTTGTCAAGGATTCAAAGCTTCACAGGCTTACCACGAGCTTTGAAGAGATTAAGATGGAGGAGAATGAAATATTCGATGAGTTTTATGCAAGGAAGTCAATTCCGTACCGTACAGGCCAGTAATCCGGTATAGATAACACCTTTATTTCGTACCGGAAAAAATACCGGCCGTACCGGCCGCGTACCGACAGTACTGGCGAAATCCGGCTATTTCGGCTGGTAAATGGATACCGGGCCAAAACACGAAATGTTTTTTTTTTTTTTGGTGGTAATTTTGGCAGTTTTTTAAGGGCAGGACGGTGCAAATCTGAGTAAGCTAAGAAAACCCAGTAGAAAGAAAGAGAAAAATGAAAGAAAAATGCACAATAGCTTTGCAAAATGAAGTTAGAATCACCTCATGCACTCACCGTCTCTTTTTTCACTGAAGTACGTCATTTCACTGAATCTTGAGTGGTGATGGACGGTGGCACTTGAGAGGGGAGATGAAACTAGAGAAAGAGGTGAGGTGAGAGTGAAACTAAAGGAGATAGATCAAAAGTAAAAATAAATGAATGAATGTACTTTGAAAACTAAAGAGTTAAGTTTAAACGTGTGAAGATAAAGCATTCTTGGAAATTGGAGGTAGGTGTCAGGTAGGACAGGCTTGTGATGTGGAGGAGAAAAAAAGAAAACAAAATGGGAAGAGCTATCAATTAGGCCTGCCGCCTGCTTGTGAAGCATTAAAAAAAAAAAAAAAGGTGTGAAAGAAAATAAATTCAAGGTGATAAAAACGAGGGAATGAGCAATTAGATATAGGAAAATATATATATATATATATTAATAATAATAAAAGATACTAAAAATAGTGGAAGAGAATAAAAACTAAAAAAAATAGTAACAAATGTTGGCAGGTATACCTTGGCTTGTACATATGCAACAACTTTGGATTTGAGTAAAAAAGAGATCTAGAATTTGCCTTATAAATTTTTTTTAAATGTCTAGTCAATTAAACAAAAATTCACATTTATTGTTAATTATATATATATATATATATACATTAAATATATAAAATAGCAGTAAACCCGAAACGGTACACCGGTATTGACCAGTACCCGAAATATATCACACCGGTGGCTAAACCGGTACAGCTTTCGGTATGGTATTGACTTCCTTGGTTTTATGCCAAGCTCAAGGACATAGTGAACTTAGCCTTTGATTTTGGGGAAACCATTTTCGAACCCAAGATTGTTAGAAAGGTGCTCATATCTCTACCTGAGAGATTTCATGCCAAGATCACCGCAATTGAGGAATCAAAGGATATTGACAAAATTCCTTTGACAGAGCTGGTTGGCAATCTGCAGACCTATGAGTTGGGTTTGACAAGGATCGGGAAATCAAGCAAGAGTAAGAGCATGGCACTGAAGGCCAAAAGCAGTGATACTGATGAGTCTTCTGATGATGAAGATTTTAAGATGAAATCCTATATCACAAGGCAGTTCAAAAATTTCATGAAGAATGCCAATACAAGAGGATTTGATAAAGACTACAAGCAGTCCAGTTCGTCTCAGTTCAAGAACTAAGACAGAGGAAAGAAGGATGCTAAGGAAGGTAGTTAGTACACTGTTCCCTCCGGACCTAAGTGTTTCAGAAGTCAAGGCTTTGGACACATGAAACAAGAGTGCCCAACTTATCTTAAGACTATTGGGAAAAGCGAGGCCCTTGCTGCTACCTTGAGTGACACTGAGCCTAAGGATGATTTGGACAATGAGGACGATGGAATCCTGAATACCTTCACTGCTACAGTTGATCCTACTGATAGGGGTTCAAAAACAGTAGATGATGAAGAGGACTTGGTGGATTCTAAGTTCGAGAAAATGGACGATCAAGATGATATCCATACAACCTATGAAAAATTGTATAAGGTTTCTAAGAAGCATGAGAAACTATATAGGCTAACCACCAAGAAGCTGAGTGATGTGGAACTTGATCGAGAAGAGTTTTCCACAAAGTTTGATGAAGCTAATCAGACTATTGGAGCATTGTGGTTTGAAAACAATTTCTTGGCTAAGAAGACCAAGAAGCTTGAGGTAAAGCTGTTCCAAGTCAGAGCTCAGTTGGAGAGGACTTTAAGTGCAAAGCTTGACGAGATGCTTAGCCTTTAGAAATCTGCTTCTAATCGAACCGGTTTAGAGTATGATTTCTCTTCTCCTAGTATTGCTTCCACTAGTACTACTGTGTTTGTTTCTCCTATTAATAATGTTGAATTTGATAACAATAATGTCAAAACTGTGTTAGCTGGTGAGAACATAGACAAGGGTAAATCTATCTTAGGAGCACCCCCTAAACTTGATAAGAAAGAAACCAAAAACCCTAGAGATAAGAAGGGCAATACACAAAAGTCGAAATAGAAGAAGTAGCATCTCTGTCATCACTGTGGAGCAACTAGACATACTCGACCAAATTGCTATAAGTGGTTAGCCACTCAACAGAGCAACAGTATGATCTCATCGAGAAACTAGAATCAATTTCCATCCTCTTTTGCTCCTCTTGGAGATCTACTCAAAGCCCTCATGTTCCTTTCGAACTTGAATGGTTTCAATTCTTCCCTCTCACTGCCGGATCAAGGGTTTGCCAAATAGAAAGGTTCTTCCAAGGTGTGAAAGGAAAAATGATCCAAATGATTTAGTCACTTTGTTTTTTCTCTCTCTCTTCCCTTTCTTGTTTTTGAGTATGCATTACTTGTGTGTTTTGCCTTTTTGTTTTGAGTTAGTCTAGTTTTATGCTTTGATTTGTTTAACATGTTTTTGTTTGTTTATTTTCAGTTTTTCTTTATTTTGTTTTCATAAAAATAAAAAAAAATAAAAAATCAGAAAAATACAAAAACAATGTGTGTTTTGTGTACATTGGTACTTGTGTACTTTGGATGACCATTGAAGCAAAGTTTTCTAAATTTTGTATCTCTTGTAGCTTAGATGAGCCTCTCTATGCACAACTAAGCAAGTGAGTTTTGTGGCTCGTGTTTGTGATGAGTAAGATTAAGTAATCTCTTGTACTTAACACTCGTATCACTTTTTTTGACGGGAAGGACTAGAAAATCCTAAGAGAAAGGCATAAATAACCATCTCACCACTGTTGCCTGCCAATCATGAAATGACATCTGTATGCTTTGGCATAGCAAAAGTGCAATGTCAAAAGCTCAACATAATTGGGTATTTCTTTTCTCTCTATTATATGCCTATGCATGGTTTGCTTAAAAGAAAAATATGCAAAGAAAAATAAAAAGCAAAAAGAATCAAAATGGTTTATATATGATTGCAAGCATGTCTTCTAGGAGATGTGAGAGTTATAGGATGTACCTCGAAGGTAATAGTCCCTATCAAGCAGTTATGACTATGTGTGAGTTAAAGTGATTTTCTCATATCTCAAATCGTCATAACATGTAGACACTTATGCAATCTTGCCATGTTTTTCACACACAACACGTAATATTCTTTGTTACTCTTGATACATGTGCAGGTACAATGTGAGTTGGCCATCACAAGGAATACATGTGTTAATGTATGCTCACTAAACTGTCTTGACTTGTTTTTGAAATATAAAATTGGTTAGACTTGTTTAGTGTGTGTGTGTGTGTGTGCGTGTCTTGGATCTAAATGCTTGACATTTTTCTAGTTGAGAAATGATTTTGAGAGTTCAAAATGTTGTTTGGATCTTTGGTTAAGTAGCATGTTTGATTGCATTCATGTCTGTGTTTTTCTCTTCTTTGAAAAACTGTTTTTGAGCAATCTCGACAGACACCTCTCGACAGCTAGGCTATCTATCGAGCCTCTTGATCTTCTTTTCTCGACAGCTGTTATCATAATTTCGATTCATCGAGGTTTTTGAGAATTAGTCTTGATAGTAGTTCGACAGCTTCTCGATCCATTGAGGAAGTTTCTGTATGCTCGATAGATTCTCGATCACTTGTCGATCCATCGAGGTCACTTTGCTGTGGACACCTCTCGATAGCTCCTCGATAGCTTCATCTGGTGAGATTTAAAGCTCGACACCTCTCGATCCATCGAGCTTCGTGTTTTTTTATATATAGTGTCAGCGCGATTTCTTTCATTTCTCATCGATCTCTCTCGATACTTTCTGACTTCTCATCTCTCCCAAACACTTCACACTCAACCTCTTCACATTCCCCACTTGATCTTCGGCCCAAATCGTGTATTCTTCATTTGTATGATCTCATTTCTCTCTTGTATCATGAATTTCATTCATTTTGACCTAAGTTTTGGGTTTTTGAAAAGTTTTTGGGGTTTTTCAAAATTAATGAGGTTTTTGCAAAATTTTTGGGTTGGGTATTGTTTAAATGATCATGTATGCTTATGCATTGCATCACATTTGCATTTTCACAATGTTTCATGCATTTTAGATGTGTGTTCTATATGTTAAAATGATGTGTGCTGGTAGATTTGGATTGGGCGGAGCCCATGATGTTTTTACTTATGCATGTCACATGTTCATGCATATGTACCATTTTTTTAAAAATCTTTTTGATATTAAATGTGTTGGTACTTTTCTGTTTGTCCCTCTCTCTCTCTCTCTCTCTCTCTTTCTCTCTCTTTCTTTCTTTCTTTCAGTTAGTTGCTCTATGGCACCTAAACGTTAGCCACTTCGTCCCGGAACCCTCTTCATTCCGGGGCATCTTGTTCTTTTCCCTCTGCTAACTCTACTCCATCCCATGTCAGGATTCGTGATGATAAAGCCCGTAAGGACTTTTCAGAGAACTTTTCACGACGCGACATTCATTTGGAATGCCAAGTCGTTCTATCGGATTTTTCCGATACTGAACTTCCCACTGTCATCTATAGTAGGGTTTGGGAGTCATTGTGTGGCATCCCAGTCACTTGTCCTTCTGTGATCATATAGGAGTTTTACTCCAACATGCACAGATTCGACTATTCTGTACCTCATTTTATCAATCACGTTCGAGGTACATGCATTGTAGTCACTCTGAATCTTATATCCGAGGTGCTACACATACCGAGGGTAGAGTTTGCTGACTACCCCGGTTGTGATCGTCTTAGGACTGTGTCCAAAGACGAACTCTCGTCTCTCTTCTATGAGACACTTTCCTCTTGGGGTGACTATCAAAACACCCCTTGCTCGGGTTTTGCAAAAGGTCCGAGGTTCCTTAACATGGTGATGACATTCGTTCTTCATCCTTTCTTTCACTATAACTCCAAAACTGAGCCTCAAGCTCGATTTTTGTTATCCCTACTTAAGGGACTCACTATATATTTTCTCTCTCATTTCATACTCTCCCTTATAGATGTCTATAAGGATACGACGACCCGTGATAAGCTCATTTTCCCTTTGGCTATCAAGCGGATTCTCCGCCATTTTTCTATCTCCTATCCTGAGTCTACACATTTTTCCATCATATGTGCCATAGACGCTGCTACCGTTAGACAGAGCGAGGCCCAGCTTTGACTGAAGCGGCCACGGACTGAGACGATGACTCCTCCAGCTTCTTCCGCTCCATCTACATCCGCTCCTTCTTCATCGGCGGGTGGTGTGACCCTCGAGGGGGTCATGGTGCAGCTTCAGCGCATGGATGCTCGCATTGACACACTCAGCGATGAGTTATGTCAGGTGAACACTCGTGTCGGCTGTATTGCCCGACAACAGGCTCACCTTGGAGGCTTCATGGCGTCTCCCTCTCCTTCTCCAGAAGCATCTAAGGATGAGGATGATGATGGTGACTTTGACAATGATGATGATGATGAGGATGAGGATGCTAGCTCTTTCGGTAACGACAAGATGACTGCTTAAGTTACTTGCCCTTTGTCATTCGTGACAAAAAGGGGGAGTAGTTTTGAGTATGAGAGTAGTCATGTTCTTAGGGGGAGAGTTAGTATAGGAGATAGATATTTTTGTTAGGGGGAGTGTTTTTCTTTTTATAAGGGATGTAGTAAGGACTTTTTGTATCTTTTCTTTTCTTTACTACTCAGATACTTCTTACATTGTGATAGCAAACCTTGTACCTTATGTTGATATATATATATATATATATATTGAGGTTGTTATTACAGTTTCACCTATCTCTTCATGTGTTGTTTCTTTTCTCTCTTTATGCACATGCTTCTTATATATTGTATGCAATCTTTTATTTCTGTTTCACACTAAGATGTCGTGATGAGTTTTGTTTAAAGTGTTTTAGAAATACAGGTTGTCAAAGTCTTTCTTGCCATGAACTCTTTTCTAGCAAAATTTTTCAAGAGTTTGTGTTAGGATAGATTTTATTGTATTCAACAAGTGAGTGTAAGTTGAGTGATTTATGACTTCGCTCATATGTTCATTTGATTATTGTGGTTTTGTCACAGATTGCCAAATGGGGAGATTGTTAGGACATATGTGAATCATGTTAGGAACATATGTCAATGTAGAATTGGCTAATCCTTTGACAAAACGCACTTTACTTGTAATTGAGTAGATCTAGGATGTGTTTAATACTTCAAGGAACAAAAGTTCAAGTCCAAGTGTTAAAGCCATGCAAATCTGTCCAAGAATCAAGTGAAGAAGTGCTAGATTTTAAAGCTTGACAGATAGCATTTATCAAGGTTTAAAAGGAAGCTTTTGCCTGATGCTCAACAGCTGCTTAATAGATAACCTATCTATTGAGATTTAGAAAAATCAGTTTTTCAGATCTGATTTCACACCAATCCGTGTATACATGTTTAGGCTTTCTTTTTTTCACAATCCTAAACATATATAAGGATTATATTAAGGGCCATCACAGCTGATGTAAGTGAGTGCAACTTGATGCAAAGGTTTTTCACTAGCATATTGTGATCGGAGACAATTTGTCCTAGTTCATCTTTCACTTCAAGAAGCTCTGCATTTGTATGCTGTAGGGTTTTGTAACCAAGGAGCTTCGTGATCTTCATCGTATGGATGAACTGAAGAACTTTGCAGCCAACATCATTCTCAAGTTGGTGGTTAGTCACGTACTTAGATCCGTGCATCGATTCGTTAGTCACATACTGGGAGCTGTGCATTAAAAGGAGAGATTGTCACTATAGAACAAGTCCAATTGGGTATTGGGGTAAGGGTTCAACTTTAGGTTGGTATAAGGTACTGGGATTCCTTTACTTGTAACCGCTTGTTGTGATAATAGTGTATTCTCGGGAGTGGTGACCTTAAAATCACTCGGTAAGATTTTTGCCTTTAAGGTTTTCCCCATTCGTAAACAAATCACCGTGTCAACTTTATTTTCTGCTGCATATTAACTTAGTTGGTGATTTGTTTATGCTACAACGCGTATTTCATGTTAATTAATTTAATTAATTTACTTGGCTAATTAACTGGTTAAATTATCAAAGGGATCGATACATTCTTGGCCCATCAGTTTCAAACTTGATTCATTTGCTAAATAAACAAACATATATAATCTAATTCGAGCTGTATATGAGCTTTAAAGGTATTTTACTCTAGATTGATGGAATGTTCTCATCAATACTTGTTGTGGTATAAGCAAGGTGGTCAATACCGTACCAGTACCGGCCGTACCAGCCAGTATGTACTATACCGGTACGTATACCGGTATCGAAATGCCAACGTTTCGTACCGGTTTAAATACCAGCTGTAATGGTCATGTACCGGCCATACCGACCGATTTCGGGCATTACCAGCCGGTACAGAAAAAAAGCTTTTTTTTTTCGTTGCTGTAATTTTTGAATTTTTGTAAGGGCAAAATGGTAACCTATTTGCATTAATTTATTGGTATTATTTTTTTTTCTTAGTATGCAATGAACAATTAAGCTTTCTATTTTTTATATTGTGTTTTTTCTTTTCTTTTAATTGATGCTAAAGTCTAAAATCATGAATAATTTATTCTGAATTGAGGTAGTATTTTATGGTAAACTTTTATATTTATATATATATATATATATATATATATTTATATTTATAAGGGGTCATTGCAGTTAACCCACCTGTGGTTTGGCCAGTTTTAACTAAGCCACCTATGGTTTAAAAAGTGTCACTTAACCCACCTGAGGTGCTCTCCATTAGACATCCGTAACCCACCTCTCCCTTTTCATCGTTAAAAATAGGGACAAATGTGTCTTTTTCATTATATTTTATGTCTCTCTTCTCTTTTCTCTCATTCTTCCTCTTCTTCTTCACATAAAACATAAAAGAAAATTTTCAAAAAGCAATTCAAAATAAAATTTGTTTCATCATTTTTCATATACATAATTAGCACAAAGTTTTACGAAAGAGGGTAGACAAAGCAAAAAAACCCTCTCTCTAAAACTCTAACCCACTCTCTTTTGCTGGGTTCTCTAAAAAAAACCTAGATTTGCAAGTAAAAAAAATCTGCAAAAAAAAAAAGAAAAAAAAAAAGGCAATCTAGCAAATCCAACACCACAGCCAACTCATTGAACCATCAAATCATAGCCTTACCAAACTACCACCTCCAACACCACCACTGCTGTTAGCCACCGCCCAAAACCCCAAACCGGGAAGCAAAAACAAAGAAACAAGAAAAACCTAGCAAAAAAATCTGCAAAAAAAAAAAAAAAAAACCCAGCAATCTAACAAATCCAACACCACAGCCAACTCACTAAACCATCAAATCATAGCCTCACCAAACTACCACCTCTAACACCACCACCACTGTTAGCCACCGCCCAAAACCCCAGACCGGGAAGCAAACAAAGAAACAAGAAAAACGAAACCGTGAGATCGGCTGAGTAGCAAACCAACCTGATTGTCTAGATTGGCTGAGATCGAAGCAGTGGAGAGTGATGGATTCAAATTTTCTAGGGTTAATGGATTTGTGGATTTGAATTTTTTGGGTTGGTTTAAATTTCCTTATGGTTGGTGGGTTCAAATTTTTTGGGTTTAATGGATTTGCGAGTGTAATGGATTTCTAGGTTGGTTTAATTTTTCCTACTGTGAGTTTTTAGGATTTGGCATATTTGACTCTCTTAGGTATAAGTCCATCGACGGATGGGCAGGTCTAGTCTACACTACAATACTTAGGTTTGCACATGAAACGCAATGTGTTGCCATGGTTTGGGGAGGGGTACTGAACCCATGGATGATTGACGAGAATGAACATGGGATATAGAGGGAAAGTATTGTGGTGGATAAAAATAAGCCTAGCAAATAGAGAGAGGAAAAGGAAAAGCACACAAGCTAAGGGATGTCTACTATGCCCATGGGATCCAATATAACATCACTGTATCATATCAGAACAATTAAAACTAGTCACGTGCTTATGTTGTTCCCCTAATTAACCCCCTTAATTTCCCACTGTACATAAAAGAGGAGTGTACCCATTTACATCTTTGCTCGTTATTTGAAAGGACAAAATTTAGCTACAAAATTGGTTGTAGCCTAAGGTTAAAACCTTACTCAATAAAATAAAATTTACTACATATTTTGAAAATCCAACTGTTGAATTGCATGTTCTTTACGCTTTTAATACACATGTCAAATTTTGTGTCAATCAGATATTATTTACTATATGATCTATAAGCTTATATTTTATGCATAATTTTAAACTATACAAACTTGCAATTTAAACAATTTATTAATGACATAATTATTGATCTTTAATTTTCTAGAAATTTTGCAAGCATGAAGGATATAAGAAGAAAATGTAATTTAATGATGGATTTGTCAAAATTCACTTCCAATGAAAAGATATTGAGTAAGGTTATAGTCTTAGGTTACAACCAATTCTGTAGCTAAATTTTGTTCTATCTAAAATCTCTCCTTAAACTCTTGGAACTTTATTAGACTTTAGTCCAATTTAAATGTCTTCTTTAGAATAAAGATTTATGGTTTGCTTACGATGATTAATGAATATATGTGATAGAGATTAGACTCTTGCATTATTTCTTAAACCATAATCAATATCTCCTATGATCTCCTTGAGTTTTTTTCTTTTCTTTTCAAATCTAGTTTTAGGTAAAGATTTTTTCTCCAAAAAAAAAAAAACTTTTAGGTAAAGATCTTTTAAGTTGAAGCACGGAGAACTTCATAAACTTCAATACTTATCGCTAGGAGAGATTATCACTGAAATCTGTAATCAAGCTAAAAAATACAATTGCATCATATCAAATACATTAACTTCCTGAAAGTTAGAGATGAGTCTTACGCTTCCTTCGGCCATCACACCTTCATGCTATAATTCTAGCCGACTTGGATGTTCCTTAATTAAATTTGCAGCTTCATTCTTTAAAAAAAATTAAATTAACTTTATTTGTACCATAAAATAATATCAAATTATCATGTAATCCATGCATACATATAAATTCATTTAAATACAAACATAATTCACATGATGTCTGATTAGTTTTCTTTTGCGGCAACTAGTTTATAATATAATCGGTGGAAAAATAGCTTCGCTCCACAAGTTTTACATTAATAAAAAACTTATATCACATCATTAAGTTATTTCTCAACTTTATTCTTATAATGAATGAACATCACAAATGCGTCAACCTTGTTACTTGCAAGCACACGTAACAAACTCTTGTCATTCTAAAACATTAGACAACTCAAGCATGTCAACTAAGGCATGTAACAACATAAGCATGTTATTCATTAGGGCTATGCATGCTTTAACAAATTTAACAATTTATATCTATAAACACCAATCATATATAAGTCGTCTTTAAAAAAAAAAAAAAAAAATCATATATAAGTCGCATCAATTTAACTAATATTACACTGTGAGAGACCGCGCCCCCGGCCCGTTTTAATGATTGTTGGGCCAAACCCACATGAATGGGTGGAGTCGTGTTATTGCCTCTCAAAATGGAGGTTCGACTAGTTATATTTTCCCCTTTAGATTAAGGGTTTTACAATGGAGTCGCCACTTATTTAATTGTTGGAATAAATAAGAAAACCATAATTGAAAAATTCATCATTTTATTAATTTGAATTTGAATTTACATTGAACATAGGAAATTACATGGCTTTGGTCCTAGATACAATCTAAGATAAAGTATATGGCTTTGTTTCCTAGTTACAATCTAGAAATTGAAAATTACAAGGATAAGCATTTGATCTACTAACCCTTGATCTAAGTTCGAAGGCTATGTTACAAGGTGGGAAGGTGTTAGGCACTCACCTTGCCCGGTGAAATCGGTCTTCTAGACTATGGTGTCCAACAATCATATCATATCATCCAATATGTCAATCAATTTACATGTTGAATATAATGTGTGTGCATGTGATAAATCCTAATTCAATTTATTAAACATTGCATTTGGATTGAAAAATAAAATTCTAGTGAATGTGTGTGGATGGTGATAACCTAGATTTAAGGATTTGAAAGAATTATGAAACAAACATGTTTTTCATATTTTTGATGTAGATTTAAGATCAAAACTAGTGTTATGCATGAACATGTGATGAACAACCAAGAACATGTAAAGAACACATAAGAACATTTAAGAACATTCAAACATATTCAAGAGAATTTAAATAATCACTATCATGATTTAATCCTAAATTCTCATCATGGCAACACAATAAACAAGTTAGGGAAAGAGATTATACCTTTATGCAAGATCCATACGGTGGAGGAGGAGACTCTTGGTGGAGGTCCTAAGGGTGAAGAAAAGAAGAAGTAGGAGAGGAAAAATGAGTCTCACTCAATATCTTAAGTCTGAAGAAGACCAAGATATGACAAGACTACTCAACTTCACTAGAACTCAAGAGAGCAGAAGAGATGAAGTTTTGGTGTGCTTTGAAATGAAGGAGGGGGAGAGTTTATATAGTAGTGGTGGAGGAAATATGATTGGAAGACTATTTAATGAGAGTTGACAAAGAATTATGAACCTAGACCTCATTTTAGCATTGAGGTAAATCTGGTGCATTAAATGGAAAGATTGGTGGGAGTGAGGAGCAAGCCAAAATTCGGTTTTCCCGTAGCTGCTATAAGAGCTTGTAGAACCAACTTCAAAAAATCATATCTGACTCAATTCTAATCGGAATTGCCTTGTTTTTATGCTCAAATTGAAGCCCCGGGTGTCTAGTTTCTGAGAAAATTAACCTCATTCACAGATTCAAAATATTCTGAGAGATATTGATGAAATAGTGAGCAGAGGTCATTTGTTAGAAAATGGTTTCAGCACAATTAACATTAATAGGTCCCAAATTAGCTCCCAATTAACATTAAATGGCTCCAATCACTCCCATTTCAGACTTAATTGGTTCCAAATTTATTCTAATTAAAAGATAATTACACAAATTACTCATTGAATAATTAATGTTTAACTATCTAATTAATTAGGTGTATGCAACCTCACCATAAAATGTAGTCCTAACCAATCAAATTATGACACATCATTGATCTCAAATTGATTACACCTATAAGCAATTGAAATCAATTGTTCATAATTTGATTGGTTAGGACTACATTTTATGGTGAGGTTGCATACACCTAATTAATTAGATAGTTAAACATTAATTATTCAATGAGTAATTTGTGTAATTATCTTTTAATTAGAGTAAATTTGGAACCAATTAAGTCTGAAATGGGAGTGATTGGATCCATTTAATGTTAATTGGGAGCTAATTTGGGACCTATTAATGTTAATTGTGCTGAAACCATTTTCTAACAAATGACCTCTGCTCACCATTTCATCAATATCTCTCAGAATATTTTGAATCTGTGAATGGGGTTATTTTTCTCAGAAACTAAACATCCGGGGCTTCAATTTGAGTACAAGAACAAGACAATTCCGATTAGAATTGAGTCAGATATGATTTTTCAAAATTGGCTCTACAAGCTGTTATAGCAGCTACGGGAAAACCGAATTTTGGCTTGCTCCTCACTCCCACCAATCTTTCCATTTAATGCATCAGATTTTTCCCAAAACTAAAATGAGGTCTAGGTTCATAATTTTTTGTCAACTCTCATTAAATAGCCTTCCAATCATATTTCCTCCACCACTACTATATAAACCCTCCCCCTCCTTCATTTCAAAGGACACCAAAAATCCCCTCTTTTCTCCTCTCTTGAGTTCTAGTGAAGTAGAGTAGTCTTGTCATATCTTGGTCTTCCTGAAACTCACTCTCCCTCTCCTAGTTCTTTTTTTTTTTTTAGGACCTCCACCAAGAGTCTCCTCCTCCACCGTATGGATCTTGCATAAATGTATAATCCATTTCCCTAACTTGTTTATTGTGTTGTCATGATGAGAATTTAGGATTAAAGCATGATAGTGATTATTTAAATTCTCTTGAATATGTTTGAATGTTCTTAAATGTTCTTATGTGTTCTTCACATGTTCTTGGTTGTTCATCACATGTTCATGCATAAACACTAGTTTTGATCTTAAATCTACATCAAAAACATGAAAAAGATGTTTGTTTAATAATTTTTTTTTTAAATTCTTGAATATAGGATATCACCATCCACACACATTCACTAGAATTTATTTTTCAATTCAAATGCAATGCTTAATAAATTGAATTAGGGTTTATCACATGCACACACATTAAATTCAACATGCAAACTGATTGACATATTGGATGGTATGATATGATTGTTGGCCACCATAGTCTAGAAGACCGGTTTCACCGGGCAAGGTGGGTGCCTAACACCTTCCCACCTTGTAACATAGCCTCCGAACTTAGATCAAGGGTTAGTAGATCAAATGCTTATCCATGTAATTTTTGATTTTTAGATTGTAACTAGGAAACAAAACCATGTACTTTATCTTAGATTTTATCTAGGACCAAAGCCATGTAATTTTCCTATGATCAATGTAAATTCAAATTTCAAATTAATAAAATGAGGAATTTTTCAATTATGGTTTTCTTATTTTTCTAATAATTAAATAAGTGGCGACTCCATTGTAAAACCCTTAATCTAAGGGAGAAAATATAACTAGTCGAACCACCATTTTGAGAGGCAATAACACGACTCTACCCATTCAATTTGGTGGTCCAATTAGGGTTTATGACCAGTTGATTTGATCGTTACAACATCAAGATCATTTTGGTGAAATGAGTCCAAAGATCTAATGGCTAGAATCAAGATGCATATTTTCAAAGTGAAAGTACCCTTTTACCCTCCATGTGGAGTTAAATGCGAGTTGCAAAATAGGGTGTCAACATACACACAGTTCAAGCTCATACACCATTATGCATATAAAGGCCAATAACTCTTGATTGGTATTGTCAAGCATAGAAAGCAACTAACCAAGTAACTACTTGGTAGGTAGAAACAAGGATTTCTCTCCCTAGGTAGGAGCCTTTCTCTCTTGTCATGGGCGAGCTCTCCCTTCCTTAGTTCTCTATAGGGATCTCCCTCTGCTTGCCTTAGACTACCTAAGTGCAACAGTCACCCTCCCACCCCAGCCATGGAAGATTCAGTTCTATACGACTTAGAAAAACTACTGTTGACCAAAGATGAAGAAGAAGATATTCGCATCTCCAACCCAAGCCATGCAGAGCTTCTCGAAGAATGCTCTTTAAGCCTCTTCGGGAAACTCCTATCTGACCAAAACAGAACTAACGAGCCCTAAAGAATGTCCTCTGCTTGGCATGGAAAATGGGCTTAGACGTCCGAATAGTGGATATTGGCAACAACATCCTTCAATTCAAGTTCAACACCCAGTTTTAGCTCAAATGGGTTGAAAAAAGTGGACCATGGAGCTTTGACAATAACCTTCTACTCCAATGCCGATGGAAGAAAGGCCTATAAACATCCAATATAACCTTCACTCACACCCCTCTCTGGGTCCAAGTCTGGGGACTCCCGTTTGAACATATATCAGAGAATACCAGAAAAGATATTGGAAGTAGAATCGGGAAACTTCTAGAAGTTGACAAGAGATCTTGGCAGTCAGAACAGGCCAAATTCATGCGAATTAGAATGGAACTGCAAATAGATAAACCTCTAAGGAGAGGTGGATACCTCACCAATGAGGACGGTGAAAGAAGCTGGCTTACCTACAAGTATGAAAGACTCCCAACCTTTTGCATTTCCTGCGAAAGACTAGGACATGATGACAAGCACTGCCCTGAACCCCTGATGAACCGAGAAAGTAATCCCCAGTACAGGGACTGGCTCAGGGCAAGCTGGCATCCAAAGGAAAACTCTAACAAGATGGGCAGTAGCAGTGATGAAAGGAGTGCTAGGACAGAGATGGCGGCAGACGCCGTGTACACACCCTTGACCAGCCCAATTTGTCAGAGGGCATTGGAGGAAATGAAGCTATTGGTGGGAAGCTGACTTTGGGAAGTGAAACCCACACACGAACAAGAAACAATGATGCTACCTTAGTCCTAAAGGCGGCTGAGGATCAAAGTGGATGGGACAAGCCGAGAGATGTGAAGCGTAATTTAAGGGCTAGTGGAGAGTCACATGACAAAGCAACCAACCCCACTTTAGGCCCCAACCAAAGCCTAAGAGGAGGACAACAGGATGCCCTATTCATTACAGGCCAACCTAAACAACCCATTAATGAAGCACATGAAGCCACCAGCCCAATGAAGCTGAAAACAAAAGCTAGTCCCCTTAACAACACAGCCCACCCAGCCCAATACCCAGCGACTAATAGTGCAGAGAACCGAAAAGTGAAGCTAAAGAAAATCGCAAGAGAAATAAGCAAAACCCAAGCCCAAGACGTTGAGATGTCAGCCCTTTGTGCTGAGGTTGGTATTAAATGTCTTGGCAACCTCGAATCCTTAGAAAAGGAAGAAAGCAGAACCCAAAAGAAGCTTTGCAATGATGCCTCACCCCCCAGCACTAAACCGGCACCTACATCGACGGTGGCTGCTAAGCAGCACCGCTGGACACAATGATTACCTTCGGGTGGAACTACCGGGGACTTGGGAACCCTCAGACAGTTAGGGCGCTGCAAGATTTTATGCAGCGGTGGAATCCCAAGGTCGTTTTCCTAGTGCAGATGAAACTGAAAAGAAAAGGTATGGAAAGATTCAAAAAATCCTTCAACTAGTTCAATTGCCTTTATGTTTCCAGCGATGGTCAAAGGAGCAGTGGTCTTGCCATGCTCTGGACAAAAGACACAAACCTTGACATCAAGAGATATGGCCCAAACCACATCGACGCCACCAATACTGAAGCAGACATTGGTTTTGTGTGGAGAATTACAGGATTCTATGGCCACCCTGACACGACCCAAAGGAAAGCTTCTTGGAAACTTCTTGAGGAACTTAGCAACAGATACCATCTCCTATGGCTCTGCCTAAGTGACTTCAACAAGATTCTCTCCAATAGTGAGAAATAGGGGGGGTGCTACAATATCACAGCAATAAATGGGCGGCTTTAAGAATGCTATAAACACCTGCAATCTGAGGGATTTGGGGTACAATGGATCAAATTTTACTTGGTGCAATATGAGGGAGGGGCCAGACAAAATTTATATGCGGCTTGACCGAGCCCTAGCCACAACTAAATGGAGCAATCAATTCCGAGAAGCAAGGGTTCATCACCTCATTGATTCAACCTCTGACCATTGCGCCCTCCTCATCTTGGATGCCCTCACAACCCTAGCTCCTCGCAATTGGTGCTTGAAACCTTGTGGACTCGCAGAGATGAGTGCATGGAGATTATTCGAAGGGTTTGGGAGGGCTCTACAAACAGTAATTCTCCTAGGGGTCTTTCTGAGGGGCTTAAACAATGCGCTGCTGAGCTCTCGAATTGGAATCAAGCCGAGTATGGGCATATACCGAAGAAGATTGCGAAGAAAAGGAAATCTCTCAGCATGCTAGTCCTCCAGGACACTAATGGCAGTCAAGGGTCTCAAATAAACACACTTAGGAAAGAGATCAATGAGCTGCTAGACAATGAAGAAACCTACTGGAATCAACGCTCAAGAGTTCAATGGCTTAGTGAAGGGATTGTTACACTAAATTCTTTCACAACAAGGCCTTTGAAAGGAAATGAAAAAACACCATTCTAGGCCTTTGGAAAGAACAAAATGTATGGTGTGACACTAATGAAACCATTGCTGGCACTGCCATCTCCTACTTCAAGAATATCTTCACATCCTCTCAACCTTCTCCTTCCACTGTAGCTGAGGTCATTAGACTCATCCCTACCAAAGTCACTGAGATGAACATGGAACTTATCAAAGAGTTCTCTAGAGAAGAAATCCTCTCTGCCCTCAGGAAAATGCACCCAACCAAGGCTCCAGGCTCCGACGGTATGTCCGCAATCTTCTTTCAAAAATATTGGTCCATTGTTGGCAATGATGTAACTAGAATGGTTCTTAATGTACTTAACAATAATATGTCTTTGGCTGAAATAAGCAGAACCAACATCATCCTTATACCTAAAACAAAGCTACCCACTAAAATGACTGAGTTCAGACCCATCGGTCTTAGTAATGTGGTGTACAAAATCATTGCCAAAGTTCTTGCAAATTGGCTCAAGGCCATCCTTCCCCATGTCATATCAGAGAATCAGAGTGCATTTCTTTCCGAACGCTTAATCACTGACAATGTCCTCACTGCCTTTGAAATTATGCACTACCTTAACAATAAGAGAATTGGGAAGGATTGCTCAATGGCTGTGAAACTTGATATGAGCAAAGCCTTTGACAAAGTAGAATGAAGCTTCATTGAGGCTGCTATGGAAAAGCTTGGCTTCCATGAAAAATGGATAAGTCCAATCATGCATTGCATTACTACTGTCACGTACTCCATCATTATTAATGGCTCTACTTATGGCTGCATTACTCCTTCGAGGGGGCTTCAGCAAGGAGACCCCCTCTCTCCTTATCACTTTCTTATTTGTGCAGAAGCCTTTTCCTCCCTCATCCACAATGCAGCCAGATCTAAGGAACTGAATGGGATTTCCATATGTAGAGGCTGCCCCTATGTCACTCACCTCTTTGCTGACGACAACTTGCTCTTCTACAAAGCCAACAGCCAAGAGTGCCACATATTAACTGAGAACCTTAGAAAGTACGAAGTAGCCTCTGGACAAAAGATTAACACTGACAAGTCATCCATTTTCTTCAGCCACAACACCCCTTAAGAAACTAAAGATAAGATGCTCGAAATCCTTTGGACCTATGCAAGGTTCTTGCCACACTTAATATCTAGGGTTGCCATCCATCATTGGAAAGTCCAAAAATGCAATCTTTCTTGAAATTAAAGAAAGGGTTGGTAAAAATATGTCTGGCTGGAAAGAAAAGATGCTCTTTATGGGGGGCAAGGAAATTCTCATTAAAGTCGTTGCATAAGCTGTCCCTACCTATTCCATGAGCTACTTCCTCCTCCCAAAGAGACTCTGTGAAGACCTTGAGGGCATGATGAGGAACTTCTAGTGGGGTCAAAAGTAACAGGAAGAAAAAATTTCCTGGGTTGCATGGAAAAAGATGTGCAAATCCAAATTTGAGAGGGGAATGGGATTCAAGAACCTCCAAGCTTTCAATCTTGCCATGCTAGCCAAGCAAGCCTGGAGGATCCTAAACTCTGAATTCCATCATCTCTAGGATATACAGAGCCAAATATTTCCCCTCTTCGGATTTTCTCAACTCCAAGCTTAGCTATAACCCTTCATACGCATGGCGGAGTATTCACAGTAGCATTGAGGTCATTAAAAAGGGCACCAGATGGTGTGTTGGAAATGAAAAAATGATACATATATGGGAAGATAGGTGGAGCCCAACTCCATCCACTTACAAAGTCTTCTCCCTTCTTCCGCACCACTTTGATGACTTCCCCATGGTATCTGCTCTCATTGATTCAGACACAAGGAGATGGAAAGCTGACTTGGTAAGAAGAACTTTCCTCCCTTTTGAGGCAAATACTATCCTAAACATACCAATCAACTACTCCCTCCCTGAAGATAAAATAATCTGGATTGGTAACAAGCGAGGTGAGCCCACTGTCAAAAGCGCCTACTACACTGCACTCACAATAGCAGAACCATCTCACAGAGGAGAAAGCTCTTATGGCAACCCGTGCTCCCTCCTTTGGAGGAAGATGTGACACCTTAATATCCCAGCCAAAGTTAGGATTTTTGCTCGGAGATGCTGCATGAATGCTCTACCAATGATGCAAAATCTCAGAATTAGGGAAGTGAACACAAATGGCTACTGCCTTGCCTGCAATCAATGCCTTGAAAGCACCACACACACCCTCTTCCATTGTGACATTCCCAAATCTGTCTAGGGTTACTAGCAAAACTCCCCCATCAACCTTATAGACAGCTCCTGGGATTTCTCGGACCTAGCCCTCTAGCTCATGTCCAATGGCTCTACACAGGATCTAGAATCCTTCTTGGTTACAGCCTGGCTCATTTGGCACAACCGCAACCAAATAGTCCATGAATCAACATCCTCGCTCCCTCATCAAATTTGGGACTCTGCCATCAGATTAGCTAAAGACTAAAAAGGCGCAATCTCGACAACAATTCCTCCAAAGACCCAAGCCTCCTCTTGGTCCCTTCCCCCACCTGGCTACGACAAAATAAATGTGGATGGAGCCTCCTTTGATGATGGTAGGCCCTCCAGCATTGGTGTTATTATTCATGACTCCAATGGTTAGGTTGTTGCTACCATGTGTAAATCTCTGCAGGCATGTCACCCCATCGAAGCTGTTGAAGCCAATGCCATCAAAAATGGCATACTGCTCGCTCAGGAAATGCAAGTCTTTAGGATCATCATAGAATCTGATACCTTGTCTATAGTTCAGTCCATTAGCTCTAAGAAGCTTGGTAGAGAATTTGGCCACATCCTCCAGGGAATCCTCATCTCTCTTAACCATTTTTGCAGCACCTGAAAAGGGACTACAATAGAGACGCTCATGACCTTGCTGCCTTTGCAAGGTCTTCTGGAACCTAACAAGTTTGGAAGGAAATGCCTCCTCCTCTGCTCCAGCAACTTCGCTATCAAGACCCTCCTTAATTCTGCCTTGCTGGCTTCTTGTACTTTCCCTCTGTTGTATTTCAATTTCGCTTGTTGAATGAAATCCACATTTTCATTTCAAAAAAAAAAAAAAAAGTAACAACCAAAAACCAATGGATTCTAATAAAATAAGCACACCTTGGGTTATTGACTTCTCTCAATATCTATTAGGCTTTTACATATATGCTTCTTAAATGCTTTATCATCACAGTAACACAAACAATGCTTGGACACTTTCTTTACTCAATCACGCCTCCCTTGTGTCACCAATCAGCACCAACTCCAAGCGGTGTGGTCAGTTATTTTGCTTGGGTCATCCCCATATTCCTGTAATCCCTTCAAAAAAACATTTTAGAATGTACCATAATCCTTTAATAGCTCGCTTGGGTGGAAAAAAATGAATGAAAATAGTAATTTTAGAATATTTATTCATTTTTCTTGTTTGAAAGTTTTAGTGGCAAGGAGAATGAAAAACTCATTTCCTTTTTTTGGATTTTAAGTGAGAGATAATGGAATAAGAAGGAGAAAATACTAATTTCTCTCTATTTCTTTAAAATCTCAAATTTTCATCACTAAAATTTGGAGAAGTCAGAGGGAATGAAACTAGATTTAATGCATTTTTTACTAAAATTCCTAAAATACCCTTATATATTCAGTAATTTATTCATGAATAAAGATAAAATAGTAATATTATCATAAAATAGTTTTATTCATTTACCTTTATGTTATTCCCAAAGGTCACTGTGTGATCAAGAATATACTATATTTATCTTAAATCCAATCACTGAACAATATTTCAAATAGACATGGCAAAATGGGCGGGTCGGGTCAGGGTCGGGTCAGGTCAATCGGGTTGCGAGTCAAACGGGTCATGGGTCAAAAACGGGTCATTTTAAGCGGGTTAAAATCGGGTTCGGGTCAATCGGGTTGCGGGTCGAGTCGGGTCGGGTTGACCTGTATTTTTCACATGAAATTTTTTTTTTTTATATTGAAAACAACATGTATCTGTCATTTGGAAAGTTATGCAACAAATTACTTAATGTAAAATGCATTATTTTGAATTCATCACTTATATCAAGAATGAACTCAGTTAGACTTATTAATACTTATTCAACAATTTTAAAATTATACAAATCCTAACATTACTATCTAAAACAAAATAACACAAAGATAAGTAAAACAAATACACAAGTTTTATTTCTACACAATATCAACAATGCAAATATAAAACAAAATTACAAATGACTTATTGGATAACTCATTTGATAAAGAATAAAAATATATAAGAAATTTACAATCTTGAAAATTAATTTTATAATCTATTATCAGATGTGGTTGACACTTTATTTCAATTTGAGATATACTTTAAAATTTGATTGCTTACTTATTTATACATGGTATCTTTTATGAATATCATATTATTGTTAAGCAACATACACTCTAGGAAATATCATAATTTATTTTGAAAAGCCGTTTATTTTGGACATAAATTATTAAAAAATAGGTCTAAGTATTCATAATTTATGCTAATTTGATACTTTAGCTTCACTATTTTCACACTTGTGAATATTTCTCACATGTCTACAATTTTAAATCTATGTTTTTAACTCTACTGTAACCAGATTATCTTGACATGTACTTTGCTATTTGATATCTAAAAATATTTACTCATTACAGAATGTTCAACCATTTATCTTTCAATTAATTTGCATATAGTTATGTAAATGTATCAATTGTTTCCTTAAAGTTCACAATAAACAATTAAACCAATATTGTCTTAGTTTTACTATTTTTTTACCAAAAAAAAAAAAGTTTTAAAAAAATGGTTCGGGTTCGGGTCGGGTCACGGGTCAACCCGTTTTTGCTTCGGGTCAAAAAAATCGGGTTCGGGTCGGGTATTTTTCGGGTCAGGTCGGGTCGGGTCAGGAAATTCTGACCCGTTTTGCCATGTCTAATTTCAAAACAAGTGCACATAAACTAATAGAAACTTGTCATGTTATATACGAATTGATAATTCATACAAGATTGACTTAATAAATAACTAGCTAGATAGCAGGTTTCACACAACCAATGAATAAATATATAGAAATCTGCTTTCTTATCAAATGACATTTGAACACTCACAGAATATATATGACTATGGCCACAGCAACAAAACCGCCATTTTTGCACGGGACCATTAGCACTGAGGTTAAAACAGTATAAAATAAAAACGATTTATATAAGACTAAATATTGGGACAGCCCACATGAATATATATATATATATATATATATATATATATATGCGAAACTTAAATACAATATTTAGTTGTTGTTCCTTAAATTTCACTCTTAAAATTTAATCATGTGCCTGAACTTAACTAATAGGGACAAAGCCAAAAATCTATTCTTGGGAGGGGCTGGCTTCTAGGACCAAAATGAAATAGTATGAAACTCAAAGTGTGTGCGCACACATACACACATGCTCACATGTGATTATGTATGGGTTCAAAAACACCAATGAATAATTATTTTAAGAAACTATCATTGTGATCAATCCCTCAAAATACTTATTAAAAAAAATTCTGTATATGTTTTGTAAGGACTCAAAAGTCAAAGAGCACAAGCTCACTTAGAACAGTGAGGTTTGCACAATTCAACCAGGCTCAAATCAATATATTTGTAAGAGAGTGGATCAAACAAAAAGGGAGGGCTTAGCCCGAGGACAAAAACAGGGAAGAAAAACTAAAGATCATGGATTAATATATGTTATAGGCTTATTACAAGCTTGTCCGAGGAGGCAAATAATACTCAAAATGAAACACTGTTCACACTCTTCTTTCAATGTTCTTACTCTAACTCTTATTTTTTCTAAGAATTGTGCTGGGATCCCCTTTTCTTGAAATTTCCTTGTTTTCATATACTCCCTTTTTCTTCACATCTTGACCCCCCATCTTTACCTAACCAAATTCTCATCATGACACCTGTCCCCTTACATATCTATTGAAGGTGGTAGAATAAGCTGCTTAACTGTGAATTACACTGTTCAGGTCACTTTCTCATCAATGCAGCTGATAAAGTTGTTGCCCACCATTTAATGCGGAGGCAATAGACTACTTCTCGCTAGAAACTTCCCCTACCCTCCATGATTCTCTCTCCTCAGCCTATCCTTTCCACTTGGAGCTCCCGAGAGACTTTTGTCTCTTCTCCTCCTATCCTCGGGTGAATTCCCTCTTCGTGCACGTGATGCCTCAATAACAAAACTAACAGCTCAGCAATCCCTTCCTTGGTCCTCGAGCCCCCACATGTTTGTTATTTTCTTGAAAAGATTAGCGAAAAATTTTATATTTTGTTAAATATAACTAAATTAAAATCACATAATAATTCTTAATTTGAGATATGTTTTATATAAAGATTAAATTCAAATTAAACATTCATATGATATTTATGATATATTTTTAGCTTATTCATTAATTATGAGATATGCTTTACTTTATTGAAACTTTAGACCTCTTAAACATTTAAATTTAAATTTTGAACATAAGGACTACATTTACCACTCACAATACTAACAAACTTGTGCAATACACTAAATCCGTGCATATATAACCATTATTTGACCCACAAAAAGTAATAGCTAATATACTAATTATTAATCATTTTAGGAAACTATCATTCCAATAAATCTCTTAAAAAACTTGATTTTCTTTTTAATGACATCTCTGACTTTGCCCTCTTTCTTGTCTCAAAGATCGACAAACTAAATAGATATTCTACTCAAAAGATTGACAAAATATCTTTCTTGTCTCAAAGATCGACAAAATATTTTACTGGTCAAGAAAATTATGAAAACTAAGAATATTGAATACATAATTCAAAAACTGCATTGCTGAAATTAAGTTGACAAAGCCTAAAACTCCTCGGAAAATATTTCACAATTCATTCTAAATAGATATTCTACTCTGGATTACTTTTAGGGGGCTAATTTATTTTTTTTGTGGGCCAAACTCTTAAAAGCTTTTAATTTTGATAAAAATACACTCCCTTAGCCAATATATAGCTACTTCCCTACTTGCTAAAACTGATCAAGGGTTGCGTTTGACACAGTTTTCTTAAGATAAATTTCATCCCTTACTCATCAATGGTGCTTTGAGACTAATAGATGCCTACCTTCTATGATACAATGATCAACAACACACACAAAAAAGTACTACAATCTTTGTGTACAACAAATTGAACTATAACATTTTTTCTCTATTTGACTTATGCACATATATATTATGGAAAACTCTCACATTAAAAAATACCAACGTTTATGAATGAGGGACACTTTTATTTATATTGTCATCTGAACAAACATTTTGTTTAGTAAAAAATAAAAATAGGGTGGTAACTTTTATTTATTACTTGTACATCCTACATGAACCCATAACCTCGCGTGTGTATGCGTTTATATATATATATATTTTGGGCAAGTGACCACATGACATTACATGGCCAACTAAACACCTGCTAGAACTCATTTTTCCAACAGTGTTGTTAGAAATACTGAATGCAATAGTATTGTATTTCTTAATCAAAGAATATACATGGTTGCCTTTATATAGTAGGCATATGTGTGCAGTACAAGTAAATATGTGTGTAGTACAAGTAAGAGTGTAGTACAAGAATGTGTGTTATACAAGTAATCTAATTGGGCCTAAAGCCCACAACATTATACACGTTAACAGCCCCCCTCAAACTCAAGGTAGATGTGAGACTAGCTTGAGGTTGTCAACCAAATCATGAAGGCGTACCTTAGGATGTGACTTGGTGAAGATATCAGCAAGTTAATCTTTGGAAGAGACTGAGAAGAGCTTAATAGCACCATGAACAAGATGATAACAGATAAAATGACAATCAATCTCGATGTGTTTAGTCCGTTCATGGAAGACATCATGAAGGCGTTCCTTAGGATGTGACTTGGTGAAGATATCGGCAAGTTGATCTTTGGAAGAGACTGAGAAGAGCTTAAGAGCACCATGGACAAGATGATAACAGATAAAATGACAATCAATCTCGATGTGTTTAGTCCGTTCATGGAAGACATCATTGTGAGCAATATGAATGACATTCTGGTTGTCACAATAAAAAGGAGTAGCAGGATGTGGACACACCTAAATCCTTAAGAAGCCATCATAGCCAAAGGAGCTCAGATGTAGTATCAGCAAGGGCACGATATTCTGCTTCAATACTGGAGCGGGCCACAAAATTTTGTTTCTCACTTCGCCAAGAAATCAAAGAAGAACCAAGGAGAAAGCAATAACTTGCAGTGGACCTACGATCAGTGGGATCTCCTGCCCAATCAACATCAGAGAATGCATGGAGTACAAGAGGAGACTGAGCTAAGTAGAAAAGACCATGGAAGAGAGTACCCTTCAAGTATCGAAGAATGCGCAGAACAGCAGCATAGTGAGTCGATCGTGGAGCAGATAGATACTGGCTCACCTGATGAACAGCATCAGAAATGTTTGGACGAGTAACTATGAGATAAACTAGGCTGCCAACCAATCATCTGTAAAGAGAGGGATTAGACAATGGTTTCCCCCCCGAGGGTGTCAAATGCGCATTAAGTTCAACTGGAGTGTCAACAGTCTTGCTGTCAATGAGTCTAGCTCGAGACAAGAGGTCAGAAGCATACTTGGCTTGAGAAATATAAAGACCATCTGTGGAACGAGTGATTTCAAGACCCAAGAAATAGCTGAGATGTCCAAGATCTTTCATCTCAAATTGCTGACTGAGAAAATCCTTGAGTTCTTGAATGCCACTAAGGTCATTGTTGGGAAATTTAGACCCCGGTTGATAGAATTAACAAGTTTTAAACCCAAGTTGTTAATTAGATTTATTATGAATCAACCTTGTTAAAACAAACAAACATCAATATCATGTCAAAATCATACAGCGAAAAAAAAAAAATAAGACAAGATATGATGACCTAAGAAAACCAATGAAACCAACCAATTTCACAGTAAAAAACCTGGGAGGAAACCTTCCCGAAAAGCAATCCACTATAGTAAAGAGAAGTTTCAGATCTAGTACAAAACCTTTGTCCTTAGACTCTACAATCCCTGTAGATGAACTCACAGCAGAAACCTTCTACTGCTTCAGAACCTCTGAACTCTTCAATATATGAACGCCACCCTTTGATGTTGCACGGATCCCAATACATGACTAACTACTTTGCACGAATCCTAGTACGTGACTCACTCACCAACTTGAGGAAGAAGAAAGTTGGCTACAAAGTTCTTCACTTCATCAACAATGAAGATCTAGAAGCATTTGGTTACAAAACTCTAAGGCGCAAAGACGCAGTAGCTTCTTTCAGAGAGAATAAGGCATTGGTCACCTTTTGCATATGTTCTCCTTGTATTCTCTTATGTGATGACCTCTAAAATAAGCCTTATATAGGTCTAGGGTTGTGAGAAAAGAAACCCTACACAAATACATAAGCCTGGCCCAAAAATCAAAAATCTAAATTTTCGTAACCTCGACAGATAGCAGGTGTCGAGCAGGTGTTGAAGTTTAATGAGGCTCGACAGATACAGCTATCGAGGAGGTGTCACGGGGACAGAAACTTTCTCGATCGATCCACCAGGTATCGAGAAGGTGTCGAGATTGCGATAACAATCAATTGAAGAGCTCGATAGATAGCCAGGTGTCGAGGAGCTATCGAGCTATCTGTCCATAGGTGTCGAGCTATCTGTCCAGCTTTATTGAACACCTTTTCTTCATTTGTTTCTTAGTCCAATCTTCATGGTTTTAATACTAAACTTGAACAACATGTTTCTTGAAGTATTAAACACATCTTAGATCTACCCAAATACAAGTTAAGTGCGTTTTGTCAAAGGATTAGCCAACTACATAAAAGAATGACATATGGTCTTAACAAGTGAACCACATATGTCTTAACAATCTCCCCCTTTGGCAATCTGTGACAAAACCACAACAAACAAATGAACATATGAGAGAAGTCATAAATCACTCAACTCATATTCACTTGTTGAATACAATAAAATCTATCCTAACACAAACTCTTGAAAAACTTTGCAAGAAGAGAGTTTATGGCAAGTAGACTTTGACAACCTGTATTTCTGAAACACTTTAAACAAAACTCATCAAGGCATCTTAGTGTGAAACAGAAATAATAGATTGCATACAAGTATAAGAAACATGTGTATGAAGATAGAAAAGAAACAACACATGTAAAGGTAGGTGAAAGAAACATACATCAGCATATAAAGAAGATAAGCATAATGTAACTAAACAATGGTCACAAGACCCAAGGTACAAGAAGAAGGAAGTAAACACTCCCCATAACAAGATGAAACACATCTCCCTCTTACAAAAGAATGTATTTCTCCCCCTAACTTCTAGAATCTTAAACAGAAACCACAAAGTCTCCACAATTTCTCCCCATTTTTGTCATGGTTGACAAATGGTACAAGAAGCTAGATAGCTTCACCCGATAAACATAAAAATGATCAAAGATGATCAAGGGGGCACAAAGAATCCATAAAAATGCATGAATGTAATGAAACAAGATGCTATGGATGACAAGATAATAGAAGGATGCAAAACATGTGAAAAAACAAATCTCTCAACAAGAAAAATGTTAAGCACATAGATCCCAAAACACACACACACACACACACACACACTAAACAAGTCTAACCAATTTTATATTTCAAAAACAAGTCAAGACAGTTTAGTGAATATACATTAACACACGTAAACCTTGTGATGACTAAAGCACATTGCACCTGCACATGTATCAAGAGTAGCAAATAATATTGCGTGTTGTGTGTGAAAAACATCGCAAGATTGCATAAGTGTATACCTGTTATGACAATTTGAGATATGAGAAAATCACTTTAACTCACACACAATCATAACTGTTTGATGGGGACTATCACCTTCGAGGTACATCCTATAACTCCCACATCTCCTAAAATACACGCTTGTAATCATATTTAAAAGCATTTTTGATCTTTTTGCTTTTTATTTTCTTTGCATATTTTTCTTTTTAAGCATATCATGCATGGGCATATAAAAGAGAGAAAAGAAATACCCACGATGTTTAGCATAGACATTGCACTTTTGCTATGCCGAAGCATACGGATGTCTTTGACACTGCATTTTTGCTATGCCGAAGCATACAGGTGTCTATGACACTGCACTTCTGCTATACCGAAGCATACATGCGTCATATTATGATTGGCGGGCAACAGTGGTGAGATGGTTATTTATGCCTTTCTCTTAGGATTTTCTAGTCCTACCCGTCAAAAAGAGTGATATGAGTGTTAAGTACAAGAGATAACTTAATCTGACTCATCACAAATAAGAGCCACAAAGCTCACTTGCTTAGTTGTGCATAGAGATGCTCATCTAAGCTACAAAAGATACAAAGTTTAGAAAACTTTGTTTCAATGGTCATCCAAGGTACACAAGTACCAATGTACACAAACACACACTGTTTTTGTATTTTTCTGATTTTTCCTTTTTATTTTTATTTTGAAAACAAAATAAAATAAAAACTAAACAACTAAACAAAAACAGATAAACAACATGAATGCATGAAAGAAAAATGCATATACATGAAAACATGATAGAAATATGCAAATGCATGACAGCATGATTCCAAAAACAGATAAGAAATCAAGCAAAGAAAGTCATACTTTAGATAGAAAGAATCAAAGCAGAGGACAAACAGAAAAGACAATTAAGTCTTAGGCTCCTTTCTCACCTACACAGCACAAATCTTTGGCCATGAAGATGAAAAGACACGTGTCCTAGTATGTCTACTAAATGACATAGAAGAATTAAAATTCTCCTGAAATTGAGTTAAAAAGCTCAAAACTTTTAATAACTCTCCAAACAAAGGTGTAGGTCCTTGAGAGGAAACCTATGACCGTTTGGACAATTGCTTTTGAGGATACAATTTAAAGCAATTAGGACGAATGTGTCCAGCAACACCACAATGATGACAAACATGAGGCTTAACAAAGGATTTAGAATTAGCTAAATCAGTTTTGGATTTCATACCTTTATCACCTTTCTCAAATTGTGGCACAAAGATAGTCCTTGATCCAGAAGCCGTGGACGAGGAGGGGCTAGAGGAAACAGCATATCCTAAGCCAGTCTTATCAGAATTAGGCTTTTGAGCACTCAATACCTCATTAAGTTTTGCACTAGACATCTTCTCTATTTGAGTTCTAGCTTGACTAAGCTCAAGATTCTTGACCTTCTCTTCTAATGAGGTGTTCTCCACAACAAGAGTCTCAACTAATCTTGTAGTCTCATCTAGCTTGACTAACAAATCAGCTTTTTCAATTTTTACCTCATTAAGCTCTTTTCTACAAATATGAGAAGTCTTTTCAGATTTTATGAATTCAGTGCATAGCTTATCATAGGCTTCCTGAAGGATCATCTTCTTGGGTATTTCATCATCAGAAGAATCCTCACTGTCACTAGCACTCTCCACAATCAACTTATCAGTTGAGGCAGCAAAGGCCATAATGTGACGACATTCATCCACATACTCATCAGAAGAGTCATCCTCAGTATCACTCCAGGTAGCAACCAACCCTTTATCTTTTGACTCAATGGTCTTTTCCTTTATGAGGTAGTTTGGACACTCTATCCTCATATGACCAAAACCTTTGCACTCATGGCATTGGATGAGGGGTTTCTCATTCTTGCCCTTCCTAGAGGATTTAGGTTTTCTAGGAGGTTTGCCTTTATCCTTTTTCCTAAACTAAAAAAGCTTGATGATCTCATCAGTTATGAAAGATAGATTCTCATCCTCATCATCATCTTCATCTTCATCTTCAAAGTCCTCAATTTCTTCCTCTATACACTAAAGAGCCAAGTTTTTACTCTTTCCACCTTTTCCCATTGAGCCTAATCCCATCTCATAGGTTTGAAGGTTCCCTACAAGCTCAGTCAAAGGAATTTGATTAATGTCCTTTGCTTCTTCAATGACAGTGATCTTGGCATGGAATCTTTCAGGTAAGGACCTAAGGATTTTTCTAACAATCTTGGATTCTGCAATACATTCTCCAAGGTTGAAGGCAGAATTCACAATATCCTTGAGTTTAGCATAGAACTCATCAAAGGTCTCATCCTCCTCCATCCTTATTTCTTTAAAACTACTAGTGAGTTGTTGAAGTTTCACAGTCTTTATTGTCTTGATACCTTCATAGGTGGTCTCAAGAATAGTCCATGCTTTCTTGGCAACTTCTGTGGATGATATTTTCTTGAATTCCTCATTGGTCACTCCACAAAACAAAGCATTCAAGGCCCTATTGTTGAAATTTGACGCAATGATTGTTGCATCATCCCAATCCACCGGCGCTTCCTTTGGTTTAATCCAGCCAACTTCAACAGCTTACCATACCTGTTCACCTAAAGCCTGCAAAAAGACTTTCATACGAACTTTCTAGTACGCATAATTAGTTCCATTAAATAAAGGAGGAATCAAAAGAGATTGTCCATGATCCATGACAACAGGGGTCAAGGATCACACTCAGGAAATTAATCCAATCAGAGTGAACCTGCTCTGATACCACTTGTTGGGAAATTTAGACCCCGGTTGATAGAATTAACAAGTTTTATACCCAAGTTGTTAATTAGATTTATTATGAATCAACCTTGTTAAAACAAACAAACATCAACATTATGTCAAAATCATGCAGCGGAAAAAAATAAATAAGACAAGATATGACGACCCAGGAAAACCAATGAAACCAACCAGTTTCACAGTAAAAAACCTGAGGGGAAACCTTCCCGAAAAGCAATCCACTATAGTAAAGAGAAGTTTCAGATCTAGTATAAAACTTTTGTCCCTAGACTCTACAATCCCCGTAGATGAACTCACAGCAGAAACCTTCTACTGCTTCAGAACCTCTGAACTCTTCAATATATAAACGCCACCATTTGATGTTGCACGGATCCCAATACGTGACTAACTCCTTTGCACGAATCCTAGTACATGACTCACTCGCCAACTTGAGGAAGAAGAAAGTTGGCTGCAAAGTTCTTCACTTCATCAACAATGAAGATCTAGAAGCACTTGGTTACAAAACCCTAAGGCGCAAAGACACAGTAGCTTCTTTCAGAGAGAATAAGGCATCGGTCACCTTTTGCATATGTTCTCTTTGTATTCTCTTATGTGATGGCCTCTAAAATAAGCCTTATATAGGTCTAGGGTTGTGAGAAAAGAAACTCTACACAAATACATAAGCTTGGCCCAAAAATAAAAAATATGAATTTTCGTAACCTCGACAGATAGCAGGTGTCGAGCAAGTGTCGAGGTTTAATGAGGCTCGACAGATACAACTATCGAGGAGATGTCGAGGGGACAGAAACTTTCTCGATCGATCCACCAGGTATCAAGAAGGTGTCGAGATTGCGATAACAATCAATTGAAGAGCTCGATAGATAGCCAGGTGTCGAGGAGGTGTCGAGCAGCTATCGAGTTATCTGTCCACAAGTGTCGAGCTATCTGTCCAGCTTTATTGAACACCTTTTTTTCACTTGTTTCTTGGTCCAATCTTCATGGCTTTAATACTAGACTTGAACAACATGTTTCTTGAAGTATTAAACACATCTTAGATCTACCCAAATACAAGTAAAGTGCGTTTTGTCAAAGAATTAGCCAACTACATAAAAGAATGACATATGTTCTTAACAAGTGAACCACATATGTCCTAACAGTCATCACCAGTTATGATCATATCATCTACATATAAGAGAAGCAAAATGGTGCCTTTATCATTGCGACGAAGAAATAAGGTAGAATCATAAGGACTGACAGTGTAACGCAAGCAAAAGATTGTGGAGTTGAACTTGGCAAACCAAGCCTGTGGAGCTTGTTTAAGGCCATAAAGTGCACGTCAAAGGCGACAAACCTTGTTTGATTCAACAAGAAGACTAGGAGGAGGTTGCATATAGACTTCTTCACTCAGATCCATATTAAGGAGGACATTTTTAACATCCATCTGAAAAAGGTCACATTTACTAGTAGCGGCAACAACTAAGAGGGCACGAACATATGAGATACAAGCAACTGGAGCAAAGGTCTCCTCATAATCAATCCCATACTCCTGTGTAAAACCTTTTGTAACAAGACGAGCCTTGTAGTGCTCAATGGACCCATCAGAGCGAGTCTTGATCTTATAGATCCAGTTACAACCAACCACAGACTGTCCAGGAGGGAGGGTAGCCAGATCCCAAGTATGGTTTTTGGTTAATGCATCAAGTTCCTCTTTCATTGCAATCTGCCATAAAGGGTCAGTGGAGGCCTTATGATAGGTTTGAGGCTCGTGGAGTGTAACAAGGGCAGTGTAACAGTGACAGTTAAGTAAATGTGCAAGAATGGATCTTACCCGAGTTGAGTAGCGAGGTAGAATGTCTTGTGGAGGATCTTCAGGAGGAGCAGGAGCAGGGGACCCAGGATCAAGGTGGTGTAGCTCGTCATCAACCTGTTCATCTTCGAGCTGTCTAGAAGAAGCATAAAAAATATCTAGAGGTTGGATAGAGAAGTCCAAAGGAGGATTAAGAGTATTTGTAGAAGGAACATGACACTCATTTGGAAAGATTTCTAAAATAGAGGAGGTAGTCAGGGAAGAACGAAAGTGAGAGAGTTCAACAAACAAGCGGTGTTCCTAAAAGACAACATTACGGGAAACATGAAGACGATGAGAGACAGGATCATAACACTAATACCCTTTTTGAGTTTCACCATAACCAAGGAAACAACAAAGTCTAGATCGAGGCTCAAGTTTGTCGTGCTCATGAGGCTGAAGAAGAATGAAACAAGCAGATCCGAAGGAGCGAAGGTAATGATAGTCAGGGGGTGACCCAAAAGGCGCTCATACGGAGTCTGATTATGGATGATAGCGCTTGGAATGCGATTAATAGCATAAACAGCATGAAAAGCGGCTTCACCCCAAAATGGGGCAGGAACTTTAACAGAAAGAAGAAGAGCACGAACAGTGTCAAGAATATAACGAAGTTTTCTTTCGGCTCGACCATTTTGTTGAGAGGTACTTGGACAAGTTAGATGATGTATAGTGCCATAGGAATGTAACAGAGCTTGAAAAGCATATTGAGTATATTCAAGAGCATTATCAGATCAAAAAGTTTTGATACGTTTGGAGAATTGTGTTTCAACCATTTTTGCAAAGTTATTGTATATTGGCAAGATTTCAGAACGAGATTTCATAGGAAAGATCCAACTATAACAAGAATAATCATCAATAAAAACAACAAAATATCGAGATCCACCAATACTTGCAACAGGAGAAGGACCCCAAATATTAGAATGAATTAACTCAAAAATACTATTAGAAATAGATTCACTGTTATTGAACGGCAAAGCTGACTGTTTTCCTAACTGGCATGAAGTACAATCAAAATTGTCTTTGGAAACAGAACCCAACAGACCCTTAGAAGCTAACTGTTGTACCCGAGAAGAGAGTGCATGACCAAGACGGGAATGCCAAAGTGCGAGAGAAGGTAAGGAAGAAACCGCAACAGCAGCAGCAGCAGCAACAGAAACAGGAGCAACGGGTGGAAGATGAAGATTGTCCATGGGAAACATACGCCCAACTCTAGGACCAGTCCCAAGCTCTTGCCCCGTCCTTGGATCCTGCACAATATACCCAGAATATTAAAAAATAAGGCGATATCCTAGTTCAGCTAATTGTCCCACATAGCACAAATTATAGGATATGTCAGGTACATGGAAGACTCCAAGAACAGAGAGGTTGGAGGTCGAAACAAAACCTAGACTATTCCCATGCATGGTGGAACCATCAGCTATATGAATATTAAGAGGATGTGGTGCAAGGTCAAGTTTGGAGATATAAGGACGAGTGAGGTGTCATGTGATTGCAACAGGAAGAATCAAAAAGGCAAGTTTGAGACTTACCGGGTAGAACTGAGAAAGCAGTGGAAAGAGATGCATTACCAGCCATACGAACAGCCTGAGCTATGATATCATGTACTTCAATATAGTAGATCCAAAAGATTGGGACTCAGCTGAAATGAAAGGCATCGATGGAGTAGGCATAATATTAGCAACAATAGCAGTAGATTTATTGCGACGGTAACAAGTCTCAATGGTGTGGCCAGGACGCTTGCAATAATTGCAGAACTTTTTGTTGGTCTGCTTATGACGATCGCTAGAGCCAGAGGAATCACCTGATTGCTGAGGTTGCTCTATGGGAGGAGCAGAAGGAGTAATAGCCAAAACATTGAGCTTATTCTGGCTAAAAGAGTTGCAAGATGAGCTTATTCTCTAACCAACTCGTTTACAACAGTATCAAGAGAGGGAGGAGGACTGCGATTAAGAAGCTGACCTCGAATGGGCTCAAAATCCTTGTGAAGTGACATCAGGAATTCATAAAGACGAAATTCATCTCTAACTGTAGCATATTACTGAGCATCCTTTGAGCATGCCCAAGTTGGATCAGAAAGTTCCATTTGGTCCCAAATGAAGCAAAGCTAATCATGGTAGTCATTGATGGATTGCCTTGGTTCTTGTCGAAGTTGATGCAATTCAACCACTAACTGATATTTCATGGATCTGTGAGTAGTGGAGTACCTTTTGGCCAACATATCCCATGTTGATTTTGAATCATCAAAGCTGCCCAACAGATTGGAGATGGAGAGAATGGAAGTGTTCCAAATCCATGTGAGGATCATGTGGTTGTGACTATCTCATTCAATCATGCGACTGAGAAAGGTAGCATCTTCTTCACTTGCCCCCTTGACAGGAATAGTGATTGCACCAGTACTATAGAGCATGCAACCGTTAAGAAAACTGCGCATAGCTTGAGACCAAGATAAGTAATTCTTATTCCCCTCCAATATAGTATTGATGGGGCGAGGAAGAAAAATATCTTTTTTATCCATTTAGAGACACAATATGCAAAAACAGACTGCAAAAATGAAATCTACCCGAAAAACTGGGTAAAGAGAACCTGGATTGCAAAAGTCAACCATGTAGAAAAGTCAATGGTCAAAGTCAACCCTCAATCAAAGTCAACGATGGTCAACGACCCGGTCAACGATGGTCAACGGTTGGTCAACAATGACGTCAGCTGGCGTGGTAGGTGACGTCAGTAGAGGAATGGATGATGACGTCAGCCCTAGGTGATGTGGCAGTATGACGTCACTGATGACGTCAGCATGAACTGAGGGAGGCGCGTGAGGCGAGTGACTGAGGCGCAGCTTCTTAGGGCGACACGTGCGGGCTCTGATGATTGCGAGACTTCCACGATTAAGTAGATTGAGGCGAGATGATCGCTGTGGTACCTGCAAAAAATTTATCGGAGAAAGATGCACGGCAAAGATGGTGATTGCAGTGGTCTGTGTGGTGCGGGACTCCTCAACAACGGCGGCTGCAGGCCCGGAACCCAAGGACAACGGTTGAGAGACGTCGGAGGTTCAACGGTGAGTGGCTGCAGCAGCTATTGTGACGGCAAAAGCGATAAGGGTGGAGTAACACCAAAAGAGACAAGACTGCTAAGAGAAAGGTTAGAGCAGTGGCTCTGATACCATGTTAGATATACTAAATGCGATAGTATTGTATTTCTTGATCAAAGAATATACATGGTTGCCTTTATATAGGAGGCATATGTGTGCAGTACAAGTAAGAGTGTAGTACAAGAATGTGTGCTATACAAGTAATCTAACTGGGCCTAAAGCCCACAACATTATACACGTTAACAAGTATTATCTACCACTTGGTCTCAAAAATGTCAATATCCCATTGCTTAGATACATTGAATAATTTGAATCACTCTTCCCATATCATACCCTAAATCCAAGTCCTAAGTCCTTACCCAAACGTACCATGGAAAACGAATGCAAGAAATGGGGTTTCCGAGGTAACGAGGAGGTGAACACCGTATCAGCAATGACCATCCGAGGAGTTCTGACCAAGTTATGGGAAAACCTAGATGGAAATAATGGAAAGCCCATCATTAATATTGGACATGGTGATCCATCTAAATTTCCATGCTTCAAGACAGGGACGGAGGCATTAATTGACCAGGGGGCTAATGGCACACCTAATTTTTTTTTTTTTAAATATTTAATATATATATGCATTAATTTTAGGAATTTTTGTTCTATAAAATTACATTTTATCCCCTTAACAATATCATTGATTCTTTTTAGAGTAACATTACAGTTACAAACTTATCTACAATTTTTTTATAAACTGTTGAGGTACAAATTCTTATTGGTTCGCATCTGGGCCTATCACTTACATCATTTTTTTTACTTATCAATAATCACTTACTATATCAACAATATACCTCTAGCACTTTCCTCATTTTAAAGGCCATTAAAAAAAATTTATAGATCTAAAACCTAAAACAACATATACTAGCCCAAAAACATATGTGCAACAACAAAAATCACCAATAGCAAAGCTCAAAAACTCAAAAAAAAAAAAAAAAAAAAAAAACACCCTCTGCGGCTAAGAAGCCACTGAATTAGAGGTCAGAGTTGCCCCCTTAACTCAAAGTCCTAGCTCCGTCCCTGCTTCAGGACTACTCTTGTAGCCGAAAATGCCATTGTCAATGTCGTACGATCTGCTGAATTCAACTGTTATTCTACCACCGCAGTTGGCCTGCTGCCGGCAAGAAGGTACATATGATTTGTGACACTACTACACTTTTCTAGCTATAGTCTTGACCGGTACCTTCCGTTAAGATAGGACTACAGAGATGGAAGGGCTAGATTTAACAACACTCTCCTGTAAATGAGGAAGAATATTGGGTTTAGACTTAGTTGTTGTTGTTGTCGTCTTTTATTTTTATTTTTATTTTTTATTTTAAAGAAATGCTTTATTCATTACATTTTCATAATACTTTCACTACAAATATTATATGATCGTTATTGGTTATTACTGATGGGTAAAATTGTAATTTCAATGGTAGATTTAAATTAAAACTAATAACAACTTATCATCTATGATTTGTTGTAAAAGTATTTTAAGAATACTGCGGACATAATATTTTCTTTTTTCTTTTTTCTTTTTTCCCTATATATCTTTCTAGTTTTACGAAGGAATTCATTAGAAATCTTAGATATCCATCATTAGTCATAGATAAGCATTATATTTGTTCTTAATTTGATCATTTCTAGTTTAAAAGTTTCATTATTCTTTCTGTTTTCTTAAAAATTAAAGGGTAAGAAGTTATTTTGTTCTCTAAACTTTACTAAGGGTCCGTTTGGTTGAAGGGGTGGAAAAGTGAGAAGATAAAAAATTGTGGGAGGATGAAAATGTGAGAGGATAGAAAAGATTTTAATTTCCCTACTTTTTGTTTGGTTGGGAGTGAAAAAGTAGAGGGATGGAAAAAGTGGGTTTGTATAAATTTACTCATGTACCCTTATTAAAAATGATGCCCAATTAAAACCAAAAAAGTGACCAAAAAAAAAAAAAAAACACAAAAGAAAGCAAAAGAAAAAAAAAGAAAGAATATGAGTGGCGTACACTTAAATCAAAAGAAAAGGAAAAAAAAAAAAATAGGAAAGAAGAGGCAACGAGGGAAGAAAAGAAGAAGAAGAAGAAGAGGAGGCAACGTCCAGAAGGAGGGGGAAAAAAAAGGTGAAGAAGAGCAATGTACGGACAAAGCCCATGTGCAAGTGCACAAGGGCATTTTTGTCCATTAAGCAGCCTCATTTTCTCTCTTCAATTTTCTCTCTATTTTAGAGAGAAAACTTTTTGGTGGGCTTGAGGAGAAAACACCTGCGCCTCACTATTTATTTTCCTTTCTTCCCACCCAACCAAACACACTCCAAAAAAGTTTTACTTCTCATTTTTTTTCTACAAAGTTTTCCATCCACCCTATTTCACCTCCAAACAAGCACACCCTAAGTATCCGTTTAGGAACAACTTATCTAACTTTTTGCTGAAAGTGTGTTAAAGTATACTTGTACCGTAAAAAAATTTGAAATAGTGAGAAAAAAAGGGAAAAAGTAATGTTTTAAAAAGCTGTACATAAAAATTAAAAGATAAAAGCTAAAGCTTAAAACTGATGCCAAACTCACCTTAAAAGTTTGTTTTTTGTCCCTAAATTTGAAAAAAAAAAATCATTTTTAAACTTTATAAAGAGTTTTTTTAATAGTTTAGAGACAAAAATAGGGATAAAAAAGAACTTTTTTCAATAGTTTATGGATGAAAAACAAATTTTTGATAAAACTTAAGTAAAACATTTTTAATAGTTTAGGAACAAAAAATGAAATTTTCAATAGTTTAAAGACGAAAAACGAGTTTTTTATAGTTTAGGGATGAAAAACGAACCTTTAATAAAGTTTAGGAACCAAAATAATATTTTATTCAAAATTAAATTTAAATTTCTACCGTGAGACTTTGAGTTTCCATAATAATAATAGTTAAGGCACAAAGAGCCTTATGGCTCAATGCCATAATCTCCTATCCTAGAAGAAAGATTTCCATTTTTTTTTTTTTTTTTAATATCTTTTGCTGAGGAAAAAAAGTTTTACTAATTCCTTCTAATTTTTCATTTCATGTTTATAGTCATATAGTTCTTTAAAAAAACTGTACTACGAATAATGTGTTACACACAAGACTTTCACAATATATTTTACAAATGTTAAATTGACCGATTCTTATTGATTCTTATTTGAATATGCTATTGACACCATTTTATAGTCTGCCATTTACAAGCGATCACATTAGCAGTTGTAAAATTTTTTAAGAAATATATTGAAACTCAATCGAGACTTATCGACTTGGTTACGATAAACTTCAAGTTTGGGGATAAAATAATAATCAATAATGTTTATTTCAAGAAGTCGTAGTAGAACAAAATATGTGGACAATATCATCAAAGATTTATTTGGACATGGTTTTACTTATCAAAAAAAGAAAGCAAGGCAATAAAATTATGGGGGTCAATTTTATCTAAAATCTTTTAATTCGGTTAGGGAACAAAATATTTCAGTATCGGTTAATACATGACTATTGTTTTGGTATTACTAATATATGTGTGTAACCCAAATATAATTTTAAATCCATATATTTTATAATCCCAAATATCATCCTAAGTATAATAACCCATTGTATTAGTTTTTTTCTTTCTTTTTTTGAGAAGGCATTGTATTAGCTTAAATAACATATTCCTACATAATAATAATAATAACATGTTTTATAATATTTTTCTTCATTTTTAACATTTTAAAATTTATTCCATGGACCGAAATATCAACACCGGCCAAAACACCAAAAAATATCCTCAATATAGTCGGTAGAGGTCGGTATAGCTCAATATCTTATGTGGTATATTTTAAAGAAGTACCGATTTCGATTTAATAACCAGTACATATATACGGTTGGTACTGTATTGACTACTAGCTTAAAGAGTATATAAAAAGAGTAATAATTTTACTGCGAATTAATGATTGATAATTCTAGAAAAATATAGTTTTTTATACATCCATTTATCTTATGATTGACAGTGGATTTTTTGTCCTATTCGGTTTAAATATAATAAAGTACCAGCATTTGGGTCTTAACCACAGGCCACAGCCAGGGGCGCTGTTTATGGACTCGAGACGAAATTTTTCTGAAATCTGAATACAAGAAAATGGAAAAGACATCACGCAACCTTATAAACTTATATTCTACTCATTAACAGTAGGATAATAAACGAACCAAAACAAGTTAAGTATTGAGAGTTTGTGAGGTGGAGTAGTTTGAAGTTAGAATTCATTATCAAACTAGATTATATGTTCAAATGTTGCTGCTGTTATTGTTGTTGTTGTTGTTGTTGTTTTTATTATTATTATTATTATTATTATTATCAAACAAGCTTGAATTTATTCACAAGTGGTAAGGAGTGGAACAGTCACCTCTTGGGTCTAAAGCCTAAGAAGCAATTGGGCTACGGGAAAGAATTGGGCTTTTCCTGTGTTTTGAAAGGAAAGCTCAGTGGATAATGAACCACGAAAGGAGAATAGCTGGATCATCCCAAGTATCACGAAAAAAATGAGTGACACAAAAGATTAGTTCTCGTGGAGATGGTAAGGTGCCACCTTACCTGAGGTATGGTGCGCGGGTGATCTACGTGTGATTACTAGGAGATTCTTAGAACCACGGGAAGGTTCTAGAACATGCAAGAAGGTTGAAGATCTTTACCTCCACATCAATGATGATGTTCTTACCTCACCTCTGCCACATTAAATGCAGGTGAGACAGCCTGAATAGTACCAACAATCCCCAAAAGTTAGAGTTCCAGGATAAGGGAAGGGAGGAATCCAATAAAGTGAGAAAATATCCTTGAGGCTCTGGCAGGCAACAGGACAGTTGTAGTGATAAGAGTAAGGATTAAAGCTATAAAAGGTGGACCTGGAGGAGAGGTAAAGGAAGGGGGGATTTGAAAAAAGGGGACAAAAAGGAAACAAAAAGAAGAAAAATCAACCAGAGAGAGGGAGAGAGTAAAGATAACACCACGGGAACGTGAAAGTTATCTATTGTAATATCTAACTTGAAGTTGTAATACATGAGTTTAGAGAAATCAATTGCTTGAGTTTCCTATTGTGGAGTGTTTTTCCCTTGTTGTTTTCTTATACATATGCTGTTTAAATAGTTCAAGTGAGAATCTGTGCAAAACTCCTCGGGGAATAGATTTTACGACCCCACACAAGCTAATTGATTAATTTATGTTTTTCTCATGTGTATATAATAATAATAATAATAATAATAATAATAATAATAATAATAATAATAATAATAATAAACATTATGATTAAAATATTTCACCACTTCATAAATATGCTAATAATTTAAAATTGAATCATTGTTATATTATTTTAGTTAATTAAATAAAGTTATTTTTGTGTATGAATTTATAAAAATTAGATTCATCAACATTGTATTGTTAAAAATTATATATCATTTTTGTTACAAAATGGACTATTTATATTATCAATAAGTTATAAATAATAATTTGATAATGTTATAAATAATCTACAAGTTTAAATAATATCATAATCTCATGTCCATATAAGTATACCTTTATACATGCAAGTATTATGCTCGTACGATGCATGACTTTACTCAAAATTATATGTAATTAAATCAAGATTATATTAATAATTAGTAAGCCACACTTGACAACTTGATAGAATTTTACTAAAGTAAATTAAATATCTTAATAATTAATGAGTCATATGACAAAACCACATTAATTTTAATATGTGTAATACATTCAAATATTAAGACATTTGGTGCAAACATGCTGTGTAGTGTGTAAATTTTAATATATTAAAACAAAAAAAAAATGATAAAATTATGATATATAATTAAAATATTTAAAATAAATATCAAATTTTATTCTAATTGCTTGAAACTTTTGGTAATAGAATTTCAATTGAAGTACAATTATAGATTTTTGAATTGGACTAAATGCACCGAATGGACCAAAGTGAAGAGAATTGAATCGAAATAAACTGAATGGACCTAAGTCGACTGAACTAGACTAAAGTGGACCAATGGATCTAAGTTGATTGAAATGGATTGAAGTTTTAGGATAAACTCTCTAACAATAAATAAAAAAAATTACTTTAATAATTAATGAGAGTGTAAGCAGTTGCCATAGAGAGCTATTTCCCACCTGGTGCAACCATAGTTTTTAGGACTCAACTTTTATTATATAATATAATAAAAATAAATATTAAATTTTACATTAAATTTCTTGAAAGTTGAAAATTTTGGTAATAGAATTTTATTTGAAATAGAACTTTTGAAACTTGGATAATAAAGTTTTATGTGGAGTAAACTATTGATATTTTAGTTTGATATACTATCTTAAGTCTAAACATTATCAACCATAGTCGCGCCACTCACTATTGTACCCAATGTTTAAAAACTAAACTGTTCAAAGATCTAGAAAAGAAGGAAGTTCAAGGTCTTGATGTTGGACTGGGATTCGATTGGACATCAAATAGAGATGCTGTCATAATTAATTTTATAATTAATTAAATACAAATAAGAGTATTCAATTTGTAAAAGTTAGAAAATTTGACTAAAAATATCTAAAGAAATTTACACAACTTTCAAATTAATTTTCAATATTTTTATATAACATCAAATAAAAATAATAAAGGATAAGAAAAAAGTATAAAAAGAAATATCGTGTTTAATAATCCTTCAAGTAGAAAACATTTTAATCTAAAATCTGACCATTTTGAAAATAAATTCATGAATATAATATTCACATGCAAAACAATTAATCTCTTGAAATCACTTCTAAAAAAAATCCTCTAAAAAAAATCTCTTAAAACCAAAATAAACTTAGCAAATGATCCAAATTCAAATTAATTAATACTATTAACATTTTAAAGGCAAAATAAATATAATAGTTATTACAGTTTTTTTTTCTTAATAAAAATTATGAGAAGAATAGTTATTACACACAACACAACCAAGTCAACCACCTTGATGGTTGTTACTTGCGATCGGTCTGGGGTTTTATTTTTTAAACGTCGATCGGTTTGGGTTTAAAAGCAAGGATCCACCCTCCCACACAAAAGAGACGTTGACAATTGCAAGATGCAAGCTGGGAAAACAGAAAATTTAAGGATGAGAATTGATGAGGGGACTCACATTACATAGTTTTTTATTAACAGAATCTATATATATATATATATATATATATATTTAGTTTTTCTTATGTTTCTACATAAATTTTGGAAAATTTATAATTTTTTAGGTCAATATTCTAATATATATTTTTAATTGAATTTAAGTTCTTATTCCTTATCTGTTGTATTTACCATTAAAAATTTATCACTCCTCATTAAAACCTCCTATATTTATGTCATGAGTCTTGTAATCCAAACATAGTTATTAAACCCGGTCCGAACGTTGACCTATTCTATAAGCTGGGTCACTAGGTCACTGGTTCATCCAGTGGGTCATTGGTTGAACCGCAGAGTCAAATAATTTTTTTTTTAAATTATATATATATATATATATATATATATAATTAAGTTTGAGAATCATAACCTGAAATGTAAATTAAAAAAAGGGGGGAAAAAAGGCATATGCCTAAATTAAACTCACCATTATAATTCAAAATCAATATTTCATAAGCAATAGCATTAGAAGAAACAAACAAATTAATTTATATTAGTCAATAAAGTTAAGGTTAGCTAAAACCTAAGAGCATCCACAGCAGTGGAGCTAAAAATTTAGCTATTTAGCTCCACCAATAGTTACTTTATCTATTTTACCTACATATATGCTGCAGCAGTGGACTATTTTAGCTTTCAATACAATAAAATAATATAAATATCACAATAAAATAATATATCCACTACAATAAACAACAATCACAACCACCGCTGCCACTACCGCCGCTGCCACCAACTCTCCCACCGCCACCGCAATCGCTACCGCTGCCACTACCGCCGCCACTATCGACTCTTCCACCGCCAACACCAACGCCACCGCCGCCGCCACTGACTGATAAAGAAAACAACAAATTCATTTTTGAGCATCTCAAAACCAAACTAACAATTTCTCATTAAAATGACCACAATAAATCCTTTTTGTGTGCTCTGTTTCTGGTTTTGTGCAACATAACATAAAACTAGGCAAGAACTTCCCCTAAGTTATATGGAAGAAACAATTGACTGGCTAAAAGAGATTTCTATGGCTAAATGCAATTTCATAAATCCATCATTCTAACAAAAAATGCAGCACAACACTTCTAAAACCACACTCACCAAAGTGTCATCATCATCGCATCAATCAACCTGAATCAGATGTGAAACATTAAGAGCCCAACAAAATCCACCAGTACAATATCACAAACCATCTTAATATCTCTACTCAGTACTCACACTCACACTTACCAAACCATGATCATCATCAATCTACCAAAATTAGATATGGGAAATTAAGAATCCTAAAAAAACTATCGTATTCATCAATTTCTAGCAATTCAAAATAGCTAATACAAAGCAAAATGAAATCTCATAACATAAAATCACCAAGCCAATAATCCAGAACAACAATAAAATATCATATATCAAAAATCCCACATTCTTTGATGTTATACCCATTCTTTGATGTTATACCCAAATCAAAAACCCCAAGCATCCACATGAAGAAGACAGAGACAACTGACCTGAAGTGGATCGGCAGAAGAGAAGTGGGTCTGAGGCGGATCGATGACGTGGGTCTGAGGTGGATGGCGGCGTGGGTCTGAGGCTGAACGACGGCTTGGGACGGCTGGTGGGTCAGTGACGTCGAGCTTCGGTGGCGGCGACGTTGACGATGGTCGGGCCAGCGGCGGTAAACAAAGTGAGCTTGAGAGACCGGAGTTAAGAGAGTGAGCTTGAGAGAGATGAGCTTCAAATAATGAGATGAGAGTGAACGAGAGAGAGAGGCGTGATAAAAGAATGAAAAAAAGAAAAGAAAAAAAGGAGCAAGTGGTATTATTTTAATCCTCAGCTGGAATAAAAAAATATTATTATTTTTAGCTCTTAGCTACAATGCACATCTATCTATAGAAGTGCACTGTAGCAATTAAGCTAAAAAATATAGATATAGCTCCACTGCTGGAAGGTGGTTTTTGGTGTTTTGGTGGAGCTAAAATAGCTATATAGCTATTTAGCTCCACTGTTGTGAGTGCTTTAAAGCAACAAACAAATTCAAAGCAACAAAATAGTCAAAACTCAAAGAAGAAACAATGTCACAACTGTACATGAAAAAAAATAAATTAAACCAAAGATGCTTAAACTATCAAGAAATAAAGTACAAAAAAAAAAAAAAAAAAAAAAAAAAAAAAAACCTAAACAAAAGAAGATAGTTAGTGGTGTTGAGTTATATGGTCATACTTACATGCTAATTGTTAGCCAAGTACATCTATTCAGACTTCAAAGTATAAAAAAATTTATGCACAGCAATAGCCCGTAGTAGTAGGTTTTGAGAATTGTGAAAACTAAAAAGTAATGGTACATGTTCAAACTACAAAGTACAAAGTGTGAATCCATAGGGCAGGGCACAAGAAACAATGTTTTTTTTTGGATTTTTTAGGTTTTCTCTTTTTTAAATTACCATAATATCACACATTTAAATAATTAAAGTGTCATTAAAGTGGATCTATTAATGTAATTTTACACAATTCACAAACCTGGCCGGGTTAATAAAACCCATCCGGGTCATATAGGTTGCTTAAAACCCACTGGATTGCACCTGTTTTGACCGGGTCACATACTTTTTTGATCCAATTGATCACCTGGCCCGATCAATGCGCCGGGTCACCAGTCCAACTAGGAATGGCAACGGGTCGGGTTCGGGCCGGGTTTTTCCATACCCGGACCCGGCCCGTTTAGGATACCGGGTTTTTTTTCGGGGCCCAGACCCGCCCCAACCGGGCCCCGCGGGCCCCGTTTAGGAATTGGGCCCAATTCATGGCCCAACCCAAAAAAAAAAAAATTAAGCCCAGTTTTTTTTTTTTTTGAAGACAAATTTGTATTTCAATAACACAGGAAAAAGGAGTAGAAACAGAGGCCAAAAGCTAATTAAAACAACTTAGGCCAGATTGACATAAGTGAACTAAACAGGCGGTATAACACCCTTCCAAATTTTTTTTTGACTACATTAAGCCTGTATATTCTAATTCAAGCCTAGATAACGTGGCCCAAATGCCAAATCAATCCAAATCATAGGCTACTAATCATAAATCAATAAATCATAACTAATATCATAATCATAATTCAATAAATCATAACTAAGATTTTAAATCAATAAATTACCTAGCTAAGATAACCATTAATCATTAATCAACAAAATCATAACCATTTAATCATAACCAAAATCATAACTAAAATCATAACTATGAGGAATTAGTTAGGTTAGATTATATATATATATATATATATATATATAGGGTATTTTGGTAATTTTAGGAAATCGGGCTTTTAACCGGGTCGGGTCTCGGGTCGGGTCCGGGTTTTTTTAATAAAACCCGGACCCGACCCGGATCCGCTTCGGGTTTTTTTTTTTTAAAACCCATACCCGACCCTATTCCTAATCGGGCCGGGCCGGGTACCCGCGGGTCGGGCAAAAATTGCCATCCCTAAGTCCAACCGGCCAGGTCAGGCCAAGTTTAATAACACTAAACCCAAGAGATACTTCATGATGTTTCCAATTGAGGTATCTAGGGTTCAAATTTCCATCCTTCCCTCATTGTAATTATCTAATTATCAAAACAATCTCTTATATTTATATCATCTATAAAAATCTAGTCATATCGCATTCTTTAAATGGTAGAATAGATAATTTCATATACAATATACAATTATATATAATACTCTTATCTAAAAACAAAAATACAATTATAATAAATGTTTATCACCGATCGCCTCCCATTTCTCTAAATTGACACTTCTTTTATTGCCGCCTCCTCTTTTTCCTTGTTTCACTTTGTAAGAGCATCTCCAGCAGAATAGCCAAATTTTTGTACTGTTTGGCTAATGAACAGTGAGATTTAGCTTTTGCCTACTCACTTTTTCAAATACACTTCCAACAGATTCTCTATCACATTCTCTATCTCATTTAAATATTATTTCTTCATTCATTCTTTATTCATTTTTTATCATCATTTATTATTCCTATATTTATTCTCAACAATTATATTTTTTAATGAAAAGTGTTATATTTATAACATTTTTCGCAATACTTTCACAACAAAATTTATGTGAAAATTTGTTACTAATTCTAATTTGAACTCACTGCTGAAATTATTTTTTTTCTCACCAATATTAACTAATAACAATTTGTTACTTAAAATTTATTGTGAAAATATTGTAAAAATATTATAGTAGAATTTCTTAATTAAAATTTTTTATTTTTTATATTATTTTTCTACCTTTCCTTTCATTTTCATCCACGTTTTTTTTCTCTTTTTCCTTTTTTCTTTTTCTTGTTTTTCTCCTCCACACAAGACACACAGACCCTTTCTTTTTTATTTTCTTTTTCACCTCACAACAAGAACATTCCAGCTCTTCACATCAGAGAAGAGAGAGAGAGAGAGAGAGAGAGCTTGGGCCTCCACTGCATCCAGCTCCAGCACTTCACCGCCGCTCCAGCCGCCGCGACAGCATCTCCACCGCCGCTCCAGCCACCGCTCGTCGTCCTCCCCACCGATCGGCTTGGGTCAGATCGGTTTTTTTTTTTTTTTTTTTCATATTTGCTTGTTCTGATTCAATTTTATTTTAAGAATTGGATTTTGTTTTGTGTTTTGTGTTTGGATTAATTGTTTTGCTCATGAACAGGTCTCCCTGTTTCCTCTTTTTTTTTTATTTCGTTTTGTTTATGAGAAAAAAAGAAGCAACGGCTTGGGTTGTGGGTGGAGAAGAACACAGAGAAAAAAAGCAACAGAGTGAATGAGAGAATGAGAGTAAAAAGGAAGAAGAAAGCAACGGAGAAAGTGAGAAAGAAAAAGAAATCTGGAGGAGAGAGAAAGAATAATATAAAAATGAGTGGGTTTAATATTTTATTCAATATATTCAATAGCTAATGAACAGTAGTCCATCAGATTTGTTGGGCTACTGTTCATAAGCAAAAAAAAAAAGTGGATATGCCTATTCCGCTGGAGGCAGTTTTTTTGCTCATATTCTCTATTATGGCTAAGATTTGGGGGATGCCCAAGCCGCTGGAGATGCTCTAAGTTCGTTTGGTGGGATATTGAGTTTTGGTTGAAAAATACTTGCTTCAAGAGGCCCCATCAATTCATATAAAGTAAGCATCGACAAGTCTTTAGATTCTTCTATTGCTTTGCTAGTATAGCTTAGTCAAACTTTTGAGGTGAATTTTGAGAATTTATTTTAATTGACTTTTTTTCTTACATGGTATCTTATGATGTTTCCAAGTGAGGTATCTAGGATTCAAATCCCCCCCAAGGTCCCCCATTGTAATTATCTAATTATCAAAACAATTTATTTATTTATTTACATCATCCATAAAATTTGAAGAGAATTTCATATTCAAATACAACTAAAATACTCTTCTCTAAAAGAAAAAAAAAAACAATTATAATAAATGCTTATCATCGCCTCCTCTTTTTCCAATTATAATAAATGCTTATTACGGCCTCCTCTTTTTCCTTGTTTCACTTCGTGAGTTCGTTATGTGGGATATTGAGTTTTGATTGAAATACTTGTTTCAAGAGACCCCATCAATTCATATAAAGTGAGCATCGATAGGTCTTTAGATTCTTCTATTGCTTTGCTAGTACAACTTGGTCAAAATTTTGAGGTGAACTTTGAGAATTTATTTTAACTAGCTCCTTTTCTCGAATGGTATCTCAATAACTCCAAATCTGAGCAACTCTGGAATTGAAATCTTTGACAATTTTAGTTGCTTTCATTGTCAAAATATCAAACATAAATGACAAGTTTGCAAAGCAGAGGACAATTAGTTTTCTGATTTGATACAAAGGATTGAATGTTTGGTTTCACCAAGTGACAAAGAACAAATGACATTTATACATTGTTCCTGTTTAGTGTATGAATCTCTAATTTTTTTCGTGATATAGGAGAGGTGATTGGTAGGCAACCTTATTCCAAATTTTTTTTTTTTTTATTATTATTATTTTTTTAAAATTTAGAAAAACTGATTCCTAGACTTGAACTTAGGGTTTTTTACTTTTCGTGGAAAACACTTGCCATCACACCAGACCCTGCCTATTGTGATATTTCTACTTGATAAGGAAAAATTTTCACATACTGCTAGCTAGCTCTTGAGAATACCAACAGCCTTTTACAATTAATTACTTTTTGTTTAGAAAATTGCAAATTATTTCTCTCTAAACAATAGAATTACCAAACAAAAATTATTTTAAAATTTTAAATATATTTCTATTTAAAAAAAATAACCTTTGATTCAAGTTTTTTTTTTAATCACCTTGGATTCAAGTTTAAAATCTCAAGAGTTGTGCTAAATATGACATTTTGAGCTAAGCTAAGGAAATTTTATAACATTAGAAAAGGGAAAGAAAAAAACTATCAATGTGCGCTTATTCTTTCCACACAAAGAAGCATAACCAACTAAAATAAGATCATGTGAGTTCTAGTTAGCTCAACTGGTAAAGTCTTTGATGGTTGAATAATAGATTTAGGATTCAATCCTTACCTTGCTTACACCAAATAACGATTAGTGTCTTAGTCTGATGATAAAGAGTACAATTATTAGAAGCGGATCCTATAAGTTAAAACTCTATAAAAATAAAAATAAAATAAAAAATAAACTAAAATAAGGTTGTAGATCAATTAAAGTTCCAACATAAGTACAACAAAAAGCACATGAAAATTTCGAACTACTGTCATTCTAATTGATGCTCATCACACTTCCATTCCTTAACAGGGCAATTGCTGAATATCTCTCTCGTGATCTTACGTACCAATTATCGGCAGATGATGTTTATCTCACTGTTGGTTGCTCACAAGCAATAGAAATCATTTTATCTGTCCTTGCTCGCCCTGGTGCAAACATCTTGCTTCCTAAACCAGGCTATCCATTCTATGATGTTCGTGCTGCTTTCAGTCATCTCCAAGTCCGCCATTATGGTCTTCTTTCCGACCAAAGTTGGGAGATCGATCTTGAATCTGTAGAAGCTCTAGCTGATGAGAACACTGTTGCTATAGTTATCATTAGTCCTGGCAATCCTTGTGGAAATGTCTTCACGTACCAGCATTTGAAAAAGGTGTGTCAAACTACACCTTAAAACTTGAAATTTCGGTTGTTTTGAATTTTGTTGTCACAATGTGAGATTAGGACTAGTGCCAATGATATATTTCTTGAAATTAAAGTTCTTGTTTTCAAGTTTTTTAGGTTGCCGAGATTGCAAAAAAACTTGGCATTCTTGTGATTGCTGATGAAGTTTACCACCATATTGTTTTTGGGAGCGATCCATTTGTGCCAATGGGAGAGTTTGGATCAATTGTACCTGATGTTACACTTGGGTCTATATAAAAAACGTGGGTTGTTCCTGGCTGGAGGATTGGTTGGATTGTGACAAATGACCCCAGTGGTATCCTTGAAAAATCTGGGGTGAGTGGTCTATCTCTATATCTTCACTCTCTCTCTCTCTCTCTCTCTCCTTCCTAAGTGAGTTTAGACTACAAGGGCAATCTCTCTGTCACATGTTTTCTCTCATATGGTATTCTTTCTTTGATTTGTGGGTGAAAATAATAATTCTTGAAATATCTGTAATTGATCAAATTCATCTAATAATTCTTGCGCTCACCCAATGTATGTGGAATGTGAGGATTGCACATTTCTGGATTAGTTAGCAAGTGATGAATGAAAGTCAATTTCATACAGTTAGCAGAAGTGTCAATAAAACTGTAGAAATTTTTGCCGACTTTAAAAGGCCATGTACAAGCTACACAATAAGGCTTGCTTCTGTGCTAGTAAAGAGAGGGGACATTTGTATCTGCACTCTGCAGTCACCAGAAGTGCTAGCCTATGCTATTGCGAATTGAACTGAAGAACATAATTCCTTTTCACTTCCTTTGTCAAGTTCACATATTAATTAAGATGTCCTACTTTTTGATTGTTTCAGTTCCTTAAAAGTCGTTGAGCTGAGCATTGACATTGTCAGATTTGTATGTTTGCTTTCATATTCCCAGGTTTTGGAGAGCCTTGAAAGCTATCTCAACATATGCCCCGACCCCGCAACATTCATACAGGTATACGTAATTTAAGAAGCCTCCTTTTGGGTATCATATAATGTTCTATCATCTATGTACATTTAACAGTGTACTAACATTTAAACTTAATCACATTCTCACTTGTTCAAATATTAGTAAGTCCTCATTTTCAAGTATTGCACATAAGCAGATAAAAACGCCAATTGACAGGGCTTCTAGGCCCTAATATCTGGGAGAATACCTGACCACCTATATCAGAAGCCACATACGAACATATAGACAACAATTTTTATCATTTCCTAATTAAATATCTTAGTATTTTATATATCAATTTCTGTGTTACCCTTAATTGCATCAATTATTCAATTTACTCTTACCTCATTGAATTAGAATTTATGTTTGTTTCAATTTATCATTTTTTTTTTCCATTATATCCTTTTGTCTGTCTTTTTTTTCTGCAACCATACAAAAACTTTAGTCTTTAGCATTGTATTAGTTTTTTTTTTTTTTTTTTTTTTTTTTTTTTTTTTTTGAGAATGTGTATTGGTTTATTTAATTGTTAACACTTGATATCTTTCACTCAAATCAGTTTCACTTCTATTTCCTAACAAACCCCTGCCCCGCTGATGGAGCCATAATAAGCCCATAATTGCAAAAGAAAGTTCAGCAGAACTTGTGTATGATAAACAATTTTATGAATTATGACAATGGTAATTGGAGTTTCCTTCTTACATTAATTTTTTCTAAAACTAATTCTCTTGTATGCGTGTCCAATGCATATGAATTTATCATTGCTTTGTATTTGTTCTACATGTTTGGCCATGATCATAGAGGTAATAGAGCTGCCAAAGACTCATATTAGAATGAAATCTGGCTTGTCCTTTTAAATATGCCATTTGCTTCCCCCACCTGCATGTACATTTATCAAGATAAATCATCATCTTTGATAACTTTTCCAAAGTACAATGAGACATGTATGAAAATCCATCCTCTTATATTTCATAGCCCTTACCAAGAACAATGACTTATTCTTTGTTTCAGGGAGCAGTTGCTCAGATCCTTGAGAATACAAAAGATGATTTCTTCTCAAAAATTATTAACATAATCAGAGAAGCTGCAAATATTTGTTATGATAGAATTAAAGAGATTCCTTGCCTTACGTGTCCACACAAACCCGAAGGATCTATGTCTGTAATGGTAAAGACATTTAAAATTACAGATTTGTAGTGCTTCAACATTAACATTGTCAACATTATTGAATGAAAATTTCTTTGCAAAAATAAAATAAAATCACAGGCGAACTTAAACCTGTCACTTCTTGAAGGCATCAGTGATGATATGGACTTTTGCTTCAAGCTTGCCAAGGAGGAATCTATGATTGTTCTATCAGGTAAGAATTATACTTGTTGCCATTGCTTTAAATCATCCTCATTCTTTTTGAATGCATACTTTTTTTTTTAAAAGTGCATTCTCAACCAGGCTATGTATTGCATCAAAAATCTAGCATATGAAATTTCTAATTCTACTCGTTTTTTAATAGGGAAGTTTGGTAAGAACTTAGCATACCTAATGCCTAAATTAGGGTTGTTGAATATCAGTTAGGAAAATTCTTAGTTTAAATTGTACTAGCATTAATATAAGATTTACATTGATAGTACAATGTAAACCTATAATTTACCTATCAATTAATCTGTCCCATCTGAAGTCCAATTATATTCGAAAATTTTCTTATAACACAAATTCTAATGTGTCACTAACCTTTTCAAGAAGACTCTGATCATATATATATAAGAAATTCTTGAAACATTTGGATGTCGATCATGACTATTACAACTAATTAAATTGATATCCTTTACTAATTGATGGACAAAAGAGAGGAAGAAAATGAGCTGCTACCCTGGCCGACAAACAGAAAAACTAACAAATCTTGGACAATGATGTCAATATAAAAACTCAAAAACCTAGTGTTTAGATCCTTGTAAATATGTATACATGTATGAAATTGTTTGTACGTCTTCGTAGATGTAGCTGCTACTCTAATCAGAATTTTTTGTTTTATTTTATTTTTTTTCTTTTTAAAATGCTATCTTATTAATCATAGACACTTGCGTTTTGCAGGGTGTGTTGTTGGAATGAAAAATTGGATCCGCATAACTTTTGCTATTGAGCCCGCTTCTCTTGAAGAAGGCCTTAATAGGATCAAAGCATTCTACCATAGGCATAGCAGGAGGCAATAACTATAAATTTTTCATTCAAGTTATGGAGGTTCTTCTCCTATCTAAGCTATTCAAACATCTTTGCTCGTTATCTGAAATCTCTCCATAAAACCTTGGAACTTTATTAGACTTTAGTTCAATTCAAATTTCTTCTTTAGAATAAGGGTTTAAGGTTTGCTTATGATGATTAATGACTGAGATAGAGATTAGACTTTGTTGGGTTTATTTTTACCCCAATTGATTTTAATCAATTATCCAAATTGATTAAATTATTAAATTATGCAAATATTCAATTATAATGTGTTGGGCACAACCATATCACTATCTAGAGTTCAAAGCAGCGAAAAATAAATTTGACATAGATGATATGATCATGATAGGAAAACCTAAATAAAAAAACCCATAGTGGGCGCAGGATTATATATAGGTCACCTATCCTTGAAGACTTCACTAACTAAGATTGAGTTAAAAAGTAAAATGAAAATATCTAATCCCGCAGTACCTACCTACGATAAAACCTACTAAGCTAAGTGCAACTCCAACTCGATTAGATTACTCTTCTTAGCGACCTTCTTCAATGTGTGCTGATCTTCAATCCATGACCGACTTCACAACAGCAAGTCTATGCTAGGTCCTTTAAATAATACAACAAATAGGGCTCGAATTGGGAATGGTAAAATTGATAGAAACTTGGTTACACAAACCCTAACAGCATAGACAGAGTTCTCTCTCTCTCTCTCTCTCTCTCTCTCTCTCTCTCTCTCTCTCTCTCTCTCTCTCTCTCTTCAGAGATGGCTTATAACGTCCTTTAAATAACACAACAAATAGGGCTCAGATTGGGTTTGAAACAAAGAAATTATGGGCTTTTCGCGTTGTTGATTCCCACGTCTCGATAAATCAACTAGAAGTTGAGGTTCGGTAGATCAAGGAAGAGTCGAATAAGAGTGAGGGAAACAAATACTTTTATTTTTTAAGTAGATTCTTAAGTTGTTTTCTTGTTTCTTTAACATAGAACTTTAACACTATAAATTAAGAATCAAATGCATCAAAAAGTGTCTTTTGACTCGAATTTAGCAACACATTAAAGTTTGACCCTAGCTTTGTGTTATTTCTTAAATCAGAATTTGCGTATCCTTTGTTCTCCCTATTTTTCCCCCCTTCTTTTAAGTCTAAGAACGGGATTCTCACAAAAAAAAAAAAAAATTCTAAACACGGAGATTGTCAATGTGAAATTATCCTTTATTCTTGTTTTTTTTTTTTTTTTTTTTTGAGGGTGAATCCTTTATTCTTGTTCTTTGTGAAATTATTGTCCATTTAGATTTCCAAATATCATTCAAACGAACGCGAAGAACATTTGATTTTAGGTCAAAAAAAATATCAAATTGGTCTTAATGTCAAAGATCAAAATGTGGACTCAAGATCAAGACGAAATAGTAGTCCAAAAAATATCAAATTGGTCTTAATGTCAAGACTAAAACGTAGTCTCAAAGATCGAGACGAAATAGTAGTCATGACTTTTAGATGGTATAAAATCAAATTTAATTATTTTAATAAGAGATTTTTATTTTTTATTTATTTTTTATTTTTTATTCAAATATAAAACTTTCAACCTTAAAGAAGCTGTGGGGTAAATAAATGTCCCGCAACAATATAGAGTAATAAAGAAATACTTGAATGTTATGCAACTAATAACAATTAATATAATTGCATAATGCAACTAGCGACACCCATTAATATTATTCAGTTCAGCGTCATGATTATTGATTAGCATACTCCCAACAAATAAGGCCATGTGCACAGTGCCTGTCCTGTAAACATATCAACACGTGTGATGCCTAGCAAAACAAATTTCCATGTGCGAGGAAACACATGCTAGTTATAAGCCTAACATAAAACTAAAGTTTTTTTTTTTTTTTTTTTTTTTTAATATGAAAAAAAGGTCTCACACGTGTGATTATTGACCCAGCCCACTTGGATCCACAGTATGCATGGCGTGGGGCACCCCTGAGTGTGTTAAGGCTATTTTATGTCGTGACACAATATTTTTTAGAAGCGTGTGACTCAAACTAGACAACTCATGAACTCACAAGTGTGATCCAGTCCAAAACTCCTATCAATGCACCACACCCCAAGGAGCCCTTAAAACTAAAGTTATACTAGTTCATTTTAGATGCTATTACATACATAGATTTTCAATGATTTTAATTATGTGGCTACATTAATTAATGCAATACATCATTTTATAAATAAATAAAAAATTAATTCAATTATGTTATTTATGGTCAACCAAGGATGGAGCCATTGTTTTTTATAAACTGTTTTGATAGCAAATTTTTATTGGTTCGTATCTAGGCCAACTACTTACATCATTTTTTTACTTACTAATAACCACTCATCACATCATCAATTTATAAAAAAGTTTATAACTCTAGTATTTTCTTCATTTTAGAGACTATAAAAAAAATCTATAGGTCTAAAATCTAAAACTAAATATACAAGCCCAAAAAAAAATTAGCCTAACAACAAAAATTACCAATAATAAAACTGAAAAAAAAAATTAAAAAAAAAATAAACCCAATCAACCAATTTTATCCAAAATAAACAACTTTGCCATTTAAAAAATTTTAAACAAAAATAATTTTGATCTTACCCACACAAAAAAAAAAAAAAAAAAAAAAAACTTAGTGGCTAAGTAGCTACAAAGTCGGAGGTTAAAACCATCGCACACAGCTAACATTAAAGTTGCCTCCCTAACTCTAAGTTTTGGCTCTGTCCCTGTAGTCAACACAACAAAATTTAGGTCCAATTATTTAAATTTAGGCCCTAAAGTTGTTAAATGACATAAGTTTAATATACTAAAATTATGTCTTTTTTTTAGTGGTATTTTGGGTTAAATAATGTATTTGAACTTGGTGAGAGTATAATTAAGTGTGTGTTTAACAGTTCGTTTGTTTTTTTAATAAAAAAAATTATGTATTTTTTTGCTTAAATATAGATGAAAATGAGATTCCAAATGTTGTATGATATTATCACATTACAAATAAATATTCCAAAATTGAACTATAAAGAAACCAAATTAAAATAATTGCAACTTAGAGGTGGCAGTTTGCATTTTAGTCAAGTTCACTCGTGCGTTTGACACCTAACCCAACTCCTATACCTATAGCTATTAGAACTAGCAAAATTGGACTTTTTTTTTTTTGTTGAGAATCAGCAAAATTGGACTTGGAGCTATTAACTTGCCTGAATCCTCACGAAAAGAAAGGGTATAGGTTCCCATATATATAAAAAAAAAGGGTATGGGTAATAGAAATAGCAACTGTTTTAGTCTAATAAGATTCTGAGCTCATAGGCAATTTTGACCAGACCTGATTAAAAAAAATACACCTCAATTATTATATTTATATCTTAGGGATTTTTTATTGACTAGTTTTTTTAAAATGAATTTAAAAACTAATAACATTAGTCATCAACTTGAAGTGCAAGTTTCAAATATAAATATTTTTAATTTCATATCTACTACTAATTAACACTGGGAAGTTTTTTTTTTTTTTTTTAAGTTGATTATATATTTTATTCTTAATTATTTACTTTCTTTCCCTAACATGTTATATGTTAATCTTAAAACCTTATATATTGTATGATTTTGGATTGAATTTTCTTTTAATTTTTCAGCTGATTTGCTTCAATACAACTTTTTAAGAGCATCGATTGTTTTTTAGTAACACCATACATTTTTACTCCAATAAGCTTTAAGAATAAATAATAATAAAAAAATCAACTTTTCACTATACAATTCATAAATCAAAAAACTATTGTTATTAAAGTTAATTAAAAAAAAAAGTTAACTTTTTTATTATCTCAAATCTTTAAAAACCATTATTAACCAATATCCAGAGTCGAAGTCCCAATGCCAACGTGCCCAGGAATCAGAACCCTACTTACAAGTCACATCCAGCCTTTCACCACTGTTATGACAGCCATAGCTTTCAGACCTTTGGACCCCACAACCCCATGTGCAATTTCTCTCAAATCCTCGAAACCAACACTAACTTCTCTCTCTCTCTCTCTCTCTCTTTGCTACTTTCAGTTTCCAAGTTCCAACCTGTGTTTTCTTGTTTTTTAACTCAACCCAACTCATCCAATGCACCTAAAACAACCTTGAAAAACTCTCTTCACAAACTCTCCTAAACACCCATCTCTCTGCTTCCCTCTCTAAACATGAAGAAGAAAACTCACTCTGAACACAACAACAAGCTCCTGCTTTTAGCCATTTTTGTTTCTGGGTTCTCTTCAATCTTCCACTGTGTTAGCTCTCAAGCAAACCCGCCGGCGAGTTCAGATGACACTTCAGTAATGTTAGCTCTCAAGAAGACTCTCAATGCACCCGACTCTCTCGGTTGGTCTGACCCGGACCCTTGCCGCTGGAACCATGTGGTCTGCTCAGATAACAAACGGGTCACCCGGATCCAAATCGGCCATCAAAGCCTCAAAGGTACACTCCCTCTAACCCTGCAAAACCTGACCCAACTGGAACGCTTAGAGCTTCAATTCAACGAACTCTCAGGTCCACTTCCTAGCTTAAATGGCTTAGCTTCATTACAAGTACTCTTACTAAGTAGCAACCAGTTTAGTTTCATTCCTAGTGATTTCTTTGCTGGTATGTCTTCGCTTCAGTCTCTTGAGATTGATAATAACCCATTTGCCGGTTGGGAAATCCCTGAAACTCTGAAAGACGCTTCCACACTTCAGAACTTTTCGGCCAACTCGGCCAATATTACTGGAACCATACCCGAGTTTTTCAGTGCTGATGTGTTTCCTGGTCTGACTAATTTGCACTTGGCTTTCAATAGCTTACAAGGTGGCTTGCCTTTGACATTTGCTCACTCACAAATTAAGTCCTTGTGGGTTAATGGGCAAACAAGTGATGGTAAGCTTAGTGGCCCCATTGATGTTATACAAAACATGACTTTCTTGCAAGAGGTTTGGTTGCACAGTAATGCCTTTTCGGGTCCTTTACCCGATTTTACAAGCTTGAAAGAGTTGGAGAGCTTGAGTTTGAGGGATAACAAGTTTACAGGCCCTGTGCCGGTGTCATTGTTGAATCTTAAATCTTTGAAGATTGTGAATTTGACAAACAATTTGCTTCAAGGACAAATGCCTGTGTTCTCAAGTGGGGTGGTAGTGGATATGTCCAACGGCTCAAATAGCTTTTGTTTGCCCACTCCTGGTGAGTGTGATTCTAGAGTGAATACATTGCTTTCGATTGTGAAATTAATGGGTTATCCGCTAAAGTTTGCGAATAGTTGGACTGGAAATGATCCGTGTGTGAATTGGATTGGGATCACTTGTAGCAATGGGAATATAACTATTGTGAATTTTCAGAATCTGGGTCTTACAGGTTCGATTTCTACTGAGTTTTCATCTCTCAAATCGTTGCAAAAACTCATACTTGCTGATAACAATCTTACGGGTTCAATTCCGGTGGAACTTACTACTCTGCCTGCGCTTGCTGAGCTAGATGTTTCAAACAATCAGCTGTATGGGAAAATCCCAGCTTTTAAGAGTAATGTGATGGTGAAGACTAATGGTAACCCTGATATAGGAAAGGAGAAAAGTAGTTCTTCAACTTCAGGTGCACCATCTCAGAATCCAGTGAGTCCATCTACAGGTACAGGTTCTCAAAATAGCGGTGGTTCTGGAAAAGGTGGCAAGAAATCTTCGACAATTATAGGATTAATTATGTTTTCCGTCGTTGGAGGTGTGTTTCTGATTTTCTTGATTGGTTTGTTGGTTTTCTGTCTGAACAAGATGAAGCAAAAGCGATTTAGCAGAGTACAGAGCCCGAATGCAATGGTGATTCATCCTCGCCATTCTGCATCTGATAGCGAGAGTGTGAAGATCACAGTTGCAGGTTCAAGTGTTAGTGTTGGTGCAGTCAGTGAGGCGCAAAATCTTCCTAGCAATGAGCCTGGTGACATACAAATGGTTGAAGCAGGTAACATGGTGATATCGATCCAAGTCCTCAGGAACGTGACTAACAATTTCAGTGAACAAAATATATTAGGACAAGGAGGTTTTGGGACTGTCTACAAAGGGGAGTTGCATGATGGTACTAAGATTGCAGTAAAGAGAATGGAGTCCGGGGTAATAGCCGGCAAGGGATTGGCTGAATTTAAGTCTGAGATTGCCGTTTTGACTAAGGTCCGGCACCGGCATCTTGTTGCCCTTCTTGGTTACTGCTTGGATGGGAATGAGAGGCTTCTTGTATATGAGTACATGCCTCAGGGCACACTCAGCAGGCATATATTCAACTGGGCCGAAGAAGGATTGAAACCACTGGAATGGACCAAAAGGTTGACCCTTGCCTTAGACGTGGCAAGGGGTGTTGAGTATCTCCATGGGTTGGCCCATCAAAGCTTTATACATAGGGACTTAAAGCCTTCAAACATTCTTCTTGGAGATGATATGAGAGCTAAGGTTGCGGATTTTGGCCTTGTGCGTCTTGCTCCAGAAGGGAAAGGCTCAATTGAGACAAGAATTGCTGGAACTTTCGGATACTTGGCGCCAGAATATGCAGGTACTTCATGTTCTATTTCTGTACACTTCAATAATTGTGAACATTCTTTTAGGCCTAGATGGATAACAAATCTATTTTTCTTGATATAGCAATGCATTAAATCTGGCATTAAACTTGCTCTAAAATGCATTTCATTTTCGTGGATGTTCCTTGGTTTACACCAACTTAAAATTATTTGTTTTACTTATGATTACAGTTACTGGTCGAGTGACAACCAAGGTTGACATATTTAGTTTTGGGGTGATTTTGATGGAGCTAATCACTGGGAGAAAAGCACTCGATGAAACCCAGCCTGAGGAGAGCATGCACCTTGTAACATGGTTCAAAAGAATGTACATCAACAAGGATTCGTTCTGCAAGGCAATTGACCCCACGATTGACCTCAATGAGGAAACAATTGCGAGTATAAGCAAAGTTGCCGAGTTGGCAGGATATTGTTGTGCAAGGGAACCATTTCAAAGACCCGACATGGGTCATGCCGTCAACGTGCTGTCATCTCTGGTTGAGCTTTGGAAACCCAGTGACCAAAATCCAGAAGACTTATATGGCATTGACCTTGAAATGTCCTTGCCTCAAGCACTTAAGAAGTGGCAGGCTTATGAAGGTGGAAGCAACATGGAATCTTCTTCCTCTTCACTTCTTCCAAGTTTAGACAATACTCAGACCAGCATACCAACACGCCCATACGGATTTGCTGAGTCTTTTACATCTGCAGATGGCAGATGAGAAGTGGTTGTAAATGATGTTGATGCTGGTTTTGCATGTTCATTCTAATGCTTCTTCCTTGCTGTTCTCTGTGTAGACTTGGTTGGTCTCTTGATGTGTTATAGTCTCATCCCTCTGTCTGATATTTTTCTTGGTAATGCAGTTTTAATATTCATCACTTGTTTTTGGAAATGCAATGAGTTAGATTCTCAAAGACACCATTTTTGTTGATAGCTTTGCATCTTCAATTATCATCCCACATTATTTTGGGGGCACTAAAGGAGTAATTTGAGAAATTAGTGCTTGTCGTGTGCATGAAAAACCAAGATTGCAAGAGACATGACATGATGACATTATTTTGAACATTATCTTATGACATGATTTGCAATAATAGCTTCAGTTTCTTCAGCAACTCCATTATAATCGAAATGACTTGAAATTTGGAAGGACTAAATGTAATGTCCTGATGCGCCATAAGACATTGCGGTCCACTGGACAACCAAAACTTTGATACAATGAGTAATTATGTCAAAGGAGCTGTTGGGGCAGGTTGAGTGACCAACTATTATACTGAATCAACTTTATATAAACAAATCCATATAAAATTAGTATGGTCCTAAGTTTAATCAAATTGTCAAGAGCATTATTATCAATCAATAAATAAAAAAATCGTCTAGAGCCTCTATTATCTTGCGACTGCCTCTCTCACTGTCGGAATCGGACCCTGGATAAAGGTGCCTTCATCTTATTGTAGTAAAAAAAAAAAAAAAAAAAAAAAAAATCTTATCATAATATGTAACAGAAAATTTTATATATTTAGAAGTAAATCATTTTCAAATGACCTTTAGACTAGTGGCACATCCTCACCTAGAAGAAAAATGAGAAAATATTTTCAACTCCATGGACCAATGAATCTCCTTTTTCATATAAGAATCTACTTTGTTTTCTTTGATAAGATTCTACCTCTTTTATTAGTTGGTTTTGACTTGCAAGAATACATAAAGCTAGAATGTAGGAAAGTAGTAAGAAAAAGTCCATTCAACTATCTCTCGGGACAAGAATAGTGTCCAGCTTTTGAAGAAATTATTTAGATCCAAGGAAATCTGTATTGTTATAAAGGGTGTATATTCTTATCCATTTTAACAACTTTTTATGAGAAATTCATTGCAAGTTATAACTAGTAAATTAACCCACGTTAAATGGTGAAGATAGATCGAGAGGTAAAAATTATGTGCATGTAAAAAAGGGAAAAATTAACCCACTTTTCTCTCATACTTGACTGGCTCCACAGTCCACAAAAATGTGGGAGTCAAAATTGTAATGCTTGTGTGTGTATATTTTTCTTTTTTAAAGATTTATGAGAGTCTGTAAGTATGGTTTGTGAGATTTGGATTAGTATGTTTGTAGTCTATGACAAGCCAAAAACGAATTGACCCATTGTGATAAATTAACCAATTAATTTAACCAAGTGAATTAATTAAGTTAATTAACATACAAACGCGTGGTAGTACAAACAAATCACCAAATAACTAAATATACAGTGGAAATTAAATGACACGTTGATTTGTTTACGAATGGAGAAAACCTGACGGCAAAAACCCCACCGGGTGATTTTCAGGTCACCACTCCCGAAACTCTACTATTATCACAACAAGCGGTTACAAGTAAAGGAATCTCAAGTACCTTACCAACCTACAGTGGAACCCTTACCTCAATACCCAATTGGACTTGTTCTGTAGTGACAGTTCCCCCTTTTAATGCACGGCTCCCAAGTATGTGACTAACCAATTTGATGCGCGAATCCCAGTACGCGGCTTACTCCTTTGCACGAATCCCAGTACGTAACTAACTCCACAGCAACCCTTTGATTGTTGTAGTTGATTTGCAGCAGCTTCACATAGAAACACCAATAAGATCTTCAATGTTGGCGCAAGAGACTTTGCTTGGTTACAGAACCCAAAGGCATACAAGAAACGCAGCAAGAACTCTTTCTTCTGTAGGAGGAGGCTAGGGTTTCAAAAAGAAAATCTTATGAAACTTTCTAGGGTTAGGTTTTTCTTTTTCCCACCTCCTTTAAATAGGAGTTTAATGGGCTCTCCTATTCCAAATAGGTTTACACAAACATTGGGCTTTCCTAGTCCAATAAGGATTATACAAACCCATAAACAAATAGCCTTTTAGAATAAAAACGTTGTGGCTATAATCTGAAAACCCATAAGCTCGATCGATCAACCAGCTGTCGAGCTTTTAATGAATCTCGACAGATCGAGCTTCTATCGAGCAGGTATCGAGACCTGCAGATTGCACTTTTCTTGAGCAATTCTTGAGTAATCTTCATATCTTCAATTTAACCACTTGTGATGATCATCTTGAACCTACTTAGATTTACCCAAATACAAGTAAAGTGCGTTTTGTCAAAGGATATGCCAATTACATAAAAATATGTCCCCAACAATCTCCCCCTTTAGCAATCCGTGACAAAACCACAAGAGTACATTGAATGTCCTAGAATACATTCTACTCAAGATTATAGAATAAATAAGCCTAGTCTAAAAGATCTGAACCTTGGAAGTTGCTGCAAGAAGAAGGTTCGGAATCTTGACTTGGCTTTAACTTGTCTTTCCTGAAAGGCACTAAACAAAACACATCAAGGTACCATGTGGAAAATAATGACAAGTTAAATAAACAAAAGACATGTGTATAAAGAGAGAAAAGAAACAACACATGTGAGATAAAGAGTGAAACACATACATCAACATCAAACATAGAAACAACACACAATGTATGTAAATGGTTACAAAACCAAAAGATACACAACACAAAAATATATCAATATCAATGTGTATCAAACTAACTCTCCCCCTAAGTTAGTTACATAAAAAACTTTCTTCCCTTAAACATGAAGTTCTCCCCCTAAGTCTATTACTACCCCTGATGAATGACATTCAATTCTCAAATTTCTCCCACTTTTTGACACGATTGTCAAAGGGCATAAAAAGCCAAAAGACTTGACTGGAGAAAGACAGAAAACTGGCAGAGAGGGAAACGAGGAGAACAAGGAACCATAGACCTACAAGAAAAAGAAAAACAATATGCTATGGACACAAAAAAAAAAATGCAAAACAAAAAAAATGAAATGCATGCAAGGGAATCTCGATCGATCGAGAGGTGTCGAGAAAGAATTCATCAGACACGATTAAGGAAGCTCGATCAATCGACCTAGCTGTCGAGAAGCTATCGAGAGGTCAGAAACTTTCTCGATCGATCCACTAGGTGTTGAGAAGCTGTCGAGATTGCGATAAGAAAAGGCTTGAGAAGCTCGACAGATAGCTAGGTATCGAGGAGGTGTCGAGCTAGCTTTTAAAAACAGTTTTTTTCGAGAAGAGGAAAACATAGACATGAATGCAATCAGACATGCAACTCAACCAATGATCTAATCAACATATTAAGCTCTCAAAATCATCTCTCAACAAAAATTTTAAGCATATGGATCCTTAGAAACACACACACACACACTAAACAAGTCTAACCAATTTTATTTTTCAAAAACAAGTCAAGATAGTTTAGTAAGCATACATTAGCACATGTAAACACTTGTGATGACCAAATCACATTGTACCTGCACATGTATCAAGAGTAGCAAAGAATATTGCGTGTTGTGTGTGAAAAACATCGCAAGATTGCATGTGTATACATGTTATGACAATCTGAGATATGAGAAAATAACTTTAACTCACACACAATCATAGCTGTTTGATGGTGACTATCACCTTTGAGATACATCCTATAACTCTCACATCTCCTAGAAAACACGCTTGCAATCATATTTAAAGCATTTTAATCTTTTTGCTTTTTATTTTCTTTTAAGCATATCATGCATGGGCATATATAAGAGAGAAAAGAAATACCCAACATGTTAAGCATAGACATTGCACTTTTGCTATGCCGAAGCATACGGATGTCTTTGACACTGCACTTTTGCTATGCCGAAGCATACAGGTGTCTTATTATGATTGGCGGGCAACAGTGGTGAGATAGTTATTTATGCCTTTCTCTTAGGATTTTCTAGTCCTTCCCGTCAAAAAGAGTGATATGAGTGTTAAGTTCAAGAGATAACTTAATCTTACTCATCACAAACAAGAGCCACAAAGCTCACTTGCTTAGTTGTGCATAGAGATGCTCATCTAAGTTACAAAGTTTAGAAAACTTTGTTTCAGTGGCCATCCAAGGTACACAAGTACCAATGTACACAAAACATACACTGTTTTTGTATTTTTTGATTTTTCAAATTTTTTTTTTTTTGAAAAAAAAACAAAAAAAAAACTAAACAACCAAACAAAAACAGACAAACAGCATGAAAGCATGAAAGAAAGATGCATATGCATGAAGACATGATTCCAAAAACAAATAAGAAATCAAGAAAGAAAGTCCAACTTTAGATAGAAAGAATTAAAGCAAAGGACAAACAGAGAGACAATTAAGTCTTAGGATCCTTTATCACCCACACAGCACGAGTCCTTGGCCGTGAAGATGAAAATGCACGTGTCCTAGTATGACTACTAAAGGACATAGAGGAATTAGAATTCCCTTGAAATTGAGTCAAAAAACTTAAAACTTTTAATAACTCACCAAGAATAGGTACAGAGCCTTTAGACAAAGGATGAGACCTATTTGACACTCGCTTATGAGGAAACAACTTGAAACAATTAGGACGAGTGTGACCGAAAGCACCACAATGGTGACAAACATGAGTAGTTTTCGAACTACTATGCTTCCTAGAAGGAGGTCTAACATTAGAGGTTGACAAAGACCTTAATTTAGGACAATTTGGCATAATATGACCAACAATATGACAATGATGATAAGTGGGGACAAATTCAAAATTTTTATTCAACCTAGGAGGAGTTTTAGACATAGGTTTAGAAACTTCAGCGTTAACAGCAGATTGTTTATCTTTGTCTATCCTAGCAATATTAGCCTTCAACTCTTCATTATTCCTTTTAAATGGAGGAATATAAAAATCTTTTTCTTTTGAGTTAGGCTCAACAACAAATTTGACACTAGTTAATTTTTCAACTTCAGTTTTGAATTCAACTAGTTGCTCTTCTAAACTTTTAATTTTGTCCACCTGAGATGAAATTTGATTTTTAAAATTCTCATTCAAATTATTGGCTTCATCCAATTTTGCAATCAAATCATCTTTTTCAAGCTTGACCTTTTTAAATTTAGCTTTTAATTTTGTAGAATATTCAAGAGATTTCATACAAAAATTATACAACTTGCAATAGGCATCTTGAATATCATAATCATCATTCAACATAAGATCATGCAAATCAAAATAATCAAGAGTTTCCATGACAACAGGGGTCAATGGATCACACAACAAAGATTAAACCTAATCAGAGTGTGCCTGCTCTGATACCACTTGACAGGCCAAAAACGAATTGACCCCTCGTGATAAATTAACCAATTAATTTAGCTAAGTGAATTAATTAAGTTAATTAACTTACAAACGCGTGGTAGCACAAACAAATCACCAAATAACTAAATATGCAGCGGAAATTAAATGACACGGTGATTTGTTTACGAATGGGGAAAACCTGACGGCAAAAACCCCACCGGGTGATTTTCAGGTCACCACTCTCGAAACTCCACTATTATCACAACAAGCGGTTACAAGTAAAGGAATCCCAAGTACCTTACCAACCTATAGTTGAACCTTTACCCCAATACCTAATTGGACTTGTTCTGTAGTGACAGTTCCCCCTTTTGATGCACGGCTCCCAAGTACGTGACTAACCAATTTGATGCGCGGATCCCAGTACACGGCTTGCTTTTTTGCACGAATCCCAGTACGTGAGTAACTCCATAGCAACCTTTTGATTGTTGTAGTTGATTTGCAACAGCTTCACATAGAAACACCAATAAGATCTTCAATGTTGGTGCAAGAGACTTTGCTTGGTTACAGAACCCAAAGACGTACAAGAAACGCAGCAAGAAACGCAACAAGAACTCTTTCTTCTGTAGGAGGAGGCTAGGGTTTCAAAAAGAAAACCTTATGAAACTCTCTAGGGTTAGGTTTTTCTTTTTCCCACCTCCTTTAAATAGGAGCTTAATGGGCTCTCCTATTCCAAATAGGTTTACACAAACCTTGGGCTCTCCTAGTCCAATAAGGATTATACAAACCCATAAACAAATAGCCTTTTAGAATAAAAACGTTGTGGCTATAATCTGAAAACCCGTAAGCTCGATCGATCAACCAGCTGTCGAGCTTTAATGAATCTCGACAGATCGAGCTTCTATCAAACAGGTATCGAGACCTGCAGATTGCACTTTTCTTGAGCAGTTCTTGAGTAATCTTCATGTCTTCAATTTAACCACTTGTGATGATCATCTTGAACCTACTTAGATTTACCCAAATACAAGTAAAGTGCGTTTTGTCAAAAGATATGCCAATTACATAAAAATATGTCCTCAACAGTCTATATCATTGATTATAAGTTTTGATTGGTGGTATCTATAGACATAGGCAAATAGTTGGTTGAGCTTGGGGCCGTTTGGTAATGTTGTTCTAGTAACGTTATTTGTATTTTTTGAAAATACGTGTGAGTGAAAAAGTGTGTAGAAATATGTATAATGTTGTTGAAAAATTGAAAATTGTTGTTTAAAATGCTATAACAAACGGCCAAATATCACAAGAATATATTTTTTTAATAAAAAAATAGAATACCAAAAGAAATATTATTTAAAAAACAAGTCTAAATTGTAAATTGCAAACTTTAAATTTATGGCCATTTTGATTTTATTCCTTATGCTTAAAATTTCGAATTTATGTACTTAACATTTGCATTCATTTTTATTCTTGTACTTTTGTTCATTCCTATTAATGACACAATTATTCAATGTCATATAAACCAGTAATATGTGTTAATTAGTCCAATTCAGAGTATGTCACCTAAATTAAATTGCACGAAAAATGATAGAAATCAAAACAATATAGTAACTCAAAGTATTTATTTTGTTAGCATTTAAACAAGAGCTACCCCTAAAAAAAAAAAAAAAAAAAAAAAAAGAGCTACCCACTCTACCATTGCCTCACTACCCACACTACCATCGTCCCCGCTACAACATGAGGTGGTTTCTCAAGGAATGGTTTCGTGAGACTTTTCTCTCATAGGATGTTAGAACCCAGAAATATATGGCTTCCATATGAGATAATTTTCTTTGCAATACATTTTTACCACACCAAAATCAAAACTCGTTCAGCCAATATAGAATAAAATACACAAGCACAACACCAAGCAAACCTAGACAGGCACCATAAACATAGACTAAACCAATTCAGATCCACATCCAACTAAAATTTTTATGTGATTAATTAGGCTTTAACGGAATAAGTTTTTTTTTTTTTCCTATTAATGAGTACTTTTAGAGGATTTATTAATAGACTATTTGAAAAAAGTTTTAATACTACTTTTATAGAAAATATATAAAAAAATGTTAAAAAAAGAAATTTGGCTTACCTCTAGTACTTTTTAAAAATGAATCTTCTTTTATTTTAATAAGAGACTATTACATCACCCACAAACTAAATAAAATATGAGAATTTTTTTTTTAGAAACAATAAAAAATGAGAATTAAAACTCACTATCACTTGCCATTGTATATTTAAAATAAAATAATATGTCAAGTTAAAAAAATACTGAAAGTAAGCCAACTCTTAAAATGATTAGTTACTTTAACATGTGCTCGTGCTCTTAGAAAATTGTTAATAAATTATTTTAGAAAAGTTTTGATACTATTTTTTATGAAAAATATAAAAAATGGTCAAAACAATTATTTTTTTTCTCGTAAAATTTTTCTTCAAAACAATTTTTTTTTTTTCTCGTCAAATTTTTCTTAAAATAGCTACTAAACTATTGTCTTCCGTTAACATTTATAAATATGCTTAGGAATCTCCCCAATTTACGTTCTGATGAGAGCACCCACATCCGAGCTTTCTAGATAGCGTGTGTGTATTGTTTATTACGCGGAGGCGGGTGAGAGTAGCTAGCTGTCGCCCATCACATGGGTTCACATTTCCAACAGGCAAAGGTATCTTTTTACCTGTCAATGACTTTGTTTACTTCATTCTTTTATTTATAGATCAGGTCTCTCATCTCTATCTCTGCTTTGGGCATTTGCCTATTCTATTTATCATACATTTTTTTTATCAATGAAAATGATGGCCATACCAACTGGCCTCGACAGATTCTCCAAGATTTTCATATATAGGATAAAATAAATATAAATAAAAATTAACAAATCTCTATCTGCCAAATATGAAATATCCGTTTGGATACTGTTTTTTGGATTTAACTTCTAGTTAGGTACAGTGCAACTTTTGTCAATATCACATCTTGATAAAATAATGTGTTTTTTCCTTATGATTTTGGACAAAACTTACATTTATATTACATCCTCTCCTTCTATTCTAGATGATTATATTCTAGATGCTTGAAATATATTTTAAGATAATCACATATAGGCTGTATATAAATCAAGCCAATCATGAACAACTCGAACTCGGTCTGATAAAAAACTCGTTCATGTTTGTTTATTTATAAATAAGACAAGCTTGAGCCTTAGTTTTAGGCCCATTTAATAAACAAGTCGAGCCCGAGTAAAAAAAAAATTTCACGAACAAGCTCGTGAGCTATAAAACTTGATATAAAACAATTCAAGTATAGACTCATTTATAAGTTTATATGTATTAACTAAATATATTCATTACACATATCTTAATAATGACATGGTCAACATGGGACCACTGGTCCACTACCCATTACCCCTTTTTTTTCCCTCTAAACTCACCAAGAACTACTTTAGACTTTAGTTACATTTAAAAATAAATAAATTAATTTAAGTGTTCCACATATGATCTTTCCCCATCAATCAGCTAATGTAAAGTCATGAAACATGTTAGTAGTTTCCCACTCATAATAGTTACAATCAAGTATTTTTCTAATTATTCACCATCTAACGTGGATGTAAAAATTGTATTTTGAATAATTGTTAAAGTTGTAGACAAGAAAGGATGAATGAATGAATTTAATTATATAAAATTTTAATTTGAATAATGGCTAATCATAAGTAGGATTAGACGCAAGATAAAATGAGTATACTATTTTTTTTCTTAATTTTAGAGATTTAAGTATTTGATTATATAATTTTCTTAGATCTTAAACTCAAAAGCTTTTCTTGAGCTCAAGTTTGAAAACCACTTAATAATTTTTTATTAAATTAATATTTTGAAAATCTCATCGTGAAATTAAATGTTCTTAAAACACATACCAAATTTCATAATAATTGAAACTATTAAATCCATAAACTTATCACTTATGCACAATTTTAAAATACAAAAAGTTAAAAGTTAAACATTTTATTGATGAGATAGCATGTATTTTGTGGGTACTTCTACTATTTTGGAGATTTTAAGATATTTTGGTCATTTGGAGGTTTCAAGAATATTTTGGTGATCATTTTGGATAAAATTGAGGTTATTTTGGAGTTTCTAATGGGAATCTTGGTTAGTTTGGAGGATTTATTTTTGGAGATTTTGAGGATGATTTGGTAGTTGAAGCTAACAAAAACATACTAAGGATAAATTTGAAATTATGTTTTATTTATTTATACTTAAGTAATTTAGTTATTTAGGGTCTGTTTGAGATCCGCTTATTTTACTGAAATTGAAAACTTTTTGCTCAAAGTAATGTAGATAAAAGTAAAAATTAGTTGAAAAAGTACAGTGTGACCTATGAATAATACCAAAAAGTGTTGTGGGGCCTATAACTAGTAGCAAAAATAAGCTAAATAGTAAAATAAGTTGACAAAAATAAGTATTACCAAAGGCACGCTTAACATAAAATTTCATACTGCCATATATCATAATATCATATTTTTATAATTTCCTTTGTTTGGGTCGTTTTTCAAAAGGGCCAATAAATTGAACCTATCAACCCGGGTTCAAAATAAGGGGGAATTAAGCCCACAATTCACTCTAATAATTACATAGAAGCTGATAGTGCATAGCATAAAAGAACACGTTAAGACACAAGCTCATAATGAAGACTGTTTATAGAGTTCAACAAACGATACAAATAATTTTCTTCAATTTTACATAAAAAAGTGTGGAGATTAAGGGAGGTGACGAAGGGGAGAGAAAGGACCCATCACACACATAAACACAATTCTTTTGAGCTGCTCTATTTACCCCAAGTCAGAGGAGTAATGCGTTTGAGAATTGTATAGAATTGATGGTGAGAAGTTGATTCATTCTTACCTCACTCATTAGGATTTATAATAGATTAAGAAAACTCTTATTATCAATCTCAACATAAGAACTAAGACTTTTGATTGTTGGATTTAGAAAAATGACAACCTTTTGTGTGTGTGATACTATTACTAGAGAACTAGTAGACTATCACTCTTGGACCATCTCTAATCTTTAAATTCAGTTTTTATTTTTATTTTTATTTTTTCAAGGTACCTGTCAATCTTAAACTCTGATAATGTGTCTCTAGAATAATAATTTCTTTTGAGAATTAAAAAAAAAAAAAAAAAATCATGTCACCCATATGCCTAACTAATCGTGATTAAATCTAAAATTTCCTGAAAGTGAATGTAATTTTAATTTTTCCGAATACGGTGTAATGTTTATTACATAATAAGTGAGGTGTTATTTTTGTTGTTTGGGAGTCAAACAAAAATTCTGGATAGGGTTAAAAAAAAAAAAAAAGTGATACAGGAGTTTGATGCAACTTTAGCTGAAAACAGAGAAAATAATCAGATGCACATAAAATCCTACGGTCGAGAACATCATACATGTGTGATCAAGTCACTGCACTCGTGTGAAATTTGAAGGAAAAGGATAAGACTAACACGCACACGCACACGCACTGACTCGTCGTAGACGGGCCAGTGTGAGTGCTTGACCCAGACCCAGACCCAGAGAGGCTGGACCCAGTCAGCAGGTCAAATTACCTCGGCCGACCTAATACATCTCTCAGTCACTGTCACAGACACTGTAATCCCGACGACCGACTTAAATACTTGTTCAACGGTCAACATTCAAACTCAATCTCGCTTTTCTTTGAATTTTTGAACGTTTTATTTTCTTCCTACTACTTTCTTTTCCCCAACCTTACCTAGTTTGACCCGCGTTAAGAAACAATTACAAAACAATAATAGTCTCATACACGCATATTTATAAATACCCTCCACTTCCTTTGCATTCTTCACAACTTGCAAAGCCACATATATAGAACTACAACAAACAAACTACAAAGTACACCCCCCATTCATTCATAGATACATATATTTCATCACAAACTAACACAATGATTCTATCTTGGAGAAGAAGGAGATCGAGCAACAACAAGAGCAGCGAGCCTGCTTTGAATGACAGCAGTTTGGACACGGAGGTTATGATTCCAACCCACTTTCGGTGTCCGATTTCTCTTGATTTGTTGAAAGATCCTGTCACGTTGTCTACTGGGATCACGTACGATCGAGAGAGCATCGAGAGGTGGATTGAGTCTGGCAACCAAACTTGTCCGGTGACAAACCAAGTCCTGAACAGCTTCGATCAAATCCCGAACCATGCATTGCGCAAGATGATTCAAGATTGGTGTGTCAAGAATCGATCTTATGGGATTGAGAGGATTCCCACGCCTCGAGTTCCCGTGAGCCCGTATGAGGTTTCGGGGATTTGTTCGAGAATTGAGGTCGCAACTCGATGTGGGGATGACAGAAAGTGCGTAGATTTGGTGAGGAAGATCAAGGCGTGGGGGAAAGAAAGCGACCGAAACAAGCGGTGCGTTGTGAACAATGGAACTGGGTGTGTGCTATCTAATACGTTTCTTTCATTTGCGAGCGTTTCTATTGAGAAACATGTGGGGTTGTTGGTTGAGATCTTATCTGTCTTGGCATGGATGTTTCCACTTGGTCAAGAAGGGCAATCAAAATTGGGATCAACAGCGTCCTTAAGTTGCATTGTTTGGGTTTTGAAGAATGGTGATCTTTCGGCTAGACAAAAGGCGGTTTCAGTACTCAAAGAGCTGCTTTCTTTGAATCAAAGACTCGTTGATAAGTTGGCAGAGATTGAAGGAATTAGTGAAGCTTTAGTTAAAATAATTAGAGAGCCTATTTGTCCTAAGGCTACAAAAGCTTCTTTGACAGCTATATTCTATATGATTTCTCCATCTCAAACCAGTGAAAGATTCACATCAAGATTTGTGGAACTGGGTTTGGTTTCGTTGATCACAGAAATCCTTGTTGATGCAGAGAAAGGAACATGTGAAAGGGCTTTAGGTGTTTTGTCTGGTATTTGTGATAGCAAAGAAGGGAGAGAAGAGGCATCTAAGAATGCTCTAACTATGCCTATATTGGTTAAGAAGATGTTGCGGATATCAGAGATGGCAACGGAGTTTGCAGTGTGTACTCTTTGGAAGCTCTGCAAGAATACTAAGAAGGAAGAAGATGGTGATGGAGGTGTTTTAGTTGAGGCACTTCAATCGGGTGCTTTTCAAAAGCTTTTGGTTCTCCTGCAGGTTGGTTGTAGTGAGGCTATAAAGGAGAAGGTCACTGAGTTGTTGAAATTGTTGAATCTTCAGAGAAATAGGTCTAACTGTGTTGATGCATCAATGGATTTCAAGTATCTCAAAGGCCGTTTTGATTCAGGATAGAAAGTTTTATTTTTCCCCTTACTTAGATGAGAAGAAAATTTGTACAAATCTACACAGAACTTTATTCAATTTTGTGAACAAAATGTATAAAATCATAGAGAAATATATTCATTTTGTCAAAATTATATCCATTTAAAGAGTTTCGAGAGTATTGATTGTGATTGATGTTTGTGTTTATAGAACCCTATTTTAGATCAAATTAGACAATTATGAAACCAATTTGTAATATAACTCAAATGTGATGTAGAAGGATTATTGGTAGTTTTCAGCCACACACACCCACAAAAGAAAAAAAGAAAAAAGAAAAAAAAATGGGGGGATTATTTGCAGTCGCACAAATTAAATAAAAAAATAAAAGTATGTCACAGTTGTCATAGCATGTTATTTCACCTGTCAATTGTCATTATCAAATTTCCTTTTTGTTTCTTCTACACCATCCCAAATTCCAAATTAATGAGATGGGACTTGTTTTTTCAAAGATGATTTTGAGAGGGGCACTTGAAGCCTTGGTTTGGATAGTACTGATTTTGTGAGTTGCGTTTTCTCCTTCTTCTTCTTCTTCTTCTTCTTCTTTTTTTTTTTTTTTTTTTTTTTTTTTTTTTGGCCGGATTTGACAACAGTGGGAGACATTTTTACTGTATATGAACAGTGCGATATTGTTTACACACTGTTCATGCACGGTTTACACATTAAAAAATATTAAAAAATGAGTCCCACAGTACTATTTATATATTTAAAAATTATTTTATTACAATATTTTCAGTAACAATCAGTTTTCAATAACTTTCAACAATAATAAGTTGTATCCAAACGGACCCAAAATATTATTTGCTGATTTCTTTTTTCAATTCGTAGGAAAGGCAGGCAGGTACCCTTTTGTTTATAGTTTTCGTGTCTTTTCTTCTTTCTACTTTTCTTGAATTTGTTTTCTCTCCCTTTTCAATGCTGTTGAGTATCTTTTTTTGGTTTTTACTTTTTAGTAAGCTTTTATAGATGTACTAACCACGATGGACCTCGGACCCATCAAAATCAAAATGTCCAGTTGTCGACGCGTACGTTTTGGTTGGTCGAAAATTGGATTCCATCCACCACAATAATATGCCATGCTAGCTAGCCAAAATTTATTGAACCGTAAAAGAGAAAAGTTTAAAATTTTTGAGGTCGAACCGAGATCGAATCGGAGTCGAACTGTGATGACGTCATAATTAATTTAATAATTAATTAAAGTTTAAATATAGATATTAAATTTATAAAACTAGCAAAATTGACTAATATATCTATATATATAAGGGAAATTTAATGATTTTCAAGCATATATTTAATAATTAAATAAGAAAGTTAACAAAATAGAATAATAACTATGAAAACATTAAAATTTATGATTAAATTTTGAGGTAAAGTTGAATATCTTTGAAAGATTTTAATTATAATTTTTTTTTATTCCTTGTAAGAGATGGATAATTTAATTAAGTAGAATAAAATTGTGTTAAGTTGTTTTTATAAAAAAAAAAAATTGCTAAGGGGTTGGACCGCACGGTTCTCACTGATTCGTGCGGTCCAACCCCGGTTTTAGGGGTTCACAGAATTAACAAAAAGTCCGGTTCTTTAGGCTTAAAAAACCGGTTTTCATCCCGGTTCCCGGTTCCCAGTTCTCACGGTCCGACCTCTCGATCCGGTCCGGTTCTGAGAACCATGTAGCTAGCTAGACTTATATCTGTTGAGGCTTATATGATTTCTTGATTAATCCTTGCAAGTGATTTTTTTTAGCACAACGTTTGATTTAGAAGGTGATCAAATTAATCTTTCAAATTACTGCTGTCCACCAGACCCATTCACCAGCCCCATTTGCTCAAACCTGAGCCAATTGTCACCCAAACCGACGTTGTTGTGGTCGGTGGCACTGGTGGGTGTCCTCCTCCAAAACCCAACAAAAGCAAGTCAAGTGGCTGATATTCCATCTGAAACTCGATATAAACTGACCCGACTGACTCTTCGCCCAAGTATCTTAGAAATCTCACTGAAATCTTCCATCTCAACCAAGATTCAGCCTAGATTTGGCAAGATATTTGGTGGAGATCTTGCAATCTACAATCTTTGCCTAGATTTGGTCGAGATCTCAAGATCTCCAGCAAGATCTGGTGGAGATCTCGCAATCTTTGTCCAAATCTGGCCAAGATCTCGCGATCTTCGACAAGATAGGAAGAAAATCTAAAGTCTTCCAACGATATCTGCCGATCACCACCACCTTCTCGGTTCCAACCAAAACTGACTCAAACTCATGGAAATCCCAACTCGAACCGAACTGCTCATCATCTTGGTTGGTGGCGGGTCCTTCAATTTACAATCTGATGGAGTCAGGTTGGGCACAAACCCGACCCGTGGACAGCCCCTACTTTCAATCTTAACTTAGATGTGATAGAATTATGATTCTAAAAAAAAAAAAAAGATGTGATAGGACTAGGACTATTGGTAGTCATGACCAAGATACCACAACATATAAAGACAAAAAAAAAAAAAAAAAATGTAGCTTGAATTTTAAGGGAGAAAAAAAAGAAGGTGGTCATTTGGGATGAATTAGGAATATAGGATCTTTCGGGATCATAAAGCTCAAACGTGTGGATTAGTCCGAAAGCCATATTGAAGGTGAAAAAAACTACAGTAGTAACTCTGGGATATACACCAAGCCAACAAATGTAAAGTATATGATGATGCTACCAATTTAACATAATCAGTGTCACATCTATGGCTAAAATATAAGATTAAACTTTTAAATTAAGTGTGTTTTTATATGTTATATTAATATCTCAATTGTATTTTCTCAAAGTCTTATCTCCCTAATCAATGGTATGCAGTGTTGATGCGACTTCTAACAATGACATGACTATATCGGAGAGTTTTGACGACAGTAGTAGGAAGCCAAAGAAGATAAACGCAGCGAAAAAAAAACACCGAGAAAGACAAAGATTGCACTTAAACATACCGCAAGGACAGAAAATCATGGCCACAAGAAGGTGGCTCTGATACCATGTTAAATATTAGCATTGACACATCATGTTGAATATGCTAGTATGGATGCGGAAGCGAAAGCATAAAGTATAGAACACAATAACACATGAAGGTTACGTGGTTCAGCCTAACGGCCTACATCCACGGAGGAAACCTTAAAGGGCTACATCAATAATATATTATAGTATAATACAAATCCTGTGTTATAATGAATCATAACATGTGTATATATAGTAGACTAAACCCTAGATTAATAGACTTCTAGTACAAGTAGGAGACTTGGCTTGCACACAAAGTAGAATTAGGCTTGGGTCTATGTTAATGGGCTAATATATCTCTAACAGTATCAAAGTCTGTGGTGTCAAAACCAATGTACAAGCAATTGGAAACTCCCCAGTTATTATCTTTTGGTGGATTGATTGTGATTAATTTGCTATGGAGGGAGCAGCTTGGGTCCCAATTAAGTTTGTTTTCAAAAATAATTATAGGTAGTTTGAACTAGCTAGTCAATGCTTGGAGAGGGAAATTATAATTGGATTAAATTTGAATTGTTGACATTGGACTTTTTTTCCCGTTGAATGGAAAAAAATTACACCATAGAGTCATAGACAAAGAATAACAAAACAATTATTAAACACTCGAATCACTCCCGATGACTTTGGCGACCTTCACGAAGATTCACAGGAAAAATCAAACCAGAAAAAGAATTAGAAACACCCCATTTTGCTCAATAATTTGCCTGGTTCTTATCTTTATGCACCCTAAGAAAACTGAATTTTTACACTAGGCCTACCATGAGCAAGAGCATAATATCTTCTACCAATTGCCAACACTCCCAATTTATGGGCTTTGATTGATCTTTAGTTCCCTACACTGCACAACTGTCTTTGTTTTCACTTTTCACCCTCTATGATTATCTGAAACCATTTAACACAAAAGTTAATTCAACTGCTCTTTTTAAAAGCAAGAGCTTCACATGCATTTCGAGAGCAAGCTGAAGCCTTCCAAACCTATGTTGATACACATTCACCTTCATGATTTCTAGCTATTGCCTTTGCTCCAGGATACATCCACATTAATTTCAGGACAGTGTTAGGTGCACATACCAAATACAGATAGTAAAATGGGCCACAGCATCACAAAGAAAAGATAAGAGTGCCACCTCAGCTGGATAGCATAAAATCTGTAACCAAAACACCCATTTACCTCAAAATTGCTGTTCCACCAAAATATGAAAGAAATTTTGGAACGTAGAGTCCTTCCACACAATTCCTCACCACAGAGAGTGATGTAGGATAGAATCTGTAGTTTATTTATTTCTTCTTTATATTTTTATATAATTTTTGGAATTTTAGGTTTAAGAGTTTTATTTCCTTGATTTTAGATTTTTTTTAATGTTTTTTAAAGTCAAATTATAATCATATTATGGTTGTGTATCAATTAGAATATGTTTTTGGATATATTTTCTTATCAGTCAAACTTTACCGTAAGTTTGTAAATGAAAATTGACATTTAGTATCTAGTTTAATTAAAAGTCAGCATTTTGTCTCCCTTTTTATAATGAATTTTAGACCACTCTCATTGTGGATTTGAGGTTATCTTTAAGAAGCAAACATGTTTTGTTTTTTACAATTTTCAGCTTGCATCAGTTGGTTTTAGAGTCTTGTCGTGGCTCTGATTTGTTGGTAACAAATAGGCAATGGCAGCCCAACAAATTCGGAGGCCTAAGGCGATATATTTAAATAAGGTCTTTTTGTCATCACTTAAGTAATATTTAACTAGTATTTAATATCATAATTTTTTTATAACAAAAATCTATTCTTTTTATTTTGTAATAAGCTTTTTTTTTGGTGGAAAAATGCTAAAGATATAACAAATTTTACTACAAAAACACTTACAAAAGATGTAGCAATGATGTGATTAGTGACACTTCAAGAAGATAATAAACAAGTATTTGAATGAATGATGTTAATAATATAATAAATTTTACAACATAAGGCTTACAAAGATGTATCATCAATCACAAAAAGTAATTCAAAAATGCATTTAATAGGTTGTTGACGTACACAAATCATAATAATTTTCACATCAATTTATAAAGGCTTTGAACTAAAACTTATAGTATTTCTAGCATTTATCTGAATTATTTCTTTTGATTACTGACACATATATTTGTAAGATCCATGTATTTAAATTTGTATTATCTTTAGCATTATTTAATTCTTTAGGACTTCTTAAAAGTAGTAAAAAAAAAATGTAAAACTGTTTTTTTCCTACATCTCCAAAAAAATATATTAATTTTTGACCCAAAATTTAGAGGTTTTTTTCTAATAGGGCCCTAGGCGATGACCTAAGTGGTCTAGGCCTAGGGCCGCCCTATCTCTGATCAAACACCAAAAGAATTTCAAATTGATAAATGTTATATCCTGGTGGATAACCGTGTAATTTGAAATAACCGTGTAATTTGAAATAATGGAGACAGGTGAAGGGAGGGGTGGTAGTGTGGTGGTGTTGTGTGGCTTTTTCATGGGTTTGGGAGGGGCGTAAGTGGAACAGTGACGAGTTTGGTCGGAGGCGGTGGTTGGTCATGTCTGTAGTGGTTGCCAGAAATGGTGGTGGTGGGGGCAGTGGAAATATGATGACTTTTTATTTTTATATTTATTTATTTTAGATCATTAAATTAATGAAAGACATAAATTTAGTATTTAATTAAATAGATTGACATGTAACATGTTTTTATTTACAGAGCATAGAGTAAAACAGAAAAAATGAGACAAAAAATTTGAACAATTGAACTTATAACATTTTCACCAATTGCAAATCTATTTAATACATAAATAATTAAATATACTCTTGACTCGATCAATGTAGAATGATCAATGCAAAATAAATCATCATATGCAAAAAAGTGATCATTATATGGTAACATTTATTAGTAATTACTATTTTTTAAAACAGATGGCCATTATATACAAAAAGTGGCCGTAAGAACTAATTAGTTAACAAAAAATGGCATTGTATAGTAACAATCCATAATGATTATTCTTGGTTTAAAAAGTGCTCATTTTATGCAAAAATATAGTCATTTTATGGTAATAATCACCACCGCACACCCTTGGTACAATGGTCACTCCACAAGTATAAGTGTTTGTGGAGTGTAGGGGGCAAGGATCTGGATTCAAGTCTCCAGAAGAGAGTTTCACACATATATACACTTAGATTAGAATAGAGTAGAATTCTATCTTGTATAAAAAAAAATGGTAATAATCATTTAGTGATCATTCAATGTAAAAAAGTGGTTATTATATAATAACAAATTGTTAGTGGTATTTATTAGTAAAATAAAAAAAGTAATCATACAAAAAAGTGATCATTGTATAGTAATAGTTAGGAGTGTGCACTACCAAATCGTGGCCGACCCAATCGATCGGTGCAGACAATATTGCACCACCGCTGGAGCCAACCGATATAGCCAAGGCTAGTGAACGGAGGGGAACCCCAATTCCGATGCCGGTGCAGTACAGAAGTTGAAACATAAGCCTGAAACAACATTGTTTAGCATAGTTTAGCATAGTTTGGAACAACATTGTATATTGGAACAACATTGTTTAGCATAGTTTTTCTTTTTCTTAAAAAAAAAAAAAAGGGCATCATTTCACTTAGTTTAAAATAAAATAAAAATGAAAATTGCATCATTTTGTGCACAACCCTAATCCTAACTCCTTAGGTATAAATTTGTTATTTTCTTAGACCTTCTTCCTCAACTCTCTCTCTCTCTCTCTCTCTCTCTCTCTCGCCTCTCGGTTTTGCTGGGTGCTGGCTCTCCTTAAGTTGTTATCTAACATGTCTCTCTCTCATCGCCTCACTAGTCACCGGCTCACTGCCTCGCTGCCGCCAGCCACTCCACCGGTAACTCCATGTCTTCACTCTCCATCCCTCACCTCATCGTTTTAAAGATTCTCTCTCTCACTTTAAGCTCAACTGTCCAAGTCCATCTGTGAACTATGATCTGTCTAACGTTTTTTGTTTTTAGCATTTTTCAGCAATTTGATTTTTGAAGGAGACTAAGTCTGAGAGAGTTCGCAACTCTCACTCTTCAATCCTTCATCCAGAGGTAATCCATAATCACTCACTAGTCAGTAGTCACTATTTACTATTAGCTTTTATTTTATATTTATATTGAGAATAATATTTATAATTTTATGTTATTATCTTTATGTGTAAATGAAAATTGTACAGGGAAATCAATATAATTTTTTATATCAATGTTTCTTTTACGTTTTGATCTATTTAACTGCTTGGTTTATTTATTTATTTTTTTTAATTACATGGAAATCAATATTTAATTTATTTGACATTAATGTATTTCTCTATACCTTTTACTCTTGCTTTCGTTTATTTATTTTATTTAGTTATTAAATTAAATCTGGGGTTTTCTCATTGTTGGACGTGATTGTCTAATTGAGTAATGAGTAACTGAGTATAATTTTTATAAGTATGAGTTGGAATATGTTTTTGTGTATGGCAAACTAGTTGTGAAAATTATTTGTGATGTTGTTTTTAGTTGTTACTTTTGTGTTTGTGTTGTCTAAAAAAAAAAATGATTAGATGGATGTCGATCCTCCACCTAGTATTGGTGCACTTGGGGACCCTCCTGGTAGTACTAACCCACCTAAACCTATAGCACCTATTGGACTTGGTGTATCACTTCCCCCACTACCACCTAAACAGGCTGGTAATGACCCATCTATGGTATGGAAGCACTTGACTAAGTTGGCAGGTGGTGATCCCAAGAAGCCAAAGTCACAATGCGATTATTGTAAAAATCAATATAATTGCCATGACAGGACAAGTGGGACTTCAAGCATGTTGCACCACATGGAAGTGTGTAAGAAATGGTCTTTTTCCCATGATGGTAAGTAAAAACTTTGTCTTTCCATGCTAAGAGGGAAAGGGAAAGAGGTTCAAATGTACTAGTGGTTACAAATTATAGTGAAGAGATGATAAGTATGGTGTTGACAAGGATGATCATTATTGATGAATTACCTTTTAAATTTTTGGAGCATCAAGGCTTTCAAGAATTTATGGAAATAGTTGAGCCTAGGTTTCCTATTCTCCATCGCATTACTATTGCAAGGGCTTGTATGAAAATTTATTCTAGTGAGGTGGATATTTTGAGAAGGGCTTTTGTTGGGCGACGGGTTTGTGTGACAATGGATGCTTGGACCTCCATACAAAACTTGAACTGCATGATAGTCACCGCACACTTTATTGATAGTGATTGGACTTACCAAAAGAAAATCTTGAGCTTTTGCCCTATAGCTAATCCCAAAGGAGACACCATAGGTAGGGCGGTTGAGTCATGTTTGTTGAAGTGGGGTATAGACCGGTTGTTTACAATTACTGTGGACAATGCTAGTTCTAATGATGTGACAATTGATTATGTGAAGAAAAAAACAAAAGAAAGAGATAGTAGCATATTGGGTGGTGAGTTCATGCATATGCGTTGTTGTGTGCATATCTTGAATTTGATAGTGTAAAGTGGGTTGAAGTCCATTCATGAATCAATAACCAAGGTTTGGAATGCGGTGCAATATGTGAGAGCCTCTCCCGCAAGGTTTGAGAAGTTTCAAGAATATGTTGATAAGGAGAAAATTAAGGCAAAATGTTTGTTGTCCCTTGATGTGCCAACAAGGTGGAATTCGATTTATCTCATATTAGATTGTGCTTTGAAATTTGTGAGAGCATTTGATAGGTTGGAAGAGGAGGATGAGCATTACAAACTTTATTTTTGTGAAGCGGATGGAAATGGGGAAAAGCCCATTGTTCCTTCTAGATATCTTGATTTGGAAAATGTCAAGACCTTTGTGGAATTTCTTGGCATATTTTATGAGGCGACACTTAGATTTTCTAGGTCCTTGTTTGTCACTTCCAATACATACTTCCATGAGCTAATTGGCATTGAAGATCAATTACAACAATTGTGAAGTGTTGATGGGGATCCTCTTTTAAGGAGTATGGCGGGAGAGGTGGAAAAAAAAATGATAAGTATTGGGGAAATATAGATGATGTCAATTTGATGCTTTTTGTTGCTGTTGTTCTTGACCCAAGGTATAAATTGAAGTATGTCAAGTTTTCTTTCAAGGAATGGAATGGAAAGGACAAGGGGGATGCGATGACATCTAGGGTTTGGGATGTGTTGAAGAGGTTGTATATAGAGAGTGTGGGTCAAAATGGAACCTCGAGTTCTAGTGGTAGTTTTAGTAGTGCTTCATTGTCTAGGGACTTCGGGCCAAGTGTTGGTAATGCTTTTGATCACTTTAAAAGGTATAATACCAGGTTTAAGCAACACTTGGCAGATGAGAACAGTGTGGAATGCAAATCTGAGTTGGATATGTATTTGTTGGAATCTTCTAAGGATCCTGATGTGGAAGATTTTGACATTTTGATGTGGTGGAAAATGAATTCTTCTATATATCAAGTCCTTTCCCAAATTTCCCGTGATGTGTTGGTTATTCATGTCTCTACAATTGCATTCGAGTCTGCTTTTAGTACAGAGGGGTGTGTTTTGGATTCGTTCTGTAGTTCACTATTTCCTAATACAGTTGAAGCCCTTATTTATACCTAGAATTGGTTGAAGGGTGCGAAGAAAAAAAAACCAATAAAGTTTCAGGAGTGCATGGATAATGTGGAGGATATGAAGGGTTTTGAGATTGACACCGGTAAAAAAATATATATGTTCATTTTGTTTATTGTATACATCAATTTTTTATTTATTTTCTCAATGCTTAAGTATCATTTTGTTTTGAATGGGATTATAGAAATTGCATCAGTTTGCCCAATGCTTATGGAGGAGGATCCAAGCACCGTTGTGTTGGATGATGTGAGTGATGTGTTGCTCTTTGCTTGGAATTAATTAGTAGTTAGTATTATGTAATTATACTTGCTATTATCATTCATTTGTGCTAATTATAAATATTTTATTGTTTATAAATGTTTTATTGTTATTAACACGCGTTTATTTTGTTTTGTTTAGTATTTTGTAGGAGTTCTAGAATGATGCATACTGCACAAACATACTGGACAAATGGACTTACTGGAATTAGCATTCTTTTGCCTATATGCTAATTATATTTGTACATGTTATTGGTAGTGGACTTTTCACTAATGGTAGTTACTAGTTAGTCATGGGCGGGATGATATTGAGGATACAAACAACTAACATTCTTTTGCCTAAATGCTAATTTAATTTGTATATTTTTATTTGGCGTAAATGCACTTTTCGTCCCTATGTTTTGCCCCGATTACTATTTTAGTTCCTACATTTTATTTTTACCATATTTAGTCCCTATTTAGAAAAACGCCGTTCATTTTAGTCCTTTTTGTCAGTGCCCTAACCACAATATCCTACGTGGCTAACGGAGTGCACTGTTGGCACTCAGAACGCCTATGTGGCCATTAAAATAATATTAATAATGCCACGTCAACAACCAAATAATTTTTTTTTAATTTATAAATTTTAACAAATTCAAAAAAACAAAAAAACAAAATTAAAATCCAAAAAATATATCAATTTAGATCTGTGTTCAGCTTCAACAAGAACACTAAGGAACACAAACCCAGATTTTAGACATAAGAACGCATGCCCAGATTTTCTCACATTTTCTTGCCCTTTCTTGTCAACCAAATGTAAGAACACAAACACAAACACAAATCGATCTCTAGCAAGAACACAAACACAAAACCAGCAACAGATCTTCTTAGATTTTCTCAAACCAAAAAACCCAGATTTTCTCAAACCACAAAACCTAGATATACAAAATCACAACTTAAACCAAGATTTTCTCATTTTTCCGAGAAACCAACACAAAATCAACTTAAACCAAACACAAATTGATCTCCAGCAAGAACGCAAACATAAACCCAACAGCAGATCTAGAGCAAACCCACAAATATCACCTAGAAAACAAATTAACCCATAAATTTCAGAACTAGAAAAATTTGAAACAAACAAAGACCATTAGAGCAAAATCCCTTCAAACCCAACCCATCCTTGCAACTTCCCACTACAAACAAACCCATATGAAATTGAGAACCCAAACCCATATAAAACTAAAACCATGACCGAAGGTCTGAGATTTTGAACTTGAGAAGCCGAGTCTTCGAGTGGAGGTGTTGAAGTCTTCGATTTCGGCGTGGTTGGCCGCCTTCACTGGTCCATAAAGCTCCATTGTTGAAGAGAGCCCAAGTTTGAGATTCGATCTAGACGAAGTCCCATTCTCAAGCACTCAATCAGTTAAGGAAAAGAGAAAGATCAAAGACCCATAAATCCATAAACCTGAACCAACCACCAAAAAACAATCCCAGAAAACTAAAATACCATAAATGAAAATCGGCTTCTATGAGAGAGAGAGAGAGAGAGAGAGAGAGAGAGAGAACATATGAATGTTCTATGGGAAGAACTTATTCTTCCAAAAAATCTAATTAAAAACCTGCATGTGGCATCCAACCCATCTATTAGTGCTTGGCAATTGGGAATTGGGAGATGTACCCACGCATGGCAGCCATGTGTTTAAATTTATTTATTTATTTTGGGTGTGTTAATATTGATTAATATTGTGGTTGTAAATCGGTTTGGTATTTTGTTCATATTTGGGTATTTTGAGTTTGTTAACATTTGGGTATGTGCTGGGTTTACTGATGATATTGAATTGGGTTTGTGTTCTTGTTGTTCTTGTTCAAATTAAATTCAGATCTTAATTCATGTTACTTTTAATTTTTAATTCTATTTTTTATTTTGTTAAATTGATAAATTATTATTATTTTAATTATATGCTGATGTGGATGCTAAATAAATTTTTTAATATTATTTTAATTTATTTTTTCTAATGTGGTTTCTGACGTGGCATGGGTGATAGTGCCACGTTGAATTTTTAATAATATTTTAATCAGTCCGTTAGCCACGTCAGCTATTTCCGTTTGTTGGCTGACGGAAAGGACTAAAATAACAAGCGTTAATTGGTTTAGGGACTAAAAGTGGTAAAATAGAAATGTAGGGACCAAAATAGAAATGACCCCAAAATGTAAGGACCAAAAGTGCATTTACGCCTTTTTATTTTGGCATTTGTGAACAACAACAAATGGTTTTGTAATATGTTATTAAGTGGATACATTAACGATTATTGTTATTGACATTGACACACATAGTGACACTAATGATATTATATGCTACACTATAGTGTTTTGGGAGTTGAACTCTTGTTGAGGCAATTTCAAAACTTTTTTACATGGCGAATGAAATGATGAAATTTGGACAAATTTTTTTATGTGTGCATAGATTTTTTATGAAGTTTTTGTGTGAATAGATTTTTATGTGTGAACAGATTTTTTATGATGAAATTTGGACAATTTTTTTATTTTTTTTTGGGTTGGAGGGCAAAAACTGCACCTAGATAGTTTTTTTTTTTAATTTTTTTTTTTTAATGTTTGAACAGGTTGATGTATTGAATAGGTTGATGTGTGAACTGTGAATAGGTATTTGTGAAAAATCTAAGTGGACATTTTGCTTGATGTGTGAACAGATTTGTGTGAATAGTTTGTCAAGTGAAAATTTTGCTTGAAATCTTGAACTTGTTGGGCTTGAAAGCCCTATTTTTATAAAAAAAACCACACCATACCAATTAAACCGATCACAAAAAACCACACCGCTATTGGTCGGAAAACCGACCCTAAGTGGTATGCACTGATTTTAATTATGAGAAAATCAATCCCTATCAATTCGATGATAAATTTGGGAAAAAACTGAGTCGACCGAACTATGCACACGCTAGAAATAGTTCATTAGTGGTTATTCTTATTTTAGTTATAAAAAAAAAGAAAAAAAAAAAGAAAGGAAGTCATTCCACGCAAATGATTTGTTTCTTTGTCTGATCAGGACAAATTTGTTTTGTAACTTTTAGAGTCCGTTTGGTTGGAGGAGTGGAAAAGTGGAAGGATAGAAAATAGTGGGATGGTGGAAAAGTGAGAGGATAAAAAATATTTTAATTTTCCTCTTTTTTGCTTGGTTGGGAGTGGAAAAGTGGAGAAATGGAAAAAATGTGTTTGTATAAATTTACTCATATACCCTTGTTATAAAATGGTGTCCTATTAAAAAAAATGTAACAAAAAAGAAAAAGCAATCACCCAAATTTATTAGGAAATAAAAATCATATCTAGAAAAAAAAAACATGTCAAAAAAAAAAAAAAAACAAAAAATCACAAAAGAGAAGCAAAAAGAGAAAAAGAAAAAAAGAAGAGCAACTAGATAAAGCTGCCCGGGAAATCAAAAGAAAAAAAGAAAAAAAAAAAAGTAAGAGGCAACGTACAGACCAGACCAGACCAAAAAAAGAAAAGAAAAAAAGCAACGGATTGGACAAGCCCATGTGCACTTGCACATAGACATTTTCATCATTTACCTATTAAATTCCTCCCACTCAGTTTTCTTTCCATTTGGAGAGAAAACATTTTGGTGGGCCCAAGGAGAAAACATTCAGGTCCCACCAATTTTTTTCCCTCCCTCCCTCCAACCAAACATCTACAAAAAAAGTTCTCCTTCCCCTTTTCTCTCCAAAGTTTTCTATCCACCCTATTTTACCTCCAAACAAACACACCCTTAGTGTTTTTGATATTTTGAGTTTTATGATTTATCGATTTTATCGATTAAATAACAATCAGCAACCACCCAAATTTATTAGTAAATAAAAATCATATCTAGAAAATAAAAATCACGTCTAAAAAAAAACAAAAACAAAAAATCACAAAAGAGAAGCAAAAGAAAAAAAGAAAAAAAGAAGAGCAACTAGATGAAGTTGCCTAGGAAATCAAAAGGGGAAAAAAGAAAAGAAAAGTAAGAGGCAACGTACAGACCAAACTAGACCAAAAAAGAAAAAAAAGAAAGCAACGGATTGGATAAGCCCATGTGCACTTGCACATGGGCATTTTCATCGTTTACCTATTAAATTCTTCTCACTCAGTTTTCTCTCCATTTAGAGAGAAAACATTTTGGTAGGCACAGGGAGAAAACATCCAGGCCTCACCAATTTTTTTCCCTCTCTCCCTCCAACCAAATATCTACCAAAAAAGTTCTCCTTCCCGTTTTTTCTCCAAAATTTTCTATCCACCCTATTTCACTTCCAAACAAACACACCCTTAGTGTTTTTGATATTTTGAGTTTTATGATTTATCAATTAAATATCAATCAAATGAATAAAATACCCAAGACAATAAATAAGAAATACGAAAAAAAAAATGAATTATAAAATTAATATAAATTGAATTTAGGGTTTCTAACCAAGAGTGATGTACGATTTTTATGAATGGCATACATCATAATCCATTGAACTAAAATCCAGAAAAAAGGACCAAAATATGAAACATAATTTCCCCTGATGAACTCGGCGTATACTGGTCCTTAAGTGGCGTACACCTATTATTTTAAGCATATACCACTTTGTGTAATTTTTCATAATTAACGAGAATTTAAGAAAATTAAAATTGAAGCACAAAACAGTAAACATTTTAACATACATATAATGGCAAATGAGAATGGATTTTTTGAAAGTTGTGAAAGTTTGAGGCCCTGTTTGGTATACTCACTTAAACATATATTTTCAGTTTTTAAACAATATTACACGTATTTCTACACATATTTTCAAAAACATATTTTTAATTTTTAAGTGCATGTACCAAAGTTCATACATGTATTTTGAATTAAACACTTGTTTTCCAAAGTTCAAAAAGCTAAGTATAATATTCAACTATTCTGCCCTATCACTAGGGGTGTCCACGGGTCGGTTCGGTTCGGGTTTGTGCTTAACCTGGAACCGACTCGATCTGGTCGGGTGGCAGGACGGCGGACCCACCGTCGACCGTGAAAAATCACGGGTCGAGTCGGATCAGACTCGGTTGCACAGCGGTCGGATTCGATTTCGACCGAAACACAGATCAAAGACCACAAATTTCACAAATCTGGAAAAAAAAATCTCTACTGAAGAACAGATCTACAAACCCAATACAAGGACCCATCTCTGAGGAACAGATCTACACTGAAGAACAGATCTAAACTAACCCACAAATCCACAAACACCAGTAATCCACAAATCCAAAGAACACAAATAGAAATTGAACTTGCATGAGACTGAATCAAAGAAATAAAGAGAAAATTACTGAAAACTACAAGCTTGACTCGCAGATCGGAGATGGTGAATGGCAGAGATTGCAGATTGACGATGGCGAATGGAAGAGAATCGCAAATCGGTGATGATAGAGGCTGAGAGATCAGTGCAAATCGGCGATGGAGGTTGAGATCTAGGCACAGATTGGTGATGATGGAGGTTGAGAGCTCGGCGCAGATTGGCGATGATGGAGGTTGAAAGCTCGGCGATGTTGAGATATCAGTGTAGATCGGCACATGTCAGAGATGTTGAGAGATTGAGAAAGAATGAGACTGTGAGAGAACTGAGAACTAACTAAGCACTGAAGGTTATATATCACGGTCGGGTCGGGTGGATTGGGTTTTGGAAGGGAAGACTCGCCACTCGACCCGCCGGAATCGGTTTGGGATGGCAGGAACCCGCCGCCGACCGCCAAGTAGTCAGGTCGGATGGCGGACGGTTCGGGTGTGGTCGGTTTGGCCGGGTGGGTCGAGTCTTCGGTTTGGTTGGACAGGCCTACCTATCACCTTAGGAATAGGAACATGGTGGTTTTAGGATCGATTTCGACAGGGTTTCGATGTACGTAGTAGGTGTCGTCTATATCCTTGAAATGGTTGAAATGGGAGGTATTTATAGCCAAAATACAAACCCTAGCGATTGGTGGATCTACTGATCTGTTGAGAGCTAACTAACCTTGAGCTAGGTATGGAATGAAGTGATTTTAGAGTTGTTGTCGCTAAATGACATATGCCTAAAAAAAAGGTGTACACAGGTAATAACTGGTGTACGCTACATTTGTTAGAGAATTGTATCCAACTTGAAAAATGGGTTTAGATTTGCATTTGAGCCGGTTGGACTTAATACATAAACACGATCATTTTTGTATGAGTACGGGGTTTTTTTTGTTATTGGGACCGAGGACCTTAAGAATAGAGTGAAACAAATTGGTGTGGCTATATCGGAGTTGAAATTACCTTCCAATTTTGGCCTGAAAGTGGTTGGTTTGCACATGAAAATTCTCTCTCTCTGGATTTTACTATCACAATCCCACTTTTTCTGCTTCTTTTCTTTTCACACTACACGTTGAAAAAATTCCGTAGGGGTGACAACAATGTTTATTGCATAAGAGATGTTATTTTTGCGGTCTTGGAATTGAACCAGAATTCATTTTTTAAATTTGAAGGACCATTAAAACGTCAGCCTTTTACCAACCCTAACTTATTAGATGAGCACGTTGTAATATTTGTTGTACCACTTTATGTAACACAAGACTTATTCTTAAAACTTATAGGTCCGTTTGGATAAAATTTATTTTGCTGAAATTGAAAATATGTAACAAAATAATTTTTAAATGTGTGAATAATATTATATAACCTATTTTTAATAAAAAAATTACTAAAAAGTAATATTGGTAGATATGTAAACAGGATATGTAAACAGGATACAAATTACTGTTTACGGTTAAAAAAGTCAACATATGCGGCTTAACAAAAAAATAAAAACTAAAAACACTGAATTATAAACGTAAACACGTAAACGCGCTGTCCAAACCAAGCTTATTTACAGTGTCTTAAAATCATGTAGTGTAGTTTTTCAAAAAAGTTTATATAAAGCGGTAGAGACTAGAGAATGTCATGCACGTACCAAGGTACTGCTAGTCTGCTATCGTGTGGAAGTTGAAATAAAGGCTAAGAATAGGATAGCACGCACCGACTTGTCCTAGACTGGCCAGTGAGAATGGTTGACCCAGACTGGGACCTAGACCCAGTCAGCTGGTCAAACATCAACATCATGTGAGTTTTACCACGGGATACTTCACACTTGTGAGTATCTCAACATCACTAATATTGGATTCATACACTACACTACATGTAATACACATTAGTTTGTAAACCTTATACATTAAATTTGTAATGTTTCTAACATCAACTTGTTAATAAATAGTTTCATAGACACATTTTTCCTCATAAGCCATCTACATCTCCTGAGTCCCACAACACTACACTTATTGTGAGTCATAGTATCTCTAACATTAACCTAATTAAATAATGATTTTAGACACTATACTAGTGGGTATACATTATATTGTAAATTTTATATATTAAAATTTATATTATCTATAACATCACTTTCAAGTATTAGTATTGGTGGTGCTAAAAAATTATATTACTATTTTTAGTACCACCAGATATAAATTTATGTTTACATTAGTAGAGCCAAAGTCAAATAATTTGCTCCAAAATGCACGGCCACTTTTGGCTGTGCAATGTAGCTCATAGCTAAAAAAAATTATTAAATTATGTGTTCACACTGCTTTATATTATATATATTATTTTATTCATGCGTTTACACTGTTTTGTAGTCAATATATTATTTTATTGTAATGAATATATTTTTTTATTGTGTTGTTTATATTATTTTATTATATAAAAAACTGAAATAAAACAACTAATATTAAATATTTTGTAAAATAAAAATACAAGATAAATAAAGTAACTTTTTATAGAGCGACTCAATTTAGAGTTCCACCAACGTGATTACATAATTCATTCATAGACGCATTTTTCCTCCCACTCATAAGTCATAGCCATCAACATCGCCCTGTAAGTCCCACTAAAATACACTTGTGAGTCGGGAGTGGAAATTTCGAGGAAATTTTAGGTGTCCTAGCATTTCTGCATGTAAATATAAGAAGAGTTTCCTTTGCATTCTCCACAAGTTACACAAAACATCATAGACATATATTTCAACACAAACACAATGATTTTATGTTCTTGGAGAAGACGTAAAGGCAATCGTGGTGATGACAACGAGAGCAGCGACCCTTTGAATGGCAAAAATGTCGAGTCGGTTTCTCTTGATTCAATGAAAGACCCCATCATGTTGTCTACGGCGATCCCCACACCTGTAGTTCCTGCGACCCCAGATGAGGTTTCTGAGATTTGTTCACAAATTGTGGTCGCAACTCATTGTGGGGATCACAAGAGGTGCAAAGAATTGTTGGGGAAGATCAAGGCGTGGGGGAAAGAAAGCGAGTGCAACAAGCGGTGCGTTGTGAATAACGGAACTGGGTGTGTGTTATCGGATATGTTTTATTCTTTTGCGAGTGTTTCAATTGAGAAACATGCGGACATGTTGGGAGAGATATTATCTGTCTTGACATGGATGTTCCCACTTGGTGAAGAAGGGCAATCAAAACTAGGATCGCCAGCGTCTTTAAATTCGATGGTTTGGGTATTAAAGAATGGAGATCCTTCAGCAAGGCAAAACGCAGTTTTAGTGCTCAAAGAGCTTCTTTCTTTGAATCAAAGACTTGTTGATACCTTGTCAGAGATTGAAGGAATTAGTGAAGCTTTAGTTAACATAATTAGAGAGCCTATTTGTCCTAAGGCTACAAAATCTTCTTTGACATCTATATATTACATGATTTCTCCATCTTCAATAAGTGTGGCATTAACATCAAGATTTGTGGAACTGGGTTTGGTTTCGTTTATCACAGAAATCCTTGTTGATGCAGAAAAAGGTATCTGTGAAAGGGCTTTAGGTGTTTTGGCTGGTATTTGTGATTGTAAAGAAGGGAGAGAAGAGGCATATAAGAATGCTCTAACTATGCCTCTTTTGGTTAAGAAGATGTTGAGGATATCAGAGATGGCAACAGAGTTTGCAGTGTGCACTCTTTGGAAGCTGTTCAAGAATGCTAAGAGGGATGAAGATGATGATGAGAGTGTTTTAGTTGAGGCACTTCAAGCTGGTGCTTTCCAGAAGCTTTTGGTTCTCTTGCAGCTTGGTTGTGATGAGACTGTAAAGGAGAAGGCCACCGAGTTGTTGAAATTATTGAATCCTTATAGAAAAAAGTTGGGCTGTGTTGATTCATCAATGGATTTCAAGTGTCAATAGACCGTTTGATTCAATAAAAAAAAATTTCTTTTCCTAGTGAGAAGAAATGTATCTCTGAATACACTCTCCTCTTGAAGGAGACTTTTCTCTTGACTATTGCTTCTCATTACGGCTTGGTACAATATAAAGCTTTTACTTGATACAATAAGTATCTTAATTTTTAGTTTTTCTTCTTTCAAGAGCTTGGGATGATAATATCAGCATTATAAGATTTACCTTTTTATTTTAATAGTGTACAATAACATTCTCATCAAGATTACTATAAAATATAAAACATCTCAAAAAATTACTTTATTCACTTTAATAACTCACTTTACAATACACTCAATATTAATAGTTCTATTATTTTAGAACTTCATTTAAATATTCTTTTTTTATTCTTTCTTTATGTTTTCAATTAACTACCATGTCCCTGTTAGTTATAAAGTTTTTTTCCTTCAACTACCATGAATGTACCTGTTAGTTAATCTCGAACATTGTGGAGCTGCTGTTCATTAAGTAGACCTTCAAGATTGCATTTTCCATAAGCATCAATTAGAGAATTTAGCACCAATTCATTTGATTTATATCCCTTCCGGATTATTACACTGGACTGACTTGCAGTGAAATGGCAGCCCAAAAAACTTGCATGTTTGAAGAATATTGACTAGACTCACCTCATCTGTCTCAATTCCTTCCTTCACCATCGAATAAAACAAATAATTTTTTTAAAACAAATAAAAAAGGGAAGAGATAGCAGCCCACTGTTTCATTAAACAAATAATTTTTTTAACATCTTGCTGCAGTGGGCTACTAGAGATAATAGCCCACTGTAGCTAGATGTCAAAATTTATAGCATCTAGCTCCTTTGATATAGTGTACTTTTTTTAATTTAGATGTTAAAAAATAGCATTTATAGCATTTGACACATTTGATAAGAATGCTCTAAAGAGATACTCCATTAAATTAAGATACACAATATTTTTTAATAAATAAATAAAATAGTAAATACAATATTTTATTTTTTTTAGTTGTTAAGAATCTTATAACTTAGAACATTAGCATCAAACATGCCAAATGCTAAATTTTTAGCATTTGACACACTAAACATAAAAAACACCCTCTCATCAAATGTTTCATATGCTAAAAAAAGTTAGCATTTATGTCCATACACTTCTATTAGTTGAAGCGTACAGACTAATGTGCTAGAAAAAAATTAATTTTTAATATATTTCTCTCTCTCTCTCTCTCTCTCTCTCTCTCTCTCAGACAGCGTCGTGGAGATCGACTAGTGGTGGTGGTCCGACTGTTGGTTGTTTTTTGGCCTTCGGGTTTCTTGGGTGGTTTGATTGTGGCCTTAGGGTTCTTATGTGAATGTGGTGGCTTGGATCGGTTCCGAAAGGTGGTGGTGTTGTGGTTGTAACCACATTTCTAGGTTGTGTTGGTGGTTATCGTGGTGGTGGTTTTTTTGGGTTATTGCTGTGGGTTTTTCTTTTTTGTGGTTGTGGGTTGATTTTGATGGGTTGTGTTGGGCTAATTTTGGTGGGTTGTGGTTATGGCGGTCAGTTGTGGTTGGGTTGATTTTGGGTTTTAGTTATAGTTGTTGGTTAATTATGGGTAGTATTGGCCGGTGGGTTTGCGGTAGCGGTGGATTGTGGTGGTGGTGGGGGTTGGGGTGGATTGTGGGCGGTGTGGGTTTTATATATATATATATATTAGTTTTTATAGGTTATTTTAATGCTTTGTATGGAAGAATAGAACATATGATGTAAGTGAATTGTAAAATGGCGTGTCAAAATAGATAAAGTAACTTTTTAATGTGTCAAATCCTAAATTTTTTAGAAGAGCTAATGCTAGTGCTCCCAAATGATTGACATCATTCGATATTTCCAATGGAGATAGGGTTTAAATTCCCCTCCCTAACTATCAAATTATAAAAATAAAAATAAAAATAGTTTTTACATTTAATAAACTTTTTGATATATTCACTCCAATGGACCTCAGGCCATCACAATTGAAATATCCGGTTGTCCACGCATTTTAGTTCATTGGAACCTTTATTTTATTTATTTATTTATTATAGTAGTACTAGAGACAATATTTTCACAACAGTTGAGATGTCAGTCCCTTATAGCTCAAAATAAAATATTAAATTGAGACCCACCACAATTAAAAATAAGAATTTTGTGAAAATGTTGTAAGATTTTTTTATGTCCAAAGAACTTCTCTGTTTGTTTTTTTGTTTTTTAAAAACTGAATAAATGACAATGATTATATTTCTTTTTGCATGAGTGCTATCTGTTAATGGTTTTTGAAAGGAAAAATTTTGGCTTCAAACACGTTTGAATCTATTTTGCTCCAACCCATTATATGGGGATTAAAGAGACCATTCACGTATAGTTGTAGTCACATGATTTTTTAATGAGTCATATGAGTTGTTTAAATAATATACATAGATAGTCTATAAATCTGCACGTAATGGATTGGAAAAGATAGTTCCAAACATTTTCAGAGCCAAATATTGTCCTTTTTGAAATTGGATTAGAGGATTTGATGACTGGAGGTTTGGGCGCTTAATGAATTTCATATGACAACACTTTCAATCCTAAAAGATTGTCAATGAATGAATTAGAAATGAAAAACACTTTTCAATCCTAAGAGCATTCGCAGTCCAGCTTGTATATGCCAAATGTTAGTAACATTTGGCATTTAAGCCCCAAAATTGCTCCACAATGGGAAGGGCATATCGCATATGCCAAATTTTTTTTGAGATTTAGCTACAGTACCATCTCAAATGTAAGATGGTACTGTAGCTAAATGTTATAAAAAAAAAAAAAATTAATGCTTTTTACCCGGCAAATTTTTCTCTCCTCTCTCATTTTTTCTCTTTCTTTTCTCTCTCTTCCTTCTCTCTTTCTCATCCCCTCTCTCTCTCGCCGAATCACCAAGTCAGATCGGAGCTCAAGCCGGATCGAATTTCTAGATCGGCGTGGTGGCGAGGCTGGTGGCGCGGCTGAGATGGGCGTGATGGCCGGAGGTTAGCGCGGTGGAGATCGGCGTTAGGTGGTGTTGACATGGTGACCGAGTCGTGTGTGGAGATCGGTTTGGCGAGGTGGGTTTTGATTTTGGGTGGGTTCAGATGGGGTTTTGATCGGTGGAAGGAGATCGTATGGGTTCCGTTCCGATGGGGTTTTGATCGCGTGGGTTCTGTGGAGATCGGATTTTGATCGCATGGGTGCCGAAATAATGGGTTTGTTGGTTCTCCGATTTAATGGGTTTGTTGGTTTATGGTTTAATGGATTTTTCCGGTGGGCGTGTGGCGTGGTGGTGGTGACTGGTGGTTTGTTGGGGTTCGGCGACAGTGGCAAATCCGATCACTTTAAAGATCGGCATGGATTGTTGATGGTGGGTTTTTCTTCAAATTTTTGTTTTGGGATTGTTGTTGTGATTTGCTGGGGTGGCTGGTGGTGTAGCAGCGATTTGGGTCCGTGTTGTGAGTGATTGTTGCTGGGCAGAGGACTGGGTAAGTGATTGTTGCTGGGCAGAGGAGGTTTTTTCATGGTGAAGAGAGAAGAGAGAGAGATTTTTTATAGGGTGGTGGTGGTTGTGTTAATGGTCGGAGGGCAGTAGGTGCAGCGGCGTGGCTCTGGTCTTTTCTCTGGGTTTTTTTTTTTCTTGGTGTTGACGGTAGTTTATGGGTTGCCGGTGGTGGTGGAGGTGTGCAGCGGTGGTGGTGATTGTGGTTCCTCAACAGAAGGAAAGAGAGAGAAAGAATAAATAATGTGTTGTATTATATAATGGTAGTTGTGAGTTATATTATTTTATTGTGTAAAAATATTATTTTAATGAGTAGGATTGAGAAATAAAAGTTGGGATGTTGGAGAATTGTAAAATTGTATTGTATAATTGATAAAGTGACTTTTTGAGATGGTAAAATAAGATAGGATATAGGATTTGGCTGTGGATGCTCTAACATCATTTAAATTACAAATATATTTTAGATTCAATTAGGAGCTAGTGTAAAACTCATTGTTTAATTTGTTTTTAATTAGATTGTGTATGATATTTTCTATTTGCCTATTCTTCTATTTGACAAAAAAAAAAAAAAAAAAATATTGTAGTAATATTTTAGGGAAAATTGCATTGACCTATCTCTTGAGGTTTTTCATTATTATTACACTCACCTCCCTCTATGTTGGAATAAACACTCAACTCCCATAAAATGTAAACTATTTACGCTAACCTCTCTTATTGATTGAAAAAATTCTTTAATTTTTTTAATTTCCTATTTTACCCTCCACTTAATTTTTCGTTCACCCCTAGTAATAAGAAATTCGGGGGTTTTTTTTTTTTTTTTTTTTTATATAAATTCTTTGTAATTTTTAATTAAAAAAAATTCATTTAGAAAAGGTATTTGTATATACTAAATAATTTATATTTCAAGGGGAGTATTTTATTTTAAACTAGAGAGAACGTGAGTACAATAACAAAAGATCTTTTTTTTTTTTTTTTTTTTTAGAATCACAATAACAAAAAATCTGAATGGGCGGTATAGGGTTATAAATAAAGGGTTCAATATCAAACCTTTATAGAATTTAATCATTAATCTCTTGTTGTTTACTAATATCTTCACCCGGATGGATCATAAGAATCTAACTCTAATCATTTTGTGATCTAGCCCGTTGAATACTACTTCAACCATTATATTCCAACTTTAAAAAACTGATGTGGCCTACCCCAAGGTAATCAAAGCCCAGCGAGGGAAGAATCAGAAATTATGCAGGCTACAAAAGAAGGGCCATACACCTACATGTAAATCGTAATAATAGTTGGAGTATCAATGGTAAATATAATAAAAATTGAGCTTTATATAATTATATGTCCTCTTGTATCATATGGTTCAATCTAATACAACGACTCCTGGATTTTTGTAGGAAGTCCTCCAACTTTTTACGTTGCAAGTTTGAGGTTGAGAATTCGAGCATTAACACGTTTCATTAATTGCTCGGATGATCTCATGTCATACATGAGTAGGGTTCAAGTGAATCAAAGACAGTAAACTTACTAGGAAACACCTTTTTGGTTTTTTTTTTCTTCCCTCTTTATAAATAATAATAAAATAATCTAATTCTTTTACTGTATGATTCAATAGTGTCTTTTAAATATTGTAAAACTTTTTGAATGAAAGGAACAATCGACGAGATCCAAGTACTAGAGTATCTAAAACGATTTTCTATATTCCGCTTAAAATTCAGCTACCATGATTGATCTGCTTCAAGACCAGTCTCATGATGTTGGTTGCCATTATAAGATAAGATTCTCTCCAATTAAATCCTTTAATTCTCTCCAAATTTTATTTAGATGTAAAATAAATTTCATGTGTTATACATCTAACTAAAACTTGAAGAGAATTTGATGATTCAATTGAAGAGGGTGCAATTTAGTCTCTCTTCATAGTGGTCTACTGAGTTAGAACTGCTTTGGATCCAGTGCTCTGTGCACTAGATGGGACCCGTTGGGATTTAGACACTAGTCAAGTAATTGCCAAGTGTTCACATCTCAATGGGTATGCACTAGACCCAACTCTTGCCCTACTGAGCTTATGCGTGGTTATTCATGCAAATGCTAAGTTTTGTGACACAGTAGTGGAGTTATAAGATTTTGAAAGCTCAAAAATGTGTTAAAAACATAAGAGCTATTTAGACCCCCAAATCAAAGTTACGGCTTGGTTGATTTTACACTAACTTAATACTAAGTGCAGAATAGCGTAAACACAAGCGTATAAGCAAGAGAACTACTCTAATCCATATTTAAAGCAACACAACAATAAAAATGAAATGAACAAGAGTAGGGAAGAGAAATGCAAACACAGATAACACCGAGACGTGTTATTGAAGAGGAAACCGAAGAACTCGGCGAAAAACCTCTTCACCGCGCTCCAAGCGGAAATCGATCCACTAGACAATCAGTTGGGATACATGGGTGAGCAAGAGACCCTCCAAGCCTAATTTATCCTCTGTACCTAAGCTCTCCAAGCTCCTACTCCAACAAGACTTCTCGGAACCATGTCTTGCCTAGCTCTCCGGATCCCGCAACAAGCTCCATGTTGCATCTGCCATCCTTGGCTTCTTCCAATGCTTCCCAGCAGCACCAAAACTTCACTTGACACTCTGAAAGGGTGTGGTAAGTGTTAAGGCTATCAACCTCTCAATGGTATGTAAATGGAGAGGTAGGAGTTGAGGAAATTCCCAAGCAAATGTGTAGAGTATTATGGATATAACAATCTCTAACTCTCAAGGTGTTTGGCTAGGGTTTTCTCTCAGAAGCACTCCTCAACATTTGTGGGTAATGTGGGTTTAAATAGTGTTGGCACAGAAAGTGTATATCAGACTAGACAAAATGTCTCGCAGGTGTCTCGCTAGAAGGCCTTACCCGCGAGATACTCGCGAGATACAGCTGTCTCCATCTGGCCTGACTCTTTGCATTCCAGCATGTGCAAGGCACATGAGTTACTTCGCGGGATGCTAAGTTGCGAGATACCTGCGAAAACTCTTCAGGCTTCAAATTGCTTGAGTCTTCACACTACACTCTCTATCACACAACCTTTACAATGAAACCCCACTATAAAAACAGGGTACAAAAGATTGAATAAAATTACAATCAAATTTGGCATGAAATATAAGCCAACAAAAACACATAGTTGTAAATAACAACTTTACAATCTCACTCTTTGGCTATTTCGTGACAAAACCCCTGAAACAGACTCTAGACTTAAATGTGAGTTTGGGAATAGTGGCAAAACTCACTCACACCTAATCTAGAAGCTGTGAAGCACTTGCATGTATATACCTGTTACTTGAAACACTTGCACACAAACAAAACTTTCATTAAGCTTATGACAAGTTAAACTCAAGGTATGTACATGAGCAAGTAAAGTGTGATCAAGTTTGTAAACAAAGTAAAACATGTAAGCATATCTTGATCAAACATAAACAGTGATTAAAGAATGACTACAATGAACATTTTGCAAAAAAATGCTCATCCGGACACGCAATGCAATAAAGAACAATCCAAATGATCAATTGCATGTCCAACACTCAACCAATGCAAAATACACGAATATTTGCATCTAGGATACAAAATCCTACTAGGGCACAAGAGTGAAGTACTTAAGACATATCAGCAATATCTTAAAAGTACAAAAAAATGCTACAAAGCATAGAGATTAAACACAAATACTGAAGATAAACTGAAATAAAAAACAGAGTATCAAAGCTTTAAACAAAAGCAGTAACAGTAAAAATTGTAAATAAAAAAAGTTATACAAGCTAAAAAAATAAACAGCCTGTGAACCAATAACCAATGTTTCTAAGCCTAAACCTATGCTCCCCCTAACACTGTGCAAGCTCTTTCTCAGCTCCCCCTCAAAATTTTCTCCCCCTTTCTATATGCTATCGTCCAATCTATACAGTCTGTACACGAAGTATGCTCTCCCCCTTTTTGGCACGAATAGCTAAAGGCTCTCCTCTAACTTACGTTGAATCTCATCTAACTGTGTCTCAATGGCAGTGAGGCGCATTTGAACCTGGTTGTTGGTGGAGTGGATGAGATTTGTAAAACCTGACATATGCTCATGCAAACCTTCAACCAAGGTGGTGAACCGGTCAATTTGAGAGTTATTAATAGTCGGAGGTGCAGGGACGTGAGAAGAGGTAGTCTCAGTAGTATGAGCAACTGATTCATGACTGGAGAGAGACACAAGTGGTGTGGACAGATTTTGCTTTTTCTTTTCAACCGAAGAGTGACTTTTGCTCTTTTCAAGAGATGATATAGAAATTGGACGATGACGAACCACAATCTTCCCATTTCTTGGTGGACGAACACCTTCATTCAACATGATTTTCATGAGAAGACTGCAAAATGGAAGACATAATTTTGCTGCTGATCATGCAGCTGTTTTTCCTATAGTCTGGAAGATATGAGAACAAATGTCAATCGGAGTTCCATTGATGAGGTCGCATAAAAACTGTGCCCGTCCAAGATTAATAAACCCCGTATTGGACAATGGATATAGATTGAAGAACATGATGAAGGTGAGAGTTTTCAGCTCAGGTTTGAACTTCGCTGTTCCGATGGAGGTGCCTTTTGCAGAAACTTCATGTTCTTCTCCAAGAATATGAAGGATGTCTGACACAGCTGGTTGTCTGTCATCATAGGGAGACCTGTCTACATTTGCAGGTCGAGTAATACGAAGAAGCTTTGCAATATAATCCGGATTGATGGTGAATTCTTTTCCCCGAACCCAACATTTTAGTTCTACACCTGTGAATCTTGCATTCGAATAAAACTCTTTAATCAATTCATCAACTCGATCTTCGAAGTTTCCAAATAACTCAGTCCAATCCCTGTCTGCAAAAATCCTCAAGATAAAGGTGGATCCTAGAGTGTTAAACTGAACAATACGCTCCACCATAGGGGGGGCATCCTGAAAAATGCTAGAAAATGTCTGAGAGTCCAGAGGAGTCTTAAACCTCTCACTGTTTGAGACTTCAGATGAGTGTCGTGTCCTTTTTGACACTGGTGATGAGTGAGGGTCAATAACTGGTTCTTTACCGCGAGAAGAACGACGAAGCATCTGCACAGATAATCACACACCAAGGAAACAAATACAAAAACACAAAAAACAGAACACAGAACTTGATTAGATTCAAGTTAGTTCAAAGCAAGGTAATAATAACCTAAAACAGAGTATAAATAACTCAAAACAAAGCAAATAGACATAACCAGCATACTAAAGGTGTTAAAGCATGTAAACATAATCACAGTGCATGAAAACAATGAGTGGGTCTGTGTGTGCATAGGCTGTGCATGTGCTGGTGCATGAGAATTCAGCATGAGATGCATAAGGCGTGCTTAGAGGTGCCTAGGTGTGTGCCTAGTGTGTGCAACATGGGCAAAGTGTGTGAAACACATAAACAGTGACCAAAATAAGTTAAACAAACTCAAACAAGTGTAAACCCAGAGATTGGAATTCACTTGAATCCAATTTAGCACAAAATGTCACTAAGACATTTTGTCAAACATCTAACATGCAAAAGTGCACAACAATGATGTAAAATGCATGAACATAGTGAAAATATGCCTCAATACATGTTAAAACTACCACAAGGGGCCAACACAGATGCACAAACACCAAATGGGATACAACCCAATCAAAGTTTTTTAACAAATTTTGCAAAAAATAGAGAAACCCAACCCTTTTTCGAAAAATCCCCAATTTACGAAACCCTGAGTTAAAAACTGCAAAATGTAAAACAAAATGGAAGCAATGTTAAGGGAAACATACCTTGAAATGATTTTGCAGAGATTTTCACTTGAAAATGATGGGGTTTTGATGAAAACTAATTTTGGGTTGAAAAGGGTTCGAGAGAGGCTTAGCGAGGGAAATAAGAAAGATTTGAAAAAAAACTGTCACATCTGCAATATAAAATTGAAAACACGCATTTTTCGCGGGTTAGGCAGTAGCGACGCTGTCACGAGAAGAACACCTGATGCATAAAAACTTTCGCGAAAAGCTTTAAGTCGCGAGACAGTAGCGAGATAATCGCGATAGCTTCTGTCTGATTTTGGAAAAATCCAGTTTTGGCCAAACAGCATTTCGCGAGAAGCTGTTGGTCGCGATATAATCGCGATACAGTCGCGAGAGTTTCTGTGTAAGGTGATGAAAAATTTATTTCCCTCAAGCTCATTTCGCGGGAAGCTCTAAGTCGCGAGCTTCCGCGAAACACCCTCTGAACCAGTTTTTGAAGAAAAACACAAAAATGCATTTTGAACAAAAACTAAAAACATGAAAGTATAAAATCACTTTCAAAAACAAATAAAACACTCAAAAATCTTTTTCGGTTTGATCAACAAGTACTTGAGCATACACATCACATTTGAACATGTACAATCACACAAATGAGATAAGCATTCATTGAATCAAAGTCTTGTGTGTTGTGGGTGAGTATCAAGTGTGAAATAGTCCTTAGACCAGAGTGAAGTTTCAATGATCAATTCAATCAAGTCATACACAACTGGTACTAGGTCAAGTGGTCTATCTCAATTATAGAAATGAACATATATGACCTCCCACAAAATGATTACACAACTTAGAAGCTTTTCATTTGGCTTCTGCATAAATCATGACATTTGATCCGTTTTGGATAATACATCTCTTTTTGAGATCGGTGCTTGAAATTTTTGATATTTCAATATTGAGAATTAGCCTTTGGCTTTTTGAGCACCATACATTTCAATACGAAAAGTCGCTTTCCCTTTTTCCTAGTCAAATACTAATATGTACGACAGGTTTTTGTAGCTCAATATCTCTTTTCATTTGGAGATTTACATTTGGTAAGCTCTTTTGCAAAAAAAAAAAAAAAAAAATAAAAATAAAGTGGGAAGATATATAGGCACAAGTCTATGCAAGTATCAAGACCATCAAGACTATTGACCAATCATTCATGACAAGCTTGAAGATCTATTTACAACAATCACACATAGTTTTCAAGATTTCTCCCACACAGATATATGTGCATACATAACAAGCTAAGCTTGTAAATACACTAAGCCATTAGTACGAAGGTACTAGGCCAAACTCACATGTGATATACACAAAACAAGCGATCAAACTTTTTGAAGATTTTTCAACTTTTTATGGGATTTTGAATTTTTGAACATACTCAAAAACAGAACAAAACAAAAACACAGCAAAAACTTGTAAACAAAACATGCTAAAACCAGAAGCAAATGATATAGATCAATAAAAGCATGTATAGATGCATGAGCAAATGTCCCTAAACATCGGAAGTATTAATGCATGGGCATGTTAAAATGCTTATGCATGAGTACCTCTTTTCACCCACACGGCACGTGCGTTTAGGGTGATATCCTTAAAGGATTGGGTACGAGAGTTAGGACTTTCAAATCGTCTAGTAAAGCTCTCCAAGCAAGTGGTGAAGGCACCGATCATTTTCATCATGTCCATCACACCAGAATCACCATTTCAACTTCTTGATTGCTTACCAGCCCAACTCCTTTTGTCATTTTTAGGGTTTTTTGACCTCTGAACACTTGCATTCTTCAATGCCTTCAGCTTATGGCAATTTGGTCTTGTGTGTCCTTGAAGTCCACAGAAATGACAAAAATGTTGAATTCTCAAACCTCTTTGAAAGTTTGGAGGTGATTTCCCTTGAACCTTAGGCTTGACCACAGTTTGATTACGAGGTTTATTCAACACCCGTTGGTCAGCTACATTCTTCTTCTTTTCATCCTTTATTTTCTCAGGAGTAGGAGCAACTACAACCGGCTCTCTGGCTTTCACAAATTTCACATCTTTGGTGACATTGGCCGATGAGCTACTCCCTCCGGTATATCCCAACCCGGACTTGTCTGAGAAATATTTTTGAGATGAAATAACATCATCTAGCTTCTTCGTGGATACCCTCTCTATCTTGGCATTTGCTTGCACTACTTCTAGCTCAAGAAATCTGATTTTTGAATAAGCTTCAGTCAGCTCACCATTCAGCGTCTCTATCTCACACTTGGCCTCTTTATAACGCACTAGAAGACTTCTATAGTCCTCTGCCTTTTTCATCTTCTTTACGGCTGCCTTGGCCACCCTTGTATATTCTCCTGACTTTTCAAGTAGGGAATTTTAGTTTTCTTAAAGACTGGCTGTGTTTTCATCTTCTTCAGTATCAATTTCTTCAACAACTCCAATTGATTCTTCATCACTATGATCCCCAAGCTCTTGTACCAGCAAGTTCAAGTCTTATGACAACTCATCATGGGTAATAGTCATAAAGGCGGAGTAGTTCCCTTCTCCATCACATCTTTCTTCAGAATCAGAATTTGAAGAATCCGAATCACTAAGCGTTGTGGCATACGCCTTGCCCTTTCCTCTTAGATAGTTGGGACACTCCTTCTTGAGATGTCCATGGCCATTGCATTCATAACACACAATGCCTTGAGGAGACTGGGAATTCTTTCCATCTTTCTTCTTAAACTCCTTCCTATCACCTTTGGAGGATGAGAACTTCCCTCTGCTGAACGGTTTCCCACTGTTCTTCATCTTCAAAAATTTCCGGAAGTTCTTTGCAAGCAAAGCTATATCCTTTTCCACTCCATCTTCTTCGGAGGAATCATCCATTCGTTCGGTGATGGTTTTAAGAGCAAGAGATTTACTTGTCTTATGAGAAGGCAGTCCAAGCTCATACGTTTAAAGAAACCCAATGAGCTCTTGGATCTTAATTTCATCCAGATCTTTACTTTCCTCTATAGCTGTGACTTTCGCTCAGAAGTTCTCCGATAGGGACCTCAAAATTTTTCTCACCACCTTAGCATCCTCAATCTTCTCACCAAGATTGAGCTTCGTAATCACAATTTCGTTGAGCTTTCCATAAAATGAATCAAAAGACTCATCATCTCCCATCTTAAGCTCTTCGAATTTGGTGGTAAGCATCTGAAGCTTTGTGTCCTTCACTTACTTTGTTCCTTCATAAGTGGTCTCCAATATCTGCCAAGCTTCCTTGGCTATTGTCATGTGAGAGATCCTGTGAAACTCGTCTAGAGACACACCACAAAATATAGCATTTAAAGTTTTACTGTTAGCATTAGCTGCCGTAAGAGCTGCTTTATCCCAAGTGGATTTAGCGGCCTCCGGCCTAGTCCAACTTATTTCAACCGCATCCCAAACAATATCATCAATGGAACACAAGAATGCCCTCATTTGGACTTTCCAAAAAGCATAATTACTACCATCAAAATATGGTGGAACATTTAAAGATTGAGACCGGTCCATCTCAAACGGGGTCAAGGAACACACTCAGGTATTTAAACTACAGCGAGTGTACTCGCTCTGATACCAATTGAAAACTCGAAAATGTGTTGAAAACACAAGAGCTGTTTAGACTCCCAAATCAAAGTTACGGCTTGGTTGATTTTACACTAACTTAATACTAAGTGCGGAATAGTGTAAACACATGCGTATAAGCAAGAGAACTACTCTAATCCATATTTAAAGCAACACAGCAGTAAAAATGAAATGAACAAGAGTAGGGAAGAGAAATGCAAACACAAATAACACCGAGATGTGTTATCGAAGAGGAAACCAAAGAACTCGGCGAAAAACCTCTCCGCCGCCCTCCAAGCAGAAATCGATCCACTAGACAATCAGTTGGGATACATAGGTGAGCAAGAGACCCTTCAAGCCTAATCTAACCTCTGTACCTAAGCCCTCCAAGCTCCTACTCCAACAAGGCTTCTCGGAATCGTGTCTTGTCTAGCTCTTCGAATCTCGCAACAAGCTCCATGTTGCATTTGCCATCCTTGGCTTCTTCCAATGCTTCCCAGCAGCACCAAAACTTCATTTGATACTCTGAAAGGGTGTGGTAAGTGTTTGGGTTATCAACCTCTCTATGGTATGGAAATGGAGAGGTAGGAGTTGAGGAAATTCCCAAACAAATGTGTAGAGTATTGTGGGTATAACAATCTCTAACTCTCAAGGTGTTTGGCTAGGGTTTTCTCTCAGAAGCACTCCTCAATATTTGTGGGTAATGTGGGTATAAATAGTGTAGGCACAGAAAGTGTGTATCGGACTGGACATGCTGGCAGAACAGAATGTCTCGCAGGTGTCTCACGGGAAGGCCTTACCCGCAAGATACTCGCGAGACACAACTGTCTCCATCTGGCCTGACTCTTCGCATTCCAGCATGTGCAAGGCACATGAGTTACTTCGCGGGATGCTAAGTCGCGAGATACTCGCGAAAACTTTTCAGTCTTCAAATTGCTTGAGTCTTCACACTACACTCTCTATCACACAACCCTTACAATGAAACCCCACAATAAAAACAGGGTACAAAAGATTGAATAAAATTACAATCACATTTGGCTCGGAATATAAGCCAACAAAAACACATAGTTGTAAATAACAACTTTACAGATTTCTTGCAACTTTCAATGGGTACTCCCAAGTAAATCCCAAGTTGTTGTTTTTTTTTTTTTCATAAAATGTTCTAAGTTTCACTAAAAAAAGGATCAGCTACCAAGAATTAAAATTAATACAAAGTGACATTTCTCTTTTCTTTATATGAAAAGTATTATCTAAACCAATAAAAAAATCAAATTGAGAAAAAATTGTTAATCCAATATATATATATATATATATATATATATATATATATATTTAATTGATATTCACTTTATCAATAAATCCATGCATTGTACATGCATCACACGGTCTGGTTAATTTTACTTTGATTATACCATGTGGCTCAGTTGGCTCAATATGGATATTATGAGTTATTCTTTTATCAAGTAGTTAAGTATTTTCTTTAATTTATTCATTAAGAAATTTTAGACTTTTGGGTGAAGAGGATATCTTCCTCGACCTGAAACCCTATCATCAGAACCTCTAAAAATTCAAAATAGTACTCAATTTATTAGATTTGAAACTCTGCTACAAAAATTCTCAATAATACAAATTAATATTTTCCTTTTCCTCTTATTAGTAATAGGTATTATCTAAATCAATTAAAAAGATCATAATCATGAAAATTTGTCAATACATATTATTATTATTATTATTATTATTATTTTAATTTTACATTTGTTGTATTATTGGAAGTAGGTTTTTGCTAGTTGTATTGATTCTTGTTCTAGGCAATATGGGGTTTGTTGATGGCTTTTAAAATTGGATTGGGACAACTTCAAAGACATCCAAATTGCAAACAAAATTTTAATACATCCAAAGGGCCTAAAAGAGGACCTAATAGCAAAGAGGCCTAACAGAAGAACCTAAAAGAAAGGCCTAACTAATGGACCTAACAGTAGGCCCAAATACAATGGCCTAGCTAAGCCTAAAAGTAAAAGAGTGGCACCACATTTAATGTTGTGAGACTTGTCCCATCCATCTACATCTTGGGACTGTTGTCCTAACACACAATTCCCTTCAACCAACCTAAGGGGACGACTAGTTGGCATGCCAACTGCCTAGTTTAAGGGCGGTTAGATTTATTGCCCTAATACACATTGCCTCTGCTGACCTAACAAGACAACCAGCTAGCAAGTCTATTGTTAGGTCTTAGTTCTAAAATTATCTCCCCAAACTCTATAAATACCACTTCACTCAGTAGAACAAGGTATTCCTAGCAATCCCCTATTCATTGTCATTATTCACTTCTCAACTTCTCCACTAAAATTTACTTTTTAGACTTAACTATTGGAGCCTCCATGGTCAACCCCTTTAGGTGCTATCAGTTGGTTTAAGATCTTTTTAAACAGGTGATCTTGTTCAGCAAGGAGGGTCCATCACAATTCTATCTGAGCTATTTGTTGCAGTTCCACCCAAAATTTCACCCAATCGCACACTTCTATATATGGCAATGAGTTTGTTGACCACCAAAATTTGAGTAATGAGCTCCTGATGGGTGCTTCGTTTCATCTCTCCCAGATCCCATATTTCGAATATAACACATCATTTAGGGTGTGTTTGGATACCACTTATTTTGCTGAAAATTGAAAACTGAAAACATTGTAACAAAATAATTTTTAAATGTGTAAATAGTGTCGTGGAACCCATTTTTATTGAAAGTTTTGGTGAAAAAAGAGGTTTATGGGTCCCGTAAATAGTGCACGGGACCCACAAACCTGACAGAAACGCCCTTATTAAAAACAAAAAGAAAAAAGAAGCCAAAACGCATATGTTGAAACGCAGACTCTCCAAATGCATACTTAGTTTAAGAGATTCTTTGTAGTCTAATTGAGTGGTCACTAAATTTTGTCACGCAAATATGTCGCTTTGCATGAAAATTGTTTTTTAGTGGAATTTTTATAATTTGATAATTACAACAAGAGAGTGGGATTTAAATTGTTGATATCTTTGTTAAAAATACAAAGATGTGTCAACCAATTGAACTACAAGTACAAGACTCTTAATGTTTATTCATGTTTTTTGAAACTAACTTGTAAATCCATGCATATACATGGATATACTTAAAAGATACACATTAAGATGTATAGTATAATAATCTTACATATATAATTTAAATATTATTAATAGTCATTCTTTTTCTTTTCTTTTTTAACTCTTTAAAAAGTCTTGTAAGAATGTTATTAGGTAGAAAATGTAAATTGTCCATTTTTTAAATATTTTTATGTTCATTAATTCTAGACTTTTTTATTTTTGTACACAATAACTCACTTGAATGGATATTTATGATATGGTCCCACATTTGATTCCAAAATTAAGAAATAAAACCCTCTTTAAAAATAAATAATTTAGGACACATGGCATAAAATTGGACTTCAATTGTAGAATCTAATTGGATTTTCTCTAAGTTTTACCTATTAATATATATATATATATATATATATATATATATATATAATTTTTGTGCCAAATGAATTATTTTTAGTTATTAAAAAAAAAAAAGGCTCATAAATATAAAATCATTCAAACTTTCTCTTCCTCTAATCTATATATCTATATCTATATATATAATAATAGGTGAAGTAGAGAGAAACTCAAATTGCAATTCCAAATTAGAACTCTAATTTTGTGCCATGTGTCTACATCTATGTGGCCATCAGTTCATAATTATCCTTCCAATTGTTCAATTAGAATCTAAAATTGAAGTTGAATTTTGCTCCATGTGGCTAAATGTATGTGGGACCATTCTCATTAAAACCACTTCTATGTATCGGGTCAAGTGAATTACAGTGCTAATTAAGTTTTTTCTTGATTTTGCAGTCAAACTTGAAAACCAAAGAGGCTATTTTTAAGCGTGAAGCTTAGAACAAAGCAAGCAGCATAGTGAAATCAAATCAGAGCCATTAATCTCAAATATTCATAATAAAAAAAAATTAAAACGTTTCGCGAACCCAAACCCTAAACTTGGTCTAAATCTAAATTCATTCATTCTTTCTACAATTGCTGCTATCCGAACAGCTGGTACCGATTATCATCGAGCATAGGGAAGAGAGAGAAGCGAAAAGCCAAACTCAATCTCGAAGAAGAAGACGAAGCAGAACCTAGCGGCTCTACCAAGCCGTCAAATTCCTTCTTGGTACTGAGCAACGATGACGACGACGACGAAGCGGCAAACGAAGATTTGAGCTTGAAGATTGTCAAGAAGGCGCTGTTGATGCGCACTGCCAAGTTGGTTCCTGATGCCGCCGCCGACGACGACGGCGACGCCGGTGTTTAATTTTGAATGGAACCCAGGGAGCAAGTGATTGTGGTGGCAATGGATCTTCTTCATCTGTATTGGAAGGGGAGGTGGTTGAATCTCTCAGTGGCAGTGGTAGAAAAGTAGTTGTTCCTTTCGGGAGTAATAAGAAAATTGTTAAGAAGAAGAAGAAGATTAAGAAGATGGAAGTTCAAGACCAATCCGTGAGTTTTTTTAAAATATCTTAGGCTTTGTTTGTTTCGCCCAATTTTACTTCAACCCTAGCTGTTAATTTTTGCCTACTTTAGGTGAAGAAGAAACATGTTGAACTGCAGTTGATTGTAATTATGCTTTATATATTTATATTTTGTGCCTAAAACTTAGGAATAGTTTTTTTAGGTTCACTACATTATGTTCCCAATTAAATTCAAACACATAGCTGCATTGAATTTAGAAAAATGTTAAAACCACAGACTATTTTACAAATTTTTTTACAAAATGCTGATGCGGTGAATGGTGGTTATTGGTAAGAAAAAAGTGATGATAATGGTATACTTAGATGAGAACCAATAAGAATTTGCCAGATCCATAGTTTGTAAAAATATAGTAAAATACTTCATTGTCTTTGGAAAAGATAACAATACTTCATTGTATTTGAATATAATTGAGAACTTAATGTATAGCATTTAACAATACTTCATTTTAAAATTTTGATATTTCTATCTTGGATATGCAGATATGAGTTTCCCCATTTCGACAATTGAGTAAAAATGGACTTTTGGCTTACTTGGTGGGTCATGAGAATTTTTGTATATGACTGTTTTGGAAACTTATATTGCCTTAGGTTGTTGTTGTGAACGATAAAGAGGAGGAGGAGACAGTGGAAGCCTCAAATATGGTTGAGCCTGTTGAAATAACCGACAACATTGTGTTTCAGAAGCTTCTTGTGAGTTCAAATATTTGCTCTCAAATACCAATTTTGAATATACAATTCCTATTGAAAGGCTTAGTTTGATATCTCTATGATTTCCATTCTCTCAGTGGGGGCCAAGGTATTTTGATCCCCCAGATAGCGGTTGGGGAGCGTGCTTTAATTGTGGTGAAGAAGGTCATACAGTGGCAAACTGTACAGCAACTAAGCGGAAGAAACCTTGCTTTGTTTGTGGGAGTTTGGAGCACAATGCAAAGCAATGCTCAAAGGTTCGTTGAATGAATATTGGATTTTTATTATTATTTATTGTAGGACTTATTTCCTGCACTACTAATTGTTGTTATATTTACCCTAAGTTGTATATATGTTTTGCACATACATACATGTAATGTGCACACTAGCTCATGCATATGTGTTTGTGGGTGCTCATGTGCATCTGTACATTTATCTATTTACGATGGGCCTTTGATTATGATCATCATCCATATCTGGTTGTTTGATTTATTGCTTGGTTCTTTTTCAGGGACAAGATTGCTTTATCTGCAAAAAAAGTGGCCACATACATAGATGTGTGTATGTATGAAGAAAAGTATTTAAATTATATATATAAGGTAATTGGTTTCGATTTTGGTATTCAAATTAAGTTTTTCTCTCCGCTTTTCAGTTTGACATTTTGATCAGCATGCCCTCAAGTTCAGCCAAGTACCAATTTCGAATCGATCAGATTCCAGATCGCTTAGATCTACTTTGATTCTTTTGTTTTTGTTTTGTTTTTGTCGGATCTAGGGTTTATCATTTGCTTTTTGGATGAATATATTGCTTTTGTTTATTCGTGGTGTTAGTACTCTACTTTGAATGTTCCGATTTTAATGTATTTCTCCCTCAATTGTTCACATTCTAGATTTCGGAATCGGAATGATTGTTGAAAGTTCAATATGTGTCTAAAACACCCTTGAACGTTAAGACCCCCAATTACAAAATTACCAATTCAAGCTTTATATCAAACAATGTATGTGCAGAAAATGATAACAAGCTTATAATAGAATTGATAAACAATCTAAACCATAAATAATCACAAACACAGCAGTAATTAAATGGTAAAGATAAAGGGAAGAGAAATGCAGACACAAGGACAACACGCGATGTGTTATCGAAGAGGAAACCGAAGCCCTCGGCGTAAAACCTCTCCGCCGCCCTCCAAGCGGTCAATAATCCACTAGAAAATGTAGTTGGGATACATGAACAGCAATAGACCCTCCAAGCCTAATCTACCCAAGTACCTAAGCCCTCCAAGCTTCCTGCTCCAACGAGGTTGCGCCGAACCTTTTTCTTTTCTAGCTTACCAGATTCTGCTACTAAACCATAGCATCAACCAATGAATATTGGTTCCTTCTAAACTGCTACCCTTAGCACCAAATGAACATTTTCACAGACGTGGGTGTGGTGAGAAAAGGATTTGGTCAATGACCTCTCAAGGATGTATCAATGGAGAGGAAGAGAGTAAAGGAATTTGTAGAGTTTCTTAGATGAAGATTGGGGATGAGGCAATCTTGTTTTGCTCTAGGGTTTCTTTCACAAAATTCTCTCTGAAAGCTCTATACATTTCGTGGGTATAAGAGTCTATATATAGTGGTGTGTGTTTGGAATACGAAGAGTCAGTTTTTGCAAAACAGGGCTGGTTGGCGGCTTGGCCTCGCGGCTTGTCCAAGTCACGAGATAACGGCCTGGCCAACCTGGGACTTTTGTCCTGTAGTGTGACAGCTGGCGCGACCCTTCAGCTCCCCTGTGTGCTTCTCACGTGCCTGTAGTTGGCGGCTTGCCAGTCGCGAGTCCTAGCCGCGAAACTCTGCTTCTTTGCACAAACTTGAGCTTTTCTTCACACTCTCTTCACACACTACCCTTACATGAATCCCACCTAAATACAGGGTTACTAAATACTAAATTACAAGCAAATTGGCACGGAATAAAGCCAACAAGATGGATGATAAATTTCAACCTTACAATCTCCCCCTTTGGCTATTCCGTGCCAAAACCCTATAACAAACTCTAGACTTAACGCGTGAGTTGGAAACAGTTGGAAAACTCACTCACACCTAACTTTAGAATCTATGAAGCTTTAGAACCATAAGAACAAGAACTCCTGAAACACAACAACACAATAAGTTTATTGTATGCAGAAAACTTGTAACGCAAATGGAGCAAACACAATGTGATCAAGCACAATGGAATAAAGCAATAAACCATGGCAAGACCAAAACAGGTAATCACTATAACCAAGTGATCACAATGCTCATTCACACTTGGAATGAACATCCGGACATTCAAGCTGACAAGCACAAGACAAATCACTTGAATGACCAACACTCAACCAATGCACAGTACATGAAATATGTGCATCTAGGAAAAATCCTACAAGGGCACAAGAGTGACAGTACTTGAAAGGAAATGCATAACATTTAGTTAGAAGTACTGATTTAACATAGCACACAGGCTGCATAAAGCATGGTACAAACCATAAAGCCTACAAGGTGCATAGACACAAACCCTAAAAGCTTACAAAAGCAATATGGGTATAAACAAAGAACATAAACATTAAAAACCTACAAAGGTACCAGGTACAAAACAAAAGCATAACAGTACATATGCTGAATAACATCATATTATATATACTGAATAACTACCACCAAAGATTCAAACTAACCAATAGTTATAAGTTTTAGCCAATTAAACAACTAACACCACAGTGTTTTAAATTAGTAATAACAGCAGAAAACCAAAAAATATCAAAGCTATACACAAAACATCAAGTGATAAAGAAATCTCCCCCTCAAAACAACACTCCCCCTCAAGAGTATCCCAAAAATTCTCCCCTTTTTTGACCGGAATGACCAAAGGGTCAATGCTCCTGGCTGGTGTGGATACTATCAAACTTAGCTGAAAGTACATCAAGTTGATCCTGCATTGCTATCATCCTTTTAGTATGCTGATTTTAAACATCTCTGAGTCCATCAAGCCTTTCCAGGATGATCTGAAATACATCAGGAGGTACAGCTGATGAAGTAGAAGCTCTGCTCCTCTTGGCTCTGCTTCTGGGTGTGGATACCTGTCCTGCAGCCTCAGCTTCAGTCTCCATTGGATCACCTTCTTCTTGGACATCCTCCTTTTCTTCACCTGGAAGACGACTTTGTATCCTTGTGAGAGTGAATTTGTTTATGGCTGATAGAGGAGTCATGGGACTGATATCTTGTGGGATTGCAACACCCTTTGCTCTGAAAATCCTCATAAGAAGACTTGGAAATACCAGCTTGGGCCTCGAGGTGGTTCTAGTCTCATCCATAATTGTATCATAAATGTGAGAACTTATATCAATGAAAGTTTTCTCCTTGAGCTCCATGAGGAAGATAGCTCTTGCATTTGTAAGAGTGGTCATCTTTCTTATAGGATACAAGTTAAACATCATGATAGTGGTCAGACACCTCAATTCAGCAGAGAAATCAGCAGTGTTGAGACATTTCTTTTCTTTAACACCACCAAGTCGAGGCTGGACGACATCCAAAGATAGCATCCTGTCTTTGTAATTTGTGAACTCATATTCCTCTAAACCTTCAAGACCTAGCACTTCATCAATGTCATGTGCATCTATGGTGAATTCCTTTCTTCTCACCCAACAACTCAACTCCTCTTCCCTTATCACAGCAATGGCATAGAATTCTCTGATGAGAGGCTTACAGACAGGAGGTAGGTCACTCAACAATTTTTCCCAACCTCTACCCTCAAAACAACTTGGAATAACAGTATCTTTCAACTCCCTTAGATCAACAAATCTTTCCTGAATGATGGTTCCGTTCAAGAAAGAGTCCCTATATTTCTCAAAGTGTTGAACTGACCTAAATAGGTTAGGATCCATTTTCAGCCTTTTGTCAGATTTCTTAGCAACAGTCTTCTTCTTTGTAGGAGATGGGGCTAACTGTAAACAAACAGAAAAGGCCACAACAAGACATAGCACAGTATGTGGAAATACACATAGATTAGTAACACTTTAGTTGCAAAGAGATTAATAGAGTATTAGGACAACACAAAATGATCAAATATAGTTGAGCACCAAGAGAGGATACCACAAAATATATCAAAGCAACACCAACAAATAAAACAATGGAAACCAGAAGCAAATGACAATGAGACATGCCTTAATGACTATGACAACTGCAAGATAAAACCTCATGGCAGAACCCCACACATGACAAGATAAATAGATAAACACATAGCAAAAAGAGTCAAACACACCCAAGGTTTCAGACAAACGGAAACATCCAGACACACAAAAAAAACATAAAAGATACCAAAATCCATGGACCTAAAGATTATAAAATCTATCAAACACAAAGGTTTAGAACAACGACTAGTATAATGACAACAACAAAAAAAATAGCAACAAGAACGATCAACACCAAACAATCAAACACAACAATTTAAGCAAACCCATGTTCGAACCCCTCAAAACACGAACCAACATCACAACACCCAGATTCAAGAGAACAATTAATGAAATCATGAAGTATGAGGTGAAAATAAGAAAACCCATACCTTTTTCTTGGTGTTTGATGAAGACATGATGCACAAATGAAGGCTTTTTCAAGTGAGACACGGAGTGTTTGTGAGAGAGAAATGGGGAAGACAATGAAAAATCACTGAAGTTTGAGGGAAAACTGAAAAACAATTTTAAAAACTGTCTTTAAAATGCAAAACACGCGTTTTTCGCGACTGGATTAAGTCGCCAGGGTAAGCTGTGAAACCAAGATTTTCAAAAAATCTTCTAAGTGTTTTTCGTGACTAGAAGGTCTACCCGCGATATAGTCGCGAGATAAGCCGCGAAAATCTCTGAGTATCCCTCGCGACTAGGACCTTCCACTCGCGAATAAGTCGCCACACAGAGCCGCGAAAATCATAAAAACTCAAATTTTTGAAAAATTTCCTAAGTATTTTTCACGACTGAGACCTTGACTCGGCAGTGACCCGCGAAAATCTCGGAGTGAGCTTCGCGACTGGAGCATGTGACTGGACCTACCTGCGACTGAGTCGCCAAAACAGGGCAACACTGTTTTTGAAATTTTTGACATTTTTGTAAAACAAAATACTTTCCAAAAACAAACTAAAACACTCAAAAATATTTTTGTGTTTGATCAACAAAGATTAAGCTTGTGAAAACACATTTAATCAGGTACAATCACACAAATGAATATGGCATTCATTGAACATAGACTTGTGTGTTGTGTGTGGGTATCAAAAATGAGATAGTCCTTAGTCTAATGTGAAGCTTCAATGATCAATTCAATCAAGGCATACACAACTAGCACTAGATAATGTGACCCATCTCAATTATAGACATATGCATATATGACCTCCCACATAAACTTGAGTAGATTTCTTTGAAGCTTTTCATTTGGCTCCATTTTCAACATATCATTTGATCTTTTTGAATAAACAAATCTCATTGTGAGATCGATGCCTGAAATTTTTAATATTTCAATTTGATGAGATAGCCTTTGGCTTTTTGGGCATCATACATTTTATTTTGGTCACTTTCCCTTTTTCCTAGTCAAATACTAGTATGTGCGACAAGCTTTTGCAGCTCAATATCTCTTTTCATTTGGAGATTTACATTTGGTGAGCTCTTTGAGTAAAGCAATAAAATAAAAGTGGAAAGATATATAGGCACAAGTCCATGCATGTCTCAAGATCAACAAAACCATTCACTAATCATTCATGACAAGGTTGAAGATCTATTTACAACAGTCACATAGATTTCAGAATTTCTTCCACAGATGATATGAGTACATAAGAGACAAGCTAAGCTTGTTAAATGCACAAAGCCATAAGTATAAAGGTACAAGGCAAAACATGCTTTGAGACAAAACTCAACAAGGCCGATCAAACTTTGTGGATTTTCTACTTTTTATGTGTTTTTGGATTTTTGACACAAAAACAGTAAAAGATTGATAAAAAACATAACATAAATAACAGTGTAAAAACATTTGAACCAAAGACAAACACATAACAAAATAACAACCTAAATACTAGCAAGAAGCACACAACCAAGCATATTCACAAACATGGGAAGTATTGATGCATGGACATGTTGTAATGCTTATGCATGAGTACCCTTCGTCACCCACACGTCACGTGCGTTTGGGGTGATATCCTTGACGGATTGGGTACGAGAGTTGGGACTTTCAAACCTTCTTGTGAAGCTTTCCAAGCAATTGGTGAAGACACCAATCATCTTCATAACATCCATCATTTCTGGATCACGGTTTTGACTTCTTGGTTGCTCACCACCCCAAGACCTCTCGTCATTTCTCCTTCCTCTTGATCGAGGAGCGCTTGCATTGTTCAATGCTCTTAGCTTGTGACAGTTGGGTCTAGTATGTCCTTGCAATCCGCAATAGTGACAAAGATAGTTCGTTCTAGGACCCTGTTGTGATCTTGGAAGTGATCTTCCTCTAGCTCCATATCTAGATTCTGATTGATTACGGGACTTATTTAACACCCATTGATTAGCCGCATTCTTCTTCCTCTCAGCCTTAACTTTCTCAGGAATAGGCTTATCCACAGCCGTCTCTTTGGCCTTCACAAACTTCACTTCTTTAGTAACATTTGCTAATGAGCTACTCCCTCCGGCGTATCCCAACCCGGACTTGTTTGAGGAAGGTTTTTGAGATGAAATAACATCTTCCAGCTTCTTGGAGGAGACCCTTTCTATCTTGGCATGAGCTTGCACTACCTCTTGCTCACCATTTAATGCTTCAATCTCACACTTTGCCTCCTTGTATCGCACCAGAAGACTTTTGTAATCTTCCTCAGCTCTCTTCATCTTCTTCACAGCTGCCTTTGCCACCCTTGTATACTCACCTGATTTCTCAAGAAGTAAGGCGTAATTCTTTTGAAGATTAGATGTATCTTCTTCTTCTTCAGCCTCTGATTCTTCAACAATCCCAATAGACTCCAAATCAGAATGTTCGCCAAGCTCCTTCACAAGTGAACCCAAATCATCCGAGGATTCCACATGTGCAATGGTCATGAATGCGGAGTAATTTCCTTCTCCGTCACAGCTATCTTCAGAGTCAAAATTAGATGAATCAGTATCACTCAAGGTAGTGGCATAGACCTTTCCTTTTGACTTCAAATAATTGGGACATTCCTTTTTGAAGTGTCCATGTCCATTACACTCGAAACATGTAATTCCTTGAGAGGATTGGGAATCTCTATCATCTTTCCTTCGGAATTCTTTCTTCTCCCTCCCGGAACTCTGAAATTTTCCTTTGTCACCAAATTTCCCACCATTCTTGAGTTTCAAGAATTTTCAGAAGTTCTTTACAAGGTACGCCACATCTTTATCTACTGCATCCTCTTCCGAAGAGTCATGAGATACCACTCTCTCATCAATTGTTTTAAGAGCAAGAGATTTGCTCTTCTCCTGCGTGGGCAGTGGCAATTCGTACGTCTGCAGTGAACCGACCAGCTCTTGAACTTTAATGTCGTCAAGATCCTTGCTCTCTTCAATGGCCGTTACTTTGGCACGAAAACTTTCTGGTAGCGACTGAAGGATCTTCCTTACAACTTTAGAATCCTCCGTCTTTTCCCCCAAATTAAATTTGCCGACGACCACCTCGTTCAGCTTCCTGTTAAATGAATCAAAAGACTCATCCTCACTCATCTTTAGCTCCTCAAATCGAGTGGTCAACATCTGTAGTTTGGTGTCTTTCACCTTCTTAGTCCCTTCATAAGTTGTCTCCAGAATTTCCCATGCTTCCTTAGCAATGGTGATATGTGAAATCCTGTGAAATTCTTCTGGAGAAACACCACAGAAAATAGCATTCAATGCTTTACTGTTAGCATTAGCCGCCGCAAGAGCTGCCTTATCCCAAGTGGATTTGGCAGCCTCCGGCCTAGTCCAACCAACCTCAACAGCATCCCACACAACATCATCAATAGAACACAAAAACGCCCTCATGCGGACTTTCCAAAATGCATAATTATTACCATCAAAAAATGGTGGTACATTAAAAGATTGAGACCTATCCATCTCAACAAGGGGTCAAGGATCACACTTAGGTATTAAAACCACAGCAAGTGTACCCGCTCTGATACCAATTGAAAGTTCAATATGTGTCTAAAACACCTTTGAACGTTATGACCCCCAATTACAAAATTACCAATTCAAGCTTTATATCAAACAATGTATGTTCGGAAAATGATAACAAGCTTATAATAGAATTGATAAACAATCTAAACCATAAATAATCACAAACACAACAGTAATTAAATGGTAAAGATAAAGGGAAGAGAAATGCAGACACAAGGACAACACGCGATGTGTTATCGAAGAGGAAACCGAAGCCCTCGGCGTAAAACCTCTCCGCCGCCCTCCAAGCGATCAATAATCCACTAGAAAATGTAGTTGGGATACATGAACAACAATAGACCTTCCAAGCCTAATCTACCCAAGTACCTAAGCCCTCCAAGCTTCCTGCTCCAACGAGGTTGCGCCGAACCTTTTTCTTTTCTAGCTTACCAGATTCAGCTACTAAACCATAGCATCAACCAATGAATATTGGTTCCTTCTAAACTGCTTCCCTTAGCACCAAATGAACCTTCTCACAGACGTGGGTGTGGTGAGAAAAGGATTTGGTCAATGACCTCTCAAGGATGTATCAATGGAGAAGAAGAGAGTAGAGGAATTTGTAGAGTCTCTTAGATGAAGATTGGGGATGAGGCAATCTTGTTTTGCTCTAGGGTTTCTCTCACAAAATTCTCTCTGGAAGCTCTCTATATTTCGTGGGTATAAGGGTCTATATACAGTGGTGTGTGTTTGGAATACGAAGACTCAGTTTTTGCCAAACAGGGCTGGTTGGCGGCTTGGCCTCGCAGCTTGTCTAAGTCGCGAGTTCAAGTCACGAGATAACGGCCTGGCCAACTTGGGACTTTTGTCCTGTAGTGCGATAGTTGGCGCGACCCTTCAACTCCCCTGTGTGCTTCTCACATGCCTACAGTTGGCGGCTTGCCAGTCGCGAGTCAGCCGCGAGTCCTAGCTGCGAAACTTTGCTTCTTTGCACAAACTTGAGCTTTTCTTCACACTCTCTTCACACACTACCCTTACATGAATCCCACCTAAATACAGGGTTACTAAATGCTAAATTACAAGCAAATTGGCACGGAATAAAGCCAACAAGATGGTCGATAAATTTCAACCTTACAATTGTGTTACTTGCTAATGGTGAAATAAGTCACATCACTTCCCAATGAAAACTTCAAAGTCACTGTAATTGAGATCTGCTCTTCCGCCTTGTTCCGTTTCTTCTTTGCAACTCCATACACACAAGGTCAGAATAGCGTGGTTAATTTTCCACTTTTGGATACTCTCTTTGATGATTTGGCCCACTTTTTTACTGTTTGCATGTTCCATTCCAAACCACAGAGGAAAAAAGAAAATCCAAAAGGAAGCGCAAAAAAAAAAAAAAAACCGTGAAAACTGAAAAATTTGTTCGTTCTCTGCCCTGTCAACAAACTATTCAGAAGCTATCCCATTCCTTTTCTGCAACAACAGACAATTCAGAAGGTAAGCATATTTTATTTTTTTTCTTTTTTTATTCAACTACAGTTTCAAATTGTATAAACTACCCACAGATCCTTTTTCCTCTGCTGAATGTAATTTTATAGGGTTCTTCTTTTTATTTTTGGCTACATGTTACCTTAATTTCCCATTTATTTATTTTTTTTTCAGTTCATTGAGTGAAGTTTTCTTCGATTGTTGTATTGGTTAGATTTTATTTTTGTTTGGCAGATTTTTGTTAGGTTTGCACTTTTTTTGTTTGCCTTTATGTTTTGTCGATTACTGTTGAGTGTAAATTTATTGATGATTTCTCTCAAAGTGAAATTATGGTTTCACTGGAATTATTTACTGCATTTTTTAATAGAAACAAATAGATAGATAACAAAGATTTTGTTAAATATTGTTTTCCCGGATGGTTTAAGGTTTGGCTACCTTTTTCCATAATCTCCCATTTATTTTTTCAATTTCTTGAGTTCTATTTTGTTCGATTATTGTATTGATTAAATTTTTGTTTTTGTTTGGTAGATTTATGTTAGGTTTTTGCTTTTTTTGGTCAGCCCCTAAAATTTGAATTGATTTATGCTTTTGTGCAGATCTATGTTTTGTTGAATCATTCTCAAAAGAAAAAAAGAAAAAGAAAAAGAAAAAACGTTGAATACTGAGAGTACAGTTATTTATAATTTTTTTTAGTAAAATTATTGGATTTTTTATGTTAATTACCGAGTTTTTGCAGATTGAACCACATTTTCACTAATCGACTTTGTTGTTTTTCTTCTTGATATTTAATTTTATTATTATTTCTCTATTGATATATGTCTCTATTGATATATATATTTTCATTGTTTTGCACCTTTTGGCTTAATTTATGTGGTATCATTCTATTTTTATATATTAGTCCTTAAAACTGTTGGAAATTTGAAATTGCCTTAATTTTTTTTTTACCCTTTTTACAACAGCCTTATAGAAGGTTGGAATTCTCCTCAAATTTTTGTTCACTATGCTTTGTAATCAATTTCACTTATTTGTGTTTGTGAGGTTTTACTCAATTTCAAGCCAATTTTGTATATTTAGTTTGTGGTCTCTGGCATAGTGTTTCATGTACTGTAACTATTGATTTTTATAATTCATATAATTTTTCATATGTGTGTGCACCCACCCTTTGGTGTTAGTTCTTGAGTTTTTATTGAGAATTTTGCTTCACAACCCAATGAAGAGATAAAAAGAAGGCAATGGCTGATTTTCTATAGATGAGTAATGGAATTTTCAGGATGTGCTTTAGGAATACAACATTTTGAATCAAAAGAAGGGGTCACATATTAGGTTTTACTTGCTCATTTATTATATTTGTCATTTGCTCTATTAAGTCTGACTAATTAATTCTTGCAGTATTTAAAATACCTTGAACTACTCAAATGTATTTTTTGATTGAGATCCATGGAGAAGTATACCAACAGTAGATTTCACAATAGTAACTTTTTGTAATACAGTTTCTAGAATTTCGAAGGCCACTATTTTATGAGCTTATGATTTACAAATACTATAATGAAATGCAAGAATAACCTACTAGGGAAAGCTTACAACAAGCCGATACATTATCGACATAAACTTGCTAGAATTATAATCTTAACTTCAATGTTTGTGACTAGACTAGCACATGAGATACCTAATACATCAATTAAATAATTATGCACATTGAGTGGGTTAAAGACTATTAGTATAATAGCAATGTTGTTAATAGAATCGAATTTTATTGCTCCAAATTGATTTTCTTGCCAATTATAGCCTACACAGTCCACCAATATTATGGAAGAAAGTGGCCTCCGTGATGCCTAGAAGGTAGAAACACTGTATTATTGTTCTAAATTCCTAATATAGACATTGGTTAAATCAAATATTCAGTATTTACCCGAGTTCTATTTGACTTGGTTTCTATTAATTTTTGTATTGCTCAGGCTTTTAGGCTCAGTTTATTGGCAGGTTTTTTTTTTTTTTTTTTTTTTTTAAATGTTGTTGTTGTTAACTTTGCTTATTTTGTTTATTCATTTGTTTTTATTGTGTATGTCTTAGTGTCTTGGATTTGAGTACTTATAGATGATTTACTTTTATTTATTTATTTTATGAATAGATGATTACATAATAAAGGGTGGAAAGTTTCATGAATTTCATAACTTGGGTGTATAATCTAATATATCTCTTTCTGTAATTTTGAAGTAAAGCCTAATAAATTTGAGGAACCTTTGTGTAATTAATCTTGATTCTTGCTATCGAAATTAGAAACTGTTATCAACTTCCTTTTAATGACTATTTTTGACTTTTTTCAGTAGTCTCTTTTTACACTATTCCCCTATTTTTACTATCCCTTATTGAGTACTTGTATACGAAATAGGACATAGAATTATTTTAGTGTTATTAAACTCAAATTTGGTTTTATTAGACATTCAGATTTCTTGCTGTTTACTTCAAATAAACCTACCATGTTTTGTGTTTTCAATGATATTTTTATTCTCATGTGCTATTGTAGATTTATCACTGCTTTGTTTAGGATATTTATGTCACATTTGGTTTGCTTTTGTTTAGAGTATTTGGGTTAATTGGTTTTGGGTATTTGCCAATGATGTTCTTAAAATAGAGAAAAAGAAACACAATCATGCATTTCTTTTCCTTTTTCTTAAGAGATGGATGGTGACAGTCTTAAGTTTGGAAGTTACTATATATTTTTTTTCCACAGTGTTACCAATTGAGATAACCTTAATAGAAGCTTAAATTAGAGATATGCACATGTTTTGATCCTAGCCACTTTGAGATGTACATATATATTCTTGATTACCTTCTTGATTTGTAGCTGATATTTCTGCTATAATTGTTAAAATTATGCTTTAATCTTGATTTGGTGTACTTTCTATTGCATTCATCTCTTAAGTTGTATTGTAACTATTGTAATTTGATATTGTGGTTAACATAATTCTATGGTGCATAGGCTTATATTAAAAAACGATAAATTATATTGTTTCACAATGTTAAAACACCGTTTTGTTTTATAGTTCTTTTAATAAAAAGAAAACTAATTGCTTGAAATACATAGCATGGCTTGTAATACAGGAGGGGGGGGGGGGGGGGGGGGGGAACCTTACAACACAGATATAGACCACCATTCATTCCCTCGCTAGACTTAGACATTTTTATAGATTATGAAAATTACAAAAAGATTGGTTACAATTTTGGGTCTTCACTGTAAATGAATGGAATTAAAAACAGTTATCTGTAACTAATCTTAAAGATGTTGTTGGGATCAAATCAGTATAATATTGAACATTGTGCTGATATTTAAGCTTCTGTTCTCAGCAATTTAGTTTTGATGTTGTTTGTTCTGTAATGAATATGTGTTGTTCATTCTGTTATGCGTGTTTGTTGCCAGTGTTCTTAAAAAGTTCTATTACGTATAACTAATTGGCAAATACAATTGTTAACAACATTCTATGTAATTTTTATCTATTTAGATTAGTACATCAATCTTTGGCATCCACATCCAATTGAGGGCCCCTAACAGGTGTGTAAGTAATTCTGCTGATCACTGCTAAGTATATAAAAGATCTTATACTCTACTTATATGTAGATTAAAGTTCTTTTGAGCTATCAGCGATGCTTTCTCTTATTAACCAGTAACTCTATCAGTGTCATATACATTCTTTTAGACCATTTTAAACCTGGCAGATTTAAGGTGTTGTTAGTTTCATTAAGGTTTGTAATATGCCATTACTAAAATTTAATTGTATTATATAAACTACATGCCTATAATATAACTGACAAATACCTAATTGATCTATCAACAAATATGCCTAGAATATGCCTAAAATATAAATCGTATTACATAAACAACAAATATAACTGACATATTTCTTGCAAAAAAGAATATTTCATAGCTAGCTACTAGAAGCTCTCTCAATGTTCAACTGGATTGGATGTTAACATATTTCAGTGGGATCTATCACAATGTTGATGGTTAGCCTATCATTTGAATTAAGCTTTTAATACAAAGTTAAATTTATTATTTACATTTTCTCTTTTTTTCTTTATTGTTTCTTTAGTGTTTGATAGATTGTGTTGAGAAACTTAATTTAGTCATATTCATGATTGGAGAAATTGGAGGGAATGAAATAGATGCTGTTACAGTAAGTATTATTAGCAAACAAAAAAAAATCCTTTTTATTTTCCTTGCAAAATGAATTGTTATGATTATTGATTCCTAATTCTCCATTATTGTTCCATAGGGTCATTGGTTATGGTGATACCCAAGTAGTTGTCACAGAAATCTTCCCAATAGGCTGTTTACCAATCTATCTTACAGCACAATACACTAACAATTCTTCTGCTTATGACAAAATTTGGCAAGTCTTTTTCTACCTCTAATATAATGCATAAAAAATAGAACATGATATGAAAGAGATTTAGTAATGGATTTAGTAATTTTTCAAGGTACAAGATTTGATGATGCAGCTGTGTAAAAACTTGCTGTGTGTTGGAGGTGAATATTTCAATGACTCCAATAGATTCCAATACACCAACCACATCTGGTAACACCATGATATTAAATAAAGAGTTAGAATCAAATTATCAATAGTATTATTTTCTTTGCATTTTAGGAGTTTTATGCTAAACTCATTGATTTAATTATGTTCGGGTTTTATTCCAAAAGTTTTGGTAGCCATAGTTGCCCCTTTTTCCAATCCTCAACTAAAAAAATTCCTTACTCATTTTATTGGTTAAACTCATAATTTCTAAAGTTCTTAGTTGCTACTTGCTGGACTTTTTGGTTTTCAAATTATGTGGTGAATGTGAGAGCATGTTTGTTTTAGGTAGGGATTTCATCTGATGTAGCAACAGTTGCTGCAATAAAGATGGGAAAGGGTCTTAGTGATAGAAAAATCATTGTTTTGCTATAAGTCTTATTGCCTTCTTCAAATTAATATAGAATCTCTATATCATGTTATTATATTATGATAATCAGCTACATTGTTCAATTCCAAAGCCAAAGGGGTTGATGGATTTAGCAATTTTTGGAGAAGATTAATTGGACTAATTGTATTTGATTGATGACAGTATAGACTTCATTATTATTCCTGTTTCTTTTCCATCATGCGGTTTAGTGGCTTGATGAAAGTACAAATTTTAAAAAATCATGAATCTAAATATTTATGAGGATTGAAAAAATTAACTTAGGGAAAACAATTTGTTTCCCATTGCTTTAAGTTTTACATTTAGTTTGCTTTAAAAAGGTCCCATAGCATCACTTAAATAATAAAATGCAATATATATTTTTATTGTTTTATCTAATTCTATCCTCCTTGTGATAAACCCAAAAAGACAACAACAACAACAACAACAACAAAAAATTTGACCAATAGTATCACTATAATTAACCATTCCCATGCGGTAGCACGGGTTACATACTAGTTTTATATATAGTGTTAGATATATGATTATGTTTTTTATGATTTATTTATATTGGACTCCTCGTTTTCTACTCTAAATTAACTCATTTGACACAAAAATTAAAAAACTTTGATTAGATGAAACATGTACCGTAAAATTAAACTCTAATTAAAATCTAATTTTTACACTGAACTAACTAACTTGATTCAAAAATTTTAAAATTTTGATTAGATGAGACACGTGGCGCAAAATTAGACACTGATTGAATTCCAATTTAAAATCTAATTGAATTTTCTCTCAGCTTTACATAATATATATAGATGACTTATAAACTTGAGTTGTTTTTAGTTCTACCAAAAAAAAAAAAAAAAAAAGGCTCATAAATATAAAATCATTCAAAAATTACGTGTTTTATGGTTTACTTATATTGGACTCCTCTTTTTTTACATTAAATTAACTCATTTGGTACAAAAATTAGAAAAACTTAGATTAGATGGGACACATGTTACAAAATTAAACTCTAATTAAAATCTAATTTTTACATTGAATTAACTCACTTGGCACAAAAATTTAAAAACTCAGATTAGATGGGACACGTGGCGGAAAATTAGACTCTAATTGAATTCTAATTTGAAATCCAGTTAGATTTTCTCTCAGTTTTACTTATTATTATTACTAGTCGCAGACCCGCGCATGCACGATATAAATTTTTTTTTAAGGTTAATCTTATTAAATATATTTGGGGTAATAAGTAATAACACTCTCCCATTTTGTTTATATTAATAACAAAATATTTTAAATTTATTTAAGAATCTGTTTATAAATGTTTAACCATGGTTAGTAAAGACATTACTCATAACTTTAGAATTAAAATACAAATTTATAAAATACCAAAACATTTGAAGTGACAAATCTCTCCATAATTCATTGGGAAAAGAAAAGGGGGGAAAAAGCAAAAGACATTACTTAATATTTTGAAATACACTTTAATTTAAAATTTTAAAATAAGAGAATTTAATTTTAAAATTAAGGATAATTTTGGAACCTACCTTAAGCACAGGCAAGTTAGTCCACAATATTTTAATATTAATTTAACAAAGTTTGGTCAAACAAATGTAAAGGGTGAAAATATTTTTTCCTTTCAAGTTTGGGGTAGAGTGTTATTTCTTCAAACATCAAGGAAGGGGAATGTAATTACCCCTATATTATTATTGTTGTTGTTGTTGTTGTTGTTAATAATTGATTTTTCATTTTCTTTTAAGTTAATAAAACCTTACATATACCTTTTTATTTATTTAAAGAATATACATTTTTTTAACCTTTACATATCTTTTTTTTAATGTGAATCTTTACATATACCTTAAGTAAACTCTATATATTCCATTTCCTTAGATGTGTAAAATCATAGACTACTACTTCATAATGATAGTTGTAGGGACAATTTGTGATCCAAACCCAAGACGTGTGGAGTGTTGGCCCAGAGAGCCCAGTACAATAAATTTGTAGAGAGTGGGTTAAAAAACTAAGCCCTAATGAATTTAACAACGGCTAGTTTGGAGAGAAACTCTTCAAACTTCTCATATATTTCTTTTTTTGGTGTGAATTTTGAAAATCTAACCGTTGAATTTCACGTTCCTTATGTTCTTAACATACGTATCAAATTTCGTTCAAATTGGATGTTATTTATTATTTGATCAATTAACTTATTTTTTATATACAACTTTAGATCACAAAAACTTAAAATTATAACATTTATTTGATGACATAGCAATTGATCTTTGATCTTCTTGAAATTTTGTAAGCATTAAGAATGTAATAAGAACATGCAATCTAACGGTTAGATTTTCAAAATTCACACTCAATATAAAGATATATGATTAGTTTGTAGGGTTTCTCTCCAAACTAGTTTGGAGAGAAACTTTGTTCTTGAATAAATTCACTGTCTGAGGAGGCAAGTCTTGGCATAAATCAATGGAACTGATCACAAGTGTAACTATGATTGCTCTAGTATTCTTTTTCTGTTTTTTTGTCCCCCCATTTCCTTCAGGGGTCTCTCACATTATATACCTCCTTTCTAATGATCTTGGCCCTCCATTTGTTAATCATCCAAGCCACCACTCGAGTGCTCGTCTCATCAAACACCCCTTCTGGCTTTCTGTGAGTTGCGGTGGCCAAGGAAACACTGTTCAGAGGTCTTCTCCACATAAATGCGGCCAGAAAAGTAGATGCAGTGCATTTAATGCGGAGGTAGCAGCTTTTCCTTAGATATTTCTGGGTTCCCTTCCTTCTCGTGTGTTTATAAGGCATGCTTTTGACACTGGAGCTTCTATGGAGGTCATTTTTGTCGCTGGAATACGTATCTAAGCTATATTTGCCATGGCCGTGGAGGAATTACCCCTTGGACCGCCATCTACTCCTCTCTTAATCATGGGGCCTTGAACTGGAACCCCTCATAACTATTTGTCTCTCCTCGGACACAACAACGTCCTTGGATAAGGCCCAAGGCCCAATATACGATTTTGGGCCCTTATCCCTACAATAGCCCCTCAAAACTCCGGTTTTTCCCTCTCATCTGAGGAGAAAAAACGGGGTTTTGATTTTTAAGAGATAAGACCATTTATTTCTTTGGCTTACACATGTGGGAGTGCCGTTTTAGGCACTTAATAACTCCTTCTATCGCTTAGGGGTCTATGAGTCGTCATTTATTGCTCCAGGCGGCACTTTGTTCCCTTCATCCAACGATGAGGCGCACATCCTACGATGGATATTTCTTCTAGAATTCTGAGCGGGATTATTCCCACCCCTTTTCTCCATCTATATAAAGCCTCGAGGGAACTCGCTTTCTTTTTTACTTCACAAATTTTCAAATACTTCCAGAGAATCTCAGTACTCCAACTTGCAAAACACTCTAAATTCCTAAGCTTCCATAGCTCTTTCCTTAAGAAATTTTCTAAGGATCTTTTCTAAAGGATCATGATTAGCACACTTACTTTTGTAAGTTTCCGGCCCTTTTAGTTCTTATTTCTTCACTTATAGATTCCAGTCATTTTTTCTAGAGTTGTCCAAATGGGTAGATTCGAAAGCCTAGTAGACTCCCCTGCCAAAATAGAAGCTTTTAAAGATAAGTACCATATACCCCTGGAAGTTGGCCTACGGTATTGTTCCACAGAACAAATCGTATCAAATAGGGAGGAAGGGGAAGTAATCATCCCTTTTATAAATTTCATAGAGGGAGGGATGACTCTTCCTATGGACAGGATAACATGGGATTACCTCCTCAACCATAAGTTATGCCCCTGTCAATGCGCGCCTAACATGTTAAGGATCCTAGGCTGTGTCGATGCTCTGACGAGCATTTCAGATTAGGACTTACCTGGCACAATGTGGTCCACCTATACAAATGCCACTCACAAGCCGACGGAGGGTATTACCTCAAGTCCAGGTTGCCCATCGTCAGGCTTATCTCGTGCCTCCCCAAATCCAACAAAGGGATGAAGGACGATTACCTCATCGCTTCGGGGGCATGGCATGATGGCCTCCATTGCCTAGTCCGAGAGGGAGTGCCAAGTGGGACACCTTAGAGTTAGGTTTCCTAGCAAGAGACTTAGATTCTATAGCCCTAACCATATCATTATCTTTCTGTCATTCTGCTGTCTTTTGATGATAGAATTCGGTGTTTCTAATAGTATTTTGCTTCTCGGCTATGTTTGCAGATAAGAATCAAGTTGCTCCTTGGCTTAGCCTTACCAACGTCACCGCTCTCAACTACCTGCTCAGATCAGAAATTTTTGTGAGCGAGGACCAACAATTGTGAGCTGTCCATTTGATCCTAGATTTTGACCCTATTTCGAAGATTTTTCAAGAGGTTGGCCACGCTATCAAAGCTGGTAACCCTCGAATAAATCGTATTGACGTGTCAAGGTCAGATTTCTTGGCTCGAGAGGACCTTTCCCCAGTCATACTACCAGCTCATCAAATCCCTCCTCTGCTCGTAATACCATTACAACAAGTCCCTCTCGGAGCAACAGTTGCAGCAAAAGAGGAAATTGCCTCCCCGCGCTTATCATTGGAAGAAGAGATAGACCAATTTCGTTTTGAAGGGGAGGAAGGAGTACCAAAGAAGCCTGTGGAGCTCTTGGATTCCAAAACTGAGTCTGACAAACTTTCCTCTGCTCACCCACCAAAGTTAGTTGTCACCTAGATTGATTCAAGCTCAGAGGAAGAAGAAGGGATGGATTCGAAGAAAAGACTAAGCTTGAAGGGTTTAATGGCTAATAGGAACAGGGGGGAACCTCAAAAGACGTTCCCAAGACCCAAATTCTTGCCAATCTTCCCCCTCCTCCTCCCGTTGATCTAGGACTGCAAGCCCTACAGGATCTGAAGAAGAAAAGACCAGTGCAGGAACTGGATGAAGGCGAGGTGGCCCCTCTAAAGGGCACTAAACAATAGAGGACGAAAGACCCTCGGGAGAAAAGGGCCACCTCCATTGACAGCAATGAGGATGTTGAAGTTTGCCGACCATAGCGCACCTGGGCTCCCCGGATAGAGCTAGATGGAGCCCCCATTTCCTGGGATTCTTCTATCTAAGAATCCCAGAGAGGGCGTGGGACCCATTTGGCTAAAGCTCTAGAGCAGCCCCTTCTACTCCCAATGGATATGGAGGCTCTCTGTCGCACTAAGCAACCGAAGCTTTTCATGTCATTAAAGAGAGATCTTGCCATGGTAAGTTAGGCCCTATTTGGATTAGCCCTGTTTTGAGTCATATAACTCAGTTCTTATCACTCAAACTGAGAATTGCGTGGGACCCATTGAGAACTGAGTGTTTGGCTTGATTTCCTCTCCCTGTTTTCATCACTCAAACTCAGTTTGGGTTGAGTGAGAGTGATGAAAACTAGAAACGCCAAATTGGTGTTTTCAATTTCTGAGTTACATAACTCAGTGGTAAAATTGTAAAATTCTTGACCTTGTGGAGCCCACAACTAGTGTATTGTCATGTCAGCTTGATATTACCGTTGCAAATTCGCCCATTTCTCTTTCTCAGCACCACCACAACAAACCCAGCGCTGATCCACACCACCGAAACACCAACCCACCAACCCAACACCGATCTACACCTCCGAAACACCAACCCACCAACCCAGCGCCGATCCACACCACCAAAACACCAACCAACGCTGATCCACAACAAACAGATTCAAGCCACGCCGTGACCCATAACCTGATCTCCACCGTAACCCAACCCCAATTGATTCAAGCCACGCCGTGACCCATAATTCGATCTCCACCGTAACCTAACCCCAACCAATTCAAGCCGCGCTGTGACCCATAACCTGATCTCCACCATAAGCCAGCCCCAAAAACCCAATCTCAAACCCGATCTCCACCGTGAAACCCAGCTAACACCCAAATACAGATTGAAGAGGGGAGAGACAGAGAAAGTTAAGAAAGAAATAGAGAAAAGTGGAAAATTTTGATAGACAAAAAAATTTGATAGAAAAGAAGGAAAGTCAGAGAAATGAAAGGTGAAAGGAAGAGTGGAATATTTTTTTGTTAATAAGCCACGGGTAGCAACAGTGTTGCACTAGGTAGTGTCAGTGGTGGGGTTCACGGGTTTGGGGAAAAGTGGTAGAGATATGTAACTGAGAACTCAACCCAAACATGTGTTTTGCAATTTTTTAGTGAAACTGAGTTTGAGAATTGAGTTATGAGTTTTGGGTTTGAGTTATGAGAATTGAAAACTGAGAACTGAGAACTGAGAATTGAGTCAGCTCTAAACCAAACGGGGCCTTAATTTCTGTCTTTCCAGGTTAAATGCTAAGGAGCTCCTTCACTAGTCAGTGTCATCATCATTATTTTTCTTTTTCTTTATATATATATATATATATATATATATATATGTGTGTGTGTGTGTGTATTTTTCCTCTGTCACTGTTGTGCAGGTCACTCAGCAAGTTTATGTGGCCGAGGAGTGGGTCCAAAATGCCCATAATAAAGTTGAAGTTGAGAGCCATTCTCGGCGCGAGGTGGAGAAGGCCCTCGGAGCCTTGAAGGAGGAGCACACGACATTGGGTAATAAGTTGAAAGAGGTGGACAACGATCGCAAGAGTGCCCTAGCCGGTCTGAAGAGTGCCGAAGCCCAAGCCGAGGATTAGCGTAAGCGGCTCTACACCACAGAGATAAACTTGGCCACCCAGAAACAGTTAGTTCTGGACCTTAGAGCCGAGTTGCAGAGGGTCAAGGACGCAACAAAAGAGACAGCTCGGGTGGCCAAGGAAACTACTGAGGCTGCAGTGATCACGTCCTACGAGCGCGGGGTGGAGGAAACGAAAAAAAGACTGGCCGAGGAGTTAGCCGAAGTGTGTAGGGACTATTGCACTAAGTCCTAGATGGAGGCGCTTAACGGTGCGAGGGTCCCTGCTGACTCCAAGCTGAGGAAGGCTGAGAGTGTATTCTTCCCTGAACACATCTGAGAAGTACCAGCTGGCCTCCCTCCGACCATTGTTTTATCCCTCCCTCCTCCTAAGCCGGTCTCCAACACCCAAGACCCTATTGTGGATGCTGAGATCCCCCCAAGAGTGGTTGGGAAGGGTAAGGAGGTCCTACCCTCAACCAAAGATATTCCCTTCGAGGATACCCTTTCCATCAAGGATATGGTCTCCCAAGCCAAGGCAGCTGAGTCAAAGTTTGATACTGGGGATGCCAAGCTCAAGGACACTGATCCCAAGAAATGCTCTCAACCCGCACAAAAGTAGTTGTAGGATCTTTCTTTTTCATTGTGGTCGCATTGTTACTTTTTTGTTATGGCTTCTGCCACCGTATGTAATGTAACTACTTTTGACTAATGAATGGGCTTTTCTCTCAATCTCTTGTGTCTTTGCTTTCATACTTTCGAGCTTATTGTTATTACAAATAAACTTGACTTGTTGCCACTTTAGTTTTGACAAACACTAACAACAATACCCTGCCACTAATGTAAGTAATTTGACTAAGTACCAATAATGAATCATTTACTCTACATTGACACTGTGAGCTGCTTCTTCTGTAATGAGGGTTGAACCAAATAAAGACAAGTAATAAACTTATACTTGGATGAATAATTATGGATTTTAGCTTACCCAGGACCACCAATCTGAGGAGTTAGCTGTAACCTTTAGATCTGTGTTGACACTTAATGAGAATCAAATAGATAACGCAGTGTTAATGTTATCAAAGTATGTGATCTGAGGACTTCAGGCATGATTGAGTTTCAGTTTAAACACTTATAAAAGTTGCCATTGTGTTAACCTCCCACATCATCTGGTCCAAGGACTTCAGGCATGATTGAGTTTCAGTTTAAACACTTATAAATATTGTTATTGTGTTAACGTCCCCATATCATCTGGTTCGAGAACTTCAGGCATGATTGAGTTTTAGTTTAAACACTTATAAAAGTTGTCATTGTGTTAACCTTCCCCACATCATCTGGTCTGAGGACTTCAGACATCATCTGGTTCGAGAACTTCAGGCATGATTGAGTTTCAGTTTAAACACTTATAAAAGTTGTCATTGTGTTAACCTCCCCACATCATCTGATCTGAGAACTTCAAGTATGATTGAGTTTCAGTTTAAACATTTACAAAGATTGAATAATGAGAAATATAATGCCTTTAATAAATGAACATATTGATAGAAGAGACTTTCATTAATAATAATACATTTTCAGGTTGTTTACATTCCACGGGCATGGTATTACATGTTCATCTAAATCTTCCAGAAAATATGCTCCTATACCAGCCACCGAGGTGATGCGATATGGTCCTTCCTAATTGGGTCCTAGCTTTCCCCATGTCGAGTTCTTTGCAATACCCAAAACCTTTCTCAACACCAGATCACCAGATGCTAATAGTCTCAGCTTCACATTGGCATCATAACCCTACTTGAGTTTGTGTTGGTAGTATGTCAATTGAACCATTGCTTTTTCCCTTTTCTCTTCAATCAAGTCTAAGCTTTTCTCTAGTAGCCCATTGTTACTTCTCAGATTGAATGAGCTGGTCCTTAACATTGGGAAGCCAGTCTCTAGAGGGATAATAGCCTCAGCTCCATAAGTCATCGAGAAGGGAGTTTCTCTGGTGGATCTGCGAGGCGTGGTTCGGTATGTCCAAAGGACATGCGGCAGCTCTTCCACCCATTTTCCCTTCACATCATCCAACCTCTTCTTGAGTCCATTCACTATGACCTTGTTAATAGCCTCGGCTTGTCCATTCCCTTGGGGATAAGTTGGGCTAGAATATCTATTTGTAATTCCCAACTCAAAGCAATATCTCCTAAAAGATTTTCTATCAAACTGAAGGCCGTTGTCCGAGATGAGGGCATGAGGGACCCCGAATCGGGTGACAATGTTTTTCCAAACAAACTTCTTGGCGTCCACGTCCCTAATATTTTCCAGGGGCTCGGCCTCCACCCACTTGGTGAAGTAGTCTGTGCCGACTAGCAGATATCTCTTGTTTCCTGTTGCTTTGGGGAAAGTGCCTACAATGTCTAAGCCCCATTGCGCAAACGGCCAAGGGCTGGACAGGGGGTTAAGGACTCCTCTTGGTTGGTGTATGTTTGGCACGAACCTTTGACACTAGTCGCACTTTTTTACATATTCTTGTGCTTCTTGTGCTTCCTTTTGCATGTTCGGCCACCAGTAGCCTTGAGTGATGGCTCTGTGTGCCAAAGATCTACCCCCAGTGTGGCTTCCGCAAATTCCCTCATGTAGTTCTTTGAGGAGTAGTTCTGTTGCCTCGGGTGTATGCATAGTAGGTATGGCCCAGAAAAAGAGCGCTTGTATAGTTTTTGGTCCTAAAATAGCTAGAAACAAGGCGCCTTTCTTTGTATTTTGTCAGCTTCTGGCTTATCCTCTGGCAAGATGTCATCTCTTAGAAATAGTACAATAGGGTGCATCCAGCTAGGCCCCACTCTAACTTGATGAACATGAACCATCTCTTGGTTCACCTCTGTAGGCTTGCGCAAGTCCTCTACAAGGATGACCCGAGGCAGGCTTTGAGCCGAGGAGGTTGCAAGTGTGGCCAGGGAATTAGCATGCGTGTTTCCACTTCTAGAGATGTGCAGCAGGTCGAAAGATTCGAACCCTGATCGTAGGTGTCTAACCTGACTCAAGTACCCTTGCATTCTTTCATCTCCCGCCTCAAATTCCCCTTTCACTTGGCCAACGACTAATCTTAAGTCCGAGAACATTTCTACTGCCTTTCCACCCATTTTTTGAACCATAGTCATTCCCATCAGCAGAGTTTCATACTCAGTTTTGTTATTTGTGGCTGAGAAGTCCAGCCTTAATGACTTTTCAATAGTGATCCCTTCGGGGGATATTAGTACTAATCCCACTCCGGGGCCCTTCTGATTTGCTGCACCGTCAACGTACCTTTCCAACATAGGGGGCCTTGTTGGGATATCATGCCAACCGATTTTTCATCCATGGGTTGTGTTTCCATTTCTTCTTCTAGTAGAAGCGTGGATTCAGCAAACTCGGCTACCAGATCAGCGAGGACTTGTCCCTTGATAGAAGTGCGAGGCATTTATTTGATGTCGAAAGCCCCTAGGACCATGGCCCATTTGGCGATTTTCCCCATGTAGTTAGCGCTTTGGAGCAGGGCTCTGAGCGGAAGCTGAGTCAGGACAATGACCGTGTGCGCCTGAAAGTAATGAGGGAGTTTGCGTGTGGCGTGCACCACTGCTAGAATAGCTTTCTCCAGCGGCAGATAACGAATCTCGGCTTCATGCAGTGACCTGCTCACTTAATAAACTGGCTTTTGTGTGCCGCCATCAAACTTGTATTAGGACCAAGCTTATAGCATGAGGGGCCACAACAATATAAGCGAATAGGACTTCGATAACCTCAGGGCTGGACATGATAGGAGGCCGAGAGAGATAATCTTTAAGCTGCTGGAAGGCCAAGGCACACTCCTTGGTCCACTCAAACCCCTTCCATTTATTCATCAGCAGGAAGAAGGGTCGGCACCTATCCGCTGACTGAGAGATAAACCGGTTTAGGGCAGCAGTCATTCCGGTCAGTTTTTGGACTTCCTTGGGATTCCGAGGTGGTTGTAAACCGTTGATTGCTTTAATCTGGTCGGGGTTAACTTCAATTCCCCTATAGGTTACCATGTAGCCTAGGAATTTGCCTGATCCCACACCAAAGGAACACTTGAAAGCGTTGAGACGCAACTTGTTTTTCCTCAGGACTTCAAAAATGCTCCCGAGGTCTCTCAAGTGCTCGGATACTACCTTGCTTTTTACCACCATGTCATCTATATAGACCTCAATACTCTTGCCCAATTGCGGTTCAAACATCCTAGTCATCATCCTTTGATAGGTGGCCCCCACATTCTTCAAACCGAATGACATCACTTTGTAGTGGTAGTTTTCGATGGAAGTGACGAAAGCAGTCTTTTCCTGATCTTCCAGGGCGAGCGGTATTTGGTGGGATCCCTGAAAGGCGTCTAGGAAGCTCATCCGAGGATGGCCTACGGTTGCGTCCACCAACTGGTCTATCTTGGGCATAGGGAAGGGATCCTTTGGGTAAGCCATGTTCAGATATATGAAGTCTACACACACTCGCCATTTCCCACTCTTTTTCTTCACCACCACTGTATTGGCCAACCACTCAGGGTAAAATACCTCCTTGATAGCCCCCGCCTGCTTTAGTTTCTTCACCTCCTCTCTGACAGCATCAGAGTGTTCCCTAGACGAGCACCGAGGAGGTTGCCTCTTGGGAGTGACAGAAGGATTAACATTTAGATGGTGACAGATGAAGTTCCAATCCACCCCCGGGGCTTCGTAAGCACTCCACGCAAAGACATCAACGTTTTTCCTAAGGAACTCTATCAGTTCTTCCTTCTCTGGAGGAGGCAGCTGAGCCCTAATCTGAAAGAATTTCTCCGGATCGTCGCCAATAACAACCTTCATCAAATTTTCACATTTCGCCTCCTCGGCCGACCCATCAGCCGGTAACGCCGGAGGCTTTAATTGCTATAAGCCCCCTTCAGCACGGGCCGAAGGTTCGGCCTCGGGCTGATGTCGGATGGCAACCACCAAACATTGCCTCACCACAGATTGATTTCCCAGGATCTCCTTAACCTGGCTCCCGAACGGGTATTTCACCTTCTGGTGCAGAGTAGAAGAAACGGCTCCTAGGGTGTGAAGCCAAGGCCTCGCCACAATGGCAATGTAGGGTGAATAAGCGTCCACCACGATGAAGTCTACCTCCACTACTTCTAAACCAGTTTGCATGGGTAGCCTAATTTGGCCCTTCAGGATGACGACCTTCCCATCAAAACTCACCAAAGGTGAGCTATAGGTGTTAGGTCCTCGGGTTTCAAGTTCAGCTCCTTATACAGGTCAGGGTACATTATCTCGGCACCACTGCCTTGGTCCACCATCACCCTTTTCACATCATATCCCCCAATCTTAAGGGTAATCACCAAAGTATCATCGTGGGGTTGGATGGTTCCGATCTTATCCTCCTTCGAGAAGCCCAAAACCAGTTGAATTTCTAGTCTAGCCCTCTTTGGCTCTTGAATAACGTCCTTGACAGATAGCCGAGCCACAGACATCACTCTGAAAGGGCAAGACCCAGTTCTCCCTAGAGCAGCGAAGATGACATTTATCGGTCCTAAAGAGGGTCTTGAGGAATCATCTCTCTGAGATCCTGAGTTTCCCTGGCCCCCCTGACTACTAGAATGGTGCAAAAGTTGTTTTAGATTTCCTTCATGGACGAGCTGGTTCAGGTGGTCCCACAGACTTCTACAATCCTCTGTGGTGTGTCCATGGTCTTGGTGATATTGGCAATAGAGATTGTGGTTGCGTCTCGCGGGGTTTCCCGCCATTTTATTTGGCCATTTAAAAAATGTTTCGTTCCTAATCTTCTCCAGAACTTGATGCACCGGCTCTTGGAACACCGCATTGACCGCCTGAGGATTGGCAGATCCTGACTGTCCGACAACATCTCTCTGTGGTCGGTTGCTATTGTACCGGTCCGACCTGAAATCCCTCCTCTCCTTAGGGATAACCTTATCCTTTCATTTCCCCTGTTGCTGGTCTTCCTCAACCCTTTTATACTTATCAATCCAGTCCATGAGTTGGCGTACACTGGTGACAGGTTTGCCAGTCAGAGATTTTCTTAAACCAAACTCTGCCGGGAGGCCGAGCTTGAAGGTACTGATGGCCACGTCGTCAAAGTCACCATCTATTTCGTTGAACATCTCCCAGTACCTATCCGAATATGTTTTTAAGGTCTTTCCTTCTCTCATGGACAGAGACAGTAGGGAGGCTAAAGGCCAAGGGACCCTGCTGCATGTTATAAAGCGGGCTTCGAACGCTTGAGTGAGCTCCTTAAAGGAATCAATGGAACCTGCCCTCAAGCCGTAAAACCACTTCATCGCCACAGGTCCCAAGCTGGAAGGGAAAACTTTGCACATCAGGGCCTCGTTTTTGGCGTGCACAGCCATCCTTTGGTTGAAGTGGCTCACATGTTCCACAGGGTCTGTTCAACCATTGTAGATGGTGAACGTTGGTTGGTGGAAACGCCGAGGAAGCGTCGCCGCTTCAATTTGCGTGTGAAGGGCGACTTAGAAATCTGGTTCAATGCCCTGCTCATAGCGTCATTTCCTAGACCTTTGCGAGGTGGACTCCTACGCTTATGTTTATGGTGGCACTCCTCATCGTAGGAGAAAGACTCACTGGGTGGGGTCCTCGATCTTCGCCTATAACTGGCATCCTCTCTATCATTAGAGGAAGCGTCAGAGCTGGAAGGGGTTTGTTTTCGCTATGCATGACACAACTTTCTCTTTAGCTGGTCAACTTCCAGTTGTAGGGCTCTGGTGCCTTCCTCATGGGAGAGATGGCTCTTACCCCGTGAGCGACTCTTACCAGATTGGACAGTGTGCACACTTCCCTCCCGGTCCTTTCTACATTCAAGGTTGACACAAGGATTCTTATGTTGGGATCCTATAGACTCTGCCTGTTGTGGACCTGAACCTACCATCGTTAGCCGTTGCACTCACTATTACACAAGTTCTTCCCACAAACGGCGCCAATTGTAGGGACACAATTTGTGGTCCAAACCCAAGATGTGTGGAGTGTTGGTCCAGCGAGCCTAGTACAATAAATTTGTAGAAAGTGGGTTAAAGAACTAGGCCCTAATGAGTTTAACAACGGCTAGTATGGGTTTAGAGGGTAATCAAGCAAGAACAAGGCACATAGGACTAAATAAATTCACTGTCCGAGGAGGCAAGTCTTGGCATAAATCAATGGAACTGATCACAAGTGCAACTATGATTGCTCTAGTATTCTTTTTCTGTTTTTTTGTCCCCCTATTTCCTTCAAGGGTCTCTTACATTATATACCTCCTTCTTGATGATCTTGGCCCTCCATTTGTTAATCGTCCAAACCACCACTCGAGTGCTCGTCCCATCAGACACCCCTTCTGGCTCTCTGTGAGTTGCAATGGCCAAGGAAACACTGTTCAGAGGTCTTCTCCACATAAATGCGGCCAGAAAAGTAGCTGTAGTGCATTTAATGCGAATGTAGCATCTTTTTCTTAGATATTGGGTTCCCTTCCTTCTCATGTGTTTATGAGGCACGCTCTTGATACTGGAGCTTCTATGGAGGTCATTTTTGTCGCTGGAATACGTATCTAAGCTATATTTTCCATGGCCGAGGAGGAATTACCCCTCGGACCGCCATCTACTCCTCTCTTACTTATGGGGCCCTAAACTGGAACCCCTCATAACTATTTGTCTCTCCTCAGACACAACAACGTACTCGGATAAGGCCCAAGGCCCAATATACGATTTTGGGCCCTTATCCCTACAATAGTAGCTAATTAGTTTTATCACTTTTTTTTCATAATTTCATTTATAATGTTTTTTACTATTATTATATATTTACTGGCTAATGATTTTCATAACAGAGGTGTTAAATGAGATGTAGCATTGTTTATTAGATTTTTAAATGTAATTGTGTATGAAGATTACACACACACACACACACACACACACACATATATATAAAGTTAAATGAAATGTCAAAAAAGGGATTTTAAAATTTTCTAACTTTATTTCTTATGTAATTTCTATTATTACATGAGAACATCTCCTTTTAGTTATGAATTAGAGTTTGATTAGTTTTAAGTTTAAATATATTGCTATGATTGTCTATAATTATTGATTATTGATTCAATTTTTTATGTGAATGTAACAGTTGATTTTATTGCACTGTAAAGTATTTAATGTTCTCCATATGGGTCATATTTATTTTTTATTTTTACTTCTCCTTACAACCTCTTTGTTTTCCAATTAATAGTTACTAATTGACATTTGATTTCTCTCTCTCTCTCTCTCTCTCTCTCTCTCTCTCTCTCTCTCTCTCTCTCTCTCTCTCTCTCTCTCTCCATAGGCAAGCTGCTGTTTTCCAAAATTTGATGATGATTTTATTGCATTATATATGCATTGTAGGTTTTTTTTTTTTTTTTTTTTAATTTTGCTACCCATAAGTTTTTTTTTTTTTTTTTTTTGATGCATTGCTACCCTTAAGTTAGTATATCTATAACTATTAGTTTCTTTATATTATATTTGGTTTGATATCCTCAAATATTTTTTTATTTTATTTTAATTTAGTGTTTCCCAATTGGCATTTGTTTTGTATTATATTTTTTCTTTGATGTATTGGGTTTGAGAATGAGTGTGTCCCTAATATTACTCCACTTTATGAGGACACTTTTATTTATTGAATTTAAGTATAATTTTAAATTTTAAAAATTTTTAAATAAAAAGTAGAGAAAAATATAAATAATTTAAGGATATGGAAGATGTGGGGAGATGAATAGTGATATTAAGGTAGAAGGTAGTGGGGAGATGAAAAGATAAAGGTAAGGAAAAAGCTTGGACAAAGTGTAAATGTAAAAATAAAATAAAATAAAAAGAGTACAATTTTTTAAGGAAAATTTTATTGATTTTAATTTAAATAAAATATTCCATGTTTAATTATTAAAAATAAAAAAAGAGAGAAAATATAAATAATTTAATGATGTGGAAGATGTGACTAAATTTAAATGTTGAATAACATAAGATGAGAAGAAAAAAAAGTAAAAATAAAATATATAACAATAAATACCAATAAAGAGAACAATTGCACATAAAAGATTTTTGTTCTTTCTTATAACTCAAATTAAGATTGATGGTTTTTTTTTTTTTTTTTTTTTTTTTTAATATGTGTTTCAGGATTGTGCTTTTTTAATTTCCCATCAGAAAGTCTTTTCTTTCCCTTTTATAATTTTGATTGAATTTTGGTTTGGATTAATACTTAGTTGTTTTTGGAAATATGAATTTGAAAATGCCTACCAATTTTTTTACTAATAAATTATTATAAAATCTATTTTTTATTTCTTAGTTTTATTTTAATTTTGGTTAAGTTAACATTGTAATTTTGTGATAATTTTTTTTATTATGATAATTTCCTTATTCCTTAAGGGATGAGTTGTATATTAAGCAAATGTAACACACTACAACAAAGTTAGAAGAATATGGTTCACCTTAAAATATATTGATGAAATACACCAAAAAAAAAAAATTTAAAATGATATATTTGTAGAGATAAAAAGATAATAAAAAAAAAAAGTGTAAAAATCTTTTTTTTTTTTTTTTGAATAAAAGACAATGCTTGAAGTAATTGTTACTTTTTATATATTACACTTCATTGCATAATATTTATATTCTCACGCATCGCGCGAGTTTGCAGCTAGTTTCCTATAAAAACTGAATGATTCTACAAGTCTTCTATTGGGAATAAATTCTAATCTTAGGTTGCTAAATGCAAATGTAGTAGAAACATGGTGAGAGAGAATAATGGGTTGTGCTCATGGTTAGTGTAATAAGCATGTGATATGATTGTGGGCTTCCTTTATAATAGGATCTTTTGTTACTCTTAGAGCAAACAAAATGACGCCATTATCCCCACCCAAAATGTTTTCCTATAATGACAAGATTTATCTTTTAACCTCTAAGAAATGCAATGCAATGGCCAAAGGATATGACCCTTTAATATATTGTCTCTAATCAAATAAACAAAGGCTCTTGTCCCCTTTAGGTACAGGTTTATACGGAATTCAATTGTTTTCAATTTTTTCTTTACTCTATAAGAAAGAACCATCAACCTTAACTAACCAAAAAAAAAAAAAAAAAACCATCAACATTAATTAGAGTTATAAGAAAGAACAAAAAAAGGGTAACATTTAACAATTAAAGAGAAAAAAAAAACAATTTAAAAAACAAATCTAAATGGCATTAACCAATGTGGAATTTTAAAGAACTCTTGGTTTACCTAGAATATAATAGAGAAAAAAAAATGAGACTAATACTAATTCTAGGAAAAATATATAGAGAAATAGAAATAAGGATGCTAATTAAAGAACATTGGCAATACCATCAATCCCGTTTGAAGCTTAATCATAGCTCCACTAATTTGATGACTTTCAACTTTTGGCTGGTATATATTTAGGAATTCTCCAATGCCGTAAAATTCCTTATTGTCTAGTTTTACTTGAATTCTCGCAAACTACCCAATTAAATTAAGTGAGAAAATGAGCATAATGATTATAGTGTAGAAAAAAAAAATTCCCAAAGATTAGTAATTTGGCATAAATAGAAGAATGTATAAAAAATTCATCGAAAAATTGAGAGAGAAAGAGAGAGAGAACCTTTTTTTGATTTCCGGAAAACTACCCGATTAAATTAAGTGAGAAAATGAGCATAATGATTCTAGTGTAGACAAAAAAAAAAAAAAAAAGGATTCCCAAAGATTAGTAATTTGGCATAAATCAAAGAATGTATAAAAAATTCATCGAAAAATTGAGAGAGAGAGAGAGAGAGAGAGAGAGAGATAACCTTTTTTTGTGAAAGAAAACCATGCATAAAATGGAATAGATAGTTACAAATTTATAGTAAGAGAGTCTGAATGAGAAGAGACAAACTAAAGGAATATGAAGAGAAAGAAGAAGAATAATATTTATGTAGAGGGTAGTGAGGAGATGAAAAGGTAAGGGTGAAGAAAGGTTGGAAAAAGTGTAAATATTAAAATAAAATAAAAAATAAATGTTAAAAATAATTATAGGAAAATTAAAAAGAAAATGATAATGAGGTGGAAGCTGATGTGGTTTAACTGGAGCGTAGCAACAATAAATGCTACGCTTCAGCTTTTAGATATATACTAGCCGCGAACCCGCACGCTGCGTGTGATAATTATTTTATGGTAGTTTTATTAAAAAAAAATTTACAATTTAAACTAATCTAATAATGAGTAATGTATTTCATAATTATATTTTTATTTATTATAGGAACAACCATAAATGTAATATAGAAACAATCCAAAACACCAAAAAAAAAACGTAAACTTAAAAAAATTAATAAAACTTCACAATGATTAATTGAACCAATATTTTGATAAAATTTTGTTTTTGATAATCTATTAAGGTTATTTTCTTTGTAGAAATTATAATTTCGGCCACCCAAAACATATTATCAAATAAACAATTATTAGCAAAATCTAAGAATTAAATTTCTATACAAAATAATAATAATTAAAATAAAATTGCAAAAGTTAAAATTTGTCACACAAAAGCTCACACAAAACTTTAAAGCTGAACTGAAAAGGCTTTGGGTTGGGCTTGATAGTGGAACTAAATAAATAAGAGGTGTGCTGGATTTATTATACAGATTAATTATAGGGTGATAGTGGAAGTAAATAAATAAGTAGTGGGCTGCATTTATAGGGCTGAAAATTGTAAAAATCATTTTAAAATTGTAGGACAAATTATATTTAAAAAAAAAATGATGTGGGAGCTGATGTGGCGCAATGTGAGAGCAGTAGCATTAAACACTACGCTTCAGTTTTTAGTAATATATAGATATAGATAGATATAGATTATTATTATTATTATTATTATTATCATTATTATATATATAGATTGGTTGGGGGGCCTTGATGACTAAGGGTTTGGGTGCTTAATGGAGCTCATGCCCACGACGCCTTCAAGCCCAGAAAACTGTTAATGACAAATAAACAAGTTGATTATGCTGGTAATTTTTTTTCTTGTTACTTGGTACTTAGCTTCTAGTCTAGAGCAACCTGTACAAAGAAGATGTAGTTATCGGGAATACTAAAGCATTTCTACACTTTGATTGAACTTTCAATGGAAGATTAAAAGATTATCGCAGAAAGCACATTTGTTAATTGACTGAGTTTGGATTGGAATGCACAGGTTAAAATTTGCTGAACGTTGGGAACTTGGGAAAAAAGATGATTGCCACAAGCTAAGCTTAAGGCATGAGCTTAGCTTGGCCTTGGACCCAACCAGGTAGCCAAATGAGATGACTAGCCTAGCTAGACACTAGACAGCATACACAACAATTGTGTGATTATATGCTCAAAAACCTAACCCGTTAGTTTTGCATCCTAGAAAAGCTAATGATTATTGATTAAGCAATGCAGTAGTTTGTCCTTATTTTTTCATATTGCACAGCACAAAGAAACAAGCACTGGTTGGTGAAATTCGTGCAGATCGGCTTGAATAAATCTGACTTTCTTGTAGAGTACTTTCAATTTTCAAACCGAATTTGTTATTTTATAATATTTTCAAACCGAGTTGAATAAGGTTAGCATATATTGAAGCATAAATCACGGATATGCATGTGGTTAATTTACTCACTCTATAGCTTTGTGCATCCAATATTAGAAACCAAACCCCCTTTAAATATTACTGAGCTGATTTCGAGGTCAACATTTTTAACATTTTGGTTCTTGTTTTAAGATCCATTTACATGTGTCCTGGATCAGAGTTTACAACCTTATGCGGATCTAGCTAGTCATGAAATCAAAAATTGCATAATAGTAAAATATATGTCATGTGTTGTGTCCGATGCTTTTAATAATTGCCTCAAGTATTAAATTGCTTCTTCTTACGAAAAATATAGTAGTAGTAGTAGTAGTATATGATGTTTGCACGATCATGAAGTTGGATTTATTGAGCTTCACGCAGTGTTGACCTTTTACAATTAGTCCCCACCACCTAATAATACACTCACTAGTTTATCAGTGTTAAGTATAACAAAGATGACCTAAAATAAAATAATAAACAAGCCTCCCCTAGGCAAAAAACAAAGCCACTTATTTGATTATTAATTGTCTACTAGTGGCGTTTGACATTGGAAGGGGTTTTAATTTCATGTTTTCAAAAGGCAATACATACATCCTACATACAGTTTTTGATACCCACTTCCTACTCAACCTTTTCTATCTTCAATTCTAAGCAAGCAACCCTCATCAAACACAAACAAAAACATATGGATTCACCTCATAAAACCAAGTCTCTCTCCAATAGTCTCTTCTTCCTTTTCATCCTCTTGTCAACAAATCTTCTCACCTTGTTCCTTTCCTCTACTTTCAATGCCTCCTCGTGCTCTTTCAATCCCACCATTCCCACAACCACCACCACCACCACCAAAGACAATCAGTATCCTTCTCCCAAATCACCCGATGTATCTACAGAAGCTGCAAATAATTTAGATCTTTCACCTGAATTCCTTGCTTTCACATCCGGGCAATTACTCCCATTTGGGGTCAATATCAACTTTGATTCCGACACCATATACCCCCCAGTAGGAAAAGCATGCACCCAATTCCCCAAAGAACTCAACACCTTCATGTCTTACAAAGTCAATGGTTCATGCCCAGAAGATGAGCTCTTAGCCCAAAAGCTCCTCCTCAAAGGCTGTGAGCCACTCCCTCGACGCCGTTGCCGCCCTGCTGCCCCTTCTAAATATGTTGAACCATACCCTCTTCCAACTAGCTTATGGACAACACCCTCAGACAACTCCATTGTATGGACAGCTTACACTTGCAAAAACTATGATTGTCTCGTCAACAGAAAGTATAGGGAAAAGGGTTTCAGTGATTGTAAAGACTGTTTTGATCTTCAAGGAGCTGAGAAATCTCGTTGGACCTCATCAAAAGGTGGTGGTGTAGACTTCAGTATTGACGAAGTCTTGGCAACAAAGAAGCCTGGAACAATACGTATCGGGCTTGACATTGGTGGTGGTGTAGCTACTTTTGCTATAAGAATGATGAAAAGGAACATAACCATTGTTACAACCTCTATGAACTTGAACGGTCCATTCAACAATTTCATTGCCTCAAGAGGGGTTGTGCCTCTCTACATTAGCATCTCTCAAAGGCTTCCTTTTTTCGACAACACGTTGGACATCGTTCACTCCATGCATGTATTGAGTAACTGGATCCCAACAACGTTGATGCACTTCTTGATGTTTGATATCTATAGGGTGCTTAGGCCTGGAGGGTTGTTTTGGCTTGACCATTTCTTCTGTGTGGAAGAGCAGTTCGAGCAAGTTTACAAGCCGCTCATAGAGAGCATTGGGTTCAAAAAGTTGAAGTGGGTGGTAGGGAAGAAGCTCGATCGTGGTCCAGAGCGCCGTGAGATGTACCTTTCGGCTTTATTGGAGAAGCCATTGAACAACTCTTGGTGATTTTTTTTTTTTTTTTTTTTTCTCTCTCCTCTTGTTTACTTAAATGAGATTTTGATTTTGAGTTTAGATTCCTGTCTGTCTTCTTTGTAAGAAGTCGTGGCAAGGAGTAAATTTTAACAATATATGAAATTTTACTTGCACTAGTTTTCCCCCTTTGTATTGTCCCATATATGTTTTACATTTGATTTACCAATATTTATTCATTTTCCTCGCATTTATATAAATTGTAAGAAATTGAGTAGATCTTGTATTCACTTTTTCCTGGTTTTACATTTGATTTACCAATATTTATGTGTCTCCATTATGGTTATTGTTCATGGTAGTGCTTGCTACGCTAGAGCAAGTCACACAATATCCATTACCTAAAAACCATAAGATAGATAGAATTTAAAAGGCTTGAGAGAATGGTGGAGAGAGGTTTTCTCTTCTTTTTTTTCTTCTTTTTTTTTTGACGAATTACACAAATGAGAGAGGTTATATACCTTTGTAACTCATTCCATGTAACTTTTGTAACTCATTCCCTATAATTAAGTTACATGGGAGTATCTTCTTTAAAAAAAAACAAAAAGTTACATGAGAGTATATCTCATTAAATAGGGCCGATTAGACTAGTTGGGTCACGACCACTAATAGACATAATAGTGTATTTTATATTTGTAATATATTGGTATATATGTAAGAAATGAAACTATTATTGCTTTCTCTCTATAGCCTAATTAACACGAATAAAAATCCTAGTGTGTTCATGAAGCACAAAGGGAATGCTCAAATTGAAACAAGATTTTTATTTCCTTAAACCCATTATTAGCACTCTAGAGATTTATCCGTAGGTTATTCTTCACACTTACAAACTCTGATATGTTTCATCCATCGTTGCAAATCCTTATTGTACACTTTTTTCTTTTCAAACAAGTTTAAAATCGGTGTTCCTTGTTCAGTCCTTTCCCCAAGCCTTACGTATGGTATCTGCACTAGGGGTGTAATCGGTTCGGTTCGGTCGGTTTTTTTAGTTTTTGCCAACCGAAACCGAAATTTTCGGTTTGTGAAATTCCCAACCGAAACCGACCGAAATAATTGGAAATCGATCGGTTTCGGTTGTATTTCGGTTTCGGTCGGTTTCAATCGGTTTTCGGTTTCAGTCAACATCACAGATTCACAGTCACAAAAAGAAAAAAATAACTCAACATCACATGGGGTTATCGATTTTTCAATAAGAAAATAACAACTCAAATTCTCAAAATCACAATCGCAATCACAGATTCACAGAAAATAGCATTGATTCAGTATTAAACAAAACCCAAAATACAAAAAAGAGAGAGGGTTATCGAGAAATGTCACCGTAAGAAACTGAGAATGAAAAGATCAAGCCGGTGTGGGGAGGCCGGCGTGTGGAGGTGGCGACAGAGGCCGATTCGTGTGGAGGCAGCGGCAGAGGTAGATCGAGGCGGCGGCAAAGGCAGATTCATGTGGAGTCCGGCGTGTGAAGGCGGCGGCAGGGGCAGATCGAGGTAGCGGCAGAGATTGAGAGTGAGGGTGAGAACTGTGAGAGGAGGCTGTGAGATTGAGGAAGCCGGTGTGGAGTGGAGGCTGTGAGATCGAGGAAGCCGGCGTGGAGTGGAGGCTGTGAGAGGGATTGGAGTGGAGGCTGTGAGAGGAGACTGAGTGTGGAGGCTGAGAGTGAGGGTGAGAAGTGAGAACTGAAAACGTGTGGGTCTGTAGGGTTTTTTGTTTTTGTTTTTATAGTTTAATTAGATTAAGTTTAATTAGATATCTAATTAGTAATTAGTTTAATTATAGTTAATCTGATGATAAAATATTAAAATGAAAATTGAAACATGAAATGTAAAGGCCGGTCATATTTAAAAAAGAAAGGCCCAAATGTTTTTAAACAAAATGAAAAGCCCAACTATGTATAGAGGCCCAAATATTTATAAAAATTTATATTATATATAAAATATATTATAATATAATACAATTCGGTTCGGTTCGGTCGGTTCGGTGCATTTAAACATGCAACCGAAAATCAAACCGAATATTTTCGGTTTTAAAAATTCAAAACCGAAACCGAACCGAACCGAAACCGAACCGAAAATTTGACAACGGTTCGGTCGGTTTTTGCCGGTTTGTTCGGTTCGTCGGTTTTTTACACACCCCTAATCTGCACAACCTTGGACCTTCAGCCACATCTCCACAAAATGATATGTTTTGAAGTTTGGTTTTACTTCCCATTTGGTCAATTCCCTCCTTTCTCCCGACAACAATTCCTCCAATGTTTTCTACCTTAAATGTACCCATCTATTTTAAGTTCTAGTTAAGTTCTTAAAATCTCATTTTTTTAAGATTTTCTTTTCCCAGAAAATGTTTGCACTTATAGTCTTATTTGTGTTGCTGTTAAGGAAATCTTTGTTCTAAATCAAAGCAATTGCAAACGGAAAAGAGATTTCATTGAACAATGAAATAAAGAGGAAAATTTAGGCTATCATACCTTTCATTTTATTGTAGAGAACCCAGTAACTTTTCTGGCAGGGAAAAAATTAAATTAGCGATTCAGATAGTCTAAAGATACAAAGAAATTCCACAATATTTTTGTTTTGAGTTTTAACGAAATCTGACATAATATCTATTTTATTTTGATCTATGGTGAATTGATACCTCAGTTTTGTGAAATTTTGTTATAAGATTTAATCTTTTAGAACTTTTCCAATATAATGTGTGTTTGTATATATATATATATATATAATTCTTCAAAGGTTAGGGATGGCAATTAGGTGAGTATGGTGCAGGTCTTAATCCCCCCACCCCTGCCCCACTTTCACTTTAGGAAGGGTTTGTTTCCCTCTCCTGTCTAAGTTGGCACTCACAATACTTGCCTGTCCAACCAAACACAATTTGTTTTTTCATATAAATTTCTTAAAACTTTATTTTAAATATATCATTCATTAAATTAAAACTCATAAAACATAAATAAATAAAAAAAGAAGACATAACGTTACAAAACCTTCTCAAAGCGTAGAAATACAACAATTAAAAAATAAATAAATAAATTGATATCATGCTTCATAATTGGAAAAACGAGCATCGTGGAAATACATGCCAATTAATCAATAAAAGATGATGAAGATGAGCTAGCATAGTAAAATATATCATTCATTCAATTAAAACTCATAAAACATAAAAAATAAAAAATAAAAAAAAATAAAAAAGTCAAAACTTTACAAAACCTTATCAAAGTGTAGAAATACAACAATTAAAAAATATAAAAAAAAAAAAAAATTGATATCATGCTTCATAATTGGAAAAACGAGCATCATGGAAATACATGCCAATTAGTCAATAAAAGATGATGAAGATGAGCTGACATAGTAAAATATATCATTCATTAAATTAAAACTCATAAAACATAATAAAAAAAAAGAAGTCATAACGTTACAAAACCTTCTCAAAGTGTAGAAATACAACAATTAAAAAATATAAAAAATTGATATCATGCTTCATAATTGGAAAAACGAACATCGTGGAAATACATGCCAATTAGTCAATGAAAGATGACGGAGATAAGTTGGCCGAAATGGGAACTAAATAGTAAATACTTTTCGGGAGATCTCCTCCAAATCACTAGGGTAAATATTATTAGCAATACATAACTATATTATAAATAGTTGTATTTATTTATTTATTTTTGACTTAAGTGTATTTTATTTTATTGAGTCAAGGAGTTAGTCTCCTAAAACATATGATGAGTTCTTTTACAATCACAACTCGAGCATCACAATTTTCACTACAATTCTAACGTGATAGACAAGCCACCTCAAAGTTGTGAAAAAAATTGTGGCACAAAACTTGTGTCTATAAATTTTCATTTATTAATCTCTAAGATGAGTTCCTTAAAAAAGTATAAACTAATCTATATCTATATATTACTAAAAGCTGAAGCGTAGCGTTTAATGCTGCTGCTCTCATGTTGCGCCACATCAGCTGCCACGTCATTTTAAAAAAATATATATATAATTTGTCCTACAATTTTAAAATGATTTTTACAATTTTCAGCCTTATAAATACAGTCTACTACTTATTTATTTACTTCCACTATCACTCTATAATAAATCCAGTCCACTACTTATTTATTTACTTACACTATCACCATATAATAAATTTGTATAATTAATCTAGCCCACTTCTTATTTATTTAGTTTCACTATTTAGTCCAACTCAAAACCTTTTTAGTTCAGTTTTAGGGTTTTGTGTGAGCCTTTTCAGTTGAAAAGAAAAAAAAAAAAAAAACAAAACAAAACGTTGAAGCCTTTCAAGCTTGCTTTAGGTTTTTTTTTTTTTTTTTTTTTTTTTAAGTTTTCCTATAATTGTTTTTAACATTTATTTTTTTAATATTTACATTTCTCCAACTTTTCTCTCTCCCTTATCATTTCATCTCCCCACTACTTCTTCAATCTTTCTCCCTCCCTTACCTTTTCATCTCCCCACTACCCTCTACATTAATATCATTCTTCATTTTTTCCTTCATATTCTTTTATTTTTGTCTCTTCTTATTCACATCCTCTTACTATAAATTTGTCAATATCTCTTATATTCTATGCATAGTTTTTCCTTACAAAAAAAATGGTACTCTCTCTCTCTCTCTCTAAATTTTTTGGTGGATTTTTTTTTATTTTTTTTATTGCATCTCTACTTTAGGTTGATAATTTTTTATATTCTTTAAAACTCTATTTTGGGTTAATGCGATTTAGTTTTGTTTTTTAAATTGTTGTTGTTGTTGTTTTTTATTTTATTTTTTATTCTCTTTGATTGTTAAATGTTATCCTATTGCGATCTAAAGAATTAAATATAGCGTATAAAAATATAATATTATTCTATTACATAGCATGATTTGGATAATTTGGTATTTATTTTGTTACATAGCATGATTTTTTATAGTGCTCAATTAGGATGTTAAACTTTTAATAGTTGTATTAGAAGTACTCTATAATGTCATTCATTTAAAGAAAAGCAAAGGTTAGCCAAACGAAAATAATTGGATAGGTGACAAATTGCAAAAGTTAAAATTTGTATATATACAATAATTGTTTATTTGATAATATGTTTTGGGTGGCCGAAATTATAATTTCTACAAATAAAATAACCTTAATAGATTATCAAAAACAAAATTTTATCCTAATATTGGTTCAATTAATCATTGTTAAGTTTTATTAATTTTTTTTAGTTTACATTTTTTTGGTGTTTTAGATTGTTCCTATGTTACATATATGATTGTTCCTATAATAAATAAAAATATAATTATGAAATGCATTACTCATTATTAGATTAGTTTAAATAGTAAAAAAAAAAAATTAATAAAACCACCATAAAAATAATTATCACTCGCAACGCGTGGGTCCACGACTAGTTAAGATAACTACAGTTCTTTTGTGCCACACATTTAATACAATTTTTTTTTTTAGAGTTTCAATCTATAGCGTCCGCTCCTGATGATAGCTCTTTATCATTAGACTAAGACACCAATTGATTTTTAGTGTAGGGAGAATTGAACCCCAGATTTCTTATTCAACCATTAGAGAATTTCTAAGATGTACTTCAGTTGAAGGACGAAACAACAAAGACCAGAAATAAATAACTAACCCAAAATCTGTCAAACAACAAAAGTAATTGACCTAAGCTCATCATCCTCATCCATTTAGTATTATTACAATTGGCAAATGTCGTCGTTGTGTTGAGTTTGACACTTCCTATGGCTCATTTTGTATTAATAGGGATAGGTTACTCTTCCGTTGGGAAATTTCAACAACCAATATCCATAGTAACCACTACCTAATCAAGTCTTTCCCGTACTTTTGATCCATATATCCCACATATTATTAAACCATGTGAATGACGGGTTCTAATACCCCAAATTCACAAAGCCACTTCCATGATCCATCCAATACCTCTCAGAATTTTCTCATAAGCCTCGCTACTCTTCCTCTTTTAAGCCAAGAACCAAAAATATTCATCTTCTAGTGGACTAAGACATGATTCTCAAGAATCTCAGCACCCAATCAAAAATAAATAAATTTATTTCGAAGTAAAAATTAATACTAAAATTATATATACATAAGATTTAGGATAAATGATGTATACTTCATCAAGGCTTGAAGCCCAATACCCATATTCAACCACCAACATAGGCCATATTCAAATAATGGCATCAGACCCACTGAGTTGACACTCAATTTTTCTTACCCATGGCCTAGTCCATGTCCAATTCTAAGTCTTCAACAAGGGAAGTAGTGGTCTAGCAAGTAAGAGAGTAATTTTTGATAATTTGCTAATAGCCATCCCCTTAGTCAATGTATTAGCTTGGAGCACATTAACCAGGGGATTGGCTACTCATGCATAACTTTTTGTGTTTTATTTTTTTCTCATTTTTTTTTTTTTCATAATACAAGTTGTCATCTATTACATTAAATGCTCTCAACTATCCTTATCTTTTTCATAAAGTATCTTTCTCTTTACAACTAAAACCAAGTGTTACTTTCATCTTTATAATTTCCCAACTAAGAAATAAAGCCAATTCAACTACAAGGCTCAAGGTAAGCCCTATGTCCTATGCGAAGCATTTTGAATCCTTCATATCTATAGATAAATACATCCTCAATAGAAAAACCATGATTTGTCCAGCCAGCCAAAGACATTTCTATTCTTCAAAGCAAATTATACCCATTATAACATATTATATATCAATATTTTTTTGATAATTCAATAATTGGGGGTGAAGAGGTTTGAACTCTAAATGTCTATGTTAAAAAAATCAAGAAGTGCTAACCAATTAAAAGCTCTTGGCTCATATTATATATCAATATAGATATAGAAATTCCCAAAATTCATAGACCATTTATTGTGCTGCTTTATGCTCAATCTCTCGTAACCAACCACAACCTAATTGATTTTAAAACCGCTTATACAATTCATTAGTAAAACTCCCAATGAAAATTCTGACCTTAGTGTGGAAACTTCTCCATGATTGTCTCCCTGTGAATTCGAATCTTGGCAGTAGAGGTATACCAGCTATTGTCACTTACCCTTTGTGCAGTGAAGATAGCGAAACTTCCTCACATCTGTTTCTTTACTGCCCCCTTGTTAGAGCAGTGTGGCATGGTTTTGTTCTTCCTATCAGAACTACGGAAGAAACTCAACCAGATTGAGGTTAATTAAAGGCAGGCTAGTTGTATCTTAGATAATAAAAAGTTGGAACAAGACAATATGATTTACTTGCAAACCATTTTCACCACCCTCTGGACAATCTGGAATCACAGAAACCAATCAACCCTCTCAGCAAGAGTGTCAAAACCAAGATGGGATGGGGTGGAGTTATCAGGAGTTGGCAGCTATAATCAAGATTGATGAGAAGAGAAACAAGAAATTTAGAAGAAGCGGGCATGCTTCTGAAGCAAAGAACAATTAAGGAACCAGAATGTTTGTAGGATGCAATAGTACTGGAGCCTCAACTACTAACATGGAAATTCAGGAAGCATTGGAGGCAAGCTTACAAGATAAGAATTTAGGCTGTCAACACATCATTGTACTCACTGCCAGCAAGAACTTGGAACGGATCTGCAACAAGAAGAAAATTCCCCACTGGAGAGAGCAAGCATTGCTGACAGACCTCCAATTCCTTTGACAATAAGAAATGACTTTCTGTTTCATTGCTGTTCCCAAACCAATTTTAAATGATGTTGTTGATATTGCCTCTTTAGCCACTAAGATGCCAATTCATCACTGCCGGGTACAACCAACAATTTTGTAATGCTGAACTTGATATATTTGCCTTTTGTCATATGTTAATGTGGGTATCGAAAAACAATTTTCAAAATGCGTAATCAATTTTGGGTGTTCCATTTATAACCAAAGAGAACTATTGTTGCTCAGACGACCTCTTTCAGGAACTTACCATAAATTTAAACCACAACTTAGATTTATACATGAACTTTTTTTTATCGGTAAAAAATTATAAATAAACTTTATATACTGATATCCAGAGATAAAATGTCCATATACAGCCAAAAGCATGCCTTGACCTCTGTTGTATATCCTCTTTATTTATTAATTTTTTGTGTAACAAAATGTCCATCTATACGTGGAGTTGTGAAGAGAAAATGTAAAATTAGCTACTTTAAACTGAACAATGCTTGGCATACAGTTATGAACAGTATTAAACACAGTGGTGTTTGGAATATCATCTCAAAGATGAAAGAACAAACATCCTGAAGAAAAATGAATAAAACAGGAAGCTCTTCAGGTTACACGAATTAGAAGCACTACCATGATGAAAATACATGTCATTGCAAAGATCGCAAGCCATGAGAAGCACGTAGTCTTAGAGCTCTCAGAGTATATCTTCATGGCTCGCACATTGGCACGCCCAGTGCTTGCCAAGCTATGCTCAACAGCTTGCTCAGTAGAATCAAGTATCTGCACTCAAGCATAATCAAGTTACGAGACTACTAGATCATCAGTCAACACCAAAAACATGAAACAGAAAAAGGTGAAAGCTATTTAACGAGATTAAGAATTCAATCATTATTGTTGAGGGTAAACATAGTAATGATGTGATTACAATAAGATCCTCCCAAGAGAACACCATGTGATTTAAATATGATCCTTCCAAGAGAACGACACCATGGGATGAATAGGCACATATTCAAGTTTCTATCAAAGGACATACCCAATGCATGAAAATTGTGTTGACAATCCAAGAGAATAAAGAAATTGTGGTGGAGGTGAAAGAGGGATCTGTAATGGCCAATTATGTTTTTGTTGCAGTACAGGGTGGTGCAGTGATGGAAAACCCTGTGGTGACTAGACTCCAAATGAAGGCAATGATATTGAGAATGTACAGACTTCAAAATAGTACCTGATTGCATTTAGTCAAAACCACATCTTTTTACAACTATACAAGATAATCCCACTAATCCTGCACCCACCACAGATTGAATCCCAGATTCCCAGACCTTGAAAATGAGAAGAAGTATGACTAGGCTACAAGCTTACATCTCCCCCCTCCTCTTTTTTCCCTTTTTAATGCAAACCAGACGTCCACAAAATTTTGTTAATAAAATCCTAGAGAAGAAAGAAAAAGAAATGAAGACAACAAAGGTATTTGTTCTTTGATTGGTAAGTCACACACACGTAGTGGATCTTGAACCCATGACTCATCCTCTACTCTATTCTTGTAAGAAGAAAAAGGGTCATTTGAATGTAGCCTTGGCTTATGAATAGCGGTAATGAGATAGCAGCAATGATGCAGTGAAAGAGGTGTGGGGTTATGGGGGCTGGAAGTTGGCATAATGAAAAGCAGAACGGTGATGGTGGTACAACTGATTTTTGTTGAAACTTAAAACAATTTAAAAATTCAACATATAATGTACTGCAAGCCACTATATTTAGTTATTAATGTAAAATAAATTGACTTCTTGGAGCGTTCTCAATATTATTATGACATCATTTGTTTCAACGTTTTCTGACAAATTAGTCAATTTCCAAGAATTATTTTCTAAAAACCCTATCTCATTTTCCTATGTTTAGTAGCAATCTTAAAATGAGTTGGAAAACTATTTCTTGGCTTCCTTTATTTAGCTTGACATGAGATAGAGTTGTTTTCTAGAAAATTTTTGCAGAAAACCTCTAAAAAATAAGCCATACTTTTTCCATTGACCATAGATATTTTTTCTTTGACTCATTTTTTACGATTCTACCAAACACTAGAAAACACGAAAAACTATCTTCATATAAGGTTTCCATTGAAACAATCAAAGGTAACTAAGAAGGGTAAAGGTATCCTAATCATACTATCATAGAAATGGTGAGATAACAATAATTGGAAAATAAATCTTTAGAGTGCCATATATCCACTTAATTCATGTCAGAAGTGTATAACATGCTCACAGAATTAATACCAGTTAGAATCAGACACTTCATGACTAGAGTCATTGCTCCCTGATCTCCATGCATAGTGAAGCAGGAAAACCAGACCAAAACTAAAACAACAGTAAAATAAAAAGGGATAAGACCTAGGAGTCAGCACCTAGACCTGGCTTAAAGTTAGCACCGAACAAGAAAACCATTACGAGTCAACACCTAAACTTGACTTGGAGTCAGCACCAAGCGGGAAAACCACTAGGAGTTAGCTCCTAGGGTAGAACTAAGTCAGCACCAGACCAAAGAGAGACCAAATGGCCATTTTTCTCATTCATCAAAATATTAACCACTTCCTTAAGGAGTACAAAAGGTTACTTATAAAGGATTACTAAACCTAATTTTAATTGGCATAAGAAACCCTAATTGCCTTATTGCAAAAATAACCTTATTTCCAAATTAAAATACTAATAGCAAAATAAACTACTAAGACCTAAAATATAAAAATACAATTCACTTGCAAACATAAATAATACTAAATAAAAATCTTCTTGCGTCTCCCAATGATGCGGGAGATGCAAGAAGATTTTTATTTAGTATTATTTATATTTGCAAGTCAATTGTATTTTTATGTTTTGGGTCCTAGCAGTTATTAGTATTTTAATTTAGAAGCAAGGTTAATTTGTAATAAGGAAATTAGGGCTTCTTACTCCAATTAGAACTAGGATTTAGCAATCTTTTATAAACATCCTATTGTACCCATTTTGGGGATGGTTGATATTTTGATGAATGAAAAAAATGGTCCTTTGGTCTCTCTAGTGCTGACTCAGTTCTACCCTGTGTGTTGAATCCTAGTGGTTTTCCTAAAAATGACGCAGGACAACCAAAAAAAATGGTAACGGTAAAATAAAGGGATATAACCTAGGAGTCAACACCTAAACCTGGCTTGGAGTCGGCATCAAGCAGGAAAACCACTAAGAGTTAGCTCCTAGGGTAGAATTAAGTCAGCACTAGACCAAAGAGAGACCAAACGGCCATTTTTCTCATTCATCAAAATATCAACCACTTCCTCAAGGAGTACAATAGGTTACTTATAAAAGATTACTAAACCTAATTTTAATTGGCATAAGAAACCCTAATTGCCTTATTACAAAAATAACTTTGTTTCCAAATTAAAATACTAATAGCATAATAAACTACTAGGACCTGAAATATAAAAATACAATTCACTTGCAAACATAAATAATACTAAATAAAAATCTTCTTGCGTCTCCCAATGATGCAAGAGATGCAAGAAGATTTTCATTTAGTATTATTTATATTTGCAAGTCAATTGTATTTTTATGTTTTGGGTCCTAGCAGTTATTAGTATTTTAATTTGGAAGCAAGGTTAATTTGTAATAAGGCAATTAGGGCTTCTTACGCCAATTAGAACTAGGATTTAACAATCTTTTATAAACATCCTATTGTACCCATTTTGGGGATGGTTGATATTTTGATGAATGAAAAAAATGGTCTTTTGGTCTCTCTTTGGTCTAGTGCTGACTCAGTTCTACCCTGGGTGTCAAATCCTAGTGGTTTTTTTCCTAAAAATGGCACAGGACAACCAAAAAAAATGGTAACAACGGTAAAATAAAGGGATATAACCTAGGAGTCAACACCTAAACCTAGCTTGGAGTCGGCATCAAGCAGAAAAACCACTAGGAGTCAACACTTAGGGTGGAACTAGAGTCAGCACCAGACCAAAAAGAGCAAACGGCCATTTTTCTCATTCATCAAAATATCAACCATCTCCTCAAAGAGTACAATAAGTTGCTTATAAAGGATTACTAAACCTAGTTCTAATTGGCATAGGAAACCCTAATTGCCTTGGAAACCCTAATTGCCTTATTATAAAAAATAACCTTACTTCCAAATTAAAATACAATTGACTTGCAAACATAAATAATACTAATTAAAAATTTTCTTGCATCTCCTGCATCACATAGTCATTGCTCTAAATCAACATGACTTTATACTTTGCAAACCGTGTGGTTATAACATAGTACTTGCGAGGAAATGCTCAATTACTTAAAATGTAAGAAAAGGAAATGGTCCAGCATGAAGTTGAATATTGACATGGAAAAACTTTAAGATGCACTAAATGCAACTTCTTTAAACAAGTTATTGGGAGTTGAGATCAGTGAGTGACACTCTAACACTAAACTAAAATAGCTTGTAACTTCACCAAACAAATCCTTGGTAGTTGGGTTTTCAATATCAGTAGGTAACTCTCACAGTTAACTATGTTAGCTTGACAAGGAGATCAGTACTCTGGAATGATGGAAAAATTTAGTACTTTGGGAACTGCTGAAGAGTCACACCAGGGTGGATCCTCTTCACCTTGTTTTCATTTGCATGGAAAACTAGGTAATATGGCTAGCAGAGAATAAAGGAATGGAAACCCATTGAGGCATCAAGGAACAACCATCTAATTATCTGTTCCTTTCCTGATAATTTACTAGTAGCTTTAAAACAACAATTTGAACCCAAAGAAAAACATGGTGTCAATCTTAGTGAAAAACTTTAACAAAATAGATCCAAAACGTTTTTTAGTCTTTGTACCAGAGAGCTGCAGGCTGCAGCGCCTATTCATTCACCTTCTCTAATTAACTATTACCAAAGGCCAAACAACTCAAGCTACTGTAGTTTAGGCCTGAGTGAGGTGATAATGTGCGCAACACCCACTATTCCAAAGGATGAGTCGTGCATTCAAACACTATTCCAAAGGCCAATGAGCTCTAGCACAAATGGCACTTCCTTCTACAGTAATGAGGTTGTGCATTCATAACCCACTGGATATGTATAAAACTTACTAATAAAAGGAGAAAGGGAAAACCGAAAACCAATTACAAAAGACCAAGAAAAACAGTTGGGATTAACCCTTAACCACTCAAGAGTGTTAAAGCACAACCAAAATTTTCTATACATAATATATAGAATAAGCAATCTCTTCTGTCTTAAATTTTAGCATATGTAACCTCTATCCAAATAGAGAGACCCCTTTATGAAATCCAACTGTTAAAGGGATCATGGATTTAGTGCATGGCAAATCACCGAAATTCAAAACTTAGAACTCCATCGATAATGTTCTGTAACATTTCAAATTCTCCCTTTACAAAGGTAATTTAGGAAACCAAAAAACTTGTAAAATGCACTTACAACCTCTGAACTTTGGAGCAGTTGCACTTGCATCCCTGTATTTTTATTTTAGCCAATTTAGTACATAAACTTTAGTATTATAGCACATAGGCCCCCTTAACCCTTTTTTTTTACCAATTTAGTACATAAACTTTGGTACTGTAATAAATAGAATAGAACCTCTAAATTTTTATGTTGTTGTAGTAAGAAACCCTCATTTACATCATTGTTTTTAATGATTAGGTGCAAAAGAAATTTGATTGAAAGGAAAAAAAATTTTAAGGGGATCTAACTACTACAGTACCAAAATTTATATACTAAATTGGCGAAAGAAAAAGTTTTCAACTAACCCAAGTTCAGGGGGTGTAGGTGCATGTTATTTAAAAACCCTTATAAATATGACTTTTTAAATGGCGCAAAATTTTGGGATGTCCTAAAAATGAATATAAGACTGACTAAGAATGATTTATGAAAGAACACCCTCCCCCTAAACACACACCACCACCACCCCCCCCCCCCCCCCCCCGGGGGTCCCCCCCAAAAAAAAAAGGAAAAGGCATACTGAAGGAAAGAAGATTCCAGAACAAGAGAATAGCAGTTACAATCTTTTAGGCATATTAGCAAAAATGCCCACAAGTGAAAAAGTGATTACCAGATTATCCACTCCCACCTCCTCTAAAAGATGTAGGATTGATTCTTCCAACATTTTCTTTAAGCAATTAACATACTTATGAAACTATGCATTGAACTTACATATTTGATGTGATGCAAGACTTGTTACATAAATATGTGAGTTCTTACTTTTTCGGTGTTTTGCAAGGAATTGCTCATCATCAGACTGCTCTCCTTAAGTTGCCGTGCCAACCCAACCATTTCATCAGTCAAGTCCTCTTGAAGCTTTCTGTGACGAGAGAAGTTCAGAAAAGATTTAGAACCACACAATAGGTAGAACAGTGATTGGATACAAAATTACACCTATTAATGCTAATTGATATTGTTGGACCTGATTGCTTGTGATTGATGCTATTAAAAGGATTTGATTTTATTTGTTTTTTTTATCCTTTTTTTTTTTTTTTTGAAAAGTAATTTTTGTAGCATGGTTTTGAAACCTGGACCATTCAAAGAACCCTAAAAGAGAGAGGTTCAAGGTTTTTGAGATTGGACCAAAATCAAATTGAGGTCAAACTGTGATGACGTCATTATTAATTTAATAATTATTTAAAAGATAAATAAATATATTAAATTAGTAAAAATAGAAAAATTAACTAAAATAGTCCAAATAAATATAGAGATCTATCTTTCAAATGTATTATTTATTTCATAACTTTCAAAAGGCAAATAAGAAATATTAAATCCTAGGTAAGCATAAATAGATATTGAGTTTCTCAACCAACGGAGTCAATACCGTATATACATACGAAATTAATATACTTAACATTTTGTTAGAGCTCAATATTCTACTCTTCTTAAGTATGCCTATGTCTAAATTATCTTAGGCAATGCCCAAAATGAAGAGATACAAGGTTGTCATCCAATCATACAAAGATCTTAATAAAAACTGCTTAAGAACTTGACTAGGGCACTTGGGCATCCAACACCATCAAAAGTTTTACAGTTCCTCTCTAGCCAAATTGTCCACCACAAACAATAGAACTGCTTTCCATATTTTGGAACTCTTGTGACAATAAAATCTTCCTTGCCAATACTATAGCATCTGTGGTACAGTCTTCAGCATAACCCTTAATACCCCAAATAAAGAACAAATTACCAAATATCTTGAGCCACTAAACAAAGAAGTAGAAAGTTCTCAATTGAATCCCGGCTATTCTCGCACGTACAAGACCAATCAACAACCACAATGCTTCGTTTTTAAAGGTTATCCACCTTCAAAATATTACCCATTGTTGCTGTCCAAACAATAAAAGCAATCCTCCTAGGTACCTTAGTGCGCCAAATGCACCTCCATGCAAAATGCAATCCTATAAATTCTCTCAGAATATCATGATTAAAGCTAACTTCAAACGTTACATTTTTAGTCGAACTCTTGGATAATTGATACTCTCATTGACTAGACAAAAACTTTGAACAAAATACGTCAAACAGATACTCTGTGGGTGCTAATTCTCAATCTTGAAAGGACTGAGTGAATTGACGAGTCCTTATCCATTGCCAATCTAAACAGGTAAAGAAAAAAAGCTCTTTGAAAGGACTCAAAGATCAAATCAAAAGATGAACTTGGGAGCCAACTCAAACGCCAAACTAAATATATTTAGAAAATTTATTCAACCCTGCTCTAATACTTCTTCCATGGGCGAATTCCATGTGATCCCCTAACCACCTCTGTTGTCGAGCACCCTACGTTTATTCATATTTCACATAAATGACACACGTCTCCAAAGATGCTCCTTCTCAACTCCAAACCTCCACAATTAAACCGGATGTATGGATTAGATTGATCTTTTTTTCTTTTTAAAACTTTTAAAAGATAATTGCAGTTCTTGTAGTGGTAAAGTAATTTAGTTTGCCACATAGTTCCCTCACACTATTACTTAAAAAATCTAAGTGAAGTGAACACTAAAACCCAACTAGCATAAGGTGTTTGAGTCAACAACAACATTTAAGCCCATATATTTATCCAATCATGTTCATAGTCCGTGTTGTGCAAAAAGAACCTTTGATCCATTTTAAACAACGCATTACGCATATACTGGAACCAAGGTAGTCAAAGGGAAAATTCACCCTCGATGCACTAGATGCCTAGATTGCCCAAATAGTGAGGCACCAAAAAAGGTGTGTGCTTTTGAATGCAGCTAGGTGCCAATATTATATTTATTCATAATATGCAGGATATTAAAGTTATACACATTCACAAACCTATCATTGTTAACATCATCAAATATTAGTTCATATAAAGTAAAAAATAAAATATTAAAAATTTTGATCTAACTTTTTCTTCTTTCTTATAAGTAATTGATTTTCTTTACAAAGAAAGAGAAAAAGAGAATTTTAAATAAAATCATAGAGAAATAAATAAAAGAAAGGAAACAGACTTAACCTTAAAAAATTGACTTGAGACAACTAACATATGGTGACACATATAAAAGGTACAACAATGTCTTTCTTAATGCTTATATTTTGACTTGGGTCTATGGTCTTCATTTTGCTGCCACTATATTGACAAGTTTTATTAATTGTGTATAGTCATTTCAGGAAGGTCAAGATTTATTGAATTGAAAAACCTTATTCTACTGGTATTGGAATAAGTAAATTGGTGGTAATTATGCTAAATTAAAAACAAAATCCGTTAATTTGATGATATGCACACTCCAAGCAGCTGTCACTTTGGCCAAGACGTGCACTAGGCAAAAAACAAGCACCTAATTAAAGTCTCCTCAACTGAAAGGTCCAAATCCATAATAAGGTGCCTTGCCTCGCCCATACAACTAGGCAAGATCATATTGCCTTTGACCTCACTGACATAAACTTGCTTTTGTGGACTCTGCTTCGGAAAAACCAGGACCAGGAAATGACCTTTTATGTTATGAATTCATTATTGCATAACAAGAGAAATTTAAAATTTACCTGTGCTTTTCAATGTGTGCTTGTGCTGCAGCATCCAGTTTGACAGGTGCAGATGAATCAGCCTCAGTAGTGTCATGAATTCTATCTTCACTATTTGATGCAGGCCTGGTCAATAAACCAAACTGGTTAGAGTTGACAAACCACGACATAGAAAAGAGCCAATGAGCTAACCAAATCATGATAGTTCCAATTCACATACACAAATCTTCTTCTTAGTCTAGGAGTAGGAAGAATGTGATTTTCTCCTGTTTTAGAAGGGCTTTCATTTACGGCAGTCTCTTCCAAGGGCTCCTGGGATACTTGGGTATCAGGTGTAGTCTGAAAATGGGAAAAGTATTAGGATCAAGAAACTCTATTCTAACATGTGAATTTAACTTAGGAACATAGAAACAAGGTAATCTCATAAAATTAAAATTATATAGGGACTCACAGGAAAACTGTGACAAATCACTGCATCAGACAAGTGCCAAATAAATATTAATTTTGTAATCCAAGTGTAGTCAACCAAGAACAACATTTTGTGAGGTTTATAATAACTCAAGAAGAAAAAGAAAGAAACAAAAATAGGGAGAGAGAGACAGACAAATCAACATCCTTTACCTATACAATACTTGTATCAAATAGAACTAATCGAAGCCATGATTTCACACCAGTGAAAAGAAATGAATAGCAATACAAGAGACTCATTTCTTTTTTTTTCTTTTTTTCTTTTTGATAAGTAACGTAAGAATATTATTAATAATAGAAAAAGTGCCAAGCCGAGTACATTGGGGATGTACTATGGGGGCACAAATCAGGAAACAAAAGAACAACAATCAAGAAAAATAGGAAAAGAAGAACAAGAAAAATGAGAAAAGACCACACTCCATTCATAGAGAGTGTGCAAGAAAAAAGACTTAATCTCTAGCAAAGAACGTTCACAACCCTCAAAGCTTCTAGCATTCCTTTCACGCCAAATGCACCAAATCAAGCAATGAGGCACTAATCTCCAAACATCAAAGTGACGATGTCACGCAAACTTTCCTTGCCATGCCTCAAATAACTCAAGAACAGTAGGCATAACTCATTTCAAGGCCCATTAGGTTTGAATTGAAAACATAAACCTGTTATTCACATATATGAATCAATTATGATGTTTGGATTGGAACACCCAATTTCTTTAAATTTTAATTAATTACAATAAATTCAAGATAAAAGCAGTATAGGATTTACAGGCTATTCGATGCCCATTCCCCTCTCTGTTTAGTCTTCCCATATATCACTTAACCACCCCCACCCCCCCCAACCCCTTTTAAAAAAGAAAAAAAAGTATTCCTGCCACTTTCATCACTACTGACAAACTCTGTACGGGTTTTACTCACCAAAATCATTCCAGCTTCCCTCCCAATTAATAATGAAATCACCACATAAGTTTGAGGCATCTTTAACTCTTGAAGGAAAAAATCTACTTCTTTATTATACAAATCTAATCTTTTGTTAGCATAATTAGTTTTGTCATAAGCAAAGATTCTTCAACTCATAACAAAAACATAATTCTAAAAATTACGAATTTAACAGTACTGTCCTTAAATGACCAAAATCTTAAGTACCTATGTAAACCAACATATAATCCTGCTTATAATGTACACGCACCAATGGGGCAGCTAATTTGGAAGCAATCGCTTCAATCTTCTCTGAAAAATCATTGACCACTGCCTTTGAAACCCTGTACGAACATGTTCAAGAGATGTTTAGACAAATAAGAATGCAATCCTAACAACCATAATAGCACCAGTAGAACACCTGAATCAGCAACCCAAAAAAACAAGAGTGAAGATAACTATCATTTCAAAGTCAGCCAATTGCAAAATGGTTCTTGTCAAACATGTTTTCATTGGATCTAAAAAGTAACAATGAAGAATGAACTTTTTTGATAAATGAAGAATTAACTAACTATTATGTAACAGAATACAAGTAACCCTAGAAAAAAGTGTTAAATCGTGCAAAAGTAGCACTTTCTATTAAAGAAATCTTTGTAGTATGCAATAAGTATCTTTTCAAAGCTAATTCAGTCAAAGATTTCTTGTTGGAATTTTAATAAGCAACCATCAGCATTAACTCCATTTAAAATATGAAAAGAAGGGGAAAAAAAATCAACTATGAGTCCAAGATTAATTACTAACGTCGCAGCAGGGGGAAAAAGTGACTGAATATATATATATATATATACATATATATATACTAAAATCTCTCCCAAACCTCAAAAACCTTAACGAAACATCTCAAATGACAATTTCAAAGCAAGTTTAGATTTCTTTAGAGGCTTAGGATTGGAAAAATGTTCTCTTTCATTCCTAGAATTATTGGTCTCAGCAATCTTACCTGTGACCTATGACATATTAGGTCTTCCAGTATATTTCATTGAGTTAATTACTCAATACTTTTTAGTCCAAAGCTGACCTGATACACAATAAATTGACTCATTGGATGGACTTTGAAATGTCTTACAATTTATAACATTGAACAAGTCCAGACAAAACCCTTCCATATCACTACATATCAGGCTATATGTGTCTAACTTTCCAAATAAGCAAAATAAAATACATTCTAAAAAATGTTGATCAAACAACTAACATTAAGTTTTGTAGCCCAAGCCAGAGCTTTGTTAGTCAAAGGTAACAGGGGTGCCCAAGGCAATAAATCCCTAGATCACCTACAATGCTTAGTGCCAAAAAGGCACCCACCCTAGGTGAAGCCAGGGACCAATATTATATTAGTATATAATATATTGGATATTATAAGTAAACTAATACTCCTAGACAATATTAGCATATTTATCATCATTTACCATTGTTTCACACTAAAACGAAAATCTAATTTTCTTCAACTTTTTTGCAAGAACAAGTTATAGACACAAAAGAAAAATGAATTAAACAAAGGTAACAGGCATAATTTTGAAAATTTAAAATGCTAGAAGATGATTTCTATAAAGAGCCACATGTGACATAGTGCAACACAGTTAGCAAAAAGCACAACAATGACATAGTGTGTGTGTGTGTATATATATATTTTGGATAGGTAATAGAGATTTTATTGATTAAAAATCTTCTCATGAAGGATATACTTGATTATATTTATTCATTTATATAGTTGTTTAGGAAGTCAAATAACATTAGATGAGAAAATATAGATTAAGCCCATAAAGGGATGTGTAAATTGAAAGTCACTACAGTTAATAAAAGAGCCATAAGTTTAATGAAGCACACACTTCTGTCAATCTGTCACCCTGGCTAAGGAGCTTGCTTGGAGCCTTGCTAAAGTCACCTCCCTAGCATAGAGAGATAACCAGAGTATGGATTTCACTACTAACATTTCTGTGAAACAAAATTGGCTGTTTTATAGGTATGAAACACAATTGGCTATGGATTCAATACCCTCCCTTGTGTAAGTTAATTGTACCCACTAGGAGGGTTTTTCATTCACATGATCCTCATTCTAACGTAGGACAAATTGGGGAATTTGTCTATGTGCACTTAGGGCGGACTGAGATTCACAAATATTTGTATATCTAGAGTTTAAAATTTTTTATAAGAGGGGTTCTATTAGGGAGAGAAAATATTTGATTTATGATTGAAAACAAGTATGAAAAAACAAAAATCAGGTTTCTTCACAATCTGTGAACAGTGCACAAGAACAATACCCATGAACAGTGCACATAAACTGTAAACAGTGACAGAAAAGAAAGAGGTAGAGAAAATGAGGTAAGAACAATAAGGTCAACATGTATCAATACTTAGTGTGCGTTTGACATGGATTATTTTTGCTAACTTATTTTACTATTTAGTTTATTTTTGCTACTATTCATGGATTCCACTGCACTTTTTAGTATTATTCATGAGTCTCACGGTAATATTTCAGCTAACTTTTACCTTTATCTATAGTACTTTCAACAAAAAGTTTTCAGTTTCAGTAAAATAAACGGATCTCAAACGGAAACTCAACACACGATATTCTATTGATCAACTCCTCTTTGTTTGAGTACAATAAGACACATAATAGACCTTACATCTTAACTTTTCCTAATAGAACCAAGTCTCATACTTTAAATAGGAAATCAAACCCTGATTGAACTGAGCCAAAGCCCACATATAAAGACCAATAAACTTTTTAAAAAGATTATTAATAAAATAAAAACCTTAGGCCCACAACTATGGCCCACACCCAGAAATTTCAGAATTACTAATTCTGCCCTTAACCCCAAAACATAAGATAAAACTATCAAAACATAATTAACTACCATGGGCACTTATTCTTGGGCTTTACCTTAATTTTAGGCTTCCAAAGAAGATAGTTTTTCAAACCACACTATGCTTGCACCATCACATACTTGTCAATCATAGAACTATAAATCATGACAACAGTTTTCCCTACCTTTTGATCTAATTACCATAAGCAATTAAGCACCTAACATCCTTCGGGAAAAAAAAAAAAAAAAAGAGACCTACAACCTAGAGCTTTTTTAGTTATCCCTTGTCATTACCTTCTAAAAATGAAGCTAGGGAATATCTAAAAATTCACTATAGAAATAATATATTATAAAAAAATGAAAGGAAAATAATATTTGCTCTATGTGGCTTGTATTATCTTAAAATTCACCATATGCAGGCATTTCTACCACAAGGAGACATGTTTCTTTTGAGTGCACAACTCGATACCTGGCCTGTTTGGTATTGGGCTCTTTCCTTTACTACAGAAATCAATAAATTTTGATCAGGCAAAAAGGGACTTTTTCTATTTGTAAGTAACACATGCACCCTACGGATTTTGAACCCACGACCTCACCCTCCACCTTGCACCTTACACCTAAAAGTGAAAGAGGTGCCAATAAAACTAGAGCTCATTGGCAATTAGTCCAAGAGGGACTTTGTCAATGATTCATCAGTTTAAAAATCACAACCAAAACTACTCTAATGTATTATCTATTTTCAAACTGGACACTCCTATGTAAGCTCTTTGTTTATTTAAAGTGTTGATAACAAGGCAAAATCCAATTCACTCATTTCTTTTTCTTTTTCTTTTTCTTTATCTTTTTTGAAAATTAAAAATAATAATAAGTTCTAAACACAATCCACTCAATTCAAAATTGATGGATAGGAATTTTGAGGAACGCCGTGGTGGAGTTGCCCTAAGAATCTAGAGGATCAACAAGGCTTCACGCCCCATGCCAGGCCGCCTTCCATTCAACCGCCAATAACCATACCCACGGTTGGCACTACCAACCTCATCAATGACCTTTTATAAGGGCTCAAAATAATTGCACAAGTACATAAAGATACTAATTAAAAATGTCTCAAGTCACCAATTATCACGTTTAGTATAGATGGAAAACCATTTACTTATCAGAGAGAGAGAGAGAGAGAGAGAGGTTATAGACAAATTTATTTTCTAATGACATTGCCAACCATGGTATTGCAAAATGACCTAGAGAGAGAGAGAGAATGGTGACCTTGGTAAGCCTTCGGAAGTTCTCTCTTCAGCCAGCTGTTCTAATTGTTCTCGTAATGTAGCAACATACTACCAAATTCACATGCATATTATACAGAAATTGGTATTTATTTTTCACTATAATAATTGCCAAGATATAGAAGCAACATATATGAGAAGAGAAGAGAGATGTTTAGACATACATACATGTACAAGTTTTGCCTGGTTTTTTTGTTGAGGTGCAGCTGCAAGCAACCTCTTTAAGTTCACTTCCGTTTTACTGATTCCCATCACAACATCCTAGACAGCAGCATTGAATAAACAAATCCAATTTCAAAAATCAAACGAAACTCAATTTAATTTTGAGAAAGAAAGGTCAAGATGCTGCCATTGTGTGTGTTGAGTCCCACATCAAGTGTGTAAAGCACGGACACGGCAATTTTTTCCTGTGGCTGCTCGCATGCCCTTCCCTTTTTTTAATAATCTGAAACGGCCGGGACACGGCAAGAGAGGGGGAAAAAGAAGGAAGTAAAAAATCCAAACCTGAAACGCAGCGTTTTGAGAGCATCCTTTGCACCCAAAATTAGTTTCCTCTCGATCTCTCTCACGCCGATCTCCTCTGTCTCTTCTTCTTCTTTTTCTCAGGCCGGTCTCCTCGGCCTCTTCTTCTTCTTCTTCCAAATATGCCCTTACATATTTTACGTTTTCCCACTTTTGCCCCACTTAGGAATTGGGTACTTTGGGAGAGACCAGAGATGTAAACCCACGCATGACTTTTTTTTTTTTTTTTTCTTTTTTTGAGCGTGTAGTACTCTTGTGTATTTGTGTAATCTAACTAAAATACTACTAGTAAACAACACAGTGGGCACGTAGAAAAGAAAAGAACCCTTTGGGACTACAGAATATACTTCTCCAGTCCTCCACCAACGGAACCACTAGTGTCCAGTTCCAGTTTTTTCTTTTCTTTAACAAAGTTGTCTCCTTGATTTGAACGATGAATCTATGTTTAGCAATCTTCCAGAGCATATCGTTCATCACGTCCTTTCTTTTCTCGGAATGGCAGACATTGTTCGGCTGATGAGCTTCACATCCAAAAGCTGTAGAGAATCATGTGTGTCCATATCATCTTTAGATTTTGATGCCCTGTTTTCAAGACCAACTTATGAATATTTGCCAAAGGTTCCTGTTTTTGCGCAACGGGAGGAAGCTGTCTCGGCTTTGTGTACATTCCAAGTTCATTGAGAATAGTACGGAAAGCTCGATCTCGTGCTGTCACAAATGTTGCATATGGCGGTTGGGTGTGATGTTGAGGTTCTCGACCTGGAATTCTCTCGAGAGGAAGGACGGGAAATAGTATTTAGTTTGCCAATTTGCATCTTTCATTGTGGATCCCTCAAGTCTCTTACAATCAATATGCATAGCCTCAACGTTAAATTTCCCTCTGCATTGGCTTGTCGATGAATGCTTTGGAGAATCAGTTTCATGTTGCAAGTTCCTTAGGGAATTATGGCCTAAAAATGTATGTGGTATAGAGAATTTAACAATAGAAAATTCCAGCCTGGAACGTTTGTCAATATTGTACTCTTACCACCCAGAGCTCTGTCATCTTAATATCTCGGGTCAGAACTGCTTAACGAAATATATGTTAAATGGCGATTTCATTCTCCTTATGGCAAGTCAGTGAAAATTTCTGCTCCAAACCTCAGGTATCTTAAATGGGTTGGATGTATAACAGGTCACAATTGTTTAGGGAGCTTGATGCATTTGGAACGTGTTGAACTCTTTCTAGAATGTAGAGATCTTCGTATAACTCAGGAGTTATCTAATGTTCTTCCAAGTGTTATCACCACCAAAGATCTACATATACATGAGCACATCATTATGGTAAAGAGACACTTCCTTTCCTATTTATTAAAGACAATCATCCTATATTTCTTTTTGTAGAACTTGTAAGGTAGCATTCATAATCCACTGATGTCCAATTTTAGCTTTAAAATGCTTCTGAGAATTAATTTCGAAACTAAAATATGGATTATTACAGAAAGGAATCCACATTTATTTTCATAAATTGTCTTTGCGAATTTCTTATTTCTCTTCTAGTTTTGCATTATATTTATTTGTATTCACCACCGAACTACTAGTTTTTGTCGCATCTTAAAATCCATTGTTTGAATGGTATTTTTTCCTCCCTTGATTACTTATGCCTTTTTGGAAGCTCTTAAATAATATTTTGAGAGACAAAGTATAAAGATAATTGATTTACTACCAATAATAAAATACATTAAACTATGATGTACTGTTCAGTAAGTGTTTAGAATTTAAAAGTTGGCCGGTACAAAGTCATAATCAAGGGCCGTTTGGATAGAGGGGTGAAGGACGGAGAGTGGAATGGAGTAGAATACAGTTAGCTAAAAATAGGTTAATTTTAGGCTAAATCTAATTTAGCCTACTCTACTCCCCTCCTCCCCTCAATCCAAACGAACCAAAAATGCAGGTCTGCCTAGCTGAAGAGCTGACAAATATTTTTATTTGTTTTTAGACTGATATAATTTACAGTCAATTCTATATTTGTAAGGAAGCAGTTATTGTGATTTGTCTCTGTTTCCCAACAATTGGGTTCTTCTTTTCTTCTTCTTTTAGTTGTAACTCTGGAATCTTGTTTTCTAATGTTGCAGATTCTTCATAATTATGATCCCTTGCCAATTTCATCGGAAAATGTACAATGCTTGTCTCTATCTATTCAAAAATTAGACGATTACTTTGTCCCAGCAATGGCATCCCTTCTTAGAAGATTTCCTAAACTGAAAGCTCTAGACATAAAATATTCTCTGCCCATGCGTACCACAACTGTAAGTACAAGAGTAAAATAGAGCTCTCTCTCTCTCTCATATACACCTGCACATGCATACTGTATTTTGTGAAGGTAGGAACATGCCTTAAATCACTACTTGTCCCATTTATTAAATCACTGCTGGAAATATTGGAATAGTTGTATTCTCATGGTCTCTGGTTTTGACAAACTTAATTAATGTTGTTGCAGATGTCTGGGTTTGATAAAGTATATTGGCAATCTCAACATTTGGAGTTTATTCATCAACTTGAGTCGGTATCTATAGAGCTTCTGGATGGGGAGAATGAATTGGAGCTAGTAATATATATTCTCGAGCATGCTACAAAATTAAAGAAGATGGTCATCTTTTACTCCCTTTCCTTGCCGTCTGGTTTTATTTCACGAATACGTAAAGACAGGATGAGTTCATCTCCTGTAGTAGTTTTTGAAGAAAATATAAATGTGAATAAAAATTTAAGTGTATTTTTTCTTTTGAAAAAGCAGTCTTGTGGCCAAACATTGCCTAAGCTTACATGATGTTCATAGTTCAAAGTCATTGTGTCTAAACTTAGACCTCCAATTAGATCTTAAAATGTATATGTTTTAGCCTATACGAGACTTCTCCTCGTAATGGGATAATTTTGTTGGCTTACACTTCTTATTCTTTATCCGTAGGTTTAATTGTTTCACTTATTTATCTTTTAATCTTTCTTTCCAATGTCCAAACCATATGCCCCTGACAATTGTACTTAAAAACTAAGCCAAATAATAATTACAACACCGCGCAGAGGAATATTTTTCTTTTTCCTCTCTTTGGGCAAATTCAATAGGTACTCACGTTAATAGTAAAATGTAAAGTTGTAAACCAATAATTGTCCCTTTTTTTTTTGTGGGAAAATAATTGTGCTATTATTATCTATATATATATATATATATATATAAAACCGAAACCTTTGAAGCGCTCACAATTTTTCATGTCAGCATAATATTTAATTAAAATTTTAAAAATTTTAAAAAAATTATTTTTTTAAAACAAACTTAACAATGAGTAAAACTATATTTTTCTAACAAGTCCAACTTAAACTCAAACTCAAATGTTGGTAATTTATCTCTAAATTTGCAAGATTTCATTTAAAAATTAATTTATTTTCTTAAAATTTACAAACCATTTTCTTTTTAAAGGAGAAAACACCAAATTGTAAACACTCAATAGTTCTCAAACTATTTGTAGCCACCTCCTTTCTTTTTGAAACCCTATGTTATTTTGTTTTTTCTTTTAAGGAGATTGCCTCTATGTCATAATAGAGGATAGGAACCTACAAAGAACATCTCATGGGTAGACACATCACCAAAGATGCTAAGAAGCCTAAGATAGTTACAATAGGTTTGGGTGAATGTAGTTCTCTTCACGTAAAGCAATAAGAGCATCCACATCAGTGGGTGCATAGCCTTCTAAAATACAAAAATCACTTCATTTTACACATTTTGGCCAAAAAAACACCCACATCAGTGGGTGTAAAATTGTGTATTTATACACAATTGCTACAGTAATTGTGCATATATGTTCGGTTACTGTAGCTCGTGTATTTGGTATTTTAATAATTTTCCAATTTGGCTCCCTTTTTTCTCTCTCTACTTCCTCTGAAACGAACTCGGGCTTTTCTCTTCTCCCTCGTATTCTTGCTCCTCTGTTACAGACCAACATCGGTCAAGAAAGTATCAACCAAATACAAACATAGCACCCCCCCAACTATCACCAGTCTACCACCACAACCCATTTCAACATTTGATAATCCAAATACAAAATCAACAAAATCAAACCAAAAATAACTCTAAATCAGCACAAAACAACTTAAAATCAACTCAAACCCCATTGGAAAACCCATCTCAAACCCAACTCAAAATCAACCCAACTCAAAATCAACCCAAAACAAAATCAACTCAAAATCAAACCCAAAATCCACAGAAAATCAACTGAAAATTAAACCATTAACTGAAAACCCATAACCCAAAATCAAAATCAAATACAAATCCAATGGTGGCAGAGACTTAAGGGATCTGAGAATTAAGGAGAGAGATGAGGGATTTCCTTACGTTTCAATCATCTTCATCTTCATCGTCATCATTTTCTTCTTCTTCTCTCTTCCTTGTAGCTTTCAACTGTCCCAAAAAAAAAAAAAAAAAGATGCAGAGACTTTGAGGGATGAGAGAGGGGCGGAGACTTTGTGGGTTAGGGGAAACTGAAAGGCAGATACTTTATGGGTTAGGTGGGGGTAGGTGGGAAATAATAAATAAATAAATAAGTGAGGAAAAATATTATTTTAATAAAAAAGTGTGTATAATAGATAAACTGATGTGGGTGTTTTGTAAAAGTGATGGTGTAAAATAAAAAAAAGTAAGTTTTTTGTGTAAAATAGACAGAATCTTTTAGACATACTAATGTGGTTGCTCTAAGCTAATATAACAAACAAGTTTGCAGCAAAATCTTTTTTTTTTTTTTTTTTTTTTAGACCTGTTAAAATTTAAAAGTTATTGCTTCATGGGTTCATATACTTTTTTCTTTTCTTATATTTCTCTTTTGAATAGTCATATTTCAATAACTTATTCTTTAATTATATATCTTTTTTGGCATTTTGGAAGTTTTAACATCTGAATTTATGTTAGTTTTTGCAGTATTTGAACATGTTTAGCAGATTTCAATAATTATACCATGCATTATTCTTTTGAAGGTAATCAATTTTTCTTTTCTATTTCTCTATTGTGTAATCATATACATTTTGTTTTGTTTCAAAAATTTATAGAAAGTAAATTTTATGATTCTTTAATATTTTTTTATCTTTAATAAGTTTTAACATTTGAATTATTCTTTTGATGGTAACACATCTTTTTCGTATATTTCTCTATTGTGTAATTACACACACGCGCACACACACACATATATATTTTCTATAATTTGTAGGCTCTGAATCTTTTTATTCCTTTCAATGGTTATAACCATAGATTATTCTTTTGAATATAACCCATCTTTCTCTTATATTGGCTTCTTTATCAAATTGTAACATAAATTGAAGTCATACAAGAACAAATCATGTAATGGTGTAGTTTCTTAATCAATTTAAGATTTTATTAAATTATTTTAATCTACTTCATAATAAGTAGATTCCCGTGCATAGCATGAGTTAGCGACTAGTTAGTATTAGTTTCTATTCATGTTCCGTTTTAGAATATGAATGGGAGTTCTGTTCCCATTAGGAATAAGAATCTGCAATCGGTCTTCATTCGCGACTTTAGCTGTTTCTTATAATTCTTTTCTTTGCCACATACCACTTTTTAAAGTTGTTTGCTTTCATAAAAAATAAATAAAATAAATAAAAAAATAAAAAATTAATTAATTAATTAATTAAAAAAAAAGTTGTTGTATGCTAGTATTAGACTAGATACTAGATACACATGTATTTTTTTTTTTTTTTTTTTTTTTTTTTGCAACTTATTATTATTATTGTAGGGATATTGGGCTTGGAAGTCCATCATTTGTTTGTATTATTGGGCCTGTGGCCCAATCCGAGGACAAGGGATTGTCCGAGGAGGGGAAATCTTTATTAGAAAGGATTGTATAGTAAATAGAGGTCAGCTTTGACCATAATGGTTCAAAGAGGTGGGCCGAGGATAAATGCATCCTCAGCTGACCGATGTCAAGGTCTAAAAAGGTGGTTTGTCGATCAAGGTGATGTCCCAAGAAGTCTCGTGAGTGTTGATAAGCATTGTCAAGATGGTAGATAGGGAAGTACCCTAAAATATCTAAGAGAAAAGCTGTTACCTCCACATTAAATGCACTACAGCTAACTTCCTGGCCGCACTAATGTGGAAGTGATACCTGAACAGTGCATTTCAGCCTTACAGCTACTACATGGAGACTAATGGAAGGTGTGGATGAGACAAGTATCAACACCAACCATCTAGCATGCACTTGGAAGGTGGAGGTGAGAAGAAAAAAGGGTATAAAAGAAGAGGGTGGCAACAAGAATGGAGATCGAGAATTCAAGAAAAAAACACTGTAGTATTCAGGAACCAAATTTGTAACTCGATTTAAGAATAATATACAAGAACAGACCACCTCGGACTTTGCCAAGTACGATTTTTCTTCAATACAACCCTTTTTCTTTTCATTCTCTTATCATCTGAATCCCTTCTAGTGTTCGCTTGATTGACTAAAGCCCGGTTTTTCAACCCATTCTCTACAAATTCATTGTTTTTGACTTTTTAGGCCTAAGTCCATCCACGTAGTGGGTTGAGATCTCAAACCGGGTTCTTACAATTATTATTGTTTTTTCAAGATATTTTGCAACTTATTTTAAGTCACTGCACTAATGAAGAAAAAAAAACTGTCTTTTTTGCCACTTAAAAATAAAAATAAAGTTAAAGTGCTCAAAAGAATAGTAAAAGTATATTTGATACACTAAATGAAGATTACATTAAGAATAATAATTTTCATCACTAGAAAAAAAAATGTAATGGAATAAGTAACTATTACCATTCATAAATTTGGTTATTACATATGCAAAGCTTGTAAAAGATGGAGGCATAAGGAAAATCTTTTTAAATTAAGAAGAATAATTATTTCTCAATATAAAGAATAATTATTCCTATATAATAATAATTCCATGTAATAAAGATGCAACCAAATAACCTAATAGTTATTACACAACATTTTGTTGTTTTCAACATAAGCATCAAGGTTCAAATCCAATCTCTCCTTTTATAATTAAGTTATAATTATCAAATTTTTCTCAAAAAAGAAGAAGTTATAACTATCAAAATATCAAATTATCAAGGAAAAAAGAAAAGAAAAGAAAAAGAGTATGGGCCTCATGACTTAGTAGTTGTTGTGGCCCAAATAACTCAATTGTAGTCGGGCATTTTTCCTTCAAACTTTATTTGTGAAAATATTGGCTTTAATTGGAGAAACTTGTTCCATAAGAGATGAGAAAAATTAATGTGAGCCGAGGCCTTGATCTACTGAAGAAACGGTATGGGCTTGAGTCCAATTTTTATGGTTTTAGGGAGGTATGGGCCATGGACCTACCATTTAACGTTGGAAATGTCACAGACCGTGAGTCTAGTTCATTAATAGCTTAAGTTTTGGGCCTTCAGCTCATTTCATGAAATAATTAGTTTTAGACCTTGACCTGATTTGTGAAGTAGCAAGATTTGGGCATTGAGCCCATTATATGAAGTGAGGAAAAATATTAAGCTATGAGTCCAATTTATGATATAGATGGTCATAAACCAAAGCAAATTTATTTGTTCTTTTAACATTATCTTTATATAACTTATATAGATGGTACTGGATCCAGGAGTCGTGGTAGTTATTCTGAATTTCCACTGTTGTACATTGGGAGTTCAGCAGTAAACACATTTGGTGATATAGATCAATTATTTTTTTATTAAAATAAAAAAAATAAAATTTTAAAATTTGAGAATCATTAAAAACAAAAAAAAAAAACAAAGGCAGGCAACAGATCTATTGACCAGCTGAGCAGCCGCAGTTGTCAGATGTGTATGAATAGAATTAGATTGGCTTTGCCTGCAAAATGCTTAGGTATTAGGCCTTAGCCAAAAAGTATATAGAACTAAACATATTTAGATTAATTTGAATCATAAATGAAAGGGACTAAGCTGATTTGAATTTAAAAAATAACCAATTTCCATTTAGTTCTACACTTCTACCCTACTGTTTTCTCTCAACTAATTTATTCTGACATGTATGACTTCACAAATTGCCCAGTCATTCCAGAGACCAAAATATGTTCAAATTTTAAGCTTGCTCTATGCCAAATTCCCAACGCAGTAATCCCTTCTGTTTTTAGAAAACTTATAACAAAATCCAGAAGTATATAATACAATGCAAACATCACAATATAATTTGAGGTTGGACCAGATAATAAGGAAACAAGAGAGAGAGAGAGAGAGAGAGAGCTGACAAAATTTGATCGGAGTTAAAAGAATTTTCTACTAATACTACTTTTGTGGTAAAAAAGAATTGAACATCAGTATTGCAGTTATCTCTACTAGTCATGATAACAACAAAAAAAACTGGCATAAGCAATAGCAATGAATTACCAGAATTGTATTCAATAGAACACATTTTAGTTCCTACCCTGCACTCACAGATCATTGTAGTGTTTCGAGCCCAATCTCAATTCCCAAGCTCCACCAGAACATTTTAGTCCTTAACCCATACTCAAAGATTGCACTAGCATTCCAACACCAATCTTAATACCCAAGTCCACCAACACGTTAGTCATTACCAACACAAATTACAGTAGCATTCCAACACCAATTTAATACCCGAGCTCCAGTCCATAAGTCTCTGTAGGCATCAGCAAAGCACTGGAACACTCGAAACTACAGCAAGGTTCAGCTTTTTGTGGTACAAGTGACACACAGCACCTTGAGCAAACAAACAGCGGTGGAACAGTCTCAGTATCCTCAATGCCACAGCAGCGAGTGTGCTGCCATACCTCACAAATGTCACATGCCACCATCCTTTCTCCATCATCATCTTGAGCCCCACATTCACATCTCACCATCCAATTGTCAGCCCCACCTTGGTAACTCAATCGATTCTCGATGTCTATACCACTCCCTCTCACATGTAGTTCCACACCAGACTCAACTACCCCAAAAAGCACTTCATTATCCTCCAACTCCTCCAGGTCTTCAATCTCCATCACCTCAAATCCTTCAGTGATACAGTAAGTGTCCCTCAGTGCACACTCCACCGCTAGCTTTAACTCTCCAACTGTTGCATGCAGTGGAACTACTACAATCTCTCCTGATGGTAACTCCTTCAATTCAGTTCCTATATCACACAAACTTGGCATCAATCGGCAAACAAATGTCAATAACTGCTCCTCTTCATCAATGAATGGCCACTCCTTCACAAAATGTTTACTGTCTAGAACTGCCTGAGTTGCCAATTCCACCAAATGCGATCCTGGATAATCCAAAAGTACATTTTTATACAGATAAACCACATCACTATAAACATCATTCCCTGGCACTAGAGCTGGTGCTGGAAGGGGCTTTGGAAAATTTTCTGCCTCTGGTTCAGAAACCTTAACTCCATGACCAGGCTCATGGATTGAATATTCCAAAATCCGAGTTGTTGGGTTGACTGTACGACACACAACATGACTACCAACAATTACATTGTTCATTGATTTTAGCACATAATCCAGCAAACCTGTGTCACCGATGTGAAGCCGTGCCGCATCTCTCAGATCTTGCCGGGTCATTCCACTATGACAAAAGCTTTCTGCTTTCTTCTCTTTCAATGCATCTACAATCACTTCTGCTGCAAATTCTAGTCTTCTTGCAGGCCATCTGCTATCCATATTAGCAATTGCAGTCGAGAACCTTTTATAATTCTGTGGTTTTTCCTTTGCAAAAGGCTTGTTTCGGAGAGTAATTCTGCTTGAAGCTCTGGATATGGAAGATAGAGCAGTAGTATCACTGTTTAATTGCAAAGGGGCACGAGAGCACTTGACAGTTAGCATAAACCTTAGAAGATCTCTGATTGTCACCAGCTGGGTTTCACTCATATCTCTGCAATGACGAATTATTTGCTTGATTTCTTTGTATTGGTCTGTGTTACTAAAATCTTGGATGATTTTGTCAAGTTCCAATGAGGTAAGAATTTCAATAGCTTTATTGTAATTGTGCTCTGCCACTCCAAAGCTTCCACGGCAAAATCTATAACCCCATCTACCAAACCAAGAATGTCCATAAGCAACCCCATAGAGCAATCTAAGATCCATTGACCTCTTCTTTGACACATCCTCAACTGTGATTTTCCTGCAAAAGAAAGAAGACCCCCCCTAAATTTAGAGTTTTCATAAATCAAAAACAGAAAAACCAAGAACTTTGTGTGGAATTTTGGTTACCGGGTTCGTAGATTTTTACAAATCCGATCCCACAAATCCATGATTTCTCTGCCACATAGATACTTAGAACCCCCTTCAATTCCATTGATGCAGAGCAAATGACCAAACCCGTTGCTGTGAATCAAACCATGCAATAGATGGGTCTGAAGATCAATGACATGATCAGCCAAAGGCTTATTCCATTCATTGTCTACTGGGATTATCAAATGATACTTTCTTTTCGATACAAAATGATTACTCCAACCTAAAAAAAAAAACCAAAAAAACCAGTCACAAACCACAGTTCCTACTACAATTATTATGACATATGTCACAGCAATACCAAATGATTAAATCTTTCAACATAAGGGACAGCAAATCCAAGTCAGAAACATAACAGAAACTCAATAAACCAAAGATTCCTAACAAATATCCAAACCCAATTCCCAAAAATCAAAACCCCCAAATGAAAAATTACAGCAAACCCATTTCAGGAAATGAAGAAAACAATCAAATTCTGACAAAAAAATCAAGAGCCAAACCTGCGCATCTGCAGTGATCACAGTAGGGTTTGGAGAGTGCTTGACATCCTCTTCAATGGTGTACAGAGGGACAATGAAGCTTCTGGTCTCATGCACAAGGAGAGTACACCAAGCTGGCATGCCTTGGACATTGTTGTCATCAAGTTCAGCGCATTGTTGAAGAAACACCCGGATATTGTCACGAAACGCGCCTTTCGGATCGATGGGGCAACCGGGGTCTCCAAACGAGTGAAACCCGTAAAGCTGCGGCCTTCGCTTCCTCTTCTTGCAGGCCTCAAGAATTGGGATTGACATGCTTAGCTAGTTTCCAAAGCCTAATGCTTCTTTCTCATCCAAGAATTTGATTCTTGAATTTCTTTCACATAAGAAAAACCCACCAAACAGAGAGAGAGAGAGAGAGAGAGAGAGAAAGATTGAGTCTTTGGGTGTTTGGGGTTTCAACAAAAGTGGAAGTTTTAGTTTTTGATGAACAGCAGTGGAAGTTTAGTTAGTTGAAAGGCTCATGCGTCTGTTACATTTTGCCAAGCCCGCTAGAATTCGAACATGAGTTCGAAATTCCAGGAGTGCCCCCATTGCTATGAGTTATTTACGACTTTTTACTATGGAGTGTTCAGAGTGATGCTTATAACTTGAGATGGGTGTTATTGTCATTTGGTGTGGTTTTATGACTGTTAGGGATCCAATGGCTGACAATGTACACCTGTGTTTGAAAGGTTTTATCTCCGCCGTTGAGCTTTAACTGCATGAGTTAGTTAGTAGTTTTTTTTTTTGTTTTTTGAAGCCAATAATTTTCCATCCCATGTGGATGGGTATGTTTCAAGTGTTGACACGTGTGAGTTACCTTAGGATCTTATGTAGATTTAGTGAAAAGATCGATGATCGTAAGTGTGAATGTCTCAAGGTGTGGTACGATGTAAGTCATCACGACTTTCAGATAATTTTTTTTTAAGTGTTACTCGATGCGGACTCATCCTAAACAAGAGACATGAAATAAACTACTAACTTAAAGGTTAGGATGGAAAAATGAGTCATCACTTGATTTTAGGTCCAAAATCCAACTTTGACTCATCATAGATGTCCAAAATCCACTTCAATAATTACAGATGATAAACAAAAACAAGAGACTGAATATTTTGCAAGGAATGACATAATGTCCCAATTTTTTTACCCAAATCATCAGAGTCAAGCTTTGAAGTTATTTGTAAACCTTTAGTACAAACTTTGTTGAGTAATATTTAAAAAAAAAAAGGTTTGAAGGCAATATGTTGCAAATCCAAAGTATGTTGCTTGAATTAAATTATAAACTTGCTTTCTTTTTTCTTTTTCTTTTTGATCTGTGGTTAGAAATTTACCTAATCTACCCCACTCCCTCCCTCCCCCAAGCTATTATCATCCCCAAGCCTTATGGCGTGGAGTTACACCATCCCGCATAGCATAGCAGGCGTGTGTGTAAATTCTAAACTTGCTTTACCATTGTAGAAACACGCCTAGCAAATACCCATGAATCATGATAAAAGGGGTCTGATCCAATTGCATAAATTGATAGGTACACGACAAATGAATGGAAATACAAAATATACACCTGGTTATTTAAATATTATTTTAGTCAAGTTTGCTAATTTTTACCTGTTTATTTTTATTTATTTTCATGTTAATTAATTATTAAAATAATTATTACTTTATCATGATTTAACCTCTGGTTAACCTTTGTCCAAACTTAAAATCTTAAACCCTTCAGTCTTTTCAGTTCTTTGAACAGTTTGGTACTGCAAGATTTTCAATAATATTTCATTTAAGCCAAATCGAGGACGAAAACTAAATCCGAGAAAGGAAAGATTAATCATGAAAATAAATTCAATGTGTGCACATAATTATCTTCTTCTTTTTTTAATTAAAAAAAAAAATCAATAGTTGGGGTCATAAGGATTTGAGTCTTAGATGTCTCCTTTAAAAATAATATGAGGTATCAGTTGAGTTACAAGACTCTTGTCGTGCACAAAAGCAGTTTTTTTTTTTTTTTTTGAGAATCAAAGAAGTGCCTTTTATTCAAAGAAAATATTAGAGTCTACAGAAACAAAAGAAAAGAACTGTGGGGGAGCATCCTCCATCCACGCACTATAGTCTAAAACAATTAAAAGTAAAAAAACTGAAACAAACGCAACCATATTACCCTCTCTCTTAACATGAGAGTAGTGTAATTTACTTAAACATCTTGCCAAAACCACACCGAACCCTAGTTTTTGCTTCCAACATAATAGTACATCCTCAAGATTGACCTTAACCATGTCCAAGATAGGAGCTCTCCAATGAACTCGGATCGGGGTGGACTGTGGTTGGGGAGGATGTTGCACTGCCTGGAAATCCAATGGGATTTCGTTGGCCACATTGGCGAGCTGCTTTGAAAAGCCACAAGGTTGGGTAGTTCTGACACAATTCCGATGTGTCCCTAATATCCAAAGCATGACCAAGAGCGACTTTTTATTTCGTTTTGTTTTGATCATCCACGATAGCAACTCTTTGAAGTCCATGAACGCTGCTTCCACCATTGGATCTCTGTTAAGCCAAGACTTAGTCGTGCTGAGGATTTGCTCTAGCCTTGCTTCGTCTGCCCATGTTTCGGCTATGAACATGGCAGAGGGTCCTTTGGCCCGTAGTGTTTCACTAGGCTTAGTCTCTGACCATGGGATCCCAAGCCCATGACAGAGCATTACTAAGAGAATCATTGCATCTGGCGGGGTTGTGGGACAGCCTCCGCCAATATCTGTGATTGAGAGACACCCTCCTTGGAAACTTACCGCCTCTTATTTGGTAGCTCAGGGAGTATGCTGTTGTCGTCCATTGCTCTTTTTCCTAGAACCTTGTCTTCTTTTTCCCCCCAAAAAGAAGGATGTGAAGCCTGGGCTCGGAGAAGTCGAGACCATTTACCCCGTGTAGGTCTACGAGCTTGCTTAGTCCACATTGTTGGGTTTGTCTCGACGGCACATAATTTCTTTCCTTTGATGCCAGCCAACTTTCGTGAGCCTCTGTTTTTGACTGATGGGACAGAGTTGGAAACCACAGATTTACTTCTCCCATTAATGACCCTTATCGAATTGCCCTGAATAGTCGGATCCTTATCAAACCGGGCCAACTCCATATCTATCTGTTTAATTTGAATATCGAATAAATTCTCAGGAGTTATTGAGTCTGGAATTAACTCTGTTTCCTTAATTTTCGGAACCCCAGTAATGTTTGCATCCGTTAACACCGTGACAGCTGTTGGGGGAATTGATTCAGTATCATCAATAGGGAGTAACGTAGCATTAATGGTGGCCTCATTTGTAACGAGCAGATCATTGACATTAATTTCCGGATTAACTCCTTCATTGGTTACCATACCTACCTGAACCGTCTCCGCCTGAGTTTCCCTTGCCAGCTGGTTTTCCGATTCCGTTGGATTGTTCACCCTTGACTCCGCCCTCTCCCTTGCCACTTGGAATTCTTTTCTCGTGAATAGGTGTCTATTGTCGTAGAAACCAGGGACCACGATGACATCTCTTCCACTAGATGTGTACGGGGCAGCCTTTAGAGAGGAATTGTACTACTGTTGTTCCACTTTAAGCGAGCCTTTACTCTGCAACCACAGGTCGCAACTTTTGTCAGCATGGTTCAAGCGCCCACACTAGAAACAAAGATTTGGTAAGCACTCATATTTGAATCGAACCCAATGTTTTGACCCATTTTCTAGTGTAATCACCCTGCCTCGGCAAAAAGGCAGTGTAATATCAATCATTACTCGAACCCGAATGAAATGTCCACCTTCATCAGTTACTGCTTCTGCTGATTTCTGAACTTCCCTAACAATGTCGCAGATGTTTTTTGCCACTTCCTTCGTCATATATCGAATTGGGATATCATGAACCTGAACCCAGAATAAGGTTTTTGAAAAAACCAAATTGCGCACCGGACAATCTGTACTGTACCTCTGTAGCATCACCAGATGTTTGTCGAAACTCCAAGGTTGGTTTTTGAGGATTCTTTCGATATCATTGGGATTATAAAAAACAAACAACACTCGGTGTTCATTTTGGTTACAGATTGTGAACCCGTTTGTAGATCTCCACAACTGTTTGAAAGTTCGCGCCATGGCTTCCATATTTAGGAAACGTGGGGTAAGGAATTGAGCAGCTAGCAAGTATTCACCAGATCTTTGTTCTCTGGACAGGGTGAATCCAACAGTTTCCTTTTCTAAAAGAGAAAAGTTGGTCAATTGATTTGCTAAATCCTCCATGAGAGTGAGACTTGGACAAGGAGAAAGAAAGAAAGTGTCTCCCCACAACCCCGAAAGAACCAAAATACCGCTAGCTCAGAAGGTACACTTGTTACCTACTGAGAACAAACTCTCCTCTCAAAGAAGGGACCAACACACTTCTACTGCCTTAGAAAAGAGAGAAAACCTCTCTCTCTAAGCGGCAGAGAGACATTTTCGGTCTTGCCTAACATATATAAAGCACAGTTTTTATTATGTAACTTTTTTATGCTTTGGTGATTGCACAAAAGCAGCTTGAGGCACTGATTACACCCTTGGTGCGATGGTCACTCCACATGTATAAGTGCTTGTGGGGTGTGGGGGGCAAGGACCGGGGTTCAAGTCTCCAAGAGAGAGCTTCACACACATATACACTTAGATTAGGTTAGAGTAGAATTCTATCTTGTATAAAAAATAATAATAATAATAATAATTAATGATGGAAGAAATTCAGTGGGCCAATTGTCCGAACATGAGTTTTAGAAGACTCCTAATATGTAAACACTTAATCGGAGAGCATTGATGGGGTGTCGGCCTTAGCTTTTTCAATGCGAAAGTCAAAACTCACAAGGAATAGAAATGTGAAGAAAATGGTAAGTTTCAGGGTTTTTTACCCAGACCTTCGGATGGAGGTGAACTAGTGCTTATATCGAGGTTGCTCTTGCCCATTATCCCCAGCTCTTAGTCTCAGAGTAGAAGGTCGTCCAAGTTTCCTTATGCTCAAGGGCGGAGCCAGAAATTTTTGTTTGGGGGGCCGATTTGTGTTGTTAATTTATTAGTCTATACAAACTTTTGTACACATACACAAACACATGTATCTATACACATACACAAAAAATTAGTATCTTTCATAATGAATCCTTAAAATTAAATGCTTTATAGAATTAAATTAATCTTTCACCATATTCCATAGTAAAATCCTTATAATTTTCATTTTCAATATAAGTTACCAAATTTTCTACCGTTGTGAGTAAAAAAATTTCAATTGAATTAATGAAGTGTTCACAGACATAAACGATCCAAAACTTTAAAAAATATGAGAACACATTTTACCATAAAAAATGAATTTGAGAAACAATATGTTCTCTATAACTACTAAACAAATTGGACAATTTTTTTTTTAAGAATATTATTGGACCAACTCAAATAGTTGGGGGGACCAAGTCCTATTTTTGAGGACTAATTATTAAAATATTAAATATTTCTATATAGTAAAAAAAAAATTTCAAAAATTTTGGGGCCCCCCACCCTGACATGTAGCTCCGCCCCTGTTTATGCTGTGTGAACTGACACATTGACAAGTTGGTGGAAGGTCGTTGTTCTTGACTTAGGCCAAGGACAACCATGATTGGAAGAGCTAATCCCATCAATAATAATATATAATTACATTCATTTGTTTATTTAAGTGTGCCTGAATTTATCCTTTATCTTTTTGTGTAATAGGCCTGGCCATAACCGTATATGTTCCCAACAAGGTTTTCAGACCTGGACCGTTCATTGAACCGTAAAAGGGAGAGGTTCAAGGTTTTTGAGGTTGAACCGAGGTCGAACCGGGGTCGAACCGTGATGACGTCATAATTAATTTAATAATTAATTAAAGCCTAAATATAGATATTAAATTTATAAAACTAGCAAAATTGACTAATATATCTATATATGTGAGGGAAATTTAATGATTTTCAAGCATATATTTAATAATTAAATAAGAAAGTTAATAAAATAAAATAATAACCATGAAAACATTAAAATTTATGATTAATTTTTGAAGTAAAGTTGAATATCTTTGAAGGATTTTAATTATAATTTTTTTTATTCCTTGTAAGAGATGGATAATTTAATTAAGTAGAATAAAATTGCGTTAAGTTGTTTTAAAAAAAAAAAAAAAAAAATTGCTAAGGGGTTGGACCTCACGGTTCTTGACCGGTTCGTACGGTCCAACCCCGGTTTTAGGGGTTCACGGAATTGCCACATATGCCCGGTTCTTTATGCTTAAAAAACCGGTTTTCATCACGGTTCACGGTTTTCACGGTCTGACCTCCCGGTCCGGTCCGGTTCTGAGAACTATGGTTCCCAAAGGACAAAAGGTATTTGAAGTTAAGTAGTTAATATGTTATCAAATCATAGGCTAGGAAGTAGAGAGCATGGGCTTGCCAAATTTAACGTTGAGTACATACTCTTTCTTTCTTTCTGTCTTATTATCATTATTATTATTTAAGTTCTTAGGGAACTATTAGTATTTTTTTTAGTAAACTAGAAATTTTATTATTATAGGATTTTAGTAAACTAGAATTATTAGTAAATCACGCGAACTTGGTTAGTTGGATCACATGAAAGTCATTTTTTTAATTAGTTAATGACATGTCATTTTTATATCCTTGTGTGAACATATCTTCTTATAAGATACTTTTTCAAATATAAAGGAATAAAAAAAAAGTTGAGCATTTGGCCTATCAACCTTGGAAATTTGTGTATAAATTCCACAAAATAAAATAATAATAAAATAGACTAATAAAAATAGGCCATGCGGGATTGATCCAACTTCTAACGGGTTGGGAATAAATTTAAAATGAATAAACATGTATAAAGTCAATTTTTTTTTTAGAAAGAGTTTCAACCTATGTCTTCTACTCTTAATGATAGCTCTATCATCATACCAAGACATCAATCGGTTTTTGGTGTAGGCGGAGATTGAACCTCAAATATTTTATTCAACTATCAGAAACTTTACCAATTGAGCTAACTAGAACTCATTATAAAGTCAAATATTATAAATTATAATCCAAACCAATTCTAATCATCATTGTTTTTTCATAATTAAGAAAATATATAAATTAAAACTTAAAGAAGCAATAGGTAGAGAAAGACTAACGTCTTCCAATATATCAAAAGCAACAAAACTAAAACTAAAAGGAAAAATATTGTTTCACACTCATTCACATCTATCATTTCACATATATAACTACAATTGATGTGAGAATGTTCACGTTTTAAAAATATCCACATTTTAACACATAAAAGTGGATGTGAAGAAAAGAAATGTAAAATAATGAATGTTTGAGAATCAAAATCTAAAGTAGAAATATAGGGAGTCTCCAACAAAACAAAGTTCTCGACCACTGTTTACAGAGTTCACCCTAGGGTTTGCAATCATACATATGAGGATTCAAGCTAGGATGAGCGGTAAAAGTAGAAGTGATCAGAAGGGAAACCAGCTCCTAGGTCTAGTCATATCATTTGCTGTTATCAACGTTTGCATACAAAGGCCTTGCACATGAGAGAACCTTGCATTTTGGGCAATTTTGCTTAATTTCACCAATCAAAACTTTAGGCGCGGCATGTGATAGGATTCGAATCACACAAATTTTGCCAAAAAGTTATTTTTATTTTTATTTTTAGTTTTTTTCTTCATTTTATAATTATAAGTTTTACAGCATGAATTAACTAAATTAATAACTTTTGTGACACAATTTTTTATAATATTTTTTCATGATTATTGAGTTAAGAGATTAGTAAAATATAAAAATGTAATAAAAGTGATTTTATACTAATCATGACATGTCACTAAGTTGAGAAATAAGTTAAGCATGCAAAGTAAGTTAACCTCTGGATAATTGCCACGTCATCATTTTTTGGAAGTTTATTATTGCTGGGGTTCACAGCAGTTAAAACTAATTTTTTTTTTTTTTTTTCATTTTTTTAGAGTTTCAACCTATAGCCGCTCTGGTGATAGCTCTTTATCACTAGATCAAGACACCAATTAGTTTTTTGGTGTAGGCGGGGATTCAACTACATTATTTGAGTAGAAGTCAGTTTTGGTAGGCTTGAAATTTCAAATGAACTGACTTCTTTGCTTGATCACCACGCCCAGTAGAATAAACAGACACAGTTTCCACTTCTTTGCTATAAATTCATCATCCTAACATCACCAATCCACCACATTTCAAGAGAGCTTACTGTTAATCTTATTGGTGTCTGATTGTAGCAGCCACATAACATATAAGCTATGAATATCAGACAGGCTGCAATTATATTCTCATCTCTTCCACTTTTGGGCTGTGTTATGGGTACCCTTTTTCATCTCTTTTCTACTTCTCTAACAGAAACAGACCCTTCTACAGGGGAAAACAACAAGTCAAAAGAGGAGGAAAATGATTTTGCTACCACAAGTAACACAGCTTCCCAGAAGCATTTTCAGCAACTTCAACACATACGTGGAGCTTAAACGAGTAACACATGTAAAACCAATCCTCAGATCATTCAGTATCGATCAACTGGGCTGCAACTGAGTTACTGTAAGCAGTTAATTCTCTAGCGTGTGTAATTTTAGGTAGCCTGCAAGTCTGATTAGATTTTTGTTCTTATTAGTCGGGTCTAATTCTGAGTTTCGCATAAAAGAGTTTTGGATTTAAGTTTGATCATTGCTATGTACATATGCTAAGTTTTAAACTATGTATCTAAGTTGTAAAGCTATCCAACAAGCTTTTCCTGGTTTATTTCCTGCTGGGTTTTGTTCACCAAGTCTGAATTCATTGCTAGTTTATGGCCATTTCTGCAGGGTTGAGACTCTTGATTGTTAAAGGTTAAATATTGCAGTCATTTCCTCTTTTATGTGGTACTATGACTACTGTCAAAGCAGCTTAGCGAGCCATTTTGACTCACTGGTTTGCGGTAACTTTTTCAATTGTAAGTTCTCAACTTGTTAGCTGATTGATGCTTTGATTTATCGGTTTAAATCAGGGTTCCATTAGTTGGATTTGGGGAGGATGAGATCCACACATGGACTAAAGACTAATGTTGGAAATTAAGTCAATTAATCCAGCCAAATTTCTAGGTTTCTGATCAGTCCATATGTTGTAAAGAGATTGAACCGGGATTTTAAATTTGGAGGGGTCAAACTATGAATAAAAAACCTTTCCTTATAAAACAATTTCCTATAACCAAAATTAGTGAATTAATTGGGAAAAAAAGCACAAAAACAAAAACAAAAACAAAGGAATTTTCTAATCTCAAAATTTAAGCATTTTGTAGCTATTTTGATATTCTTAAAATGTCTTATTGTATTTTTATAGGTAGCACAATTTTTTATAAATAAGAGTCTTGTTTTTTTTTTATTATAAAAAGAAGAATAACATAAGAAATAATTTCAACTTTTGGAAAGTTTCATGTTGGAATCTCTAGTACAGTAATACCACTTGTGCAATAGTGCTAAGGGATTTGTATAAATTATAGTTAAAGCAAATAAATCAACAAGCACTCAAATTGAGAACACAATAATTTACATAGTTTGACAAACATCCTTCATTTACGGAGAGATGTCAAATCCACTATACTCAATAAGTATTACAACGTTGAACCTATGTTACACAGCTATCATCATGCGTATCCTTTCAACCCCAAAAGAACTAACACATTACTCTTCTTCTAAGACTCTTTTTCTCCATCAAGAGATATTCTTTTTCTAAGACTCTACTACGCAAACCTTTATTGTACTATCTATATATAAGCCAAGTCCTATGCCTAGGCTAACAAGAAATATTGATTACTTCTTTGACGAGGAATAAATAATTTCTTTGACAAAGAATAGAGTCTCCTTCGCACAAAGAAAACCCCAAAAGAGTGATCAGTTCACCTTTCCTTCCCCGCACACTCACACACACAAAACTAAAAAAAAAAAAAAAATCTAAATCTAAATCTAAATCTAAATCTAAATGGTTAATCAAATCCAATTAGGAATTTGAGACAGTTTTCAACTTTTCAATTATTTGGAGACAGTCCAAATGTGAAAGCACACATGTTATTGAAAGATGGATGGAATAATCATTAAATTTATTTGTACCATAGATACTATCTGCACTATCATATAAAAGAAAGCAGGGTTCTTTGGCATTCCTTTATTACTTCCACTTGCAGCCAATAAGAGCACAATGACTGAGTCTTGCAATTACAAAATGCAGTTGTCAAATACTCCTATGCTGAAAGGAATCGTTTTATTCTTAAAAACTAGCTCAATAATTTACTTTTTAATTGATGGCTTCGTGTAGAAGGAAGTCAACATGCCAAAAAAATGGCTGATTCTTGATCTTCCTTGGCTGGTGGTTAGCTCTTGATCAGAAATTAACAGCCCTTTAAATTCTAGTTACGGCCTTAGTTTAGTTTAACTATGTTTATCCTAACACTGAAATTGTCCTGACCTTATGACTCAATCTGGATGGACACGCTCAAGAACTCATGATACTACTACAAGTCAAAGGTGCAGAATAAAGATCCAATATTGACTCTTTTGGAGATGAAAAGACACAATGTTATGGAGGGGAAGATTTTGAACTATATAAGTGGAGTTTCTGTGACATTCTAACCTAAAGGAAAATTTTGTCTACAATTCGGAAAAGCCAAATCTCTAAGAAACTTTAATGACCTATTTGGATAGAGGGGGAGGGAGGAGGAGCAAGGGGGAGTAGAGTATAGTTAGCTGAAAACTAGGCTAATTTCCAGCCAACTCTACTTTACTCCTCCTCCCTCCCCCTCAATCCAAATGGACTATAAAAGAATTTTCACACCAAATACTATCCCCCCGGCCTTCCCCCTCCTCTCTCTTAAGGAAAAAAAAAAGCAAAAAGAAAAAGAAAAAGAAAAAAAAGACATTGTCCTGCCTACATTGACATAAACCTCTGACTCAGGCTCCTCATGCAGCTGCAAGCAGCTGTGTAAATATACTGTATCCTTCAAATTCAAACCTCATAGGAATAGGATAGAGCTCAAGGTGAACTCTCAAAAGTAGGGAAGCTCAATTCTTCTTGGACTTGAAAGGCACATGTCACCAAAAACTGGATTAAAACCTTATCAGGGTTTACTTGGTCTTTTTAATTTGTACTTTGTGATTATCCTTGAGTTCCCTAACTAAAAGAATATAAGTTGATATTGACCTATCTCCACTCAATTAGGAGAGAGCAGAATCAGATTAAGCATAAGAGCAACTGCATATTTATCAGCTCATCAATGTCACTAGGCTCTTAAACTTCCCCTCTTTGCTTGTTAACATAAAGGATTCGCTAGAGGCTGTTAACAGGTTAAAACTTTGGCTGCTTAGGCAACATTTTAATTCAAGTATGATAACATACTAAGCAAAGGAGTCTATATCGCAACCTGCTAATAAATAGCGAATTTCAACTTATTTATAAACAATGTAAAATCACTTTTGAAGTACCCCATTGTAAAACAAATACATATGATGCCGATATTTTTGCTACTTATATAATGCAGACGTGAAAATGCTGACTATGTAGAAGATAAGATTGCATAAAAGATGATACAAAAACTATACATAATTATATTGTTTAAAAAACCCAAAAATGTTACTGTGTTTCACTAACTAAATACAGCTTCTGCCCTTCACCAATCATGTCTACATCAAGAATTTTACCTGCATCTTCTGATAATATACAAGATACACTTGGAGTTTGTAGCTGCTCTGCTGCTGTTTGGATAAGTTCTTTAATGGTATGTGGGACCCACAACATGATTCCATGCCTTCTATTTTCTTTGGGATCCCACGGGTGGAAAGGGAACACAGTACATTTTTTTCGGTGCAATTTATCTGCAAAATGGAAACAGAAGTTCAGTAATTTAATTTAAATCCCCATTGTTTCCCCTAGACTATAACTATGGAAATTTGATTTGTTTTATACAGGATTTTTTACAACCATCTTATATGATATGGAAAGTGTAAATAGACAATGTTGGTGATGGTAATTGTGTTGGAGAAGTTCAACTTTTCACTGCCTAAAATATGGTTTATAAATTAGATATACAAGGTAAAGTTTAATGAATCATTAAAAATTTAACAAAGGAGAGAATCTTGGGTCACTGCTCTCACATCCCATGTGAGTTTCGCTAGATAGAAACCTGTTGAACAATCAAAAACCCAAAAATATTTTAACTAGAACCAAAAGAAGTATAACATAGCATCACATCACATCATAAAACAAGGAGGTTATTATGTAATTCAGCAAATCATTACAATAGATGTTAGCCAAAATGATACCCGTGTTCTTGTTGGAAGCAAAGTTATCAATTCCAATCTACTAAATATTCAGGCTTGTAGTTGTATGTTGGAACAAAAAAATTAGCTACCAACATATTCTGGCATACAATTTTGAGGTTGTCACTATGCACACACACACACATTCAGATTTAAATCTATATGTTAAGTAACACAAACAGATTTATTTCAATAATCATATTACTACATATAGAAACAAAAAATTATAGCACATCTATATTAACTCTCCAAATATATATTTGTTTAGTAAATTATACACTTAGATTAGGCTAGAATAGAATTTCTATCATGTATCAAAAAGAAAAAGTAAACTATATCAATTAGATACTAAAAAATTTCTTTTTCTCAAAAAAAAAAAAAAAAAAAAGATACTAAAAAATTCCTAAATAACATCCGTCTTCCAAGGGGACAAGCAATTAGATTAAACAAAATCCAATTTCATTCCAATTTTTTGGGAAAGAAGATATTAATGCACACGTAAAATTAATGTTTATCTGATTTCACATTAAAATAATCATTTTAATTATTTAGGGTAAGCATTGAAAAAAATCCTATGAACTTAAATCATTAAAAAAAAAAAAAAAATTATCCTTTAATTCTCTAAAGTTCAAACACTAAAAAGTTTAGGTTTTCACATTTGGTAAGGCTTACTTTGAAAAAATAAAAGTAACCCTTTATAGTCCGTTTGGATCGAGAGGGAGGGAAAGAGAGTAAGTAGAGTAGATAAGAATTGGACTAAAATTAACTTATTTTTAGCTAACTCTACTCTACTCTCCTCCACTTCCCCTCCCTCCCTCCTCAATCCAAACAGGCCCTTAAAGTTCAACCAAATTCGTTAAATAAATTCTTACAGGCCAAAACACAAGTATTGGCCAAAAGAGATTAACTTGTGAGCAAGATCGAGTATAAGTACAAAATATTTCACAAAATGGAATGGAATTGATAACTTTGGCCAGAAGACAAATCACCCGTCTTCCAACTCCCACCTTTCCCTCCTCTAAGTACAAAGTAATGGGTGAGGCCAGAGAGGTCTTGGGTTCTAATCCCATAGGGTGCAGGGTTAAAAAAAACTAATCCTCTAGGTTTTAATAAATTATTCTGGTCTATGAAGAAAGAAGAATATTCCACTTGCAAGTTCAGATCAAACATAAGAAAGAATAATGTTCAACATAGTCTGCAAGAGACCATTGCAGAGCCCAAGTGCAGGTCCTATGCAGGTATTCTAAATACGCATAATGCCCCCTTTTGTCCAAATCAAACCCAATACTTTCCAACACAAAAGACTGCTTCACTTAACACTGTAATTTGTAAAGCAAGATCAGAGATCAGAATCAAGTTTAGTAAATTCTAATGCTTTGGAGTTTTTCTCAAGCTTTTATCTTCTTTCTATTCTATGAAGAAACCAAGTCGTTGACCTGCTTTCTGGATATTATAATTAGTTGGTTCCAAACTTTGGGAATAAAAAAAGCAAATCACAGATTTTTCCACTACCTGTGATTTCTTGAGAGCTATTTAAGGATTCAGATAACTGAGCTGACTTCGCATGTTCCAATAGCTTGATCAAATTCTTGTTCCCACACATTCTACCTTCATCAAGTGGGGTGCTTCCCCATCTGCAGAGGTCAAACGGACAGAAAATGATAGTTTTCAGAACAACAAAATAAACTCATTAATATGGATAAAAATAGTTCTTACTCTTTTTTCTTAATACAGGAAGGAAAGAGAAACAATGGCACAAAAACTAGGAAATGATGCAAACTGCAACATGAGTGATCTATTGAGTACTATTAATCAAAGTTTAAGACTATATATAGTTACCAATAGGTTACGTTCGATCAGATAATGAGGATGGGCTTCAAGATGCCACATCGTACAATATTGAGAAAGCAACCTAAACAAGTAATCATCTAGCAGCTCTACTTCCTTGAGAAAAAAAAAAAAAAGAAGCCAAGTTTTCTATCAATTCCACTTTTTTTGTCCGATTTCTCTTAATGCAGTCCACTTTTCAATGTGAAGACTACAGGTAAAAGGTGCAAATGGTACAGCAACAAACAGTTGAGACAAAATAAAAACATGACATTTGCAGTCTTGATCTCATGAATACATTTGAATACTTGAAGCATTTCATTGGATGAGTCATCACTTAATCATGTGAAGTTCCAAGAAAAATATAATGACTGGGACATGCAAAAATTTTACAATTATCTCATAATGGAAGATAAAAATTTTGTTTTTCTTGGGGAAAAAATGGAGGGAAAAAGGATCAATGGAACTTCTTCTTACATTATGAAAACAATCACAGTCAAATGACCTGCTCCATTAGGGTTAGGATCACATTAAATTCCCAATTAGAGTATCCCAAAGCTGTTACCTCCCCAAAGGTTCATCCATTTCTAGTTAGGCTTCTATAAGAACAGCAAGTAGGCTCAAATATTGAACTCATAGAAGTGGATGTGTTCCTAAGGAAAAAAAAAATCATTAAGCAAGATTGATATTTGAGTTTTACCTGTCCTTTGAGAAAACACTAGCCCCGGCTTCTAAAAGCAATTGTGCCATCAAATATAATCCTTCAGAGGCAGCCACATGGAGTGGGGTTCGGTGATCATAGTCTCTGGAGTTTGGATCAATTCCATAGGATAAAATCCTTTTAAGAAAGTCTGAATCCCCCTTTGCAACAGCCGTACAAAGAAAACTACCAGGATTGTCAATCATTAAGGCTGCCCCTTCTTTATAGAGTAAGGAAGCAATTCGATCGTGCCCATTCTTGATGGCTTCAACTAAAGGCGTATTCCCAAAATTATCTATGCAAAACAAACAAATTCCACATATGATACCATCACATGAGTAATAGATTTGCGTAAAGCACACAAATATGACATTTCATCATACAAGAATTTACCTCTAATATTGATTTTTACTCCTTCCTGAATAAGAAAAAGTGTGATATCTTCATGTCCTCTTGATGCTGCAAGATGCTGTTGAAAACAAAGGCTCCTCTCAGACATAAACATTTCTTTCTTCTTCCCCGATATTTTATAATATATAGTTCTTAAATGGAAGGAGTAAACTACTAAAAACAAATTATATAGCAAAAATTTTCAACATAAGTTGCACCTGCCACCAACATGATTCCACTTATCTATCCTAGACATAAACCACCTGGTTTTTGCTCACAGCAATAAGACTTCAGTGCAGTTCTCCCGTTGCACACATGCATACATTATCTCCTCCCCCCCCCCCCCCACACACCCACACACAAATACATACTACTATGTGTGTGTATGTGTGCATATTCACATACATAACTATCATCAGCATGCTCCCTAATAGAAAAAGAGAAGGGGACGGTGCACTCACCATTTCTTAACTTATGAGGGAACCTAAATATTACAACTTTTTTTCAAATTATAAAATCAGATAAGACACAATTTGAGGTAGATGAGATTACTTATGAGGCTGCAACCTAAATCATCAAATCACGGAGAGCTGTTGCAATTAAGTATTGCAGAAGGATAACATTGTTCTTCAATTAAAAGTGAAATAGCTTCACTTAATATGAAAACTCTAGGACATGCCTTACAGCTAATTTATTCTTCATGCTTACACAATCCTCAAGAAAGGTTGCTATAATATGGAAACTCTGGGATTTCAAGAATTGATGATAAGGTTAAGGCTTCTACCATGAGTGGGCATTATTGCAACTTGTAAAAACAAAAACAATAGTTCCATCATGGGTCCAACATTAAAATACAGTTAATCAGAACTCATATGGAGGCACAGAAATATCAGCTTTCAAGATTTAACAACACATAAATGCTAACTCTAGAGATATGCCACAAACTCAAGATTTGCTTTTGGGCTAAGGAATTTTCAACAGCTGGAGAAATATGTTTTCTAAACACAGATCCACTAAACCAATCTGGCTGATAGTGTTTTCCAATTGCTGACTATAGCTAGAGATACTTTGCTTTGAAACCAAGAACAAGAAGCTGGTTAGATTGTTGACGACAATAGGAGGAGGGGGGATGAGATTGGATTTGCATGGATTAAGTGATGACATTGCAATGAAGTTTACTGGAGGTAAGCAGGTCGTGCAAACTCAAACGAATAAAGGTATTGGGATTTTTTTTCCCATTCCTAATCAAGATAATAATTGGAGTTTTCCTTGGTCCTATTTCCTGGTAAGTTGAAGAAGAGGATCTACGCAACTGGAGCATTGAGACTGACTTCATCCAGAGAGCCCATAAAGCTTGTAAATCAGAGAATCCACCAGAGGGAATGGAAGAGGTGGCTCTGGAAGGGAGATAAGAGGTAGCAAGGGCAGATTATACATGTGTTTAGCTACTGGATATGAAGCATAATTGCTTATAAACTAAAAGCTACACTTTTTGGGAGACTAAAAGTTGCTAAGGGAGAAGAAAACATCATCATTGCAACTGATTCTCTGATTCTATTATTGCCAATGACATAATGAAAAACTTGAAAATATCCCTTGAAAATTAAAAGAAGTTCTGAAGAATATCATGCATCTGTCTCAGCAATTGTCAATTGAGATCATTAATCTACAAAAATCTAGACAGAGAAACCAACTCTGTGAAAGATTTTTCTCTGCTTCCAGTAGAATATAGGGCAAGATATAGTTTTGATGCCTCTTGAGGTTCCTCGTTAATCATTTAATGAATGTCAAAGATGGCATTCCAATTGTTGTTTGTCTTGTATCCAGGGAAAAAAATGTAAAAACAAAAGTTCAGGGAGTCCTCAAAAAGGACAAAGCTTGCCTAGATCATTAGATTTAAAGTAGGAGACAGATTCCATCAAATGTGCCAGTATAATTGATAAAATAAAAAACTTAGAGATTAAGGGGGCGAAAGGAGCGAAGGAGCAATTATTAGACAATTTTAAAACATGTATAAGCAGTTCCATACCAAGGGTGACCTTCCATCATAATCTGTCTTGTTGGGATCAGCTCCAGCGCGGATAAAACTCTTTAATTGGTACAAATCTCCAATATCAGCCACACTATTCACCTTCAAAGCAAGCTCAGCTTCTTGTTTTCCAATATGAAATGTGATATCTGACTCCAATTGCTTAACTCGATTGGACTCTTTTCCCTGTACATTTTTTTATATAAAGTTTTAGCCATCTTATGGGCGCATAGTAGAAAATTAATGTCAACTATATAAAGAACAAAAAACTGTTCAAGAATTTTGAAGAATGTCTTCAAAAGCATTTCTATATTATATTCAATTCTAAACTCTACTGCCACTGACAGAAATTTCAGGAACTAAAGTAAAAGCACAGACAGTAACAGAAATAAATCAAATAATTACCTCTAGAAGGTTGTTCAAGATTTTACGACCATCGTAAAAATATATATCTAGTACATTTGTAAAAGATTGTTTATCAAGCCGCAGAAGCCTGCATAGTTCACAAACCCTAACTGTATAGGGTTGAGGGATGTTGCAAAGAATAGAAATTTCTCCAAATGAGCTGTCAGGTTGTAGAAGTGAAACAGTCTCTTCTGATCCATCTTCGCAAATACCTACCTCCTCCTGCAGAAGAATAGTTTTCTTAAATTTGTAAACATACGCATTTTGAGAACAACAGAATCCATATCCTGATATTCTCAGCAAACAACATAATTGAAAATCACAATATAATGGGGAATTTTTTTTTAATATCTTTTTATATACATCAGACTGAATCAAAAGGTATTAATGTACATTTGTAATATTCTAAGTATGGTGTGAGTTGAGTCAGCTGACAGCTTTGTGCATAGTTTGAATGTACAGAAACCAAAGAATAGAAGATTTATCTAAGAAACTTAAGCGGAACAAAAGGAAGAAGAAACAAAACCAGAATGTTAAACAAACTAATGATTGACAGCAATGACTATAGAACATGGAATCTTACCAGCACACCATGACAAACGAAATACAGTTGATCTACCACATTTCCCTGTTCCATTATCACTTCTCCTGGGAGAAAAAACTCCTCATGGAGTCTAATAACCTGCAAGATCAATCAAAAAAGTCTAACTTCATATATTCATAGAAGCCAAGGATTTCAGTACGACAAAGGAAATTCTCTCTTACAATTTATGTGATGTTACAGTGTTACACAACAACAGTTTAGGATCTTAAACTTTCACTGCCATTAATGTTATAAGTCAACTCAATTTGAAGTAGCCTTTCTAAGACCATATCTATGCTAGAGCACTACATTGACATCAGTGTCCTTGCATATCAAAATTTTGGGGGCTACTGAGAATTTATGACTTCGCACACACAATTCACGTACAAACTGTGTCCAGGTCCTGCTTCAAAGCATCCATGTACAATTTCCATGTCCATGCAAAATAACGCAACAGAGTATTCCCAAACTAGAGAAGACCCTGAAGCAGCATATTTAATGATTTCCTAGCCTCTAAAGTTGATTCACATTATTAACGGAAAATAAAAGCCCATTATCAATGGCAAATGAAGTCCACAAACAAATTGAACTTTGTAAACTAAAAATCAAGTTTAGATCATGCATCACTTACAAAATTATGTTATAAATTATATAACGGAAATAAAATAACTTACAATCTGGTTGATGAATTCTGAAGAGCATCCCTTAAAAAGAGGAACCTTTTCAACGTATGGCAAGTATAAAGTTTGGGAAATCTGAAAAAGAAGATTCAACTCATCATGAATAGTTCGAAATTTTTTGACATAGCTAATTTAATTAACCAACTGATATGGAAGATAAGAGGCTCAAGGAAAAGAAAGCATGAACATGAAAGAAATATTGAAATTAAGTTTTATATTGACATCAACTTAGTTTGAGACCTACGAAGACTACTCTAGATACTACCAAATCTTAATATTATCTTTTTTTGCATTACAAAGCTAGTGATTCCTTTAATTTTAGTTTTCTTGAGATCTATGCCTGGGGTATTTAGCAATGTCTAAATTTTCTGGACATGGGCTGTAATACCAGTTGATGGGTCCTATCATGGTCTTTCTATTAATTTAATTTGTTTATTTGTGGTCCTTATAGTCTTTAGTTTGCTCTGATATTTTCAATATTATGGATCCAAGTCCAACAAGGATTAGAAGTAATTATCTCACTCTCTCTCTCTCTCCCCAATTATATAAATTGGTTTATACACACTCACTCATCACAAACACATATATACACTCATACATGCATGCATATATACATGTATACAGTTGATGCAACTCTTACTATTAGAGACAAGTTTAATAAATAAATTTTAAGATATTATTCTTATTTTTTGACTTAGCTCTAGGCATGTACAATATTTGTAAATGAAAGTCCAAGAAGTATATGAAGTTTTCCAAAATTAGAAGATTTATTTTTCAAATCTTGTATACATATGAGAAGCATCAGATGCATATTGGGGAGTATAGTAATACAGCTCCCTTGAAAGTACCAGTGCAAGATAGTATGCAATTATTGAGAATATGATGGTCACATGAAAGATGCAGCTGCAAGTCAAAAAACTCAGTTAACTAATGCATTACATAGACAAATCCATCAAAATAGTGTCCCGGGTAAACATAGAAGACTGAAACCATAAACCAAAAAAAGAACAATAAACAATAAGAATTTTGAAAAATTCTGAGAGGAAATCATGTAATTTCACTAAGCTGATCAGTAGATGGAATCACTAGATGCTTCTTCTGGTTTTTATCATCAAAATTGGTAAATGGAGGTTCAAAAAGCCTCTTTTTTCTACTTTACCTTAGCCCGAATAGACATGGGAATGTCCTGAAGGACAGCAGCCTCAGTGTAGCTACTCTCATGCTTCAAGCGCAAGTGACCTTTAATTTGATTACGGATGTCCCTCCCAAGTTTATTTCTGTTCATAAATTTGATGAAATCTGTCATTTTATCCCTGAACTTCTCTGTCTTTGAGCCTTTTACAATCAATGCTGTCATGTTACCAATCAAATAAGCACCAAGAACCATGTCAAAAGAGACATATATCATGATGAATATCATTTCCCTCATATTGACTGCATGTATATCTCCATAACCTGCAATAGACAAAGACATTAATTTAAGTACACAGTGAGAAAACTTTCAAATTCCAGATTTGTCTCAATTGTCAATGGAGGCAAGTATAAACTATTATTCAATACCATTGCAGAATATCAATCTGAGGATTACCAAATGTGCTTAAATCATCAAATTGTACAAATTATAGCCAGTAAAAAAGTTACTTGACAACGTATTAGAAAAGTGAAATTTAAGAATATATATGTGTGTGTCTGTGGTGTAAAGAAAATTAGGAACAAAATCAGTGTGTCTGTGTGACATGCCTAGAGCATTGGGAGCAGGTTGGTTTTTCGGGTGGGTTTTTATGATACTTTACAAGTGTATTTCAAAGAGTCAAAGATCATTTTACTAGCTTCCAACCTACAGCAACCTTCATTCAAAGCATGGGAGGACTGTAAGCATGGTATGACACACTTAACATGAGACAATTTGTTTTTATTTCTATTTTTAAATTTGATTGGTAAGTTACACATGCACTCAATAGGTCTTAAACCCACTTCATGAAACAAATTGTTCATTACATATGTATGGCCAAAATAAAATTGTTCCTTTAATGGAATTTTTTTATTATAAAAAAAGGGTACAAGCTAAGTGAAAAAAAAAAATGTAGAAAAAATTTTAGATAAGTGAAAAATTTAGTGACAAAATATGAAGGTGTCTCATGCATATGATTCTTAAGTAAGTCATGTATCACATGAAGGTATCTTATGCATCCAGCATAGGTATCATCCCTCTCATAGCATGTAGATCCAATAATTGTGTGGACCCATATGTGAGAGAGATAATGCATATGCCGGATACATAAAATAATTGTTGGTACATCACAATAATGAACATCACAAAACCATAATACTTCTAGTTATAACTAGTGATATTAAAGTAATTTAGAGGGGGGAGAGAAACTTACCAACAGTAGCCATGGTAACAATGGCGAAATATAAAGATGTTATGTAGCGCTTCCAAAGATCAATCTCTCTAAACTGTGAATAACTATAGTCACCCAACTTTAAACTTCCAATCCATGTGTAACCCTCTTGAGAAGGAGGAAGAGTTGTAGCCAAATAGTAAAAGATGCATGCCGCTGTATGCGTGCAATAGAGTTCAACAGCAAGAAGTTTCACAATCCTGGTAAACATGTAATTGATACGTATATCCTTCTCCATACTTTGAACAAACTTAGTGACTTTGCGGACCCGACTTAATCTGATCCATAGAAGGTACCTCACTCCCTCTTTTCTTCCACAACCCTGTTCAGAACATATTTCTCAAAATGGTAACAGGGAGCAACAACTTAAGAATCATATTACCAGGAAACTTTTACAACTTCCAGATATCTTAGTATATGACTATATGCTCCAAACTTTATTAAATAACAGATCCTACTCTCCATTACGTATTTCATAGGTGTCTCTGATTCTTATCTCGGAGACTATCAATGGGAGTATAAAAAAATGTCTCACTAAAATGATTTGATGGGGAAGTCACAAAAAGCTCAAATCCCAGCAAACCATGGTTCCAAGATCCCATACCCCTTTGTGCAAGAAAACATTGCATCTAACTAGATTCGTGCCTTGTTTTTTTAATGGACAGCTAATGTAATGCATATAAGAAAACAAGATGCATTACATTAGGTGGCATAATAAGAAGACATTATCAAATTTACAAATGAGTTCATTAGTTGAAATCCAACATACAAAAGATGTATTTAGACCAAAAAAATATATATAAATGGAAATTCTCATCTAAGTGCTATCGCCATTAACAGAATGGACACATCACATACAAATGCTCTCAAATATTAGGATCTTCATGCTTAAAGGATTATGAGAATACTCTAAATTCTCCAATGGTCCTTCCAAAATACAAATCCTAAATACAATTTAAAGTAGAAGATGAGAAAGTGAAATAAAATAAAAGGTAACTTGAGAAAATAGAAAACAAAACAATCTCTTGTATTCCTTCAAGATATTAAAAGCAAGAAAAACTAGTGTTAAGCAATGTATACTTAAAAAAAGTGATACCTTGTAGATAATATCCCAAGGCATACAAGCAAGAAGATCAATGATAAAATTAGATTTCAAGTACCTGCAGCCAAGAATTTGAAAAAAAAAAAAAAAAAAAAAGAAAAAAAGAAAAAAAAGAGAGAGGGTGAGGGCGAGGGGGAAGGAAAGATGAATCAGCAATTTAACGGAAGCAAAATGTATACCGTATTAGAAATTCTAAACATGACCAGCATATAGTTCCATCTAAGACATCTTTGGATTTCCTCTAAATTAATTGAACAATTCACATTGGTTTTGCTTCAATTGTAACAAAAGATTCCCTTTTTGCATGTAAAAGACCCTAGTCAAATTTTAAATCCGCGTAGCAAACTTCACATTTAGCAAACCACCATACAACAAATTAGATCAAAAGCATTCCCATTAAGTGGCTAGTGAGATCTAATTCAAATTGTTATAATATTAGTTGGTGTGTTTAGTTTATTGCAGGTCCAAAGGCCCAAGTCCGTTGTTAATTTTGTCCCGCATAACACAAATCACAGTTCATCCTTGTAAGAACGAAGTAGAAGGTGGGTCTTAGGACCAATTGTAAAAAAAAAAAATCTCCCATTAAGTGAATCAACTATACAAATAAATCAGCTAAAAATGATAAATCTATAATAAATTAGCATTTACTAAGTACTAAAATTCTTTGAATTCCAGTAGATGGTAACGAGTCATTAAATTGTTTGCATGGACTAGAATTTTATCATACACCAGATGAATATTGTAAAAGTATAACATACGTTATATACTTAGATCCAATCTTGGCCTCATGCATACGTAGAAATGGAATGAAAATAAACCTGAGTGCAATGGGGGTACGCTTATAGATCATTCGGTACGTCTGGCTGTCTCTGTAAGCCAAAAAGAAATGCAAAAGAATGTCGATAAGGAAAACAATCTGGCCAATAATGTCCACCACAAAGAGGTTGCCAGGCAATCCCCGGAAGAAGCCGAACTCCAAGGGTGTGAAGAAGGAGGAGTACACCGCCCACATTAATATGAACTTCGTCCATGCACGATACCACCTGCATGCATGCATACATTTGCCTTCCAAATTAATTTCAATCTTATTTCTTTCTATCTCTAAACAAATATGTAGTAGTCAATTAGTTTATACCTTGCAACACTCACTACTATGAGTTCAACTAGTAATTAAGCACAAAGGAAAATAACCCTTTTTTTTTTAAGAGTCCGAATTTGGTAAGAATGAGAGTCATATTTTATATCATCAAATAAGAGATTGTCACATAAGTATTTTTACTTAAAACTCAATACATCCTATCACACCTAATAACATTTCAATAAACTCCCTGTTGCGTTAGATTTTCAAATAAGTATTAGAATTAATTGAGTGCGGTTATATCTATTCTTTAACGTGTGATATGATGATATGCATGTTGAGATTGGAAGGTATAAAACTTGAGTTTTACACATTCTTATAGGATTTAATCTCTTTTAAAAAATGTCAAAATTGAAAAGGCTACCATTAAAGAAGCCATCACTTTTCCTTGTAACTTTGTAAGCATTATTATTATTATTATTGTTGTTGTTATTTTTTGATGAACTTTGTAAGCATTATTGATAGTGACATTACTAGAGAAAACATATTTACTTTGACTAGCTCGAGTGTGAAATTTTTTGTTATCATGGCCTAGAGAAACAAGCAGGAAATGTTGCAATTTAAGACATTGATAAACACTATACAGGAAATTTAGGAGTAAGACTTAAAGTCTATATTTTACCTCGTTTCTCCATCATGGTGTGTTGTCTCAATTTACTTGGGAAAAAAGACAAAAAAAAGCAGCCTGTGGGTAGTGGGCCAGTGGCCAGATGGGATTTATAATGGCCAATTGACCGATATATATATATATCTTAGGCGAAAAAGGAAAATAGTGACTAAAGATCAGCGTCTAACTTATCTTAAAGATCAGAATATTTCTTGTGGTAAGAGGGAGTAAGAATATATATTTATACAAGTGTTTAAACTAGGTTTTTTTTTTTTTGACCTGTCTCTCAACCTGGTTTTTTTTTTTTTTTTTTTTTTTTGAGAAAAAAGTAAGTAACAACTAGTTAGAGGTCAGACTATTTCTTTTAAAATAAGCTTGAGACCTAATACTTATATAAGTCTGATCCATTCTTTGTCTTATATTTGTTTCATCCAAATAAGAAAAAATTAAATGAATAGTACTATTTTAGCATTCATTTTTTATATTTTAGTATAAATTCTTTCTAAGTGTGCGTTTGGCATGATTAATTTTGTCAATTTATTTTATTATTCAGCTTATTTTTGCTACTATTCATGGGTCTCACTGTACTATTTCAGCTAACTTTTACCTTTATTTATAATACTTTCAGCAAAAAATTTTCAGTTTCAGCAAAATAAGAGGATCCCAAACAAACCCTAAATGAGAGAGAGTCAAAAAGGTTGGTTTTAATATATATATATATATATATATATATATTAATTTATAGCTTCCTAATTTAATACTATATATATTAGGAAAATCTTATTTTCATTGAGTCTGCTTTGAGTCATGATATAATTTTTTATCCTCTTTTTAATAAAGTTACGGTATTCATATAAATATATATATATATATATATATAAATAATTACATCAAACAGGTTCATATGTTCCTAAAAGACTTTATACTACAAAGTTGAGATCTCAATTGTCTCATATTATTCACCACCGCACACCCTTATCGCGATAGTCACTCCACAAGTATTAAGGTGCTTGTGGGGTGGTAAGGGCTGGGGTTCAAGTTTTCAAGAGGGAGCTTCACACACACATACACTTAGATTAGGATAAAGTATAATTTCTATCTTGTATTAAAAAAAAAAAATGTCTCATATTATTCACCCTTAACTTCGCTTTTTCTTCATTTCTTTTTAATTTATATATTTTTCCTTAAAGATTATTCTTATAGCATGTGCCTTTATGCCAGTAGTATATGTTGGCTCAATAGATTCGGAGGCTTCCTTGTTTTGCTAAAAAGATTTTAATGTTATTAATTTTAACTAGTTTATTTAATTAATAAAGTTTCTTAATGTAAAATAAAAAATTTAAATTCAAATCTCACCTATGAATTCTAGTTGGCTCAACTGTTAAAGTTTTTTATTCTCAAACAAAATATTTAGGGTTTAATCTTTGCCTATACCAAAACTAATTGATGTATTTTTCTGATGATAAAGGCCTCCTTGTTTTGCTAAAAAAACAATTATATAAAAAAAAAAAGTGCTAAAAAAGATTTTAATGTCTCTTTTGTTGAAAAAAAAAATGTCCATGACTTTTATATACCATATTTCATATTTATATTTTTTTTCATGTCTACTGTAGTGTTTAATTTATTAGCTAGCCTTTTTTTTTTTTTTTTTGGGTCTATCTATATACAACTTTTCTAAACATTAATTTTTCTATATTTATCTTATTATAATTAGCGTTGTAAATGAGTTGAGTATTAAGAGTTCATGATTTGTTTATTTAATCTTCTTATGAGCCCAAACCAAACTAATCTATCACCAAATAGATTACATGTTCAAACTTAATTCATTTTGTTACCAAACAAACTCAAACTTGTTCAGAAACTACTTAATTAACTTATTTTTTCCTTACATTTAGTAAACACTACCAATAAAATTCTTTATCCCTTCATAAATATATGTTAATACTTAATAACTAAATTATAGTTAAAATTATAAAATAAAATAAAAAATAGATTCACTAACTTTGAATTGATAAAGTTATATATATAGTATTATACATACTCAAATTGAACTTTATTGAACATGTTATTATATTTGAATTTGACTTTTTTAACACTCCGTTTGTTTCGATGGAAAACTTTTTGTAAAGATAATTTTTTGTGTTTTTTAGTGTTTGGTAGTATTAGAAAAAATGAGTCAAAGGAAAACTATATTTGATTAACATAAAAAATATGGCTTATTTTTAAATATTGTTTTTCACTAAGTTTTTTTGAAAAACAACTATATCTTGTAGTAAGCTAAATAAACGAACTTAAAAGATTGTTTTTCAACTCATTTAAGATTACTACCAAACATAAGAAAATGAGATAGTTTTATAGAAAACATTTTTTTTTAAATGACTCATTTTCTATTTTTAAAAAAAAAATTATTACCAAAACAAACAGAGGGTAAATAACCAAACTTAAACTTATTAAGCTCAAACTTAAGTTGGAATCATTTTCTAAATAAGCAAATATTAACAAGATTTTTCCTAAGTCTGTATTTTCAGCCCTATCTATATTCTATTTTTATGAACATTAAAATTAAACGAAAAAAAAAAAAAAAAAAAAAAAATCTATATAACTTGGAAAACAGTGTGTAATTGGATTCTTATCCTATCACTTTGACTTTGCTAGTGTCTTAGATTTGATGTGGCACAGCATCATATATTAGCCGATAGATTAATTGAATCTTATCTAACCTTTTCAACTCATCGTCATCCGTTCATCAAAAAAAAAAAAAAAATTATCGTAATCCTATATTTTTCACCATCATTACGAGACCAATCTAAATTCAAATCCAAATCACGCTAACCCTACCAAAATCTTTTGGTCCACTTATTTACTGCCACGTCTACACCGGTGGAGCCTCAAAACGCCAAATTTTGTTCCGAAATACAGACAAAATCGTGCTCTAAGCGACAAACTAGCTATAGTAATTTCAATTTATACGATCAAAGTTTTATACTATCCATGTATATGATATGATACGATATAAGATACATACATACCGGTTATCAGGGTGGATGACGAGGCCGGTGGAGAGGTCTTTGATGCCGAGAAGGAGAGATTCGCGACTGAACTTGCGGAAATTGGAGGCGAGACCTAACTCGTTCGATATCAGATTGAAACGGCTTGCAACTGACGATTTGATCCGCTCACTCACTTCCTCAAATTCGTATTCTTCTTCTTCTTCTTCTTCTTCTCTCTCACGCCCATTCGTGTCCTCAACTACATGTCGCTCCTCCCCTTTCCTCACAGCCATTATCGACTTATTTGTTTCTCTCCAATTTTAAATCAGGAGGAGAACGATGATGGTGAAGAATATTGTTGCATTCATATATATATTTGTATAATCTAACAACTACTTCAACTGTTAAATAGGAGGGTACCAATTCCTACACTGTAACCAGAAACTTCGTTATAGAAAAAAAGAAAAAAGGCATCGAGACTTAACCGTTTGGGAATAGGATTCACGAGGAAAACGGGTTTGGACAACGACTTTTGAAAACGGCTTTTTGTCTTTTTGATCGTTTTGGATTTGGAAGGGAAGTAATATAGCCCACTCAGTTTTTCACGGAGATCCTGAGGTTCTAAATTATAACATGAAAGAAAAGAAAAGAAAAGAAAAGAAAAGTGACGAGAGGGATTGATTGTTAGCATCAGCTCTGTCTGAATTTATACGTAACAAAGGAAAGGAAGCGCTATATTACGTGTACACGTATTTTGAGGGCTCAGAATATTTATTTATTTATTTTAATTATATTTGTACTAATTTGCGGTGGTGGTGCTTGCTACATAGTAAAAATATATTTTTATAATAAATAATAAATGGAAAGAAAGAGATGCAAACAAGGATTGAGAGGGATTTGTTGCATGGGACCTGCCTCTCACAGTCAGTGGGGTTAACCTGCTTGTGAGTGGCTCGCGCATGAGATACCAGCTCATTATTGAAAATGATTGTTGAGAGTGACTCTCTCGATGGTTACACTTGAAAATCATCTTGATGCTGACACATATCTACTTCAATTTGAGGGAAAAAAAAAACTTTTAATATTTCTAAATTTCAATATATTTTAACTAATTTTTTAAGGAATGTACTATATAAATTGGTACAAATTTTGCTATAAATATATTCTACGTTAGATTGTAATTAATTGCTTATCTTTTTTACCAATTTTGTCTTTTTTATGAACACTAATTGTGTCATTTCATGTATTCTTAGAATTTTTCATATATTTGTGTAAAATGCTATACTATATTGCTATATTAGTAGTCTTACTTTATTAATATGTTATTCTATTAATAATCGGATTGTGACGGCTTACGGCACCCTGATGCCTGTGAAACAACTGTACGGTTGTGGTTTTTTCTTTTCCTTCTTTCGCGCGTCTTGATTTGGGTGATAGTTACATATGAACATTGTATAACTTTTCTTTCTCAAAAAAAAACATTGTATAACTTTCAAGTTTAAACTATAAATAGAGGTAAGGTGTAATAGCCCTATTACCAGGGACGGAACCAGGATTTGAACTTAGGGAGGCGAAAGCATGAACTAAAAAAATTTTTAGTGACATGGTTTATTAAAAAAAAAAAATCATGGTAGAAAAAAAAATCATGGTAGACAAAACAATTGCACTTTATTACCATAAATATTTAAGTCAAGAATGAAATAATATGAACAAAAAAAGTTGAAAGTTACAATATGATATTCAAACCTTTTCGAAGAAGAATAAAAAAAGAAGAGGACTTTGGATCTCAAAATTTTGGATAATTAGAATTAATATGTTGATTTTATCACATTGACAAACTCTCCAATATGATAAACCCATACTTTTGGATGCAACTAAAAATCACACTAATGAAGTTTTCAAAACTTTGTTGGAGGATTTAAAAAATTGGGATATTAATATTAAGAGTTGGCAATGCTACATCATCAATATTGGTTTCTAAAAGAATTTTGCATTTTATCTTTCGAAAAAAATTTAAATATTGTAATTGACTTTTCCATAATTTATAAATCAATTAAAGAGTTATATAAATTATTGTCACCCCCGTAAGAGATTTTTTTTTTCTCTGAGATTTTTTTGGTTATGAGTTATTGAATTATGATATTGGTGATTTGTGAATTTTTTGTTGTGTTGTATTTGGACTATGGAGGGGCCATGGGTCCAAAGAAAGGGTTAAGTGATTAGTTTCTTTTGGGCTATTTGGACCAATCCAAAAATTTGAGGGAGGCCAACTATAAACTCTAAAATATGGGCATGCAAATAAAATAGCTAATTTGAGGGGGGGGGGGGGGGGCAATGGCCCCCCCCCTGCCCCTTAGTGGGTCCGTCCTTGCCTATTACATCATGTAATACATTTTCAACAGTTCCAATTAAAAGATAAAAAATTAACTTTTGATATTAACTATTGGATAAAAAACCACCGCGCACCCTTGGTGCGGTGGTTACTCTACAAGTATAAATGCTTGTGGGGTGTGGGGGGCAAGGGCCGGGGTTTAAGTCTCCAGGAGGGAGGTTCACACACATATACACTTAGATTAGGCTAGAGTAGAAATTCTATCTTGTATAAAAAACTATTGGATAAGAAAATAAAATAAAAATAAAAAAAATTTAAAACTATTGGACAAAAAAAAAAAAATATTAGAAAGATAATATAAAAAAAAAGGTTAAAATTTTTTAAAAAGTAAAAATGATGTGAGAGGGATTGCATGATGCAATAAATAGCTTGCTATTGTATCAGATCTCAACCCTTAAACAATATTACACCATCTAATAATTATGCACATACTAAATTTTGTGTCAATAAAATATTATTTTTTATTCGATTTATAAATTCATCTTTTATGCATAATTTAAAATACAAAATTTTAAAATTTTCACATTAGTTCTGTTAACGAGTGTCTTTAGGGCATTTATTAATAAACTATTTGAGAAAAAAATTTTATACCACTTTCTTGTGAAATAAAAAAAAAATTATAAAAAAAAAAAAATCAATTGCTTTTTAATATACCCACAAAAAGTTTCTAAAAATATTTCATAGACCAATATTTTTACATCCTCCATTAACTTTGATGTTATTTACATTGATCATAAATACTAATTTCAAATTATCATCAACACTTTCAAGCCATTAACGTGTGTAATCAAGTCATCATATAAACAGTTGTCATATTCTAGTATTTGCTTAAAGACATAATAAAACATGTTGGAGGGACAAACGTGTATAATCAAGTCATCGAATACTATGATGATGCTTGTTGTTTCAATAAAATCAATTGAAATGCTTGTTGTTTTATAAAATACATATATAATGACTAATTCGAGGTTGCGTTAGATTTGGATCGTGAATTTGGGGGCTGCTGAATGCTGATTCAAACAATAAATATACAATCCAAATTGATGATTCTATGTCCCGTATTTTGGCAGCATTGCCCTGGTGCCTCGTCACCCACTCATTGCAATTGTCAGACCATGTAAAACTTAACAATTAGGAAAGTTCTTCTAAAAAAAGAAAAAAAAAAAAAAAACAATTAGGAAAGTGATTCTTTGACTAACTCTCTAATTGTTTCGACAATGACGTTTTCTAAAAAACAAGTCATTTTTCAAGAATTATTTTCTATAAAACTATCTCATTTTTCAATGTTTGATAATAACTTTAGGGCAAAACTTAGGTGCAGTAACTTAGATACAGTACCTTAGGTTCCATATTTAAAATTTTGACATATGTCTAATTTGACATCCCAAACAAACGGCGTTAACCCACGGCATAAATTTTTTTCTTTTTTCCTTCTTCCTTTTTTTTTTTTTCTGTACTACAAGAACCCACGGCTTCAAATCTCCGGTTGCCTCATTTTCTACTGGGTTTCAAACCAAAAAAAGGGACCTTTCTTCCTCATTTTCTCAATAACCAAACAGGAAAGATCAAAAAATAAAATCCAGATCTGTTCAGGTGCCGTAGCTTCAAGTAATTCTGTGGATCTATTCAGTGATCATAGCTTCAAGTATTACACTGCTTTTGGTGATGAAAAATGAGGCAAACAGGAAAGATCAAGTATTACACTACTTTCAGTGATCTGTTCAGGTGCTGTAGCTTCAAGTATTTCAAACCAAAATATTGATCCGTTCAGATTCCACAGAATCATAGATCAGAAAAGAAGAAAAAATCATAGATCAGAAAAGAAAGAATCATAGATCAGAAAAGAAGAAAGGAAACAGATACACATACATACATACACACACCGAGAGAGAGAGATATGAGATTTTTTTTTTTTTTTCTTTTTTGGGTTTTGGGTTTGGAAGAGAAGGGTCATGGGTGGTTTGGAAGAGAAAGGTTTTGGGTTTGGAAGAGAAGCCGTTTGCAGGTACAGGAAAAAGAAGGAAGAAGGAAATATGGGTTTTGGGTTTGGAAGAGAAGGGTCATGGTGGTTTGGAAGAGAAAGGTTTTGGATTTGGAAGAGAAGACGTTTGCAGGTACAAAAAAAAGAAGGAAGAATGAAGAAAAAAAAGAAGAAGATATTTTAGTTTAAACGCCGTTTACTTACTTTGTTAAATTAGACAGGTGTCAAAATTTTAAATAGGAAACCTAAGATACTGTACCTAAATTTTGCTCATAACTTTAAATGAGTTGAAAAAAAAAACCTCATAACTTCCCTTATTTAGTTTGCTGTGAGATAGAGTTTTTTTTTTTTATTTTTATTTTTTTTATTTTTTTTTTTAATAGGAGCTGTGAGATAGAGTTGTTTTCCAAAAAAATGAAGTGGAAAATAATTTCTAAAAATAAGCCATATTTTTTATATTGACCAAAAATAGTTTTCTTTTGACTAATATATTTTTATGTTACCAAAAACTAAAAAACACGGAAAACTATCTTTACACAAGATTTTTTATCGAAACAAACGAAGCGAATAAGAGATGGAAAAACTTACACAAATCTATCGTTTTCTATCCATAAAATAAATAACCTAGTCACTATAGAACTAGGGATAATTACACTTTTCTCACCTGTGGTTTGCCTCTAATTTGATTTGCCTACCTGTGGTTTCAATTTTGACACTTTATCCACTTGTGATTTCCTCCGTTAAGGCTATGTTACCCACATCTGTTAAAAAGAAGGTTAAATATGTATTTTTGCACAATTTTTATGTCTCTCTCCTCCCAAAACATAAAACACATAAAAATTCAAGAGAAAACAAGATCAAAATGTGCTATTGGTAAAAAATATTATGCAATTTCTTAGAACTTCAACTTGTATTTGAACTTATCATCTCAACCACAAATAAACTAATTATACATCTGAAAGCATGATAAAGCCGTATGAGAAAAATTATATAACAATTAAAACTCCTAATCTAACTCAAGAACGTTCAAATAAATCAAATCAAATCTCCTGCTCCTCATGTCCAAAAACTAGAAACCCAGAAAAGTAGAAAACCCAGAAAAGTTCAAACAACAAAAATTGAAACTCCTCGTGTCCAAAAACTAGAAACCCAGAAAAGTTTAAACTTTTCTGGAAGTTGCAATCGGCACTGGAAGCCACCGCATTGGAGATCGACGACGTGTCGTACCAGCACGCCGGGCATGCCGCTGTCAGAGCCAACACTGCAGAAGGCCAGAGTGAGACTCACTTCAACGTCAAGATCGTCTCCCCAAAGTTCGACGGACAGAGCCTCCTCAAACGCCATCATTTGGTCTATGATGCTCTTGCCGACGAGCTTCACTCTGGTCTACACGCTCTCTCTATTGTCGCTAACACACCCCAAGAAGCTGAAGCCAAAGCCAAAACCCAAAACCCAATACCCAATAAATAATCAGTAATTATATATAACTTCTTTTCTCCACTACTATCGACATTATTATTTCCATTTCCATGTGATGTGATAGAGATTTTTGCTTCTTTTTTTAACTGCTATTGCTGTTATTATGATTACTAAAAAAACTGTCAACAGAAAATAATTATATCCAGATTCGTGTACTAGAAGAGGTGTAATTTTGTTGAATTGGTGTTCTATGTGCAAATGCAGTAGTGATTATTTAACATTTTTTCGTGTTTCTGATGATTTCGATTGTGTGGTGAACGAGTTCAGCTCATCTCAGAAAAGTTTAAACTTTTCTGGGTTTCTAGTTTTTGGACATGAGGAGTTTCAATTTTTGTTGTTTGAACTTTTCTGGGTTTTCTACTTTTCTGGGTTTCTAGTTTTTGGACATGAGGAGCAGGAGATTTGATTTGATTTATTTGAACGTTCTTGAGTTAGATTAGGAGTTTTAATTTTTATATAATTTTTCTCATACGACTTTATCATGCTTTCAGATGTATAATTAGTTTATTTGTGGTTGAGATGATAAGTTCAAATACAAGTTGAAGTTCTAAGAAATTGCATAATATTTTTTACCAATAGCACATTTTGATCTTGTTTTCTCTTGAATTTTTATGTGTTTTATGTTTTGGGAGGAAAGAGACATAAAAGTTGTGCAAAAATACATATTTAACCTTCTTTTTAACAGAGGTGAGTAACAGAGCCTTAACGGAGGAAATCACATGTGAGTAAAGTGTCAAAATTGAAACCACGGGTAGGCAAATCAAATTAGAGGCAAACCACAGGTGGGTAAAGTGTAATTATCCCATAGAACTAAAATGGGGGCTTATTAATATGTTTAACTCCTCTCAAAAATTATTCTAAAAAAAAAAAAACTCCTCTCAAAAAAAAAAAAAAAAAGTTTCACATCGTTTATATATTCTATAGGTTCTAATTAGCTCAACTGGTAAAATCTCTTATTATCGAATAAGAGATCTAGTTCGACCTTACCTACACTAAAAATCAATTGGTGTCTTGGTTTAATAATGAAGAACGATCATAAAAAGCGGACTTCATAAACTAAAACTATCTCAAGAATATATATATTTAGTTGCTTTTTGTTTGGGACCCAAACAAATCCCTAGTTTAGGAAGTAGTTCATTTTCAATATTTTGTCATTCTAGTTTAGTTGAACTCCAACTTCTTGTATAATGCATCAAAACTCTTCAAATAATTCTAATTATTTCTCAAGATGGTAAAGCTCACAAATCACAATATCTCTTTGAACTTCTTTCTTTTTTTTTTTTTTTTAAGACAAATAACATTGCTTTCGGGTACTAATTTTACTAGGAACGTTTTGTCTGTGTTTTTTAATTTTAAATATAGCTAGTTGTCATGACAAAGCGATGAAACTTTTAAGCAATCCGTGTCATAATCCATCCACGAGGGCCTAATCTAAGTGGGTGTCACCAACTTATCCCTTCCCATTTAACAATGTTAATACGAATAATATTCATTGATGGAAACTTACACGTTGCACCAATTCGAAGCATTTCCGGGAAAAAGCAAGAGTATGAAACATGAGTTGGAGAAAATATTGACAAGGTCTTGCACAATTCCCCGATCCAGATTAAACTTTTAATTCCAGCATCAGCTGCCTTATTTTTGGGCTAACAATGTTAACGTGAAAGAATAAAGTTATGGGCACAGTATTATCGCAATAATTTTATAACAAAGTTTATGTGGCAAGCTGTTAATGTTAGATTAAAAAAAAAATGATGTCAGTTATAAGCCCAAAAAGGTAGCTGATGTCGAACTCTAATTCAGAAAATAAGTTGGGACCCTTTTACCAAGTCTACTAAGTAGTAGATGAAAACCAGTAGGAATTTGTTATCTAGACTTTGTTTTAAAAATGTTTTTTCCGTAATTACTTTAACATGAAATTCAACTAAAAAAAATACCATGAAAAATAAAGAGGGTAGGATTAAAAAGCATTTTTCATAAAAGACTATGAGACTCATCAATATTGTGATTACAATATGCGCTCTTTTTATTTAATATATAATTCAATAGTTATAACAATAAGGTAAGGGGGATTTTAACTTGAATGTTTTTATTAGAAATACCATAATTTACTAGTTAAGTTATAAGACTCTTGATCAATATATGTTTAATATATGTTTTTCATTCTATGACAAAGTGGGCTTCAAAACACCATAAATTGACTGGAGGATGGTTCATTATGTATGGCCACCTTCTTTGCATGATTTTTTTTTTTTTTTTTTTCTTTTTGGAGAAATTATATGGAAAGGCTTATTATACTTTGCTTCATATTAGATCTTGGGTTTTTAACTTTGTCAATGAAAGTCTAAAATGTATGAAACCATTTTAATTTGAAGCTTATATCTCTCTATTATTCATTTTCCTTATTCTGAGTAGTTATAGAGAAAAACAAAACTTTTTGTCTCTACCTTTTTTGCTCAATGTATACCAAATTTATTTATGAAGAAGTTCTAGGTTAAACACAAAGCATAATCAATGATTTCTTGTTTTTCTATATTCCATTACTTTCAAAATAACAGAGATAGACATAGGTATCCATTTGAAACGTTTTCATAAATTTATAAATTTGTCTCCACCATTTAATTGACAAAATTTATAAATTTGTAATCTAATTTGAAATGTGGTATAAATTTTGGACCTTTTTATATGATTTCTCCCTTTTTTCCCCCCTAGTCTTTTAGTTCTAGATGTTCACATTTTCTTCTTCTTCTTTTTTATTATTATTTTCTTTGTGAATAGATAAAGAAAATGGTTGTGCAGCCTAGGCTAAAACTAGTTGTTTTCAATTTTATAAAAGCAAGTCATTTAATAATTCAATTATGCAACTGCAATGTACTTGCCAAATCAAAATGCGATCCAGTGAGATGAAGATGATTATAAGATTAAATTGCCAATGTAGCCATTCGCATGATCACCCTCCTTACTTTTTTGTGGAGATATAGGTGCATCCACGTCAGCCGCACATTCATTTTCAGAAGAAATTATACAGTTCTCTGATGGATCACATCATTTGTCCACCATTCTACTAAAAGACTCTCACTTGTTTAAAATTGCTAAGTCAGTAATCAGTTTCAGTTTTAATTTTTTTTTTTAACTCAGCAATTTTAAACAAGTGAGAGTCTTTTAGTAGAATGGTAGACCACGTCACTTGTCTACCATGAGGATCTCATAATTTCTCCATTTTCAGGGGCTGATTCAATGGGATCCTTAGTGATTTCTTCATTTTCAGGGGCTGATTCAATGGGATCCTTAGTGAGGGTTACGAGGTTTAGTGCATCTCCCACTGAGATTAGTACATAATAAAAAGGTTTCTAATTGAGGCATCCAACTTTTGTTTTTGGCTGCTTATTGCCATAAGACAATGCTCTTATATATTAATTGAAATTACGTTAATCACATGATAGGACAACTTGATGGATTTTAGGTTGAGAGTGACTAGTCCATTATAAAAAAGAACTAGCTAAATGAAATTTTCTCCATCTAAATGAAGTTCTCTCTCTACTATTTTTGTTTAATGATTACCAAATTTATTTATAAACAATCTCTAGGTGAAATGCAAAGTTTAAATAATGATTTTCTGCTTTAATTAATACTGTTACTTCTTGAATAACGGGAATGAACAGGTCACAGAAGCTTTAAATTAAAATGATTTCATAAATTTAAGACTTTAATTTACAAAGTAAAACCTAGGATCTAATTTGAAATATGGTTTAAAATTTTCATACTCTAAGCCTTTTATGTAATTTCCCCTAATTTGTTTTCCCTATTCTTTTAGTTCTCTGTGTTCGCATAATTTCATTTTCTTTGTAAATAGATAAAGAAAATGGTTTTTTTTTTCTTAGGTCAATGTCCATAATTCTTCAAACACTTGTGTGTAGTCTCTCTATCTCTCTCACACACACACAAGATAATTATATGGTAAAATCCCTTGAAGGTGGTCCCAAGATGGAGGATAAGAGTTTTGAACCCAAAACCTTATCAATCTCACAAGACACTAGACCAACCCTTGAGACTTTTCTTTTCTTTTCTTTTTTTTCTTTTTTTTTTCTTTTTTAACTTTTTAGTTTTGAGATAAATAGATAGTTAGGGAGGGGGAGGTAGAGATCAAAGACATCAAACCATAGACATAAGATGGGGCACCACAAAAAATAACAATACCACTAAGCTATCACTTAAATTGCCTTCACTTGAACTGCGTTGGAGTTAATATCGAAAAATGGAACTAGTTGTTTTCAATTTTTTTAAGTTTCCTATTAGTATAAATTAAAGCAGCTGCAATGTACTTGCCAAATCAGAATGCGATACAGTGAGATGAAGGTGAATATTAAATTAATTGAATGTGCAAAACTGCCAATCACATGATCACCATCCTTACATAGCACAAATTCATTAACTTACCATTTTTGTGGAGATATAGATGCATCCACGTTAGTGAGGTTTACAAGGTTTAGTGCATCTCCCACTCAGATTACTGGCAATATATAGTTTGTAGTTTGTACAAAAGAAAGTTTCTAATTGAGGCTTCCAGCTATTGTTTTGGCTGCCTTTTTTTTTTTGATAAACTATTGTTTTGGCTGCTTATTGCCATAAGACAATGCTCTTATATATATTTATAGAAATTATATTTATCATATGATGGGAAAACTTGATGGATTTTAGGTATATAGAATGTTAGGTGAGTGGTCGGTTATAAAAAAAAAAAAAAAGAAGAAGAAGGAAGCAATTCTTCAATTGAAAAAGAACAAATGAAATTTTATTGATTTTGACACTCTACTTTTCCATCTAATTAAGGTAGAGTTTTACTTGCCATCATATATACCACTATTGGGGTTATCAAAAAAAAAAAATACCACTATCGGCCTATTGGGTCATTTTGTTGGAGCATAACCATAACAAGCAAGCATACAAGAGAAATGGGAAAAATATGCACCACATAATTCGTATGTAATGGAAATCCATTGTCACAAACCAGAGATTGCTTGTACTTAAGCCATTTTATTATGGACAAAATTAAGTTGCTGATGTTCCAAGTCCACTATGACTTAATGCATGCCATGCCTTCAAAGCTGTTAATGGGTTTTGTTTCGGATGGTTTAAACTATTGTTTCCAAGAGTGTAAATAAGGTACTTAGCAAAAAAAGAGAGTGTAGATAAGGTAGCTTGCTGGGGATAACATATACTTATTTCAAGTAGGTAAGGATGATAGAAAAGCTTCATGGCTTTGGGTTAGATAGCTCCCTCCCTAGTTATTGGTATTCTTATTCAAAACTTATTGCTAATTTCGTTTGTGCCTTTGTTGTCATCCCAAAAATTTGACATAATACTAGTGGGAATAAAGTCCAGAAGTTAGTCAGATTCTTTTCCTTTTTTTAAGCTCTAAACATCACATCCAATGACCAACTTGTATTATTATAAATGTAGTGAGAAACATGAGTCATCCTTTTTTTTTCTTTTCTTTTTTACTGAAAAAACATGAGTCATTCTTAGAAAAATGTCCATAACGATCAAAGATGACATTTGTTAGGTTATAAAGATTTAGGTTTAAATCTTTAGAATCATATTTTTATGATGTTGGCAAACTGAGAACAAAACATGTCTAGTCTAGGTGTTAGGCAATGCTTAAAAGTGTTGATTTCAAGTTTCAAGTTCAGTTGACTACAGAAAAATGAAGAAAATTCCTGTCAAGCTTGACTGATCGAGAATTAGGCTCGACCAATCGAAAATCGCAGGCACAAAAATTCTACAGATTTTTAAATCAGGCCCAAGCCCGCAAAAACGTTTAGAGTTTCATTCCAACTTCTCTACATATAAAAGGGAAACCCTAGCTACGTTTTGGTGACTTTTGAAAGACTTGTGTGTTAATCTTTGTGAGATCTGAGAGATTTTGTACCTTCTAACTACACAAGAATCTATCGGAGCAAGATCTACAATCAAGCGTTGGTAGAACATAGTTGCTGCTTCAAGATCATTGTTGATGGTGATCTAAAACCTTTGAGTGGGATCTCAAAGTCACAAGCAAGGCTGCTTGTGTTGGTGTAAATCCAATGAGAGAAAGAGTTTGTGGATTCAGAGATTGCACGTGGTCATGTCAGTAAGTTATTGCTGGAGGTAGCAATAGATTTAGGGTTAAATCTGATTGTAAAAACTTCAATTCTTTTATAGTGGATTTACTTTACCTTGAGGATAGTTAGGTCAAATCCTCTCTAGGTTTTTACCTTGAAACGGTTCGTTTCATCGGTTTTCTTGGGTCATCATATTGTGGTGTTATTTACTTTCCACTGCTTTGCATGATATGATTTATTTGTGTTTAAACTAGATCTGAATAATTAATCTAAGTAATCACTTGGTTAATATATTAGGTTAAACAATCTGGTTTTAGGGGTCTAAACGAACAAACAATTGGTATCAGAGCAGGTTAGCTCTTGTTTATAGGTTTCTTAACCTAGAGTTAATCCTTGACCCCTACTGTCATGGAACACGATCACTCTCTTGTGATTCTCCCACACTTTGATGGGAATAACTATGCATATTGGAAGGTTAAGATGAAAGCCTTCCTGAAATCTATTGATGAGAGAGTGTGGCTGTCTGTTGAAAACAGTTGGAAAAGACCAACCACTGCTATTGGTGAATGGACTACTACCCAAAAGGAAGCAACAAGCTTTAACAGTGAGGCTACAAATGTGATATTCAATGCTATTTCTATGGAAGAATTTAAGAGGATCTCAAATGTGGAGATTGCTTACATGGCATGGAACATCTTACAAACAATGCATGAAAGCACTAAGGCAATAAAAATCAATAAATTGCAGTAGTTGACCTCTAGATTTGAAAGTATTAGAATGTATGATGATGAATTTGTTGATGAATTCTTTGCTAAGTTGAATGATATTGTCAATTTTGCTTTTAATTTACGTGAAGTTTATGATTAACCTAAAATTGTGAGGAAAATTCTTAGATCATTAATTGAGGATTTTAGACCTAAAGTGACAGCGATAACTGAAAATAAAGATGTTGACTCTATTCCTGTAGATGAACTTGTAGGATCTCTTCAGTCCTATAAATCTGACTTACCAAAAACAAATAAATCCAAATCTATGGCCTTGAAATCTATTGATGATGTTGATGTTGTGGATTTGATGATGAACTCTCATCTACTGAGATTGCTTATCTTGCCAAGAACTTTAGAAATTTTCTGAGCAATAATAATAGGCAGGCAAGAAACAGAAACAATGTTGATCCTAAGAATGTGAAGAAGAGTGACACTGCCAAAAACAACAATTCTGAAAAATCAAAAAATAAAGCAGGTCAATCTTCTAATAGTTCTTTAGGAAAACAGTGTTATGGTTGCTAGGGTTATGGTCATCTAAAATATGAGTATCCAACTTTCTTGAGATCTAAAGGTAAAGCTATGGCTGTTACTCTGAGTGACGATAAAGTTTCTAATCATGTGTCTAAAAGTGATCAAGAAGGAAATTTTATGGCTTTCACTGCTACTGTTGTAGTAAGTGAAATTGAGACTGCTAATGAGAACCCTTCTAATGGGGAACTCTCTAAGAATGTTGACTTGCAAGAGGCTTATAACAAGCTATGCAAGGTTGCAGCCAAAGATGCTATGAGTGTTGAGTTAAGGTTGAAAAAGATAAATACTCTTGAACAAGAAAAGAAGAATTTGCTATTAAAATTGTTTGATGCCAATGAACTCTTGAACACTGTTAAGATTGAGAACATGACTTTGCTTGAAAAAGTTAAAAGTTTAGAACTAGAATTATCTGTTGCTAGAGAACAAATATATAGGACTTCTACTTCTAAATTGGATGACATGTTAAATGTTCAAAAATCTGTTTTTGATAAGACAGGTCTAGGGTTTGTTGAGATCGGATCTTCTTCAGTTGTTAATCCTCCCAAGTTTGTACCTGCTACATCTACTTCTGCTGTTCATCCATCTGTGTCTAAAGTTAAGGTACATTAGGAAGAAGTTCCAGCTTTTAGAAGAACTAAGGTAGATCTAAATGAGTCTAAACCTAAGAATCCCAATCAATCTGGAAGCAAGAAAAACCATAAACCTCAGTGGTTTTGTCACTTTTATGGTGGAGCTAGGCATACTAGGCCAAATTGCTTTAAGTTGCAAGCTTTAAAGCAAGAATCCAAACAAAAAGTGCATGTGTCAAAAGCACAAGATCCTATGGCACTTATCCATGAACTGGTAAAGGTTCTTAACCTTTATGCCAATACTGGAGCTGAAATTAGGGCCAATCCAAATAGAAATCCCAACTTCAAGTTTGCATCTAAAAGAGTCTGGATGCAAAAGACTCAGCCTCAGTGAGTTTGTCTAACATGGTCCTTGTGTCAATTCTTTCAATCTCCTGTGACCAAAATTGTTTTTCTTTAGGATTTGCATTTGCATAACATTCATACATTGCATTTTAGGTTGTTTTTTATGACTTTTAGTTTTTTTTTTTTTTTTAGATAAAAAACAAAAAAAAAGGGGAAGGTTTTTGTATTATACATCTTCAAGAGGTGTAATTGATGTTGGCCTATGAAATTTACATTTCATGACTATGTACCTTGTTTAGCTTTGATGAGCTTTATTTCTCTGCACTTTGCTAGTTTATGCTATGTAGTGTTTATATTGTGTGAGTTGCTTATGGTTTTTAATCATATACTCTTGATTTTGAAGTCACATTCTTTTGATTGTAAGGACTAAAAAATCCTAGGAAAAAAGCATAAATAACTATCTCACCGCTGTTACTCGCCAATCATGAACACCTGTGTGCAAATTATAAAAGCCGTGCTCGGTAAGGTGTAGCACTTGCATAGCAAAATACTTAAGGTGTTACTATACAATATATAAAAGAAGCAAAAAGCAAAAAGCAAAATGAAAAATAAAGAAAAATATGCTTCAAAAGAAAAAGAAAAAGAAAAATTAAAAAAAATGCATGGTTGCAAGCATGTTTTTTAGGAGATGTGGGAGTTATATGATGTAATTCTTTAGGTGATAGTCACTTTCAAACTTATGTAATGAATAATGTAGAAAGTGTGATTATTTTTTGTCTACATATCACCTTGTGAGTATCTCATACACTTACTAGTTGCACACACTACAAGTAAATCTTTGTTAAACTCTATACATGTGATTGTGTGTCAAGTTTTGTGGCCTTCCAAGATTTAACTTCTTGATATGTTTAATGCATTTTGGGGAGTGAGGAAAGAAAAGATTGAAGAAAAATTTGTTAAAGTTTGAATCTTTCTTAGAAAAGTTTGGTTTTGTAAAACACTTGAAATCATGAACATACATCTCATATCATGAAAACAGTTTTTCAAATGCTTATGCAGAAAATTTTTCCAGAATTTTCAAAATTTCTGTTTCTTCAAGATTCGACCGATTGAAATGGGAAGAGGAAAATTAAGTTTTCAACTTAAAGTCTCGGGTTCCTTCGATTCCTTCCCAATTCCTTTCGATCAGTCGAGTCTTTTTTGTTTCATGTACATTTCGATTCCTTCCTGATTCCTCTCGACCGATCAGATTTTGATTTTTTAAAAACTTATAGGAATCAGATTAGACTTTTTAAAACTGTTCTTTTGTCTTTCTCTCCGATTCCTCTCTCCATCCCTTCTCACAATTTTTTTTTTGTCATTTTCTTGGTCAAAGATTCAAAGGTTTTCTTCATACACTTAAGGTAAGACTCTTTTGACCTTCCTTTTTCATCAAATTACTGTTATCATGCATTTTTCATGCATTGTTTTTTAAGGATTTTCGCACATTTCAAAATTTGGGGGTTTTGATGTTTATGGGATTTTTGATCAAAACTGAACCATGGGTTTTTCATCATGCATCATTTAAACATGATTCCCACACTTTAATTTCAAAATTTTCACAATTTCTAATTTTTTTTTTTTTTTGAAATTAGGGTTCTTAAGTTCTTGAGAGATTTGGGGATTTTGTGAAATTGTGTAAAATTGAACAAAATTGGCTTGTGTTATTGATAGATTGAGTGATTATAACATGAATTATGCTTGTTATGTTGTTTAATTGATCAATATGAGGATATTCTTGAAAATTCGGTTTTTCAAAATTGGGGATTTTCTGAAATTCTTAATTTTCTTGGTAAATTTTCAACATTAAACCGTTTTAGAGCATTAGAGCATGCATCATATGAATTTAAATGTCATGCATCAAATAGTTTTTCAAAATTGCATGTTATCTTGTCTCTTGTGAAGTTGTTATTTACAACTATGTGTTTTGTTGGCTTATATTTCGTGCCAAATTTGATTGTAATTTTATTCAATCTTTTGTACCCTGTATTTATTGTGGGATTTGATTGTAAGGGTTGTGTGATAGAGAGAGAGTGTGAAGACTCAAGCAATTGAAGACTGAAGAGTTTTCGCGGGTAGCTCGCGACTAAGCATCCCGCGAAGTGACCCATGTGACTTGCACATGCTGGAATGCGAAAAGTCAGGCCAGGATGGAGACAGCTGTGTTTCGCGAGTATCGTCCATTCTGATACACACTTTCTGTGCTTACACTATATGTTGGGGTTTATGCCCTAAAATCCAATTGGTTTGCTTGTCATAAATAATTAAATTGTTTAGTTATTAGAGACTATCTATAAATGAACTAATGAGATATTATCTTAGTCCATGAGATGCATAGTATGTGATTTATGTGATTTAGTCACAGAAGATATAAATCATAAGTTCTTTGTAAACTCAGAATTTTAGTTTGTAGTCGGTGATGAAATTGGGCATTTCATCTGTGAAGACTATAACATATCAACTAAGATGATTTGTCTTGATCATGGAAGTGGAGACTTCTAGTTGATATGTTGATATGTTTTAAGAGTTAAGACATATTGAACTGGACCGCTGTGAAATTTATTATTCTCCTAACGACTGTTAAATGAATAATAAATCTCACGACTTCTATTTACATCAACTCTAAATCCTGAGAGAATAATGGACCTGATCATGAGATGTAGGTTGCTTTGATATATCAAGAGTGAGATCTATAAGTTACGGTCAAAACTTCAGTATGTTGGGCAGCCGCATTTAATGTTGATGGAACATATATTTTCAAGATGGAATTCATAATCTCTTAACGGAGATATAAAATATTCCCTTGAGATAAGTTTAATGAGTTTGGTTATTCAGAGTGTTGGACCCAACCACTTTAGTAATGAATTACTAAAGTATATATTTATGGAATTGGATTTCATAAATATATAATGAATAACATAAAGGATTAAACCGGGTACTCAAGGATTAAGATGTAGTAATTTTCAAAGTGGCAGTCTATTTTATGACTTTGTATTACTACGAATATTTTTATGAAGGGGTTGTATATATAATAAAGTCTTGGGATATAATTTATTAATAAGGCCTAGAGTGCAATTATATTCTTATAGTGGAATTGAATATAATTAATGGTAACTTTGGACTTGTCAAGAGTTGACAGAAAAGCTCAAGGCCCATTGGAGCTAGAGTCTTATTTATTCCCTTTGGTCCCATCTCAAGCCACAAACTAAAGCCCAATTTGGTAAGCCCAAAAGGCTAACCCAATTAGATAATCAGTCATTATTTAATAAGAGTTATTAAATAAAGAAACTATGAGAATAGTTTTAACGTATGTATGATGAAAAGAAAAGAAACCAGTTTTTCTCCACAAGGAGAAGAAGAAGGATTTTTTCTTTGAGAGTCTATGTACAAAAGACTGATTGAGAGACCACACATCTTGGGCATCATGTGGAATTGAGATGAAGATTGAAGGTATTCTCAAGTCATGTTTTGAAATTCACTGCATCAAGGTACGCTTTCTGTTCTTTATTCTAGAATTCATGGTTACACGTTATCTTTCATGATTGAAGTAGATCCGTGGTTGTTGCTTCCACTGTGTGTTTTGTATGAGATACAAAACCAGATTTTCCAACACTATATATACCCACATTACCCACAAATGTTAAGGAGTGCTTCTAAGAGAAAACCCTAGCCAAACACCTTGAAAGTGAGAGATTGTTATACCCACAATCCTCTACACATTTGCTTGTGGAATTTCCTCAACTCCTACCTCTCCATTTCCATACTATTGAGAGGTTGATAGCCCAAACACTTACCACACCCTTTCAGAGTGTCAAGTGAAGTTTTGGTGTTGCTAGGAAGCATTGGAAGAAGCCAAGGATGGCAGATGCAACATGGAGCTTGTTGCGGGATCCAGAGAACTAGACAAGACACGGTTCCGAGAAGCCTTGTTGGAGTAGGAGCTTGGAGGGCTTAGGTACATCAGGTAGATTAGGCTTGGAGGGTCTCTTGCTAACCCATGTATCCCGACTTATTGTCTAGTGGATCGATTTCCGCTTGGAGGGCGGTGAAGAGGTTTTTCGGTGAGTTCTTCGGTTTCCTCTTCAATAAGACATCGGCGTGTTATCTTGTGTTTGCATCCTTCCTCCCTATTCTTTTACATTCCATTTTACTGTTGTGTTGCTTTGATTATGGATTAGAGTAGCTTGTTTGTTTATCTACTCGCTTTTACACTATTCCGCACTTAGTATTAAGTTAGTGTAAAATCAATCGAGCCGTAACTTTAATTTGGGGATCTAAACAGCTCTTGTGTTTTTAACACATTTTCGAGCTTTCAATTGTTATCAGAGCGGGTACACTCGCTGTGGTTTAAATACCTGAGTGTGATCCTAGACCCCTTGGTGTGCCATGAAATGTGATTTGGCAAAAGCCAACATGAAGGATAGTAAAGATGTTCGTGAAAATGACTCTATAAGCATATTTGAAGACTGTTCTAGTAATGCGCTTTTAGAGTTATTTAAATCAAAGAAACATGCTAGAATCTTTTATCACATGCTGAAAGCTTTAGTTTATAAGAATCATGATATTCATAACAGCTTGTGTGAGTCAAATTCCTTAATTGATGAATATAAGAGAAGGAATAGACATTTGTGTGATAAACTTGATTGTCTGAAAAGAAAGCTACACTCATCTATGAATGAAGTAAAGAAAGATGAGTCTTGCTTTGATGGTCAAGAATGCCTATCTCATGCTTGTCTTTTTGTTCATATCGCACCGAAAGTGTTTAATTCATGTTTGTGGTATCTTGACAACGGTTGTTCAAGGCATATGACTGGAGATAAATCTTTGTTCAAAACTCTTAAAGAGAAGGAAGATGGTTTTGTGACATTTGGATATGGTAGTCACTTACAAGTTCTTGGAAAGGGAACCGTGGATATTCCAAGACTGCCTTTATTAACTGATGTGCTGTACATTAAGGGATTGAAAGTGAACTTGTTGAGTATTACTCAGATTTGTGATGAAGACTTCTTAGTCCAATTTTCAAAGAAAGGATGTCTAATCCTAAATGAAAAAGGTGTTCAAGTTTTGAAGGGACTTAGGACCACCGATAATTGTAATGAGGTCATTCCCAAACCAAGCATAGCATGTCAGAGTGCTCGAGTGAATCTTTTGGAGTTGTGGCATCAACGACTTAGACATGCTAATTACAAACAAGTGGCAAAAGTCTCGAAACTTGAAGCTGTGGTTGGTTTACCAAAGTTTGGAAAAATTGAGAAGAATGTTTGTGGTCCATGTCAATTGAAAGGCCATGCAAGAGGCTGCAGAATGAAAAGGGAGTTCCCATAGTTAAAATCAAAAGTGATCATGGGAAGGAGTTTGAAAATGCAAAGTTTGAAGCATTCTGCATTGAACACGGCATTAAGAAGTAATTTTCAGCTGCAAAAACTCCACAACAGAATGGGGTGGTTGAAAGAAAGAACCGGGTGATCTAAGAAATGGCAAGAGTAATGTTACTCAACAAAAACATTCCATAGAAGTTTTGGGCTGAAGCTGTGAATACATCGTGTCACATTAGGAATAGGATTTACTTCTGAGCAGGAACAAAGAAGACATCGTATGAAATTTAGAGAGAAAAGAAGCCAAAGGTGAAATATTTCCGAATATTTGGAAGCAAGCATTACATTCTCAATGATAGGTAGAATCCTGGAAAATTTGATGCTAAAAGTGATGAAGGGATATTCCTAGGCTACTCCACAAATAGCCGAGCATATAGAGTGTACAATAAGCGCACTAAGACGATGATGGAATCGATAAATTTGGTCATCGATGACACTATCTTTGAAAAAGATATTGATAATGATGGTGAAGGACAAAATTTTAAGAAGAATGAGGATGATGACAACATGTCTCAAGGTGAGGATGCTGAGAAAGAATCACCGGAAGAGGAGTTTACACCTCCTATATCAAGAAGGGTGACTAGATTAACTCAAGGATCTCCTAGTCCATTCACCCCTCCGGAAATTCAACCTCCAATCTCTCGTGATGAGGAACCTTCCACTTCCAAGAGACCATCATCAACGGTAACTCTCAATCATCCCTCAAGCAATATCATTGGTGATTTAGATGAAGGGCTTCGGTTGAGAAAAGGACCAGCTTATAGTGTGAATCACGTGACATACAATTGCTATCTTTCTTAATTTGAACTAAAGAAAGTGGAGGAAGCTTTGAAGGATGAGAATTGGGTAGAGTCCATGCACCAAGAGTTGCATCAATTTGTTAGAAATGATGTATGGGAGTTGGTACCAAGGCCCAAGGATACACATGTCATCGGCACCAAGTGGATCTTCAAGAACAAGACTGATGAAGATGGTGAAGTTGTCCGAAACAAGTCTAGATTGGTGGCTCAAGGATATACTCAAGTTGAAGGCATAGACTTTGATGAGTCTTTTGCTCCAGTTGCAAGACTAGAGTTAATCCGAATTCTTCTCTCCATAGCATGCATTATGAACTTCAAGTTATATCAAATGGACGTGAAGAGTGCTTTCTTGAACAGGTTTTTAAACGAAGAAGTGTTTGTTGAGCAACCAAAAGGGTTTCAAGACCCTCACTTTCCGGACCATGTGCTAAGGCTGAAGAAGGCATTATATGGGATGAAACAAGCACCACGGGCTTGGTATGATCGTCTCACCACATACCTCTTGGATCATGGTTTTAAGAGAGGTCAAGCCGATCGAACTTTGTTTGTCAAAAGAGATGAGAGATCTCTCCTTGTTACTCAAGTATATGTGGATGACATTGTCTTTGGATCCACAATCAATCACCTAGCTCATGAATTTTCAGAAGAAATGAAAAGGGAGTTTGAGATGAGCATGGTAGGAGAGCTAAACTACTTCCTAGGGCTTCAAGTGAAACAACGAGAAGATGGGATATTTATCTCTCATGAGAAATATGCCAAAAATCTTGTAAAGAGATTCGGTTTAAACTCTAAGAAGCATACTTCCACTCCCATGAATTCCTTAGCAAAACTGAGTCGTGATGCAGCAGGTATAGAAGTGGATCCAACACTCTATCGAAGCATGATCGGTAGTCTTCTTTATCTCACTACTAGCAAACCAGACATCGCTTTCAGTGTAGGAGTATGTGCTTGATTTCAGGCAGCACCCAAAGAGTCACACTTAACAGCAGTCAAACGAATTATCCGCTACATAAATGGCACATCTGACTATGGTATTTGGTATTCAAGAGACTCAAATGAGTGCCTAGCTGGATATTCTGATGCTGACTGGGCCGGGTGCATTTATGATAGGAAAAGCACTTTCGGTGGTTGTTTTTATCTTGGAAATAACTTGGTGTCGTGGATGAGCAAAACGCAAAATTCAGTTTCTCTATCAACGGCTGAAGCTGAGTACATTGCAGCGGCGAGTTGTTGTGCACAATTATTATGGATGAAGAAGCTTCTTCATGATTATGGAATTACTTAAGACACTATGTGTGTATTCTGTGATAATACAAGTGCCATAAATTTGTCAAAAAATCCAGTTCAACACTCGAAATCAAAGCATATCGAGATCCGGTACCACTTCATTCGAGATTTGGTGGAGGAAAAGACTATGTATTTGGAGTTCATCAACACTGACAATCAGAAGGCAGACATATTTACTAAACCTCTTGATGGTCCGAGGTTTGAGTCTTTGCGTAAGACCATCGGTGTCGGTATCATTCCTTGAACTTTATCTCATGTGTGAACCTTTTTGCTCTTTGTTGCATATCTGTTGTTTAGGTCTCACTTGTTTAGTTCGATCATGTTTCTTTTACAAGCTTTTGCTTTGTTCTTATTTTTGTTTTGTTTTTGAGTGTGTTCAAAAATTCAAAAACCCATAAAAATTGAAAAATCTTCAAAAAGTTTGATCGCTTGTGTTGTGTATATCACATGTGAGTTTGGCCTAGTACCTTCGTACTAATGGCGTAGTGCATTTACGAGCTTAGCTTGTTATGTATGCACATTTATCTGTGTGGGAGAAATCTTGAAAACTATGTGTGATTGTTGTAAATAGATCTTCAAGCTTGTCATGAATGATTGGTCAATAGTCTTGATGGTCTTGATACTTGCATAGACTTGTTCATATATCTCTTCTCACGTTATTTATGTTTTTATGTTTTTGCAATAGAGCTCACCAAATGTAAATCTCAAAGTGAAAAAGAGATATTGAGCTACAAAAGCCTGTCGTACATACTATTTTTTTACTAGAAAAAAGGGAAAGCGACTTTTATATTGAAATGTATGGTGCTCAAAAAGCCAAAGGCTTATTCTCAATGTTGAAATATCAAAAATTTCAAGCACAGATCTCAAAAAGAGATGTATTATCCAAAAAGGATCAAATGTTATGATTTATGCAGAAGCCAAATGAAAAGCTTCTAAGTTTTGTAATCAATTTGTGGGAGGTCATATATGTTCATTTCTATAATTGAGATAGATCACTTGATTTAGTACCAGTTGTGTATGACTTGATTGAATTGATCATTGAAGCTTCACTCTGGTCTAAGGACTATTTCACACTTGATACTCACCCACAACACACAAGACTTTGATTCAATTAATGCTTATCTCATTTGTGTGATTGTACATGTTCAAATGTGATGTGTATGCTCAAGTACTTGTTGATCAAATCCAAAAAGATTTTTGAGTGTTTTATATGTTTTTGAAAGTGATTTTATACTTTCATGTCTTTAGTTTTTGTTCAAAATGCATTTCTGTGTTTTTTCTTCAAAAACGGGTTCAAAGGGTGTTTCGCGAGAAGCTCGCAACTTAGAGCGTCCCGCGAAAATGTTTTAAGGGAAATATCTTTTTTTGTCATTTCACACAGAGACTCTCGCTATTGTCTCGCGAGCATTTCGCGACTAACAGCTTCTCGCGAAATGTGTTTTGGGCAAAAACTGGAATTTTTCAATTTCAGACAGAAGCTATCTATCGCGATTGTCTTGCGACTGATTCGTGACTTAAAGCTTCTTACGAAAGCTTTTAAACTTCAGTGGCCATTCTCGCGACTGTATCGCGACTGTCTCGCTACTGTCTAACTCGCGAAAAATGCGTGTTTTCAGTTTTATAATGCAGATGTGATAGTTTTTCAAAACATTCCCATTTCCCTCGCTAAGTCTCTCTCGAACCCCTCTCAACCCAAACTCTCTTTTTACTCAAACCCCATCATTCTCAAGCTTATTTTCTGCATTTTCAACTTCAAGGTATGTTTTCTAAAACATTTTCTTCATGTTTTTCTAAGATTATGCAGAAATTTAAGTTAGGGTTCCAAAATTTGGGGATTTTTCGAAAATGGGTTGAGGTTCTCAATTTTGTGAAATTTTTTCCTAAATCTTTGATAAGGCTGAGTCCCATTTGCTGTTTCTGTATCTGTGTTGGCCCCTTGTGACAATTTAGCATGTATTGAGGCAAGTTTTCTCCATGTTCATGCATTATTCATATTTGGATTGCTTTGTTGCATGTTAGGTGTTTGACAGAATGTCCGAGTGACATTTCTGTGTTGAATTGGACCCAACTGAATTCCAATTCTTGGGTTTCATTTTGTTTGATCATGTTTACCATGCTTTAGTCAATGGTTGTGTGTTTTACACACTTTGCCCATTTTGTGCCTCAATGCCATGCCATGCACACACTAGGCACACACCTAGGCACCCTTTAGGCATACCTAATGCATCTCATGCTGCATTCACATGCATCAGCACATGCACACATATGCACACACATGCACAGCTACTTAATTTCTTGCATTGTGTCTATGTTTACTTGTTTTAGCATGTTGTTTTGAGTTGGTTATGCTCTGTTTTAGGCTGTTTTACCTATGTTTTGGACTAACTTAAATCTAATCAAGTTTTGTGTTCTGTTTTGTGTTTTTGCACTTGTTTCTTGTCTGTTCTGTGTTCATTTCATCAGATGTCTCCTATTAAGCATGCAGCTACTAAGAGATCATCCTCCAAATGTTCACGCACTAATTCTGATAACTTCAGGTCTACTAAGGCTGATATGAAGTACAATGATTGTTACAAGGATAAGACGATCATCATGGAAAGGGTCGTACAAATGGAATCACTCGAGGACACTTTTATCCCTGAGGTGTTCAAAGAAAGGACTTGGACCAAGCTGTTGAACCCAGTTGGGGTTGTGTACTCGGAGATTATCAAAGAATTCTTCTCCAATGCTAGTGTTGAGGGAGATCATATAAACTGCTGGGTAAGGCACAAAGAGTTTATCATCACTAAGGACAACATTCAGGAGTTCTTAGAAGTTCGTCCTCCCTCACAGCCAATTATAGTGCAATATGAGGATCGTTTGGGCTCTACTGAAGAGATAGTGAAGATACTTGGTGGTACTTCTAAGAAAACCTCCATGAATACAATCCCATTTTCACCGGAGATGAGGACATTGGCATATGTGATGATCCATAACTTGTATTCGGTCACCAACCTCACTACGTTGTCTGCTCCAAGGACAAGATTTTTGTTCAATCTGTTTACTCACAAGGAGATTGATATATGTGGTCACATCTTCCATATACTGAAGAAGAGCATTGAAAAGCAAAATTCCAGAATAGTTATGTCGTTTCCCTCACTGATTATGGGACTAATTGCTAAGACAAAGCTGAAACTTCAGAGTGGTCTCACTGTGGTTCAGTGGGACTATCCCATCGGTGCACACACAGTCACTAGGAGCACAACTCATATCAAGGGCTCCAAAATAGGTGTCCATACAATACCATAGGACCGTGTTGAGGATGAGGGTGGAGATACAGAGGAGGAGATTGATAGATTCACTTCTGCTCCAGAGTTTTCAGCTCAGCCATCATCTTCAGCACCAGCATGAGGTTTAGATAGACTTAATCGCCTACTAGCTAAAATGGACTAGATGTCTACAATACTTGACTCCCATGTGCAGCACACCACGACATAGTTTGCATACCTCCAGGGACAGATCACTGCATTGTCTTCACAGATCGATGACTTGTCCATGGCGCGGGGATCAGATTCAAAGTCTGATAAGTTCTAGCCTCTTTGGCCATTCCAGTCAAAAAGGGGGAGAAAATTTTGAGAGGGAGCAGAGCATAGACATAGCTTAGGCATAGAATCTTTGGTTCATACAGGCAGTTTAGTTTTATTTATGTTTTGGTTTAAACTGTTTCAGCCTTTATATCTTTTGTTTACAGTTTTTACTACTTTTGTTTAAAGCTTAAATATTCTGTTTTTAATTTCAGTTTATATTCAGTATTTGTGTTTATCTCTATGCTTTGTAGCATTTTTTTGTACTTTTAAGATATTGCTAATATGTCTTAAGTACCTCACTCTTGTACCCTAGTAGGATCTTGTATCCTAGATGCAAATACTTCGTGTAGTTTGCATTGGTTAAGTGTTGGACATGCAATTGATCCTTGGGATTGTTCTTAATTGCATTGCGTGTCCGGATGAGCATTTACTTGCTAAATGTTCATTGTAGTCATTCTTTAATGACTGTTTTTGTATGATCAAGATATGCTTACATGTTTTATAGTGTTTACAAACTTGATCGCACTTTACTTGCTCATGTATGTACCTTGTGTTCAACTTGTCATAAGCTTAATGAAAGTTTTGTTTGTGTGCAAGTGTTTCAGGTTACAGGTATATACGTGCAAGTGCTTCACAGCTTCTAGATTAGGTGTGAGTGAGTGTTGCCATTGTTCCCAAACTCACGTTTAAGTCTAGAGTTTGTTTTAGGGGTTTTGTCACGAAATAGCCAAAGGGGGAGATTGTAAAGTTGTTATTTACAACTATGTATTTTGTTGGCTTATATTCCGTGCCAAATTTGATTGTAATTTTATTCAATCTTTTGTATCTTGTATTTATTGTGGGATTTGATTGTAAGGGTTGTGTGATAGAGAGAGAGTGTGAAGACTCAAGCAATTGAAGACTGAAAAGTTTTCGTGGGTAGTTCGCGACTTAGCATCCCGCGAAGTGACCCATGTGACTTGCAGATGCTAGAATACGAAGAGTCAGGCCAGGATGGAAACAGTTGTGTTTCGCGAGTATCTCGCGGGTAAGACCTTCCCGCGAGACACCCGCGATACATTCTGTTCTGCCAAAATATCCATTCTGATACACACTTTCTGTGCCTACACTATATATACCCACATTACCCACAAATGTTAAGGAGTGCTTCTAAGAGAAAACCCTAGCCAAACACCTTGAAAGTGAGAGATTGTTATACCCACAATCCTCTACACATTTGCTTGTGGAATTTCCTCAACTCCTACCTCTCCATTTCCATACTATTGAGAGGTTGATAGCCCAAACACTTACCACACCCTTTCAGAGTGTCAAGTGAAGTTTTGGTGTTGCTGGGAAGCATTGGAAGAAGCCAAGGATGGCAGATGCAACATGGAGCTTGTTGCGGGATCCAGAGAACTAGACAAGACACGGTTCCGAGAAGCCTTGTTGGAGTAGGAGCTTGGAGGGCTTAGGTACATCGGGTAGATTAGGCTTGGAGGGTCTCTTGCTAACCCATGTATCCCAACTGATTTTCTAGTGGATCGATTTCCGCTTGGAGGGCGGCAGAGAGGTTTTTCGCCAAGTTCTTCGGTTTCCTCTTCGATAACACATCGGCGTGTTATCTTGTGTTTGCATCTTTCTTCCCTACTCTTTTACATTCCATTTTACTGCTGTGTTGCTTTGATTATGGATTAGAGTAGCTTGTTTGTTTATCCGCTCGCTTTTACACTATTCCGCACTTAGTATTAAGTTAGTGTAAAATCAATCGAGCCGTAACTTTAATTTGGGGATCTAAATAGCTCTTGTGTTTTCAACACATTTTCGAGCTTTCATCTCTAACCCTTCTTAATGCAGTCTGCCCTTAGTTTTGTTGTGTTGTTTTGTTTCTATCCTTAGTCATGGCTCTTAAGGTTGGTAGGAAATTTAAGACTAGAGCAAATAGGAATCCTGGTTCATCCTCTTCTGGTTCAGCTTATGTTGATAGAGTTAGGTTTCTCACTGATAAGTGTGAAGAGACTTATGAGACCTTGACTAAATATAGGTCTATCTGGGGTGAAAGGGAGATTACCTTAAGTGAGTTAGATCCTTCCATCCGTAGGAACTTTGTGTCTAGAAACTGGGTATCTTTGTGTGCGATGTCTGATCCCCCTCCTGCAGCTTTGATTAGAGAGTTTTATTTGAATCTCTCTATTTATCTTGAAATGGCGGGTGGTCATTATTTGACTTCCTGGATCAGAGGTCAAGAGTTTACCATAAATAAGCAAACAGTTTCTAAAGTTTTAGGAGTGCCTGTAGTTTCTAAACCCACATACCCATACACTGATTTTCCCTCTGTTGATGACATGATGACACTTCTTTATGGTAAACCTGTTTTTTGGGGTACTGAACCAAGAATCAATTCTTGTGAATTCACTGAGCTTAATTCTTTGTATTTGAGGATTTCTTGTCATAACATCCATCCTATTTCTCATGTTCATACTGTTCACATAGATAGATGTGTTTTTCTTTATGCTCTTGTTATTGATGGTTCTATGTGTTTTCCCTCTATGTTTATTCAAACCATTGTTAATATCTATAAGAGTACGAGTAAAGCTCAAAAGTTGTTCTTTCCCATGTACATTTATAGGATTTTGAGGTTTTTAGGGTTGTCTGAGTTTCCGCCCTTAGAGTTAGTTCACATCACTGCCCCCATAGAAGCCACCTTTCTTATACAGCAATATGCACAGATGAAGAGTGTTAAGCCAAGCACTGGGACGTCAATAAGATCACGAGGAGAAGCTTCTACTACAGCTACTGCCTCTGGTACTATGCCTGTTGCTGAGGAGACTTTTGTGGATCCGACTACAGCCGTGGATCCTTCTGGTGGTGCTAATGATGTAGACCTTACTGTTGCTCCTCCTTTCTCACTCCATGCCATGATGCAGTCCTTCATGACTACTCAGCCAGCTCATGGACAGCTTCTGGATGAGTTGTTGACAGAGGTTGCATCCTTGAGAGAAAATTTTACGGAGTATAGGAATGTTTTTCCACCTCCTCCACCCTCTGATGACTGATTTTGCCTTTGGCAATTTGTAACAAAAATGGGGAGTAGGTTTTAGGAGACTTTTTGTACTTAGGGGGAGTAAAGTTTTTGTATTTAGGGGGAGTTTGTTGTATTTTCTTTATTTTCTTTGGTTTTGATGTTTATATTTCATTGTTTATATCTGCTTTGTGTTTATGTACTTGATTCACAAACTTTGATGTGCTTATTGGTTATGATAGTTATTGATGATGAGGTTATTCATTATTGATGTGTTTACTGTCTCTTTATATGTTTTGTGAATTAAAGTTTAGTTTTTTTTTCTTAGATTATGGTACTTGTATTTTCCACACAAGCATTTATGGTGTGTTTTTAGTGTTTCAAGAATTTACAAGTTAATACTTTTAACAGCTGCTGTCTATACTAGCAACTAATTGTTAGTAGTTGTGTAAGAATTGTATTAGGGCAATATCTTTATATGTTTTGTGAATTAAAGTTCAGTTTTTTTTTTCTTAGATTATGGTACTTGTATTTTCCACACATGCATTTATGGTGTGTTTTTAGTGTTTTGGGAATTTACCTGTTAATTCTTTCAACAGCTGTTATCTATACTAGCAACTAATAGTTTGTAGTTGTGTAAGAATTGTATTAGGGCAATATCTTGTATTTGGGCTGGTATTGAATTTAAGTAGTAAATTTTGTATGTGTGTTTTGTCACGGATTGCCAAAAGGAGAGATTGTTAGGTTCTAAAGATTTAGGGTTAAATCTTTAGAATCATATTTTTATGATGTTGGCAAACCGAGAACAAAACATGTCTAGTCTAGGTGTTAGGCAATGCTTAAAAGTGTTGGTTTCAAGTTTCAAGTTTAGATGACTGTAGAAAAATGAAGAAAATTTATGTTAAGCTCGACCGATCGAGAATTAGGCTCGACAGGCACAGAAATTCTGTAGATTTTTAAATCAGGCCCAAGCCCACGAAAACATTTAGGGTTTCATTCCAACTTCTCTACATATAAAAGGGAAACCCTAGCTACGTTTTGGTGACTTTTGAAAGACTTGTGTGTTACTCTTTGTGAGATCTGAGAGGTTTTGTACCTTCTAACTACACAAGAATCTACTGGAGCAAAATCTGCAATCAAGCGTTGGTAGAACACAGTTGCTGCTTCAAGATCATTACTGATGGTGATCTGAAACATTTGAATGGGATCTCAAAGTCAGAAGCAAGACTGCTTGTGTTGGTGTAAATTCAAGGAGAGAAAAAGTTCGTGGATTCAGAGCTTGCACGTGGTCGTGTCAGTAAATTACTACTGGAGGTAGCAATAGATTTAGGGTTAAATCTGATTGTAAAAACTTTAATTCTCTTATAGTGGATTTAATTTACCTTAAGGATAGTTAGGTCAAATCCTTTCTAGGTTTTTACCTTGAAATGGTTCGTTTCATCAATTTTCCTAGGTCATCATATCGTGGTGTTATTTACTTTCCGCTGCTTTGCATGATATGATTTATTTGTGTTTAACCTAGATCTGAATAATTAATCTAAGTAATCACTTGGTTAATATATTAGGTTAAATAATATGGTTTTAGGGGTCTAAACAAACAAACAACATTCACCATGATCTTTCTAACATGATTGGAAGTGAAAATTGTTGGAAATATTTTAGTGAATAAACAAGTTTTGATACAACAAATAATATCCCCAATAATGAGCAAGGATATAAATAAAAAGAAGTTTTGAACAATCTCACAATACTATAGAATCACAATGTGAAAGCGTTGTCCTTAAAGATTGGCTCGTGCCACTCGGAGTAAAACTTGATGCAACTGGTGCTTTTAGTCAAACAACCCCCAAGGATTAGACTATAGTGTCAACCTTCATGATGGACGCACTTCCACTCACGAAGGTTCAAGAACAACCCTCTATTACCTTTCCTTAGAACAAATATCTATTGTAGATAAATATGTGGGAGAGAAAAAGAATAGAGATGTGTATATAGAAAATACTTATAGGGAAGGGTGTGATGATGGGTATCATATAGGCTACTCATGACAATAATAACCTATAGTTATTAGTAACTAATAACCCATAAAAGCCCAGCAGCTATTTTTCTCATAATTGCTCCACGGATATTTTACTCATAAATTTGCAATAGCTAGAAAATAAATAAATAATAAAAGTGTTTGGAACACACACCCACACCAACAATCCCCCACATGTTGCAAACACAAAATAGGAAAGGCAAACAACCAAAAAAGAAAGCATGCATCAATATAGTACCAAAAGGTTTTAACCATACATAGGATAAATAAGTAGGAACTAAAAGACAATGGTGGAGTTAAAAATCTTTTAACCAAGCTATTAGTAATCCAAACTTACCACCCACATAACTTTCTTTACCAATGTTGTTATTTAGCGAGTTGGCGCCTTATCTAGGCCATGCGCCACTGGGTTTCATGAGAGCTCTAGAGACCTACCCAAAAAGTCTCATAGGAAGTGGCACAACTTCCACTCACACATAGGTGGTATCCATTAGGAGTGTGTGCAGGACACCCCATCCTAACAGGTAGGAAGTATGGATCCATTAAGAGCCTAAAGTTCAACCTCCAACAATTCGTAATTTAGTCAGTGGCATCCATCAAGTGTGCGTGCAGATACATCTCATCCCAACAAGTAGGGATATGGATCCATTAAGAGCATAAAGCTCAACCTCACCAAATTCTGCAATTTAGCACTATCTCACACCATAGGGATAGAATCATCACTAATCTCCTTACTGAGATAGCAGAAAACACATAACAAATGACATTGCCCACATGGACCACTAATGACCTCTACCCATTTAACCCCTTACGTGGAATCACCTATCATAAAGGTTGGGCATTAGCCACAGTGTCACAACTTGGGTATCAGTCCAATCCCCCTAGATGTCTCACTCATCAGCCTTCTTGCTAGTGGTTTGGTCAAAGGATCGGCCAAATTCCTTTCAGACCTCACAAAGTCTAATGACATAACATCATTATCAATAAACTACCTCAACCTCAATTGGATATGTCTACTTTTCCCATTATAAACTTTGCTCTTAACACGTGTTATGGCAACCTGGCAATCACAAAGAAAGCAAATAGAAACAACAGAGTTAGTAAATGAAGGCATATCAATTAATATACTCCTAAGCCACACAGCTTCGAACCTAGCCTTTTCTAAGGCCACTAACTCTGTTTCCATGTTAGATCTCACTATGCAACTCTTTTTGGATGACTTCTAAGAGACAGCCCCTCCAGCTAGTGTGAACACATATCCACTAGTGGGCTTCACATAATTTGTATCAAAGATCTAGTTAGCATCACAATATCCTTCTAAAACAACAGGATAACCATAATATGACAAACAAAAATAAGAAGTCCCCTTTAAATATCCCAATAATATAGATATTGCATTCGAATGCTCAACACTAGGATTATAAGTATATCTACTCAATCTGCCAACATCATATGCAATATCAGGGCGACTACAGTTTGTCAAAAATATTAAACAACCAATAATTTGTGTTTATTTATCTTGTGAAACATTATCACCATATACCATAATATTTGACCAAGTGCACCTTTAAGTCATACATAATAGACATAGTTCACATATCAAAGTGTTCAATTTTTTTTCTCCACATAATGAGATCGTGATAGTAAAATGCAATCATTATCCCTAAGGATCTTGATGCCTAAAATAAAATTTGCCTCAACTAAAATTTTCGTATCAAATTTAGAGGCAAGAAAACATTTAGTATCACGCACAACACTATTTAGTTCAAAATATAAGTAAGTCATTAACATATAAACAGATAATGACACCTTCATTATTATTTAACTTATTATATATGCACTTATCCTCATGATCATAAATCACAAATCCATGTGTAAGCGTCATATATCATAATTTTCATGTCATTGTGTAGGTGATGTTTTAATCCATACAAGAATTTAACCAATTTACAAACTTTAAGTTATTGTCCAATGACAACACAACCCTCGGTTTGCTTTATATAAATTTTTTTTCCTAATTCATCTATTAGAAAAATAGTTTTGACATCCATATGATGTATAATAAGTTTGTAAATAGATACAATGACAAACAACATTCTTATAGAATGATGTAAATAGTTTGTACAAAAGAAAGTTTCTAATTGAGGCTTCCAGCTATTGTTTTGGCTTTTTTTATAATTTTTTTATTTATGATAAACTATTGTTTTGGCTGCTTATTGCCATAAGATAAGACAATGCTCTTATATATTTATAGAAATTATATTTATCATATGATGGGAAAACTTGATGGATTTTAGGTATATATAATATTAAGTGAGTGGTCGGTTAAAAAAAAAATTAAAAGGAAACAACTCTTCAATTGAAAAAGAACAAATGAAATTTTATTGATTTTGACACTACTTTTCCATCTAATTAAGGTAGAGTTTTACTTGACATAATATATACCACTATCGGCCTATTGGGTCATTTTGTTGGAGCATAACCATAACAAGCAAGCATACAAGAGAAATGGGAAAAATATGCACCACGTAATTCATATGTAATGGAAATCCATTGTCACAAACCAGAAATTGCTTGTACTTAAGCCATTTTATTATGGAAAAAATTAAGTTGCTGATGTTCTAAGTCCACTATGACTTAATGCCATGCCTTCAAAGCTGTTAATGGGTTTTGTTTCGGATGAATTGCATCCTTCTATCTGTGAGAATCTATAGTCTAGGCATTGGCTGTTCCTGTGTACAAACATACAACCCCCTCCAACTGACTTGATTAGAGAATTCTATTCAAATCTCTTGGTGCATAAGGATGTTTGCTATGGTCACAGAGTGACATCATGGATACATGGTGTACCATTTACAATAACTAGGGACATAATATTTGATGCTCTAGATGTACCTATAATTCATACACCTACTTATCAATACTCCGAGTCTCTTCGTATTGATGATGTTATGGATATTCTTTGTGGAAGATCAGTCACTTGGGGTTCTAACCGGAGTATTAGCTCAAGTGAGTTAACTGAGCTTAATTATATCTTCTTTAGGATAGCTTGTCACAACATCTTCCCTATCTCTCGTGTCCATACAATCCCTATAGACAGGTGTTTCTTTCTTTATGCCCTCGTCACCGATAGTTCCATTTGTTTTCCTTCCCTTTTCATTGAAACCATTGCGGAGGTGCGTAGGAGCAACTATAAGAGGCATGGTCTGTTTTTTCCAGTTTTCATCCATAGGGTCCTCAAATACTTAGGATTAGAGAACTTTCCTTCCCAAGGGTTGGTCCACATCCTTGCCCCCATAAGAGCCAAATTTCTGAAACAACGAAGTGCTCAAAAGAAGTTTGTCGACCCCAGTGTTGGTTCATCTAAGAGACCACAAGACAAGTACGGTCTACTACTGGAGATGTTCCAGATGTGGACATGCATGGGGATCCCAAAGCTGCTGTTGACGAGGTTGGTGATGATGAGGTAGATGTTGACACTGCTGCTGCAACGCATACAGGCCCTCCTCCTCCCTCTCTTCGTGTTATGATGGAGACCGTTATGACGACTCAGGCAGCCCATGGGCAGCTTCTAGATGGTCTTCTTGCCGAGGTTGCAGCTCTACAAGCAGACTTAGCTTACTATAGACGTCTTATTCCACCTTCTCCACCATCTGACTCTTGATGATTGTCATTGGCCATTGTACCCAAGGGAGAGACAAACTTTTTGTAGTTGTTGTAGCATATTTGGAGAATTGTATGACAGTTCTATGTAGTGGCTTTCAGCCAGTTGTATATTTTGTTATTTTGGTGGCAGTTTGAAGAACATGGTATCTGTGGTCCTGTGGAAAGTAATTTGATATATTAATATGATGGTTAGTTTCATGCCCATCGTTATTATTATTAGTATTATTGAAATGGTTCTAACTGTAAGAATTTTTTATGTTATTATGTGATTCTATATAATATCGAGTAGATCCAAAAATGTAAATAAGATTTATTCCATAATTCTGTACGGCGTTTACGTGTTATTAGATTATAGTAATTATTAATACACATTGAAGGTTTGTGAAAGCACAATTGGTTTACAAGGTTTGATATTGCCGATGAACCACCTAGGAGATTTTCCTTGGAGTAATGGATCAAGCTATATCTTGACTTCAAGCAACTGTTTTTATTGCATGTTTTGCTTTTCAGTCATGTATTTTCCACTGATTGGATATTGTTGTCACTCTTAAATCAGCATTTATATTATTTTGAATTTGGTCCCCTTCTGGACTGTACCTCATGCATCATATTTTCATTACGAAATTTATTGATGAAACCTTGCAGTGTAGAGGGAAAAAAAAATAGAGCGACACTTCGCACGACCTCATGCACTCCCGCATTAGGTCTAACGGTTCTTTTTTTTTTTAATCAAATATTGATTGTATTGATTTCGCGCTACTGCAATGGAGTATACGAATGTTAATCTTATAGAATGTTATCTGATTTTGAAAGAAAATAAAAGGCTAAATTGTAGGGAAATTTAAAACATTAAGGTGGGGAATTGGTGTGACCCTATCCTTATTTAAAAGTTTATCAAAATAAGAAAAAATACATGTTTAAAAAAATCCCATGTTCTATCCATGTACTATTTAAAAAAATCCCACTGTCTATCCCACGTTTCAAAACTATTTTCTTTTGTAAAAAAAACATCTGACATTTCCTTCTTCTTTTTTTTTTTTTTTAAATCTCTTCTATATTTTAGGGAAAAAAAAGACTCCTACTATAAAGCCACTACTATAACTTCTCCATCCATATCCTTATATTTAGGCACTAACATATTTGATTTTGAAAGAAAATAAAATGCTAAATTTTAGGGAAATTTAGAAGATTAAGGTGGAGAATTGGTGTGACCCTATCCTTATTTAAAAGTTTATAAAAAAGAAAAGAAAAACTACACGTTTTAAAAAATCCAATATTCTATCCATGTACTATTTAAAAAAAAAAATCACACTTTCTATCCCACGTTTAAAAACTACCTGACCACCCTTTTTTTTCTCAAATTCAACGTTTAAAAACTACATGTACTATTTTAATACTAAAAGTTAGCCATTTACTACACATCCATAACAAAGGTGAAAAAGAGTTTAAATTTCAAATATATTTATTTTACAGTGAAAGGACCAATAATGGTTAGCCACTTACTACAAATCCATAACAAAAGTTAAAAAGAGTTTAATTTTCAAAGATATCAATTACCCTTAAAACTGAGAAAATGTACGTAACATTTTTTATGGAGTAGTAAATTAATAATTATAAAAAAAATGTAAATTGAATTTCACATAGAATTATACAAACGATAAATATAATTTATGATACAACAGAAATTTGTTTACAAGGATGATAGATAATAACCACTTCATGTGACGTTTCAATTGGGTAACTATTAACACGATACATCAAATATATAATAATACCCTCTAAAAAAAGTGGCATAAATTACATTTACAAATTACATGGAAAAACTTGTTTACATAATACCTGCTAAAAAAAATTAGCGCAAATTACAGTAGAAAAAAAATAGCACAAATTAGCACACATTCGCTCCAACTTGCAATGCCTCCATAAATTCCTTGGTCCCAGACCTCGCAATTGCACCCAAATTGTTCACCAAATCTATAACCCAAAAACCAAAAAAAATGTTAGCAATCTAAAATTACATTAAATATTACGTTATTGGACCAAAATAGAGAAGAATAATAAATAAGTACCCGCACGCATAAGTAGAGAGAGTCTTGTTGAATCGAATCTTATCCAATACCTACACACATAAATGCAAAACCAATCAGTCTTAATTCTCATCCAAGTAGCTTAATTCCCTTAATAAAATACCGTAAATTCCAAAAAAAAAAAAAAAAACACTAAAAAAGGTAGTTTACTAATATTCTTTTTCAAGCAGCCATTTCAGGCACAAACCCTCCTATTTAAAATCTCGAAGTCAACCATGATAATAAGCCACCGTGAAAAGATAGAACCTTAAAAGTTGTTGGAGCCTTTGACAGTAAATGTCTTCAATCTAAAGAAAAATAAAGGAGGATGTAGAGCTAAATTAAATGCCTTCAATTTGAAGAAGACTGAGAGATAGAAAGTGAGATAGAAACTCACAGTGTACATGAGTTTGTGGGTCTTAAAGTGTAGGATTATTAATTTACATATTTATCCACATTACTTGAAAACTTGTAGGTGGGTATGATGAGGGTATTTTGGGCAATGTATTAGTGAGACTTAGAGTTGCATTTTTACCGAATTGTCCTTTAGTTTTGTCTCTACTTAAACATAGGGGTGTAGGGGCATTTTTGAACTAAAATATGAGGAATCCAAACAGGGGAAGCCCCTTAAATAATAGTATAGATAACAGTGAGCTCAAGATAATAAACACCGTGAAGTTTAATGTTTTGTGAAGGACTAAACACAATTAAACAGATATAATAGTGAGCTCAAGCCACCAACATCAAAGTTCTGAGAGCAAAGTGATGCTTTTAACCTCTAAATGTTTATAGGACGCGATTGCTTGAGAGCTCAGTTTCAGGGTTTAAGATGACTTTACCGTGTGCAATCTCTTCTAACCAACAGTCACGGATTATGGGAAGAGCGTTTTAACTGGCATCCTTGAAAATGACCAACGATAATAAACACCCTGATGTTTAATGTTTTGTGAATGACCAAGCACAATTAAACAGATATAACAGCGAGTTCAAGCCACCAACATCAAAGGCATAACATATTTCAAAGTTAGTTCCAGTTGGGCTTCACTTCAGACTGGCGAGTTTTTGATTTAGTTGCCATAATTGAACGTACATGACCATGATGTTTGATCAAACAGTCGAGTAAATATGTATTCCAAATTTGCAGTGTCACATTAATTGGCTACGATTACAAGAGATATTTCAGTGTTTCAAGCTGTGGGGCTACGTAATTTGTAAGAATGATGGTTCTGATAGCAAAGTGATGCTTTTAATGTTTAATGTTTAATGACCATAGATAATAAATACCGTGATGTTTAAACACCGTGATATTTAAACACCTTGAAAATGACCAAATATAATAAACATCATGATGTTTAATGTTTTGTGAAAGACCAAACACAATTAATAAATTAATATAGCGAAATTTTAGTGTGAACCACATGCGCCAACAGATGCAGCTGTTCATCCAAGTCATGTTCTCAATTCTGCACGTGCTGCTCAACAGCTCGACACTGTTTCACACCCACACTCACGTGAATACACAATTGTGCAATTGGATGCACAGATGTCTCATTTATATCTAATATTGCAACTACTGCCCACCTTTGATGTGACATTGGGAACATTTAAAATCCTGTTCATATAGTGTTTTTCCAGCCTGTATTGACATGACAATCCCTAATAACTGAAATTGTAATGCTTGGACCATGAAATGGGTTTATAAATGCACCACAATAATGATCTTCTTTCTACCCCACTAACTTCGTAGATTGACTAAGCTATGAGTCGCAACGCCTCAACATCAATCGTACAATGCGAACAAGTTTGAATCTACTTCAACAAATGGATCATCACAAGTTCCAACAGATCAACAACTACAGACATACATAGACCACTATGGAGGGAAATGGGTTGGAAAGAAGAGAGATAATATACACGTATGAGAGTCTTGGAAGTGTCGGGCACATCATGGTCGGTAAACCTATGAAACAAAGTACAGATACCACCGCAATAGAGTTCACCGTATCAGAACCACCATGGTTAACCTTATATGAGAAGAGATGTGAGTTGGAGGTGTATTGTCGATGGCATGGGTTACGAATTCCTAAGGCACGCTCAGCCGAGTTACCTAGAGATGAACCTGCCAACATACTTGCTCGTCTTGAACAAGAGAACAACCAAATGCAAAGGCGACTAGACCGTTTTCACATCCAAAAAGCTAGGAAGCATCTAAAGGGGAAGGCACAAGAGCGAGCCATCAAGTCTATTAATGAAATTACTGCGTTAGATGATGAAAGAGATATTTCAAACTTCTCAGATTCAAACAATGGTGATTTTGCAAAAATTACTACCTATGAACATTAGACGTTGTTGTTAATGTCTGACAAATGATGATTATGTACGTTCAACTTTTGCAACTCTAAAGATTATCTGTTCATTAGTTTTGGCTAAGTTTATATGAAATCAGCTTCTCATTTTTTCCCTACTATTTTTTTGTTGCTACATATGATTCTTGTGCTTTGGTTGGACAGTGTCCTCTGCTTTGTAATGTAGGAAAAACCTTAGGAAGTGAAATGCCTCCAGTTAGATATATTGATGTTTCCAATATTCTATCTGTGTAATTTGAAATGTTACACACATAACACTCATCACCCAAATTAGATTTATTGCATATTACTTGTAGGAAAATTTAATAGATTCAATACATACAGACTCATCCAAACCACACAGACCAACCACACATATGATTCAATAATACAAATAATTCATTTATATGAGTTGTTTGAGTCACTGTATCATATACCCGTATTCGTGTATCTTTGTTTTGCTAGTGTACTACTTTAAATAGATACATTACATACAGACTCATCCAAACCAGACTAACTACTCATTCACTGAAAATCCATATGGCTCACACAACACACTGTCACAACAATATTTGGTTTACTTAGAAATAGGGTAAAAGCCTAAAAGCCTGATCAATCTCTAAAATGTTTCATTCAAGTTATTGGTTTTCTGTAGCATTGCTCCAAAGCTCCCTAATGTTGCAATTGTGATGATCAAAAGCCACTGATGTAAACCTTGGAAGCATAGTTTTCTTCATGTAATTTTACATTGATGTTGAGAAAATGTAACTAAATTTTGTACCTACAAAGACTCCCTAAAAATTTTGTAAGGGAATATGGGGATAAACTCTCCAATGTTGCTACACTCACTGCTCGTAATAGTAGCATTTAGCAAGTGAGGTTGGAGAAGGCTAACACAGCTCGGCACTGTTCAGCCAAGTCATGTTTGCAGTTCTGCACGTGTTGCTCAACAGCTCAGCACTGTTGAACCTTGTCCAGTCATATCATCCACGCTCACGTGAATACACAAATATGCAACCTTCTATAATGCACTATTTTCAAGGATGTAGAGGATCTCTCAAAAGTTAAGCAAAATTTTGGGGGTGAGTTGTCCACTATTGCTACACTGATGTTCGCAGTTCTGCATGTGCTGCTCAACAGCTCGACACTGTTGAACCCTAACCACAAGTACCCATCCACACTCATGTGAATACACAAATGTGAAACCCTTTTCAATGCACCATTTTCGAGGAGACAGAGCATCCCTGAAAAGTTTATGCATAAATTTTGGGGGTGAACTATCCATCATTGCTACACTGATGTTCGCAGTGATGCATGTGTTGATCAACAGCTTCGCACTGTTGAACCATATCCAATCATATCCCCTACACGCACTTCAATACACAGATATACATCCTTTTGCAATGCACCGCTTTCAAGGATGCAGAGCATCCCTGAAAAGTTTATGATGCATTTAACACAGCTCGGCACTGTCTCGTCAAGTCATGTCAGATGAAGCATAGGAATGCTGAATAATCTTCACGTGAATAAATACGCAACCTCTTTTGTAGTACACATCACCAACTCACTGCTGTAGCACAAGCTATAGCCATATCAAACAGTTGCCTCAGCGAACCACATGCACCAACAGACACCACTGTTCAGCCAAGTCATGTTCGCAATTCTGCATGTGCTGCTCAACAACTCGCCACTGAAGAATACACTGTCGAGTCATATCATCTTTATTCACATGAATACTTACCCTTACATATAATCACATCCACGTGAATACTTGCCCTTGGAAAACTCCTATATAAAGTCCCATTTACATCTACCCTTGCAAAACATCTACACAAACCAATCTAAAGTCACATTTTCCAATGTCAATGCGCAATTGGATGCTACCTCGTTTTCCAGATAACTATAGGAGGGAGAGAGATTTTAATGAGAGGGAATACTATGCCAGACTACAGCGGGAGTGGGAGTTCTGTGTGAACGAGTCCAACGTTCTTCACGATGATCTCATGCGACTCGGAGCACATCTTGTTGACCATATCTTGCTCACACTGCCACGACAAAACATGCACCAATATGAGCATGCCGTGACTAAAATAAAAAAAGAGAACAATCTTATGATACTCCGTAGGTGCAGGTATCACATGCTACAACTTGCGAAAGAGCTGGCCGCCATAACCAACAAGCAATTACCCTAGCGGAACGTAACAATGTCCTCAACTACGAGGACTACCTGTTAGAATGAATGCCTATGTGGTGTGTGTATTATGTCTACGAGTTAAGTTAATAATGTTAGTAGCGTTACTGTTCGATATGCAATGCATGCATATTGGTGGCATCATGTAAGAATATTTAAGTTTTCTGTGTTATGTCGTAGGTGCATATTGAAAAACATCATGTGTGGGAATATTTGACTTTTATGCATTAAGTGGGAATAATCAAGATTACGAATAACGTGTATGCTCCTCACAATTAATAATAAGGTCTACATAGTACAAATGCAACAACAGTGACACACATACATCTAAAACATAGTTAAGGAAAATAGTTCTCCAACAAAGTCCAATTACACCACGACACGATTACTCTTCATCTAACATCTCCACGTCTGACTAATAAATGGGATCAGCAAGAAGTGATTGCATGTATTGTGCGTGCTCATACAACTTACACTCCACTGACTCTCGAATCTTAACTTGGGTTCGATATCGATTAAGACGTATCTTCATTCAATTATTTTTTTTCTCTTATGTGGTTCAATGCTTTACGAAGTTCGTCGATCGTGTCTCTTGGCATCTGCAATGCGAGTCACCGAGGCACTGGCAACTTATAACCAACCAACTCATCATAAAACATTTGTTTTTCATGGAATAACCAAGCCCACTCCTGTCTCATGGTATTGTGAACCCTTACACTATTTCGCAGATTCAGATCGATTGAATAGCTGAACTCATATTCCAATACCCAGCAACGACCCATAGCAATGAACGCATCACAAGGCCTATAGATGAAAGGGTTGCCAGAACCAGACATTGACGCTGAATACAATAACATCAAATGATCAAGCTAATAGTGTGCATAAACTGTTGGTAAATAATGTAATGTTGGATAAGATGGTGCACAACAAAGACATTCATAAATTTGTGTACTATTACATGCTAAAAATGAAATACTAACACTCACATTTGACCATAAACATTAGATGTTGTTGTTAATGTCTACACGTTGTGTGCAATACAAAATGTTGTTGTTAATGTCTGTCCAATGATGATTATGTACATACAACTTTTACAAATCTAAAAATTTTCATTTTTTGTCAATAAAATTTACACCACCAAAGACCCAATATAACCCAATGTACACACATAACACTCATCACCCAAATTAGATTATTGTACATTTCTTGTAGCACCAAACAACTAATATAACCCTAATGTACTCACATAACACTCATTCAAGAAATACCAAAGCACAAGTAATACAACCTATCAAATGAAGATTCTTCTCTAACAAAAACATACATTATGGTTGATAAACTTTTGTAATATCTACAACTACTTTTTACCTACACAATAAAATTCTCTATGTACTTCAACTTGAGATGATAGAGAGATAACACCAACTTGAGATGATAGAGAGATAACACTGACTTCCAGGAGAAAATTCTGAAAATGAGGAGATTGGTATTGATGAGGAGAATCTAATGTAATGCTGCATGAGAAGCTGATCTGTGTATTGATGAAGTAAATACCAGAACAACTCGATTTTACATAAGTCGAGTATAGTTTACTAAACTCGATTATTCATTCATCGGGTTGAGCACGCGACAAGACAAGACCTGATTTGAATTCCGTTAGTAACTCGGTTTCCCTATTGCCGAGTTATGAACAGTACACATGTAATATGTTATTGCCCAAAAGCCACGCTGGATTGCCACTGTGGCAAGAACCTGCCTAGAACTCGGCTTCGTTATAGTCGAGTTACTTAAGTAACTCGATTTTGTGGAGATCAAGTATCCAAACAGGGACACCCCCTATATAGTTTGGAAACATGGACAAATTGCCAAATATTTTGCTCAATAGGGGCAAAAGGCTAGAATCTCCAGTTGATTACTTCTTGCTATGGTAAAGATTTCATTCTCTTGTGATTAAAATTTACTACAACAAACAACCAAAATCACACCAATGTACTCACTTCACACTCATTCAACCAAAAAAATAAAAATTCAGTACAATATCAAATGAAAATACCATTGCCATAAAATTCTGGTGTGAGTTTTTTACCTGAGGTGATACAAATTTCAGTTGAGTCCGGAAGCAGCTGTGGATCTATGGAGCAAAGTGGAATTCAGTTCAGATGGAAAGCAAGACACTCTGAATGGGAGGAGAAGTGAAGTTATAATATGAGAATAACTCGATTTTATGGAGTGCGAGTTTGCTTTATAACTCGACATTAAAGTAATCGAGTTATATTAAAACAAAAGAAAAGGCTACGCCTGACACCAAGACAGTCTGAAACAGCTATAACATGAGCATAACTCGATATCTATATGGTTGGTTATATAACTCAATTTTATGATAATCGAGTTATTCAGGGATTAAAAAAAATAAAAAAATGCCCCGCTGGCTGGCCAGCATGGCACAAAGCTAAAGCTAACTCGATTATACAAGGATCGAGTTCTTCACAAAACTCGACTTTGCAATTATTGAGTTACAAAAGAGGGGCATTTCTCAAATTAGTTTGATAAAGAGGGTAAAACGCTGGTTTTTTTGCACAAAATGGGCATTTGCCCATTTTGGCCCACAAACCAGAGATTGCTTATACTTGAGCCATTTTATTATGGAGAAAATTAAGTTGCTGATGTTCCAAGTCCACTATGACTTAATGCCATGCCTTCAAAGCTGTTAATGGGTTTTGTTTCGGATAGTTTAAAATATTGTTTCCAAGAGTGTAAATAAGGTACTTAGCAAAAAAGAAGAAGAAGAAGAGTGTAGATAAGGTAGCTTGCTGGGGATAACATATACTTATTTCAAGTAGGTAAGGATGATAGAAAAGCTTCATGGCTTTGGGTTAGATAGCTCCCTCCCTAGTTATTGGTAATCTTATTCAAATCTTACTGCTAATTTCGTTTGTGCCTTTGTCGTCATCCCAAAAATTTGACTTAATACTAGTGGGACAAAAGTCCAGATGTTAGTCGGATTCTTTTCCTTTTTTTAAGCTCTAAATGTCACATCCAATGACCAACTTGTATCATTATAAATGTCGTGAGAAACATGAATCTTTCTCTTTTTTTCTTTTTTTTGCTGAAAAAACATGAATCATTCTTAGAAAAATGTCCAACACGATCAAAGATGACATTCACCGTGATCTTTCTAACATGATTGGAAGTGAAAATGCCTAGCCATTTGTGCCAATCAGTTGCAAATGGAAAGTACAACACCGGAATGAATTCACGATAGGGTTTTTTGCTGCCAAAAAGAGAGAAAATAAAATAAATTTTCCCTATGCGTAAGTGTTAGCCAGATTTTTTATTTTTTATTTAAAGAGAATTTATGCATGCAATTCATGCTGTTTCATTGGATATTTACAATGTTCAATATTGATAATTTTACTGTCCTTAACCCCAGAACATCTAAACAGAATAACAGCTGTAAGGCCAGAATATAGGCTTAAAAAGTAACAATCTTACGTTCCAGGATAGGGCAAAAGATTTCTTCCAAGAGGCACTGTCACTTCTCTCTGAAATGCATGTGCAAACTCCAGCACCACCCAACTCTAAATGGGGAGGAAGGAAAGGTTACCATAGACTGCGTTTTTCTTTAACCTTTGGCAAACCATAGAATGTTAGGTAGGTGAAAGTTTCTCTCAATGCACTGAGCATCACCAAGCTCCCATTTTTTAGTGCTTCCCTTAAAATCTTGATAAAAGATTGATATGCTGGCCGGATTCTAGTTTGGGTCAGACGAGACCACATTTTCTGTTTAACATTTTAAGATAATACCCTCACGGATACAACAAGATCTGGAAGGAATGTTCACAAGTGTTGGGCTCTCCAATCAACTGCAAAAATCTCATCATCGACGTCACTGGATGATTCATCATGGCTGGACTCCTTGGCCTTGCCAACACCCTCAGAAGCTCTACTACATTTAACAGACCCAGCCTGCAGTTGATTGGAGACGAACTTACTTCTGCTCAATGGTTTAAGTTTTTAGTGTGGGGAGATCAAATGGAAAACTAGAAGGTATAAAGTGAATGGTGCGATTATACTTTAAGCCTCTCCTCCTCTTCCTCAAAACAGTCATCCACCTCAAACAAATTGGTCTTCTTTCCTGTAGTGTAGTAGTTCATTTGATGAACTCATTGTACAAATTGATTTAAAAAAATCGGGCCTAATTTTTTCCTATTACGAAATGGGTAAGGCACACAATCTGCACATAAAGTATGTAAAGCTTCAAAGCTATTGAGAGAAGTGGTTATGGTAAAAGGTTAAAACAAGAATTTTTTTTTGGCTAATAAAACATGCAATTAATTTTATGTATGTATAGAAGGTTAATGCGAATTGAGAACTACATAGATTTAACATAAGATACAGATTTAAATAGACTGGGCATTCAATTTCAAACTCACAACCAAAAAACAAAAAATAATAATCCTCTCTTTATATAATATTATAATTTAAATTCTCATGGGCTTTCACTTAAAGATTGTAAGAGCATTCTCATCAAGTATCTCAAAAGCTAAAAATGTTATTTTTTTAGCATCTCATTCCAAAAAAACACACTACAACAAAGATGTTATTCTTAAAATTATTAGCATCTGAGCTACAGTGGACTGCTATCTATGAGAGTCCACTGTAGCTCCAATCTTAAAAATATAATAATATTTTAATACTACTTTAATTAAAATATATTTTCTCTCTCTCACTACTTATCTTTTCTTCTCACCTTCCTTTTCATTTTCTTCCCTTTCACTGGTCTCCCTCTTCTCTCTCTTTTTTTCTTTCTTTCTCACTGGTTCTCTCTCTTTCTTCCTCTCTCCAACCCTCTCGCCCTTGCCATCTCTTGCTCGTCCCTCTCTCTCACTAGTTTTTCGTGGGTGAGTCACCGTGTGTTAGCGGCACTGCGGGTCGCCTGGTCACGATGGGTCATGGGTCACAGTTTGGTGGTGGATCGGATTTGGTGGTGGCTGAAATTTTGTGATGGCTGGCTTTTGTGTTTGTGATGGTAGTTGTTTTGTGATTTGGAGGAGGAAGGTTGAAGGTGGTGGCTAGGTTGTGGTTTTGTTTTGTTTAGTTGTGGGTGGGTATGGTTTGTGGTGGTGGTGGCTAGTGGTGGGTTGATTTTGGGTTGGGGTTTACGGTGGTGGCAGGTGGGTGGGTGAGTGGGTTTTGGTTTTTTGTGGTTAATGGTGGGTGGGTGCAATTTGTAGTGGTGGTGACTAATGGTGGGTTGATTTTGGGTTGGGGTTTATGGTGGTGGTAGGTGGGTGGGTGATGGTGGCTGGTGGTGCTAGGGGTTTGCTAGGTTGGGTTGGCTGGTGGTGACTATGGGTGTGTTGTGGGTTTATTTTCGTTTGTAATTTTGGCACTGAGGGTTGGGTGGTGATGATGATGGGTGTGAGTGTGGGCGGTGGTGGCCGATAGCAGTGGGTGTGGGCAGCGGCTATGGATTTGTGGGCAGCAAAAAAGATGAGATAAGAATAAAAATAATTATAAAATAATAAAAATATTAATATTTTAATGAAGTGGTAAAAAATATAAAACCTTTGATGTTGGATGTATTGTAAAGTGAGTTGTTAAAATAAATAAAGTAGGTTTTTGAGATGCTAAATGCTAAATTTTTTGAGATCCTTGATAAGAACGCTCTAAACAACTTCTAGACTTCTCTTATTTTTGTGTCATAACAGTCTTTTCTTTTCTTTTTTAAGTTTTAGCCCATGGTGAGGGAGGAGGAAGGGGAGATTCGAATTAGTGACCTTTCATGAGCCATGGTCCCCAGTTGATTATGCTAACCCTTGGGGTTGTGCCATAACAACTTACTATTTCACCATGCCTTCACAGTATATGGTATTTTAGTTCTCCCACAATGAATATGGTACAAGGCTATAGCAAATAAATGGCATTAAAAATAATAGAAGTCCACAGTCAACCAAAATCATATAAACTGTGATCACAGCAAACCAATTTTGGGGAAATTATTGTGTACTTACAGAGTACCATAAATGCGTACTCCCTCTTCTCACATGAATGGTGGGTCCCACTAATTAAATTCATGGTGGGACCTACCATTCATGTGAGAGGGGGGAGTACGCATTTATGATACTCTGAGAGTACCTAATAATTTTCCCCAATTTTGACCCTAATTCCCCTAAAATTAGCCTCCTAAATCATTGGTTATCCCAATTTGATATGATATTGGGGGCCAACACTTTATTCATATTTGTTATCAAGATTAGTCACTTTATTATTATGACTTGAATCTTGATCAACTACAGACCAAAAAAAGCACCTTGTAATATTAGCCACCAATTTAAGTCATCCAACCCGTGAATATAATGATGATATTGATGGGCCTATGAGTTAAAAAGAAAAACATCATAAGCAACCACTGGAAAGGCCTCTTTTATATTATGGAGCTTTTCTTAAAATGACTTTGTGAACTCTGTTGCAATTTGATAGAGAACCAATATTTAGAACAGATAATATAAAGGGAGACCTTGTAAGAGAATAACACCTTGACAATGTAGAACAGAAAAGAAAATGTTTTCCAGCAAAAGGGGCAAAAAAAAAAAAAAAAAAAACTATATTAACAAAAGGGAGCATGGAGATGAAGAGATAACACAAATGTAGGAACTTACTTGATGTCTGGCTTGCTTGATCTTTGAAGCCTTCAGGTAGAGCTCCCTTTTGCTTGCTTGATCTTTCAACCAGCAATCTCTTCTGATATTGGTGTAAACTCCTCAGCAGACAGAATGTTTATTGCCTTTCCAATATTACCACTAGGCAGTCTATCTATTTCACTCACCAAGTTTAAAGTACACCTCTCCTCTGGTTGAGCAGAAGCCCCCATATTTTTGTATAAATCAAGCTCCGCTGGCTTGACAAAATTGGTTCCTAACAGTACATTAGTAATTCAAAGTAAAATGGAATCCCTGCCTATCAGTAAATAACCACTAACAAATGAAACTAAGGGAATAAATAATAGGAAAAAAATACCTATTTTGGTCCCTAAAATATGCCAAAAGTTTCAATTTGGTTGCTAAAATTCAAAATTTTCAACCAAGGCTCTACAATATTTATAAGAGTCCATTAAACTTTACCCACCTATAGCTTGTTTCGAGTTTGAGTTGCCAACCCAAGCTTAAAAAGTTGCACTTTACCTAACTAAGGTCACATCCTTTAATACTTTTTCAGCCCCAAATTGTTAAAATTTGCAAGTGAAAAAATCACATGCCTTCAAAAGAAATACCATTTACTAATGTATGCCCTAAGAGTACACATTAGTAAAACCCATATAATTAAACAACATATCAGTGAAAGATAACCAAGTACAATTCATATTTTTAAACAGATTTGAACATGACTTGATTAGAACCTTTTAAATATCTCACGGACTTGATTGAAACTCTCTAAATGTCAAGGACCAAATTGGAACTTCAAGTTTCAGGGACCTAGTAAAATTCAAGTTTTCCAGCTTTTCGAAAATGAGTTGTCTGTACATTGAAAAAAGAAAAGTAATGTTCAAAAAACTGTACTTTGAAAAGAAAAATACCAATAAAAAAGACATGAAGCTAGAAATTACTAATAAGAAATGTTCCTAAACTTCCCCCCACCCCCCTTCTCTTTTTTTCACTTCATAGAAGAAACTCTAAATCACTGCACAAGAAAGATTCAAGTATCCCAAACTTAACAAAAGCAACAAGACTTTTTTTTTCTTAAACCTTTTTGTTTGAGAGAAGACTCGACTCAGGTTTCATTCTCAACAAAAGCAACAAGAAAGATTCAAGCAACACAAGCTGTTATAAGAAAAAAGTATAATCACATTGTAGAGCTTAATCATCAACTAACTGCAACTAAGTTAAATGAAATTCTATTCACACACACACACATAAAAGAAAACACCAAGTTGGTATTATATACATAGTTTTAAAAACCGGACCGGACCGGCCGGTTCGACTGGTTCAACCGGGAACCGGTCACTAATCCGATCCGGTTATGATTAAAAACCAAAGAATAATAAAAACCGGCCGATTTAACCGTGAAACCGGAAACCGATATGGTTGAACCGGTTATTGGCCGGTTGTGTTGAGACTGAAAACTACACCATTTTTGACATTTTTCCCAACCTAAAACTACGTTGTTTTGGGAAACCTAACCCTAAAAACTCATATCCTCTCTTTTTCTTTCCCTCACAACCCTCTCTCACACTCTCAGCCTCCGTTTCCTCTGAAATTTTTTTTCTCTCACTCTTTCTCGTCTTCTCTGTTCGGCTTTGAAATTTGGTGGTCGCCTTTTTCCCTCACACGTCTCTGCCTCAACCTCCTTTTTCAGTCGGCCTTGCAGTATTTTGAGCAGATGAACGAGCTTCAAAGGACAAGAACTGAAGAACACTTAATCTTTTCTCATCTTCAGTTCTTGTGAAAGAAACGAAATTTGGGGAAGAAGCAACACTGATCTGTTGTAAAAGAAATGATATTTTGGGAACATGCTAGTTGTGGAGTGAGGTTGAACTTTGCTTGGCAGAAAGAGAGGCAGAGGAAGATGTGTAAAATGAGGAGAAGAAATGAAGAGTGAAGCAATAGTTTCGGATTTTGTGGAGAAGGCTAGAAGCAAGTACTGACTAAATGGGAAAAGGAGAAGAAAGTGGAGGTAGGTGGAGAATTTAATGCAAATTTTGAATTGATGAACTGATTCACGGGAAAAGGAGAAGAAAGTGGGGTGGAGGTAGAGAAAATTTAATGCCAATGGAGGTAGGTGTAATAGTAGGGGAGTTATTTAATGATTTTTAAACTTTTATGATATAAATTTTTTAAACTAAATATTATTAGTTACTAGAAAATTAATATATTATTTTTTTAATTATAAAATTATTAATTATGACATCATCGGTTCGATTCCGGTCGAACCAAAAAACCGATAATCAGTCTCTTTTACGGTTCTGTTAGGTTCTAAATGTTTAGAACAATTGGCAAATCGTGAACACAAACTTGTCTAGATATAGATCTTAGAGTCTATAGGTTTTATTAGACAATGCTCAAGGTGATTCAAGTCAAGATTCAAGAACATACAAGCTGCAGGAAGAAGACTTCATATTCTGCCTGGTTCGATCGATCGAAGAACAGGCTCGATCAATCGAAAATCGTATCTGCAGAATTTTAAGTCGACCCAAACAGCAGCTTAAGCCCATTAAGGATTAGGGTTTCAGATCTACTTCTCCCACTATATAAAGGAAACCCTAAGCCACGTTTTTAAGTGCTTTTAGAGAGAGAAAAGAGAGTGTCTCTTTTGTATCTAGGGTTTTATACCCAAACCTCTCTAAGTCTTTGTTGCTCATATTTGCTGTTTATGTGAATCTCTTGTGAGATCTTTGAGGAGCTTTCCTTCACATAAACTTAGGGTTTTCTAGATAGAGATTATTATCTACATCTTAATGATCAACAAAGTTGCTGCCATTGAAGCTTAAAGAAAAACAAGCGTGGGTGCTTGTACTTGATTGAAGAATTCAAGAAAGAAGGAGTCCGTGGATTCGGAGCTTGCACGGGGTCGTGTCAGTAAGTTCTACTGGTAGGTAGCATTAGGAAGTCGAGCGGGGAGCTTGTAAGTCCTTTTGTATGAACTTCGATTCTTTCATAGTGGATTCAGGTTTGCCTTGAGGATAGGTGGGTCAAATCCTCCCCAGGTTTTTACCGTGTGGTTTCCTGGGTGATTATATCTTGTGTTATTTATTATTCCGCTGCTTTATATTCTTGATATGATTGTTTGATTGTTTTAACCTAGAATTGCTAAATTTGACTAAGTAACAACTTGACTAATTAACTAGGCTACTCAATCTGGTTGTGTTTTAAGGGGTCTAAATTTTTAACAGGTTCTTTGTCCCTACTAATTTTTAAAACCATGATTATATATCTCCTTTTATACATAATAAAAAAGGTATTTTTAGAGTCATTGGAGGTAGCATTTTCTTGTCTATTTCTTTGCTTTTAACCTTGTTTGTTGCTTGAATTTATTCTTAAATCCTTCTCCTAGACTAGACCTAAGTTTTCCTCACCACATCACAATTCCAAGCTACTTAAACAAGTATCATAAAAAAAATAAAAAAACCTAGGAACCTCTATTAGAGCATCTTTATCAACTGTGCCATATGTGCCAAATGCTAAATATTTGGCACACCAAACACCATTTGACCCCATTTATCAGATGTGTCATATCTCATATTTTTTGCAACATGCTACAGTACAATCACAAATTTGCCACGGTACGGAACGCGTGTGGCATATGATTTATTCTTTTTTTATTCATCTTTCTCTCTCATCTCTTCATCAGTCTCACCTAGTAAACCCCAATCCTCTCCTCTTAAACCCCAACCCTCACTGCTCTTCCACGCCCACGCCAACGCCCACGCCGACGATCACTTCCACACCGATGCCGACGCCAATCTCTCTCTAGCAATGGTTTTTCTTCTTTTTTTTTGGCTGTGGTTTGATGGGTTCGGTTCTGACGAAGGTGGGTGGGTTCGGATGGGCTAGGCTATGACGATGATAGCGATGAAGATGGTGGGTTTGAAGTCTGGGTTGACTTGGATTATGAAGGTTTTGGGTTTGGAAGTGGGTGTGGGTGAGGGTGTGGAGGCGGTGGGTTTGTCGGGGTTTGTGGTTGAGGTGGTGGTGGTGGTGGGGCTTCCAATTTGGTGTTGGTGGGCTATGGGTTGTGGGTCAAGGTTTTGGGTCGGCGGCATTGTGGGTCGAGGTTGGTTGCGGCAGCATTGTGGGTTTTGGTCCAGTGGTTACTTGAGTTTGTTTGTTGATGGGTTGGTTGGGTTGGGGTTTTGGGTCGGTGATTGGTTGAGGCAGTTGATGGGTGGCGGAGGATTTGGCTGGGGTTTGGCTAGATTTGTTTGGGTTGGGGTTTGGCTAGGATTTGTTTGGGTCGTGAAGGATTTGGTTGGGATTTGATGGGTTGTTTAGGTTGGGGTTATGGTTGTTTGTTGTGGAATTTGGCTGGATTTGTTTGGGTTTGCTTTGAGTTGTGTTTTTGGTTGTGGAGGATGTGGTGGTTTTGTGGTGGTGGCTGTTGGTTGTTGGCAGCAGTGTGATGGCTGTTGATTGTGTTGATGAGTTGTAAATATTATTTTAATGTGTAGTAAATATTATTTTAATGTACAGAATTGAATGATAAAACATCTGATAAATGGGATATTGCAAAATGATATGATAAAATGATAAAGTAGGCTTTTGATGTGATAAAATGGCATAATTTTTTCAACAGCTGCTACGGATGCTCTTACTCTTAAATTTGCAAATGTTTTTGCTTGCATTCTTCCAATATACACAAATGCACTGCACCTCTAACTAAAAATAAAATAAAATCTGAAACGTCAAAGATTGTGTCTTGCATGAACTCTTATTTACATACTTAGAAAAATGTTCTCTGTTTTCAGATATTAAAACTTTTGGTTAAATTTATTTATTGAAATTAAAAAAAAAAAAAAAAAAAAAAAGAAAAAAAAAAAAGAAGCTATTAAAGCTTGTATAAGGAAGCATTGTTTAAGGGGGAAAAAAAACACAATCATGTGTATATTAGAAATAGATTTCGGTAATCTAAGATTGTTGTCCCAATAATTTGTTGGGGAAAAATCCTAATCTCTTCTATGGCTATGTGTGAATTAAAATATATAACTACCAAGCAATAGCAATATTATGGAAACAAAAAAAATTCCAGTAAGCACCACATAAACACAACCACACAAGAACACCAAATCTTACGTAGAAAACCCTTTAGTGTAGAGGGAAAAACCACGGGGCAGCTCTGAAAAATATTCGCTTTGAAAAATATTCACTATGAAATAGAGATTATAACTATCAAGTTTGTGCTAAACTTGAATTCACAATAAATTGGATATACAACAAATAAATCTCAAGGAGTAAATACAATCTCACCACAAAGCCAGTAGCAAAATCTTCCTCTAAATACTCCAACTCTCCATGGTTGTAGCACTCAAAAACTCCATGAAAGCTCCACCAATTTATCTTCCTTGTGTGTAACTTGAGCAAAGAAAAAATGCCTCCTTTTTCTTTTTCACTCTCTCACACTCTCACTGTGTTTCTCTCTATTTCTTCACACGGGCTGCACCTCTCAAATGGCTGAATATCTTTGTGTTTTTGCTTTCTCTGGAACTCACACAATGGCCGAATGATGGCTCTCTCTGCTTCAGCTCTCACTGTGTGTTTCTCTCTGTCACACACACTAGCTGAATGGCCTTTTTTTCTTTCTTTTCTTTTTCTTTAGCATGTACAACACACTTAGGATCACTTCTCATTAAGAGAAGTCAAACCATGCTTTTTGCTTCACCCAATTTTCTTTCTTCCTTCAGCATGTTATACATGCTTGAGTCAAGTCTCATTAAGAGACAATGCTGACTTGAAGACTTTTGGAAGCAAGCTCATAAATGAGCTTTGACAAGGCATGTGGGAAGCAAGTAGGCTGGACTCCAAGGGTGTCACGTGCACCCAACAATCTCCCCCTCAAGCACACTACGGAGGAGATCTTCAACCCAAGTCTTCAATTAGAATTCATGCCGGCCAACCCGACACAAAGCTTTAGCTTTTCTCTAAACACAACCTTGGTCAACATGTCAACTGGATTTTCATCTGTGTGAATCTTCTCTAATTCAAATAACTGTTGTTCAACAACTAGTCTCAACCAATTGTATCTCACCTCAATATGCTTCGAACGTGAATGGTACATAGAATTCTTGCTCAAGTCTATAGCACTTTGACTATCACAATTAACTACATACCCATCTTGCTTCAAACCCAATTCTTGGAGAAACCGTTTCAACCAAAGCATCTCTTTACCTGCTTCATTAGCTACAATGTACTCAGCTTTAGTTGTAGATAAGACAACACACTTCTGCAATCTTGATTGCCATGATACAGCTCTCTGTACAAAAGTAAATAAATACCACGATGTAGATTTCCTACCATTAAGGTCACCTGGCCAATCTGCATCTACATAACCCTCCAAAACTGGTTTAGAATCACCAAAAGTCAAGCACAATTTAGAGCTACCTCTCAAATACCTGAAAATCCACTTCACTGCTTCCCAGTGATCTTTATCAGGATTAACCATGAACCTGCTGACAACACCAATTGCATGAGCAATATCTGGTCGTGTGCAAACCATAGCATACATCAAACTCCCAACTGCTGAGGAATAAATAGTTGATGATATGTCTTTTTTCTCTTTCTTAGATGAAGAACAAGATTTCTTTCTTAGCTTGAAATGAGCACCAAGAGGTGTACTGACTGGCTTGGCATGCTTCATATTGAACCTTTCAAGAATCCGCTTAATATATTTCTCTTGTGATAACCATAGCTTCTTGGCTTTCCTGTCACATAGAATCTGCATACCCAAAATTTGTCTTGCTGGACCCAGTCTTTCATATCAAATGACTTGAACAAGTCCTTCTTCAAATTTCCAATCACACTTGCATCTTGTCCTACTATCAACATATCATCTACATATAGTAGAAGAATAACAAATTTATCATTGAGAAATTTTCTGACATACACACAATGATCTGCATTTGTCCTTGTGTACTTGTGACCCACCATAAATGAGTCAAACTTCTTGTACCACTGTCTTGGAGCTTGCTTCAAGCCATACAAACTCTTCTTTAACTTGCAAACCATATGTTCTTTCCCTTTCACTTTGAATCCCTCTAGCTGATCCATATAGATTTCTTCTTTCAAATCACCATGAAGAAAAGCTGTCTTCACATCAAGTTGCTCAAGTTCAAGATCCAAACTAGCTACGAATCCTAGAACTACCCGAATGGAACTCATCTTGACTACTGGAGAAAATATCTCATCAAAGTCAATCCTTTTTTTGACTGAAACCCTTGACCACCAATCAAGCTTTATACTTCACTAACTTGTCACCATCTTTTTTCAGCTTGAACACCCATTTGTTTCTCAATACCCTTTTGCCTTTAGGAAGTTCCACCAAGTCATAAGTCTTATTCTTATTCAAAGAATTCATCTCTTTATGCGTAGTCTTCAACCAACTTTGCTTATCCTTATGAGATTGTACTTCTTGAAAACTTTCTGGCTCCCCCTCTTCAGTAATCATAGTATACTCAGAAGTGGGGTATTTAGTCGATGGACGACGCTCTCTAGCAGACCTTCTCAACTGAGGTTCTACCATCTCTAGTGGAGGAGGCTGCTCCCCCTGCTCAACACCATCTGTATCTGTCACATTATCACCATCAACACCTACTAACTCATCAGCATCAAATTCAGTTGGTTCATCACCATAATTCTCATCTTGTACCTCTTCCCTATTTGTGGCATTATGGTAGATGTAAGATTAGGAACACCTTCAACTGTAGCTTTAGGCTTCTCAGTTTTCTCAAAGTCTGCCAAGTTTTCATTCTCATGAAAAACTACATCTCGACTTCTGATCATCTTCTTTTCTTTTGGATCTCATAGCTTATAGCCAAATTCTGCATCTCCATATCCAACAAATATACAAGGAGTGGATTTGATATCAAGCTTTGATCTTTGTGCCTTAGGCACATGAACAAATGTCTTGCACCCGAATACCTTCAAGTGAGAGTAAGAAACATCTTTTCCTGTCCATACTCTTTCTGGAATATCAAAATCCAAAGGAACTGATAGAGATCTATTAATTAGGTAGCATGCAGTCGCAACAGCTTCACCCCAGAATGACTTAGGCAGATTAGTCATTCTCAACATGCACCTGATCTTCTCAACAATAGTGCGGTTCATCCTTTCTGCCACACTATTTTGCTGTGGGGTACTAGGAACTGTCTTCTCATGTCTAATGTCTTTCTCGGAGCAGTAACTCTTGAATTCATTAGATGTGTATTCACCTCCATTATCACTACGGAGACACTTCAAAGGCTTCCATTTCTCTCTTTCCACCATGGTATGAAATTTCTTGGAGTGCTCAAATATCTGGTCTTTTGTTTTTAAAACATAAACCCACACCTTTCATGAAGCATCATCAATAAATGTAACAAAATATTTATTGCCACCTAAAGTCTCAACATCAATGGGACCAGATACATCAGAATAAACAAGATCTAATACATTGGGTTTTCTAGTAGATGGTATATTAAGTGAAACTCTATGTTGTTTACCAAATAAACAAAAATCACAAGGATTTAGTGACGTACATTTGGCAAAGGGAATGAGAGACTTCTTTGCCAAAATCTGCAACCCTTTTTCACTCATGTGAGCCAGCCGCCTATGCCACAAGTTAGGCAAAGAATCCTCCTGAGCTGCACTAACAACATCCTTGCACAACTTTACTTGTGTCTTGTAAAGTGTACAACAAATTTTCCCACTAGCAAACACCAATGATCCTTTGCTAAGCCTCCATTTTCCATCACTGAAATAATTGCAATAACCTTCTTTATCAAGAACATGAGTGGAAATCAAATTTAGCGAATATCCGGAACATGTTTCACATCCTTCAAAATCAGGGTGTATCCAGTGTTAGCCCTAACACAAATATCACCAATTCCCACAATGTCAGCATAACTATCATTGCCCATCTTCACTCTCCCAAAGTTTCTTGCTTTGTATGAAGTGAATAACTCCTTTCTTGGAGTGACATGGCAGGAAGCAGCTGAATCAATCACCCATTCAACATAAGGATCTGAAACTGTACAACAATCATCTTGTCCTATGGCTAGGACCTCATCTTCCAACACTATAACAGCAGCAGTGTTCTCATCATCCACCATTTTTTGATTTTTATCCTCTTTCTGTTTGTTCTTCCAAGCCTTGCAGTTTCTTTTTATGTGACCTTCTTTATCACAGTAAAAACACTTGAATTTTCCTTTTGATTCTGACCGACTTTTGGATTTACCTCGCCCTTTAGAACTTCTACTCTTACTTCTCCCCCTGTTCTCTGTGACAAGAGCATGTGCAATATCCTTGCCCACATCTTTTCTTCTAGTTTCTTCATTAAGCAAACTATCTTTAACCATGGCAAGTTGTAACACACCATTCGGAGCAGAATTACTAAGTGACACTACCAAAGTCTCCCAACTGTCAGGTAAGGAACTCAGAAGTAATAAAACTTGCAACTCATCATCTATTACTAACTTCATTGTAACCATCTGATTAACCAAGTCTTGAAACTCACTAAGGTGCTCGGCAATGGACTTACCCTCCTTAAGCTTCAAATTCACAAGCTTTCTAGCAATAAAAGCTTTATTTTGAACTGTCTTTCTTTCATAAAGACTCCTTCATTTTTCCCAAAGAGCCTCTGCATTTGTTTCCTGAGACACATGGTGAAAAACACTAACGTCGATGCATTGTCTAATACACCTGATAGTTTTTTTTATTTAATTTCTCTCAGTCTCTATCAGACATATCACTAGGCTTGGCACTATCACCCTCAATAGGGTCATGTAAATCCTTGCAATAAAGGACATCCTCCATCATCGGCTTCCATATCGAATAATTCGATGCCGAGAGTTTAACCATAGTATTCATAGTCATATTCTCCATTTAATCCAACACAAGACAGTCAAACCCAAGCAACCAATAGCTCTGATACCACTTGTTGGGGAAAAATCCTAGTCCCCTCTATGTCTATGTGTGAATTAAAATATATAACGACCAAGCAATAGCAATAATATGGAAAAAAAAAAAAATTCCAGTAAGCACCGCATAAACACAACCACACAAGAACACCAAATCTTACATGGAAAACCCTCTAGTGTAGAGGGAAAAACTACGGGACAGCTTCGAAAAATATTCACTATGAAATAGAGATTACAACTATTAAGTTTATGCTAAACTTGAGTTCACAATAAATTGGATATACAACAAGTAAATCTCAAGGAGTAAATACAATCTCACCACAAAGCTAGTAGCAAAATCTTCCTCTGAATACTCCAACTCTCCATGGTTGTAGCACTCAAAAACTCCATGAAAGCTCCACCAATTTATCTTCCTTGTGTGTAACTTGAGCAAAGAAAAAATGCCTCCTTTTTCTTTTTCACTCTCTCACACTCTCATTGTGTTTCTCTCTATTTCTTCACAGGGCTACACCTCTCAAATGGCTGAATATCTTTGTGTTTTTGCTCTCTCTGGAACTCACACAATGGCCGAATGATGGCTCTCTCTGCTTCAGCTCTCACTGTGTGTTTCTCTCTGTCACACACACTAGCTGAATGGCCTTTTTTTCTTTCTTTTCTTTTTCTTTAGCATGTACAACACACTTAGGATCACTTCTCATTAAGAGAAGTCAAACCATGCTTTTTGCTTCACCCAATTTTCTTTCTTCCTTCAGCATGTTATACATGCTTGAGTCAAGTCTCATTAAGAGACAATGCTGACTTGAAGACTTTTGGAAGCAAGCTCATAAATGAGCTTTGACAAGGCATGTGGGAAGCAAGTAGGCTAGACTCCAAGGGTGTCACGTGCACCCAACATAATTGGCAGAAGCTAAGCTTTTAGAAGAGGAGAATCAATGTGCTTGTCCTCTGCTTTCATCTTCGGTTTGCTTGCCCTGTTTTTTTTACCACCCTTTTTGTGTGAAGCATGAAACGCACCGTTTCACAAGCTCTCTCACGGCCCAATTGGTTTTTTTTTTTTTTTTTTTTTTTAATTTTATTTACACCTCTAAGCTTTTTCCAAAATTGAATTTATAGTCTATTTGGCATCAACTTTTACCTTTTAATTTTTATGTACAACTTTTTAAAACCTCACTTTTTTCTTACTTTTTAAAGATATAAGTATACTTTTTAGTTGCAAATTTTTTTTAGCAAAAAGCTAGATAAGTTGTTCCCAAACGAATTCTTAGTCTAATAACTTCACTCTTAGCAAAAAATTGTCGTTAAGTATGCAATTAACTAACAAAAACAATTTTTTTTGAAAAAAAAAACTCTTACATAAAAAATCTATAAAATCTATAAAATATTTTAATTAATATTATAAATTTTTATGTGAATTTTTTTTTTTAACAAAATTGGATAGAATGTCTGAATTGAATAAATTTGAAACTTAGGAGGTTCAATTTGCATTTTAGCCTAAAATTTAAAATTAGAAGATTGAATTAAACAAAATTGAAATAACAAGACTGAATTAAACTTTAGGCAAGGTTAAAATGTGCAATTTATAATTTAACATTTTCTAGGACATAATTTATTACTTTTTAAACTTAAGGATTTTCTAAATTTATTATTTTTAAATTGTATATATATATATATATATATAATTGAATTTGAATTATATTTTACATTTTATACAATTCATTAAAATCTTGGTACATTATAATTTTTTTTAAGTAAAATATATTACTTCATATGTAAATGTAATTATAATAAAATTTTAATTAATGCAATAATATTTAGTTCCTATAAAAAAAAAAAAAAAAAACAAATGCTATTATATATGGTTCCATATACAAACTTAATCACAATAATATCTATTAATAACCACAATAAATATCAATTTCATATTTAAGGAAAAATATATATAAAAAAAAAAAAGAGAAAATTTATATTTTAAAACCTTCCTGTACAATGCATGGTTTACCAATTAGTTTAATTTGTTATACTCTTCTTAAAAAAAAAAAGTTTAATTTGATATACTTATAATGCAACATAATCTAAATTATAGGGTTTAGAATATGAAGTTTAACTTTCTTTGTCTTTTTTAGGTATAAATTATTAGGTTTTCTATTTGTTTTGACAAAAAAAAAAATTTTGAAAAAGATTTGGAAAAATTATACTCCTTTTTTGTCATAATCTTTTACCTCAGTTTTAATTTCCCCCGAACTTATAATTTGCATAATTAATCCTCAAATTTGAGATCTTTTTACAATGTGCCCTATGCCCTCTAAATTTAAATTTAATTTAAATTGAGAATTTAGTCACACGCACAAAACCCTTGATTCATGGGCTCACACACCAGATGGAGTACTTCACCTAAAAATATAAAACATGAGTAAATTGATAGGTAGATTACAAAGTTGGTCTCTATCTTTTACACCATACTTTAATTTGGTCCTTAACCTTTAAATTGTGTCAATTTGGTCCCTAATCTTTTCAGTGTTGTGTCAATTTGATCTCTACTGTTAAGTGTCAGATGAAAAATGCTGATGTAGCTAATGGCCGAAATAAAATATTATTTTTTTGCCATTTCAACTTACTGTGTCACGCCCAAACCAAAAAGGGTCTAAAGCATGAAAAATACATCCCAAGGGTACTTGTAGATTTTTCTTTTTTTGAAAAATCAAACTATTGGAGATCTTTATTTTCCTTTCTCTTCCACAGGATAAGAATATATAACCATACTAAAATCTCCACATTACAAATCAGAGCTCTATAACACATTTACGAACAATAACTAAAAATCATGTGCCTCCACATAATACATGAATATATTACAAAACTCTGATTAAATTACACAAAGTCACAATCTTATCCAGAATGAGGACCTTAACATCGAGTCTAGGCCTACCACGCCAAAGGCTAACAAACCTCAAGCGACCCACCTCCAATAGAATTAATTAAGGTCTCGTTGAACATAGCAAGATCAAGACACTAACCATTTACAGCAAAAGTCTCCAAATTTAACATAGCACTCTAATCATCACCAAAGAAGTAAACTCCATACCCAAGGTATAGCTAATAAATCTGAAAAATTGTTAGAGAGTGGGATGAGCTAATACCCAATAAGTAGCATAATTAATGGGGGTGGGGGAAATGCAAGTTTCATTTTCAATAATAATAATATGACAAGAATCATTAAATAATGAAACGACAAAGTTTCTCAAAATAAATACCTTGAAACTATATACTATAATCTGTGAGTACTAATAATATAATTCCAAAGCCATAAAATCTAACATACGGTAATTTATCTCAAATATACCACACTATCACATAGACCGGTCAGGGGATCCACCCATTCACAACTGGCATGATATTGTCCTCTCTTGTATGCAGACTCTTGGCCCCATGGACAGCAGCCTCACCCATACCCTCAAGGTTTTTCTCTCCCCCCATGGGCAGCAGAGAGAACGCGTCAAATAGGACCTCTCTTGCATATGGTCTCTTGGCCCCATGGGCAGCAGCCTCATCCACACACAGTCAAGGAACCTCTTCCCCCCATGGGCCGCAAGAAAGAACGCGTCATCCAAAGTGAAAAGGCACTGACCTGGATTTGATTCCATTATTACAAAGACTACAGAAACCAAATCAGGTGATCACTGGGAAATCACACATGGCATGGTGTTAAATCCACATAAGCTCACAGGCTACATTACTTTGCAACACATAGTTTATATCTAGGTAATTTCAGAAAAACCTTAAATAATCTAACTTCCACTAAGTTTGTAAGGTTTTCAACTTCATTCCTGTCAAAAGATTTTCTATCAATTTCTCACATAACAAGATAAGATAAGCATCTTTAAATTTTCTAATATACCATAAAATCCATGATTTCCTTATCAAAGTTTAAATAAAATATGCTCATTTTTCCATAACAACAATTCATGCATTTCCCCAAATGCAATACCAAATATGATGCACTTTCATATATATATATATATATATATATATATTAAGGTTACGACACAATAGTTTTTTAGGAAAATATAGTTTCCATAGGTAGTTTCCAAAAGTGTGTCTAGCCCAAAAACAACATTTATGCAACATGATTATTTTCCAAAAAATCTCATTAAGAAACTACTTACCTTGCAACCCGCCAAAAGCCTAATTCTCCAAGCTCCAAAGGAGATTAGCTAGAACCTAAATAATATCAAGCAACCCTATCACAATAAGTATAGAGCTTGAAACTGTATCTAGCTACAATTTAGGAATTGTCAAATAAGCACTTAATTAGGCAAGCCTAGTATTTAACCTCATCAATAATAATATATTATACTTCCAAAGTTTCTCAACAAATTGATTCATAAGGCATAAACTCCAATTTATAAAGTTAACCCATTTAATATCATCTCCAACATTATGACTAGCTTCCGTTCCCAGTGACATTGCCGGAAAATTGATGATGGAGATGGTAGTATGGAGGTACCGAAGGGAGAGGATGAGAGTGATAGAGAGGAGTGTGTTTAAGTGAAAAGAAAAGAAAAAGAAACAAATGAGAGATTAGAGATGGCCAGCCAAAGAGAGTAGAGATATTAGTGAGATGAGTGATGGGGGTTAAATGGGATAGGTGGGCACATGTGGTCCAAATAAAATCTGACCATTACCCTTTTTTTTTTCTTTTTTTTCTTTTTTTCTTTTTTTGTGACTAGGACATTACATACGGCCACATCATATTTAATTTTAAAAATATTTAAAAATATTCCTCAACATGATTAAAAGGGAAAAATTGTCATCTGACACCAATCCCCAGAATATATAGTTAGTTGGCAACGTTTTGAAATTATATACTAAACTAGCATCTCGAGTTTCAGAGACTTGACTTCCCCCTAAAAACTCAAGCCTCAAAGGCTCGATTTTCGTGTTCTAATTTGGTTTTTTTCCACGTGGAGTCCACTTGGAACTCGACCCTTAAAGGCTTGATTTTCGTGTTCAAAGAATGACGTGGTTTATCCACGTGGAATCCACCTGAAAATCGAGCCTTAGAGGCTCGGTTTCCTAAAAGCAAATTTGAGCCTTAAAGACTCGATTTGCAAACTATGGTAGATAATAATCCACGTGGTTTCTTTGGGTCCCTATTCCTCATAAATCTCATTCAAATCCGAGCTCTCTCTATTGTGGGTCTCTCGGGCATTTAGTGAAGAAAACCTCTCTTCACTCTTATACTTTCCCTCTCTCACTCTCATACAATCATAACTCTCACATTTACACATCCTCATGTCAGGTAAGGGCTTTAGAACTTCTAACAATAGTGTATCTAGTTGTTAGTGTATATATTTGCTAGGTTTTTATAAAAAGTAAAAATTATTTAAGACATTTTTATTGTTAGGTTTTTATCATGGGTATGTATCATGACTATTTTTTTTTTTTGTTTGGTCTGATATTTTTCTTTATTTTTTTTGTTCGAATGATTTGAAATTTTGTAATGGGGATGAGTTTTCTCTTTAGCTTTTTTTGGTTTGAGTGTGAAATGGTAATGATTTAGTGTGTTTATATGCGATGTGGGGTGAGTATATGCAAATGTGGGGTGTGTTTGTATATGCATATGATGTAGCAAGTTGTAATTTTTGTACTTTAACTAGATAAAAAGTTTTGTAATTGATATTAAATGAAAGAGATAAAATATGTCACTAACATATTACACTTGACTCTAATAGGTTTACAATCACAACTGAAGATGATTGATATAAATATATACTACGGTGGACCCCTTATCAATCCTGACGAGATTGACAAATTCCCATTTAAAGGGCCGGGTATCCAATGCTATTATATGATGATACGTCGTAAGTTGAAGACGTTGAATGATTTGAAGATGAAAATTATGGAAGAATTGAATTTGAACCCTATTTGTTATGAAATAAAGATTATTTACCGTTACCCACAAGAAGTCCTTTATGAACGGATACATTACAGGTATATGGCGATCAAAGAAGACAAATATGTAAAGATCATGTTTAATAGGATCCATAAAATGCCCCAAGTAAATGCTATTGAGTTGTACGTAAGTTCGAAGCCGCTTGCAGAAGTTGATGCCAAGAAGGTGCAACAAACAATTACATCTTTATAATTTACAACCCTAGATGATGGATGCACTACAACGGGAGGCTATACAATGAAAGGTTATACACTCCCATCTCAAGAGACACATTTATGGGAGGAAGACAAAGATGAAGATCATGCTGCCAATAATGGTTAGCATAGGGTGGATCGATGCCTTAAGTGGGGCCAATAGAGCTACTGTGGGATGGTGGCTCCGTGTGAATGACAGGAGGGGTTGGATTGAAGTCAATACCCAAGTCAAACGATGGAATGGGTGAAAACTCAGGAAATGAACGTGGGGTGGGTAGAGGGATGTCGGACCCAAGACATGGATGTGGGGTGGGTGGAAGGATGTTAGGGCTAGGAGATGGATGTCAGGTGGGTGGAGGCATGTTAGGGCTAGGAGATGGATGTGGGGTGGGTGGAAAGGGATCAAGGGTAGGGCATGGGCGGCTCCACATTAAGCTTAGGGGGTTCAAATGAACCCCCTGAACTAGCCCAAAAAATATATATTATAATGTAAAAAAAAATTTGACCCCTTAAATAAAAATTTGAACACCCTAACTCTAAAAATTTGTTAAACACAATTGAAATAAGTTTGAATCTGATGCTCTTAACAATATCTTGCCTTTTTAAACACAAAAAAGTCCAATAACAAACTAATTTGATCAATTTTTTTTTTTTTTTTATAAAAAAAGCCCAACAACAAAAGTATAAATTTGTTAATCTTAATTCTTAAACCTTATAAAAAGCTCATTTAGATCTTAAAAAATTTGAAATCAATCAATCAAATGGGAGATCAGTGGATGAATAATTGTTTGGCTATGTACATTGAAAAAAAATGTAACTGATAGAATTGATAATGAAGATATCATGTAACGATTTCAAAATATGAAATCTCAAATAAGGTAATCGTAAAACTTCTTGCATTTGGGTTTTTTTTTTTTTTTTTTTAATGCCAATGAATTCAACTTTATTTTTGTTTTAGACTTTATATAATTTATGTTTCTCATTGCACCCCCTAGAAAATAATCCTAGAGCCGCCACTGGGGTAGGGCCAACTCGAAGGGTTACAACATGCAGACTACAGCCACGTTCGACAGGAGCTTTGCTCGTGCTTGGCCGCTTAGTAGTGCTTGGCCTCTCAGTATCCACTGCCTCAGGAGTAGCTGCCTCCTCATTTGGGGCCTCAGGGATATGACCACGTACACAATCAATCTCATTCACTGCCTTTAGCACATCAGTAATGTCCTAGTAGTCTGGCGTACCCACTTTGTGACGCCTCAACAAACAGAGGTATCCTTCAATTTGCAAGTACAGTATGACTATTAGTATAACAATACCAAATCAAAATGGAGAACTTTTTAACTAGTGATGAAAGCTAATAAGTACAACATTGTAAACATAACAAAGTATAATGAGACTCTATCCACCACCTCAAGCAAAAGGTAAACTCACATGTAGTAGCCTTCAAAGATGACAAAATTTCTGGTTTCATTGCACCTTTGCCCACACAATGTAACATATCAAAAACAAAATAAATGCATGCAAGCTTTAATCATATACATCATATGGAGACAACCTTTTTACCTCTCTTTTTTTTTTTGCCCCTTTTATTTAACTTCCTAGATAATTATAAATATAATGTTATCAAGGAACAAATTATATTATCAAGAGGCCGAACTAGTTGCATAATGTTAGCAAGATAACGTTATTTCATTATGCCACTCATCCATTGTATCCTTGGAACAGGATTAAGGATTGCCAAATGAATGAAATTTGAGTAGTTTTTATTAATATTGGAACAGTATTAAGGATTACCAATGATAGAATTAATGAAAATTGGATTTTAAGCAGATTACACTACATTCTTTTGTAGTATCTCAATGTAGAAAAGTGAAATATTGATTTTGAGAGACTCAGATTTTCCATTGAAAATTTGACATGGAGAAATGAAAGAAATTACCATTATAATCATTTTAGCGCCCTCACTATCGATGAACCTCCGAGTTACACTATGAAACCAGTCGAAGTACTCATTGTGAAGAGGTATATCACCAAGCACTGCATGACACCACAGTTCAAATCGATTACCCTAATCGATGATAGCCCAGCACATTTCTGCATCCAATCAACACCGACCTTCCCCCTCAAATCAATCCCATGAAGCACTACATCAGTATTAACAGGTTAGGGAATTTCCTGGACCATCCCAAACTGACGAACGGCACGATCCAATATGTTTCTTTATTAGGTGGAAACATACAAGCGGCACCGTTGCCATCCACACTGCCCTTCCTGCAATGCAGTACGTAGGAAGGTCGCTTAATTCAACTTCATACGGTTGCCACACCACCTATAGCAGCCAAACAAAAGGTAGGCAACACATTAGGCAACTATCCATTTTTTTGAGTAATAGACAATTATAATGTGTATATTTCAATGTTCACCAAAGCTATATCCTGTTCCTAAACACGTAAAAAAACACATTTTCGTACCTAGTCTGGCAACATTGAAGTTATTTGCTCGCGATACCAACACAAAAAGATATTGGAGGGCCTGTTTTTCTTGTTTGAGACTCACAACCACCTACAATCAAGAACGAGAGGATCAATATCTACAACTTTCCTACAAACATACTCTTATGATTAAAACTATAATGTAATTAATCTATAATATAATCAAGTTACATGGTTAGGTAATGATCACAAAATGTATATGAGGTGTCTGAGGTAGAGACTTACTTCAGGGATAATGGACCACACACTGGAGGACCATAAACACCTACTTGCGGGCCACGCTTAACACTTGGGCACAAAAATGGGAACCTGGCCCATGCCCAATACTGGACCAACAGCAAGGACCCACTAATCTGACTGGCTGTCTTATCGCTTGCCCCGCATAACTCTCTATACAACCATGCTGGGCAAGCACTTCCCCAACATTACCTTCGTGGATTGCGAAGGTCTTCCAATAACTGCACCCACATTAGATGCACCCTATCGCCAGATTTGTCCATGAAGATTATGTCCCCCAGTAGTGCTAGAATGTAGCATTGTGCATACTTATGCACCTGATCCTCTTCAACATTAGGCGGCAATGGAACTGCAACTTGCTCCAAAATCCGTTTGATGACAATCCTTTAGCCGTGCAGCACCGTTGTATTATCCAAAGGAACACTAAAGCCAAGGAAGCCCCGGCACACATTCCTCCAAACTTTCTCAGTGCTCCCAATTACAACCTCGCCATCAACAGGAAGCCCGAGAAGAACCTCCACATCCTGCAATGTAATGGTCACCTCACCATGTGGCATGTGGAAGGTGTAAGTCTTAGGCCGCCATCACTCCACTAAGGCTGTTATTAGCCTATGATCAATCTCCCCACCTAGGGTCCTGAGGAATCCCTCCAAACCAACTCCATTAATTATGTCAACCACACGATCATCCACCATTGGCTTTAGATTGTTAAACTCTTCATTATGGCTAAGGTAGGTAAGTGCCCCCAGATCCTGCACACGACAGAACCATGGATTAATATAGAATTTACATAAAGTTATACTACGGAAAGTTATACAACTTAATGTGTGTCTACATTCTATAAATGAAATGGGGTACCAAATGAAGGATAGAATTCAAAACATAACATTTGCTTTAAGTGTTGTGTTTTACCTGCCCATTCCAAATAGCATCTGACCGATGTTGGGCATGCAGAGTCAACACCGAATCATCAATGGGTCCAAGCTGTGTAGCCTCAATCCCATCAGCATTCGCAGCAACCATACTGCACAAGAATGATAAGCAGTTAGTTTGATAAATGAACACACAAGCTGATATAGCAAAGTGGATAAAATTTTCAATCACCACAAAAAAAAACCTAAGTCATTTAGGAATTCATGAGAAAGCTATAATAGTCCATACATGGTGGAGTTGAATTGCATTACAATAAAAGCTGGGTTTAACCATAAAAAAGCAGCATTACAACAAAAGTCAATGACATGGTGGACTTGAATTGCATTACAAGGAAAAATTATTTGTAAACTGTTTCTAAGTTTTCTACACTATAGGAGAAAGATATCAAAAAAGGAAGTACTTTTTTTTTTTTTGATATCAAAAAAGGAAGTACAGAAATTGGGTAATACATTTCCTAGGGTCAATAGAGTGTGAACCAATTTTTCAAGAATTGAAAAAAAAAATTTAGAAGAATTCATGCGTTGAATTTGATAAATAAATACGTCAAGTCATCAAGTTTAGTATATATCATGCCAATGTTGTATAATGATAAAGTTCATGTAACTTTTATCAAGTCATGTGGATCTCTTATGTTCTTTGGACATGTTGGCAGAATCATTTTTGTTTGGTTAAAATTCATAGTGTATTCATTTATCCTTAGAGTTAACATAGTTTGACAGTTTTTCGTTTCAGGTGAAATAAGACATGGGTACATCAGCACCCAGATCCAACAACTGATGAATGGTCTTCAATAATTACAGCCACTTCAGAATCTGGCATACTTGATTTGGCCTCCAAAGGAACTGGAAGTTTTATCTTTGGCGACAACCTCCTAACTTCCTCAGTTGTGTAGATGAAAATCTTCCTTACTATGCTGCAGAACTCATTGCAATAGATATATGAAAATAAAATCAACTCCACTATCAAAGAATAAAGTTTGAAGTAATGGTGGCAAGTAACTCTACATCTCTACCTGTAATCCCAAGAGCATTTTGTCTATATAAGTCTGGCTCAGCAACCCATATATTAAAGCAGAAATCAACTGAAGATAACACTGGAACATACCAAGTTCATACCCCAAAGGGTTGAACATGAAGATCTACCTGAATTTTCTTACTATTTTTTTTTTTTTTTGGCCCAATAGAGCAAGGATGATGTGTTTAACACAATTTACATTTACTGGAAATTAAGGTGACCTTGCAACAAAAAGATAATGACAGAACAATAATGGAACTCCAACATACAATCTAGAGAGAATAATCTTGATATGATGAGCTTAGACTCTCTACTTTTACATAATTACTTTGGGGTGCAGGAATATGATTTGAGTAGTTGTGAATATTTCCACATTTCATGGTCCAATATATTAGAGTCACAATCAAATGAAATCCAATTATTGGTGAGTGCTACACCATTGAACATGAGCCACTGGTTCAACTGAAGCTCAATTCATTCTTCAAGTTGAAAGACAAGTGACAGATATGGGTAAATATGTGCTGGGGACTTAGCAAAAGTAAGAGAGACCGAGTGGAAAAATCAAGTAGAAACTCAAATGAACTTACTGCCATGGGTCATCCCCAACCAACATCACATCTTCTTCATCATCAGTGTATACAACTTGCCACGAATTTTCCTCTAGCTAATATTGTTTTATATATGTTCATTACTTTCTAATTTTGTTTCTAGACAGGGAATTCTTGTACTAGAACTAATTGATTGTCATTGCACTTTGGCTTTTTTTGTTTCATTATTATCACAGGAAAGAAAATCAATTTGAGGGATATTTTCTATTTATTTGATGGTAGGAACTTAGGTCAATTAGTGAAGAAAAATTCGTAAAAAGTCAGAAGATAATGGAGAATGTTTTCCCTTATTTTATTTTTGAAAATATTGTCCTACCTCCTGCCAGCTAGTGATTGATTCTATGTCTAAACATACAGATGTCTTGTTAATTGGAGCATTCATTTTGGTTTGTTAATAAATATCTGATGTGTTGGTTATTTGTTGAGGTTATCGAGGGGCATGGATTAACCTATGAATAAGGATAGTTAAAAGTTTGGAAATGAGTGTTAAATGACATTGACTCTCATATGAAAAGAACATTTAATGAAGCACAGAGGAGTTGTGAGATGACAACAACACAACCAAAACATAATTCCTTAGTCCACGTTTTTGTGTAGGCGCTGTTTTGTGACCCTATATTTAGGCAAAATATTTTGAATGCCTAGTACTAGTTTTTAACTTATGTTTAGTTTTGTGGTTCTTACTACCATTACAATGGAAATCTCACTATATGCCAAATCAAATTTAACTCTTACAAGCTATTACTGAAATGAAATGCATATCACAGAACAATGCATAGAAATTTGATAGAAAATCCATCCAACTCACATTGCATATCACAAAACAATGCATTTCAAATTTGATAGAAATTTGAAATGCGTTCCCTTTTTTTGACAAAATACAAGATAGAAATTTGATTTGCCTGATATACATGATTCAATGATTTAACCATATATCAATAGTTCAACCAACCAACACAAAAAAGCATTAAAAAAAAAAATCAAACCCACAAAACAAAAAAAGCATTTAACAAAATGGATTACCTGGTGTTTCACGAGCTTCTAAAGATTGTGGGTTTCAGTATGGGTAGCGGGATTTAGTGAGGCAGAGTGGCCGGAGTGTTTGAGTGAATGTGTGGGTTTGGGTGAATGTGTGGATTTAGGGTTTGATTTGGGAGGAAGAACTGAGGACGACGAATTTCCTTGTGGAGGACGACGATTGAGAGTGTAGAGGAATTGAGAGTGAGGAATTAAGAGTCTCTGTGGTGAGTGTCAACGTTTGAGAGGGGAGACTGAATGATAGCGTGAAAATGTGAGTGAAGAATTGTGCTTTTATGAAATCGAGCTCTAAGGGTTGAGTTTCACGTGGATAAATTAACCACATCATACATCAAAACATGGAACTTGAGCCTCTAAGAGTCGAGTTCTAGGTGAACTCAAAAAAAAAAAAAAAACCAAAATAGAACACGGAAATCGAGCTTTTGAGGCTCGAGATTTTAGGGATAAATTGAGCCTCTGAAACTCAAGATACTAGTTTAGTATATAGTTTCAAAATGTTGCCAACTAACTACATAGTCTGGGGATTGGTGTTAATTTCCAATTTTGGCCTAATCAAAATCCCTAAATCTCATATAGAAAACCCATCTCTGTTACAAGTTACGACCCACAATCTAGAGCTTCATGTTTTGGTCGAGAGAAAAAGGGTGAGGCCTGAAGATCACTGACTGTAGTGCTTGACGATGAGGAATGGCAGTGAGGACCGATGTTGGGGTTGTCCCGGTTCCTTTACTGGCCCGATGGTATACTCTCTCTCTCTCTCTCTCTCTCTCTCTCTCATTTGCTCTGTGTCTCTCTCAGTTGAAATGGGTCATTGGATTATTCATTTCAAGTAGTGTTTTGGGGCTTGGTTGAGATCTATTGAAGGTTGGACTTTGAGATGGTGGCGGCATGGCAGCTTAAGTTTGAGTTGCTTCTTTGTTTGATATGGGTTTTTGGGCAATCGAATAGCAAAAGTGTTTGGAATGTAGTGCTGTCTCTCATAGATGATTTGGTGTCAAAGGAAATTTGATGGGGTTGAGCTTCCTCTTGATAGGCAAAGATACCTATTCTTTTAATTCTTTGGTTCAACAGACATTTGCAGATGACAGTATACCTTCTTCCTTGTGAAAATTTTGTAATCTTTTGTCTATATAATTTGTTACTTTTGAGAGGAAACAATTTAGTTTGTACTTCAATTATTCCTTCTACTTTAAAAAAATTCTTATAAATTGAAAAGCAAAATCAATGGGTTAGCCTAGTGTTTTTGTAAGTCTTCTATGATAAACTCTGTCTGTAATACCCCTCAAAAAAAAAAAAAAAAAACTGTTTGTAATATAAAAAAAAAAATGCAAAATTGATTAATGTCATCCTAATAGTAGGGGAAAACCACTTTTTTATTTTATTTTATAAATGTAATACGACGTGGCGATACAAGTGTTAGTTGACCAAAAAAAAAATTTATTTGGGCCGTTAGCCACATAAACAATTTTCATCCAATACTTAACGGCAGGAATCAAATTGACACGACACTAAATAGGTTAGGGACCAAATTGATACCATTGAATAATTAGGGACCAAATTAAAATATGCTGTAAAAGATAAAGACCAATATTGTAATTTACCCTAAATTGATTTAACTTTGTAAAGTAAATTGACTAAACTATCCTTTCTGCCCTCCACATTATTTTTAAGAAACAAAAACACACATAGAGGAGAGATGAAGAGGATTTACCACAAATGTCACTAATTCAATAAATATGTTTGTCTTTCTCTTTCTAATTTTCTCTGCCAATTCAATAAATAGGTTGGGACCCATTTATCTCATTAATTTATTTTTTTTTATTTTTTTTATATTAAAGATATAAATATATTGATAATCTGAATAAAGAATTGTATATAAAAGAAAGACTTTGCCCCATAAGCATAAGTCGTGGGAAGGCCAAAAACATCCCAAGATAAGAAAACTGGGACCACCTGGGTTAAATGGAGAACATAAACATCTCATTAATTATTAAATTAGTTAATTTTATTATTTTTTAGGATAATTAAATTAGCTAAAACTCTCTATTCCTAATCTTTCAAGGAATTAAAAATTGTACTCAAAATTAAAATAATGTTTGTGTCTTATTAATTGTTTGAATAGTTTACTTGAGGTAAAATTCTAGAGAAATTTATATTGCACACAATCAATACACTATTACACGAACTCAGTTTTTTTAAACTAAAATTGCGATTAGTGAATTTGTGAAATAGAAACTACTCAAAACACCAAGTGTAACTTGAACCCAACCCCATATATATATATATATATACACACACATATATACACACACACTTCAACTAAAATTCTATTATTAATTTTTTTTTAAATTAATACCAATCTTTGCGTGGAGACTGCTTTTTTTTTTTTTTTTTTTTTTTCCTAAAAGTTGGAGGGGTACATATTGCCTTTTCTCTGTCTCCAAGGAAGTTTCTCTGGGGTTCCAGGAAAACTCCCTTTTGACTGTAGAACCGTTGTTCCTGTTGGGAGGAGTCACTGTATCTCAAGTAAAATTTATTTTAGCTTGGAGGTGGTTTGACGTTGGCACTCTGTTGCAATTTTTTTACTTTTATCCCTTAGTTTCTTGGGGCTGGGGAGATACGAGAGCGCTACTGTGGGTCTTAGAACATGGAAAACCTTACAAAACATTGGCAAAGTCTGTCACTGAATGCCAGGGAAGGAGAAGAACTGGGGTTGGACGATGAGCTCTCAACCAAAAACTTCACAATGGCAGCAAAATTTCTGACTAAAAGGGCACTAAACGTGGAGGCAGTGACCAAAACCTTCAGTCCGTTGTGGCAATCGGTAAAGGGGTTTGAGGTTCGAAAAATTAGTGACCATGTTCTGCTATTCACGTTTGAAAAAAAGGAAGAGGTAGAGAGGATAATGAGCAACGCCCCCTGGAGTTTTGATAAGCATCTTGTTGTGCTTCAGTGGTATGATAAGGAAGTTCCACTTCGGGCCCTAGAGTTCAACAAGATTCCGATATGGGTCCAAATACACGACGTCCCGATTAGATTCATGAACAAAACAGTGGCAAAGAAGCTCTGTGAAGTTGTAGGGCAGGTGTGTAAGAACACTGAGGAGGGAGAGACGGATGGAGGGAGTTTTCTAAAAATGAAGGTCACTATAGATATAAGCAAACCCCTGTGCAGGGGAAGAAGGATATCTCTGTCACAAGACGAGCAAAGTTGGGTGTCTTTCAAATATGAAAGACTTCCCAACATCTGCTACTGGTGTGGGTGTCTGAATCATGTGGATAGAGACTGTGACTTGTGGATAGAAAGTGAAGGGAAGCTTACAAAGGAGAATCAAGCCTACGGTGCATGGATTCGTGCAACATCTTTTGGGAAGGGAAAAAGTTCAGTCCTAAAAGTACCAAGCTTCTATGCCACAAAGAAAGCCCAAAAAAAACATGTTGTAAGTGATGAAAGTGTGGTGGTGCCGCTGGTTGTTTAGGCCGACGATCAACCTCCTATGGCGGTGCTGGTGCAAACAGAGGAAGGAGGTACTTTCCAGGGAGCATTAAATACGAAACCCATTGTGTCAGGAGGGGAAGACCTAAACTCTGATGTTGCTGTGATGGAAAGCCGTGATTCAGGGAAAAGCTTTGAGGACAGGTTAGATGATATTAACAAGGAGCTGGCGCGATTTGACAAGGGGAGTGGCGTGACTGAAGGAGCTTCTATAGAAGGAAAGTATGAGGGAAATAAGGAAGTCAGTACAGCAAGGAGGGTTGAGTTTATACAAGGGGCAGTGGAAAGTGTAGAAGCAAAAGTAGTGGAGGAGATGGTGACCACACAAGCACGTGAAGAGGAAGGCAACTTGGTAAGTGTACCTATCTTCCAATCAGCTTTATGTGATATCTCTAATGTTATTGGCTCTAGGAAAAGTAATGCTAGGGTGGAAAAAGTCAAAAGAATAAGGAAAAAAGATAGTGCACGGCTAGTTGAGAATGTCATTCCTGGGGTAGTAAAAAAAAATGCTAAAAGGTTAGCATTTGAGGGGGACCACAGTGAGTTACCAAATAAAAAAAGGTTGGTTTCATACTCTGGTCAAGAACATGATTATTTAATGGTGGAGGCTGTGGTGCAGCCCCGCCAATAGCAATGAATATCTTAAGTTGGAACTGTCGAAGACTTGGGAACCCTCAGACAGAGCAGGAGCTTGGAGACTTAATTCGAGCTCATTCTCCCTCAATCGTGTTTGTGGCCGAAACATGGTTGAACAAAGCTAGGCTAATTTACTTACGTGACAAGTGGAAGTTTGATGGGATGATTGAATTTTCTAGAGAGGGGAGGGGTGGAGGGGTGGTGGTTTTTTGGAAAAAAGAAGTGGATTTCTCGGTGGATACTTATTCGCCAAATCATATTGATGCAATCATTAATAAAGGGAAGGAGGGTGAGTGGAGATTCACCGGTTTCTACGGTGAACTCGAAACAAACAACCATTTTATCTCTTGGGTTACTTTGAAAAGGCTAAACTCAAAATTTTCTTTACCTTGGTTATGTGCGGGTGATTTCAATGAAATTATTCGAGCTCATGAGAAATTGGGAGGGCGGCATAGACCAAATAGGCAAATAGAAGAGTTTAGAGATGTGTTAGATAAATGTGGGTTTCAAGACTTGGGTTATTGTGGTAACAAATTCACTTGGTGCAATGGGCATGGGGAGGGGCATACGGTGTGGGAAAGACTCGATAGAGCGGTGGGTACGGCGGAGTGGCTCTCAATGTTCCCGGCCACAAAAGTGGTTCATTTGGAGTGTGGTACATCGGATCACAAGCCGATTATGATTCACTTATTAGGGATACCAAAGCGAACAAATAAACCTTAGAGGTTCGAACAAATGTGGATGAAGGATGAAGGTTGTAGAGAAGCAATTGAGGATGCATGGTCCCAAGTTTATCAAGGCAATCCGATGAGTAGAGTGGAAGGGAAAGTGGATAGGTGCCGCAAAAATTTGAAATGGTGGAGCAAAGTGGCTTTTGGTAATGTGACCCGAAGCCTTAGGGAGAAAAAGGAGTTACTAAGATTAGCCGAGGAAGCGGCAATAAGGGGTGGAAGTTTTTCTTGTATTCAAAGGTTGAAGAAAGAGATTTCAAAGCTATTGGTGACAGAAGAGCAAATGTGGAAGCAGCGATCTCGAGCCCTATGGCTCCAAAAGGGTGACAACAACACGAAGTACTTCCATAGTAGAGCCTCTCATAGGTTTAGAAGAAATCGAATTGACGCTATTGGGGATTCGAGTGGGGAGTTGTGCACGAATGAGGAGGGGATTTCTCATATATTGGTAAGTTATTACCAATACCTCTTTACCACCTCAATTCTGAGTAGGATGGAGGAAGTCGTGGCGGGAGTGCCTTGTTCGGTAACGGAGGAGATGAATAATGTGCTTTTGGGTGAGTACTCCAAGGAAGAGGTGGTCACAGCCCTGAATCAGATGGACCCTTTGAAGGCTCCAGGCCCGGATGGACTCCCTCCCCTTTTTTTCCAGCACTATTGGTTGTCAGTGGTCGAAGATGTGACTAAAGTGGTGTTGAGCTGCCTCACTTCAGGTGTTATCCCTCCATCCATAAACCAGACATTCATCACCCTTATCCCAAAGGTAAAAAGTCCTACAAAAGTCTCTGAATATTGTCCTATTTCCTTATGTAATATAATTTATAAGCTTGTATCAAAGGTGATAGCAAACAGGCTTAAAGGGGCGCTACCAGCGATTATTTCGGAATCTCAAAGTGCCTTTCAAACGGACAAGGCAATATCCGATAACATACTTGTAGCTTTTGAGACTTTACATCACATGAAGAACCAAAAATCAAAAAAAGGGGGTTTCATGGCCTTGAAGCTCAACATGAGTAAGGCTTATGATAGGGTGGAGTGGAAGTTCTTGGAGGCAACAATGTTGAAGATGGGCTTTAATGCGAGTTGGGTGGCTTTGATTATGAGTTGCATAAACTCGGCTTCCTACTCAATCCTAGTGAATGAAATTCCTAAGGGTGATATCTAGCTAACTAGAGGCATTAGGCAAGGAGATCCTCTATCTCCTTACCTATTCTTAATTTGTTCTGAAGCTTTAAATTGCCAATTGCAACAGGCAGCCAGGTCCAAAGCCATTAGGGGATTCTCACTATGCAAAAATGGTCCGAAGATTTCCCATCTATTCTTTGCTGATGACACTCTCCTATTTTGCCAAGCTAATAAGGGTGATTTGGATGTTATTCAAGGTATTCTAGTGTTGTATGAGAAAGCCTCTGGCCAAAAGCTAAATAGAGAAAAAACCACCGTGTTCTTTAGTAAGGCTACTTCGGAGGGGAGGAAGCTTGAGATAATAGAAGCATTAGGGGTAAGCGAAGTGAAGGAATATGAGAAGTATCTTGGTCTTCCGGCGGTAGTTGGGAGAAATAAAAAGGCGAGCCTCAATTTCATCAAAGAGAGAGTTTGGAATAAGCTTCAAGGTTGGAAGGAAAAGCTCCTTTCACAAGCGGGTAGGGAGGTGTTCCTAAAAGCGGTAGTTCAAGCTATACCCACCTTTGTAATGGGTTGCTTCAAACTCCCATCCGGGCTTCTAAATGATATTGAGAATTGGGAAACCAACGCAAGATTCATTGGAAGAATTGGGAAACTTTGTGCAAACTAAAGGCGTTAGGAGGTATGGGCTTCAAGGATTTGGAAAAATTTAATGAGGCTATGCTCGCAAAGCAAGTGTGGAGACTATTAGTGGATCACTCTTCCCTCTTTTACCGGGTCTTTAGTACCAAGTACTTCCCAAATGGGTCAATGTTCGATGCAAAGGTAGCTTCGGGGTCGTATGTGTGGCAAAGTATTGTAAAGGCTAGTAAGCTTGTCCAATCGGGCTTGCTATGACGAGTTGGGAATGGCACAAAGATCAATATCTACAATGATAGGTGGCTGCCTGGGGAGGCTTCGGCTTGTGTTGTTTCACCAAAAATTAAGGAGGCGACAAATTGGTTAGTTGCAAATTTGCTAGAGCCGAAGGGAGGAGGTTGGAATGAGCAGCTTGTGGATGACCTCTTCTTGCCTTTTGAAGCCCAAAGAATTAAGAGCATCCCTTTGTGTGTTACAGACCAAGATGATTGCTTATCATGGCCAAGGTGCAGGTCGGGTTCATACTCAGTCAAAACGGGATACTAGCTGCTGTGCGAAAATGAATTGAGCTCACTGCATTCTAGTTCCAACTCCGATGGGGTAAAAAGCTTCTGGAAGTTCATTTGGCGCTTGAAGATTCCTAACAAGGTGAAGGTGTTCACTTGGCGGGCTTGCTCAAGAGCTCTTCCAACAAAGGTTAATCTGAAAAGAAGGAAAGTGATAGATACCTCTGTGTGTGACCAATGCAGATGCTTAAATGAAGATGAGGTCCATGCCATTTGGGACTGTGTGCAGGTCTGTGAGGTGTGGGAGCAATCCTGTGCTGATGTGAGGAACAAGTACCTGAACGTTGAGAGCATGTGTGACCTCGTAAGCATTATGAAGGCTGAAGGTAAAAACATGGAGGTGTTTGTGATGACAACGTGGCTTGTCTGGCTGCGGAGAAACAAGTTGCGCACAAATGAAGCTACTCAGCCATGTTCGAAGATCGCTCGGTCAGCCTCATCCTTGTTGGCCGAGTTTCAGCAAGGAAAACAAGGGCGGGTTACAAAGAAACATGCTGGCCTGGTGCGATGGCACCCTCCGGCGAAGAATTCCGTTAAAGCTAATTTTGACGGGGCGGTATTCGGGGAGGAGCAGGAAACCAGTATCAGTGTGGTGATCCGCGATAATGAAGGGCAGGTTTTGGCGGCTTTGTTAGAAAAGGTTAGGCTGCCAACAACAGTGGAGGTCCTTGAGATGTTGGCGGCACAAAGAGCGGCTACGTTTGCAAGGGAACTTGGTTTTGGCCGAGTCTGTTTTGAAGGGGATGCGGAGTTAGTGGTGAAATGCTTGCAGTCGGGGTCGGTTTCAAATGCGTTGACAGGTCACTTAGTAAAAGACTTTATGTCTATAAGGGGGTACTTTCAATCCTCCTCTATCATCCATATAAGGCGGCAGGGCAATGATGTGGCCCATGCTCTAGCTAGGGATGCTAGGTTTTCATTTCCTTTAAGAGTTTGGATGGAGGAAGTGCCTCCAAATATTTTCAGCTTTGTTGTAAAAGATTTGCAGTAGTAATTGATTTTCCCTTCCTGAGCAGTGAGGTTTCTCCAAAAAAAAAAAAATGTTTTTTCTTTTACGTCAAGGCATGATGTTTGTTAGTTATTATAAGTTTTATTAATTATTGTTGTACATACTGAATTATTTATTTTCATACGCAATTTTACAATTACAAACAATTTGATGTAATTATCACCGCTCTATAAATTTATCTAATGGTAGTATATATGGTACTAATAGCAAATATAAAACTTGTTCTTTTATATTAGATTACAGATTATTATTATAAATCCAACCACTAAGTTGCCCGTCCAAAATTGTTGCTGAACCTGATGTATTTGCCTTTCCATGTTTAATGATAGTACCCAAAAAGAATCCTTCCAAAAATTCAACTTTAATAAATCTGAAAAAAACCCCAATTGATATTGTATAGCATATGATCTCAAGCTTAAATCTGTAAACAAATCCTCTATCTACGAACTAAAAAGATTACAGATTATAATAAATCCAGCCAAAAATTGAAGTTTGATATATCTGAAAAGCCCACAATTGATATTGAATAGCACATGATCACAGGCTTAAATTTGTAAACAAATCATTAATCCTAAAGGAAAGCAATAAAAATTAGAACTGCATATAGCCATAAACATCTACTACGAAGTACGAACTAAAAAGATCAAATCTTTCTTTGTCTTCCTAATCTTACATGAACTGAGCTCCTGGGGGGAATTTCATGTTGGGATTCTGAGCCATGAATTGTTTCATCAACTCTTGTTTTTGGATCTCATCGCTTGTTGGAAGTCCCATCTGTTTCTGCCTCTGATCAAACATCATCTTCTCCACAGCAGAACGGGTCTCAGAGTCCAAGTCAGACAACTTGCTTGGCTCTGGTTCAGCTTTTTGTGTGTCAATCTCCGGATCACCCTTCAACAAAGATTTCCACCACTCGCTCTGATCTCTCTTGCAAATAAGAATATTGATCATCTTCTTATCCTCCAAACTCCAAATACAATCGTCAACTTTCACAGGCTTGAATAGCTGTCCATCGATGATTGGAGGCTGACCCTTGAGACCAACCTTCAAAGAGTTCGTCTTTATGTCACACAAAAGAAGGCTGGATTTAGTGCCTTGAGGGACTGGCACGTTTACGGTGACTTCCTGAAGGGATTGACCCCATGAATATTTCTCCATATCAAGGCCATTGTCTTTGTTGGGAACAAGTTTGTTCTCTTTCTGCTGCTTCTCCTCCTCCTCCTCTGGCTTTTTGGCTGTGGCCTCGGGTTCTTTCTCAGCAAGAATGATGTCTTTCTTAGAAGACAAGGAAGAAGAAGAAGAAGAAGAAGATTGTTGATGCTGCTGATCCTCTTCATAATCAGAGAGGATGGCCATGACTGACAAAGCTCTTGAATTCACGCTAAGAGGCTACGATTTCTAGGGAGGGTTTTGTGAATTTTTGTGTGTATTAGGATCTGACGGGATTGCTGGTAATATATAGGAGACTAGAGAGGGTCGGTCGAGAAAAATAAAGTCGGTTCTCTGTTTTACAATAACTATTTGGATTTGATTTCGGATTCGGATTTGGTTTACGATTCGGAAGTGGATTTGAGTGAGATAACTTTATGTGAGGCCAAAATGGCCCAATACCACTTTTTTTTGAAATTTTTAGCAAAAAATCACTGTTTCGGAAATAAATAGCAAAGTACCACTTTTTCTGGAAATCGAGTTTCAGAAACTCGAGTTCCCCTCAATTCTGCCACCGTGGCATTAAAAAAATTTCTGTGATTAAAAAAAATTATGTGGTACTTGAGCTTTATAAACTCGAGTTCCATGCAACACAGTACTCGAGTATACCAAACTCAGGTACGTTTTATAAATAAAATGCAAAAAAAAAAATTTACACTGTACTCAAGTTTGAGAAACTCGAGTACTGTGTAAATTTTTTTTTTTTTTTTTTGGTTTGGGGATAGTGAACAAATAAACATAAAGGTAATAATAAGTGACTTTTTTATGTTTTTATTTATTTAAACAGAAGCATTGTAAAATATAGAGATTTTAATTTCAAAATATGAATTTAATTTCAACATTAATTAAAATTGTTCATTGTTTTCTCATAAAAATTGTTCACTGTTTTCTGTATAAACTATTTCTACGATGTTACATAAAATTATTTTCTGTTTAGCATTATTTAAGAAATTGTTCACTCTTTTTTCTGCATAAATTATTTTCTGTTTACTGTTTAAAAAATTGTTCATTGTTTTCTCATAAAACACCTAGTGAAATCGTGTTTTCTAAATTTAGATGCCAAATCTGAATGCTTTTTCATATTTGAATTTCACAATAATCGAATATATTTTTCTGCATTGATAAAATCCGTTTCTACATTAATAAAATTTGCTCCTTGCACATCATATTTACTATATATTCAAATCTACTTACTGCATTCATAAATTTTTTTTTTTTTTTTTGCTTTAATTAAAACTATTCACTGTTTTCTCATAAAAATTGTTCACTATTTTCTGCATAAACTATTTCTAGCATTGGCGCAGTTATTGCACTTAAATGGTTTTTGTGTTTTTTTAAATATGTAACCATATGTATAATGGACAAACTCCATGAAAGAAAAATAAATGATTCGTATAAATCACCTAATGGTAAATGCCTCGAAAAATTCAAATTTGTAAAAAAGTTCGAATTAGTTGAATGTAGAAATTCGAGAAAAATCGATGGAAAATCAGTGAATGTACCAAATCATGAAGGTGTACATAAGATGTACAGATAGTCTAGACTTGTTGAGAAATTTGATTTCATTGAAAGTACAAAATAATGAAAATTCAATGGAAAAGTATGTACGACAGATGTATATATTGTATGAATTTGGTTAAAAATTTGAATTCGTGGAATGTACAAAACTGTGAAAACTCAAGGAAAAATTGTGTACATTAGATGTACAGATAGTACGAATTTGTTGAAAAATTTGAATTCGTTGAGTGTGTAAAATCGTGAAAATTCAAATGAAAATTGAAGAACGTACCAAATTGAGTAAACTTAATGGAAAATTAATTACATTAGATGCACAGATCATCTATTTTTTTGCATTGATAAAATCTGTTTTTACATTAATAAAATTTGCTCTCTGCACACCATGTTCACCGCTTTCTCATAAAAATTGTTCACTGTTTTTCGCATAAACTGTTTCTAGCATTATGCATAAAATTATTTTTTGTTCAGCATTATTTAAAAAATTGTTCACTCTCTTTTGTTCAGCATTAGTGAAATCATGTTTTCTAAATTTAAACGCCAAATTTAAATGCTTTTTCATTTTTGAATTTCACAATAATCGATCTGCATTGATAAAATCTGTTTCTACATTAATAAAATTTGCTCTCTACACATCATGAGTTAGTACAAATTTAATATTGATGATTTTTGTCATTTAAAAGAAGGTCGTTTTTTCTTTTAATAGATAAATTGTATTTTATTATATTAAGAAATAATTATTTTTTATTTTTTTATTTGTTGATAGTTTCTTAATGCTAAATAGATGATACACATTTTTTGTTTATATTTTAATCCCCTCAATCAAACTTCTATCTCCATCTCTGAATCCAAAATGGCCGAAACACATTGGAATGACCCCGAAACACATCGGAATGACCTGAAATTATTCCCGAGGTGGAACATGGGGTGTTACTACGGAAACAAAATGGTAATATAATAGCAATTTCTAAGGTTCTACTATTTTTAAGCTTAGTTTCCGTTTACAGCTTATTTAGCTGTTTGCTAAACTTTCTACTAAAAGTGTGCTAAATTATATTTGTACTTTGAAAACATTTGAAAAGGTGAAAAATAATGCAAGAAAAAATGAGGTTTTAAAAAGCTGTACACAAAAACTAAAAGGTAAAAGTTGAAATTGATGCCAAACAGACTATGCAAATGCCAAACAGATTATTAAGAATTAAATCCTTCACTAACCAATATTTCACTATGCAAATGGCTCAATTTTGCTAGATAGTCCAGACAGATACAGACAGATGTTCAAAAGTTACTACTGTTTACTAGCATGCGTAAAAAGAGATCTGTTAGATTCCCAAGATTTGAAAGATTCCCAGACAGACGCAGACAGACTATTACTCATCAGTACTAATTTCCATACCACCAACAGATTAACTTGAGTTCAATTTACCTACTCAAGTTACTTTACCATGGTTCATTTCACCTATAAAAGAGACGGACTATGATGACAGAAGACAAGTTTCTAAGATTCTAAGCTTTTAAGTTCCAAGTTTTAGAAAGCCTTTTGTAATAGCCTTCCACCTCCCTCAGAAAGACTTTTGTACTCTCTCCCCTCTTGTAATCTTGTAACCTTTCTCTTTTACTAGTTTCTATTTTCATATTACACACTCTATTTTAACCCTATTTTGAATATATCTATTTTGCTATTTACTTCTTTATTATCTATTTTATCATTGTTTATGCTTCCATATTATTGCTGTGCTTTTTCCTGGGTAGTCATTGCTATTAGAGCATCTAGATCATAAAACACCTAATGAACATTGAATAATTTATGCAGAAAAAACAGTGAATAATTTTTCAAATAATGCTGAAGAGAAAATACTTTTATGCAGAATGCTAAAAATAGTTTATGCAGAAAACAGTAAAAAATTTTATCAGAAAATAGTGAACAGTTTTAATTAATGCAGAAAATAGATTTTATGAATGCAGTAAGCAGATTTGAATATACAGTAAACATGATGTACAAAGAGCAAATTTTATTAATGCAAAAAAACCAATTCGATTTTTGGTTGGTTGTAATTTCAACACTCTTTTTGCTATAACATACTACTATTTAATCAATTAAATCATTTGGTCTCCTTACATGTTTTGTGTTGATTTCTTACTTTATGTAGTTACTTCTTTTCATTTATAAGATGATTTAATAATGCAGTCACAAGAGCAACCCTATTCAGGTCCTTATTCATGTGATCAATGCTACTTTGTTGTTGCTTTCCTACTTCTTAATGTTGCATATTGAAAACAAATTTGAGAATGTTGAGTGAACTTCCATTATATATATATATAAAAGAAAAAGAAGGAAGAAAAATTAAACAAAAGGGAGATCCAGAAGTGGATGAACCTTATAAATGTTGGCTAATTTTGTTTTAATTAGATTTTCTTTTTTGGTTGGGGAGATGTATTAAAATGAGTACTAGTTGTTCGATGAAATCCTACAAAGAACTTGGGATAGAAAAGGTTATGTTTGGGTTATTCTAAAACAAAATTAAAAGGAATTGGATTGGGTTACTCTCCACAAATTTGCTTCCAAGGAAGGATGATCACACCATTCTCTTTAGCTGGATTTTTTTTTTTTTTTTCAATTGCTAGAAATATTTTTCTCTCCATCATAGTGGATGTTACAGTTTTAGTTGTTTAGAATAGGCTTAAAAGAAAATCTATTTGTAAGACAACACATGTTATATACATTTTAAATTTGAAATTCATACCAAGTGTTATTTTTAAAAATTTATAAATTTAATTGCATTAGCTACATACTTATTTAATTAAATTTATTTAAGTATGACTTTTGAAACAAAATGTTTCTCCAAATATTTACCTAAAATTATTTGAATATATTTGCTTTCTCGGATTCTAATTATTTCTATGTACAAAAATTTATTTGTGGACTCTTACAAAATTTACATTATTTTTATTTCTATTTTGTTGAAAATAGATGTATTTTTTTTTTCCAAGAACCTAAAAATACATGTACTTATGTAATTCCCGTGCATTTGCACGGGTTTAAAAGCTAGTTTCCTTAATATGCCAATGTACACGTACGAGAGTCTTAGAGGCATCGAGCACATCATGGTCGACAAACCTACAAAACTAAGTACAGATACCACCGCAATAGAGTTCATTTAAACATAAATTTAAACATGAAAAACAAATTCGATTATTGTGAAATTTAAATATGAAAAATTATTCAGATTTGGCTTTTAAATTTAGAAAACACGATTTCACTAGGTGTTTTATGAGAAAACAGTAAACAATTTTTTAAATAGTGAACAGAGAATAATTTGCACAAAAAAGAGAGTGAATTTTTTTTTTTCAATAATGCTGAACAGAAAATAATTTTATGCAAAATACTATAAATAGTTTATGTAGAAAATAATGAACAATTTTCATGAGAAAACAGTGAACAGCTTTACTTAATGTAGAAAACAGTTTTACTTAATGAACATTTCTACATTCAACTAATTCGAACTTTTTTACAAATTCAAATTTTTCGAGGCATTTACCGTTAGGTGATCTATGCGAATCATTCATTTTTCTTTCATGGAGTTTGTCCATTATTCAGATGGTTACATATTTAAAAAAACACAAAAACCATTTAAATGCAATAACTGCGCCAATGCTAAAAACAGTTTATGTAGAAAATAGTGAACAATTTTTATGACAAAACAGTGAACAGTTTTAATTAATGCAAAAAGAAAATTTTATGAATGCGGTAAGCAGCTTCAAATATATAGTAAACATGATGTGTAGAGAATAAATTTTATTAACGTAGAAACAAATTTTATCAATGCAGAAAAACAAATTCGATTATTGTGAAATTTAAACATGAAAAGCATCCAGATTTGGCTTTTAAATTTAGAAAACACGATTTCACTAAATGTTACATGAGAAAACAGTGAACAATTTTTTAAATAGTGAACAGAAAATAATATACGCAAAAAAGAGAGTGAACAATTTTTTAAATAATGCTGAACAGAAAATAATTTTATACAGAACGCTAGAAATAGTTTATGTAGAAAACAGTGAACAATTTTTATGAGAAAATAGTGAATATTTTTAATTAATGCAAAAAAAAAAAAAATTTAATGAATGCAGTAAGTAGATTTGAATATACGGTAAATATGATGTGCAAAGAGCAAATTTTATTAATGTAGAAACAGATTTTATCAATGCAGAAAAATATATTCAATTATTGTGAAATTCAAACATGAAAAAGCATTCAAATTTGGCGTTTAAATTTAGAAAACACGATTTCACTAGGTGTTTTATGAGAAAACAATGAACAATTTTTTAAACAGTAAACAGAAAATAATTTATACAGAAAAGAGAGTGAACAATTTCTTAAATAATGCTGAACAGAAAATAATTTTATGCAAAATCGTAGAAATAGTTTATACAGAAAACAGTGAACAATTTTTATGAGAAAACAATGAACAATTTTAATTAATGTAGAAATTAAATTCATATTTTGAAATTAAAATCTCTATATTTTACAATGCTTTTGTTTAAATAAATAAAAACATAAAAAAGTCACTTATTTTTACATTTATGTTTATTTGTTCATTATCCCCCAAAAAAAAAAAAAAAAAAAAAAATTTACACAGTACTCGAGTTTCGAAAACTCGAGTACTGTGTAAAATTTTTTTCCCTGCACCGTGTTGCATGGAACTCGAGTTTTTCAAACTCGAGTACCACATAATTTTTTTTAATCACAGAAATTCCATGTCAGGAATGCCATGGTGGCAAAATTGAGAGGAACTCGAGTTTCTGAAACTCGATTTCCAGAAAAAGTGTTACTTTCCTATATATTTCCGAAACAGTGATTTTTTGCTAAAAATTTCAAAAAAAAGTGGTATTGGGCCATTTTGGCCACTTATGTGGTCTTTTCTAGCTTGGGAAAATTCTGTTACACATGTGAGTCATGTTTTTATTAAAATCATGTTTTTAGTTATATTTTGGTTGTGTAAATGCACGCAATGTCCGAAACAAACGCTGCCCCTTTAACTTGTGATTTAACTTTATATATAAAATGACACATCCAATCATGCAATTGTAAACGCGGCATGTTTCATATTTCAATATTCTTGAGCTCCTTAACTTGTGGTTTGACGTTATATATAAAATGACACATTCAATTATACAATTGTAAAATCGGCATGTTTAATATTTCAATATTCTTGAGCTCTTGAGCTTAGCAATTGATAAGTCATCATTCCAACTTCAATCCTATTAACTTTTTCTTTGCTTTAATCTAGTTTGTTGCTGGAATCTATTCTTAAATCCTTCTTCTAGACTAGACTTAAGTTCTCCTCACCATATAACAATTCCAAGGGACAAAATTGGGAAATGCCCCATTTGGGTAAAAATAGCAGCATAATGCCATTTTCTCCAAACTATATAGGGAAATGCCCCTCTTTTGTAACTCGATTTTCTCAAAATCGAGTTATAAAAAAAAAAATTTCTGGAGCCCTATAGCGGCGTTTTTAAGGACCTATAGTGACATTTTCAGGATCTATAGTGACGTTTTGTAACTCGATTTCCATAAAATCGAGTTATAGGCAATTTTTTTAATTTTTTTTACCTATAACTCGATTTCTTATAAATCGAGTTAAAAAACGTCACTATAGGTCCTAAAAACGTCACTATAGGCTCCTAAAAAACGCCGCTATAGGGCCTAACTCGATTTTGAGAAAATCGAGTTACAAAAGAGAGGCATTTCCCTATATAGTTTGGAGAAAAGGGCATTATGCTGCTATTTTTACCCAAACAGGGCATTTCCCAAATTTGTCCCAATTCCAAGCTACTACTTAAACTAGTATCATAAAACTAGAACTTCTATTACTCTTAAATTTGCAAATATTTTTGCTTTCATAGTTCCAAAATACACAAATGCACTCTCTCACTAAAATAGAATAAAATTAAATCCAAAAAATTAAAAATTACGTCTTGCATGAACTCTTCACATACTTAGAAAACATTCTCTTTACAGATATTAAAACTTTTGATAAAGAACTTGGGATAAATTTATTTATTTATTAAAAAAAAAAAAAAAAAAAAAAGCTATTGAAGCTTGTATAAGGAAGCATTGTCTAAAAAACACACAATCATCGGTATATTAGAAATAGAATTCAGCAATCTGGGAATTGGCCAATTTTGCATTTTCAGTTTGAGAAAATTGTGTTGTCCTACTAATTGGTAGAAGGTAACCTTTTAGAAGAGGAGAATCAATGCACATGTCCTCTGCTTTCATCTCCAACTTGCTTGCTTTGTTTTTTGGATTTGACTTATCTCCAGTTCTTTTTTAACTAGAATCTCTTTTTGTTTTAATGAAAAACTGTTATATCATCTACTAACTAAATAAAAGGTGGAGATTAAAACTCACTACCACTTGTCATTGTGTATTTAAAACAAAAGAAGACCTCCAATTAAAAAAGTACAGGAAATAAGTCAATTCACTTTTTTTCATCTCCCTTTTTGTGTGAACCATGAAACACATTGTTTCATAGGCTCAGCTCACAGCCCAATTGGTTTTTTTTTTATAATTGTTTTTAATTGCACCTTATAAACTTTTTCTAAAATTTAATTTAGTCTTATAACTTTAATTGCATTTAATTCAATCTTCTAACTTTATACTTTATCTAATTTAGTCACCCACTTACCCTCTTAGTGCCAAAAAACAACGTAATTTTTATTTTTTTATGTTTTTTATTTCATAAACTTATAAATTTTAGAAAATTAATAAATAAATAAAAAAGAGAATTGTGTTAGAAATAAAGTCTAATTGGAATATGTAAAGTTTGGGCAATGAAAAGGTTATTTGAGATATGTAAAGGCTGAAATGTGTAAAGCCTATAGGAGAGATGTATGTCCATAATTGTACTCATTATTATAACTTTATCCCATAAACTCTACAAGCATTCTAAGGTCCTATATATATGTGGGATTTCTTTACTGTTATTGTATACATCTAAGAGAGATCAAAAGAATTGTGGATGACCACTTGAATATAAGAGTTCATCAATATATATTTCTTGTTCCTTTTACTTTGTTTTATATATATTTCCATCATTTTATAACACATTATCAGCACGAGTTTCTACCCAATTTTGGAAAGGATCCCATTGTTCTTCAAACATCAAAGATTATTTGTGTAGTTCTCTTAACTCACTGTAAGTTTTCTTTTTAAGGAATTAATAAATATTCTATTTTTTTGTCTTTATGTTTTATGCTCATAATTTTCGTGATTTTTAATTGATTAAAATTTTTATGAGATTCACGTTATTTTATTGTTGTATATTGTTATGAGATTCACATTATTCTATTGTTGTATATTGTTATGAGATTCACGTTTATTTAGTTAAAAAAAAAAAAATTGTTAAAAATGGTTAGTAATATATTATTATATATTGTCTTCACATTTATACATTATCACATGTCCTGATAATGTTTAAAAATGTAAATATTGTTTCATTACAATTAAATTTGAACATGTATATGTTGTATTGTTTCATTAAAATTGTGTATGATAATATATATATATATTTATTTATTTATTTATTTATATTTAGTTATTTAATTTCTTACGTAATTATATATTTATATAGATGTCAAAACTTACAAAACTTGAATTTGTTGCCCTTGACATCTCGAGCAAGAATTACTTGTCATGGACCCTTGATGCTGAGATTCACCTAAAGGCAAAGAACCTTGGAGATACAATTAAGGTTGGCAATCAAGCATCCCTGCAGGATCGTGCAAAATCAATGATTTTTATTCGCCATAATCTCCATGAAGAATTAAAATCTGAGTACCTTACAGTAAAAGACTCTCTTGTCTTATGGAATGATTTAAAGGAAAGATATGAGAATCAAAAATCTGTAATCCTCCCAAAAGCTCGTTATAATTGGTTGAACCTGAGGTTGAAAGATTTTAAAAGTGTGAGTGAGTACAATTCTGCACTTTTTAAAATAATCTCACTATTAAAATTATGTGGGGAAAAAATCACTGAAGAAGACATGTTAGAGAAAACATTTACTACATTTCACGCCTCGAATATGCTCCTGCAGTAGCAATATCGAGAGCCTAAGTTCACAAAATATTCTGAATTGATATCATATCTTCTAGTGGCTGAACAAAATAATGAGCTTTTGTTGAAAAACCACCAATCTCGCTCGACCGGTTCTACTCCATTCCTTGAAGTGAATGGAACCTCATTTGATAAACATAGAGGAAATTATGTTCATGGTCGTGGGCGTGGTCGTGGATGGAACAATCAATATAGAGAGGATCGTACTCATAATTCTTCAAAAAGGAATAACACACCTTACCATCAGAAGAATCAAAATGGCAAGGGTTTACAAAATAAACCATCAAACGGTCATGAAAATAAGTGTTATAGGTGTGGAATGGAAGGTCATTGGTCACGTACCTGTCATACTCCTAAACATTTGGTAGATCTGTACCAAGCCTCCATAAAAGAAAAGGGAAAGAGAATTGAAACAAACTTTGTTGATCATAATGATCTTGAAGATCCCATGAATTATCTTGACCTTCCAAATGGAGTGGATATGACTCATCTTGATGTCTCTGATTTCTTTGAGGATGTTGATGGAAAATTTGATAATTTGATTGATGATGGAAATGTCCATACCAATTAGTTATTTTTCTTTCATTATATTATGGCATTGTAATAAGTATTTTTATTTTGATATGTTTAATTTATGTTTTGCATATACGAAGATGCATGGGTCCTACTGATAAAATCAATTCCAAGATGAATAAAGAAGATTTTTGTCTAGCAGACAGTGCAACAACTCATACAATTCTTAAAGATAAAAAATATTTTCAAATTTTAAAATTATGCAAAGCCAATGTCAATACCATATCAGTTTCATCAAACTTAATTGAAGGCTCTGGAAGAGCGATTATAATGTTGCCAAAAGGCACAAAATTTTGTATTGATGATGCTTTGTATTCTTCTAAATCAAGCAGAAATTTACTCAACTTTAAGGATATACGTTATAGTGGTTATCATATTAAGACCAATAACGAAGGCAGTGAAGAATTTCTTTATATTACTTCAATAATATCGGGCCAGAAGCTCATATTAGAAAAACTGCCTATTTTCTCTTCTGGGTTATATTATACTACAATGAGAACAATTGAAACAAATGTTGCAATATACCAAAAGTGTTCAGACCCAAAAGTTTTTATGCTTTGGCATGATCATCTAGGTCATCTAGGATCAATAATGATGCGTCAAATTATTGAAAACTCCCATGGACATCCCTTAAAGAACCAGAAGATTCTTTTACCTAGTGATTATCCATGTAGTGCATGTTCTCAAGGTAAATTAATTACCAAACCATCACATTCAAAGATTGTTGCTGAGAGTCCATCTTTCTTAGAAAGAATTCAGGGTGATATATGTGGACTAATACACCCACCTTGTGGTCCATTCAAGTATTTTATGGTTTTAATTTATGCATCAACCAGATGGTCACATGTATGTTTACTCTCTACTAGAAATGTTGCATTTGCTAGGCTTCTTGCTCAAATAATTAGGTTGCGAGCACAATTTCCTGATTATCCAATTAGGAAAATTCATTTAGATAATACTGGTGAATTCACATCTCAAACTTTTGATGACTATTGCATGTCAATTGGAATTGATGTTGAACATCCTGTTGCCCATACACATACTCAAAATGGTTTAGCTGAATCACTTATCAAGAGACTTCAAATTATTGCTCGACCTTCGCTTATGAAATCAAAATTACCAGTTTCTGCTTAGGGTCATGCTATTTTACATGCTGCATCATTAGTTCGTATTAGGCCAACTGCTTATCATAAATTTTCACCATTGCAACTTGTACTTGGCCAACAACCAAATATTTTTCACTTGCACACATTTGGTTGTACTGTATATGTACCTATTGCACCCCCACAACGCACTAAGATGGGTCATCAACATAGACTTGGAATTTATACAGGTTTTGATTCTCCATCTATCATTAGATATCTTGAACCTCTAACTGATAATGTTTTTAAGGCACGTTTTGAGGATTGTCATTTTAATGAAACAATCTTCCCACCATTAGGGGGAGAAAAATTGTTGCCTGAAGCATGACGTGAGATTACTTGGAATGTTTCGACGCTATCTCATCTTGATCCTCGTACAAATCAATGTGAACTGGAAGTTCAAAGTATTATTCATTTGCAAGGAGTTGCAAATCAATTACCGGATGTATTCACCGACAATAAGAAAATAGTGAAATCTCACATTCTAGCTGCTAATACTCCAGCACGGATTGAAGTCCCTGTGGGACAATCAGTTAATACAACAACAAATGAATCAAAGTCACACTTGAAGCGTGGAAGACCTATCGGTATTAAAGATAAAATTCCTCAGAAGAGAAAAGTACAAGAAAAACAAGTTGCAGCCTATAAAGAGGCTATACCCCGGAAACAGGTCACAGAAATAATTGATCTATCCAAAACTTATGAACAAAAATCTCCTGAAAATAAACATCTTCAAGAGTTATCCCCTGAAAAGGATCAGGTACCTGAAAATAACGAGATCTCGATACATTATATACATACAGGAGAAATATGGGATAGAAATAAAATTGTTGTCGACAACATATTTTCATATAAAGTTGCCCTTGATATTACCAGAAGTAATGATAATGAATATGAACCACAAACCGTTGATGAATGTCAACGTAGAAATGATTGGCCAATGTGGAAAGAGGCGATTCAAGTAGAATTAAATTCACTAAGTAAACGTGAAGTTTTTGGACCTGTAGTCCGAACACCTAAAGGTGTAATGCCTGTTGGATACAAATGGGTATTTGTACGTAAACGAAATGAGAAAAATGAAATTATAAGGTATAAAGCGCGACTTGTAGCACAAGGTTTCTCGTAGAGACCTGGTATTGATTATGAAGAAACATATGCTCCTGTAATGGACGCAATTACATTCAGATTTTTGATTAGTTTGGTAGCAAAAGAAAATTTTGATATACGATTAATGGATGTTGTTACAACATATCTGTATGGATCATTAGATAATGATATCTACATGAAAATCCCTGAATGATATAAAATGTCTGAAACATATAATCCTACATCCCGAAGTATGTATTCTATCAAGCTACAAAGATCCTTATATGGGTTAAAGCAATCCGGACGCATGTGGTATAATCGCCTCAGTGAATATCTTTTGAAAGAAGGATTTGAGAATAATCCAATTTGTCCATGTGTTTTTATCAAAAAATCAGAATCTGGATTTGCTATTGTTGCAGTATATGTTGATGATTTAAATCTTGTAGGGACTCCAGAAGAGTTAACAAAAAAAAAAAATTTGTTTAAAGAATGAATTTGAGATGAAAGATCTTGGTAAGACAAAATTTTGTCTTGGCCTGCAAATTGAACATCTTCCAAATGGAATTCTTGTTCATCAATCAACGTACACATAAAAAGTCCTAAAGCAATTTTACATGAATAAAGCTCATCCTTTGAGCACTCCAATGATGGATCGGTCACTTGATGTCAAGAAAGATTCGTTTCGACCACAAGAAGATGATGAAGAAACTCTTGGTCCTAAAGTACCATATCTTAGTGCAATCGGTGCTTTGATGTATCTTGCAAATTACACACGACCTGATATAGCATTTGCAGTTAACTTACTAGCAAGGTATAGTTCTGCACCAACTCAAAGACATTGGAATAGAATTAAACATATTTTACGTTATCTTCGTGGGACTACTGATTTGGGATTATTTTATCCAAATGGATCAAAACCACAGTTAGTTGGATATGCTGATGCAGGTTATCTTTCTGATCCACACAAAGGCCGATCACAAACAGGATATTTATTTATTTATGGAAATACTGCTATTTCATGGAGATCTGTTAAGCAACAATTTCTGCTACTTCCTCAAATCATGCAGAGATTATCGCAATTCATGAAGCAAGTCGTGAATGTATTTGGTTGAGATCGGTAATTCGACATATTCGTGAGAACTGTGGATTACCATCAATCATAAAAAGTCTAACGATATTATACGAAGATAATGTCATTTGTATCACTTAAATTAGGGGAGGATATATCAAGGGTGATAGAAACAAGCATATTGCACCAAAATTCTTTTATACACATGAACTCCAGAAGAGTGGCGATATTGATGTCAAGCAGATACGATCATGTGATAATTTGGCAGATATGTTCACTAAGCCATTACAAATTGTGAATTTTAAGAAGATGGTGCACAACATTGGTATGCGTCGACTTAAGGATATTCGATATACTCATGAGGGGGAGTAAAGTTTCTAAAGGATGTGTGCTGATTGTACTCTTTTTCCTTCGCTAAGGTTTTTTCCCACTGGGTTTTCCTTTGCAAGGTTTTAATGAGGCAATCCTAAGGCACTAGAAGATATACAAGAATATTGTACTCTTTTTCTTTAGCCAAAATTTTTTCCCACATGGTTTTTATTTGGCAAGGTTTTAACGAGGCATATTCTTAGAAAGTGGTCATCCAAGGGGGAGTGTTAGAAATAAAGTCTAATTGGAATGTGTAAAGTTTGGGCAATGAAAAGGTTATTTGAGATGTGTAAAGGCTGAAATGTGTAAAGCCTATAGGAGAGATGTATGTCCATAATTGTACTCATTATTACAACCTTATCCCATAAACTCTACAAGCATTCTAAGGTCCTATATATATGTGGGATTTCTTTACTGTTATTGTACACATCTAAGAGAGATCAAAAGAATTGTGGATGACCACTTGAATATAAGAGTTCATCAATATATATTTCTTGTTCCTTTTACTTTGTTTTATATATATTTCCATCATTTTATAACAAATTGTTCATTATTAATTTTCTTTTTATCTTGTTTAACTTATGAAATTAAAATAAATAAATAAACAAAAACAAAACTATGTCTTTTTCTTTTCTTTTTTTGGAACACTAACGAAAATATTCTAAGGAATATTAATGGAGTGCCTAAATTGAATAAAGTTTAAGGTTAGAGAAGTGAATTAAATGAAATTGAAATAACAAAAATAAATTAAATTTTAGGAAAAGTTGAAAGGTGCAATTTATAATTGAATATTTTAAGTTCATAATTTGTTACTTTTTTAAACTAAAGGATTTTCTTAATTTATTACCCTTAAACTATGTAATTATATATATATAGTAATTGAATTTAAATTATATTTTACATTTATACACTTCATTAAGATCTTGGTACATTATATTTTTTTAACAATAGGGTAAATTACAAAGTTGGTCTTTATCCTTTACACCATATTTCAATTTTGTCTCTAACCTTTTAATTTGGTTAATTTGGTCCATAACCGTTACAATGTCGTGTTAATTTTGTCTTTATCATTATATTTTGAATGAAAAAAGATGATGTGTCAAACGGAATAATAAAAAATTATTTTTCATGCCCCATTAACTGTCAACTATATTGTCATGTCAGATTTTTTATTTTAAAAAAAAAACCAAAATTAAAATGAGACACTTGAAATCCAACCAACCAAACACATGAAATCTCTAAATCTCTCTCCTCAATCACCACTTGAGGAAATTGGTCTCACAAATATATGTTTTTCCCTACAGAACGAAACTTCTTGAAGAAGAAGATAAGGAAAAACTTGAAGAAGAAGAAGAATGCAAAGAGAGGAGAAGAACAAAAGAAAGAGACAAAAAGCTCCGAAGAAAGGAAAGATTAAAAGAGAAAGAAAAGTATTAAGAGCGAAAATGCTCTGACTCAAATCAAACTACTGTTCCTAGTGACGTCTTAAAGGAAGAATCATCACCAAGTGTTGATGAGTAGTCCAAATCTTCTATTTCACTCTTCCTGCTCCACTATATACTCCATAAATAAAAATATGCCACATGTCAATCTATTTTATTAAATGCACCAAGTGTTGATGGGTTATTTATTTATTTATTTTAGGAAATTGAAATAATAGAAGGCATAAATTTAGCAACTAATAAAATAGATCGACATGTGACTTGTTTTTATTTGTGAAGTATATAGTGGAGCAAGAAGAGTGGAACAGAAGATTTGGACTCCTTGATGAGGAGCCAAATAATCCTATCAGCCGGTACATTCTATCTTGGCCTGGAGTGGAGACTCAGGAGAGAGACACCAACTTTAGGGAGAGGACAGAGATAGTTAAGGATTTTAGGGAAAGGAGATGAAGAATGAAGATGAGTTGGGTTGGTGGGATCTCAGTATCTCATTTTTAATTGAGTAAGGCTAGGGACACATAATTTGGCACAACTTTGTGCTACAACTCGCTACATGGTGAGTTGTGATTGTAAATGTGTGTACTAACATGGTCCACCATCACACTTTAACTAATCACAACTCATCATGTAACGAGTTGTGGCACAAAGTTGTGTCAAATTATGTGTCCCTAGCATTACTCAATTAAAAATGAGATACTGAGATCCCACCAACCAAACTCATCTTCATTCTTCATCTCCTTTCCCTAAAATCCTTAACTATCCCTGTCCTCTCCCTAAAGTTGGCGTCTCTCTCCTCTCCACTCTAGGCCAAGATAGAATGTTATTAAATTAGTTAATTTTTTTATTTGATTATTAAATTAGTTAATTTTTTTATTTGTTAGGATTTTTTTTTCAAAGATAATTTCAACTTATGGCATTCGTTCCTAATGATTGCTCTTTATTATCAGACTAATACACCAATTGGTTTTTGTGTAGGCTAATTAAATTAGCTAAAACTCTCTATTACTAATCTTTCAAGGAATTAAAAATTGTACCCAAAACTAAAATCATATTTGTCTTATTAATTGTTTGAATGGTTTATTTGAGGTAAAACTCTAAGGGAATTTATATTGCACATACTCACTTACTCAAAGTAAACATACTTAATTTTTTGAACTAAAATTGTGATTTGAAGTCATAATTGGAAGTGAGCATGTGAAATTGACATTGCTCAAAACTCTATCAACTAAGATCTAAGTTTTGAGAAATTCAAAATTATATTCCAACTATCAAGATTTTTGTAGTTCAATTGGTTGGTGTTTCCAAAAACAACCCTAAGAATGTAAATTTTCCTCCCCCATCATAACTATCAAGTTATCAAAAAAAAAAAAAAAATCTATTATTAAAATTTTGGGTAAACTATGTATTTAGTTCCTATCATTTGCACTATATTTCAACTTAGTCTCTAACCTTTCAATTGTGTCAATTTGGTGCCTAACTTTTCAATACCATGTCAATTTAATTTCAGCCATTATTTCTTAGATGAAAATTGCTGACATGACAAACCATTAAAATAAAAAAATTAGTTTCTGTAGGGACTAAATTGACACGACATTGAAAAGTTAGAAACCAAATTAATACAATTGAAAGGTTAAAGACCAAATTGAAATATGATGTAAAGGGTAGCCAAAAACATAATATATCCTAAAATTTTAAAACAAAATTTAATATCAATCCTTGCATGGAGCTTTACATGTTTTTCTCTTTTAAATAAAGGCATAACGATTACTGGTTAGCTATAAATTGCGGTACACAATTTTACAATTATAAAAGAAAATCGTGTAAACACGATTTCATGTAACTAACCCCACTCTATAAATTTTATGCAAGCACTGTTTGTATAATTATATTTTATTCCCTCAAAATTTAATGTACCCACAGTACTAGTATTTGCATGTAAAGAATTAAATTAGTATACAATGCAAATTGGATAATCAGTGCATCTACAACGCTTAAATTTAGCCAAATTTACAAAAAAAAACAAAAACAAAAAAGATTACAATGGTACGAAAAACTAATATAAAACTTGTTCTTATATATCAAATTACAGATTATTATAAATTCGCCCATCCAACATTGCTGCTGAACCTGATGTATTTGCCTTTTGTTCTATGTTAATGATGATTGATGATGCCGAAAAATCACCAGTGAGCCACACAGTTTTCGTACGCTCAAAATAACACCTGTACAACAAAAAGAGAAGACCTAACAGAGAGCACCGGTGTGATACCGGCCAAATACCCTCTGAAGGTCAAGTTAGAACTTTTCTCACAACTCTAGAATGCCAGAGCTGAGTTGAATTATGCGTACCTTGGTTTGTGAGGGTATTGGGGCTTTTATAGTAGTAGAGGGTTGACATCTCTTTCTTAGATTAGAAGTCTTTTCCTTATATGAATCCTTATAAGCGTATATTGCAGAATCCTTTCCTTATAGGAGACAAACACTAAGCGTGGGGTACAAGACATTTCCTTATTCACTCATGCGTGGTGATCAAGTCAGGATTATATCAGAACCGTCGGCTTTAGAGGTGTCAACTTTCCATCTTCCCCTCAATGACCTCATCAGCTTAAAGCTTTAGACCTCATACTGCCATGCTGATGGACATGGGCAAAGCCGACAGGTTAACTTGGAACGCTGTTCTACACATTTCCTTTGGTGAGCATATACTTACAATTTTATCCTTATCAGCTGCCCCCTACTCCGTATCCTTGTCAGCTTAAACTGATGGGTTATGGAGTTATACTTTCATTTCCAATTTTTTATTTGGCCAGGAGAGAGGGAAAATCATTTATGGGTGACTCCTCGAGCAGCCATTATATAATGCTCGGACACGTGGCGTATTCTGGTTGGCTCCGCTTCTGGGTAAAGGCGTCGCTTCGTCTTCCATGCATTTTCCCCCTTATATATAACCCGCCTCTCCTTCCCATTTCTTCTATTTCATCCTTGCTGATCTCAAGAGAGAAGACCTGTCGCTTTTACTCCGTCAACTTTGTTTGCTTCGTCGCTTGTGCTACTACCGTCGCCTTCATAACCGTCACTCGCTTGAAATATATTTGTAAGTTTTCTTTCCTCATACATATGTATTTTATTCTAATTGATTTAACTCCATAGTGAGGCCGTCATCTTAGGTTTCTAGAATGGATCCGTCACTTGTAGGTAGTCAGATGTCAGTGATCAGTCGTCAGTCCGTGATGAAGTGGGCTACGACGAGGTGTATGGTTCAGGTCAAGAGTTCGAGGGGTTTTCCTAGTCGTCAGAGAGGGAACGTCAGCCCAATCTCCTGATGAGGAAGTGGGAGGTTATGGAGAAGAAGGCGAGGAAGAAGTAGTAAGTGAGAAGGGTGAAGTTGAGGAGGGTGAAGAGGAGAGGTATAGTGACGGAGACAAAGATGAAGGTGACGAGGAGTCCTGTGAGGGAACTTCAGGAAGTCCCGGAGGCAACCGTCCCTTCATCCTTCCTGAGGATTGGTCTGTTAATAAATTCCTACCAAAGATGAGTGATGGGGATTTTAAAGAGTTGCGTACCCGTTACCAAATCCTAGACCACATCCCTATCTGTTTCCCTAGGAAGAATGAAAAATGCTATACAAGGAGGACTGCAGACGTCGGAATGTACGACGCCATGTTTGCTGCCAGGCTTAGATTACCACTGACGGCTTTGCATTGTCAGTTGGCTGATTTCTTGGGGTTGTCCGTCAGCCAGATCGCTCTGAATGCCTGGAGGATCTTCATAGGCGCTGAGATTCTATGGGGTCGTCTGAGCGGAGGAAACCGTCAGCTTTCGTTGGACGAGTTCTTCCATTGCTACAGACCTCAGCACATTGCTTCTTCTAAGGGGACATATCATTTTGCCGCCCGGAAGAAGGATTTGAAACTAGTTTCTGATATGCCAGATTCTAACAGAAACTGGAAAAGTAGATACTTTTTTGTTGAGGGGACAGATTGGGTGTGTCATCAGGAGGAATGGGAGACGATGCCCCGTGGTTATTTTGACAACACTTAGGCTTTGGTCAAGGATTCAGGTTGATCTCGCCTACCTTTTTATTTTGTTTTTTCATTCTAAGCTTTTAACACCGTCTACTCTTTCTATTTTCAACTGCCATTCGTCCTTATATTACAGAAGAGCAGGAAGAGTTTATTCGCCGGGTAACAGAGATCCCGTTGGGCAAACGGAAATGTCGGGATCTCATTACACTCAACACCTTGTACGCTTATTGTGGGGGCCCTTAGCCAACATTAGAAGCTTGTAGACTAAACGAATACTCTCGTCGACGTGAGCAGATTTTCTACAATCCTTGTCATTTTTGTCCTTATCATCGGCTTTTCTAATGCACATCTGTTATCTTTGCAGAAATGGAAGCAGCTAGGCAAAGGGTGAAGGCTGCTGCTACCCGTCAAAAGGAAGAAAGGAAGGTTAAGGGAGGGTCGGCGTCTTCGTCAGCCCCCAAGGCCGTCACTAAGGGTTCAGCCAAGAGGAAGCCTGATGGGAAGGACGATCGTCCTCTTAAAAAGGAAGTCATCACTCCTGGAGATGTGCCCCCAAAGAAGTCACCCCCCAAGTTAAGCCGCGGTACAGGGAAGGGGATGATGACTTCTTCTGGTCCCATCACTGAGGGACCCCGTTGCATGCTTACCCACAAGGACTATGTTGTTGAGGAGGTAGAGTCTTTTATAAAACCGACGGATATAAATCCCTGTGCTTAGCTAGGGACGGAGGACTTGGGGGTGTCAGTTTTTTTTTATCTAACACGGGTAAGCTTTCTTCCTTGGCTAACTTTTATCTTATCTTTTTTTGGTTTATTGACTGACGATCGTGTCCTTTTCAGGCCTTGGTACGTGTAAAGGCACTTCAGGATCGGTGTGTGGCCAAGGAGGATGTCGTCACCCAGGTCAGGAAGCATAACGCTAACTTGTTGGACCAGCAGGGGCAGTATAAGGAGGTCGTCCGTCTTTTGAACTTCGACTTGAAGGAGACGAGGGAGAAGTTAGAAGAGGCAGGTCGTAAGAAGGAGAAGCTAGAGGAAAAGCTGACGACCCTACGTAAGCAGGTGAAGGAGGCTGGGACTGACGCGGTTCAAAAATTCAAGGCGTTACAGTCATTCATCAATTCCTGTGCTGAGTATTATGGCACTAGGTTTGATGATTGTCTTATGCAAGTTGCGTCAGCCTTCCCAGAGTTGGACCTATCCGGGATTACTTTGGATGATCCTATGCCGACGACTCTTGCTAGCGACACCGTCGTTGCGGAAGTCGACGAGCACACTGCCTCAGTACTTCCTCTCAAAGGCAATGGCGTCGTTTTAGCTCAGCCTGCTGCAAATCCTCTTGTTCCTGCTTCCAACCCGTCCGTTGAACTTTTAGATGCAAAAGATCTTCCTGCTCAGGATAAAGATGTCGAGATCTCCAAGGATGCTCCTGCTGCTTAGTCCTCACCTTATTTTTGTAACTTTCATATTCTATTTAATTTGGAAACAATGTTTTTAAGTGCCCCTTTGTTTTTGGGCTTTTGTTTGTAAGTGGTTTACTTTTATTTGTGGTACTTGGTATCCGTCGTTTTTTCACATGTATGATTGCTCCTTGTGTTTGTTTGCTTACGCTTTCATAAGTTAGAGACAAACCCATCTGCTTTATGTGATAGACTCGTCTAATTAGGGACGTCTACTTTGTAGACTTTGGGAAACTCATCCACTGTTAAATAATGGTATTTTCATGAGGCCATCAGCTTCAATGACTACCTAAGTAAATTGTAATTTAGTGAAGCCGTCAACTCCAATGACCACTTCTAAGTGAATGGTAATTTTATGAAGCCGTCAGTTTTAATGACCTCGTCCACTTTATTAAGTAATGGATTCGTCCACTTTATGGACCAGCGAACTCGTCCACTTTATGGACTTATAGTTGTCCCTTCTAGGGATTTTAACAACGTTTCATCCCCTTGGGATGAAGTTGCCCATGTCATGGGCTTGAATAATAGAGTCGTTTACTTTATGAACTTGATAATATCGTCCACTTTATGGATTTTAACAATGTCGCCCACTTTTTGGACTTAATAATTTTTTATCTCCTTGAGATGAAGTCGTCCATTTTATGGACTGCATATTAGGGTCATCTACTTTGTGGACTCATCCACTTTGCGGACTTACTTTATGGGTTTAACATTGTTTCACCTTTTTTGGGGTTAAGTTGTCCATTTTATGGACTTAATAATAGAGTCGTCTTCTTTGTAGCCTCGTCCACTTTATGGACTTAAATTTTTTGTAGATAAACACCTTAGCCATATCTGAATACTCCTCTTATTATGATAAACCATGCATTCGTAGAAAAAGTAGTTATTTAAAAGAAGAAGACTTGCCCTTTGGGCTTAAAAAGAGTTATTGTAGCGAACACTAAAGCAAATAGAAAAACTGAGGAGTGTAGCTAAAATTAACTAAGGTAAGCTAGAAATAAAGGGGTGCCGCTCTTCATGCCATCCTCTCTACTGGTAGTACTTTCGTAGGTGCTTGGTGTTCCATGGATGGTGCAGCTTTTGTCCATCTAGTGTTTCCAGGTGGTAGGTGTCTTTCCTCTGCCATGATGTGATTCGGTAAGGTCCTTCCCAGTTGGGGCCGAGCTTCCCATGGGTAGGATCTCTAGCAGTGCCCATGACCTTCCTTAAAACGAGATCTCCAACCTGAAAGTCTCTGTGTCGGACTCGAGAGTCGTAGTGTTTAGCCATTCTGCCCTGGTACCATGCAAGCCTTTATTCTGCTATTACCCTGACTTCGTCAACTAGATCAAGCTGTAAACGTATAGCCTCGTCATTTTTGCTTTCATCATGATTGTCCACCCTATAACTTGTGAGTCCGACCTCAGCTAGAATGACTACTTCACTCCCGTATGTTAGCCGAAATGGTGTCTCTCCTGTAAGGGTCCGTGTTGTTGTCTTTTATGCCTATAGTATGCTTGGCAGCTCTCCAAGCCATATGCCCTTTGCCCCCTCAAGTCAAGTCTTGAAAATTTTAAGCAATGATCGGTTTGTGACTTCGACTTGTCTGTTAGCTTGAGGGTGGGCGGGGGAGGAATAGTGATTTCTAATTCCTAGTTGTGAGCAAAAGTCCCGAAAGGAGTCGTTGTCGAATTGTTTTCCGTTGTCTGAGACTAAGACTCTAGGGATTCCAAACCTGCATATGATGAACCTCTAAATGAAGCTTCAAACGTTCCTTTCTGTAATGGTGGCTAAAGCTTCAGCTTCCACCCATTTTGTGAAGTAGTCTATGCCCACTATCAGGAACTTCAGCTGTCGCATCGTTATTGAAAACAGCCCCATGATGTCTAACCCACACTGGGCGAACAGCCATGGGATTGTCATGGGGGTCAACTCTTCGGACGGCTGTCTGATGATATTGATGAATCTTTGGCATTTATCACAGGTTTTGACATAAGTTTGGGCGTCTTTTTTCATGGTGGGCCAGTAGTATCCTGCTCGAATTAGTTTGTGTACCAATGATCGTGATCTTGAGTGGTTTCCGCAAATCCCTTCATGGACTTCTCTCATGACGTAGTTCGCTTCTTCAGGACCCAAACACCTTAGATACGGACAAGACAAGCCTCTCTTATACAAGACGTCCTTTATCAATACGAATCGCGCTGCTTGGACCTTCAGCTTTCTTGCGGCCTTCTTTCTGTCTGGTAAGATGCCGTTTTTCAAGTAAGAGACTAACGGCATGGTCCAATTGCTCTCAGAACCTATCTCCTGTATATCGACGGAATCTATTAGTGGAGAAAGTTGAACAAAAGAGAGTACGTTATCAAGAGTAGTCATATGTTCGGCTAAAGCGGCTTTGGTAAGGCGATCGGCTTACTCGTTTTCTCTTCTAGGGATCTGGATAATTTTGGCCTTCAGCTCGTCTACCCTTCTCCTTACTTGGTTCAGATATCTCTTCATTCTTCCACCTCTGCACTCATAATCCCCGTTTACTTGATTAGTGACGACCTGAGAGTCGCAATAAAGAACCACGCTTGCCACTCCTGCTGTCTTGGTGAGGTCAAGCCCTGCCACTAAAGCTTCGTACTCCACTTCGTTGTTGGTGGTAGGAAAGTCGAGGCAGACCATACATTCGATCTGGTCTCCTTCAGGAAAGAGAAGCACGACACCTACACCCTCGGCCTGCCTGTTGGACGACCCGTCGATATGTATACTCCACTGTGGACATTCATCTGCCCCCTTATCTTCCCCGTTGGTGAATTCTGCTATGAAGTCAGCAACGACCTACCCTTTGATGGCGGTGCACGGGCGGTATTGAATGTCAAACTCGCTCAACTCTATCGCTCATAGTGCCAACCAACCAGCGGCTTCAGGGTTACTCATTGCCCTTCATAAGGGCTTGTTAATTAGGACGATCATCGTGTGGGCCTAGAAGTACGGTTTGAGTTTGCAGGCTGCCGTAACTAAAGCAAATGCGAGCTTTTCCATGGGTGGATACCTTTCCTCTGCACCACGAAATGCCTGACTGGTGTAGTATACGGGCTTTTGAACCTTATCTTCTTCTCTGATTAAAGCCGCGCTAACGACTGTTGGGGAAACAGCTAGATAGAGAAAGAGCTCTTCCCCTGGTTGTGAAGGACTCAGCAGCGGAGGGAAAGAGAGGTAAGCCTTCAGCTCCTCGAATGCTTGCTGACACTCAGCAGTCCACTCGAAAGATTTCTTCAGCATGCGAAAGAAGGGTAGACATTTATTTGTCGCCCTTGATACGAACATGTTCAGGGAGGCTACTTTACTGTTTAAACTCTGCACTTCTTTTACATTCTTCGAGGGGGCCATCTCTACTATGGCCCTGATCTTGTCTGAGTTGGCCTCAATACCTCTTTAAGATACCATAAAGCCTAGGAATTTTCCCGCCGCCACTCTGAATGCACACTTACTCGGATTGAGCTTCATGTTGTAGTAGTGAAGGGTGCCGAATGTTTCTTCGAGATCCTTCAGATGGTCCCCTTCTCTTCGGCTTTTTACCAACATGTCGTCGATGTAGGCCTGAACATTCCTTCCGATTTTGTTTGCAAACATCTTGTTCATGAGCCTTTGATACGTTGCGCCCGTGTTCTTAAGGCCAAATGGCATTACTTTGTAACAAAAAAGACCTTGGCTGGTAACAAATGAAGTCTTCTCTTGATCCGTTTCATCCATCCGGATTTGATTATATCCTGAAAAGGTGTCCATGAAGCTCAGTAGCTGGTGTTGGGTCGTAGAGTCTACCAGTACGTCAACTCGAGTGAGAGGGTAGCTATCCTTGGGGCATGCTTTGTTTAGATCTGTAAAGTCTACGCACATCCTCCATTTCCCGCTGGCTTTCTTGACCATCACCATATTTGCTAACCAATCGAGGTAGTATACTTCCCTAATGAAGCTTGCCTCTTGTAACTTGCCGACTTCTTCTGCTATTGCTCGGTCTCGTTCTTGGGCGAACACTAGTTTCTTTTGTCAGACGGGTGGAAAAGAGGGCGACACATTCAGCCTGTGTACCATGATTGAAGGGTCAATTCCTGGCATATCTTCATGACTTCAGGTGAACACGTCCTGATTCTTCTTAAGGAAAGTTACGAGTGCTGAGTGAACCGTTGGGTTGGCGAGAGTGCCGATCCTTGTGGTCCCGTCCAATCTGGAGCTATCGAGGGGTATCTCCTCGAGCCTCTCTACGAGTTCTGCCCCCGTTCGTTGTTCTTCTATGCTCATGGTCTGTAGATGGTCGTCCATTTCCAGCATCGCAATATAGCATTCGCGCACAGCTATTTCGTCCCCTCGCAATTTCCCTACCCTGTATTCAATGGGGAATTTGATCATCAGGTGGTAAGTTGAAGCTACTGCCTTCCACGAGTTAAGGGTAGGTCGCCCTATAATGGCGTTGTAGGCAGAGGAGCAATCAACAACAAGGAATGTAACATCCCTAGTGATTTGCTGAGGATAATCTCCAATGGTGACGGGTAATGTGACCGTGCCTAGGGGGTATACTTTTATTCCTCCGAACTCGACAAGTGGAGCGTTGGTTGGAACTAGTCGTTCTTTGCTGATCCACATCTGTTGGAATGCTGGATAGTAGAGAATGTCAGCAGAGCTTCCGTTATCAACCAAGACCCGGTATGTATTATAGTCTCCTACCTGGATGCTAACGACGAGCGCGTCGTTATGCGGATGGTGAAGACGTCGAGCATCTTCTTCCGAGAAACCAATAATGGGGCTGTCGACCCGCGGCATCTTCGGGATAACGCTAATGAGTTGGACGTTCTGGACCATTCTGAGGTAAGTCTTTTGAGCCTTTTTTGATGAGTCGGTGGTTATTGTGCCCCCTACAATCATCCTTATGTCTCCTAAGGGTTGTCTGGGACGCTCGTTGTCCCATCGGGGAGCCTGCTCTTGAGGAGGCGGATCTGCTCTCTCCCTGCTGACGAACTTCTGTAACTTCCCTTGCCTAATGAGGGCTTCAATCTGCTGTTTCAAGTCGTAGCAGTCGACTGTGTCATAACCGTGATCGCGGTGGAAACGACAATATTTGTCTCTTGACCATTTGTTGGGATCTCCCTTCAGCTTTCCAAGGAAAGTCAAGGCTCGCTCATCCTTGATTTGCATTAGGACTTGGTTGATTGGGGTGGTCAGTGGAGTGAAGCTCGTGAATCTCCCTGCAGGAGGCTTAGAGCGCCTATCATCCCTTCGTTCTCTGGCTCTTGCCATCTTCCGTCCTCTATCTTATTGGGTATCTTCCTGCCTCTCTCTCTTCTTAGGCTTTTCTTCGCGGGCCAGTAGCACGTCTTCGACATTCATGTACTTGGTGGCCCTGTAAAGCACATCCGACATGGTCTTCGGGTCGTTCTTATATAGCGAAAATTGGAACTTACCCTTCTGCAGCCCATTCGTGAAAGCTGCTACAAGTATTTTGTCGTTAGCTTCATCGATCGAGAGTGCTTCCTTATTAAAGCGGGCTATGTAAGATCTCAGCGTCTCGTCCTCTCGCTGCCTGATACTCATCAAGCATGCAGTAGGCTTTTTATACTTGTGCCCCCCAATAAAGTGCAAAGTGAATTGGGCGCTTAGTTCTTTGAAAGTGCTAATAGAGTTAGGCATCAGCCAGCTGAACCAAATTCTCGTAGGACCCTTCAGCATTGTAAGGAAGGCCCTACACATGATCTCGTCTGCTACTCCTTGAAGATGCATCAAGGTCTTGAAAGTCTCTAGTTGATCAAGAGGGTCCTTGGCTCCGTCGTAGCTCTCTATCTACGGCATGCGAAACTTCTACAGTAGGGGGAAGGAGTTGACGGAGGTGGTGAAAGGCGAATCAGTTCGATGGACCAAATCGTCGAGGTCGCTGGACACCGTCCTTTGAGGGCGTTCATCATAAGGTCCATCATTTCCTTCATCATTTGCATCTCTGCGACCATGTAAAGGAGAGTTGTATCTAAGCCGAAGGGACGGCTGGTATCCTGTCGTTCTTGTCTGCTTAGGGCGTTGCTGCCTTCAGGTCCCTCTTGATTCCTTCTTTTAGTGTCGGTTCCTTCCTAATCTTCTCTTTGATTATTTGGTACCGCATTTTTCTGGCGCAGCTGTTATTCCAGGTCGTGGTTTTGTTTGGTGAGGCGTTCCACGGCAGCGGCGAGAGTTTAAACCTGTCTCTCGAGGGCAGTCGTGGGTGGTTCCTTTTCTTGAATGTCGTTAGTGGTTACCATCGAGCAAGTGAGTACCATGCAACTCTTTCGTCTAGGAAGCGATAATATGGCTTACAAATCGCAAGGTTTCCCACAGACGGCACCAACTGATGATGCCGAAAAATCACCAGTAAGCTACACAGTCTTCGTACGCTCGAAATAACACCTGCACAACAAAAAGAGAAGACCTAACAGAGAGCACCGATGTGGTGCCGGCCAAATACCCTTCAAAGGTTAAGTTAGAACTTTTCTCACAACTCTAGAGTGCCAGAACTGTGGTGAATTATGCGTACCTTGGTTTATGAGGGTATTGGGGTTTTTATAGTAGTAGAGGGTTGACATCTTTTCCTTGGATTAGAAGCCTTTTCCTTATAGGAATCCTTCTAAGTGTATATTGCGGAATCCTTTCCTTGTAGGAGACAAATACTAAGCGTGAGGTACAAGACATTTCCTTATTTACTCATGCATGGTGATCAAGTCAGGATTATATCAAGACCGTCGGCTTTAGAGGTGTCAACTTTCCATCTTCCCCTCAATGACCTCATCAGCTTAAAGCTGTAGATCTCATACAGCCATGCTGATGGACGTAGGCAAAGCCGATGGGTTAACTTGGAACGCTATTCTACACATTTCCTTTGGTGAGCGTATACTTACAATTTTATCCTTATCAACGATAGTACCCAAAAAAACAAAAAATCCAACCAAATATTGAACTTTGATTAAATCTAAAAAACCCACCATTGATGTTGCATAGCACATGATCTCGAGCTTAAATCTGTAAACAAATTCTTAGTCCTAAGCGAAAGCTATAAAAATGGGAACTGCAATAAACATGTATGAACTAAAAAGATTACAGATTATAATAAATCCAACCAAAAATTGAAGTTTAATAAATCTAAAAAGCCCAAAATTGATATTGAATAGCACATGATCACATGCTTAAATTTTTGTAAACATATCCTTAATCCTAAACTAAAGCAATAAAAATTAGAACTGCATATAACTAAAAAGATTATCTTTCTTTGTCTTCCTAATCTCACATGAACTTAGCTCCCGGGGGAAATTTCATGTTGGGATTCTGAGCATTGAATTGTTTCATCAACTGTTCTTTTTGGATCTCATCGCTTGTTGGAAGTCCCATCTGTTTCTGCCTCTGATCAAACATCATCTTCTCCACAGCAGAGCGGGTCTCATAGTCCAAGTCAGACAACTTGCTTGGCTCTGGTTCAGCTTTTTGTGTGTCAATCTCCGGATCACCCTTCAACAAAGATTTCCACCACTCGCTCTGATCTCTCTTGTAAATAAGAATATTGATCATCTTCTTATCCTCCAAACTCCAAATACAATCGTCAACTTTCACAGGCTTGAATAGCTGTCCGTCGATGATTGGAGGCTGACCCTTGAGACCAACCTTCAAAGAGTTCGTCTTTATGTCACACAAAAGAAGGCTGGATTCAGTGCCTTGTGGGACTGGGACGTTAACAGTGACTTCTTGAAGGGATTGACCCCATGAATAATTCTCCATATCTAGGCCGTTGTCTTTGTTGGGAACAAGTTTGTTCTCTTTCTGCCGCTTCTTCTCCTCCTCTGGCTTTTTGGCTGTGGCATCGGCTTCTTTTTCAGCAGGAATGAAGTCTTTCTTAGAAGACAAGGAAGAAGAAGAAGAAGATTGTTGATGCTGCTGATCCTCTTCATAATCAGAGAGGATGGCCATGACTGACAAAGCTCTTGGATTCACTGGGTTTGTTGGGAAACTACTAAGGAACGCTAGGAGCCGCTAGGATTTCTAGGGAGGGTTTTGTGAATTTTTGTGTGTATTAGGATCTGATGGGATTACCGGTTATGTACACTTATATAGAAGAGACTAGAGAGGGTCGGTGAATAAAAAGAAAGTCGGTTCTCTGTTTTACATTAACTCATTGGATTTGGTTTCGGATTCGAAGTGTCGGGCTCGGATGTGAGTGAGATTTTAACTGATGTGGCCTTTTCTAGCTTTACACACATTTAAGTCTGAGCACGTGAATTAAAATCATATTTTCAGTTATATTTTGGTAAACACACATATTATGCAAAAAAAACACTACCTTTTTAGCTCTTGATTTGACTTTATATATAAAACTAGTCAGTCACTAACTTGGGTAATGCATAACTAATTGAAAAGCTATATATATAACCAAAACTTATGGAAAGACAAATAAATCAATCAATTATTTATTTGTATCTTTAAATAAATAAATGTGTATAAAATAAAATCAATCTAAACCATCATATTCGGTTAACAGAAGTACACAATCAAGAAATTCAATAAACATGCAACTTTATATTTGTGAATTAAAAAAGAATCTATTAAATTGAGTGATTATAGATTATAGTCAACTATCTTTATAAGCCATGCCTCCAAGTGAGGCACTTTGTCGAACACTTTGAGAGTGATGGGGTTGGCCTCTTTCTCTTCTCATCTAATCATTCTTATAGTAAGAGATATAATATATTTTCTAAATATTTAATTGGCAATGAAATATAAAAAATTAAAATAGCATCAAAGATGCTTCCAAACTATTTAATCAGTAGTATTATAATGTTCACTATAACAACACAAAACCATGTTTAACAGAAACAACAGTTCAAGCCTAGAAAATAACAACAATAAATTTATTGATTATATTGACAACAAAACAATTTATTTCTAAATTTTTCCAAATACTATCTACTTGAACTACTTGATTCATAAAATGACACTTTCACTCGGCCAACTTTAATATCTCTACCTTATATAGGAAGAATACACACTATCATCCCCTTGAATAAAAGGCAAACAATCATCCGCAAATAAAAGGTGACAAATAGGAAAATCATATGAGAAGAGTCATGAAAAACTTTTAAAAACGTGGGAAAGATGAAACTTTGACATCTCAATTTTCAATTTCTCATTATTTTTAAACATAAATTCATAGAAAAGAGAGAGCAACTTAAAAGCAAGCCTACCTTGAGAACAGTAACAAAGAAACTGAAAGACTCAAAACAAATACTTTATTATTATTATTATTTAGATAAGAAGATGGTAGGTGATTTCATAAATTAAGTTTAACCCAAAAAAGTTTTGCTTTTGTTATTTTAGGTTACTAAAATTATTTATAATTGTTTTAGAAATAAATTTTATTTTTCTTTTCTTATAGAAGAAATAATTTTTCTAGTCAGATCTATTTGTTTAGGTTCACAAATTTGAGTCCAAGGGTCAATGTCAAGATTTCAAAGTTTGGGAGGATTGGACAATAACTATCGAATTTTGAAGACTTTTTATCTTAAAAAATGCATCAATGCATCAATTGTGATAGTTTGTTTCTACAACAATACAACAAAGTATTGTGTTACAAAAATCGAGCCTTATAGACAGGGGTGGAGCCAGGAGGGTCGAGGGGGGGCAATTGTCCTCCCCCCCCTCCCCCCCCCGCGGCCCGCCCAAAATTTTTTAAGAGATTTACTTATACGTCATGAGTTTGCTACCTCCAATCATATGCCTACACCCTACACTAAATAATAGGAATATGAAGAAATAGAGCTCAAGTGCAATTACTGTTGTGTGAGTTTCAAGGTTTTTGTCCTTTTATCAATTTGTTCCCTCGCTGGCCCATCTTAATTTTTGTATCCATTTCTTTTTTTATCTGTTTCATGCATGGATTTGCTTTACGTATTTCTTTTTCACTTATAAAATAATCATTGGACTATTTTTTTTTTATATGGAAACTTCATTAAATATGGAAGAAAAATAAAATCATTAATAATCTATCAACGTGTTTTAAAGCTCAAATATATATATATATATATATATATATATATAAAGATAAAAAAAAAAAACTATTAACAAACACAAGTTTTGATTGAAAAGATTGAAAATAATATTATCATTGCCTGATAGAAATGATAAAAGAATCACAAATTTCTAATGTAGTAATTTATTCTTTGCTAATAAAATTTGTGTAAGCAATAAAATGTAAAGATAATTGTATAATAAATTCTAAAGTTCAATATTGTTTTCTTGTTAAACTTTGAATTTTCAAGTGTATGTAAGTTCACAATTTCATTTTTAAAATATTACAATATCATATTCATATAAATTGTACTTGAGTTTTCCAACTACTAAAATCTTTTATGAGAATTGTAAATGGAATTTTTAATTAAGGATTATTCATGTGTAAATGAATCCCTAATAGAAAAATACAATATAGCAAATATACTAATGTTATTTTGTGTTTGTGTCTATATGCATTGCTTATAAATTTTACCTCTCCTAAACTTAAATTTTGGCTATGCCACTGACTTATAGACTTGAGTTTACTTTATAGAACTTGAGTCTATAAGACTCGAGATCCATGTGGCAAAAAAACTCCACATCAGCAAGTGGAACTCGAGTCTTTGAAGCTCGAATTCCAAACTCAAGATGATACTCTACTCAATTGTTTCTAGCACATGCTAACTAACGACATAGTGTGGCAAAATCATTCTAACCTGCAAATTACCTCAAACAAAACCAAATAATTGAAGTGTAATACTCAAAAGTCAAAACTCAAATCATTATTATCAATAAACAATAATGGTTCTAAAATATAAATATTTTAAAAAAGCTGCGAGCCACTATATATCATTGAACGTGGCAATAACGTTGTTACTGCATAGATTAAGTGTACTATTGTATTTTGTATACCTGGCTGGCTTTCAAACACGCAATACGCAAGAGAGAACTTATCTAATCTATTCGCTAGTTGCCACTGGCCAGTCGATGGAGGCTGGAGTGGTCCGAGTGGAGTCTAGCCAAGGAGATCCAAGGCTAGCAGTTCAGCGAAAACACGGCGTCTCTGTGACTGACCTCGAATCGCGACAGTGGCATGGAGGCGAGTCTGTTGGGTGCGTTAGGGTCTAGGTAATAGTTGGGTTTTTGTTTTCGACTGTAATTGGCGATAGTAGCGTGAGTTTTGGGACTGAACAGTTTAGAATAGAGTTTTATAAAAATAAACCTTTTAAAAAACAATTAATGATGTGAAAAATTGTGGCGTTAGCAAAGCGGGCTTGGCAACATATTATAAAGTCAACAAAAAATTAGGGACTTCGGTTTTTATAGTATATATAAACAACACATCCAATTACGCAGTTGTAAACCTGCTACCTTTCATTAATTTGCTCAAACTGAGAAAAATTTAGGGGTGTGCATGGACTCAATGGACCCGACCCACCCAAACAATCCGATTGGACCTAATAATGTACTTAAACGAGAATACACAAACTGCCATATCAGATATAAATTTGAATGTATAGTTTGAGAATCAAAAGTTCAAAACTAAAAACAATTAGCAACGTTGGCTCCAATTTGAGAGAATGACCTGCGTTTGAATAATTGGAAAAGAAAACAGTATGCCGGTACCCCAAGGCATTGCACAATCAGTTGGTACCAAAACTAACTTCCAATATATATAGATAAAAGAAAACAACAAGTTGGTATTCTATATCTCCTTTTATACAGTATAAAATAATAATAATAATAATAATTTAAAAAAAAATATTTTTTAGTTATTGGAAGTAGCATTTTTCTTGTCTATTTCATGAAATTTCATATTTAAATATTATTGAGCTCTTGAGCTTAGCAATTGATAATTCATGGTTCCAACTTCAATCATATTATCTTTTTCTTTGCCTTACTCTAGTTTGCTGCTGTAATTTCTTCTTAAACCCTTCTTCTACACTAGGCCTGAGTTATTCTATAAAAAAATATACACTAGGCCTAAGCTGTCCTCACCATATCACAGTTCCAAGCTACTTAAACTAGAACTTCTATTACTCTTAAATTTACAAATGTTTTTTCTTGCATACTTCCAATATACACAAATGCACCTCTCACTAAAATAATAATAATAAAATCTAAAACATCAAAGAATTATGTCTTGCATGAACTCTTCACATACTTAGAAAATATTCTCTTTTTAAATACTGGGCCTGTTTGTTTTCTAAGTTTAAACTCATATTTTTACATTTTAAACAATATTACACACATTTTCACACACTTTTTTACTCACATGTATTTCAAAAAACTACAAAAATCTCAACTCAAACTACTCTACCAAACACCCCCCAACTTTTGATAAAGAACTTGCTTTAAATTTATTTATTAAAATAAAAAAAGCTATTGAAGCTTGTATAAGGAAGTATTGTCTAAAAAACACAATCATCAGTATATTAGAAATAGAATTCGGCAATATGAGAATTTCAATTTTGAGTTTTCAGTTTGTGAAAATTGTTTTGTCCAATAACTAACCTTTTAGAAGAGGAACCATTGCCATTGTCCTTTTTTGCTTTCATCTCCAGTTTGCTCGACCTGTTTTTTTCCCCCCCTTTTGTGTCAAGCAGGAAACGCACCGTTTTATAGCCTGTTCATGGCCAATTTAGTAGTTTTTTTTAAATTATAAATTGCACCCTCTAAGCTTTTTCTAAAATTAAATTCAATCTTATAACTTTAATTGCGTTGAATTCAATTTTCTAACTTTGAACTTTATCCAATTTAGTCCACTTGCTAGTGTCCATCAAACTCGCACTTAGTGCTAAAGAGATAATGTGTGTGTGTATATATATATATATATATATTGAATTTAAATTATATTTTACATTTATAGACTTCATTAAGATCTTGGTACATTATATTTTTTAAATACTAAGATATGCAATTACATATGCAAATGAAATCATAATAAATGTTTAATGCTATAATATATAGTTCTTATACTAGCACCATAACCCCAAGGGATTGGCTTAGCAATTTCTAAAACATCATGATATCCATGAGAATCAGATCCTCAGTTCGAAACCTTTTGATAGTATCTTGGGCCACTCCCATGAGATATATTCCTCCCTATAATATCTTAAGTCTGAACACCCTCGTTTGTCAATATTAATAACCACTGTGGGGGGTAAAAGCCCAACATTATGTATTGGGCCTAGGGCCCTATTTGAAGATTACGTTGTGTCCGAAGAGATGAAAATGACTGAGAAGAATTCCGTGTGGGAGAGATACCTGAAATGGTCAAGGAATATAGTCCGAAGAGAGTATCAATAGTCCGAAGAGTGTATTCTACTCAGATATGAAAAGTCTCGGTCAAGCAGATACCTGGGAGGGTCGAGTGATCTTCCTAGTGATCCCAATGATAAGGATAAGCTTCGGTCATGCATGGAGATGATAAGAACGAAGAAATATCTAAAAGAAAAAGATGCCACCACCGTGTTTAATGCACTGCAACAACTTTCCTGGCCGCATTTATGTGAAGAAGACCCCTGAACAGTGCAACCTCAGCTACCACCACTCATGGGGAACAAAAGAAGATACCTGATGTGATATGCATTCAAGTGAATGCTTAGATGAAGAACAAGTGTACGATGAAGATGATGAAGAAAAAGGCTATATAAATGGAAGAAGCCTCTGATGAAGGGGGATCGGAAAAAAGAGAAGAAGAGGAGGAGAAAGATTTTACTGTAACTCTAAGAACTGTATTCACTGTTCAATCAATAATATTCCTCTTCGGACATCAATTTGTTTAGCTTCTAAGTGTGTTTTTACGTTGGTTCATTCCTGGATATCATAGTTAACAGTTGTTAAATTCACAACTAACCCAGCTCTTTCACCCACTCTTTACAAATTCATTGTTTTGGGCTTAGGCTACAAATCCTGACCCTACAATTGACGCCGTCTGTGGGAAGAGCTTGAGCGAAAGTGGAAGCAACAGTTGATAATGGCTGAACCAGGGCAACAACCAGCAGAATCTAGGGCATCCCAACACGTTGACCCTTTTCTTAATTTGGAGCAGAGACAAGATCGTGAAGGTAGTGTGCACACTGCGCATACTGATCGAAGCCAGCCACAAGGTGGAAGTCACGTGTCTCATGCAGAGAAGAACCAGAACATGCAACTAGAAATTGAAAGGCTAAAAAGGGAGTTGCGCCATGCAAAGAGGAAACAGACTTCTCTGTATTCTGATGAAGATTCTGACGATGAACAAGACGTCACTTACAAGCAGAGGTCTCGAACACCAGTCAGTGAATCTTTTTCCTATGAAGAAGAGCATCATCATAAGAGGCAACCTCAAAGCCCATCACGTGGAGGCGTAGGGAACGATGCTATGAGCAAGGCTTTGAATCAAATCTCTAGGTCACCTTTTACACGCAAGATTGAAGAAGCAAGGCTCCCTCATCATTTTCATCAGCCGACGTTCACCATCTATAATGGTAAAACAAACCTTATGGAACACGTGAGTCACTTTAACCAGAGGATGGCTGTCTACTCCAAAGATGAAGCTCTGATGTGCAAGGTTTTTCCCTCCAGTCTTGGACCGGTTGCAATGAGATGGTTTGACAGCCTGGAAGCAGACTCCATCAGTTCCTTCAAAGACCTCACTCAAGCATTCGGTTCTCGTTTTGTCACATGCCGAAGAGTGGCCAGGCCCTTGTCTTCACTGCTATCCTTGAGCATGCAAACGGGTGAGACCTTGAAAACGTATTCAGATAGGTACTGGGAGATGTTTAATGATATGGAGGGCAATTTTGATGGAATGGCCCTTAGCACGTTTAAGCTCGGCATCCCCACTGACCATGGTTTAAGGAAGTCCTTAACTAGTAAGCCAGTTACTAACATGTGTCAGCTCATAGACCGCATTGAAAAGTATAAAAGAGTTGAAGAAGATCAACAGCAAGGGAAGGGAAATGACAAGGTTATCCCCCAAGAGATGAGGGATTTCAGGTCGGACCATTACAATAGCAGTAAACCACGGAGAGATTTTGCTGGGCAATCAGGATCAACAAATCTTCAAGCAGTCAACACTGTATTCAAAGAGACAGTACACCAAGTTTTGAAAAAGATTAAGAATGAACCATTCTTCAAGTGGCCGAATAAGATGGTGGGAAACCCTGAGAGGCGCAATCATAATCTCTATTGCCAGTACCATCAAGACCATGGGCATACCACAGAGGATTGCAAGAGCCTGTGGGATCATTTGGACCAACTGGTCCGCGAGGGTAAATTGAGACACCTCTTGCACCACTCTAGTGGCCGAGGAGGTCAGGTGAACTCGGAGCCCCGGAGAGATGACTCTTCAAAGCCCCCATTGGGGACTATTAATGTCATCTTCACCGCACCGGGGAGAACAGGATCCTGGCCATCGAAGGTTATGTCGGTAGCCCGGTTACCCGCAGGGGATTTCGGCCAAGGTCCGAAGAAAGCTAAATCGAATGCTCAACTGGTTTTAGGGTTCTCGGACGAGGACAAGATTGGAACCATCCAACCCCATGATGATGCTTTAGTAATCACCCTCAAAATTAGAGGGTATGATGTGAAGAGGGTAATGGTGGACCAAGGCAGCGCGGTAGAGATAATGTATCCTGATCTCTACAAGGGGCTGAACCTAAAACCTCAAGACCTAACACCATACGATTCCCCCCTGGTAAGTTTTGAAGGAAGGGTTGTTACCCCGAAAGGCCAAATACGATTACCTGTGCAAACCGGCTCAGAGGTGGTAGAGGTGGATTTCATAGTTATAGATGTGTATTCGCCCTATACGGCAATTGTAGCCAGACCTTGGCTTCATACACTAGGGATTGTTTCCTCTACTTTGCATCAGAAAGTTAAATATCCATCTAAAGGACGGGTTTGTGAAATTCGGGGAGATCAATCCACGGCCAAACAATACTTAGTGGCTGCCATCTAGCATGAGCCTGAAACTGAGTCCTCGGCCCAGGCCGAAAAGGGTTTATAGCAGTTAAAACCTCGGGCATCGCCCATCGAAGATCCAGCCGAGGGCGCCAAGTGCGAAGATTTAATAAAAGTTATTATCGGAGACAATCCAGAAAAGTTCTTTCAAGTTGGATCTCAGCTACCTTTGCAAGAGAAGGAAGAGCTAATAGAGTTCCTTAAGAGAAACCTTGATGTATTTTCCTAGAACGATTACGAAGCCCCAGGAGTGGATCTAGAATTCATCTGTCACCATCTGAGGGTCAACCCATTGATTACCCCCAAGAAACAGCCTCCTCGACGCCCATCTAAGGAGCACGCTAATGCAGTAAGGGAAGAAGTAACAAAGTTCAAACAAGCTGGAGCTATTAAAGAGGTTTTTTATCCTGAGTGACTAGCAAATACTGTGGTGGTGAAGAAGAAGAATGGGAAATGGCGAGTATGTGTAGACTTCACTGACTTAAATAAGGTTTGTCCTAAGGATCCATTCCCTATGCCAAAAATTGATCAGCTAGTAGATGCCACTGTTGGCCATCCTCGGATGAGTTTCCTGGATGCTTTCCAGAGTTACCACCAAATACCATTAGCCTTGGAGGATCAGGAGAAGACTGCTTTTGTCACCCCTATCGGTAACTACTATTATAAAGTGATGTCATTTGGTTTGAAAAATGCAGGGTCCACTTACCAAAGAATGATGACGAGGATGTTTGAGCCATAGTTGGGTAAAAGTATCGAAATTTATATAGATGACATGGTGGTGAAAAGCAAGGTCGTTTCTGAACATATAAAGGACCTTGAAAACATTTTTGAAGTTCTAAGAAGGCACAAGCTGCGTCTAAACGCTTCCAAATGCTCATTTGATGTGGGGTCAGGCAAGTTCTTAGGGTACATGGTGACTCACAGGGGAATTGAAGTTCGATCAGATAAAGGCCATCCACAACTTACAAGCTCCTCGGAATCCCAAAGAAGTTCAGAAATTGACTGGAATGACCGCTGCCTTGAACCGATTCATCTCTCGATCAGCAGATAGGTGTAGACCTTTCTTCTCGTTGGTCAACAAATGGAAAGGGTTTGAGTGGACTGAAGAGTGTGCTTTGGCCTTCCAACAACTTAAAGACTATTTGGCTCGGCCACCAATTATGTCCAGTCCTGAACCAGATGAGGTCTTGTTTGCCTACATTGCGGTGGCTCCTTGTGCTGTAAGTTTGGTACTGATACGAGTGGACCAAGGTGTGCAAAGGCCAGTTTATTATGTGAGTAAGTCATTACATGAGGCCGAGATTCGGTACCTGCCGCTGGAGAAAGCCATCTTGGCAGTAGTACTTGGTACACGGAAGTTGCCTCATTATTTCCAAGCACATACGGTCGTTGTGCTCACACAACTTCTGCTTAAAACCGTACTTAGAAGCACTGACTACACGGGAAGAGTAGCTAAATGGGGCACTATCCTAGGGGCTTTTGACATCAAATACATGCCTCGCACTTCAGTCAATGGCCAGGTTCTCGCAGATCTGGTGGCCGAGTTCACAAAGCCTAGTTTAGAAAAGGTAACGGTAGAGAAGGACATGGATGAAAAATCGGTTGGCATGATTTCTCAACGAGGCCCATCATCCTGGGAAGTATATGTAGACGGTGCAGCAAATCAGAAGGGTTCTGGAGTGGGACTAGTGTTAATATCTCCAGAGAAGATTGTTATCGAAAAGTCAATAAGGCTAAACTTCACGGCCACAAATAATGAGGCCGAGTACGAAGCCTTACTGATGGGAATGGCTATGGTTCTAAGAATGGGAGGAAAGTCAGTGGAGGTGTTCTCGGACTCGAGGTTAGTTGTTGGTCAAGTACAAGGTGAGTTTGAGGCGAAGGATGAAAGAATGCAGGGATACTTGAGCCGAGTTAAGTGTCTGCAATCGGAGTTCGACTCTTTTAATCTGCTGCACATCCCCAGAAATGTAATGCACACGCTGATTCTTTGGCCACGCTTTGTCGAGAGTTATCCTCGTCGAGGACTTGCATAGGCCTATAGAGGCAAGAAGAGAGGTAGTCCAAGTTCACCAAATTAGGACCGAACCCAGCTGGATGGATCCTATAATTAAATTCTTGAAGGAGGATATTTTGCCTGAAGAAAGGGGGGAAGCTGACAAAGTTCGGAGGAAGGCGACCAGATTCTGGCTATCTGAGGACCAGAAACTATATAAACGCTCTTATTTAGGACCGTACTTATTATGCATGCATCCTGAAGCGGCTAAGTTACTACTAGAAGAGCTACATGAAGGAATCTGTGGGGGCCACACTGGAGGTAGGTCCTTGGCTCACCGAGCCATTACTCAAGGTTATTAGTGGCTGAATATGCAAAAAGAAGCCCATGAGTATGTTAAGAAGTGCGATCAATGTCAACGGTTTGCCCCAAACATTCATCAACCAGGGGGAACCCTTAATCCACTATCCAACCCATGGTCTTTCGCTCAATGGGGCTTAGATATCGTGGGTCCATTCCCTAAGGCTGCAGGAAACAGGAAATACCTTCTGGTCAGCACAGACTATTTCATCAAATGGGTCGAAGCTGAACCTCTGGCCAACATCAGAGACGTAGATGTGCAGAAATTTGTGTGGAAGAATATTGTCACTCGGTTTGGGGTTCCTCATACTCTCATCTCGGACAATGGCCTACAGTTCGATAGCAAAGCATTCAGGAATTATTATAGCGAACTGGGAATCATAAACAGATACTCCACCCCTGCCTATCCCCAGGGGAATGGGCAAGCAGAAGCGGTTAACAAGGTCATAGTAAATGGATTAAAGAAGAGACTAGACGATGCGAAGGGCAAATGGGTGAAAGAATTGCCACATGTACTTTGGGCATACAAAACTACGCCTCGCAGATCTACTGGAGAGACCCCCTTCTCAATGACCTATGGGGCTGAAGTTGTCATACCTTTGGAAAATGGGTTCCCAACATTGAGAACTAGTTCGTTCAGTCCGACTGGCAACAATGAGTAGCTAGAAAAGAGTCTGGACCTGATTGATGAAAGAAGGGAAAATGCAATGGTCCAATTAGCTCATTACGAACAAAAGCTCAGACAAGGCTATGACGCCAACGTAAAGCTAAGACCTCTAGAACCTGGTGATTTGGTGCTCAGAAAGGTTGTGAGCACTGCAAAGAACCCAGCTTGGGGAAAGTTAGGACCCAATTGGGAAGGGTCATATCATATCACCTCAGGGGTTGGCATTGGGGCGTATTTCTTGGAAGACCTAGATAGTCATGTAATACCACGCCCTTAGAATGTAAATAACCTCAAAAGGTATTATTATTAATCGAATCTTTTCTTCAATCAATATACCAATTCATTATATCAAGTTTTTTGATAAGTGTTTAAACTTAAATTCAATCATGTCTGTAGTCCTCGGACCAGATGATTTGGGTTAGTTAACACTTGTTTACAATTTTTTTTAGTGTTTAAACTTAAATCCAATCATGCTTGTAGTCCTCGGACCAGATGATTTGGGTTAGTTAACACTCGTTTACAATTCTCCTAAGTGTTTAAACTTAAATTCAATCATGCCTGTAGTCCTCGGACCAGATGATTTGGGTTAGTTAACACTCGTTTACAATTCTCCTAAGTGTTTAAACTTAAATTCAATCATGCTTGTAGTACTCGGACCAGATGATTTGGGTTAGTTAACACTCGTTTACAATTCTCCTAAGCGTTTAAACTTAAATTCAATCATGTCTGTAGTCCTCGGACCAGATGATTTGGGTTAGTTAACACTCGTTTACAATTCTCCTAAGTGTTTAAGTTTAAATTCAATCATGTCTGTAGTCCTCGGACCAGATGATTTGGGTTAGTTAACACTTATTTACAATTCTCCTAAGTGTTTAAACTTAAATTCAATCATGCCTGTAGTCCTCGGACCAGATGATTTGGGTTAGTTAACACTTGTTTACAATTCTCCTAAGTGTTTAAGCTTAAATTCAATTATGCCTATAATCATCGGACCAGATGATTTAGATTAGTTAACACTCGTTCACAATTCTCCTAAGTGTTTAATCCTAAATCCAATCATGCCTGAAGTCCTCGGACCAGATGATTTGGGTTAGTTAATACCTCCATACAGTTATTATTAATGCTCAAACTTAAAACGAATCATGCTCGAAGTTCTCAGATGTATTTAAAATAAATTCTAGCTTATGATAGGCCTCTTTGGTCATGTATTTGATTCAAAATCAATGCTTAGTAATATTCTCTGTAAATGTTCGAGAAGACCTGTGAAACTTCCATATCATCCATTGCTTTCATTGCTTAATAATAACTCTTATATAAACTACTCGTTTCAGTGTTGATTTAAGTTATTTGCATCATCAGCATGATATCGTGGTTAAGCCTGCCTATATTACCGTAGTTACAAGTCATAATTATTTGCAACAATAATGAGTCTCATAAGATGTGCAACGAAGACACTAAAAATAAAAGAGAAACGATTTCATTGATCAAAAGAAAGTAGTTTACAATCCCTTACATAAAAAAAAAACAAAAAAAAACTAATACAAGTATGAAATAAAAACTCCTAAACGTTTAAGCCTTCATCTGAGGGGCCAAAGGGTCAACAGCTTGACTAGACTGAGTAGCAGCAACTTCTGGGGCTTGGTCCTTAGATTCTGAAAGGGTCTCCTTTTTTCCCAAGTCTTTGCCCTTATCTTGAGGAGCCTCAGCTTGCTTGCCTTGATCACCAAGCTGACCAGACTCCTTGGGATCCTCAGCTGGCTTGCCCTAATCACCAGGTTGACCAGACACCTTGGGGGCCTCAGGGTTGACAGGAAGACCTTGGCCGATCAAGGATTGCTCCGAAACCTCTTAGAGTTGTACGGGGGGAGAGGAATCAGAACCTGAGAGTTCGCGAATATCAGGATCGTAGTAGATACTCCTAGGTTGCCTCAAGTCAGACTCTGGAGGGACCCCAGCAGCGTCGAGGCCTTTATCCCAGGTCACATCATAGTACTCTCGGCAGACCTTTGCAAACTCCTCAATAAGTCTGACTTGAGTCTCCTCCACCCAGAGCTTATAGGCCGCCTGCCTTTCAGCCTCGACTGCCTCCTTGGCCAATTGAGCATTCTTCTCAGCCAATCTGGTAGTCTCCTTGGCTTTTTGAAGCTTAGCTCGAAGGTCCTTCACCAGCGCTCTTTCTGTTTCCAGATTGATCTCGGTCAAATTCAGCAGCTAGCGTTGGTCTTCGGCCTGCTTCTCGGCATTTTTGAGACAAGCATCTAGACTATTCATCTGCTTGGTCATCTCTTTCAACTGTTCGGACAGATGAACGTAGTCTTCCTTCAAACTACCCAGCGATTTTTCTGCCTCAGACCGAAAGTGGGCCTCTGCTTGGGCTTCAGTATAGACCTTTTTGTTCCACTCCTTGACCACATAAACTTGTTGGGTAATCTACATAGCAGAAGGAAAATTTTCAATATAAAAAAAAAAAAAAAAAAAAAAATCATCATCAGCATCCTAACTGAAGAAATGGATTAATTCACTTACCATAGTTAAATCCCTTTTTAGGGATAAAAAGAGATCATACTGGCTGAAACGCCTGTAAAAATCCATGTCTCGTGGAAGGAGTAGTGGTTGCTCTAGGGCCTCAGCAACGAGACCTGCTTTCCCCCCATTATAGTTTTTGAGGGAGGTCTCCCAAGGGATAGGAGCACCATCCAATTCTAGCCTAGGGGACCAGGTGCGAGGTCCTCGGCGCACGTCAGCTACGAGAGAGTCATCTCGGCTCTCTGTAGACGAAGCCCTTTTGCTCTGGTGGTCTTTGACCACTTTCTATTGTTTGGCTCCTTTCGGAGGCGCCACCTCCCTTTCTTCATTGTCAGTGAGGGGCCTCTTCTTCTTCGGATTTAGCAATTGCTTTACGCCGAGATCCAAAGGAACCTGGGGAGGTGGTGGAGGAAGACTAATAGCTGGTTGAGACGTACCGATCTCTTTGGGCCCAGCTTTTTTATTCATATTTTTCATCAAGTACCTCAAGCTTGCCATGTCTTCTTCTTCCGAAGAGTCTTCTGAAGGAGCAGTTATCAAAAAAAGAGGGCGAACACTAGACTGCCTGTCAATATCCTCCTTGGCGTCCGAAACTTGTATCACTTAAACTCCTCCCGAAGCCTCTCCTTCAAATTTAAACTTATCAATTTGTTCCTCAAGTGAAAAGGCCGAGGAGGCGACTCTTTCCTCTGCTGCAACTGGTTCAAAAGGAACCTGTTGAACTGGTTGGACGAGTAGAGGCACGCCCTGTGGATTTGGATGTGGCACGGGGGCAAGATCAAACGGAGCTAAAAAATCTTTTCGAGCAACGTCTATGTGGTTAATGCGACGGTCTCCCTGTCTTATCGCGTTGCCGACCGGCTGAAAATCGCCCGATTTTGGCGTAAAGCCAAGAATAAGAGGAACAGCTCGGAGTTGCCCGTCTTCACTTACAAAAATTTCTGACCTTAGTAAGTAATTGAGCGCGGCGACGTTCGTGAGGCTAAGCCGAGGAGTGACGTGTTCTTTATCTGTTAACATCACGACAAAATTCAGTCAAAGACTTGAAAATACTGATACAAAGAGAAGAAAAATTGTTAAAAAAGCGAAGGTCCTAAATCTATTGTTAGGAAACCTAAATCTAGGATGTCCCACCTGGCACTCCTAGTTTGGTTGGGCAATGGAGACCGTCATGCCATGCGCCCGAGATGATCAGATAGTCGTCTTTCATCCCTTTGTTAGACTTGGGAAGACAGGAGACAAGCTAAACAGTGTCGGATCGGGATTTAAGATAATATCCCGCTCCCTTTTGGCTATGACATTCGTACATGTGTACTACGTCAAGCCAGGTGAGTCCGAGTCCTAAATGACGATTCAAGGCGTCAATCGCTCCTAGGATCCTAAATACATTGGGTGCGCACTGATCAAGAGAAAGCCTATGGTTACGAAGATAACTTTGGGTAACAGAACCCATAGGGAGGGTCATTCCTCCTTCTATGAAGGCTATCATAGGGATTACGACTTCTTCCTCTCTTCGGTCGGTTGATATCCTTTCTGGGGGACAGTACCTCAGGTTTATTCCCTGCGGTATACCGTATGTTTCCTTAAATGTCTCTATTAAGGCAGGGCTATCCACCATATATTGAAATCTACCCATCTCAGTTAAACAAAAAAGAGGAAACACTAAACGCAGTGATTGGGGAGTGGCCATTCGAAGGCCGAGGAAGCTGGCCAAAGAGAAGATGAAAGGTTTGAATAAGGGAGAACTTACGCTAACTAAATCAGAGAATGATCTTTAAACTCGTAGAGAGATTTTTACAGATTCTGGGAAGAACTAGGATTGATGATTGGAGGAGCTTGGTGGATTTGAGTGCTCAAGTTCGTTGGAGAATCTGAGAATTTGCAAAGTAAAAGAGAGAAAATCTTCTTAGAGGCTTTATATAGGGGCCAGAAAGTGGGTGGGAGTTATCCCGCTCAAATCTCGAGGAAAGGCATCATCCGTTAGATCGATGGTCAACCGTTGAATGCAAGAGACAGAACGCCGCCTGGAGTAATTAGTAACGCTTCGTGAATACCAAAACGTCAGCAGCAATGATGAAGCACCTAAATCTATGCCCACACACATGTAAATTCAAGTATTTTTGTGTTCTAAGCTTTTATTTCGTGACAAATCAAAATCCTATTTTTTTCTCCTCGAATGCGAGGGAAAAATTAAAATTTTGAGGGGCTATTGTGGGGGTAAAAGTCCAACATTATGTATTGGGCCCAGGGTCCTATTTGAAGATTACGTTGTGTCTAAAGAGATGAAAATGACTGAGAAGAATTCCGTGTGGGAGAGATACCTGAAAATGGTCGAGGAATATAGTCCGAAGAGAGTATCAATAGTCCGAAGAGTGTATTCTCCTCGGATATGAAGAGTCTCGGTCAAGCAAATACCTAGGAGGGTCGAGTGATCTTCCCAGCGATCCCAATGATAAGGATAAGCTTCGGGCATGCATGGAGATGATAAGAACGGAGAAATATCTAAAAGAAAAAGTTGCTACCTCCGTGTTTAATGCACTGCAGCAACTTTCCTGGCCGCATTTATGTGGAGAAGACCCCTGAACAGTGCAACCTCGGCTACCACCACTCATGGGGAACAAAAGAAGATATCTGATGTGACATGCACTCAAGTGAATGCTTAGATGAAGAACAAGTGTACGATGAAGATGATGGAGAAGAAGGCTATATAAATGTAAGAAGCCTCTAATGAAGGGGGATCGGAAAAAAGAGAAGAAGAGGAGGAGAAAGATTTTATTGTAGCTCTAAGAACTGTATTCACTGTTCAATCAATAATATTCCTCTTCGGACATCAATTTGTTTAGCTTCTAAGTGTGTTTTTACGTTGGTTCATTCCTGGATATCATAGTTAACAATTGCTAAATTCACAACTAACCTAACTCTTTCACCAACTCTCTACAAATTCATTGTTTTGGGTTTGGGCTACAAATCCTGACCCTACAACCACCATAACTATCAATTTCATATTTAAGGCAAAAAATAAAAATAAGAAAATTTTATATATTTTTAAACTTTCTCATACAATGAATGGTTTACCAACTAGTTTAATTTCTTTTCTAAAAAAAAGAAAAAAAAAACTAGTTTAATTTTTATCTACTTCTAATGTAATCTACTCTAAATTATAATATTTAAAATTTAACATTTTTAGGTAGAAATTATTAGGTTTTCCATTTGTTTTAACACAAAGATTTTTGAAAAAAGCATTGAAGAAATTATAGGTCTATTTGGATACCACTTATTGCTGAAAACTAAAAACACTGTAGCAAAATAATTTTTAAATGTGTGAATAGTATCGTATGACCTAGTTTTAACTAACATTTGTTGAAATCCGTACTTACGGGTCCCGTGAATAGTGCACGGGACCCACAAAAAAAACGCCAAACGCAAGGAGTTTCATTTTTCAGTACAATCCAAACTCAACCTATATATATATATATATATATATATTTGTCATAATCTGTCGCCCAAATTATGATGTCCCTGAACTTATAATCTGCACAATTAATCCTTTTATTTGAGAGTTTTTCCACAATGTACCATATGCAATGCATGACTCATGGGCTCGCACACTAGATTCGGGTTCACCTAATGAAACCAAACATGACTACATTGATCTCACTTAGTAAAGTAAATTGACTAAACTATCCTCACTACCGTCCACATCTTCTTCTTTTCTTTTCTTTTTTTCTTTTTTTAAACAAAAACACACGTAAGAGGGGAGATGATGAGGTTTTAACACAAATGTCACTAATTCAATAAAGGCAAAAATGCAAAACTGACCCTCTAACTTTCAGTCTTTTTCATTTTAGTCCTCTAACTTTCAGTTTTGTCAATTCAGTCCTCTAACTTTCAATTGCTGTCAATTTGGTACTCCGTTAAACCTCAGTTATATTCTGCCGTTAATTGAGTCAAAACCACGTCGTTTTGGATTTTTTTTTTAATAAATTTTGGAATTTAAAGAAAAAAAAACTGATATTAAAAAAAAAAAAAAAGCTGAGCTTCTGATTTTGGTATTTTATAGACGCTTTCTCAGCAACCAAACGCCGATAATCGCACACACCTGGAGAGCGAGCGAAAACATGAGGAGCGTGACCGAAAACTTGGACAAACTTGGACTTGAAATTGTCGAAACGAATCTGAGCTTCTTCGACTTGAGAACCATCGCTGTACACTAGCTCAAGAGACAAGAACACTGGGATTGGTAGCTCTTCGTGTTTCGCCATTTTTTTTCCCTTTGATTTTCTCGGAATTCAATTTCTTCAGCAACTCTGTAATCTGTTTTTTTTTTTTTTTTTAATATCAATTTTTCTCAATCCTCTTTTTTTAATTCAATAATAATTGTTTTTCTTTTTGTTTCTCGGTGGCCATGGCGCTGAGATCTGACGATAGAAAATTGTCCTTCTAGATTCTGAGCAAAAGCATGTCTTTTGAAGAAGACGAATCCTTATTCTTCTACCGCTCAAACTCAGATCCAATCCAAAACGGCATCGTCATCCAATCCAAGCCCCAGCCCAATCCCAATCGCAAGAAACGGAAACACAAGCGAAAGAAACCGGTCCACTCCGACTCCTCCATTCGCGAAGATCTGTTTTTTTTTTTTTTAATATCAGTTTTTTTTTTTAATTCCGAAATTTATATATATATATATATATATATATATATAAAAGCCAAAAAAACAAAACGACGTCGTTTTGGTCCAATTAACGGTAGGACATAACTGAGGTTTAACGGAATACCAAATTGATAGCAATTGAAAGTTAAAGGACTAAATTGACAAAACTGAAAGTTAGAGGACTGAAATGAAAAAGACTGAAAGTTAGAGGGTCAGTTTTGCATTTTTGCCTTCAATAAAATATGTCTGCCTTTCCCTTTCTAGTTTTCTCCACCTATTCAATTAATATGGTGGACCCATTTCTCTCATTAATTATTAAATTGGTTGATTTTATTACTCCCTCCATCCTAGTTTGTTTGTCCTCTATTCCATTTTGGAATATCCTAAAATATTGTTCTGTTTCTAAAAATAAAAGTAATTAATTTACTAATATTCCTATTATACCCCTACTTTATTTTCAAAACTATTTGAAAAGAAAACTAACAAATATTTAAAAATAATAATAATCTAATTGGAGCACCTTTTTAGTTGCCTCATTAAAAATAACCCTTTAAAAAAAAAAACTGATAAATTTATTTAAGGATAGTTTTGTAAGCTTATACATTTTTATAAGGCAGACAAGATAATAAATGATGTTCTCTTAAAAAGTTTGACTTTTCAAACATGACAAACAAATTAGGACAGAGGGAGTATTTGTTAGGATAATTAAATTAGCTAAAACTCTCTATTACTAATCTTTCAAGGAATTAAAAATTGTATTCAAAACTAAAATCCTATTTGTCTTATTAATTGTTTGAATGGTTTATTTGAGGTAAAACTCTAGGAAAATTTCTATTGCGCACATTCACACACACAGTACATATACTTAATTTTTTTCAACTAAAATTGTAATTTGAAGTCACTATTGGAAGTGAGTGTGTGAAATATACATTGCTCAAAACTCTCTAAAATCTAAGTTTTGATAAATTCAAAATTATATTCTAACTATCAAGAGTTTTGTCCTTCATTGGCATTTCTTGGTATTTCCAAGACACTCAAGATGTAAATCCTCTCTCCCATTTTAACTATTAAATTATTAACAACAAAAAAAGTATACTTCTACTAAAATTCTATTATTAAAAATTTGAAACAAAATTTAATATCAATCCTTGAGTGGCTAGTTGTTGTATGCAATTTTACAATTGTAACTGAAATCATGTTTAAATATAAACATGATTTCATGTAACTATCATCCCTCTACAAATTTTATGCAAGCACGGTTTATATAAGTATATTATATTTCCTCAAAATTCAATGTACCCACAGTACTAAAATTTGCATGTAGAGGATTAAATCAGCATACAATGCAAATTGGATGGTCAGTGCATCTAACCAGGGTTAAATTTAGCCAAAAGACAAACAAGAAAGATTACAGCGGTTCTAATAGCCTTTTTTTGAGAAGAATCTAATAGCCAATATAAAACTTGTTCTTATATATCAGATTACAGATTATTATTATAAAACCAACCACTAAAGTTGCCCATCCAGCGTTGCTGCTGAACCTTGATGTATTCGCCTTTTGTTCTATGTTAATGATAGTACCAATCCAAGTACCAAAAAAATAAAAATAAAAATCCAACCAAAAATTGAATTTTGATAAATCTGAAAAACCCACAATTGATATTGTATAGCACATGATCTCAAGCTTAAATCTGTAAACAAATTCTTAATCCTAAACGAAAGCTATAAAAATTGGAACTGCAATAAACGATCTACAAACTAAAAAGATTACAGATCATAATAAATCCAACCAAAAATTGAAGTTTAATAAATGAACGAAGCACACAATTGATATTGAATAGCACATGATCACATGCTTAAATTTGTAAACAAATCCTTAATCCTAAACTACAGCAATAAAAACTAGAACTGCATATAACTAAAAAGATTAGTTCTTTCTTTGTCTCCCTAATCTCACATGAACTGAGCTCCCGGGGGGAATTTCATGTTGGGATTCTGAGCCATGAATTGTTTCATCAACTGTTCTTTTTGGATCTCATCGCTTGTTGGAAGTCCCTTCTGTTTCTGTCTCTGATCAAACATCATCTTCTCCACAGCAGAACGGGTCTCAGAGTCCAAGTCAGACAACTTGCTTGGCTCTGGTTCAGCTTTCTGTGTGTCAATCTCTGGATCACCCTTCAACAAAGATTTCCACCACTCGCTCTGATCTCTCTTGCAAATAAGAATATTGATCATCTTCTTATCCTCCAAACTCCAAATACAATCGTTAACTTTCACAGGCTTGAATAGCTCTCCATCGATGATTGGAGGCTGACCCTTGAGCCCAACCTTCAAAGAGTTAGTCTTTATGTCACACAAAAGAAGGCTGGATTTAGTGCCTTGTGGGACTGGGACGTTTACAGTGACTTCTTGAAGGGACTGACCCCATGAATAATTCTCCATATCAAGGCCATTGTCTTTGTTGGGAACAAGTTTGTTCTCTCTCTGCTGCTTCTCCTCCTCTGGCTTTTTTAGTGTGGCATCGGTTTCTTTCTCAGCAAGAATGACGTCTTTCTTAGAAGACAACGAAGAAGGAGGAGGTTGTTGATTCTGCTGATCTTCTTCATAGTCACAGAGGATAGCCATGACTAACAAAGTTCTTGGATTCACTGGGTTTGTTGGGAAACTATTAAGGAACGCTAGGAAGCTATGATTTCTATGGAGGGTTTTGTGAAGTTTTGTGCGTATTAGGATCTGACGGGATTACTGGTAATATATAGGAGACTAGAGAGGGTCGGTCAAGAAAAAGAAAGTCGGTTCTCTGTTTTACATTAACTATTCGGATTCGGATTTGGTTTCCGATTTGGAAGTATAGGCTCGGCTGTGTGTGAGATTTTAACTGATGTGAAAATTCTGTTACATACATGTGGTTTGTGATCTGAAAACATAACTAAAAAATCACGTTTTCAATTATATTAGTATTATGGGGTGTGATACACAGTTTAATCAAGAATCATGTATAAATTAATGAAAAAAAATTATTATTTTAACTAAAATTAAATAGATAATAAAAATAAAATATTTTTTACTCTATTTTTTTAAACGAAGTAACCTTATCCTTTAAGTTATATAATGAATTAATATTGTGTAAGATTAAGCTTTTATTAATAATAATAAAAAATCATATATAAGTTCAAAATTAATTGATTGGAATATGGTAAATAACTATGCAACTGCTGAAACAAAAAAAAAAAAAAAAACTATGCAACTAATATAAAATGAGATGCCTAAAAAAATTATAAAAGGAGTTTGCATAATTAAAGCCCATATTTAAATGAAAAACCTTGAATTCAATAATTAAAAAAAAAAAGATTCAAAGCATATTTAAGTGATAACCTCAACGTAATATTTAAGATTTATGAACAACCCAAATTATTAAACATTAAAAAATAAAAGTAGATAAACTTACATAAGAATTGAATTTTTGTCTTAAATGTGTAAATATAAACTTCAAGAATTTTTTTTGAGAAAAACTCAATACCAAGAGTATTGTTTGATTGAGTGTTTCGAAACCTCAAGGAGACTCCCTGAAGAAGAAGAAAAAACAAACAAACAAACAACAAAATTGGGAGTTTACTTTTTGAAGCAATGGTAGATACTTGGACGTTCAAAATATTAATAAGAAAAAACATGAATCTGGCCTTATTATATATAGTGACCTGAAAATCTAAAAATGAGAGTTATGGTATAGTAAAATTATTATCCATAATCATTCCTATATCTATCCAATAAACAAAATTTCAACCACGGTAAACTTCAACAACAAAAAAAAAAAAAGTTGACAAGAAGTTGTTTCTGTTTAAAACAATAAATTTAAGTTGTGAAGAAGTTGATATAAAAATCAAGTTGTTAACGTTAATTACAAATATTTTTTCTGTTGCATCGTAAAAATCAAATTGTTAACATTATTAGCTTTTTTTTTTTTTTTTTTTTTGTTATCCAAAAATTTGATATTTATCCAAAAAAATAATTTAAAGCAAAATATATTTGAAAAAAAAAATAGATAATAAATTTATTATTAATTCTTCCCGTGTGTTTATCCTCCCAATGAATTTTTTTTTTTTTTTTAATCCATGGGATTAGCTATACTTCTACATACACAACTACACATTTTAATATTTTATGGTTTGGATTTTTTTTTTTTTTTTGTTTCCTTTCTATCCTATTATTTTAGGCTTTGTTGATAATATTTAGATAGTCACAATTGTAGATTGTAGTTGTATGACATCAACCAACTAAATTTACCTCTCAAAGAGAAAAACCAAATAAATGTTGTGGGGGTAAAAGCCCAAACGCGTATGTTAGGCCTTAGGCCCCATTTAAAGATATAAATATGTCCGAGGAGGAGTAAAGGATTGGGAAAGACCCCAGAAGGGAGAATCACATAAGGAAAGGGAGGAGGAGTACAGTCCGAGTAGGGTATCCTCCTCGGACTTGAAGAATATCGGTCAAACATATACCTGGACAGTTTGGGTGAACTTCCAAGAAGTTCCAACGATAAGGATGAACTTCATGCATGCATAAAGATGATAAGAATGGAGAAATATCTAAGGGAAAAACTGCTACCACTGCATTAAATGTACAACAGCAACTTTTCTGGCCGCATTTATGTGGAGAAGGTCCCTGAACAGTGCAGCCTCAGCTACCACCACTCATGGAGAACTAAAGAAGGTAAGTGATGGGACATATACTCAAGTGAATGCTTAGATGAAGAACAAATGTACGATCAAGATGGACAAAAAGAAAACTATATAAATGTAAAGGACCTCTCATAAAAAGGGATCGAAGAAAGAAGAAAGAGAAGAGGAAGAAAAATTTATTGTAACTCCAAGAGTGACCTTAGCCATTCAAACTATAATTTGTCTTCTCGGACCTAAATTTATTCAAGTTCCCAGCATTTTAATACTTGTTCTTTTAATAAAATTTTGATTAACTGTTGTTGAGTTCACAAATAGCCTAGTTCTTTTACCCACTCTCTACAAATTCATTGTATTAGGCTTAGTAGGCTCACATCCCATCTCTTTTGGGCTTGGGCTACAAATATTGACCCTACAAATACATGTAGTGTAGTAATTAAACAATAAGAAAGTTGCTGCTTTTTTTTCTTTTTACAATACACTACACTAAAAAAATAAGGATTCGATGGGATTAGATGAAGAATTTGACTATAATACACTACACGTAAAAAATAAGGATTAGATAAAGAATTTGGATTGTAATCAAATTAAGATTTTTATCAATTTAGAAATTATAGGAGAAGAAAAATATTATAATCTAAAAATCTAAAAAAATTTCTGCAATTTGGTAAAGTCGCTTGGCGCAACCACGGCTTCTAAACCCAACTTTTTATATAATATATGATTTTGGCTATTGTGTAAATGCACACAGTGGGTGGAACAAACACTGCCCTTTTAGTTTTTTTTTTTTTTTTTGATGGATTTTAGTTTTTTATTTTACTTTAAATATATAACCACACATCCAATGTCATGTTTTATACATATATAAGTCTTTTTATACATATATAAGTCTTTTTTAGTCATTGGAGGTAGCATTTTTCTTGTTTATTTCATGAAACTTCATATTTGAAAATTCTTGAGCTCTTGAGCTCTTGAGCTTAGCAATTGATAATTCATGGTTCCAACTATATTCTTATAATCTGTTTCTTTGCCTTAATCTAGTTTGCTGCCGAAATTTCTTCTTAAACCCTTCTTCTACACTAGGCCTAAGCTATTCTAAAAAAAATACACTAGGCCTAAGTTGTCCTCACCCCATCACAATTCCAAGCTACTTAAACTGGTATCATAGAAACAGAGCTTCTATTATTCTTAAATTTGCAAATGTTTTTGCTCGTATACTTCCAACATATACAAATGCACCTCTCACTAAAAAAAAATCTAGAACATCAAAGATTATGTCTTGCATGAACTCTTCACATACTTAGAAAATATCGTCGCTTTTCAGATATTAAAACTTTTGATAAAGAACTTGCTTTAAATTTATTCATTAAAATGAAAAATCTATTGAAGCTTGTATAAAGAAGTATTGTCTAAAAAACATAATCATCAGTATATCAGAAATAGAATTCGGCAATATGAAAATTCCAATTTTGAGTTTTCAGTTTGAGAAAATTGTGTTGTCCAATAACTAACCTTTTAGAAGAGGAATCAATGCGCTTGTCCTCTACTTTCATCTCCGATTTGCTTGCCCTGATTTTTTTTTCCCTCCCTTTTTGTGTCAAGCATGAAACACATTGTTTTACGGGCTCAGCTCATGGCCAATTTGGTAGGTTTTTTTTTTATTTTTTATTTTTATCTTTTTATTTATTTTTTTATTATTATTATAAATTGCACCCTCTAAAAATTTTCTAAAATTTAATTTAGACTTTTTAACTTTAATTGCATTGAATTCAACTTTCTAACTTTGAAATTTATCCAACTTATTTTTCTTGCTAGTGAGTCCAAATAGTAGAACAGGAAAAGTGGAACAGAAGATTTGGACTCCTTGCGAGTGTCCATCATACTCGCACTTAGTGCCAAAAAAATGTAATTTTTTTAATTTCATAAATTTTTAAAAATTAGAAAATTAATATATAAAAAAAAATAGATAATAGTTTATTATTAACAGACATTGATGGGGTGTATGAATTAAATGAAATTGAAATAACAAGACTAAATTGAATTTCAAGTAAAGTTAAAAGGTACACTTTATAATTTAACCTTTCCTAAGTCATAATTTGTTACTTTTTAAACTTAAGAATTTTCTTAATTTATTACTTTTAAACTATATATATATATATTAATTTAATTTAAATTTTATTTAACATTTATACACTTCATTAAAATCTTGGTATATTATAATTTTTAAATGCTAAAATATATAATTACATATGCAAATGTAATCATAATAAATGTTTAATGCTATAATATATAGTCCCTTTTTTTTTCTTTTTTTGAGATAAACGATAGAAATTTTTTATTAATTTAATAACACGTATACAAAGCCTAGTATAGTAAGATGGACATGGGGGGACTAGCCAACACCTAATTTGGTCCTATTAGACAACAAAAACTCAAGCAGCTATTACATTATATTAGACCACGCGTTGGGTAGCCATCAGACGTTGGCACTCCTCACAGAAAGCTCCAACGCTGTCCAAGATCAGCTTCTGGTGGTGTTGTATCTTCTCAAAATAGTATTTGTTCCTTGCATTCCAAATTGCCCAAGCAGTTACTGCCCACCTCTCAAGTTCTATTTTACTCAACTTAGACTGCATTTGCTTAAACCAAAAGAAAAAATCACACGGTTCATTGCTGTACTTCTGTGTCTTTCCCTTGAACAGAGTCCAGACATTCCTTGCAAAAGGGCATGTCCACAGCAGGTGACTGACCGTCTTAGGGTGTTTTCTGCACAACTCACATGTTGGTTCCAGTTTCACGTGTCACCGATGTAGATTATCTCGGGTAGGCAGACAGTTAGAACAGGCTCTCCACATAAAATTTCAAACTTTCGATGGCACATTGAGGTCCAAATCTCCTTCATCGTAGCCCCATATGTCCGGGCTGCTGAGTGTTCAACCCTGGGGTGGTCTTGTAGGCGCAAGGCAACTTGGTATGCTGTTTTAACTGTGAATTGTTGTGCTCTATTTTCCTTCCACATTACAGAGTCGCCTGAGTTTAAGTTGTCAAGTGGCAAGGACAGGATCTCAGTGCAGGTTCGATGAGCAAAAGTAGAGTGTATTTTTCCTCGGTCCTATTGCCTTGTGTCTTGGTCTATAAGGTCACAAACCCGCATGTTTAGAAAGGGTTCATTCAAAGGCACTGGAGAGTGAGATGGTCATTTGTGGGTGAAAACTCTAATTTTTCTGCCATTTCCAACCTTCCACCGTGATCCTTCTTTGATGATTTCCCTTGCTGCCAGAAGACTACGCCAAACAAAGGAGGGGTTGTTGCCTAGCTCAACCTCCATAAAAGAGCAGTGTGGGAAGTAGCGTGCTTTATACACCCTGTAGAATAGAGACCGATTATCCTTTACTAATTGCCACGCTTGCTTTGCTAGCATTGCTAAGTTGAATGCGTGGAGATCGCGAAAACCCATTCCTCCCTCCTTCTTTGATGTACAAAGTTTTTTCCAATTAATCCAGTGGATCTTCCATTCATCATGATTTTGTCCCAACCAATATTTGTCAAGTAAGGAGTTTATATTATCACATATGGACTTTGGCAACTTGAAGATGCTCATCGAATATGTAGGGATCGCTTGGGCCACTGTTTTGATAAGAATCTCACGCCCCGCCTTCAAGATGAATTTTTCCTTCCACCCCATCACTCTCTTAGTAATCTTTTCCTACAAGTCTTCAAAGGTGTTAACCTTCAACTTGCCACTAGCCATAGGCAAACCGAGGTATCTATCGCAATGCGTCATCACCCTTGCACCTAACAACTGTTGTATCGCTTGTCTAGTTTCAGGTCTCATGTTCTTGCTGAAGAATAAAGAGGTTTTCTGTCTATTGATTTGTTGGCCAGATGCATCTTTATACTGTCCTAATAGATGTAACAATCTTCGACATTCACCCACTGTTGCTTGGCAAAACAAGAGGCTGTCATCCGCAAAAAGGAGATGAGAGATGCTCACCCCTTGTTGACTAGATCGGATCCCCTTTAGCACCCTTTGTTCCTCAACTTTTCTCAATAGGGCAGATAAGCCTTCTACACACAAAAAGAAAAGGTATGGGGATAGGGGGTCTCCTTGCCTTATACCCCTTGAAGGAGTGATGAAGCCCTTTGGTTCCCCATTGATAAATACCGAATAGGAAGCCATAGTAACTATCTCCATGGCCAAGTGGACCCATCTTGGATCGAAACCTAGTTTCACCATTATTTTTTTTTAAAAGGGCCATTCCACTCGATCATAAGCTTTGCTGATATCAAGTTTGACTGCCATTTGTGCCACCTTTCCTTTTCTCTTATTTCGCATCCTGTGGAGCAACTCATATAATACAGAAGTGTTGTCAGTAATTAAGCGATTTGGAACAAACGCACTTTGAACATCAGAAATGAAATTTGGCAAAATACATGTTAGGCGGTTAGCAATAACTTTGGAGATAATGTGAGATACAACATTTCCCAAACTAATGGGTCTATAATCAGCCATGTGCTTTCGGTCATTCTTTTTTGGAATGAGAACAATATGAGTGTAATTCATTTTTTTCAGCATGTGACCAGAATTCAAGACTGATAAAATAGCTGTTGTAACATCAAGCCCTACTATGTGCCAGAATTTCTGAAAGAAAAAAGGGGACATACCATCAGGTCCTGATGCTTTGGATGGGTGCATTTGAAATAGTGCAAGTCTGACCTCTTCTAGTGTGTACCTTTGTAGAAGTGTGGCATTCATGGTGGGAGTGACTAAGCTATCCACTGAGTCCATCTTTGTATCAACATTGGCCGGGTTGGCTGAGGTGAATAGTTGCTGAAAGTAGGATTCAGCTGTATTGGCGATACTCTCTTCAGTGGTGCCCCACACCCCTTCATTGTCAAACACCCTTGTGATGTGATTTTTGCGCCGACGTTGGTTGGCCCAGTGGTGGAAAAACTTAGTGTTTTTGTCTCTTGCAGGTAGCCATATAGAGCAAGACCGCTGCCGCCAAGAAATTTCCTCCTGATGTAAAATGTTGTTGATGTCTGCCTTTGATTCATTTATTTCATTCAAGACCTCGGGACTATTCAGGGAGCACAACTCCTCCAACTTGCGTTGTTTTTCCTGTAATATTGTTTCTGATCTGCCAAAGGTTTCACGGCTCCAATCCACCAAAGCAATCCTGCACTTTTTAATCTTTTCAAACAACACTGACATTGGACTACCTTGCCCCACCACGGTCAACCAAGCTGCTTGTATAATGCTCTCACAATGGGTGGGAAGCCCACTTTTCTTCAAACCTGCGTAGGAGTTTTTTACTTCTACCATGCTGATTCGTGTTTTGTGTAGTGATGAGGATCGGGACATGATCCGAGTATGAGGCTTGGATGTTAGTAACTTGATAATATGGGAAGATTTCTCTCCATCCATCAGTGGCACACACTCAGTCAAGCCATTCCTGTACAAACTCCTCCCCATGTCTTCCATTGTTCCATGTAAAAATATTACCTTGGAATCCCAAGTCCACCAACCCACAGTGAAGTAGGGAAGCCTAAAAGTCCTGCATGAGATTCAAGGATTTTGGTAGTCCCCCTTGTTTCTCTTCGGATGTCAAAATTTCGTTGAAATCGCTGACGCATAACCATGGAACTGAGTGTTGAGAGTGAAGGTGCCGTAACAATTTCCATGACTCGTGCTTTCTCTGCTCTTCCGGCCACCCATGGAAGCCAGACAATATATAGTTTCATATACAAACTTGATCATAATAGATGTTTATCAATAACCACCATAATCCCAAAGGATTGGCTTAGTGGTTTTTAAAACCTCATGACACCCCTGAGATTAATATCTTAGGTTTGAACACCCTCGTTTGTCAATATTAATAACCACCATAATTATCAATTTCATATTTAAGGCAAAAAAAAAATTATATGTTTTTAAACTTTCCCATACAATGCATGATTTACCAACTAGTTTAATTTCTTTCTAAAAAAAGAATAAAAAAAAAAAATCTAATCTAAATTATAAAATTTAAAATTTAACCTTTTTTTAGGTAGAAATTATTAGGTTTTTGATTTGTTTTAACACAAAGATTTGGAGAAATTATACTTTTTTGGGGGTCATAATCTATCACCCAAATTATAATGTCCCCTGAACTTATAATTTGCTAAATTAATCCTCTAATTTGAGAGTTTTGCTACAATGTACCATATTCAACGCTTAACTCATGGGCTCACACACTAGATCGGGTTCACCTAATGAAACCAAACATGACTAAATTGATCTTACTTAGTAAAGTAAATTGACTAAACTATCCTCACTACCCTCCACATCTTTTTGTTTTTTTCTTTTTCTTTTTCTTTCCTTTTTTTAACAAAAACACACATAATGGGGGAGGTGATGAGGTTTTAACACAAATGTCACTAATTTAGTCAATTTACACTTAGATTAGCGCGCGCACTCTGACAAATCGTACACATACTCAATTTTTTTTGAGCTAAAATTGTGATTTAAAGTCATAATTGAAAGTGAATGTGTGAAATTTACATTGCCCAAAACTCTCTATCATCTAAGTTTTGAGAAATTCAAAATTATATTCTAACTATCAAGAATTTTGTCGACGCTCACAACATAAATCCTCCTCTCCCATTATAACTATCAAATAAAAAAATTATACTTCTACTAAAATTCTATTATTAAAAATTTGAAACAAAATTTAATATCAATCCTTGAGAGCAGAAACTGGTTTTTGTATACAAATTTTATAATTATAACTAAAATCATGACTTCGTGTAACTATCATCTCTCTACACTTAGATTAGGCTAGAGTAGAATTCTATCTTGTATCAAAAAAAAAAAAATAATAATAATAATAATAATAAATATTTTTATCTTTCCCTTTCTAGTTTTCTCCACCTATTCAATTAATATGGTGGACTCATTTCTCTCATTAATTATTAAATTAGTTAATTTTATTATTTGTTAGGACTTAGGATAATTAAATTAGCTAAAACTCTCTATTACTAATCTTTCAAAGAATTAGAAATTGTATTCAAAACTAAAAATCCTTTTTCGTCTTATTAATTTTGAGTGGTTTATTTGAGGTAAAACTCTAGGGAAATTTCTATTGCGCACACTCTGACAAATCGTACACATACTCAATTTTTTTTGAGCTAAAATTGTGATTTAAAGTCATAATTGAAAGTGAATATGTGAAATTTACATTGCCCAAAACTCTCTATCATCTAAGTTTTGAGAAATTCAAAATTATATTCTAACTATCAAGAATTGTGTCGACGCTCACAACATAAATCCTCCTCTCCCATTATAACTATCAAATAAAAAAATAAAAAAATTATACTTCTACTAAAATTCTATTATTAAAAATTTGAAACAAAATTTAATATCAATCCTTGAGAGCAGAAACTGGTTTTTGTATGCAAATTTTATAATTATAACTAAAATCATGACTTCGTGTAACTATCATCTCTCTACAAATTTTATGCAAGCACGGTTTATATAATAATGTACCCACGGTCTCCAAAACGATGTTTCTTAATTTTCTTTTTTATATGATCTTACATTTTTCTATAAAAAAAAAATACCCACGGTACAAAAATTTGCATGTAGAGAATTAAATCAGCATACAATGCAAATTGAATGACCAGGATTAAATTTAGCCAAAAGACCAAAAAAAAAAAAAAAAAGAGAGAGATTACAATGGTTCTAATAGCCAATATAAAACTTGTTCTTATATATCAGATTACAGATTATTATAAATCCAAACACAAAAACTGCCCATCCAGCATTGCCGCTGAACCTTGATGTATTCGCCCTTTGTTCTATGTTAATGATAGTACCCAAAAAATCCAACCAAAAATTGAACTTTGATAAATCTGGAAAACCCACAATTGATATTGTATAGCACATGATCTCGAGCTTAAATCTGTAAACAAATTCTTAATCCTAAACGAAAGCTATAAAAATTGGAACTGCAATAAACATCTACGAACTAAAAAGATTACAGATTATATAATAAATCCAACCAAAAATTGAAGTTTAATAAATCTAAAAAACCCACAATTGATATTGAATAGCACATGATCACATGCTTAAATTTGTAAACAAATCCTTAATCCTAAACAAAAGCAATAAAAATTAGAACTGCATATAACCAAAAAGATTAGATCTTTCATTGTCTTCCTAATCTCACATGAACTTAGCTCCCGGAGGGAATTTCATGTTGGGATTCTGAGCCATGAATTGTTTCATCAGCTGTTCTTTTTGAATCTCATCGCTTGTTGGTAGTCCCTTCTGTTTCTGCCTCTGATCAAACATCATCTTCTCCACAGCAGAACGAGTCTCGGAGTCCAAGTCAGACAACTTGCTTGGCTCTGGTTCAGCTTTCTGTGTGTCAATCTCTGGATCACCCTTCAACAAAGATTTCCACCACTCGCTCTGATCTCTCTTGCAAATAAGAATAGTGATCATCTTCTTATCCTCCAAACTCCAAATACAATCGTCAACTTTCACAGGCTTGAATAGCTCTCCATCGATGATTGGAGGCTGACCCTTGAGCCCAACCTTCAAAGAGTTCGTCTTTATGTCGCACAAAAGAAGGCTGGATTTAGTGCCTTGTGGGACTGGCACGTTTACAGTGACTTCTTGAAGGGACTGGCCCCATGAATAATTCTCCATATCTAGGCCGTTTTCTTTGTTGGGAACAAGTTTCTTCTCTTTCTGCTGCTTCTCCTCCTCCTCTGGCTTTTTGGCCTCGGCTTCTTTCTCAGCAAGAATGATCTCTTTCTTAGAAGAAGAAGGTTGTTGATTCTGCTGATCTTCTTCATAATCAGAGAGGATGGCCATGATTGACAAAGTTGTTGGATTCGCTGGGAAAACTAGTGAGGAAGAGGAACGCCGAGAGGCTGCTAGGATTGCTGTATAGGGTTTTTTTGTTGTTGTGTGGTGTGTGTATTGGGGATTGCGAATATATAGTAGAGAGTAAAGAGAGTCGGCCAAGAAAAAGAAACTCCGGTTTTTTGTTTTACGGCATTAACTATTTGGATTAGGATTCGGATTCCGATTTGGAAGCGTGGGCTTATTATTATTATTTAAAATTTGGAAAAAAATTACAATTTTTCTTTTTGTCTAAATTATACTTCATCCTATGAACTATAGAAATATACTATTTATCCCTAATTTCAAAAATATGTTACACTTAATCTACTACTGTCTATTTTACAGTTAACTCTATCAAAATTTAGTATTGAAAAACTAATTTACTCTCAATTATTTGTTTGTAGAGAGAGGGGTGAATTGATATTTCAATACTAAATTCCGTTATACGTTATAACTTTGAGAAGTTAATTGTGCAGCATTTTTTTGATAGTTAAGGAATTAAGCATAATTAAGTGATAATTTAGAGTAAAAAAGTATAATTTGCCCCTAAAATAAATAATCTGAAGTGTAGGACTTGGTGCTCGGATTCTAAGTGACATTTTAACTGCGGATTTTTCTTAGTTTTTTATTTGATTTTTTAATAATCCAATTTCAAACTTGATTTTACAATTTATTGATTTGTGTTGTACCCATTATTTTATTTTATTTATATAAATATGATAAAATTTCATTCTTTGGAACCTCACATCTATTACTTGGTGACAAGTACAAGTTAGTGGAGACTCCAAGAATTTTTTTAATGGTAGTCATTATGAAACTTAAATTAAACAAAATTTAGCAAAAATCAAACTGGAATATATCAACATAACAAAAAAACACTTGGAAATAAATAAAGTTTTAAAATTTTCCTTTACAAGTTTCATATTTTGAAATCGTTGTATGATAGTTTCACTATCAATACTATGGGGGGATGGAAGAGTTTTCACCCAGCCCTATGGCCCAAATACCTACAAGACCCCGTGGAGTGGAATAGGCCAAACCCATCTGCTTAAGGTAAGGCCCAACAACCTAGAAGATCATGTGGAATGGAATGGGCCCGACCCATATATCTAGGAGGCGAAGGGAATCCTTACAGATCGTTCCCGCGAAATTGGCGATACACTACATTCAACAAAGTCTTATCCGAGTTAACGAACACGGGTAATCCACGGCGTGCCCACAATTGGCGCATATAACCCCAGGAAACCCTCTAGACAGATAAGGATAGTAGAGATCTTTACCTCCGCATTAATGAGGGGTTCTCCACCTAACCTCTACCGCATTAAATACACATGAGACAACCTGAATAGTAAAAACATCCCCAAAAATCCTATTTCAGGATAAGGAAGAGGGGAACCCAATAAAGAAGATGAAAAATATCCTTGAGAATCCAACTGGGGATAGGATAGTTGGCAAAATAAGGGCAAAAAATATGCCTATATAAGGAGGGGAACTGGCAAATAGAAAGGGGATCAAAAAAAAAAAAAGGAAGAAAGAGAGAAAGTAGAAAGAAATTTTATTCTATTATAGTTGAATACCACGGGAAGAAGTGTTTTTCTCTTTTGTAATGAGCAAGATTCAATTGGAATACAAGTTGTGTTAGTTAAATCAATTGTTTGAGTTTCCCATTGTGGAGTTTTCCCTCTTATGTTTTTTGATGAATAAATTGTGATTGTCAATCAACACCACCCTCTATATAGCAGCTTTTGTATATTTTTAAGTTACTATTGGTTTTTAACCCCCACAAATACTATCATCTACATCTTTTTTAATATACACAACCAAACAATTATTAAAATACTGTTCTCCCAGTCAATTACCAACATCTTGCCTAAATAAATAACAATATAAACAAAATGCATCATCCTTTTTTATCATTTGTCTTAACAAATTTTTATATCCTTTAAACTAATTAGGACTAAATTGACGCAATGCTCCACTAATTTCTTTTTTAGGAGAACCAGGTCTAAGAGGTTGAAAAGAACATCTTAGTAAATATGCTCTTTTGATCTTTAGGATGAAAAATTGAAACATTTTCTCATAGCCATTAAGGCTCAACCCCAAATATATATATATATATATATTTATATTAATAACCAAAACTTAGAGAAAATTAAATTAGATTTCAAGTGGATTCTCAATTTTGCGCAACGTGTCTATTTAATTTTTAATTTTGTACTAAGTGAATTATTGAATATAAAAATCGAAGAGTCCAAATCCAATTAGATTCTACATTGGATTTCAATCGGAGTCCAATTTTTCATCACGTGTCCATTTAAGTTTTTAATTTTTGTGGCAAGTAAATTATTGGGTGCAAAAATCAAAGAGTCTAAAACCAATTAAATTCTAAATTATATATATATATATATGTGTAGGGGTATTGGGCTAGGAGCTCATTATTTATATGGGTATTGGGCTTGAGGCCCAGTCCAAGGTCGAGAGGTCGTTTGAAGAGGAGCAAACATTGTTAAGGGAGTCTGCGCTAGTAAATAAAGAAGTTAGTCTTGGTCATAATTGCCTAGGAGGGTGGGCCAAGGATGAATGCCTCCTCGGCTAATAAAGGCCGAGGTAGAGAGAAGTGGTCTACTGTTCAGGGGAACGTTTCGAGAAGTTCTGTCGGTATGGATAAGCTGCTACCACAGCATTAAATGCACTGCAGCTAACTCTCTGACCACATTTATGTGGAGGTAATGCTTGAATAGTGATTATCAGTCTTACAGCTATTACATGAGGACTTATGGAAGGTGCTGATGGGACAAATATCAACACCAGCCATCTGGCATGCACGTGGAGGACAAGGATGAAAGGAGAAGAGAGTATAAAAGAAAGAGGAGGCAATGGGAGAAGGGGATCGAAACTAAGAGAAAAAAACACTGTAGCATTATGAACAGACTTTGTAATTTATGGGATAACGAAATTGACCATCTCTGGTTCGTCCACAAGGATCGTCCATGAGTATTGATTAATTAAATAAACCTCAGGCAATCAGGACGGAAGAGTCGTCCATGTGCAAAGCGCATGGACGACCACACAACATCAGTCTATATACAAGGAGTCGTTCATGCGCAAAGCACATGGACGACCATATAACACTTGACAAATTTTGGAGTGGTTAATCAACCTGTATTCATCGCCACCAATTTCTCCTAAGTATGTAACTTCCATTAGCAATTACAACTTCTATAGCCGTTGGAGAAGTTATTTCCAGAATTTCAGACTTCCATGAATCTTGGGGAAGTTACTAAACCAAATAACTGCTCCAAGGTTCCCTATATAAGGACCGGTCTGAATCAAGTAAAGGTATGAGAGTATTCTGACATTACTCAAATATAGTTAGAATTCCATTTGTGGGAGAAGATACTAACTTAGTCATCGGAGGGTCCTAGGCCAGTCCACCCCGATCTCCTTTGATAGTGTGTTCATTTTTCAGGCCTTCGCTACAACATTCAACCCATCAAAGCCGAATTGTCCAGCCTACTGATTCTGTTCAGCATCAGTTGGCACCATATGTGGGGATAACAGAGAAAAACTTCAAGTTTGGCAGTTTATCTTTCTCTGACAAAAGGCTGTATGGTTTGGACTAGATCAAGGGCCACTAGCCCAGACCACCAAGAGAGTAGGGATGCTTCTAGCCATCCCCACCGAGATCACCAATCAGCGCCTGTCACGCAGTCGCCTTCCATCCAACACATACAATCCATGGCAGCCACTATGGCGGAGTTAACTCGTCAAGCAGCGTCGTGAAGGATATGCTAAAGGACAAGCCCAGAGTCAAGAAGATAGAGGGGAAAACGTTGAGCCCGAAAGCCAATCAAGAGGTACCACTTCACGAAAGGTGGCACACTTGGAGAAGGAGATGGACCAGATGAGGAAGGTTATGGACGAGATGAGGGAGAACATGAGAAGGGCAAATCCTGTAGAAGATTTGGTTCATCGAACAGATTCCCCTTTCACGGCTTCCATCAATGGTCATCCCTTGCCCTCAAAGTTCAAGATGCCTTCCCTGGATTCATATGATGGAACGCGTGATCCCTTTGATCATATTGCTACTTTCAAGACTACAATGCATCTCCAAGGGGTTCCAGACGAGATTATGTGTAATAGGCCACAATCTGAATGACCCCTTGTGATTAACCCTAATTAATTAATTAGCCAAGTTATTAATTAATCAATTAATCATGCAATTGCGTGGAAGCACAAACAAATCATCAAAAACTAAATATGCAGCGAAAATTAAATAACACGGTGATTTGTTTACGAATGGGGAAAACCCTAACGGCAAAAACCCCACCGGGTGATTTTCAGGTCACCACTCCCGAAACTCCACTATTATCAAATCAAGCGGTTACAAGTAAAGGAATCCCAAGTACCTTACCAACCTACAGTTGAACCCTTACCCCAATACCCAATTGAACTTGATCTGTAGCGACAGTTCCCACCTTTGATGCACGGCTTCCAAGTAATTGACTAACCAATTTAATGCGCGGATCCCAGTACGCGACTTACTCCTTTGCACGAATCCCAGTACGTGACTAACTCCACAGCAACCCTTTGATTGTTGTAGTTGATTTGCAGCAGCTTCACATAGAAACACCAATAAGATCTTCAATGTTGGTGCAAGAGATTTTGCTTGGTTACAGAACCCAAAGGCGTACAAGAAACGCAGCAAGAACTCTTTCTTCTGTAGGAGGAGGCTAGGGTTTCAAAAAGAAAACCTTATGAAGCTCTCTAGGGTTAGGTTTTTCTTTTTCCCACCTCCTTTAAATAGGAGCTTAATGGGCTCTCCTATTCCAAATAGGTTTACACAAACCTTGGGCTTTCCTAGTCCAATAAGGATTATACAAACCCATAAACAAATAGCCTTTTAGAATAAAAACATTGTGGCTATAATCTGAAAATCCGTAAGCTCGATCGATCGAGACATCTATCGAGCTTTAATGAATCTGGACAGATAGAGCTTCTGTCGAGGAGGTATCGAGACCTGCAGATTGCACTTTTCTTGAGCAGTTCTTGAGTAATCTTCATGTCTTCAATTTAACCACTTGTGATGATCATCTTGAACCTACTTAGATTTACCCAAATACAAGTAAAGTGCGTTTTGTTAAAGAATATGCCAATTACATAAAAATATGTCCCCAACAATGTGTAAAGCATTCCCAACCACCCTTAAAGGGCCAACGCGAGTGTGGCTCAGCAAGATACCTCTAAGCACAGTCAACTCTTTTGAAGAACTAAGTAAGTTGTTTGTCAACAACTTCATTGGAGGGGAAAGACATAAGCGCTCCTCGTCCAGCCTTTTAACTATAGAACAAGGAGAGAATGAAAGTCTACGGTCTTTCATCACTCGTTTCAACAGGGAGAAACTGACAGTGGACGAGGTGGACGACAAACTATTGTTGGCAGCCTTCCACAGTGGGGTTAACTCGAACTTATTCATTCACAAGCTATATGAGAAAGAGCCTCAGTCCATGGCTGAACTCGTCCATTCAGCCCAAAACTTTATGAATGCAGAAGACGCAATCATAGCTAAGAAGATGAAGAGAGCTGAAAGGATAGAGGCAAACCCCACTCGTCACTCTAAACCAGGGCCTCATCCAAAGAAGGGGCAAACAGAAGATAAGAAAGACCGAGACAACAGGAAGGCAGGTCCTTCGGCAAGGAACCAGAATTATACACCCTTAAATGCCCCACTCGATTAAGTGCTCATGCAAATCAAGGATGATCCTTCATTGAAGTGGCCAGAGAAGATGAAAGGAGATCCTAACAAGCGCAATAAGAATAAATAATGTCGCTTCCACAGAGACCATGGGCATGACACGGACAAGTGTTTTGACTTGAAGCAGCAGATCGAGAATCTCATTAGACAAGGGAAATTGAGGCACTTCGTTGGAAGGGATCATAAAGATGAGAAGTTAAAAGGGAAGATAGAAGAATCATCATGACCTCCACTTGGAGAGATAAGGGTTATCATAGGAGGAACTTCTGAAGGACAATCTTCCAGATCAAAGAAAACCTATCTCAAAGTGGTGCAAAACGTTCAACTCTCTGAACGACCCCCAAGGACGAAGGAGACAGACGAGCCAACCATTTCTTTCACAGACGAAGAAGCTGAGAGAATTCATTAACCACATGATTATGCAATTGTCATTACCCTACTCATTGCAGATTACACAACCAGGAGGGTGTTAGTGGATAATGGAAGCTCAGTGGATATATTGTATTATCCCGCCTTCCAGTAGATGAGGCATGGATGAGATCAACTTCGTCCAGCATGTTCACCATTGATAGGATTTGGAGGAATGAAAGTGCAGCCCGTGGGCACCATTACATTGCCTGTAGTGGTGGGATCATACTCGCAGTAGATAACTAAGGAAGTGAATTTCCTTGTGGTGGATTGTTCATCCTCATACAATGCCATCATTGGAAGGCCAACATTAAATAGTTGGAAGGTAGTAACATCTACCTACCACCTATCAGTCAAATTCCCTACGAAGTACGAGATAGGACAAGCACAAGGAGATCAGTTGGCAACCAGAGAATATTATCTAGCCATGTTGGCTTTGGATGAGCAGGTGCAGACTATGAGTATAGAAGAGAGAAGAGTTCTTGCGGAACCTACTGAAGTACTGGAAGATGTTTTATTGCAAGAAAATGATCTTGAGAAGTTCACTAGAATTGGAACAAGCATGAATGAGAAGGCGAAAAAAGACCTTGTCCAGTTTCTGAGGAATAGTATCGATGTTTTTGCATGGAGTTATGATGACATGCCAGGTATCGATCCAAGTGTAATTACTCATCGATTGAATGTGTCATCCTCTTCTAAGCCAATTCGTCAAAAGAAGAGGGTGTTCGCTCCTGAACGAGAGAAGGCTATCAAGGAAGAGGTTCAAAAACTAACCACAGCACAATTTTTCCGGGAAGTCTATTACCCGGATTGGTTAGTGAATGTAGTGATGGTGAAGAAGGCAAATCGCAAGTGGAGGATGTGCGTAGACTTCACTGATTTGAATAAAGCTTGCCCTAAGGATAGTTATCATTTGCCGCACATCAATCAATTGGTTGATTCTACATCCGGCCATCAACTGTTGAGCTTCATGGACGCCTTCTCAGGATATAATCAGATAAAAATGGACGAGGTTGACCAAGAGAAGACCTCTTTTATTACCAATCAAGGTTTGTTCAGTTATAAGGTGATGCCTTTCGGTCTGAAGAACGCAGGGGCGACATATCAAAGGTTGGTGAATCACATGTTCAGTCCACAGATAGGACGGAATGTGGAAGTGTACGTTGACGACATGCTTGTAAAGAGCTTGAACGAGGGAAGCCATCTGGACGATCTTCAGGAAACCTTTGAAACACTTAGGCGATATAAGATGAAGTTGAACCCAAGTAAATGTGCATTCGGAGTATCGTCAGGAAAATTTTTGGCATTCATGGTTTCACAGAGAGGTATTGAAGCAATTCCAGACAAAATCCAAGCAATCTTGAACATGGAACCACCAAAGAACGTCAAGGAGGTCCAATCTCTCACCGGACGTGTTGCAGCTCTAAACAGGTTTGTTTCAAAACCCACAAATAAATGTTTACCCTTTTTCAAAATCCTCAGGAAGGCATTCGAATGGACGGACGAGTGTCAAAAGGCCTTCCAAGATCTAAAAGATTATCTCACCACGGCTTCATTGTTAAGTCCGTCCGTGCTAGGAGAAGAACTATATCTATACTTAGCAGTGTCCCCACATGCCGTGAGTTCAGTGTTGATCAGAGAGGAAGAGAAGGTGCAGAAGCCTATGTATTACACTAACTGAGCACTGAGAGGGGCAGAAGGAAGGTACCCACTGATAGAGAAGTTAGCTTTTGCACTAATAACGGCTTCTAGGAAGTTAAGACACTACTTCCAAGTTCATGTCATCAATGTCATGACTGATCATCCACTCAAGAAGGCAATGAACAAGCTAGAAGCTGCAGGACGACTAATTCAATGGGCAGTTGAGCTTAGTGAATTTGACATTCGGTACCAACCGAGGAATGCAATAAAGGCTCAAGCCCTGGCAGATTTCATTGCAGAGTTCACTCCAAGTTATGAGGACTTGGATGAGAAAGAAGACAATAAAAAATGGCTCGTCCATGTAGATGGATCATCTACACTGTATGCAGGAGGTATAGGAGTTGTTTTGCAATCACCAGAAGGAGATAAACTGAAGCACAAAGTTCGCTTGCAGTACCAAACAACTAATAATGAAGCAGAGTATGAAGCCCTTCTTAAAGGATTGGAGTTGGCTAAATCAGTGAAAGCAGATTCAATACTCGTCTTAGGAGACTCTCAGTTGGTCATAGGCCAAGTAAATGGGACATGTGAAGCCAAGAAAGATAGAATGAAGAGATATTTAAGGAAGGTAGTACGCCTTATGAAGAAATTCAAAGAAGCTGATTTCGTTCAAATCCCAAGGGAGAAGAACATGGAAGCAGATACTCTAGCGAAGGAAGCCTCCACGAACAAAGCAATTGGTGAATTTGATGAAATACAATACATGCACAGGATAGACTTCCCAGAACTATTGCAAATAGAAGGAGGAGAAAATTGGATGATCTCGATAGTGTCATACTTGAAAGACGGAAGGCTTCTAGAAGGTAAGGACGAAGCGAGAAAGCTGAGAGTCAAATCTGCCAGGTACATCCTTATAGACGAGGTGTTATACAAAAGAGGCTTTTCACAGCCTTACCTAAGGTGTCTATCTCCAGACAAGGTGAATTACGTATTGAGGGAAGTCCATGAAGGAGCATGTGGTAATCACTCAAGAGCCAGGTCAATCGTCCACAAGGTCATCCGTGCAGGGTACTATTGGCCAACCATCCAAGCTGATGCTAAGGCATATGTTAAGGTATGTGATCAATGTCAACGTTTTAGTAATATTCCAAGAGAGCCATCAGAATACCTTACCCCAATGATGGCCCCTTGGCCTTTCGCACAGTGGGGTTTGGATATTTTAGGCCCATTTCCAACTAGAACCAAACAGATGAAGTTTTTGGTAGTGGGGATAGATTATTTCACCAAGCGGGTGGAAGCTGAACCCTTAGTGAAAATTACACAACAAAATGTGCAGAATTTCGTCTGGAAAAGCATTGTATGTAGATTTGGAGTACCGAGAGTACTAGTATCTGACAATGGACGACAGTTTGACAACACACCCTTCAGAGAATTCTGTGAACAACTTGGAATTAAGAATCATTATTCCTCACCCTCCTATCCACAGGCCAACGGACAAGCAGAAGTAACAAACCGATCCTTGTTGAAGATCATCAAGACTCGACTTGAGGGGGCAAAAGGAGTTAGGCCAGATGAACTACCAGGTGTTTTGTGGGCTTACAGAACAACGACGAGAACCCCCACTGGGGAAACTCCTTTCAAACTAGCTTATGAGAGTGAAGTAGTCATACCTGCAGAAGTGCACATGGCCAGTCATAGGGTGATGAAGTATCAAGATGAAGAAAATGTGGAGTAGATTCGTCTTAATCTCGATCTTATAGATGAGGTAAGGATGGAAGCAGAGTAGAGAACAACAAGATACACAAATCTCATGGCAAAGCAGCACGATGCCATGGTGAAACCTAGGTGTTTCAACATTGGAGATCTCGTTTTAAAAAAGGTTTCTTTGGCCACCAAAAACCCGGCCCATGGGAAACTGGGACCAAATTGGGAAGGACCTTACAGGGTTAACAACTGCAAGAGGCAAGGATCCTACTACTTGGAAGCCCTGGATGGAAGGAAGTTGGAACACCCTTGGAATGTTGAACACTTAAGAAGGTACTATCAATAAAGGGTGATCATGGACGAACATTGCTGCAGGACGAATGCCATGGATGTTGGAAATAACTTATTGATTTGAAGTGTTATTTTCTTATGTTTGCTTATTTCTACTACTGTGTTTTTAGATATGTAATTATTTTTGTGTTGCTCATGGACGAATCTGTTGTGATTGTATAAGTATTTTTAAGATTCCCTAAAGACACTAGCTCTTAAGCATGTGTCATGCCTGTGGACGAATGATTACATGGTGTGGATTTCCAAATATACATGTGTGATGTATTTTCAAGTATATATATGATTGTAGGGGAATCCTTCATTTCTATGATTTCATTCAAAATAATCTACAAAAGGCAAACAGCCAAAGACGAATAAAATCCTTGGACGCAAGGATGTACCGTCTATAAGCTTTCCTTCAAATAAGGATAAAGCAAAAAAAATAAATCTAAGGTATATCCGTCTAAGATCAAGACGAGATAAAACCTAAGATATATCTGTCTAAGCTCAAGACGAGATAAAACCTAAGGTGTATCCGTCTAAGCTCAAGACGAGATAAAACCTAAGGTGTATCCATCTAAGCTCAGGGCGAGATAAAACCCGAGGTATGATCGTCTAAATAATGGACGAATCTAACCAACCTAACAATCCAGCACATGGACGAGTATTAGATGGAACAATTTTTGCTAAGGACGAGTAATTGATTGTCCCAAGTTTGAATAATGAATAAAGCTGGCTAAAAGACGTCACTCATGGACGAATTGTACTTGAATGGCGAACATAAGTTCATGTAACTACTGTTGACGATGCAGGAAGAAATTCGTCCATATGCTCAAGACGAGATAAAATCTCCTGAAGTGGGTGAACCCTAACCACAGAGATGGTATAGACGATATAAATAAAACTTGTTCACAAAGCTTATGGCATATTCAAACGCGATAAACAATGAAAATAAAAAGCATTTATTTATTCATTCATAAAATTTAAAGGGTAGACGTCCACCGTCCAAAAACCCTTAAAAGTAATGAGTAGTTTTTCATAAAGCTCGTCCATAAATTTGGACGAGAGAATTGTAATTGAATAAATTTAAAAAAAAAGCAAAGGCCCAAAACAACGGGCTCCAACCAAATTAAAATATAAATTTTCTAAAAGGAAGATAAAATCACTTGGGATCGTCTTGAGTAACTTCATTGTTGGCATCGTCCATAATGTTGACATCTTCAGAACTCGTCTGCAACAAGGAGCTTTCTGTAACAAAGGGAAGCTTGAAGGAGTCAAAGTTTAAATCAAGAAAGGCTTCCTTGGCATCAGCACGGAAGTCCTCATAGCCAGCAGCATAGTGACTGTCTAGACGATTCTTGTACTCGTCAGACTTCTTGAAAGCTAGAATGACTTCCTCACGTGCTTTCTCCAAGGACGAGGCAAATCCTGAAACTTCTCCCTCCAAGTAAGCAATACGAGTGTCCTTCTCGACACCATCTACTTTGAGCTCTTCCACCTCGTCCTTTAACTTCATCTCACTTGCTAGCAGACGATTGAAGTCATCAGTCAGCCTAATCACCTCCCCCTTCTTTAACAAAATTTCATTGTTCAGCTCCTTAGCCTTCTCTTTCGCTGTCTTTGCCTCTTCAGCAAGTTCCTTGGCCTAGCACGTCGCTATGTAAAACTTTGACATAGCCTAAGTGTGGACGAAGGAAAGTTAAACATTTCATTATTGAAAAACTTATTGAAAACACACAAAGACGAATGAAACTCATACCTTAAAGAGATCATGGATACCGAAACGTTCAAATTCCTTCACTGACATATTATAACATTCATTAATTTCATTATCAGTGACGATTCCTTCGAACGTCCTCCATGCGTATCTCTCGTCCAGCACCAGGTTCAAAGGACGATCAGATGACTCAAACGGATGAGACTTGCGAGGAGTCTTGGCTGGAGGGGGAGTAGGGTCAGTCTGGATAGGATGAACTATTTGGATGGGTTCCACATCCACTTGAGGGTCGTCCAGATTAACCGTCGGAGCTGTGAATTTGGGAACCTTGGGGAGAGAAGTCTTGCTAGGCTTTTGTTTCTTAGAACCTCGACGACTTGGAAGATTGTCTAGATCCACAGCGCTGGATATTGATTTAGATTTTCTCTTCCCTGTCTGGACAGAAGGTTTCTGAACAATAAGTGGTGCAGTCATATCCTCATCCCCACTAGCTGCAGTTTTTTCTTTGTTCCCCCCCATTGTAGTTATTCCTATGACGAGGAAAATCAGTTATAAAAAATAAAAAAATAAAAAAATAAAGGAGAGAAAGAGGGGGAAAAAAAGAAAGGATAGTCGACACTTACTTTGACAAGTGGTTTCCTCGTGACCTAAATTCTCGGTAGTAGGTTCTGGGCCAAACCCCCACGTGGCTAGATGACTGAGAGTGACTAGATCGTGGAAGGTTCTCCCAGGAAAGGCACGCACTTGGTCGATCCGATCCAAGTAAAATTTGTCCAAACGTGGACGAACAATAGCTGCATCAATAAGAAAGGGGGTTAGACAACTAAGAGTTGGAAAATATATAAAGAAAAATAAAATAAAAATGGAAGGAAACATACCCTCAGGACGAAGACGACCTAGAGAGCCAATAAAAGGTGGGAAGGGGGCACTACCCACATCAGCTAGGTCCCCAACCCAATTTCCAAAAATAATAAAAAAATTCTTTTTTCCATAGCCTGTCAGACGAGCTACGGCCCTTAATTAAACTATAATATGAGCCTCTGGACGAGAACTGGTAAAAACCAGCAAACTTCTTTATTTCTGAGGTCTTATAACAGTAAAGGAATTCGTCCACTGTGATAGGACAATTCCCTTTCAACGCCTCACGCCATAGCACTTGCATGGCAACTATCGTCCTCCATCCATTAGGGTTGAGCTGGTTAAGTCCAATACCCAACCTATGGAGAAGACCTCTACAAAAAGAATTTAGAGGGAACCTAAGGCCAGCTAAAAGGTATGAAGTATATACTCCTAAACCAGAAAAAGGAGAGCAACACCACTCTCCTTCCTTGGGTAGACGAGGGTTGAATTCAAGAGGGATCTGGTATCTATCTACAAGAGTTTTTAACTTTGAGGCGTCTAGAGTGGACGTTATCTCGGGAGCACAACTGTATATGACATTCTCCTCTTCTTCATCCTCATCTTGAGAAACGCTAGGTGGTTCCCTGGACGAGCTAGTCCCAGCCCCAAATTCCATCCTGCATTTCATTTCCTGGAATTCCTCAAGACAAGTATTGCTCGTCCGAGGAACTACTACTGTAGCTTATGCTACCCTCACCACTCTCATAGCTTCGAGAAGAAGCGTCCTGGTACTCATCTATTTCTCTCTCCATACTACTAGACGAAGACATGATTGAAATAAAGATTAAGACGAAAAAACCTAAGAAAGGAAGAAGAAATACCTGAGAACTAGGATGAAGAGCTAGACGAGACTCTTGGACGAGATGGCAGAAGGGAGATTATGAGAAAGGTGAAGGGCAGGAAAGAGAATGTACCTATTTATAGGGCCCAGAAGCAGGTCAACGAAGCGACGCCAACCATTCAGAAGAAGACACGTGGCTGTCGCTTTGAAAAACGCAATGGGCGTGAAGGGTCAACCAATGAAATCAAGACACGTGGTCAAAAAAAAAAAAAAAAATCTTAACCTTCTGGCTAAGGAAAATTGAATCTTTCCTTGAACGACCCTTAGACGAAGGGGACAACTGATGGGATAACGAAATTGACCATCTCTGGTTCGTCCACAGGGATCGTCCATGAGTATTGATTAATTAAATAAACCTCAGGCAATCAAGACGGAAGAGTCGTCCATGTGCAAAGCGCATGGACGACCACACAACATCAGTCTATATACAAGGAGTCGTCCATGGGCAAAGCACATGGACGACCATATAAAGCCAAATTCTGGAGTGGTTAATCAACCCGTGTTCATCGCCACCAATTTCTCCTAAGTATGTAACTTCCATTAGCGGTTACAACTTCGATAGCCGTTGGAGAAGTTATTTCCAGAATCTCGGACTTCCACGAATCTTGGGGAAGTTACTAAACCAAATAACTGCTCCAAGGTTCCCTATATAAGGACCGGTCTGAATCAAGTAAAGGTAAGAGAGTATTCTGACATTACTCCAATACAGTTAGAATTCCATTTGTGGGAGAAGATACTAACTTAGTCATCGGAGGGTCCTAGGCCGGTCCACCCCGGTCTCCTCTGATAGTGTGTTCATTTTTCAGGCCTTCGCTACAACTTTCAGCCCATCAAAGCCGAATTGTCCAGCCTACTGATTCTGTTCAGCATCAGTAATCAAATCTGAAAAGAAATATATAAGAACAGATCTCCTCGGACTTTGCCAAGGACGATTTTCTTCAACATAAACCTGTCTATTTTCATTCATTTGTCATCTGAATCTACTTTGGTGTTTGTCTGATTCATTAAAGCCCAGTTTTTCAACCCATTTTCTACAAATTCATTGCTTTGGGCTTCTTAGGCCTAAGTCCATTCAACTTTTGGGCTAGGAACTCAAATTTGGTCCTTACAATATATATATATATATATATATATAATGAGAAACCATTACATATTTTAGAAATGTATAATTTAAAAAAAGTGTGAGCTAATACAATGTATAATTTGAATCTCTTCTAAAAAAAAATTGTATAATTTAAACCATATAATTTCAATTATTTTTAATTGTACTTATGCATATATACGAGGTTATACAATAGTAATATGTTAATTTCATGTTATGTTTGCGGGTCATATCGAACTTTGCCACCCTTAGGTTAAGCTATTGAAAGTAGGGATGGCAATTTTGCCCGCCCCTCCTCACTTCGCCCCACGCAGATTTTTCCTACCCCGCAAAGGTCGTGGGGCGGGGATTGGGCGAGATTTTAGCCCCGCACCACGGGGCGGGGTAGGGCAGGGATGGGTTTAGACTTTTTAGACCCAACCCGCCCCGCTCCGCCCCGTATTGATAATGGTTAAATTGTAATTTTTTCATACCCTAAAACCCTACTATTTAAACAAACATATCATCAACTTATTTTATTTTACCCAATAAGGATTTCTGCCTCTCTTTTTTTTCAAGCAAGTTTGGAAATAAGGTACCAATTTTAACATTTTCTTTTGTCTTTATTATAAACAAATTTATATACTATTGAATCATTGATTTTGTGTTATGAGATTTTTGTTTTTGTTGTGATATTGTTTTGTTAAATACTTTAATAATATTATTTAATTTTTGCTAAAGATTAGTTTAATTTTATGGGATAAATTTATTTTTAATTTCAAGTACATTTTTATTAACGAAACAGATTTTATTGAAAATAATTGCAATAGTTATGGGCAAATTAACAAAAAGTAGAGTTTTACGGGGTAGGGAGGGGCTTCGTGAGGCTCTAAGAGGTGGGGATGGGGCAAGAAAATTTTTCCAATCATGCGGGGCAGGGCAAGGATGGGGTAAGACAAAACTATGCTGGGCGGAAGTAAAGATCCCATCCTTCAGACCCGTCTCGCCCCATTGCCATCCCTAATTAAAAGCGAAGTGCTCTGCCCATTATCATTATATGAATTCACAACTTTTCATCGAATACTTCCACTTACTCAATAAATTGTAAAATTGGTGTGAAAATAATTGTGACTATGGGTCTATTTGGGATTTATTTATTTTTTTGAAACTAACAACTTTTTACTGAATAGTATCAAAAAATATAATAAAACCTATAAATAATAGCAAAAATAAGCTTAATAGTAAAATAAGTTGGCAAATTCCATCCACGTCAATTGCACACTATAATTATCAATATAATTTTTTTTTTCCTTTTGGCCTTATTTATATATTTATTTTTGAATAAGTGACATGTACGATCTCAAAACCCTACTAATTTCTCAGAGTGCCCCAATTGCAGTAACCCCAGCTTTTCAGCTTTGTTTGGGATCGGAGAAAAGGAGAAGGAAAATGGAGGAGAGAGTAAAATGGTTAGGTTTGGTGGGAGCTGGAGTTGTTTTGGGCTCTGTTTCCACAGTCTTTCTTCTCAAGCTTCTTCCAAGGCTAGTCATTCATTTACTTTACTTTGTCTCCGCGTCGCTGCCAATATATTTTTTTCTTCAAATTCTCACTCTTTTCATTTCCTTAGTCTAAAACTCAGGAAAATCGAATTACAAACTTTCTTCTCTTTTCTTTCCTTTACTTAAATGGAACTGTTTGGCTTATAAATTACGAAGAAAGCAAAACCCTCACTTAACTTTGCCTGATGGAACTGTTTGGCTTTGTTGAATGAAGTTTCACGATTCAGTGTTAAAAGAAAAGGCAAAATCATATTCATAGGAAAGAAAATGATCCAAATTTTGTTTGCTTTTTTTTTTTTTAATTTTTTATAATTGTACTACCAGCATTACAAGAATTATAAAAATCAAGAAATTTACTATATTATGCAGCATATGCAGATTTTCATTACTTTTGGCTAAGGTTGGTTGTGTATCATTGCAGAAGTGTTGCAAAGCAATGGGAGGAAAAGGCTATTGAAATTAATAGTAAGTGATCTAGTGACTAACTTTATTCAATTGATTTACAATAATGGGTTTGGCCTCTATGCGAAGCTTTTGCCGAAAACAAAGGTTTGGCAATTATAATAGATATAGATTGTAGAGCCACCTTGCACTTAGATATTCCAGTCAAAGTGGCTTTATTTATGGTTGCTTATGGTGCTATGTAGGCATATGATGAAACCTATATTTATGAGTATGACATGTATTTGCTTGACTTTGTTATGTAGCATTTTTGGTATTATTGCATTTTGGGTTTGGTGTGTTACAAAGAGTTTATCTGCTCTGAACTTTGACAGCTTTGTTGTTTTGTAAAGAAATAGTTACCGTCTTTGCATGTAAAAACTTTTTTCTGTATTATTTTTCTTTCAAAAACTGTGAAATCTTAGTTAGGAAGAACATGACTGGTAAATTATGGAGAAAAATTATACAAAAAAGAAAAAGAAAAAAAGATTCAACAATGAGGAGTTGTCTTAGTACTAACTAACACCGTTCTGGCATGCCTTTTATGATTAAAAAATTAAAGAGTAGAAGTAGAAGTAGAATAGAAGGATGTAAAAATTTCTAGGTATAATGTATGCCAAAATTTGGAGGAGTATGAGATTTTTTTTTTTTTAACTTTAATTGATAAGTTTCACACACACACACACACCTTGTGGGCCTTGAACATAGGACCTCACCTTCCATCACTGTTATCATGGAAGAAGGATTTGCAATTTGAGTTGGAGCTCATTGGCATTGTATTTCTTCTTGTTTATTTACGAAAGTTATGTAGTTTCATTTCTCTCTGTGTTTTAGGTGCTGCCTCAGGCAGCATTAATGATAACACTTAGGTGTAATAGTAGAATTCCTGCTGGGTAATATAGTTGAGGCTTTTCAACATGTTCCTTGGCTGAGTTAAACCTTCACCCTCCCCCCTCCCCCCTCCCCCAAGCCAACCCCTATGCCCACACATAGTGCAAAGACCTGATCATGCAGCCATGGAATAAATGTCAAGTTGCAGTAAATTTCAGTTTTGGCGACTTAAAGCTTTTCTTGTGTGAAGCTTAGCATAAATTGGATTGACATGAGTCTTGTATGATTTTGAAGTCAAGTCACTAGGTGAAAATTGCTTTTAACATGGTTATTAAATTATTAATCTATGAGTTCTAGGAATCAATAAAAAAAATTACGAGTTATAGACATTTTTATGTGCAAGGGCAGATCTTGAACTTTTATAAATTCGTGTGCATAATTTTATTTTTGGGGTAGATTATTTTCAGATTTTTCATGATAGTTTGAGGAACATTTTATTGGGTTTTTCTATTGTTTGCTAGTCAAATTAAGAGTCAATGAGTTGTTATCAATATTATTCACTGTTAAAAAGAATTTAGACTTGATTAATAGAATATAAAGTAATTCATGGTTTGATATGGAATGACAAAGTTGGTTTCTTCACAGTTTTTATTTTATTTTATTTTTTCAAAAGTGATTCATGGATTGAGGTTGAGTGCCTAAAGTGTTCTCCCTCTTTGGTGCACTGCTATTGTTCATGTCATTGTTAAAACAGTCCATCCCCCTGAATTACAACAAATTATTTTTTGATAAGTTGAATTACAACAAATTTCTATCTTTTCTTCCCTGTTTTTGACCCAAATCACTCCCTTTCCTCTCTTGTGAAAACCCTAAAAGCCTACTTTTTTCTAACTACTTGCCATCAAATAACCCCTGAAAAAAACCCCAAAATCCTTATCTTGTTGCTGTTGAGATTCTTGAGAATTACCAGGGAGTGGATACCTCGACTCCTGGTCTCTTTCAGTCACCAAAATTAAATATTTTCCAATCCTAACTCAATCTAGAAACCCTAAAGCCTTTCTCTCACTATAACAAAGTCCAAGACATAACTTTTCCCATCCTAAAGCCCAGCACAATAACACGAAGATAGATTCCTAATTTGACCTTTATCACCTAAAAATGGTGGCTTTTTATGTCACTAACAACTAACTGGTTTTTATTTTTTCTTACATGGTTTTTATATGTGATTTTTATTTTTTAGTGACTAATCAACTGTAATTCTATATTTCTTATAATTGTTATAGAAGGGAATGGACTTGTATCTGAGAATGCTAAAGGCTGCACAGTTTCTGGGAACCATAACCATGGGATGGCTGGTTTAAACCTTCTAAAAGATGAGATAGTTTCTGAACAATTGACCAGGTACTATTGGTGTCACCAATTAAGTTATTTTTTATTTTTATTTTACCAGTAAACAGAATTCGTTAAGAGTGCAAAGGGGTACAACATATGTACACATGAAATATACAAGATAAACACCAAGAAATCATGAAAAGAAAAAAGATTGATAAATTCTAACAATTTTGAAAAAGAAAACAGCCATTAGCAGCTTTCCAATCATAGAGTGTCTTCAACACTAAAAGCTTCTACTTTAAACTTGTTTTCTTGTAGTCTCAAAATTACACACATTGCATTTTCCCCAAATATACTACATGATGCATAAGGTAATTGCATTGTACATGTTTGCATTATGGTGCCTACCAAATTTTCTTTTCCAATAAGGGAGTAAATTCACCTCCCATCTAAGCATGACCCACTGCACTCTAAGCAAACATGAGATCATATCCCAAAGTTCATTGACTACTTCACAATGGAGTAGTAAGTGATCTGTAGTTTCCCTGCTCTTTTCACACATACAACACCAGTCCAACACTCTGATGTTATGCTTCCTCAATCAATCCATTGTAAGGATTTTATCTAATTTACCAACATGTGAAGGCCTGGATAGAATGCAATGGCAATTGTGTGGGAGTGGGGTCTTTCTCTGAGTGGATTGCTATTTTGATGTTGTTAACTGTTAGCATAATTGGAGTTGTTACTTTTCTGCTAATATTAGGAACATTCAATTCTTCGGCCTTGAGTCTCAACAGAAAGTGACTGCATCCTATGTTGTGGTCATTGGTCTTGGGGGGGTGGGTAGTCATGCAGCATCTATGCTTCTGAGATCGGGGGTTAGTAGGCTTCTCCTTGTGGACTTTGACCAGGTATATTCTGTGATGTCTCTCTTTGATTTTGTCCTTTTTTTTTTCTTTTTAATGTTTGTGTTCTCTTATTGTTTTTCATACCTCTATAATACACAGTTCACCATGTTGGTGTGTCTACTCCTATGCTAAATCCACACATGAAGCTTTCTTTTAGTTTATTTTACTAAACTGAGAAATATTTGATGAGATTTCCCATAGTGTCTATTTTACAGAAATTGTAATGTAAAGAAGGGATTTAAACCACTGGCTAATTATTGTTTTTAATGAATGCATATTTTGCATCAAATAGTGGTTTGAATCATTTGATGTGTATTCATCATCCAGCTTGGCAATAGGACATGGATCTTTGATACCTAAACTAGAAAGTAACCGGTTATTAAAATGCACTTAAATGATGATAATTTATTGTTGTGATGGACTACAAAAAAAATGGTACTCTATAAGATCCATGATTTTTTACCTTATTAGTGTCATAGTTTAACTTGAAGGTGAACTTTAAATTACTTCTAGTTGACTTATTTGTTTAGGATTCCTTTATGATATGATATGATTTAAGCTACCCAACTGAAGAGGAACTAATACTTTCCTCCCTACCTTGTGAATTTTTGAGTGCTTCTCTAGAACAGTTTCTCATATTTACCCCCCCCCGGCGGCGCGGGGGTACCACTCTTGAAAATAAGAAAAGGAAAAAACACATCCACTTTTTTTTTCCCCCCTAAGTTGGAAAATTGGAAAAAATTTATGGAATTGGTTGTTTCAATTTCATACCTTTATTGCTCTTTCAACATGGTAAAAGCTGTTCAAATCTACCAGCAAAGATGACTTTTTCACATGATAGCTTGCATTAACTGGATGATCAATCGTGTTTTGATAATATTCTGAACATACGGCACACTGGTTCCATGAAGCACTTTACTTTTAATTACTTTTCAGTAATTTTATTAATTTTTTATTTGTGGTGGACACAATGGTCCCTCCTAACTCTTAAGAATGCTAGTAATGATAGAAGACTGACATTAGTAGAAAAATAATAATAAAAGGAGTATTGATTTTTGCTTTCATATTTACATTCATTAGAATTTATTTGATTAGATTCATAAGATACATGTACTCATTCATTAATTACATGAGAAGGTATCACTTTCATCACTTAACCGACACGCTGTTGCAACAAGAGCAGATGTTGGCATTCCAAAAGCCCAGTGCCTCAAAGAGCATTTCCTATCAATCTTCCCAGAGTGCCATATAGATGCAAAAGTGCTATTATATGATGCATCATCTGAAGAAGAAATTCTTTCAGGAAACCCTGATTTTGTTTTGGACTGCATCGATAACATTGATACAAAGGTAACTTTTCTTGCCTATAACTTTGATTAACATTCATAAATTTAGTTTTACCTGCACCAAAATTACTACTGTTGAATACTGAAATAATGTAATACTAGTTTTTGGACCTTAATTAACAAGAATTGAAGAAATTATAGTTTAGCCCTTGAATACAAAATAGACCATGACTAATATAATAAAATCTAAATTAAAAACTGTTTTAACCTTAAAAGACTCATAAATATGTCTTGAATTAGTGAATATGCAAAGTAGTAGCAAATCAATCTTCTATCGTTTCATCATTGTTCCCCAGGTGGGAAAAACTTGGCCTTGGGTTTTGAAGTGTTAAAGTATTAACTATTAAACATGAAACTTGCACCCATTCTTCAAACACCTACGGAAGCATTAAAGATAAAGAATCTATTTTTCACTCCATGTCGTTAAATTCATTTAGAATAATAAAATCAATGCTTGAAAGTCTTTTCAACTTAAAATCCTTCTTGAATTGATCCATAGCTGTAACATCAATATCTTTCATGGTCTTGACTTTTCCATGATCAACCTTATGCTCACCTTGGTCAGTTGTGATCTCCGTTGCCCTTGTAATGCATTCTCTTAGCTGGTCTTGAAATCGAACATGGGGTGAAATGTAAGGCTGGATTTCTCTCTTTAGTGCAACACCTTGTTGCATTGGACTAACACCCGATCGAAGTTGGTGTAACAGCAACTAGGCAGGGCCGCATCTATCAGACTTTGAAGGGGTAACGGGTGCAATGTTTTTCAACAATGGTCGGGATAAACTTATATCTAACTTAAAACATCTAAGTTCTTGATCAACTTTATTTTGGCAAAGATATTTAGCCACAATAGCAACTGCTACTTATCCAAAGTTTCTTGCATAAAAGACAAATCTTCCAGTTTTGCTTATATGGAACACACTCTTTCATTCAAATGTTGCAAATCGAGCTTCGTCATATGTAAAAATCATATTTGAACACTATAAGATGCAATCTATTAGTTTTGAGATTATTCCATCGTTGCAAGCATGAATAGGAATAGTTTGGTTTTTTCTTAGTAATATGCACGTGCATTTAGGGGGGCGGAAATTTTTCCCCTTGCTTCCACCCGTGAAGGCAGCGGGTTTTCCCCAATTTGATGGAGTGGCGGGGTGAGGGCAAGGTGAAATATATTGACTTGATGGTGAGGCAGGGATGGGTTTTAGTTTCCCCACTTCAAGTATATTTACATAGATGCCTTTAAATATATGTAAATATATATGTGTGTGTGTGTGTGTGTGTGTGTGTGTGTGTGTTTTTTCCTTTCAGTTGGGGGTTCTCTTCTCTCTTCGCACTTATCAAAAGCTCGTCACCTCCTCATCATCTCCAATCTCCTTTCTTTCTCTCTCACACTAAAAACCAAATAAAACTTGAACTTCAAACAAATTCAACATATACTAGCCCCCTAACCCTACACCTCCTTGCACAGAGAGAGAGAGAGAGGAAATGTAACTCTAACTGGATTATTAAGTGGGTTATACACTTAGGGACATGCCAGCATCTGACACTAGAGTCCATGTAACATAGGTTTGTACATATATATGTGCTTTATATGATCATTTGATCCAATGTAATATGATGCTGTTTTTAGCCTTGGCCCTTGAGTTTAAGAAATTTTGCAAATTTTATGATTTGATGATATGGAGGCACTGATAAAAAAAAAATTTAGTGTATCCGAATTGTGGATATTATTTATGGGTTCTTCCATTTGTATATGGATTAATTTTTTTGGGAAGGGCCATGCTAGCAAGACTTGATTTAGATGCATATGACAATGATGTGAGAAGGACGTTGGACATTTTCTACAAAATTTGGTCTGCACCTGAAAACAATGTCTTTACAAGTCTACACAAGCCAAAAAATTATTTTTCTCCAGCCGCCCCTCTGTCATTATAATTCACTGCTGTGTTCCAAACAAAAATTATGATAGTAATGAAGTTTCAATTTTCAATTTGTTGATTTGTTATATGCAATAGGTGGCACTTCTTGCAGCATGTGTACGTAGGGGTCTGAAAGTTCTATCTGCAACAGGAGCTGGTGCAAGAGCTGATCCAACAAGAATACGTGTTGCTGATTTGAAAGAGTCAACAAATGACCCGCTATCTCGTGCGGTAATGATTTTTTCATTTTTCTTATCAACAAATTTTAAGCTGTTCAGCAGTTTTGAATATGCTTCTGTCTGATTGTTTTTTTGCAGAACCATGTTGCATAAAAGATGCCCATTTCTAAAACATGAAAACTAAGGTCTTATGCATTTTGGAACTTAGATATTTTGTAGCTCATATTTATCAATAAAATAAAATAAAATGAAATAATCGTATAGTATATACATATAATCAATATCTTTGTATTTGAGTGTTTATAAAAAATAAATAAGTAAATACAATTCTTTTTTTTTTTGAATGTGTGCGCCGTGTGTACATGTGCATGTATCTTTGTTACAAACTTGATTTAAGTATTCTGTGTATCTCAGGTGTGCTATAATTTATCTGTTAGACTTCCTGAATATGGATATGTGCCATCTTGTTTATGTATTTTATTTTTGGGGTAATTATACTTTCTCTGCTTGTGGTATGGTCTGAGTTTGCTCTTTACCCCACCTAAGATTATTACTGTTGCCCCCACAAACCTGAACCCTTGAACCACCCACCATAGACATTATAATATAGCTTGCAACTCAAGCTTTATTTGCTTGTAAGCCTCGTAAGCCTCCACTGTTATTGTGGATGCAGTGGCAGGTTTATTTTGGAATGTGGACATGGGTGGTGATAGATTTGGGTAGCAGGCGTAGGCAGATGGTGACGTTGGTTTAGCTGTTCTTGGACATTGGCTCATGGGGTGTGTTAGGGCTATGGAGTTGAGTGCTGCTAGTTTGAAATTCTTTCTTGCATTTCCAAATAAAAGAGAGTGCAATGTGGTGTTAGTGCTATGATGGGGTTGTGGGGAAATTGAGTAACAGCTGGTGGCGGGCATTGGATTGGTGGCTGGTTTGTTTTCAGAATGTAGATGTGATGGTGATGGATTTTGGGTAGCAAGTGTAGGTTGGCACACTTGGCAATGATGTTGGTTTGCTGGTGGTGGCGGTGTTTTGCTGTGGTTGGCCATGTGTTCATGGTGGTATTTAGGACTACGGGGTCAAGTGCTGCTAGGTTGCAATTCTTGTTTGCATTTCAAAACAAATGGGTGTGACATGGTGTTAGTGCCATGATGGAGTTGTGGGGAAACTGAGTATTGGCTGGTGGTGGGTGTTGGATTTTATAAGGTTGAACTGTGGTGGTTTTGATGGCCAGCTATCAAAACCACAAATTCCTATCATCCTCATCAACTGGCCTTCATGTCACCACAAATTCCTTTAAATCTGAAAGTACCAACTAACAGATTTACAAAAGCTTTGTATAATTAAAATTAAAGGATTCCCATTTAAATGAAAAAGGCTCAAATATACAAAGGTGCTAAGTCAAAGAAGAAATGTTCACTTGGTAAGGATCTCAATTGTGAAGCGTATTAGTTTCATTGATGAAAAGGATTGGAGGTCATGAAGGAGATGGAGAACTGGGATTATCTTTGGGTGCTTCATATCAATTTTTTTAATGTCTGGACTCTGGAGAATGGGTGAGTGTACACAGGTAATGGTGTTGACCATAAGTGGGTAAAGTGCAACTTGTTGAACTTCAAGTTAGCAAACCAAATTCGACACAAACCTTTTGTGGTTGAAGTGTAATTTTCCCTCTATTTTTTTAATCAACATATGGTACCAAGGATATATAAAGTAGTGTTGATTTTTTACAGGAAATGAGTATCTAAAAGAGAGGAGAATCTAAAAGAGAGGAGGACAAGGCATCTTTCAAGTACATGTAAAATTAAAAAAGTTGTGAAAGAAGAGAATCACCTAAATATGTCTTCTTTAAAAGGAATCCCCTTACCCACCCCCACCCTCCCTCTATTCCACACAACAAACAAAAAAGGAAATTGGAGGCTCCTTAGTAATATGCGTATATGATAATTTTCAGTTTATGATTGCATTTACTTCACATTAACTACTTTTGTTGGCACTCAACTTATATAAAAGTATTGGGACAAATTTACTTTTTCCTTCATTTATTTACTAGGTGAAGATTGCATGCTTTTTGGTTATTATTATTACAGGCATTAATATGCAACTCCTTTTTCCCAAATCTCTGTTTCAGGTAAGACACCGACTAAGGAGAGAGCATGGCATTGACGGTGGCATTCCTGTTGTGTTTTCGCTCGAGAAACCTAAAGCAAAACTGCTTCCATTTAAGGGACCAAGTGGAGAAGAAGAAAATCCCTCAGACTATCAGGTGCAAATGTTTTACTTGTTAGTTTGAAGTATATGTTACCTTTTCTTTTCCTTTTTTTTTTTTTTTTTCAAAAAAGTAATTTACTCCAAAGAATTCTGATATTTGGCGTATTTATCCATAAAAGTAATTAACTCCTTTTTTCCTCTTTTAGATTTGGTTGAGCATTGTAGTTTGAGAGCTGTTTGTTATTCTTTTTGATTGCACCCCTTGTGTACCTAGTTTTGTTTTTTTAAAATAAAATTTTCGTTACTTATCAACAACAACCAAAAAAAAAAAAAAAAAACTAGATATTGTACAAGAAAATTAATTAATTTCTCCCTATTTGACTGGTGCTACATGTGCAAGTGTAATGGGGAATCGGTTGATCATCTTTTTCTTCATTGTCCGGTTGCTATGGATATGTGGGCTATGGTGTTCAAGTTGTTTGGAGTGAGCTGGGTGATGCCGCAATCGGTAGTGGGGCTTCTAGCATGTTGGCAAGGCAGTTTTGGCCGTCATCGAAATGGGTATATATGGCTTATTGTTCCCCATTGCTTATTGTGGTGCCTTTGGAGGGAGAGAAATAGTCGGTGCTTTGAAGATAAGGAGAGATCCATATCAGACTTAAAGCTATTTTTCTTTCGAACTTTAATGGATTGGTTGGCTGCATTGCGGAACCAATCCTTTTCATCTTTTCTTGATTTCTTAGATTCTTGTAATTTTTGTTCTTGATTGTTTGACCCCTTGTACACTCCCTGTGTACTAGGGTGTTCCATTTTTTGAGATCAATAAAATTTTACTTATCAAAAAAAAAAAAATTAATTTCTCCCTATTTGTAAACATTCTAACTTCTTGTCCTTATATCAGATAGTACCAGGGTTTAGGGTTCGCATAATACCTGTTCTAGGAACCGTCCCTGCAATTTTTGGACAAGTAATGGCCTCCTATGTTGTGACGCAACTAGCAGGGGTGCAAGTCCAAACAGAGCCTGTGGTAAATTTGGACATGGATCATTACCGGATGCTTCATCAACGCCTTATTGAGCATGAGGAATCATTGTATGGCACAGCCAAGGAAGTCCAGGTAAGAAGTTACCCTTGATAAGTTATTGTTAAAAAATTGCTCTTATTTATTTATTTGCTAATAAGGTGTCTAGAGTTCACTTAGCACCTGACTAATTCCTAAAGCTCTTTTTAGGCTCTTTTAATATTAAGTTTGTTAGTTCTTTGGAGCGGATAAGACCTCTCTTACTCTCTATCTCTCTCTCTTCTAATTCTTATCAACAACCACAACAAGCCTTAGTCCCAAATTTTGTGATCAGCTCTCTCTTCTAATTCTTTTATGTAAAATTTATTGTATGCATCATGTGCACTTGGGTTAGGGAGATACATTTTACCTGCCTGTATGAATATATGAGCTCACCCTCCTCTTATTGAAAGAAAGGGGAGGAGATGCCAAGACTTTAGGAGAAAATTAAGGGCCAATTACAAGTTAGTCAGTAAAAAAGGTTCTAGCTATCAATCTTTTATTTTTTATTTTTGTTTAATAATTGATACCTCTTTTAAGAGTTGCCAAAGGACTTGATACCAGGAAGAAAAAGTTACAAGCATAAGGTGGAATGAGTTGGGCTTCCTATAAAAATGAGAAGAGTCATGGCACCATATGCTAGTTATTAAATTTTGATTTTATGGGAAAGTCCTTTAAACTTTTTGGTTAAATGCTTGTGTAATCTATTGCCCTTTTTTTATAGGTAGATATTGAAGAAGTGATGTATGTTGCAAAAGAGTTGTGGCATGGACGAAGTGCGAGAGAGCAGTCTCCAAAAGATGTCGGACGTGGAATGTGGCGATCTGTTAATGAATTAATGCTTGTGAGGTATAGTTTGCATTCGTATTGGATGTGATTGACCATTTTGAACCTTGCCTAGCATTTGGGGGAGAATATTAAAAAAGAAATACTAAAGTTATAAAATTAGTCTTGTGGTGTATGAACTATATAGTCAACTCAGCAAACAAAGCCTAAGATCTTAATTAGGATTGGCTTGACCACTCCTTTTCTGCTATTTATCTCTTATCAGGGCGTTGTCTACTGTTCATTCACTGGTTGTCATTCTTTCTCTCACTTCATTGGCTGATTTCTCTTTGGTAAAACTCGGGTACAGTTTCTTAGGTGTTGTACCTTCGATTCCCCAATTAAATTTAAACACATGGTTGCATTGACTTTTATTGTTGTTGGAAAGTGAAATTTACATTACTTTCCAACAATTGTCATTGGAAATGGTAATATTGTTTGCACTGCCTTGGTCAATGCTGTCATAGGAACCTATGATACAGCAGCTAAGAAAGTGTACCTGAGTTTTGCCCTTTCTCCAGTCTTTCTCTTAGTTATGGCACCTTGATTTGGAATCTTGTATTGAGCAGTTTGGTGCAGTTAGATTCTATTCTGAACATAAATACCATCATAGACAATTTTCTCCGAGTTGTAGGATACTTAAGGCAATCTTTCTCAAATATTTGAACTAGAGTAAATTGCAGCTAAGTATGTGCACAAGAGCATTGAGCTATTAAACTATGATCATCTAAAACTGTTGAATTTCACCATGTCTACCATGTTTGTCATGTAGCGTTATCTTTCTTATCGAAATTGATGTTGCCCTGATGGTGAATGTAGACTATTTTATCACTGACATTTTTGAGCTTGTCTCCATTTCTTCAGGTGGGATCAAGAAAAGCCCGCGACAGTGTCAAACTTAATTCTATTAAAGTTTAGCGAGGTATATATCATTTATTGACATTTTATCGAATGAGTGAGTGCTCATGATATCTTGAAGCCATCAATAGATTATGTAACTTTGGCGGCATTAATACAATGGAAGATAACACTAATTGCAACTCATCCCAAAAAACAGAAAATATTACCTAGACGTGTTTTTAATACATTTTTTTCCTCCCTTGTCACTTCGTATATCAAAGCACAAAAAACTATTAAAGCTCAAAATGTAGGTGCTTGAGCAATAAGTACATGACCTGAATTTTCTAAATGTGCTCCACTAAGAAGATGGCTTATGCCAAGATTAATGTGATCCTCTTATATTTTATTTGGATTTAGATATGAGTTTTATATGCCTGCCACCAATTTTCTAGCAAAACATTTCATAGTGTTATATCTGGATGTTTCAAGGTAATGTTTTATCCATTAGATTTTTTTTTTTTTTTTTTGGGGATAGGTAATGCAAAAATTTTATTAAGAAAAAAATAGCCAACTTGAGTACATTTAGGATGTACTATGGGCAAAAATCAAGAACCAAAATTACAATGACCAAGTAAAAGATAAACAAGAAAAATGCGACAGAGCCACACTCCAAGCAAGGAGAGTATGTAAGAAAAAAGACTTAATCTCTAGCAAGGACCGCTCACATCCCTCAAAGCATCTAGCATTTAGCATTTCTTTCACTCCAAATACACCACATCAAGTAATGCGGCACAAGTCTCCAAAAATCTATATTGTGATGTCGCCTAAATTTACCTTGCCAAGACTCAAACAACTCAAATACCTTATGTGGCATAACTCAATCAAGTCCAAACATACAAAACTTTAAAGAACACAACTCAAAAGCTATGGGGAAATGCAGCAAAAGATGATCCACTGACTCCCTATACCTCTTACACATGTAATACCAATCAAGACCAATAATACGCCTTTTATGAAAGTCATCAGTTGTAAGAATCATACCTAACGAAACTGACCATGAAAAGAAAGCCACCCTTGGAGGGACCTTCGATTGCCACACCAACCTCCAAGTGAAAGAAAGAATAGGATGGTAGAAAGAAAGATAGAAACCTTTAACTTCAAAACCTCTAATCCTCGCTGGCTTCCGATAAACCTTATCAGGGCCAACCTCCCGCACTTTTGAAGAGTAAAAAATGTCCATAAACCGATTAAAAGAATCTTCCTCCCAATCCTGCGGCGAACGATGAAAATGGAAATTCCAATGAATCCTCCCACCAGACCAACACATAACCTCCCCCACTGAAGAGTCCCTAGCTTTACTAAGTACTAAGTCAGTAAAGATTTGGAAAAGCCTCTTTAAGGATACAATCCCCACACCACACATGCTTCCAAAACTTTACTCTAGTACCATCACCTACATCATATCGTAGGAGTTTAGAGAAGTTCAGCCAGCCACTTCTAAGAAACCTCCAGAGGCTAACACCATATGCACTTGTCACCTTTTTCGTGCACCAACCACCCCAAGTATTCCCATATTTCGCCTCTATGACCCTCCTCCATAACGTATATGTCTCTAAACCATACCTCCATAACCACTTGCCTAACAAAGCAGAGTTAAAGCTTCTCAATCATCTAATACCTAGCCCCCCAACCTACATTGGCTTACAAACCTTAGCCCAATTCACCATATGTAACTTAGAATCACCACTCACACCACACCAAATGAAATCTCTCTATAATTTCTCCATGCAATTACCTACCGTCCTAGGTATAGGAAGAATGGAAAGGAAATAAGTAGATAAGGAGGAGATAGTACTTTTAATAAGAGTTACTTTACCCCCCCTTGATAAATAAAGCCTCTTCCACCTTGCTAGTCTTCGTTCCATCTTCTCTAATATAGGATTCTAAATTGACAACTCCTTGAATTTAGCCCACAAAGGAAGTCCCAAATATTCCAAAGGAAGGGAAGAATGCCTACAACCCAATAGTCGCACCAACAAATCCAGAATACGTACCTCACCAACTGGCACCAACTCTGACTTCCCCAAATTAATTCTTAAACTTGAAACCTCCTCAAATCTAGTCTGAATCTCCCTCAAAGTAACCAGCTGATTAGGGTCAGCATCACAAAAAATAAGGGTGTCATCTGCAAATAAAAGATGAGACACCAACATGGAAGTACTAGGTGTAGAACCTACAGAGAAGCCCGAAAACTATCCAGCAGCTGCAACCATGTCTTAAAGCCTCCATAACAACATCAAAGAGCAACAAAGATAGAGGATCCCCTTGCCTAATCCCCCTAAAGCTTCCAAAGAAATTTAAAGGACTTCCATTAATCAAAATGAAAAATTTAACAGTAGAAATACAAAACATAATCCATTTTCTCCACTTTTATGAAAACCCACGCCACTGCAACATATACATTAGAAAACCCTAATTCCCATGATCATACGCCTTCAATTTACTATTAATACATTCAAAAGCAATTAACACGGAATCTAAGATTTGTCTACCTTTTACAAATGCGATCTGTGAATATGAAATAAGCCCATATGCCACCCTTCGGAACCGATTAGCCAACACCTTAAAAATAATCTTGTACATCCCACTAACTAAACTAATTGGCCAGAAATCCTTGATCTCCACAGCATTTGCCTTTTTAGGAAAGGGCAAGAAATGCAGTATTAAGATTCTTCCCAAATACAGCTAGAGTATGAATGTTCTGAAAAACTTCCATAATCTCTTCTTTCAACACACTCCAACAAGACTTGAAAAAAGCCACGAAAAAACCATCCAGGCCAGGAGCCTTATCACCATTAAAACCATTAATCACCCCATACACCCCTTCCTCGTCAAACGGCCAATCTAACCAAATAGCATCCTCAGAATTTCTAGAGAATTCTTTTTTTTTTTTTGATAAGTAACGTAAGGATATTATTAATAATAGAAAAAGTGCCAAACCGAGTACATTGGGGATGTACTATAGGGGCACAAATCAGGAGACAAAAGTACAACGATCAAGAAAAATAGGAAAAGAAGAACAAGAAAAATGAGAAAAGACCACACTCCATTCAAAGAGAGTGTGCAAGAAAAAAGACTTAATCTCTAGCAAAGAACGTTCACAATCCTCAAAGCTCCTCGCATTCCTTTCATGCCAAATGCACCACATTAAGCAATGAGGCACTAATCTCCAAACGTCAATGTGACGATGTCGCGCAAACCTCCCTTGCCAAGCCTCAAACAACCCAAGAACATTATGAGGCATAACCCATTGAATACCAAACAAGCAGAAAACCATAGACCACAACTCCCAAGCTATGGGGCAATGAAGTAGAAGATGATCCATCGACTCCCCACATCTCTTACACATATAGCACCAGTCAAGCACTAACACGTCTTTTACGAAGGTTGTCTGTTGTTAAGATCTTACCTAAGGAAGCAGACCAAGAAAAGAAAGCCACCCTTGGAGGAACCTTTGATTGCCATATCATTCTCCATGGGAAGGAAACAAGAGTAGGAGGGTAGAAGGAACTATAATATCCTCTAACCTCAAAACCTCTATTCCTTGCAGGCTTCCAACAAACCTTATCTGGGACAAACCCCCGCACTGTCGAAGAATAGACCAACCCCATAAACCGATCAAAGGCTTCTTCTTCCTAATCTTGTGGTGGACGACGAAACTGCACATTCCAGTGAAACCTCCTAGCAGACCAACCCATAACTTCAGCCACCGAGGAATCCTTTGACCTACTAAAACAGTAAAGCTCTAGAAAGGCCTCTTGGAAAGTGCAATCCCCGCACCACACATGCTTCCAAAATTTCACTCTAGTACCATCCCCCACATCATATACAAGGAGTTTAGAGAAGTTCAACTAGCCACTTCTAATGTATCTCCTTAGGCTGACCCCATAAGGACTTGTCACCTTTTTCGTACACCAACCACCCCAAATATTCCCATATTTGGCCTCTATAACCCTCCTCCATAAAGCATCAGTCTCCATGATATACCTCCACAACCATTTTCCTAGCAAGGCAGAATTAAAGCTTCCCAAATGTCTTATACCCAACCCCCCAACCTGCAAAGGCTTACAGACCTTGGCCCAATTAACTAAATGTATTTTAGGTTCACCACCAGTCCCATTCCACAGAAAATCTCTCTGTAATTTCTCCATACGCTTTGCCACCTTACCCAGTAAAGGAAGAAGGGAAAGGAAATATGTAGATAAAGACGAGAGTGAGCTTTTAATGAATGTCACCTTACCCCTTTTAGATAAATACAGTCACTTCCAACCTGCTAATCTCCTCTCCATTCTCTCTAGGATAGGATTCCAAACAGATAAATCCTTAAACTTAGCACCTAATGGAAGGCCCAAATATTTCAAGGGCAGGAAAGACTGCCCACACCCTAACAAACCCACCAAAGCCTCCAAATTGTACACCCCACCAACAGGAACCAACTCAGATTTCCCCAAATTAATACGAAGCCCTGACACCTCCTCAAATCTAGCAAGAATCGCCCTCACATTAGCAATCTGAGAAGGTTCAGCACCACAAAAAATCAGTGTCATCTGCAAATAAAAAGTGAGACACCATCACTGAAGTTCCAGCTGTATTACCCACAGAAAAGACTGAGAATTGCCCAGTGGAGGCAACCACATCCAACATACGACTTAATGCCTCCATCACAATATCAAACAACAATGGAGATAATGGGTCCCTTTGCCGAAACCCCCTAGAACTTTTAAAGAAATCAGAAGGACTACCGTTGATCAAAATGGAAAACTTTACACTTGAAATGCAATACCTTATCCATTTTCTCCATTTCTCTGAGAAACCACACCATTGGAGCATATACATTAAAAAATCCCAACTCACATGATCATACGCCTTCTCCACATCCAATTTACACAACACCCTTGGAACTCCTGACTTCAATCTACTATCAATACATTCAAAAGCAATCAAGACGGAGTCCAAAATTTATCTGCCCTTCACAAAGGCATTTTGTGAATCCGAAATAAGCCCATGTGCCACCCTACGAAGCCGATTAGTCAATACCTTAGAAATAATCTTATAAATCCCACCAACTAAGCTAATAGGCCTAAAGTCCTTTACCTACACAGCATCCACTTTCTTGGGAATAAGGGCAAAGAACGAAACATTAAGACTCTTCTCAAACACCGCTTGAGTATGAAAATTGTGGAATACAGCCATAATAATTGTTTTTAAAACACACCAGCAAGACTGGAAGAATGCCATGGAAAAACCATCCGAGCCAAAAGCCTTATCACCATTAAAATCATTGATCACCCCAAATGCCTCTTCCTCCTCAAAAGGCCTATCTAGCCAATTTGCATCTTCCACCGAGATACTAGAAAAGTCCACATCATCTAAGACAGGTCTATGAGCCACATCCTCAAATAGAGCTGCCTATAAAACTAAGAGATACAATTTGTTATAGCTGTTGAGTCCGAAGACAACTCCCCATTCACCATAAACCTATCAATAGAATTAACCCTCTTGTGAGAGTTAGCTATTCGGTGGAAAAAATTAGTATTCTTGTCTCTTTCCCTAACACAAAGAACCCTAGATTTCTGCCTCCAACATATTTCTTCCAACAGAGTAGCTTTTTCTAACTCATCACAAATTCTTCCCACTTCTACTGTTTCCTCCGCTGATAAACCCCAACTATCCTCCATATTCTCAAGAACACTCAGGTCCTTCCACAATTTTTTAATCCGAACTTCAACATGAACAAACACCTCCACATTCCATCTTTTCAAACCATTTTTTAAGAGCTTTAATTTATTGGCTAAAACAAAACTCGGTGCACCTTGAAAATGATAGGATTCCCACCAAGATCGAATCTTATCCACAAAACCCTAATCGTTAAGCCACATATTCTCGAATCTAAACGGCCGACTCCCTCTCTGAAAAGAACCACCCTCAAGGACAACTGGGAAATGATCCGAGCACAACCTAGACATCCGTATTTGAGAGACTGTTGGAAACTTATCCTCCCACTCTGCAGAAAACAAGAAGCGAGAATTACACTCGGCTATGTCCTCCGGATTTGAAGACAGCTCTCCATCCACCTTAAGCCTATCTATTTTCTCCTAACTCATTCTCAGTGTATTTGGCACTCCAAATCCCTTTGGTTTTCTTTTTCAAAAAAGCTACTTTAACTCACTTGGTGGGTCCCACTCCAAATCCCCTTTGTCTTCTCCAGTGGCATCGGAGGATGGGGATGAGGATTTCGTGGGTTCGGAAGGACTAGGTACTTCTGATTTTGAGGGAGCTCAAATACCTAGCCCAACTATAAGGGAATTGGTCGGAGACTTGGATAAGTCTTGGGATAATTCCAAAGACTGGATATTACAATTGCGTGATGGCAGGCAATTAGTGCTCCCATTATCGCTGTATCGTTCTCTAGATAGTATGTCAGTTTGCTCAAGTTTGGAGGGAGAGTGTGTACCAGGTAATGATTCTAGTACTAATTAGTTGGGCAAATGAGGGTGAGGGGCTAGTAGAGTCTTCGTCTGTGGTTCCTGGGTCAGAGTGAGTTGTGGGAATTTGGTGAAAGGTTGAGGTCTTGTGAGGGTGGTGATGAGCCATTAGTTGTGGTACCTTTGGCCACTGAAGGTCCGTTGGAGTTGAAGTCTAGTCATGTGAAGGAGATTGGGTGTAAGGAGAGTGTGGATAATTGTCAACTATCACAATGGGTAACCAATAGGATAAAGGCTTTCAAGAAATCTGTGGGCACTTCACTGGAAGGTTTTGAGGAGTAGATTACAGAATTGTTATTAGCCATTGAGGCTAGAAAGAAAGATAAACAGAAACTTGTGGTGAGTGATCAGACGAAGTTGGTCAAGTCAGGCCAGAAAGGTCAACGGGAGTTGAAGAATTTGTTGTTATCTCTGAATGTTTAGTATGATCCAAATAAAGTAAGGAGTGCAAGTTTTGAGCGGGCTGTTGTGCCTTATCAATGAATGTGAAGATTATTTCTTGGAACATTAGAGGGTTGAATGGGCAGAATAAAAGGCCCAGGGTTAGAAATTTGATTAGGAAATGGGGGCCAGATGTGGTTCGTCTTCAAGAAACCAAAATGAGGCTGATTAATAGAGCGGTGATTCATAGCTTGTGGGATGACCAACATGTTGACTGGTCTTATTTAGGTTCTTGTGGAGCTTCTGGTGGGGTGTTAGTGATGTGGGACACTCAGGTAGTGAATAAAATGGAGGAAGCGTGCTCTTGGAATCCTATTTTGGAAAAATTTGAGCGAAAACTAGTTGGGTGGAAGAAGTTGTATTTATCTAAGGGAGGTCGGTTGATGTTACTCAAGAGCACGCTTTCTAGTCTTCCTACCTATTTTCTTTCGTTATTCACAATTCCTACTCATGTGGCTAATAAAATTGAAAAGTTGCAAAGGGACTTTCTATGGGGTGATAGCAAGACTCATTTGGTAGGATGGGATAAAATTTGTGTGCCTATAGCCAATGGTGGCTTGGGGATTAGGAAACTTACTACTTTCAATAAGGCCTTATTGGGGAAATGGTTGTGGCGGTTTGGGAAGGAAGAGGATAGATTATGGAGGAGGGTGGTAGCTTCAAAATATGAGAAAGAATGGGGGGGTTGGACCTCTAAGTTGGGTAGGGGAGTTTATGGGTGTGGTTTGTGGAGAGGTATTCGCATGGGATGGGAGGATTTTAGCAAAAATTGTCAGTTTGTTGTTGGGTTGGGGAATAGAGTGAGGTTTTGGCAAGATAGGTGGTATGGGGATCAACCTTTTCAATTGGCTTTCCCAAGGCTGTATGGTATTGCCATTAATAAGGAGGCTTCTGTGGAAGCTTCTTTGTCAAGGCAAGGGGCGGAGGATAGAAGAATTTGGAATGTTCGTTTTATTCGAGAATTTAATGATTGGGAGATGGTTGAAGGGTTGCATTTTCTTCATATATTGGGAGCTAATACTCCTCCGATGGATGTGGGAGACCGAATGAAATGGAAGTTGAAGCCTAATGGGGATTTTGACATCCGGTCATATTATAACAAATTAAGGGACTCTCCCTCAATTGTCTTTCCTTGGAAAGCTATATGGAAAGCAAAGGCCCCTAGACGAGTTTCCTTTTTCGTTTGGTGTGTAGCTTGGAATAAGATCCTAACGGGTGATAACTTGAGATTGAGGAAATTGGCTTTTGTGGACTGGTGTATTATGTGCCGTCATTGTGGAGAGACGGTAGACCACTTACTTCTTCATTGTGAAAGGGCTTATCAGTTATGGAGTTTTGTCTTTATAACTTTTGGTCTGTCTTGGGTTACACCTAGATCGATCCCAGATTTGCTTTTTGGCTGGTGGAATTGGTTGGGGAAGCACTTGTCTCAGATTTGGAATTTAGTTCCGTTGTGCATCCTTTGGTGTATTTGGAAGGAACGGAATCGGCGGACTTTTGAGGATTTGGATAGTTCTGGTGATCAGATGCTTGATTCTTTTAGTGGAACTCTTTTTGATTGGTCTCGGGCTTGGGGATTCACGACTAGTGATTCTCTCCCTTCTTTCCTTAGCTCTCTTTCTCTTTGTAATTAATATGTTGGTTGGTTTTCTTTTTTGTTTTTTCTCTGTTTTCTTATTCTTGTATTTTCTGGGTTTGCTCTATGTTCTTCATGCATAGAGTAGCCTTTCTTATATATAACACTCTTACTTATCAAAAAAAAAAAGATTTTCGGTTTCTTGTAAGTTTACAAGTGTGTCAAATCAGTTTGTTTGGGCATTTACTGGTGTTTATGGTCCTAATTTACACCAAGATAGGAGGTTTTTATGGGAGGAACTCTGTAGCTTGAATAGCTGGTGGAGTATCCCATGGTGTGTGGGCGGTGACTTTAATGTGGTTAGGTTCCCTTTCGAACGATTGGGGTCTAATTCTTTCACTACTGCTATGCGGGAGTTCTTCAATTTTATTTCGGAACAAGGTCTCATTGATCTGCCATTGCAAGGGGGGTTCTTTTACTTGGTCAAATTTTAGAGAAGTTGCTTCGAAGGCTAGGCTGGACAGATACTTGTTTTCTGCAAATTGGGAGGATAAGTTTCCAACAGTTTCTCAAAGACGGATGTCTAGGTTGTGCTCGGATCGTTTTCCAATTGTCCTTGAGGGTGGATCTTTTCAGAGGAGGAGTATGTCGTTTAGATTTGAGAATATGTGGCTTAAGGATGAAGGTTTTGTGGATAGGGTTCGGTCTTGGTGGGATTCCTATCAAGTTCATGGTGCACCGAGTTTCATTCTGGGCAATAAATTAAAGCTCTTAAAAAATGATTTAAAAAGATGGAATGTGGAGGTGTTTGGTCATGTTGAAGTTCGGATTAAAAAATTGTGGAAGGACCCAAGTGCTCTAGAGAATATGGAGGAGAGTTGGGGTTTATTAGCGGAGGAAAGGATAGAATGGGAAGAATATGCAATGAGTTAGAAAAAGCTACTCTGTTGGAAGAAATAAGTTGGAGGCAAAAATCTAGAGTTCTTTGTGTTAGGGAAGGAGACAGGAATACTAAGTTTTTTCACCGCATAGATAACTCTCATAGGAGGGTTAATTCTATTGATAGGCTTATGTTGGATGGGGTGTTGTCTTCGGACCCGGCTGCTATAGCAAATTGTATCTCTCAGTTTTATAGGCAGCTTTATTTGGAGAATGTGGCTCATAGACCTGTCTTAGATTATGTGGATTTTTCTAGTATCTCGGTGGAAGATGCAAGTTGGCTAGATAGGCCTTTTGAGGAAGAAGAGGTGTTTGGGGTGATCAATGAATTTAATGGTGATAAGGCACCTGGCCCGGATGGCTTTTCAATGGCATTCTTCCAGTCTTGTTGGGGTGTTTTGAAAACAGAAATTATGGATGTATTACACAATTTCCATACTCAGGCGGTGTTTAAGAAGAGTCTTAATGTTTCGTTCCTTGCCCTTATTCCCAAGAAAGTGGATGCTATGGAGGTCAAGGACTTTCGGCCTATTAGCTTAGTTGGTGGGATTTATAAGATTATTTCTAAGGTGTTGGCTAATCAGCTTCGTAGGGTGGCGCATGGGCTTATTTCGGATTCACAAAATGCTTTTGTGAAGGGTAGACAAATTTTGGATTCTGTCTTGATTGCTTCTGAATGTATTGATAGTAGATTGAAGTCAGGAGTTCTAGGTGTGTTGTGTAAATTGGATGTGGAGAAGACGTATAATCATGTGAGCTGGCATTTTTTAATGTATATGCTTCAGTATTGTGGTTTCTCAGAGAAATGGAGAAAATGGATAAGGTATTGCATTTCAACTGTAAAGTTTTCCATTCTGATCAATGGTAGCTCATTTGAATTCTTTGGAAGTTCTAGGGGGCTTCAGCAAGGGGATCCTTTATCTCCTTTGTTGTTTGATATTGTGATGGAGGCATTAAGTCATATGTTGGATGTGGCTGCCTTCGCCGGGTAATTCTCAGGCTTTTCTGTGGGTAGTACGGCTAGTCCATCAATGATGGTGTCTCACCTTTTATTTGCAGATTACACTATGATTTTTTGTGATGCTGAACGTTCTCAGATTGCTAATTTGAAGGCAATTCTTACTAGATTTGAGGAGGTGTCAGGGCTTTATATTAATTTGAGGAAATCTGAGCTGGTATCTGTTGGTGGGGTACACAATTTGGTGGGTCTGTTGGGGAGTGGGCAGTATTCTTTGCCCTTGAAATATTTGGGCCTTCCATTACGTGCAAAATTTAAGGATTTATCTGTTTGGAATCCTATCCTAGAGAAAATGGAGAGGAGATTAGTAGGTTGGAGGAGAATGTATTTATCTAAAAGGGATAAGGTGACACTCATTAAAAGCTCACTCTTGTCTTTACCTACATACTTTCTTTCTCTTCTTCCTTTACCAGGGAAGGTGGCAAAGCGTATGGAGAAATTACAGTGTGATTTTCTGTGGAATGGGATTGGTGGTGAACCTAAAATAAATTTAGTTAATTGGGCCAAGGTATGTAGGCCTTTGCAGGTTGGGGGGTTGGGTATAAGACGGTTGGGGAACTTTAATTCTGCCTTGCTAGGAAAATGGTTGTGGAGGTATGGGATGGAGACTGATGCTTTATGGAGGAGGGTTATAGAGGCAAAATATGGGAACATTTGGGGTTGGTGGTGTACGAAAAAGGTGACAAGTCCTTATGGGGTCAACTTGTGGAGATAACATTAGAAGTGACTGGATGAACTTCTCTAAATTCCTTGTTTATGATGTGGGGGATGGTACTAGAGTGAAATTTTGGAAGCATGTGTGGTGTGGGGATTGTACTCTCCAAGAGGCTTTTCCGGAGCTTTATTGTCTAAGTAGGTCAAATGATTCCTCGGTGGCTAAAGTTAGGGGTTAGTCTACTGGGAGGTTTTACTGGAATGTGCAATTTCGTTGTCCACCACAAGATTGGGAAGAAGAAGCCTTTGACGGGTTTATGGGGTTGGTCTATTCTTCGACAGTGCGGGGGTTTGGCCCTGATAAAGTTTGTTGGAAACCTGCAAGGAATAGAGGTTAGAGGTTATTATAGCTCCTTCTACCCTTCTACTCTTGTTTCCTTTCCATGGAGAGTGATATGGCAATCGAAGGTTCCTCCAAGGGTGGCTTTCTTTTCTTGGTCTGCTTCCTTAGGTAAGATCTTAACAATAGATAACCTTCATGAAAGATGAGTGATAGTACTTGACTGGTGCTATATGTGTAAGAGGAGAGGGGAGTCGGTGGATCATCTTCTACTTCATTGCTCCATAGCTTGGGAGTTTTGGTCCTTGGTTTTCTGCTTGTTTGGTATTCAATGGGTTATGCCTCATACTGTTCTTGAGTTGTTTGAGGCTTGGCAAGGAAAGTTTGCACGACATCATCACATTGATGTTTGGAGATTAGTGCCTCATTGCTTGATTTGGTGCATTTGGCGTGAAAGGAATGCTAGAAGCTTTGAGGGCTGTGAACGTTCTTTGCTGGAGTTTAAGTCTTTTTTCTTACACACTCTCTTTGAATGCAGTGTGGTTTTTTCTCATTTTTCTTGTTCTTCCTTTTCTTGACCATTGTTCTTTTGTTTCTTGATTTGTGCCCCCTTAGTACATCCCCAATGTACTCGGTTTAGCAATCTTTCTGTTATTAATAATATTCTTACGTTATTTATCAAAAAAAAAACTTCAAAACCTGCGATTATGCCTACTGCCTCTTCCCTCTCCCCACTGAACCAAAGAAGCCAAACCCACAGAAATCCACACAACAATGCGTTTCTCTCTATACCCACAGATCAGCAGCCGCTTCTCTCTCCAGGCGGCCCTTTCTCTCTCCTCGTGGTGTGGATTTTTCCAAATTGATACTCTCTCTCATTGTCTCTCTCTCTTTGTCCTCAAAGGTTTGGTGGGTTTCCTGCTTCTGGGTTTTGTGTGTTGGGAGCAGATTGCATTGTTGTGTACTTGTACTTGGAGAATAGATTTGTGGATTTTGGAGGATGAAAATGGTTGTTTTTGGCTGGAGTGTTGTGTATGTGTTTGTGGGTTTTCTGGTAAATACAAGTAATGGAGGATCCAGTGGATGCGTTACTTTGAAAGACCGAGAGCTGGAGGGAGATGATAGACCAAGAGAGATGAAGCAAAATCAAGGAGACTGTGTTTCTGCTTCTAGTGTTACTGTGTTAGGCTGTTAGTAAATGAGTTTGAGTGAAGAGCCAAGGAGCTGTTGGTGACAATTACTGCTGTCTGACTTCAGACAAGTCACCCGCGTGGGTCCCATTTTGTGTGTTTTATACTGTTTTGCCACTTAACTCATTTTCCTAAAATCTGAAAACTTTAAGTGTCTCACTATATCACAATGGGTTTGGGGGGGACTATATTTTACAATGGTCTTATTTTTTTGGTACTTACGCTTCAATTATCTTATAGTCATCATTTTCTTATATTTTTATTCTGCTCAATATAATGGAAAGATATTTACTCTTCCCTATGCCTCTCTCTCTCTCTCTCTCTCTCTCTCTCTCTCACATGAAGAGAGTATTTAAGCTCTTGAGGTTGAGGGTGACATTGTTTTGGTCATTATTGTTTAGGCATTGACATTACAAACTACATTAAAATCAATCACCATTTGAGGTGATGCGAAAATGGAATGTGGTGGCTAATTGAATTTATTTGCCAATATAGGAAATGTTGCACCGATTTTCTCTTTACAGCGTGACAATCTTTTTTGCCAGTTCTAGTATTTGGCTGTTTCTTTTTTATTTTTTCCCTTCCTGAAGAGCTTGCTTTAGAAAATCCCATGACTCTCTTTTTATGTTTTCTTGTCTAATTAGGCAGATGAGCATGAATCAAGCACACTTGATGATATCAAAGAAAAGGAACCAGAATTTTTTAGGAGAGTGACATCTGTACTGAAGCGAGCTGAACTGGACTTTGGTTTGTAGCCATTGGTTTTTTTTTCTTTTTATTTTTTCTCCTTACAAGGGTTTTTGTTACCAATGGGTCTGCGATATGTTATAGCTTTAGGAACATTTTGAGTATAGGTTTTTGCGATATGTTATACCAATGGTTAGTGTAATTTTTGCAGGCAATATAAATTCAAAATTTAGGGCGTCAAATTAGAAACTTCTTTTCACTTATATAAGTGTGTAAAGCTATCTTCATTAAGATTATCCGATGCTGTTTCTTTGACACATATCTCTTTTACTCAATTGTCGCAGTTAATATACAACTACATCATTTTGCTTTATTTTATTACCAGCCCCATGCGTGGGCACAACCTCACAAGCTGCAAAGATGATAGACAAATAAGCTAGACACTACTCAACACTTGATATTTTAAAGAACCAGAGATTCATTTGATACATTTTAGACTCAAATGTAGGGGTGGCAAAACATGACCTGTGAATCCAACATGATACAACACGTAATTAACAGATTATGAGTTGAGACTTAATGAGATCGTGTCATATTGGAGTTGACACAATTAACCCATTTAATAAACGGGTTGGATTAGTGTCTATCACATGGAACTCGTTTAACTCGTCTAACCCGTTTAATTAAATGATATTTTACTAATATACTCTTCAAGCCCGAGGTATATAAATTTATTAGTTGTCGTTGTTTATTTTCTTTGACATATTATGATTGATTATTTGTGATAATGAGATGTGTTTTAGTTTTGAATGATTATTTGTGATGCAATTACTCGTTAATTCTAAATTTTATATTAAAAATATTTATTTGTTTGGTTTTTCATAATTCATATCAAGTTGGTTAATATATATATATATATATATATATATATATATATATTTTAACAAAATTTAATAAACAGGTCAACACGAATAAAAGGGTCGTGTTAAGATTAAGGAATTTTGACTCGTTTAATAAACATGTCAGTTAGTGTTGACTCATATTGTCGGATACTCATGAGTTGGCACAACATGAACTCGACACACGAACACAAATTGCTACCTTACTCAAAGGTATGGTTGGATAGGAATGAGGAAACAGTTTCACTAAAATCATCCAATAAGCTTGGCGAGAAGTGAGATGGTTTTTAGCTTTGGGAAAAGATAGTTTTGTAGGAGGTTTCGTGTTGGAGTTCAAACCATGGTTCTCTAATAAAAGAGAGTTGGTTAACTATTAAGCTACAAGATTTTTAGCAATTACATTGTAGGTAGGGGTTTTTTTTGTTGTTGTTGTTGATAATTTGATAGTTACAGAGAGGAGATTTGAATTTTGGATGTCTTGGAAACATCACGAGGGGCCAATAAATTGAACTACAAAGCTCTTGAATGTATTGCTATTAACATCTAATATGCTTTTTTTTTTTTTTTTGGGAGAATCAACTTCTAATATATTTTAACTACGTAGTATATTATATTTGATCAATAAGATATTTTGTATTTATTTTTCATGGGTATTTAAAATTAATAATGAAGATTTTGCCACCTAAAATAATAATAATGAATATTATGCTCACTTTCAAAAGGAAGCTGGTTAAATTCACGAGACTTCCAAGTTTCCAACTGATACCTTTGTGTTTATAGGAAATATCTAAGATAAAACTTTATTCGAGAAATTAGACATGCTATTGACCATACTTGTTGGCAATTTCCCAGTATGACCTCCTCTTGACTCTTAAGGAAAAAAAAAAAAAAAAGAGGTTGATAAGACATTAATCAAACAATCACAATGCACAAACCTAGACTGCATTTTTTTTCTTGCAATGTGGCATGTTCTTATTCATCAATCAACGCGTGCTACACTACAAGTGTGGCATTGGGATTTTTTGCCATTTAACATGATTTTATTAACAATTTTGTTAGTTGGCAAGTTTTCGAAACTATTTTGTAAACTAACATTTTAAGTCTCTAAAACTCGAGTTTCAAGAAGTGGCAAAGTTGATGTGGGTAAAAAAATTCACATGAAACTCTAAGACTCAAGTTCTACAAAGGAAAAAAATTTCTCAAAGGCTAAGAAAAGAAGAAAAGTCCATGCCTCCCATCACATGTCCCACCAAAACAAACTTGCCGGAGGAACAACAAATCTATAGCTAGAGGATTGTCCTGCTTCAGCTTTCTTGGTCCCTAGCCAAATGATTCACTTTTGTCTTTTTCTAGATGACAAGTGACAACTCATGCTACCTACTTCAACTTTCTTGGTCCCCCATTCCACTAACGTGAATCATTTTTTCTTGTATTATTTCTTAGGATGCTTTGTAGAAACTTGAGTCTCTAAAATTTGAGTTCCATGTGAATTTTTAGTCCACCTTAGTTTTGCCACCACTTTGAACTCAAGTCTTTGAGACTTGAGTTCAGTGGCAAAACTTGTCAACTAACAAAATTGTTAGCAAAATCATGCTAAATGCCAAAAAAATCATGTGACATTGGGCTAAACTTATGTTCAAGAGCCTAAAAATAATCGGGTTTGGACTTTCCAGCCCAAATTATCTTCTGTTCAACGGGCTCCTAAGTCATTCACCAATAAGCATGCCGTTTGGGCTAATAAGACAGCAGATCTACAAAGTCCATCAATTTTCTCACAAGTTTGAAGTCTTGACTCTCATCTACAAAATCTATCAGTGGACGAAATTCATGTTAAAATCTAACAATGGCGAAAAAAAAGGAAAAATATGAGGAAAATATGAATTGATAGAAACTTAAAAGATGAAAATCATATGACTGCCATTACAGAAGAAGGAAAGCAAATTTAAGACTTCATTTTGTGGGAGACATTTTTGAGTCTTTTATATCTTTCATTTCATCACCCAAATCCTAGCCTACATTACAATCTATATACAAAGCCCTCCTTGAAGTTTACACTTGAGGGACACGTGGTTTAAGCCATTGCAACTTTTATATATATGTGTGTGTAGAGAGAGAGAGCTAAGCATGGAGCATCCAAACATGGCAACACAAAATGAGAGATCTATGAAAAAGACACACAAACAAGCATAAACATGCAAATAAGACTCTAATCCAAACCCTTTATTGAACTTGGCTGTTTGGATGTGGACCTTGAGCAATAGATCAAGATCTACATCCTACCCATTGACAAAAGACGCAAGAAAAAGGCATAAACAAATATTCAAAACTATAGAGCACTTAAGCATAGCATCCAAACATATAGATATGGCATAATGAGCACAATCAAGAAACTTAGGCATATCCTAGCCCAAGAAAGCTAGGCCAACATCATCAAAGCAATAAAAACATGCTAGAGAGATAGATAAAGCAATAAAACATGCTAAGGAGGAAGATAAAACAGTAAAACAAGCTAGGAATTAAATGGGTGTAGATTGTAGCTAAAAAGCTACATCTACACCCTGCCAACCTCAAAACCAAGGTAAATGGGTCAAGGAGGAGGAAATGGAAGCATGAACACTACCTCTTGATGTATGAGAGATGAGAGAATCAAGGATTTATTTGTGTGTGTTTGGGAGATAATTTATATTGATTTTGTAACGTTTTGGCTTCTAAGATGCTCTACTAAGTGCAAGCCGAGTGGTGATGCTGATGTTAGCAATTGTGTCTTTTCTAGCTTTTACGGTTCCAATTTCAATTGCTCATTTAAAGGCCATTACAAACTTCGATTGACCTGATTTGGTGGCACTAGAAAGAGATGGATGTCTAATTTCTATATCACTTAAATTTTGAAAATCAGTCAGTTGGATCAAAAGTTATGGTCTCGAGAAGCGAGTTGACGAGCCTAATATGGATTTCTAGATATCTCAACCGTTTTATGTCTGATTTCGACCCATGAGAAGTTGTTTGAAAGGGAATTCAATATTCTTCGCAATGATGTTGGTTTTACCCCGATTAGACGTTTACATCAAAAGTCAACTTTTGATCGCCACAAAAGTCAACCCTCAGTCAAATTTGGTCAAAGTTGACAAAAAGTTCTTATCATTAAGGCATTCCCTTTCATTCTACATGTATGGACCATCTACCTCTCTTATTCAAACTGTTTGAAAGGGAGCTAAGAAAAGAAGAGAGAGAGTCACCAGTCGTGAGTCCCCATGCCCTAGACCAATCAAAAAGAGTCCCACTAAAAGAAGCAAGCAATTGATCACCGGTGCTATCCAAATCCTCAAAAGTCTGCCGATTCTGCTCCTTCCAAACACACCATAGGATGCCCAACGAAACTAAATTCCAAATTTGAGACGAGTGCTTCCCCAACCAATTCCACCAGCTAAAAAGCAAATCTGGTATCAATCTAGGAATAACCCAAGACAAGCCAAAAGTTATAAAGACAAAGGTCCATAACCGATAAGCCATCTCACAATGAAGAAGTAAGTGGTCTACCGTTTCTCCACAGTGATGGCACATAATGCACCAATCCACAAAATCCAATCTCCTCAATCTCAAGTTACCACCCATTAGGATCTTATTCCAAGCTGCACACCAAACAAAGAAAGAAACTCGCCTAGGGGCCTTTGCGCTCCTTATAACTTTCCAAGGAAAGACAATTAAGGGAGAATCCCTTAATTTATTATAAAATGACCAGATGTCAAATTCCTCATTAGGCTTCAACTTCCATCTCATCCGGTTTCCAACATCCATTGGAGGAGTATTAGCTCCAACATCCATTTATATTGCTAATACAAATGGATCAAAATGCAATTTTGGATTGGTTATTTGCCCATTACACTTTTAAATTTTTACACTAATATAGACATTAGACAATGGGGTGGAAATTAAAATTTTAACACCAAAATAAGGCGTTAACTTTAAATTTTTAATTTCAAGATATATTTACAAATACCCAATGTATTGGCAAGCACGTGCACTTGCAGCTCACACTAGTAGACATAAATGTTCATAAGAGGTTATTTGTTGTGTAAATCAAGATCTCAAATGGAAATAGTAGAATGTCATTTATAAAAATTAGTCTCATCGCACGTGCTCCGTGTATGCATGAGGCATCTTTTTTTTTTCTTTTCTTTTTTTTAAGTGTCTTAATTTTCTATTCATTTCAATTTGAGGTTTAAGTGTAAATTTAATCCTATTATGCATTTGAGAGACATTGATATAGTCATGAGTGTATTAGGCTAGCTCTAAAAAATGAACACATTAACACACGAACATATGATTTCAATGTTTTTTCGGTGTTTATTTTTTGTGGCTAGCCTAATGACACTTCTAACTATATTAATATTTATCAAATGCATAATATGATCAAACATACACCTTTTTTTTTAGAATGAATACCTCGAACTTTCATTAAAAATATTAACCAAAGTCGGCCAACAGAACATTAAGAAGTTGTGGTGAAACACCCTCCATTCACACAGAATAACTACTAACATGTCTAGCAAGGTTATGAATTATAGCATTACCTACTCTACGAATATGGGAAAAATAAATTTGAGTAAAAGAATCAATAATTGGCCTAACAACAAAAATTAAATGACCAAAAGAAGCAAAAGATTCCTCCTTACTTGTCAAGGTTTTGATAATTGTCTTGGAGTCCCCCTCAACCACAATATTAGAAAAACCCAGTTCAAAAGCAAAAGTAATTGCTCTGATTGTAGCTAAAGCTTCTAAACATTTGATAAAGGAGAAAGGTGGGTATTTTCAAACACGGAGGCCAAAACTTGGCCATCATGGTTGTGAATAACCACTCCTATCCCAACTCTGTTGATATCTGAAGACAGTCCCATTGAAATTCACCTTGAATCGAGAGTCTGTAGGAGGAAGCCATCTGACCAGCCGAGGTTTATGGGCTACATTTTGTCTCGAGGATGTAGGAAGAACTTGAAGAAAATCTTGCAACACTTGGGACGCATGGACTAAAACTTGAGCTGCTAGTAATTCCTTATTGCTAGTTCGAATCATATTTCTACAATACCAAATGGTCTAAGCTATTGTGGAAAACAGTCCCAAGTTCTTTCCTTCCTTCATGATATGTTGCACTAATTCCATGAAGTTTGAGAAGTGCATGGTCCGACAAAACAACCATTAGGAGTCTGATTCCCACACAGAATTGAGTTCTTGGCATTCCCATAGTGTGTAGGACTGTCTTAACACAATTTCGACAATGCTCGCAAACGTCCTCTAACAGGACTCTTTTATGAACCAAATTCAACTTCGCAGGGATTGCATACATGAACGCCACATGAAGTTTCTGACTTTGTTTTGAACCATAGCTCTCCAAATTTTCCTCTAAAGATCTTACTAAGGGGTTAGACTTCTAATGGACAGGTTAGGAGAAATATTCTCCTTTACAAGAAAATTGTAACCGAATTTCACAAAATACAATCCCGAAGAGTTAAAAACCCAAATCAATTTATCCTCTGTACATCTACTGCTTAAAGGGATACTCAGAATTAAGTTAGCCTCTTGAGGGGAAAATAAACCACACACTAGCTTAGAGTTCCAGGATATAGGGTTTGGGTTTATGAGATCACATACTCAAATGTCTTGAAAGCCATCGGTTATTGTAGACAAAAGTCGTGGGTGCTCCACTGAAGGGAGCCATGCATCAACCCAAACACTAATAGAATCTCCACACCCTACTCTCCATTTAGCTCCTCTCATCAACACATCCTTGCCTTTCAAGATGCTTTGCCAATCGTAGGATCCAGATATTGAACTTGAAGCTTCCATAATAGAGCAATTTGGAAAAAACTTAGGCTTGAAAATACGGTAAAAAAGAGAATGCTTTTCATGCAAAAGTCACCAAGCTTATTTAGCTAGGAGTGTGTTATTGAAGAGAGCTAAATCCTTGAAACCCATACCTCCTTTTTTTTTTGTTTGGCAAAGAGTTTCCCATTTAACCCAGTGAATTTTCCGCCAGTTACCTCTTTATCCCCACCAAAACTTTCTTATTAGGCTCTCAATTTCATTGTAAAGACCCAAAGGAATTTTGAAACAGCTCATCGTGTAAGTAGGGATATCTTGGACAACAGCTTTAATTAGGATCTCCCTCCCTACCTGAGATAATAGCTTTTTTTCCCAGTCTTGTAATTTCCTCCACGCCTTTTCCTTGATATAATTGAAACTATCCTTCTTTCTCCTACCCATGAAGAAGGGTAAAACCAAATACTTCTCATATTGTTTTATTTCTGGAACTCCCAAAGCATGCTTGATGTGTTCTCTCATCTCTTCTATAGTAGATTTATTGAAAAAGATTGTTGTTTTACTTTTGTTGATTTGTTGACTGGAGCATCTGTCATAAACATCCAGCATATCAAGAATTTTTTAACATTCCTGCAAAAAAAAAAATATTATCATATGTAAAGAGAAGGTGGGTTAGTCTTGGGTTATTTCTACATACAGCAGCTTAAGAAATAAGACCATGTAAACCCTTTGTGCATAATAAGAAGAGGAAAGGAGATAGAGTGCCTCCTTGTCTATTAAAACCCAACTTTCTCATTACCATCTTCAAGTAAGACCTTTCAACTTTGTCATAGGTTTTGCCCATATTAAGCTTTGTGACCATGTAATCATCTTTCCCTTTGTGCTTCCGCATTTTTTGAAGAAACTCAAAAGCTACCAAAATATTTATTGAAATAAGTCTACTCTTAGTGAATGCACTCTGGTGCTCAGTGATAATTTTTGGTAAAACTTTTTGAGTCTATTGGCTAAAACCTTCGAAAAGATTTGTAAAGAACATTGTAGAGGCTAATAGGTCTAAATTTAGACACGAGTTTTGGGCTTTTAACCTTAGGGATGAGAGTAATGAAAGTGTCGTTAAGGTGGGTTGGGAAAGTAGCAGAATTCAAAAAATAAAGGACAAATTGAGATACATCATCACCTAGTAAATTCCAAAAAGTTTGATAGAAAAGAATGACATACCATTTGTTCCTAGAGCTCTGAGCGGAGCCATTTGTTTAATTGCTTCCTGAACTTCCAAGCCATGAGCGGATAAGATAATTGAGCATTCATCTAATCCGTAATGATATGCTGGATGGAATTGATTGAATCGTTAGGCCAGTTAAGGGTATTGAAGTGAAAAGCTCTCTATAAAAATCCCATAGTGTATTAGTCGTTTCCTTCAAGTTTGAACACCACCTGCCATTTGAATTCCTTTTTTTGTAGATAGCATTTTTTTTGATGCCTTTGTGTAGCCCGACTAAGAAAATATTTTGAATTCTTATCTCCATTCATAGCCCATAATGAGATGAATAGAAAATTAAGATACTAAACCTAAAAAAAGAGCCCCATGCGTGGAGAGGCGAGGCTAGTGTAAGTTACTATTTACCTTAATTTTTTTTTAAAATACAGTAATTTTTTTAATGGAGAATACAATCCTCTTTATTTCCTTTAAACGGTTAAAATGGTAAATGAGCTAAGAGCACTAGCATTAGGTGTGGCAAATGCCAAATATTTGGCATTTGGCAGATCAAATACCAAAAAACCACTCTCATCAGGTGTTTTAAATGCCAAAATATTTGGCGTGGATGAATAGTGCAATCTCAAATTTGAAAGCGTACTATTCATGAATTGCAAAACTTTTATTATTTTTTTATTCACGGTGGGCTTAGATAGATGTGGGATTTTTTTTTCCTTTTTTTAATCAACTTTTCCCTGTCTCCTCTCTCCTCTCACACCTCTGAAGCTCTCTCTCCTGTCTGCCTTTGTCTCTTCCTCTTCACTCTCATTCTCTCTCCTCTCTCATCCTCAATCTACTCCGCTGACCTCGAGCCGCTGTCGTGACACCTCTGAAGCTCTCTCTCCTGTCTGCCTTCGTCTCTTCCTCTTCACTCTCATTCTCTTCCTCTCTCATCGTCAATCTACTCCGCTGACCTCGAGCCGCTGTCGTGCTGACGATCTCACTTGAAGCTACCTCGCTTGGAGCCGCCGATCTTGCTTGGAGTCACCAATTTCGCCTGGAACTACCGATCTCGCTTGGAGCCACCTTGCCTAGAGCCGCCGACCTCTCCTCTCTCCACCTTGCCGATCTCTCTTTCTCTTGGTGCTTGTGGCAATGTTTGTAATAGTGGTTGGTTGATTTTGGTTGTTGTTGGTTGGTTGATTTTGGTTAGTAGTAATGGTGGGATGTGGTGGTGGGTTTGTAATAGTGGTTGGTTGTAACGACCCCACCTCATGTAGATATAGTCCACTTTGGGGTCTTATACCCCCCACGGTTTTGTTCTCCTCTAAAGTGGAGAAAATGCCTCTACACATTAAAGGAATGTCACTCTTTATAAACACATCCTCATGTGCTTTCCTAGGCGATGTAGGATTCCATGGATTGCAAGACTTCGTTTTGGGTTACTACAATGGTTGTGGTGGGGTGGCAGTGAGTTGGGTGGGAGTGGCAGTGGTTGGTTTTTTTTTTAAATATTATTTTAATATTTCTATATATTATTTTAATGTATAGAATTGAAGGATATAATATGTGATGTACAAACACATTATAAATGTAGGCTAACGCTCCAAAAGAGTAGGTAATTACAATAAATTCTAAAAGTTTCCCAAAATTTTCTTTTTTGATAGGATCAAATAATTTTTTCTCCCATTTAAAAAAAAAACAAATTCATTTTTTTCAATTCTCTTGATTAGAATTTATATTTGGTACCGTCACTCTCAGTCAGTGGGTATGGCCGGGTCAGCGTGAATCAAGAACTCCCTTCAAATTCAAAGCGACAGGAGAGTGCTGAAGCTGCTCTTCTACTATGGTCGTCTAGGGCTTCCACAAGGATTCTTCTTATACCTAATCGAAACAGAAGTAGCGAATCCGCCATGGCCACCAACAGCAACTTCCTTTTTCTTCTTCTTTTGCTCTTCAACTTTCATTTCCGCCTCTCTTTCTCCGATGGTCAGTTCTCTCCTCTATTTTTCTTCTACATCGGTTCGAAGCTTTTGAAATTACCTATTTTTATTGGTTTTGAATTTTGGGGAGCCTCAGGTGATTCGAACTCCATGGAGTCAGTTCCTGATCTTCAAAAGTCAATGTACAAGGTCATTGATGGGTATCCTTGTGTCCGATTGCTCAATCTCTCTGGTCCAATTGGTTGTTCAAGTAAGTTCTGCTTAAACTTTCTAACCCAGAACCCTCTATTTTCTTTGCATTCAAATCAAATAAAATCTCTAAATTCTCAGATCCTGGAAGACAAGTGGTCGTGGCCCCGATTGTAAGATATCAAAATGCTACTCAGTTGTCTCAGTCCTCTTCAATTTTGGTGTCATTGGATGAATTTCAAAGTTTCATCACCAGGCACGCCTTTTCTTTTATCTGCTTATTGTGTATTGTACTCATTTATGTTTTCTTTTTCTTCCTTATTGTTATGTCTCTTTCCCTTAAATTTCCATTCAAAATTTGAAATGTATTGTATGATGATTATTATGGGTGGGGTTGTGTTTCCGGGGTTTACTCAGTATTGTATGATGATTATTATGGGCGGGGTCGTGTTTCTGGGGTTTACTCCACACGAAGTGGCCCTGCCTTGAAGAGGTTCCTTGTCATCGAAAAAGAAAAGCATTTTATGATGATGCACACATATTGTGTGCGTATGTCAAGTGCTTGGGGGACTACACACCCCGGAGAATAGTTAGGCTCTTGAAGAGCTTTGGACCCGCATTGAACAAAAAAAGAAAAAGCTGTGCGCGTCTAGTAAGAAACCTAGTCATATTCATAACTCTACTATGTAAAAGGTATCATTTTTATACATAAAGAACTATTAAATAATGCCTGAACAGTTTTCAAGTTTAAAATTGTAAAACTTTGAGGATTGGATTAAAATGAACAAACTTACAATGGGAAAAATTCCTTTTGTTGAAGGAAGGATATCATATGATTAAAAACATTTTGTACTGGTTAATTGGAGAAAAAAAAAGAGAGAGAATATGTAGTGATAAAGAGCACATTTTTTTTTTTGGGTTTTCTGACAGGTTTGAATCTACTTCTGAACTATTAACTTGATGAATATACATGCATTTATTTGTTTAGCTATACAAATTACATTCCTGTATTTTGTAATATGGAGAGTCATATAGAATTATCATTTATTAGTATTTAGTACAAATTATCATTTATTATTTTATCCCTCTCTTTAAAATGCTATTTTTATAGTGGATCCAGTAAGTACAAGAAGCATACTCTTCAATGAAATAAGCTGACGTAGTCTATTCTAAGCATCCAGCCATTCAAGCTCATTTGTTGCTTCTATATTTCTCTAGTTCCATTATACCTCCATGCTATGAACTTTGCATTTAGGACCAAAGCTCTAGCCTTCTTTTGTTTATTTATCTTATAAGTAATATGCTATTCATTATTTATATATAAAAAAGAAGTAATGCGCGATTCGTTGATAAGAGCTGAACCTCATGTAGAAGAGATGTATACATAAAGTTCTCATAAGTAAATAATTCTCAATAAATACAATCTAAAGGAGATTGAATTCGTGGACTCTACAACAGAACATGCATCAATATTGCCAAACCTTTGGGCTCTCTCAAACACCAATTGGGTAACATATGGTCCATAGTCTCATCATCCCCTTTACACATACAACACAAATCCACTGAGGTAATGCTTCTATGAATAAGATTATCAGTTGTTCAGATCTTTCCAAAAGCTGTGGTCCACACAAAGAAATCAACTTTCTTTGTTACTTTATTACACCAAATAATCCTACCAGGAATTGCCTTTCCATTGATATATATTAGTAAGTTAGTACCACATAGAAAGAGTAAATACCGAACTTATTTTTCCTTAGATCTAGGGAGATCGGTCCTCACTCTAGCTATTTATTCTCTTAATGGAGGTGCTTAGTAGGATGATTAACAAAGCAGTGCCACCGCCCTGGGGGGGGGGGGGGGGAGGGTTGGTAGGATGTATGGTAGAGGGATGAACATTTCAAGATTTCGGGTTGAGGGTGCTTTCAATGGAACGTTGAAGATATCTCACTTATTAGGTGCTAATGACAATATCTTTTGTGATGAAAATGTATAACATCTTCTTTTCAAAAAAAAAAAAAAAAGTATAACATCTTACTTGGGGGAAAGATTGAGATGGTTCTACTGGAGAAGTTGAAGGAATCATAGATTTCAAAATTGTTTTGTTTTGCAAAATAGGTAGTCTACCTATGCCACATACCTTAGAATTTTGTTGTGGAGAAATTGGAGCAGAGACTATTAGGATGGAAGTTTATCAAAGGATGGTAGTTAGCATTTGGAATAGCTTTTAGTTTTTGGCTTTTAGCTTTTTAGCTTATTTACAGTTTTTAAAGCCTCACTTTTTTACGTGCAGCTGTACTTTTGCCAGCTTTCTGCGAATAAGAAAATAAGCTCTGAGCAAAAAACTAATCCAAACTTACTAACTTTCTTAAAAAAATTGCCCTATCTAGCTTGCCCACCTACTAATTTTTTTTTTTAAAACTTACCTACGCATGTGGCAAGAAGGATGGAGAAACTACAACATAACTTTCTATGGGGAGTGATAGCGATGAATTCACATTTCACCTTGGGAGGGGAATATAATTTGTTCCCCTGTCAGAAATGGGGTGTTAAAGTTGAGAAAATTGGGTACCTTCAGTCAAGCATTATTAGGAAGATGGCTGTGGCATTGTGGGGACGGCAAAGATCATATTTGGAGGAGAATTGTGTGTACAAAGTATAGGGAAGAATGGGGCCAATGGATGTCCAAACTAGTAAGAAGTTCCCGTGGATGTAGACTTTTGAAAAGGAATAGGGTAGGGTGGGAGTAGTTCGTCACAAACATCAAGTTTGTGGCTGGGGATGAGAGAAGATTGAGTCTTTGGCATGACCTAGGGTGTGGAAACTCTGCCTGGGAAGAGTATCCTAAGTTGTTCTCCATTGTTATAGACAACGAAACTTCATGAGTTCTTGTTTGGGGTCATTGAATGATTTGGGAACTGGTTCATGGAACATCAGATTTTTAAGAGCTTTTCATGATTGGGAGTTGGAATTGACTGAATCTCATTTTAAAATTTTGTATTCCAATATGCCTAGTGGGGAAGGTTCTGTTTGAGTTGGAGATGATTGAATGGATGCAGTAAGTTTGATGTTAGATCCTTCTATGAGAGAGAGGGAGTCATAAGCTTTTTGATAACTCCTTCTGTCTTTGTTTATCTTAAGGTGATTATCTGCAATGCCTAATATATTAATTGCTTTCTTAAATTAAAATGGTACGAATATAGTTTCTAGGTTTAAGGAGGCAGAGAGCCTCATGTGTCCTATTCTACACTAAAATTTATTGAATTTTTTGTTATGTATGAAACTGATATTAAATTGTCAATATTATAACTTCAATGTAGTACAATGTGAAATTAACTTAATAGAAATTTCTATTGCACTGTCTCTTATGATAGTTATTTACTGAAAAACATAGCAAGAACTGGAAAAAATATTTCTTGTTTCTCAAAGACAAAACAAACAGCCCATCACTTTAACGTAATGACTTAACTGAAGAAATAAACCTTGCTGCATGGGGTTCAAGTGATAGCTTAGCGGTAATAGCATCTTTTGTGGTGCCCCATGTCTGGTTTCGAACCCCACCTTCCCCTCCTCCACTATCTACTTTTCCAAAAAAAAAAAAAAAAAAAAAAACTTTATACTGTCATGCTTGATAATTCCAATAACCAACCTTGTCCAATAATTATCAAGAAAAATTGATAAAAATTATATAAAGCATTGTGTATGCATGGTGCTATTATTTTTTTTTGATAGGTAATAAAACTTTTATTGAAAAGAATTGAACATCATGTTCACAATGGTGAACACTTTGAACAATGAAACAAATACAAGAAGATCAAGAGCTACAGGAAACAGAAACTAAAAAAATCAGAAACAGTAATACAGTTTGTCCACCCCTAAACATGAGCCCAAAGAAACAGAATACGAAAATTTAAACATTTTAGATGTTCCAACGTTCTCGCCTTATCTTCAAAAATGCGGGCATTACGTTCCTGCCAGACTAACCACATTAAACAAGCCGGGACCATATTCCAAATGTTTGAACAATGCTTTCCAAACCAATTTCTCCAAATAAAGAAAAAAGAGTTCACTGACCTTGGTATTACTCATTGAATCCCAAACACTACAAAAACTTCACACCATAAGGCATGAGAGAACTTACAATGAAGAAGAAGGTGGTCCACTGATTCCCCATCGCAGCAACATAAACAACATCTATTAACCAAAAACTGGCCTTTCTTAATAAGGTTGTCAATGGTGAGTATCCCATCATTAGCTATTGTCCATAAGAAGAAAGACACCCATTTAGGCACCTTAGTATGCCATATACACTCCCAAGGAAAGGCATCAGTGGTAGGACTAGATAGCTTATAAAAAGAGCGTACATCAAAAACACCAAATGTAGTCAATCTCCGGACCAGCTGATCATCCCCCTCACCCCTCGGCATAGAGGAATAAATAAGCTCAAAGAATCAGTAGACAGTGGTTGTCTGCCAATCTTGAGGACCATGACGAAACAACAAATTCCAGCTCCTACCACCTTCTGAATTTGATACAACCAAGTCAGATACCCATGCTTCTTTAAAAACTGAGCAAGCATACATAGAAGGGAAGAGTTCCTTCAACGGAGTAGGCCCACACCATGGGTCATGCCAAAAACTAACACGGCTACCCTCCCCCACATTATACAGAATCTAGCTAAAGAACTTCTCTGTTCCTTCTTTGATACTCCTCCACATCCCACACCCGTGAGCACCTCTTATCCCTTTAGTGCACCAGCCTCCTCTTGCCTCCCCATATTTGTCTGCTATAACCTAATGCCATAGTCTATGATTTTCTTTCCCAAAACGCCACAACCACTTCCCAAGCAAAGCCTTGTTAAACAGCCCAACCCTCCGGATTCCCAAACCACCACATTCGACTGGCAAGCATACCTTATCCCAAGCAACAAAAGGATACTTAAAAACCTCCTTTGAGGCCCCCCAAAGGAAATTCCTCTAAATCCTTTCGATTCTTGCTGCCACAGCCTGAGGGATAGTAAACAATGATAAAAAATAGGTGGGAAGACTCGATAGGGTACTCTTTAACAAAGTAAGCCTACCTCATTTCAACAAGTAAAGTCTTTTCCATCCAGCCAGCCGTTTCTCCATCATTTCTATAATAGGATTCCAAATTGATGAATCCTTATAGTGTGCCCCGAGAGGCATGCCCAAATATCTCATGGGCAAAGTGCCCACCTTGCAGCAAAGGATACGAGCCAAACCATTCAAATGCCCAACATCGCCAACAGGAACAATCTCACTCTTGCCTACGTTAACTTTCAGGCCTGTAATGGCTTCAAAGAAGGTTAGCACTATCTGCACGTATAATAAATGTTCCCTAGAAGCATCACAAAACAAAATAGTATCATTAGCAAAAAGAATGTGAGATATATGGATACCCCCAAAACTATGGGACCCCGCTTGAAATCCACAAAGAAAACCACCATTTTCTGTCCTCTTCAATAGCCTACTCAACACTTCCGTAACCATGAGAAATAAAAGCGGAGACAAAAGATCCCTTTAGCGAAGACCACGAGAACTACCAAAAAAACCAGCAGGAGATCCATTAACCAGAACTGAAAATTTAACTGTAGAGATGCACGCCTTAATCCACCTACTCCACCTTGCCCCAAAGCCCATCCTTTCCATAAGATAAAATAGTACATTCCAGTTCACATGATCATAAGCTTTCTCAATGTCCAGCTTAATTATAACACCAGGAACACCACTCTTCAACCTGCTATATAAGCATTCATTGGCAATTAGAATTGAATCAAGAATTTGTCTCCCTCCCACAAAAGAATTTTGAGAGTCAGATATCAATTTATCCAAAACCCCTCGAAGTCTATGAGCCAACACCTTAGCCAAAAGTTTATAAAGGCTGCCCACAAGACTAATAGGACGAAAGTCTTTGATATTTACTGCATTAGTCTTCTTGGGGATCAAACAAAGAAACGTGGCATTAAAAGATTTCTCAAAAACACACTGGCTGTGAAAATCTTTGAAGAAAGCCAAAACATCCCCTTCTAAAACACTCCAGCATTTCTGGTAGAAAGTCATAGTAAACCCATCTGGCCCAAGGGCCTTATCACCTTCCGCCTTCTTAAGAGCCTCAATAATCTCCTCCTTCTAAAACTCTCTCTCTAACATAGCCCTCTCAGTTTCGTCTAGACAAGCGAAATCTAACCCATCAATAGTAGGTCTCCAAGCTTTTGGTTCTTGATATAATCTCTTATAAAAATCCACCACCTGATCCGTAACAACTAACTCCTCCTCAAAGAGAATGCCATCCACCTCCACTCCCCTAATCTGATTGGTTTGCCTATGGGAGTTGGCAATTCTATGAAAGAACCGTGTGTTGTTATCACCTTCTTTGATAAAAAGAGCCTTGGACTTCTGCCTCCAAGAAATCTCTTCCAAAGAAGCCAGATAATCTATATCTGATTTAACCACTAACCTTCTAGTCTTATCCTCTTAAGTCAACATTTGCATCTCCTCTCCTGTCAATGTCTAAGAGCTCAGTCAATAAACTCTTTTTTCTAAAAGCTACGTCTCCAAAAACATGCTTGTTCCAATGCTTCAAATCCCTTTTAAAGGCTTTCAACTTACAAGCCAGAATGTAACTTGGAGGTCCCACGAAATGATAACCATTCCACCACTAATGAATTTTATCCGCAAAACCTTCCACCTTTAACCACATATTTTCAAATCTAAAAGGGCTCTTCCCCCTCGACATACCACCTGCCTCCACTAGCAAAGGACAATGATCCGACACCACCCTAGGGAGAGTCCTTTGATTCACATCTAAGAAATACTCCTCCCAATCTGATGTCATCAAAACTCTATCAAGTCTAGACATAGAAGGACTATCTGAATCTCGAAACCAAGTATATTCACCTCCTCCAAAGGCAAATCAATCAGCAAATGTTTTGCAATGAAATCTGAGAATTTAAACATAGCTGGACTAAAAGAATTATAGCCAAGTCTCTTAGCCGAGTAACGAATAACATTGAAATCACCAAACAGGCACCAAGCCCCAGCCCACCATGATCTCACTAAATCTAATTTTGCCCACATTGCATCCCTAAGACTTCCATCAGTCGGTCCATACACCCCTAAACAAATCCATTTGAAGCCATCTGACACTCCCTTCAACAAAACTGAAATTGAAAAATTACCAACCATTGAATCTACTTTCTCAAAAACCCTTCTATCCCACATCAGAATGACACCTCCAACTGTATGTATGACATCTAAGGCCCCCCAATCTACAAAAGGGCTACCCTAGAGGCTTTTAACCAAGCTTGAACTAGTGCTGTCCAGTTTAGATTCTTGAAAACATACAATATCACACTTCCATTTCCATAAAAGATTCTTCACAAAATCTCTCTTATGAGGATTATTCAAGCCCCTCACATTCCATGACAAATTTTTAAATTCATTTACCAATAGACGAACCCAAATTGGAGGATTTCAAACTGCCTCTAGAGCTTCTACCAGAATGCCTATCGAAATTAGTAAAAGAGAACAAATTTCTTAACTCCCTCATCCCCTTTTGGTTTGAATTGCTTACCCGACGAGAAGTAACAGCAGTTGCTTGCTGCTCCCAAACCCTCTCAAGTTTTAGAAAAAAATCAATACATTGTCTTTCACAACAATCAATTGGGAAACCCACAAAAGCACCAAAACCGCCAATCATCCTTCTCACCCATTCTGAAGGCTCCAAAACCTCTTCCACTGAACACCCATCTGAACTATCTTCCACAGAGACGAGATCATGAAAACCATTTGGATCCCACAGAGCCAGAGGTGTAATGACCTCAGGATTGACAGCCTCCTCACCCTTATCCGAAAACAAAGAGTCATCCCAATTCAGTCTAGGAACCTTAGAGTCAATCAAACCACGAGCCACCTCAAAAATAGGAATATTCAAGTCCAAACCCACCACCAATTGGCTCTGAACCTAAACTGGACATCCAGAATTTTCAACGGTTATCGAACAAGCTCCAAATGATGTATCAGCAACCAACAACCCAACCCCTTGACCCATGGTATGATCAGTGACATCAGGGGAGTGGGCCAGTTCTCTATCGGTGCTCAAAACTACCTCCACAAAAGTACCGTGCTCATCTGAACCCGAAACTGTAACATCGGGCTTTGTGATAGTGACGATAGAGCAGCTCCGTCTCTCATCGGAGCTCTGGAGCTCCCTTGCCTCTTCCTTGCAAGTCCTTGGTTCCTCATCGAACTTCGTTTCCACAGCAGGAAATCCACCCAGTCCATCGCCGGAGCTTGGGAACTCCCCTTCCTCTTCCTCGTGTGTTCCCGATCCTTCCCCAGTCACCCACTCAATATTTTGCAAGTCATCAGACCCATCGCCAACACAGACTTGTCTTGAAATGTCTAATGAAGGCTGGCCCGACCCATTCTCACAATTGGGTTGGTGGGCTGGAGCAGGTCTGCTTACAGTGGGCTGTTTACCCCAAGAAACAATCCTCTTACCCTCACCCATTAAGTCAATAGATATTTTTAAACAAAAGTGGGCCTGGGTCCATTTTAAATGACTTGCATGTATAGGCCTGCTAGCTGTTGACACACTAGCAGAATTTGACTTATTAGAAACATCAAATCCCCCCAAAGACTCAAACTGATTACACTGACCAGTTATATTTGGAAGATGCTTCACAAAACGAAAATTACTCCCTTTATTTTCGTGGCCATTTAATTTTTTCCAAACTTGGGATTTTTGCATGTCAACTGCTTTTTCAAACTCTCCACCTCCGGCCACCACCTTTTTCTCCAGTCCAGCAGTCGTCTTTCCCAAAAAATAGTCACGTAATCTTCTTCCAAACAAAGTCCACCCACCTATCTTGGTCCCTTCTGGAACCCGTAGGCAACCCCTTCTTGCACCATTGTGGTATTCAGAGATTTCCACAAATAAGCCTCCCTTGTTAGATCTACTAGCAAACTCCAAAAGTTTATAGTTCTCACGTAAACGTTTGAAAAAAGGTTGTTTTCGAAAGTTCCACTGATCAAGGTCTGCCAAACAAGCAATAATCCAATCCAAACCCAACTGACCCACCCTAATGGAGCCATGGAACTTACCCCGTCGTTCATGAATAGCATAGGAGTCTATTCTACCACCTTCGAAAGCTAAAGAAAAAACCTTTGAGTCAATACGAAAGAAAGCAGAAATCCTCTCTGACTCCCCTGGCTGAGGTTTAGGCTTGGGCTGCTGAGGTTTGAGTAGCTGTTGAGGTTTGGGTAGCTGTGTGATAATGGTGGGCTTGGATTGTAAGGTTGAGGGGTGTGAAACATTGGATGCAGGTAGTGAGGGGATTGGTGGTTGTGGTCCCTGGCCAAAGGTCGGCCAAAAAAAATGTGGTGGTGTGAAAGGTAGAAGAGGGCCAAAAGGTAGAGGAGGGTAATATGAGTTATAAGGATGGCAAGTTGGTAGTGTTGTTGGTGGTAGTGATGGTGTATATGGATGACTAAATCGGACAGGTTATGGTGGAGGGGGTTGTGGATATAGTGGTGGTGGTAGCAGGGTAGGGCGAGGTGGTAGATGGGTCATGTTGTTGGTGGTACTATTGTTTTGTTATACACAACAAATAGGCATAAAAGCTTCCACTAACTCAATAGTTTGTGATAAGAGCAATGTCTGCTTATGAAATAAAGTTGCCCTGTTGTAACGATTGAGTGCCCTGTTGGGCTTTTTTAATGGTGCTATTATAAACATTAAAAATGAGCCAAGAGCCTTGTAGCTCTATTGATTGGCATCTCTTGGTGTTTCTGATATTTGAAACATCCACGGTTCAAATCCCCCCTTCCCCCAACTATCAAATTATCAAAATCATTGAAAATAACCTACGTAGAAATTTTAAGTCTGTGTGTGTTGGTTTGCAATATAGCTCTGTAATATCCTATAGACTTTTGTAGCCAGAGGCAATGGGAATATAATCATGTATTTTTAAATCCACTAAAATTTAATATGCAACTTATTTGGTATTGTTGGTGGTGCTGTGGCCCAATCATTACTATTTTGCTTATGGATGCATCAGTAATTGTTTTATACAAAGTAAGTCATGGCTCTACTTGTATTCAATTGTTCTGGGCTTGTTCTATTATGCAGTTACTAGCCTGATACTGCATTTAACCAAATGCTAATCTGTTTGGCTGGAAGCTTTAGCTTTTCTTTTTTTTTTGGTCTCACTTTTTACCATAAGCAACAAAACTAGTTTTTTTTTTTTTTTTTTTTTTTATTTTATTTATTTATAATTTTTTTTTTATACTTGAAAATATGCTAACTTTATTTTTTTTTGGCTCATCTTTTTTCTTGAATTATCACTTATTTGTTGAGGATAATGTTTGTGGTTTTCGAGTGTTATTCGTTGGAAATTTAATTATATATTAGATATCTGTTTATTTTTCAGAATATGGAATGATTCAAGTTTTGCTAGCAATATTGCTGGTGTTATAGTTGAATCAGGAACTGAAATTCAAAATAAGTTAAAAGGTAAAATGCTTTTATTTACTCTTAAAGCGAGTGGTTGAAGGACAGTTCTTTTGTTGCTACTGACACTGGATTTTTTTTACTCTTAGGATTCTCTCCTGCTCACAAGTTTCCACAAGCTGAATTCGCTCCTTACCAAAACACAAACTATGAGTGGAACCCAATTGTATGCCATGAAATTTGTAGTCTGATGACATTTTATTACTTTTTTACATTATTTTGTCAAAATGATTCAGTTTCTTTTACAGTTGCCTTTAAAAAAAAAAAAAAAAATTCGAACCTCTTCTTATGCTTTCATTTGCACTGATATATAATGAGCCAACTCTTGTTGGAAAATATATTTATGAATTAGCAATAGGTACGTGAGTGTAATTAGTACGAAATTGAGAGCTTAAATTAATTGTTCATTACATTATAGGAATGTGGAGCATAGTTCTTTGATGGATAGTGATGAATTGGTTATCCAAAAAAAAAAAAAAAAAAAAGAGAGGATAATGATGCATTGGTTAGCATGTATTGACATAATGATTAAGGCGTTACCAGGTCAGTTGAAAGTAAAAAAAAATAGGCTTATGAAAATAAAACTGTCAATGAACTTCTTGAATTTTGATTGAACTGAAAATTGGTATAACTTGGCTATGGGATATCTTTTCTCAATTTCTGTTTGACAAGCCGAAGCTTCATACTTCTGCATTTGCAGGGATCTGGTATCATGTGGAACGCCTATAATTTTCCTATATTCTTTCTCTCTGAGAGTAGCACTTTGACCCTGGAGGAGGTAATATATTGTTTGAAATCTGTACTCTTTCAAGATATTTCTGTATGGTTTATCTGTTCAATTGAGACACTTGTTACCCTGAGGTGTTGATTATATTTGTTTGTTATGGGAAATTTGGAAAAGCTGCGCAAATAGGTTGGAAAGATTACAGATGAACTTTTTGGGCAGTGCCTCCGATGAGGAGTTCAAGTTCTCCTTGGTGGCATGGTATACGGTTTGTTCTTTTAAGGCTTCGAGTGGTTTGGGGATTTGATAGGAAGCTTTAATCCAGCCTTATTATGGAAATGGTTATGGAGGTTTGGGAATGAGACCACACATTTATGGAGATGGGTTATTGCTATTAAGTATGGGGAGGAAAGGGGTGGTTGGACATGGACTTAAAATTAAGTTAGAGGGACACATGGGTGTAGTCTATGGCGGAGCATTAGGACAAGTTGGGACAATTTTTTGTTGCTTTGTGTGTTTTAGGGTAGGGGATGGCACCCATGTATGGTTCTAGCATGATGTTTGGTGTGGGAATCATTCTCCAAAGGAGTTGCACCTTGACTCATATGCTTGTTCAATGCTTAACTTCATTTAGTCTTGGTTACTCAATCAAATTGAGTGAGTGAATTCTCTTTTAGATCTCCTATACAAACACCCCTGTTATGAGTACTAGGGGCAAAACAGTAATATCATGTACTTCTTTATATATAAATAATATTTTATGTGTTAGGGTTGACTTATCAAACCCTAAACACCTTCACCTTAAACAACATGGTATCATAGCATGAGAGCTTGAGTTCGATCCTTGTCTCGTCTACTCTACCTCCCATTTAAATTCCCATGTGTTGGGCCTCACCTATTAAATGGTAGTTTCAGCCCACACGTGAGGGGGAGTGTTAGAATTGTGTGGTTAAATGATTAAATTTACCATATCCCAAAAAGCTTAAGCTTTTGGGACAATCAGTAATTTAACAACCCCTAGTAGGGATGTTGGCGATAGGATGAGATGGAGATTGAAAGGGAGCGATTGCTTTGATATATGCTTTTATTATGATTTGAGGATTGAGGTCCTAAAGCTAACTATTTCCCCTTTGAAGAGTGGTTGGTGTGTTATGGCCCCAAGGAGGGTCCTATTCTTTGTTTGCATGGTTGCTTGGGGGAAGATTACTATAATAATCTTATCAAGAGAGGTTTCTCTATAGCTGGTTGGTGTTGCAAGTGTTGGTGTAATGGAGAGATGGTGGAGCATTTGTTGATCCATTGTGAAGTTGCATATGCTTTATGGAGTGTTGTCTTTAGAGCCTTTGGGATTCAATGAGTGTTACCAAGGAGGGTAGATTATCTCTTGGATGGAGGAATTGGTTCTGAAAGCACATATTAGATATTTGGAACTTATGTCCCATCATGCTTGATGTGGTTGTTGTGGATAGAGAGAAATAATCGTATTTTTGACAATATAGAAAGATCAAAGGCTCAATTGGAATCATTGCTGATTTGAACTCTATTTGATTGGTCTCATGCGTGTGGTCTTACAAGTGGCATTTTCCTCTTAGATTTCTGTGAATCACTTCACTCTTGTGCATAATTCTCTTGTAATTCTTTTAGGTTACTTTGTTTTCATCATCATGAGTATAATGTTATCTTTTCTATTAATAAAATATCATGTCTAAATGCACATTTGAAGATGTGAAACCTCAGTGGTTAGACTTAAGATGTATTTTGCTAGATCATTGTTTGAATTGTCTCATGTATTGGGTCCAAATGATATCATTTCGATTGTAGATTTCATAGGTTCCCTCTCATTTCGACTGTAATATATTTTTGTAATTATTTACTATTTAGGCTTATCTTATGTGACTATCTTGTATACAGAAGGTGGTTTCTTCTCATCAATAAAATTTTATTACTTATAAGAAAATTCTATTTATGGTGTTATATGTGCAAGTGTAAGGGTGAATCAGTTGACCATCTTTTCCTTCATTGTCTGGTCGCTATGGATTTGTAGTCTATGGTTTTGAGTTTATTTGGAGTAAGTTGGGTTATGCCAAAGTCAGTTGTGAGGCTCTTAGCTTGCTGGCAAGGTCAGTTTGTTCATCATTAAAATGGTCATATATGGACAATTGTTCCCCATTTTTTAATGTGGTGTCTTTGGAGGGAAAGAAATAGTAGGTGCTTTGAAGATAATGAGAAATCCATATCAGACCTCAAGTTATTTTTCTTTAGAACCTTAGTGGATTGGTTGTCTGCTTTGCAAAACCAATCATTTTCTTCTTTTCTTGATTTATGTAATTTTTGTACTTGATTTGTTGACCCCCTTTACACTTCCTGTGTACTAGGGTGTCCCTTTTTTCATATAAATAAATCTTATTACTTATCAATAAAAAAAGAAAATTCTATTTATGGCTCTTGGTCTACCCATAAATTGATTCTTCTTTGTCCTCTCTCTCTCTCTCTCTCTTTCTCTCTAAAGAGCTGATTTGCTTGCTTGGGAGGATATTTTTCTTAGAATGTGTTGGCACTTGATGCATCTGTAACAACTAACAACTGACAAGTAACAAGATGTTTCTAAACAATTTACCTTATAATGTGCATTTTTTTTAAGCCATTCCAAATTTCATGGATTATAGTCATGTATTTTTTTTTTTGGGTTTTGTTTTAAATAATTTTTCTACGTAATTTTATTTTATTTTGTTTTGTACTCTTGGGTTTTACTCTTGTATACATTCCGTGAACTAGGGTAGCAATGTTTGATTATATTAATGAAATTTTTGTTTACTTAAAAATTCTTTTTCCTTTTTGTGGGCAGGATGAGATTATAGTGTTGATCTGAATTTATGTTATATGCTGTCATTTGTTAATGCAGGCAGCTACCAACAATGAGAAGAGCATGAAAGCTTATACTGCTGATGTGGCTGAGTTTGATCTGGTGATGCAGGTATCTAATTCTTATTCTTTAACTGGTAATAATTTTGGAGGTTTAGTGATAATAATAAATAACGGTTTGCAAACTCATTTGATTGACTTATTATTGACCTGTAATACACTTGGCTTGGATTAGACAACAAAAGCTGGGACACATGATTCAGAATCTTGTTTAAAAGAAGGGGCTTGCCTTCCATTAGGTGGATACAGGTGAGGTTTTATGTTTTGATAATGCTATTTAACAACTCAATCTGTGAGGAAGTTGGTGTACAATTTTAAAGTTGTTTTGTAGTGTAACTATCATAGTGGTAATATATGGTTTCTATTAAACCTTTAACCACCACAGAAGCACAGTAGGATGTTTTCATGTAATTGATGTAGATGATGTTATCTCAGTATCATATTGATACTCAGCAACATGTTAATGGTATTGATAGATTGTGGAGATTCTGCAGTAAACTGATTTTGATCTGTGGGTTATTTGCTTTTTCGAAAGAAGAGATTGTGAGTGAATTGGTTGATTAGTTCACTACATATAGCTTTTAAGGATTGGAGTAGCTTTGAACATTTTCTTCTCCTAGTAGTGGGATAAACTGGTCTGGCCTGTTTTGTGGCACAAGCTGAGATTGCCCTTCCCCAATATTTGGCCAAGGATCATAAATAGCTAAGTCACCTTCTTATATCATTCAGGTGGATAAGCCTTATCTTGCTTGATTGTGTGCTTGGTCATTGTTCTGACTTCTAGCATCCTGTCCCATTTTATGAAGAGCTAAGTTAGAAACAGTGAATTCAATGAAGTTGAGAATCTGTATTTTTTTCTTCTTCTTTATGCATGTAATGATATTCTGAAAGTAATTATGGATGGTGATCCTTGGTTTCTTGCTGGTAAATGCTTTTTCTTATTTGGTGGCAATCATTCCATCAAAAGCCTTGGTTCCAGTCTCATTCATGATTGAGAGCTTGAAGTTGTGGATAAATTTCATAATGGGGATAACTATGCTGGGATGGTCGTTATCAAAGGGCCAGAACTTTGATTTAAGATCTTACTTCTGAGCTTTCTCAAGGGTTTATGGGTTGATTTTTCCTTGGTGTTCCATTCAAAGTTCCTGCAAAGTTGGTTTTCTTTGTTTAGAACTGTGGCATAGGGTAAAATGTTAACAGTGGAATAAGAAAGCACAACCGGATTATAGTGCGCTATGCTGTTTGTGCAAAATGAGTGGGGAGACAATGAACTATATTTGTCTTCATTGTGTTGTTTGTAGGCATTATGGTTGCCAGTGTTTTCTTTGTCTAGAGTTTTATGGGTTATGCCTAAGTTGGTAGTGCAACATTTTTCTTGTTCGCAAGGTTTTAGTATAGGACTACTCACTCTTTCAGGGAATCTCAAAAAGCTTATACCATAAGATAACTCAAATCACTTTCTCCACCACTCATCTTGCACGTACAAGGCTTTATACAGCAACAAGTAAATTCCTATGGGAACTTAAATTAAAAGTAAATTTAAAAGAGCTTGTCTTAGAAATCTTTTCTTTGAACTTGATCATCTTGAAACACCATAATATTATTTCCTTTGTCTTTCAAAATTTCTTGGAACTTCACAATATTTATTATTTTGGTATTTTGCAAATTGGTCAAGGAATTCTTTCCGAGATCAATAGCAATTGTGAATTCCATATGGCTACTGTCACTAACTCGGATGATATTTCCACCTGTTGTAGAGGGTGAGGTTGTGGGTTCAAAACTCACTAGGTGCATTATGTAGCTTACCAATAAAAAAGCTTAATTAAAACTAACTAAAAAGATTTTTTGTTTTTTAGGTGTTTCTCTTCTACACTTACCATATATAATGATGTAGTCTTTTTATTTTTAATGAGATATTATCTTATCAAAATAAATAAATAAAAAGACAAAAAACTCCTTTCTAGTTAATATTAATTCTGCGAGGTGAATACTGGGTAATTTAGAGAAGTGGATTATTTTGTGTAATGTTTAAAGAAGAGTCTGGTCTTGTACAAATTCCGGTGCTATACATGAGCTAATATTTGTTATTCCTGTATACTTACCTTGGTTAACAAAAAAAAGAAAAGGCAAAAGAATATATACAACTAAAATTGAGTGGATTGCAATGTTTTTCTTTTTCATTTTTCCCTATTTTCTGGACTGTTTATCTTACCTTAAATTGTAATAATTTGTTTCTCAATTGTGAAGGGCAGTGTTTGGTCATCCCTTCCTCCAATTAATGTTTCTTCCTCTGAACAATCCAAACCTGTAATACTGACGGTTGCATCCATGGATTCTGCTTCATTTTTCCGTGACAAAAGCCTTGGTGCAGATTCCCCTATATCTGTGAGTTCAATTTTTATTTATTTATTTGTATCCCAATGTTTGAAATTTAGTTTAGAATTTGGTATGCTTATTCTTCCATAAATCAACGCATATAATTGTGTTTGGATCACTTTTAGGGACTGATTTCATTGCTGGCAGCAGTTGATGCACTTTCACGTGTAGATGGTTTAGACGACCTTACAAAACAGGTGTGGAAGATGAGTATGTTTTCATTCATTGTTGCTAACTTTCCTTTTAGTTCATTGACCTTCCTGGTTTTTGTGACTTTCCTAGTTTTTCTCAGCATCAAATTACATCTGTGGGAACCAACTCTAGTTTGGTTTATTTCCATTGGTTTGTGTTTTTGCCTTGGAAAAAATTGTAAAACAAAATTTAGGCCAGGTTCTAATGTGCATGATAGTCTTTGTAGAGATATATCATATGAGTGTTACTTGTTGCCTTTGTGAGCTTTTTGCCCTCAGCTGGGCAATAAGTGTTGCTACTGGGAGCCATCCGTGTTATATTTCATTTTGCTTCGATTAGTTTATAGTATTACTACATTTAAAAGGTTCATTCAAAACATGGACGGTTATTATGGAGGTTTTTTTTAAAATTTTTTTTATAAGTAATCATTAAGGAGGGTTATTACTTTTCTGTTTGATATTGTTAAGTATTTAAGTTTATGTATATATATATTTGTGCTTTTCATTCATATAAAAAGCTGATTTTATGATAATTTTTGGTGTAGTTAAATTGTATGTAGTTTGTACAAAATTAGGATTAATATAATAATCATTGATTTCCCCTTCATACGGAAAATCCTGGATCTGCCTCTGAACATTGGAGCAGCTGACCCATTCCTGCTATAAAGTTTTCTTCTTATTCATTTTTTTAATTTTTTTGTGTTCGGTTCCTTATATGTAAAGTTATTTATCCTTTTTCGTTTCAGGGGAGACCTTTATTCTGCTTGTAGATTTTTTTTTGTTTTTATTCCTATATAGATTATTGTTTGTAATTTAGAATACATTGATTGTCTTCTAATTTGCATATTCCTCTCATTCTGGTCCTTCTCCAATGCATGAGGAAGCTGCCATAGTGCTTACTATCTTGAACAGATATGATGTCTGAAAATGTGATTTTTTGGAACAAAATGAGCTGTGAAAGGAGTTATATTTATTTTTTGTCTGAAACTTTGGTTTGGGATTTTATTATTGTTATTGGTAAATTTCTTGTAGTATTTAAGTGATTTATTGATTGAGGCTAAAAATAGAAAATCCAGCTCCTAGATCATCCCTTTTTTTCCTCTCAACTCACCAGCATCATTACCCAAAACTGGTCACACCTAAGTGGGGTCTAGGAAGAGGTGTCTTGGATATGGTCCTACCCTTCTGCCGTTTTTGTGTGAATTGGATGTTTTCAAGATTCAAACCTATGTACTTGGCACTTGGCTGTCTGAGAACACGAGTAAGAGCAATATACATAATAATAAGGAGAATGAGATTGTACATATAAATTGAGGCTAGCCATACAGAGCCAAGCACAGGGTTGTGTAGAACCAGCCAAGTTCAGTTTTAGCCAAGTCCAGGATTGTACATATTAGAAGCTGACAGTTTTTAGAAATTATATCAGCCTTTGAAGAGAACAAAACATGTTCTTGCTTAATTTACCTTTCTAGAAGTTGCTATTATGATCATCTTTTGCTTGGTTTCATATCGTTTTACATGGCCTTATGCTGCCCACAATGTGCTCTAGCTCCAATGGTGCCGCTTTCCGTTGTAAGAGCAAGGTGAAGAGTGAGATCATAGGTTCCATGCCCATTGGGTGCATGTGGGACTTATAAAAAAAAAGAGGGAAATAGGTAAGTCTTACTCTATTGGATAGAATTATTCAAAAAATTTTATTTTATTTTTTATTTTAAAATTTTTCCTACCACAATTTCAATCTTTCATGCAATTTTTTTTTATATATATATATATATGCTGAAATTTTTTATTTTTTAATTAATATGCTGAAATTTTTATTGAAGAAAAATAGGAGGATCCCTCCTCATCAGCCCTCTCACAGCATAACACAGAACTGGAAATAAGGGGCATAGGATTAGATCCCTCTAGATCACAGTTAAAAAACCACTTATCAAGGGAGTGGGCTAGTACATTGCCTCTCTAAGAATGTGAAGGTGCTCCAAAAAAGAGTGGATAGAAGATCTAAAATTTCCATAGCCATAGTTTCATTGGACCAATGGAGTTGGCAAGTTGGACTTAATATAGATTGTATTGCATTGCAAGCATCACCCTCCAAGAGAAATCTGTCAAAACCAGCTTTGAGTGCTTTAGCTAATGCCTTGAACGCATCAGAATCTTCTGGAACTAGTGGATCAACCTCAATTTGTTTTTCAGACCAAATGAAGTGAACTTCAGGCTGATGATTCCTCTAGACAGCTGCTAAACATATTTTACCTTCATTAATTGTTGCATCAAAAATAATTTTCACCAGCAGAGGCGTGGGTGGGGACAACACTTCCGTCCATAATGACGGAGAGGAAGAGGAATAAAAAGGCTGGGGAGAGGAAGTGAGTGGATGGGTGGTGTATAGGGACATAGAGCCCAAGAAAGGGGGTGGATTGGAAGGGGAAGGGAGAGGGTGCCTGAGGATGAGGTGAATAGTGGGAGCTGGGATGGGTAGACCCTAAAAACAGGGGTGATTGGCTCTAATGAGATGGGGAAAAAGAGACGCTATAGAGAGTAGATTTGTGGATTCGGGAGATTAGAAGCATATGGGAGGTCACTTTGAAGTTGCAGACTATACAATCTAAAGGTCAAAAGATATAAAGATACTTATAAAAAAAAAAGTTCAAAAGATATAAAGATAAAATGGTTTATGTAAAACAGTCTTTTGGTCAAACAAAGATCCTAGGGACACAAGTTTAGGCTTTATCCTGAGCTACCTCAGTGGCATCAAAAGTCCCAGTCCTTTCCCTCCAAATATCTCACATTGGAGAACTGTTTTAGACATTACCTTTTATGCAGCTGATATTAGCTATCGGTCTCATAGAGCCAATGATTGTGTCAATGTGGACATGTTTTGTTCAAATTGGAAACATGTTGTCTTGAATCCATCCATTTACATTAGTTTGAATCTCCTGAAAAGGCCTCATAGGGTCCCTCTGGTGAATTCTTACTCTGCTTCTGCCCCCCCTCCATCTAATCAATAAAAAAGGAATCTTGTATGGCCTAACCGAAGAGTTCTTTTCCTATCAGAGCAGCAATATCATAGTCAGTTGTGGCCTTTTTTGATTATCCATTGCTGGCCTACTCTCTTAGCCCAATGGACCCATAATTTTTTTTATATAGTCCCATTTTAAAAGCAAATGGTGGATTTTTTTTTGGAAATACTTAAAAAGTAAATTTCCTTATGTCAAGTCTGTTGTATAAACAAAGTGACCAATGGTCAAACTCTACTATTTGAGAGGCCTCTTTTAATAACTCAAATATAAAAAGATTCAACTAGAAATTGTTTGTTGGAATGCTTGGCTCATGGAACACATTGTGGATGGTGTGGTAACTATAATTTGATTGATTATGTTAAGCATAGGTATATTATAATTTTTGTGGTGATGGTTTATCTTCAGAATGCTTTTCTGTGACTTTCTTTACTGCTGGCGTGCCTAAAAACTAAAAAGCTGCTTCATTTTCTGATAATTGCTTAATGTGGTTGCAGCTTGTTTTTATAGTTTTTACTGGAGAGGCCTGGGGTTACCTTGGTAGCCGGAGATTTTTACATGAGCTTGATCTGCAGTCAGATGCTGTTAGTGGTCTGGACAATTCATTAATTGAGATGGTATTCTTCTTCTCTTAGTAAATTTGGCTTCTTAAAATGTAATCTGGGAATTTTGTTATCTATCACATAGTATTTTTACTTCTTCTCATAGTATTCTAGTCTGCAAAAGTGTTCCCCAAATGCTCCTTATGACACTTCTATTCATAGACCCCACCTTTGTTTCCTAAACCCTAAAGGTAGATAATATCTGCTTTCCAACTCTGTAAAAAATTCTGAATTTCAAAACCTTTTTCTTCATTATTCAGTCCACAAACATTCACAAGATAATTTTTTAGCTGCATGATGGTGACAGCAGCTACCGTGCCCTACTATATGCCCTACTATTTACTGTGTCACTCTCCTCCTTTGTTGTAGTTAACTATAAATACAAGATTTTGCAATTCTCTACCTCCCTTAGGTCCACTTCATGGTGTTTTGCTGCTTACATTTGAGTGTGTTCTTGTGTGTTTCCTAATTTGGGAGAACAAACTGATGGTATCTTCACAAAATCATCCATAGTGACTCCATAAACCGGCTGATCCACCTTGTTCTCTGCAAAACCTACTCCAACACTTCCTAGGTTGTCTGCCCTCTCAACCTCATGTCACCCAAATTTGAGGTGGCTTATGGACTAAACTCCTAAGGGTCTTCATAGGGCATGATGACCCAGTTATTTACCAGTGGGCTCAATAGATCCTCACCAACCAGCTGGTTGCACCCCATTGGAACAGCCTCAATGGCCCCATGGTCCACCCAGTCTTTGTCATCCTTCCCGCTACAAATTGTAAGAGACTCATTGCTTTTGTCTCAGCGCTGTTCCCCAGATTATGCTTGCTACCTTGGATGTGGAACCAGGTGGAACCCCACTCCATACTGAGGTCCTTTTGTAATAAACAAAAAATAAATAATAAAAAATTATGTTTCATTTGCTTTCATTTACACAAGAAGATTGGAATTGGAAATGCTACAACTCTTATTATTATATTCAGCTTTAAACAAAAAATAAATTTGTATTTTACTATTATATGTTTCCCTCTTTCTTTTAGAAGAAATATTCTCTTATAATCACATTCATCATCAGATCATCTATAAATATAATCACTAATTGATAAAATGAAAACATAAATAGAAATGTTTACATTTTAAAGTGTCATGCTCAAGAAACCCCTCTCCCTAAAGAGAATAAAAAAAGAATAGAAAAAAAGGACAAGACAAAAAAGAACTGCTGTATAATGTATATTTTAGTTTTGTGTTAAAATAGATAATGGGATGACCAGTGATTCATCTGGATTAGAGGCTGACTTTTGGATCATTGGATTATGTTATCACAGGTCATGGAAATTGGATCTATTGGGAAGGGCTTTGATCAAGGTGTTAACAAGTTTTATGCTCATATAACAGGGGTAAGAAACTTGAACTCATTTATTACTTGAGTTTAGAGCCAATTTGGCATCAGCTTCAGCTTTTAGTTTTTAGTTTTTATGTACAGCTTTTTAAAACCTCACTTTTTTCCGCTTTTTTTCACTTTTTGAAATTTTTTCAAGGTACAAGTATACTTTAGCACACTTTTAGTAAAAAGTTTTCAGCAAAAAGCTAGATAAGCTGTTCCCAAACGGACACTTAATATAACAAGTTTTATTTGACTTTCCTTATGCATAGTTCATTTGGAGACTAGAAGTTCTTATTATGTACATTCTCAAATATCAATGCCAACGTATCATGCACAGTTGGTCATTTTTATATGCAAGTATGTTGAATAGGTGTAGTTTACGGTAGAGGTAATGGGGGTTGTGGCAGTGGTGTATAGTGTTGACTTTTAATTATTAGTCCCAAGGTTAGGTTAGCAGTGGGTTTGCCAGACATTTTTATGGGGAAGTGGTGATGTTGTGGCAGTGGTGCAGTTGCAGTTCAGTTGGGATGTCAGGACTAAGGTGAAGGTTGTGCACAATAATGTTTTCTAGTTATTTGAGATTACTAATCAGGTCTGTTGATGTCCACCGATAATGTATCTGTCAATTTACTAATATTGCAGAAGAATGGGAAAATTGTTAATTTTGGTAAAATTGGTAAGAGTACTCTTTGTTAATACATGCTCTAGTCCCAATGCTTTTTTTATGGTACAAATGGTAGCATGTGTGGGGTGTTTTTGATATCCATTATGGTAGAATGACATTGGCTAAAACCTTGAAACTAGTCATTGGAGTAACAATTAAAGTTAGGTTTGAAGGTGAATATCAGGTTTGAGATGAATTTGAAACACCACTATTTGGGATGCTAGTCTGCTTTACTAAAAAAAAAAAGTGATGCATATGGCGTGAGAGGAACACCCACATGTTTGTAAAAGTAGTTGAACTTCTTGTTTCTGTGGTCTTGCTTTGGTTGGATATTGTCTTTGAAGTGCTTTTTTTGGGGGGTTTCTTGGATGTTGAGAGGAACTCCCACGTGATTGTAAAAGTGGAGCTTCCTTCATAGTTGAACTTCTTGTTTCTGTGGTCATGCTTTGGTTGGATATTGTCTTTGAAATGCTTAATTTGGAGGGTTTCTTAGATGTTCTAGATATATGCAAAACTTTCAATAAACAATTCTGATATTTGTAGAAAAAATAATTTCACTCATTAAACTGGGCATTGGTTTGGAAGCCCACATCTGGGACCATCTTATTGTTTTGCACTTTCATTTTGATGCTCCTAATTTTTATTGAGAATTTTCATGAATATATTTCTATATTTAGGATAACTGAGTCTAAATTACTTGATGGCTCCCTTTGAAATATGGGGGAATAAGGATTTTTCACATTCAGGGGCCTTTAAAATACAATGAAGTTTAGCAACCAAGCTACAGGGATTCCTTTGCCTGCTCTCCGGCATATTGTACATATTAAACATGCAAGTTACATTATTTCTTTGATTCCGAGATCAGCCTTGGTGATTCTTGTAGGCTTCATCTGCCACAAATGAGACATTGGATGCCCTAGAGCAAGCTCAAGATTCACTGAAATCTGAACACATAATCTGCTCAGCAGCAAATGCTTCAAATCCCGGAATACCTCCATCGTCATTGATGGCATTCCTGCAAAAGGTTTTGGACAGTACACTTGAAATCCTTGTTTTTCTTTTTCCATCCACAGCTTTACTGTTTTTCTTTTTCTCTCTCTTTTTTTGGGTTGTGGGGGTGGGGATACAAGCACATATATGGTACAAAGTCTCTGTTTTGATTTTTTTGGAAACAAAGACCTCACATCATATCAACAAAGAATTTATTTTCAGCATTGCCATCTGGTTCCTTGATTTTGTCATTAATAGTTTGTTTAATTAATTTATATGTTGATGATGATAAGGGTGATGGTGACATTAATAGAAGCGACAATGAAACTTGATCATAGTCACCATTATATCATATTTTATGGGGAAAAAAGGCATGTGAGTTTTGTACAATATTTTGGTTGGACTGTTCTTCCAAAATAATGCAAATAATAAATGCTACAAATACAATGCATCATTCAGTTCATGCACAACACCCCTTAGATTTTAATATGTGGATCAGGTTTTGAAATTATCTTCATCTGCAGAGAAACTTCTTGTTTTATAAATGGAGATGTAGAATGTCACACATCTCTAAGGGAATTTTCATTTTCTTGGATACAACAAACTCTTTTAACTTAGGAGACTTCAAAAATTAAGGAATTGGATTGGCAGTTTCACCTAAATCAAATTTTCTTTATAATTTATCTTTCTTTTAATGGTTCTGTTCAGAGGTCTCTCCAAAAAATTTCTTCTTTTTGTAAATGGAAAAAAAAAAAAAAAAAAAAAAAAATAAATAAATTCTGAACACAAATTAGGAAGAGTGAAGAATTTATATATAGTAATGAATTGATGATGAGAAAGAGAAAGATCGGTGTATCTGAGGGTTTTTATTTATTTATTTATAAAAAAAGAAATCTTTCTACATGTCTCTTGTGCACTTCCCTTGTACTAGGGCTGCGTTCTCTTTTTTTTTAATAGAATTTTATTACTTATGAAAAAAGTTGTTACAAATAGTTAGTTTCATGTAACTCTAATGGTTTGGCTGCTTCCTCCACCCCCTTGCCCTTTTCATTAACAGAATTCTCATACTTCCGGGGTTGTTTTGGAAGATTTTAATAGTGTCTTCAGCAACAAGTTCTACCATAGCCACCTTGATGATATATGTAAGTTGGTTTTTTTTTTCTTGAATGCGTCTGTCTTCCATGATTAATTAATCTGTGTTACACTGCTATACCAGATCTCTAGTTATTTCTCGTTCGTGTTTTTGGTGCAGCGAATATAAACTCTTCAGCTGTAGTGGCTGCAGCTTCCCTTGTTGCCCGTACCCTTTACATACTAGCAAGTGACAATAATACTATAAACAGTTCAGCTTTAACTGCTATCAATGTGAATGTCTCACTCGTTGAAGAACTTATGGGTTGCCTATTGGACTGTGACCCGGGTCTTTCTTGCAATCTGGTGAAGAACTATATATCACCCACCAATACCTGTCCAAGCCATTATGTTGGTGTTATCCTTGATGAGCCTTCCTCCACACCTTATCTTGGATATGTAGATGACGTCTCCAGATTCTTGTGGAATTTTTTGGCCGACAGAACGTCTATTCCCAGGGAGAATTCTAGCTCTACTTGTTCAAATGGTTGCAACAATGGTGAGGTTTGTGTGAGAGCTGAAACAGAAGGAAAGGGAGTGTGTGTTATCTCCACAACCAGGTATCTCACTTGCATGTAAATATTAATTTATAATGGATGTTGCAGAGCCTGCATAAGTATGATTGATTAAAATTTAGGTCCATTCTAATAACCTACCAAGGCTCATGACCTTATAGGGATGAGATTCATGCATAAATAATGGGAGAATTGAGTGGTTAGTGTAAATACTCAAACAAAGTGACCCAAAGTCAAGACAAGGAAATGACCCTTATATGGGTAGCTGGGTAAGGTAACCATTCTTGACCAAAATGGTGCTACTAGCATTCGGTAATGCTTGGTAGACAATAATATTAATTAACAAGCTTAATATTAATTAGAGATGTGAACTAGTTCGTTTAGCTCATTAACAAGGTTGATATTAAGACACACGTACGCACACAAGATCATCGTTAATGGAATAAACTATTATGGGCATTGCCTATAAATTCCTCACTTAGTTTTGGTATATAGTGGTTAATCTATAAACAATAAAAGAAGACATCTTCTAAATTTTGTTCGAATTGGTGGCTAATATTTATTTCTTTACTTGAATTTTGAATGGTTGATATGGGTAAGAATTGATTTACTTGTCAGAAAAAAGGTAAAAATTGAGCATCTGTCTTTCTTATAGAAAAAAAGGTGCTCAATTCATATTTTTCACTTTGTATCTTTTGTATAATAATCCTTTATCTATTGAATATCCTGTTGTTACCAAATAACCTTATATAGTTTTTTTATTTATAAAATAATAATAATAATAATAATTTACCATGAATTTTGAGAGGAGTTTGTGGTGTGCCTTTGTGTTACAAGTTAGAACCCCATCCCCTCTCCCCTATGTGTGTGTGAGTTTGTTACTTAAAAAAAAAAAAAATTTAAATAAATGTTCTTTTCAACTTTTTTGAGTTCTCATTCTCAGTAGTAGTGTCCAACCTTCTTTTTTTGGTTTGTTTGGTCAAACTTTGGCTTTAAAGAGGCCTTCTGATTTTTCAAAGTTGACATTTAGGCATGCTATGACAGTGGTCTTTGACCTTTTGAGTTATCATGGTGATGCTTTTTTATGTTTAAGTGGTTATCATGCCCGATTTTTTAAAAAATTTGGGATCGTCAAGTAGCTCATTAGCTCATCAAACCCTATGTTGAACCATGTTCAAGTTTTAAATCTTGAAATGAATTTGAAATGAGCTCATCTATTTTTTAACAAGCTAAGCTTGAACATGACAAATCTTGGATTGGCCCAGCTCATTGGCAGTAGCCTTATTAGAGCATTCACATCAGTTTATGCAAATATTTCTGTCTATTTTAGCATAAAAACTTACTGTTTCTTTTTTACATAACCACTTTTCAAAAACATTTACATCAAAGTCATCTATTTTACACTACATTTCATTAAAATATTCTCTCTCTCTCTCTCTCTCTCTATATATATATATATATATATATGAGTAAAGAAAGTATCAAAAAATAGATTTGATGTTAACAGTAACCGTGTATATTTACACGGTTATTGTAACAACAATCTAAATTTACAGAACTCTAGCTTAACTGATGTGGGTGATTTTTGGCGTTGGATTTGCAAAATTTACCCCTTATTCTATTATACATTGACTGATGTGAGTGCCCTTACATTCTTCTCTTTAGCCGATCTGTTTATGTTGAAACAGAAAACCTGATGGTACCTTAAATCAAGACTGTGCTGGACATAACTTTAGTGCAATATGTCAATTCATAGCTGTCTCTATGCCTCTGATTATATTTTCAATCTTATCTAGTGAATTTGGACGATCAATGATAATTGTTACTTTAATTACCTTAAGATGCAAATCATCTGTAAATTTTGTCATCTCTTGATGACATCGTAAACACATTCTGCCCGCCTAAAATGCTCTCTGTGCTTTATTGTCCTCATAGCCAGTGTAGTGGGCAGCATGCCTTGATTGAAGCTTTCTGTTTTGTCAATGGCTCAACTTGATGATTTGATAGATGATGTACATTATAGATCCATGTTTAACACAATTATGTGTTGCTAGAAGACTCTGGAAGAATTATTTTCTTCAAGTTTTAAGGCATATGGTCTATCATTACAGGTATGTTCCAGCATATTCAACAAGGTTAAAGTATGATTCTGAAGCTTGGATTGTCTTGCCCCCAAATTCCTCTGACCCAATGGGAATGGTGGACCCTGTTTGGACGGAGAGCAACTGGAATGCAATTGGGCTCCGGGTCTACACAGTCCAGAATGGTGCCTATGACAATCTTGTTTTTCTTGGTGGTATTGCCATCACAGTCTTGGCATACCTTGCAATAGTAATTACGCGAGCATTCATCACAAAATCCTTGAAGCGAGACTGACAAGGTTTAAATCAACATAAATTTTGAAGCATACATGTGTGGAAATGTGATGGTAAAATACAGGATTTGATCCATTGATTAACTTTTGTTATAGTGTTTAGATAGTGGAGGGGATGGATGTTGCATTATTTGAGCTTCATCCTTGTGCCATATGAACTTCACTGGAATTAGATCAAACCTTGTATTGTTATCTTACTAATGTTAGAAATGTAAATGGGGTTGCCTAATTGGAAATGGAGCACATTTTATCCAGTTAGTCTGTATGTCTGTTTGGGATTTGTGCCCATATTACTTGGATTAGAAAAAATCTATATTACTTAGGCGCCCTTGGCACAATGGACTAGGGCATCCCGGATGGCAAGGTTCTTTGCAAAGGGTTTTGATTACTAAAAAAAATGTGAGAAGTATGTTATTTTATGCTTGCTCTCCACGACACAACACCAGATGATTAAACTCATGAATGCGTGGTGCTCATGGGGCCTACACTAGTCCATTGTGACACTTCAGATACCATTAGGCAAATTGAGAAATTTCAAACTGCCCATCAGATTATTCTCTCACTAAGAAACCCAAAGACACTTATATTAAAAAGCCATATTATCATAAATAAAAGATTAAATACAGTAGGTTAAAAGAAAATTCAAACTACACAAAATTAGGACATATTTTTAGTTAAATTGTAACTAAACTCACATTCCACACCTTGTGTTGCACCCCAAATCCCCTTGGTTTTTAGTTTGCAAAAAGCAACTTTAACTCACTTGGTGGAACTTACTAGTTAGAGCGGCTACTATCCATTCTCGTAAAAGAGGGCTACTATCCATTCTCGTAAAAACCCATGTAAAACAAATTGTTGTGTCTTTCTCCCCATTAAAACCAAACCCCACAAGAACCGAAGAAGGTGAGACCTAGTAAAACAAATTGTTGTATGTCTTTCTCCCTATAGAAACCAAACCCCACAAGAACCGAAGAAGTTAAGGCCTAGTAAAACCCATATGACGCTCACGTGAGTCTTCTACCCCAAACCCACATATCAATTACCGTTTCTTTCTTCCTAGACAACGACCATTTCTCTCTCCCTATGGTGTGGATTTTCTCAAATCACTCCCTTTCTCTCTCTCTCTCTCTCTCTCTCATTCATTTAAGGGTTTGGTGGGTTTCTTGCTTTTGGGTTTTGTGTGTGTTGGGAGAAGATTGCATTGTTGTAGTCTTGTATTTGGAGAAAAGATTTGTGGATTTTGGAAGGATAAAATGGTTGTGGTTTTGGCTAGAGTGTATGTGTTTGTAGATTTCTTTTTCTTGTATTTGGTAGTTCTATGCTTACTTAGCTGATGCACACACACCATCTGAAAACCAAGAAATGAAATTAAGATCGACAAACTTGAGTTGAGATTAAAGTGGATTTGCTGGACCAAGAAAGATGATAGGCCTAAAGGCTGGGAGGAATGACAGACCGATAGAGATGGAGAATGAGGCAAGTGAGTGTGTGTGAGCATCCTCATTAAGGATGCTAAAAGGAGTATATGCTAAATTTTAGCATCAAAACACCAAAAAAGCAACTCCATCAAAACTTTCAAATTGTAAAATTTTTGGCATACTTGCACAATGCACTTGTATTAATACAAGCTCACAGTAGCCTGAATTGTAAAAAAAAAATCGGGTAATTACACTAAACCCACCTGTGGTTTGGGCGAAAATCACTTTGCCTATCCGTGGTTTGAAAAGTATCACTTAACCCACCTGTGGTATGTTTCCGTCAATCTTCGTAACCCATCTCAAGCCTAGCCGTTACAAAAACACCTTTTAACCCCAAAATACAACATAACGCAAATCAAAACACCCAAAACTCGGAAACTTTTCGAGAGAGAGACCTATGGTGAGATCAACATGTTCTTCGTGGTTTGGAGTGTCTGGAGGGGGAGAAAACACAAGTTTCGCAACATCGAAGGTAGGAAAGGTAGTTTTGATAAAGAAAATCAAGGTATTTGTGTTTGTTCTCGATTTAGGGTTTTAGATTTTGTTCAAGTGCCAAAAAAAAAAAATAGCACAAAAATAAAAAAGAAACGAGATCAAAAGGGAGGGTTTTGTGAAAATTAATATTTGAACCCTATATTCAAAACTCCTAATTTCACCTCTCCTTGTATTCAAAACCCCTATATTTGGACCCTATATTCTAAAGACCCCCTTTGTTTTCACCTCTCCCTGTATTCAAAACCCCGATGGAGTAAACCGCAACTGGCATAAGAGCCTTGAGCATTTGGATGAAGGAGACAGAGAGGTAGATGTAGGTGGAGTTAGAGAACCAGAAGGAAAGGGAGTACAGAGCTTCAATGGGTACCACAGATTTGAGGTAAAGGTCATGAGTCATGGTGGATGGGAGTTCCACGACCTTGAAAACTTTGACGAGAAGGTAAGCGAGGAAGGAACAGAAGGACATGTGGATCATGGTGAGTGAGATCGGGAATGGCCAGTTGTAGAGCTTGCGGTCGAGGTGCAGTTGTTTTTTGGGATGGTGGCTAATGGTGTGAAGTGGTAGGAATTTGTTCTTGGTTCATTTTGCTTGGCTGATTCTGTATTTATCCAAGATGTTTGGTGATTATAATTGGTGAATGTTGGTCTGCATTTTGTTCCGCTTTGCAATGGGTTCCCTTAAGAGTTGTTTCTTTAGAGATGAAAATTAATGAAAGACGATTGTAAAAGACCTCATTGCGTGTAATTTGGAAAATTGGTGGGTTTTTTTTTCTTGTAATTAAATGAATTGAAATTTAATCGGTTTGCAAGTGTTATGGAGAAGCTGAGGAAGATCCAGACTGCTTCTGTTTTGGTTTTGAATTTTCATCAAATTGTTATTATATGGGAGTGTTGTGTTCATAGATCTTTTGCTATTTTTGGATGCAGATAGCTACGTGTGTTAAAGCTTTGATTTTTAGGAACTGGGTTTTTTTTTTTTTTTGGTTGAAAAATATTCGTTTTTGTGAAATTAATTGTAATGATGTATTTTTCGCTGATACCCATTTCAGATCGTGGTCAGTTATAGTGATTTTGGGACAAAAGCAATTGTGGGTTTGGTTTAGAAATTTGAGACCTTGTGAAGTATTTTTTTGGATTAGGGGTTATACTATCTATAAAAAGTGGTTAAAGATGATGTCCAGATCATTTGCCAATACCACTTTTTGATCTTGTTTCTCTTTTATTTTTGTACTATTTTTTGTTTTGGGAGGAGAGAGATATAAAATTTGAGCAAAAATACTTATTTACCCCTGATTTTAACAGAGGTGAGTTACGGAAAACAAACAGAATATATCACAGTTGGGTTAAGTGATACTTTTCAAACCACGGGTAGGTAAAGTGATTTTTCGTCAAAACCACAGGTGGGTTTAATGTAATTATCCTAAAAAAAATAGTTTTTTATTCTCATGTTGGTGAGGTGGTTGGTTGGTTGTTTGTGTTAAGTTGTTTTATTATTATTTTAATGAGTACTTTATATTACTTAAATGAAATGGTAAAATATATAGAAGTTTTGATGTTTGATGTATTTTAAAGTGGGATGGTATAATAAATAAAGTAGAATTTTGAAGTGTTAAATGCTAAAAATTTTAGCATTCTTGATAAGGATGCTCTTATTGCTTCTAGACTAGTGTGTAGGGGTGTCCAACAGCAACCGATACCCGACCCACCTGGCCAACCCGTCCGATCCGGCCCGAGAACCGGCCGACCCGACGCCGGTGTCGATCGGCGACGGGTCTCCGCCTCCAGAATCCGAAAACCTCGGGTCGGTTGGCGGGTTTTCTCCCCAAAACCCGAAGAAACCTAACCGAACCGATCAAAAGAGCAATTTCTAGCGAAATTTTTTAGATCCGACGAGATCTCAGCCATTTCCGACGAGATCTCAGCTAGATCCATGGAATCTCCACCGGATTTGGCGAGATCTCACTAGATCTGGCGAGATCTCGCCAAATCTGGTGAGATTTCACCAAATCCGGCGATAACCCAAAGAAAATTCGACGAAAATATCACCGATATTTTGCCCATTTCGCCGTTAACTGGCTGGATTTTGGCCGATTTTGAGATCTCCAACTCTGACCGAACCGACCGCCATCTGTTGAACGTCAGATCCGCCCGATCTGATCAGCCACTCCGGTCGGCGACGGGTTGAAATTCTGGCCATTCGATCTGGTCAGGTCGGTTCTGGATTGGGCGCAAACCCGACCCGGACCGACCCATGGACAGGCCTACTAGTGTGTTAGTAAATGAGTTCCTAGTGAAGGACTGAAGAGTCTTCTTCGTGAGCCCCATTAGGTGTGTTTTATTACAATTTTGCCACTTATTAACTCATCTAGTTAAAACCCGAAGAGGTTTCCATTCATTTCCCTGGCAGCGGATAAGACTACTCAAGCTCACCTGCCAGACTCACTAGACCTACTTCCCAAACAGACCCGAAAGAAATTGCGGGAAGCAACGGGTCATTTAGGCGGGAATCCAACCAAGCACGCCTTACTCCAGCACAGCTTTCCCTCCAAAGAAAAACCCTACAATACATAAATACATCCCTCTCTCTCTCTCTCTCTCTCTCTCTCTCTCGATCTCCTTCAATCCACACTACATTTCCTCTCTCACAAGTGTCTCTCTCTTTCACTGTGATACCAATGGAGCTTTCATCTTCATCAAAATCCAAATCCAAATCCAAGAAACCCCATTCAAAACACTTCAACTCAGCCGACCAGCTGAGCTCCAAAACTCCAGAAAAACAGCCCACACAGCTCCCCCGCAACCGCTTGCGCAACCGCGGCGTCGCCCTCTCCGTCAACGAAGTCAGAAAAGTCGCCGAAACCCTCCGCCCCAACTGCTCCGCCAGAAGGCAGATCCAATCCTGGCCAACCTCCCCAGAAATCCCCGAGCCCCATAAGTCCAAGAAACCGCTCCCCCACCCCCAGCCCACTAAGCTACCCGAAAAGTATGAACTTTTTTGGTTTATACGGTGATTTGATTTGATTGGTTTATTTGTTTTAGCTTTTAATTAATGTTTCTGGGTTTTTATTTGTTCTATGTGCAGGTATGAGATTCTTGCTCAGTTTTTTGATAGCTTGGATAGTTCTATTCGGTTGTTGCGGTTGAAGGGTTCCTCATCCTCTTTTACCAATATTTGCCCCAAAATTGAGTGTTTAACTGATAGGTAAATTTTTAATTTTTAATTTTTTTTTAATTTTTGGGTTTTGTTTGGTTTCTAAGAAAGTAAAATTTTGGTTGGGAAATGATTGCATTCTGTGTCTTATAGCGATGATGATTGGTATGAAGTTATGAAATTTGTTGGTTTTGGAGGTGAATTTGGAGCCTTGTTATTAATTTTGATGGATAAGATGTTTCAAATTTGTTTTCCCTCTTTTTGGTTGCATAGAAAATAGAACCTTAAACGTCTGTTTGGATTTGGGAAAAGCGTGTTTTTAAAATGTAATTCCAGCACTTGAAAACAAAATAGAAACCCATTGCCAAAAAAGTTTTAAGAGGGAAAATGTATTCTCAAAACACAGATTTTTCAGTTTTTTTAGATTAGTTTTCAAAAATTGCTACCACACTGCATATTTGATATTTCTTAAGCAACTCACCTGATACGTTGACTACACTTAGCTATATGAGATTAATGAATCTTATGATTGTTTTGTATGTTTAAAAAAAAAAAATGTTTTTAGGAGGTTTACACACAGGCACTTGGCTCAATTGAAGTTTATTTTGCGCGATGCAATTGAGATAAAGAGGGTACTTGTCTTCGATGAGCGGACGAGCTGTATGAAGCCGGATCTCCATGTTTCCATCAACGTTGATGCAGTGGAAAATGATGGGAAGTTGAAATCTGAAAGCGGGAATATGCATTTGAGGAAGGTGTTACGATCGCGGCTTGCGGGTTTTTCAAAATCCTGTCCTGAGGTACTCGTGTTCTGTACTTTCTGTATATTACATGGGATATATCCTTAAATTGTTGTTAGTTCTGTATTCATGATCACATCTAGAACAACATTAGTTGCCAATCATTTACATTTTTTATATGTATATATAAGTTACTTTGATTCTCTAGTTATAATGCCTTCCTGGCCAATTGAAAAGGGGAGTGTGCTTTGGAATATAATGCACAAAAACTGTTGGGCATATATTCTCTCTTTTCTTAGGACATTCTTGCAGTGAGATGCCTCTGTTTCATCTGTTCCCTTCATTCCTATCTATATATAGTTGTTTTACACTTTATGTATAAACTTTAGTACAAGATTCCATCTGCCACTTGTGGCCACCTAATGAGACTGGGTTAAGATAATACCATAATCTAATATAATTTTGATTAGGGTCATATTCTATGGTTTCCATTATAGAAGTGTTCCTTTTTCATACAATTGAAAATCAACTTTATGCTCTAGCTGCTTTGACGTCTCTTTCACTACAAATGTTAACCATAAAGGTAGCTGTCAGCGTGATATTCACTACTGCTTAAAATTGTAACTAACAATATGGATTTGAGATGAAAAATTATTGTCAGTTTACTCATATATATTCGATATGAAGATTTCTGGTACTTTTAAGCGATGCTCTAGACTGCACCTTAAGATTTTTCTTCTGCATGCAGGTGGATGAAATTCCAGAGGAACTGTTGCCTGAACCATTCAATCGTAAAGAGCTAGACGTCCATTCGAACATGAAAACACCCACCTCATCATTTCCTATTAAGACATCAACTGTTGCACTAACAGCTCTGCAATCAGCAGTATCAGAAACCTGCATTCGGGATGATGAAATTGCAGAAGGAACAGAACAAGATCTGAATTCAAACATAAACAATTCTCCCAACATGTCATTTCCCCTCGGGACATCAATTGAAGCACATAGAAAACAGCAACCAGTGGTAGCATCACATCTCTCTCGATCTTTCCACAAGCGCTTTTCACAGAAAGTCATTAGCCATGAAGTACAGAACTATCCTCTAAACTTATCAAAGACTGATCTCCAATCTTCAGTTCTTCCAGTTCCAGAGTCACCACTTAACAAAAGTTCCTCCAAAGAGAAAAGTAGTTCTGCTGCTGATACTCCATCCCCATCAAAACTGTCGTTTGAATCAACCAGCAATGAAAAATGTCTAGCAGTTCATGCTTCCCCTGCTCATTTGCCACAATCTTGCCCGCCAGCAACCCCAAGCAAAGAGAGAGATGCCATGAATAATGAGAATGGTTCTCCTGCAGAAATTGCTAATATCCATTCGACTCCTGCAAAACATGTTCTCACTCCAGCTGGGCTGATGAATGTCACGCCCACATTGTATCCACCAAAGAAATGTTATATGAGCCCAGAGGATGATTCCACTAGCTCACCAAACAAGTTAATAAGGCGTCCACCCCGTTCAAGATCGTTAAAATTTGACACTCCCATAAAGAATGGAAACATTGGTGATGAAATGGATGACACTGGAGGTGTTTCAGTTGATAATGATGTTTTTGATATTCTTCCTGAGAATATTTTGCAATCGGTAAGCCCCATTGTGAATTCCTTATGCTTTCATCCTTACCAAGCATGGTTCTATGTTCTATTTAAAACAATATACAAGCTATCATTTTTTTCTTCTTCTAGTGTTAATTGACTGCAATAACCAACATATAAATTTCATTTTGCTTCAAACGGAAATTAAATCAAGGATAGGATATCAGTGTATAGTCATTATGTTTGCATTTATCCTATCCTTATTAGTTTACAACATGAACATACCTAAATATTTGTTTGGAGGTGAACATATTGAACCTGGACAGAGACATAAAAGTTTGTTCTGATTGCATCATTAGAATTTATAACTATGTTTTCTTGCTGCAGATAATGGAGAAAGAGAGGAAGGCAGTAGAAGAGAGAAATCCAGCGATCTCACGGGCAAAACGGAGGCGACAAATGATTGCTAGCCTGCCTAAGCTCTTCAACATGATTCACTTCTTATTTCAGTCTATTAAGCGGTCTGTTATCACAAAAGAGGAGCTTATACACAAGATAATTGCAAGCCATTGTGATATTGTTGACAGAAGTAAGCATTTGTACCACACGGATATAATTCCCTTTTCTCTGGGAGCTTTTGGTGATCCTCTTCATTTGTGTTTGCAGGAGAAGTTGAAGAGCAGCTAAACCTCTTAATAGAATTAGTTCCGGAATGGATTTCAGAAAAGTTGGCATCAGGAGGGGATTTGCTCTTCTGGTGAGCCTTGTTAATATGTGATATGGTTGTGGATGGATCCATTTTAATTGTTATAGAGAACAAATGGATATTTGTCTTTAGAAGATCATAAATTATTCTTCAAGCGACAAAACTTATTCAAATTGTTTGATGTCATTATCTGTTCTTTTTTGCAGTATAAATAAAACGTCAAGTCCTGAGTCATTACGCGCACGGCTTGAAGAAGCAAAGTGAGGAGAAGCATGAAATAGATTTTTGGAAATTACTGTAAGAAGCATGTGGAGGAATGGTTTAAAATTGTCTTTGTAAATGTTAATTCTTTGTTGTTAGCTGATGATCGTTGAGTAGATTTTGGAAGTGAGCTTAAGATGAAGTCTTTGTGAAATATGTTAATTACATGGCAAGATTATTAGAAAGCTTGCTTTTTATATGATCAACTTTTTGTCTTAAAGTTAATATATAAAAGTTCCTATGTAAGCTGCATCAACAAGCATTCTAAAAGTCCTTGGGAAGTTTTCCCTTGCGTCAATGTCTTAGTATTTTGTGTTTTTATTGACTGGGACCAGTGTAAGCTAGATGATTCCCTAAAACCTGAGTAAATGCTTATAAGCTGACAAATGTTGTGTATGGCTATGTGAATTGTGATGTGTCTAGGTATGTTAGGAGACTAGCATTATGTATGAAAGGGGCACTATACATTGCTCTCCCACTGAAGTCCCCGCACAATTTGAGCACCAGTTTTGGAATGGCTATTACCATCAATTTATGTCTCAGCAAAGGTTGATTTTTTTTGGACTCATTTGGTACACTTTTTCATAACATTAAAACTTCATTGAATGAGAATAATCAACTACAAACTTTCTCCCTCCATCTGATCCATCAAATTGGCAATTTCTCACAAACTCCATTTTCTTTTTCTAATTTTTATTTCATGTGGTAGTGGACGTGTAATTTGATTTGAAGTGGCATAAAATAATTTTCATATTTGATAGTCACAGCCAAATAAGTATTTTCCATCCACCACTTAATTAATGACAAATACCATTTTGATTCAATAACAAAAAGTTAAAGACTAAATTAACACATTTGAAAGGATGGGAACCAAATTGACACAATGTAAAAGATTAAGAACCAAATACGTAATTTATTACTCAAGTTTCAAATCATCTCAACATTACTTTTAAAAAAGTCACTAGTGAACAAGCACAAGTGCAGAACTACTAATTATTTGTCTATTTTGTATCAAGTCGGTAAGAAGCATTCAACTTTATAGAATTCATATATACATATGTTATAAAAAACACCCGCTCATTACTCACATTCACCTAGCATTTATTAAGAGAAAATGGAGTATCATCTCATCATTTAGCAAATAGAAGAGTTAAAATAGAGAAAGATTCAAGAGGGCCTTACAGAGAGAATAATAGAAAGAGAGGTCGTGCCTCCACGTGCGCACACATACACAGAGAGAGAGAGAGAGAGAGAGAGCTTGCTGCTCTACTCAGATCTGGTGACTGGAGCCTAGAACAATATTGTGCAACTTACCTCTAATGGGTCTCACTGCCTAAGTTGGTTATTCAGACCTCCTCGTAGGCCGCAAGTGTCTCTACTCAATCTCTTGGTTAGGTTTTTTTTTTGGGGGGGATGAATGTATAATGGAATGGTTTTGGAAATCTGCTAGAAATGTGATTAGATTGTAATGAAAATAAAGATGTCTTAAAAAAAAAAAAAGGATAATTAAGCTATATATATAAAGTATGAATAGGTATATATCTTTCATTGATCGTATATGTTACATGAAAGTGCCAAACACTACAGTTTAGTGCAATCAGTCGACTTGAAGGAGACCATCCTTGTTTCCAAGTCAAACAATCAACAAGTTTGCTTGAACATAGTTGCCATATAATCCTTGGTCACCCAAATCTGCCAGTGCAGTATTTGCAGTATTAGTAATTGCAAAGCAGTAAATATCATATGCATGAACCGGTCGATTGAAAGTTAGTATAGGCTTTAACTCCACATCTGCACCTTCAAAATGGACAGTCAATTTTGGTCCATTTTCATTAGTAATTTCAGTTCTATAGCAAAGCCGTGTCCCTGTAGAGTTTCATTTTTAAAGGGATCAATTGAAATCTGCTTCTTCACTTCCACCTCTAAGCGATTATAAAAATCCGGTGGCAAAGTCAATGGTGGTGATCCTGAATCGATACAAATGTTGCCCTTAGAAACCTTACCTGAAGAGTTAAAGGGCACATATGTGTCTCCAACACTAATTCCTTCTAGTGTCACATAATATTGATCTCCCACAGCTACAAATGGTGTTGAAACCACACCATCACTCACAACTTCACTGCCATTGCCAAAACTTATCTTGCCTGTAATACTAGGATCAGCATATTCAGTACCATATGGCAACAAGCAATAAGAAAACCTCTTGCTACTAATTTGTGAAGGAAAGGACAAAGGCCCTAATCCTAACGCAATGAGTCCCGTTGTGTGGTCATTGTAATTGATGGTATTGTTGTGTGCACATCCAAAAGCAATATCAAAGGAAACTGCTTGCCCAGAGGTAGAAGTGATGGTGACTTTTTCTTTGGCCAAAACCACTTTGGATAAACCACTTGCATATCCACTGACGTAATTGCAACTATTTTCAGGAGAAACAATGGACTTGGTCCCATACTTGACATTTTTTTGAATGACAAGAAATTTCACTGCATGTGCTGGACTTTTTAGGATCGAGCTTGGGATGAATCTGATTAAAGCAGACATCACAAGGTACATATTGTGTTCACACAAGGTCACTAGCTGTATCGATAATGCCGTAGATGTCTACTGGTGGAGTGCCAATTGAGGCCTTCATGAGACGTTGACCGTGGTATGGTATTAATTGTGCTTGGGGGACATTGTGAGCTATAACCAAAAGGCCTATAAGATAATATGAGAGAAGGAAGCATGGATGAAATTTGACACCGCTTGCCATTGAATTTAGAGAAATGAAATTGTACTGGTTATACTAAATACTTTTATATTCTCGATTAAACCGAACTTTCCATGTTCAGCCTAACGATTACTAGATTGCACCATTAATTTGACTTAACAGAAGGGAAAAAAAAAACAAAAAGAAGAAAATTCTCCATCCGTGAATGGCATCGAGTGTACTACTAAAAACTGGAAATTTTAGTAAGCACCAAAATTTGCTTCTTTTAACAATATTTAAAACAGAGATTGTAATGAATGCAATAATACAAATATATCATAACAAATCTCTCATTCATGCCCAAAAATTTCAGCTAAAATATCTCCCCAATTTGGAAAACCAAACCCTATTACTATTCTCCCCAACTTTGAAAATCAAAAACTCAAAACACATCTCTTCTCTACTTTTTTCCTTCCCCCAAATCACAAAATCTCCTCTCCCCATCCTCCCACTCTAAGACCAGACAAGCTTATATGGTTACCGAACCTCAATGGAAAATTCTCCGTTAAATCTGCCTACCATCTTGCAACCCATCTCACTGATACGCCAACCACAAATTGATGTTAGTTGGAAAAAGCTTTGGAAGCTCAAATACCCTGAAAGGATTAAGAGAATTACCTCCTTAATTGCTTCGCTCATACTAAATAGGTATAACTCTGTAAATTTATGTCTCTGTGTGTGAGTTAGGGTTTTGTTTGGTTTGGGTTTTTGAATTTTTTCAACATATTTGTTGAGGTAAGAATTCCGATTTGCTCTTCAATTGAAAATCTATCTGCCCAGTTATTACTTCCTATATACCCCTCTCTCTCCACTTCAATTGTTCATGGAATTTTTTTTGTGGTTATGGGTGATCTGCTTTGGTGTTTTGGGTTGTTGTGGCTAAATGGTTGGCCTTTGGTTTGCCGGCATTAAAGGGATTTTTTTTTTTTTTTTTTTTGGTTCTGGCGATTTAAGGTGGAAAATTTTATTTTTCCATCTTGGTTTTGAACCAAAATTGGGGTTTGAATAGTTTGGGTTGTTGTCTTTGACTCAATTAATGAAGTAGCTACTGTTGTATGGGAAGTTAGGTATTTAGGTTCCTTTCTACTTTGAAGGCCTTGATTTTGGGATTTTGAATTTGATCTTATTATTGATGATATGTGGTCTGTGATAAAAATATATACACACACAGACACACATTAATACTTGATGAATGTCAACTTTGGTGTCAGTTTACATCTTGGTTCTTTTACAAAAAGGCCATCAATTTTGGTTTGTTTACTTCCTACTGCTTAGAATGGTCCTCAGCCACATGGTAAGGTTGTTTTTGCTCACTTGGTAGGGACTTGAACCTATTTGTTGCTTTACATATAGAAGGTGGTTGAGAAAAAACCAAGCCCTAAGTAGTAGTAGAAGTAGGCGAATTGTTAGTGCATCTACTGAAGTACCAATTCCTCCCTTTTATCCAGAACACTACATACAATCCTTCTCTCATGCTTCCCTTTTGTCTTCATTGAATATCAGGTATGCATATGTGATAAAAACTTTTACATCTCTACAGGTTTTCTCATTATGTGATTTAAAAATAAAATTTTACATAAATCTATGCTTCAGTAATAACCTTACATATGTGATAAAAACTTTTACATCCCTACAGGTTTCCTCATTATGTGATTTTAAAAAAAAGAAAAAAAAAACTTACATAAATGTCTGCTTCAGTACTGATAACTAGTAACTTATGGAAAATGACATAACTTATGGGAGCATCCAATGCAATTATTTTTCTAACTTTTGAGCAGGTAAGATATTAGAGTTGTATTCATGCAAAAAATCAACAAACAAATTGATATGGTCAGGTCAATTGACAATAGAGGAATATCTTTCTCAACATAACATTCTTCCTAGACTTAAAGTTATATAATTAATTGAAAACCCTTTTGTACATGGTCAAGTCAACAAGTTTCCCAATTCAAAGAGATACAAACATGCCAAAATGCTCAAGTTTTTTAATGTTAGAGCTCAAGCTCTAGGTATGTAGTTTTACGATGTTTTCATCACCATAGAGTAGCCAAGGTGTGGCGAGCCATGCCATTATGTGTTATGTGGAACATGTGTTGTGATGGAAATAAGAGAAGTGGCATCCCTTTGTTGTCTTTTATTGAGTTTTTCCAACTCTATTTCCCTTTGAATTAGACCAAAAAAAAAACTCTATTTCCCTTTGATTTGTATTCTTTGAAATGGGAGTGTATACATCTTTTAGTTTTTCCTCTCTTTTCCTTTTCTAATAAAATTATTTACTTAAAAAAAACACTAACTTATAATTTGATACAAAAATTATTTGCCAAGATGTAGAAGAATGGTAATGATTTGAAATACTTTAGGGGAAGTCTCAAACTTGACCACAGGGTAGGGTGTTTCTAAATAATGTCAATGGAAGAACCATTGAACTTGCTATTGTACGGAACTTGCTATTTAAGTGAGTCTCTACTTTAATTTGTTTTAATAGTTGGGAGTTAAATTCAGTTTCGATTTATTATTTGATTGAAAAGGAAAAAATTGTATTACTATAAAAAATGCAGGTCCAATAAACATGAATAGCAAAAAGAAATGCAACATTTATGAGAAGTTTGGATTAGTTGAAGTCTCCCATCAAATGAAAAAATATTTGTTGTCCATGAATTGATTCTTACCAAAAACTTATCGATTACAGGGCTGCATTCTTATCGCCTATAGATTCAAACAATTTGATAAACTGAATTTGGTTTGTTATCTATTGATGCTTTTGACAATATTTGATTTATGAAAATTGTGGCTATTTAAGAATTGTAATATGCTTTTTATAATTTAACATAAAAGCCCAGTTTGAAAATTTTAATACTTTTGTTCTCATGCTGATTTTGATTGTTTGAGATAATTGTAGTGATTGTAAACACCTTCAGGTAAGTAATTATTTGATGAGTTTATTATTAGATCTTTAGTAAATCCTGTTGAGGTTCAAAATTAAATGGCCACAAATAGGCCCAAAGAAGTAAAAAAACGTTGGGCCCATTTCACACAAAAAAATAAATGAGTAATAAAACTAGAAAGGGTGGGCTCTCACAATAAAGAAAAGAGAGAAGAAAGAAAGAAAGGGGAAGAAGCCCAGAGGGTTGGGATCCAGAGATCCACGAAAAAAGGCCCAAATCAGGCAGAACCAGCGAACCAGAGAAAGCCCAGAAGGAAGAACTGGGTCGGGATCCCAGAAGCCCCCCAGAGGCAGGGGATCCCTGGACGCGCGAAGTGAGATTACAGCAAATTTAAAGAGAGATAAGAGACAAAAGGCACGCGGGCCTTATGCTCCAGACACACAGTGGAGGTACGAAGCAAAACGCAGGAGCCTGGTTCCAACCATTTGGAGAAAGAGACAAGGAGGAGTACAACTGGAAAAGCTGGAGCGCTGAGAAGAAAAAGCCAAATAGCCTCAGGCCAGCCAACGAAAAATCTGGAAATAGAAAACTGGCTGAGGGACTTTCATATTGTCGCAACAAAAAACAAGAAAACTATGAAAAAAAAGGAAACGACATGATCCTGAGCAACCTAGCATGGCACGAACTCTAAGGGGCAAAAGGGAGAAATCGTTAGTACCCCGGAGCCCGAAGCTGTGCTATAAAAGGAGAAAAGGTCCATGCTACAAGGGGATTCGAATTCAGATTAAGGAATAGAGAATTCATTTACGATTAAGATCATTTGAGGCGTTCACAATTGCTTTCTGAAGTCTCATAAAATTGTAGAAAAGACTCTGTAAACTTAAGAGAAAACAGAGGAACCATTCCCGGTATCCCACAAACAGCCACTACAGTACATGCTCGGATTCAACAAATTCAAACTTTGCAAGTCTTTGAAGCTTGAATAGCTATCAAAGTCTGTAACTTTTGAACTCAGTTGAACCTTGCACCACGTCTTAGTGAGCATTGTAATCACAACTAAGGGAAATTAATAAAACACACCTCACTAATTAGAGGATCCCTAACTTGTTCTTACATTATATTTCACTTGTTATGCATTTCCTTTACTGTTAAAATGTCGTTCAATATGAATATTCTTGTTTGTTAACTATTTGTATTGTAGGAAGTTTGTTTTGTGCACCAATCGGTTCTTAATTAGCCCTTTAGCTGCGGTGAATAGAGCCCAGTCCACCAAGAACATCTTATACGGCCCAGGATCCTTGGGCCATAGTGCTGAAGAAAAAAGGCACTCTCACAAACCCCAAGGGATACCACAGTCTATTGGGAACCCTCTTGAAGTGAGGTTAGAAGTTTGAATCTTCCCATCCCCCCGGGTCTAAACCTTACTAATTAATGTATGTATATATATATATATATATATATATATATTGTGACTAAAAAATCCAGTGGAACCTCATTATGTTTGAAGAATTTGCCTTTTTTATGTAATCTTTACATCTATGAATTCATACTGCAATTATGATCAAGGCTTATTTGAGTTGACTAATGGTTGCTTTGTTATTTTAGATGTTGAATTTTTTTATGCATGTTGAGGTTGTTCCATTTTGTTAGACATCTCCAGCCAAGAGGCTTTAGGCTTTACTTGAGGACTTGTGTTGTGTTGGTTATCTTTGTTTTTGTTCTGTGTGTTTGTTTAAATTTCTCAGTAAATAAAATTTGTTCTGCACTATTTTCCTGCATAAAATCTGCGTTTTACATCTAAAATCTGTAGTTTTTTACAACCAAAATCTGCATTACACTGCATTGTTTCAAACGTTCTGCACTGCACTATTTCTCTTCTATTGATGTTATTAATGTTTCTTAAATGTTGGCTGGAAATTGGATTCTTATTGTTTTGCAAATAAGGATTTGGCATTTTGTTATATAGGTTATTTGGAACTGTGGATCTTTATTTGTGTAGGACTCTTAATACTACTGCAAGATGAGAACAGTCAGGTATTTACCAGTCTTCTCCTTTATTCAATACTGTTTCTTGCATATTTATTGGTAATATGTTTCTAGAAAGAATTTGAAATTGGAATGTGATTGCATATTTAAGTATCTTGGTTATCTCAAACTTGGTTTTATGTACAAATTTGATATTTAACTTGTATATATTGTAATAGCAACTTATCAAGTGAACAAGGTGGCGATTCTACAAAGTTTCAAAAAGTTGATGTTGAAAGCAATGTACAACTCACACCAACATCTGTAATCAAGGAAAACAAAAGGAGTTGTTCAATGACTTCTACGAAGCAACAAGGAAGAAGATACAAAGATTAATTTAAAGTTGTTTTTCAATTTATTTGAAACATTGATAAATTAGTTTTTTAAATTTTTGTTTCATACATTTAATGGATAATTGATGAAGTTAAGGATTGGGAACCTAATTTTAATTTTAATTTAAGTTTGATTTCTATTTTATCATTATGTAATTTAATTTTTCATGTGAAGGATAGGAAACTTTGAGATTGAAATCTTAATGTACAATTAAAAATGAAGCGGCAAAATTATTTACATCTTCATACACAATAGATTTCTTGTGCATCGCATGGGTTAGCGACTAGTTTCCTATAATTTGAAAACTCTCAACTCTTGTTCCCATAACTTATAAGTCACTCACTTTCTTGAGCGATGAGTTATGAAAGTTGAGAAGAAAAAAAAAATCAAACCAAACTAGAGAAGAATTGTTAGAGTCCACATAAAACAAGAAATAAGTGATGGAAACAGAGTGATATGGGCTAAACCAAACATAATCTAAAATTTTGTGAATAATTCTAATGAATATATATATACTATATAATAAAAGTTGGGTTTAGAAACCGTGGTTGCGCCAAGTAGCTTTACCATATTATAGAAATTTTTAAATTTTTTTTAAGAAATAGATATAATTTTTTTGGTCTTATCTTCTTCTCCTATAATTTCTAAGTTCATTAGAATCTTAATTTGATTACAATCAAAATTCTAATCCTTTTATTATTAATTTATTTTTTTACTATTTTTTTCATCTTCATAGTCATACACGGTTACTTTTTTTTTTTTCTTTGGATTAAAAATTATTAAAAAACAAAAAAAAAACCCAACATGCATAGTTAGGAAGAGTTAGACATGTGCATGCCTCTTCACACACAATTACTTTTTTTTTCTTTTCCTTTGTACGTGAATAGAAGCAGTTACATACACATTGGAATATGCATACGCATCCAAGTCTACTTGGTAACCCCATAAAGTCATTTATTTATTTATAAAAAAAAAAAAAACATAAATTCATTATCTGATATTTTCTATTTCTGATAACTCAAGTCTTTTTACTGTAGAGACAAACCAATTAGAGGGAAACATTCATGGTTAGGACTCTCTGAAATTATGAAGTTAGGATTATGGGTGCCATTTACGTGAATTGAAAAATTATTATGATTATTATTAGGGTAAATTCCACAAACCACCCCTGAGGTTTGTGATAATACCAACTAAGTCCAAAACATTTTAAAATCTACCCAAAAAAAAAGCACAACATTCACAGAAATGAAACCCAAAGATTCAAACACCCAGAAAGCAAAAACCCACAAAAGAGAGTGTGATATAAAGTGAAGCAAATATAGAAAGAGAGGATGTAGGGGTGGGGGGATCTGGGGTGGCTGGAAATAGCATTCTAGTACTGCAGAGAGATGAGTGGGATCTGATGTGGCACGATGGGATCCGCGGGTCTCTCTTTGAGACTGTGTGTGTGTGTGTGTGTTAGATAGAGAAAGAGAGAGACGTGGAACTGAGGTGGTTTTGTTTTGGTGGTATATTGTGGGTAGTTGTTGTAATTGAAAAATTGTAAAATTATGGGAAACTTAGAGAAGAGAGGGGGAGAGGAAAGAAACAAAAGACAGAGGAAGAAGAGAAAATAAAAAAAAGTAACGGCGTTTTTTTTTTTTATTTATTTTTTTTTAAGTTTAGGGACAACATTGTCTTTTAGGATGAAATTGGTAGGTTTTAAAATGTTTTGGACTTAGTTGGTATTATCACAAACTTCAAAGGTGGTTTGTGGAATTTACCCTTATTATTATTTTTTGAGATTATCTATTAGATGAAAACTTTTGAATCCTAATTGAGTTAGGATTTCTAATATATATAGAAAGTTTTTTTTAGTATATTCTTATATATTTCTACCACAGCTGCTTCTTCTTCTTTTTACGGCTTCTACTTTCAATTTTTATTTTTTATTTATTTTTATTTTGTTTTTTTATAGAAAGTAGAAACATTACTTATTATTCTAATCAATTCTCTCCCCCATCATCAATAATTCTCCTTCTCTCATAATTTCTATGTTGATTATAAATCTAACTCTCTTTTTGTTTTGTTTTGTTTTTTCTTATTACTTAGGCAATTTGATGTTTGTGAAATCCATAGTAAAATGCTTTATCAAACCTACCATCCACACTATTGCAAGTATATATTTCTCTTCTTCGTTTTTGTGTTTTTTTTAAAGGTTTTTCTTATAAGTCATAAAGGCAATTTTAAATCTATGAATTCCATTATATAAACCTCTATAAATATTTACACTTTATCTATTTATTATTTAAGAATCATCAAATTTTTTATTTTCTCCTAAAAGGGTTTTATCTTTTTATTTCAGCATTTTTGTATTTGTGTTATGTTTATATGTGCTTTATTACATTTTTTTTTTTGTTCAAAGAGTTAAAATCTCCTTTATAAGTTCAAAGTTTTTAATTTAATTTTTTTTAGATAAGTAATTTAATCATATTATTGAAATAAATTGTTTAATTTATATATACATTTTTATTAAATTGTATATCGCAAGGATATAACATTAGTGTATATATATATATATTAGACATGGCAAAGTGGCCCTTTAGTATGTGAAAGAATTTAATGTGGGCTAAAAGATCGGGCCCCTATTTGTAAAAAATTGGACTAGGCACACAACACAAGTCAGAAACGGGTCGGTTCGGTTAAAGTTAAACCCAACAAAATAATCAAACAACCCATCAAAAAACTCACTTGTGTTTCGGAAAAAGCGTTGGGAAATCCACGCATCCCATCCCATTTCCGCAAACTTCTTCGCTCAAACCAAACCCATACTATAATATAATATATATCAGAAGCAGCAGGCAGCAACAGCAGCTGAAGCTCACTCACAAAGAGACACAGAGATAGTGTGACTCAAAAAACAACAACATTCATGGGGTTGGGTATGCTCGCCTCAAGGGTCATCAGACCCACTGCTTCCAAGCTCTCTCGATCGTCGTCCCTTCATTTCATCCGACCCATTGTCTCTACTCCGGAGACCTCGTCCGCCCAATCCCAGCCACAACCCGACCCGACTCCAGATCCCCCTCCTCCGTCGCCCCGACCCCCTGTGGCCGGAGCCCGAGTCCATTTCCCCAACCCGGAAGACGCGATCGAAGTGTTCGTCGATGGGTACTCCGTGAAAGTCCCAAAGGGCATGACGGTCCTTCAAGCCTGCGAAATCGCCGGCGTCGATATCCCTCGATTCTGCTACCACAGTCGCCTCTCCATCGCCGGAAACTGCCGCATGTGCCTCGTCGAGGTCGAGAAAACGCCCAAACCCGTCGCCTCTTGTGCCATGCCCGCTCTTCCCGGTTTGTTTCTCTCTCTCTCTCTTCTCGCTCTTCATTTTAGCTCATGAACTCTGTAGCTCAAGTAACAGAAAATTCACTTTATATGGTGATTGGGTATGTTGCTAGAATTTGTAACTCTTACATTTCAATTGGGTCTTTATTATATTTTGATTTTTTTGCTCTTATAATTCTATAATCTGTAATGTGTTCACTTTTGGTTTTGGGCTTAGTTGAGTTGAGTTGACTTCGCTTGAGTTGACTAGGATGGATATATGGTGGTTTTATGTTCGGTTTTGGGTTCCAGTGTAAAGTCGAATAAAGGTCTTGGGTTTGAATCTCGAGTACAAGGAAAACCCAATTGGTGTCTTGGTCTATTGATAACGAGCAATCATACCATATGTTCAAATTTATTGCATCTATATATATATATATAAAGTTTTATGCTTTGTTACTTTTTGTTCATGTCATGGTATGAAGCATTTGCTTTTCATTATCATCTAGACTTTAATTGTACCGTTCATATATTGTAATCTGTAATACTGCTATTTGATTTTGAATGGTTTTGGGTGATTAGGGATGAATAGTGAATAGTTAATTTTATTTGGATGTTTTTTTAAAATATTTTTGACTCATATGAGAGGGCTTGGTTTATAGGGATGAAAATTAAGACGGATACACCGTTGGCAAAGAAGGCTCGGGAAGGAGTGATGGAATTTTTGCTGATGAATCATCCCTTGGATTGTCCTATCTGTGATCAGGGTGGAGAATGTGATCTCCAGGATCAGTCTATGGCTTTTGGATCTGATCGTGGTCGGTTTACTGAAGTGAAGAGAGCAGTGGTAGACAAGAATCTTGGTCCTCTAGTGAAGACTGTGATGACTCGGTGCATTCAATGTACAAGGTCAGAAGCCAGCATTTCATCTCCTATCTCCTATATATATAAATTTTTCTTCTAAAATGCAAATGGCCTTTGGCCCAAATGGCATTTCCATTCCCCTTTAGAATGTGTTAGCATATGGTCAACTTCCATTGGGTGTGTGAATTGCTGACTTAGGGCAGATAGGAGAACTTGTCTACACGTGCTTGTTGTGTGTTTAGGGTTAGGAGAATTTGTGGGTGTAAGGTTTAGAATTGTGTCAGAACAACTTTTGTGGTTGTGTTAGGAATTAATAGGTGGTTTAATGAGTTATATGGCTATGTTGTAGAGAAAGTATATGGGGTTTCAGGTTTTGATAGGTAAAATAAAGGGCTTATTTGGGGTTGTAACGAAGAAGGAAAAGAGAGAATTTTATGGCTTTTAGGGGCTATATAAATAGTATCCCTGTATAGTACCATAAGAAAGATAAAAGGTGAAAAACACACAAAGGCTAACTTGCCTCAATGTTCAAATCACTAACTAATTTGTTTTATCGACTCCATCCTCCTTTAAGTACATTGAACACAAATATATATAAGGACTCTTTCTTGTATTAGTAGCATTAGGACTCCTAGTTTGAATAGTAAACTAAAACCTAATAAAAGACTAACCTGGATCTAAAGAAAATAAAATATAAGATACTTAGGACTTTCTGACTGCAAAACTGGCCAAAATAATATTGTTTTAAAACCTAAAAAAGGCTCATACCTAAACCTTTAGAAAAGCACACGATGTTTACTTCAATTAGTCTTCACACGTGGACTCCCTAATATAATTCTTAAATAGGTGAATTTGCAAAGTAATAGCAAATCAATTTTCCATGGCTGCATCAATTTCTTACAATCCCCCCCCCCTTCGAAAATAAAGGAAGGAAAGAAAATGGGGCTGAGGGATGTGGAGATGGAAATTATATCTAGATACTTGTTTTTCTTGGAGCAACATGAGTTGGGTTGTCCTGGTACTGCTAGAGTTGAATGAATAAAAGTTCATGCTTTTTAGCTTACTTCCACAATAATATTTCAGTGGCATTTTGTTTGCTGCATAGGCAAGGAATGTTTGTAGCTATAGAATGCCTTGCTGATGGGGATTTGAAGAGAAGACACTAGTTTTGCATTAGGGATTGCAACTTCAAGGAAAATTATATTTAAGTTGTCAGTATTGGTCTTTTATAGTAGAACTATATATATTATTTTGAAAGCTAAAGCAATGACTTATTATTATTATTATTATTTTTTGATGACATAGGAGAACTTTACTCAGATTAATTGCATGTCACAAAGCATACTGTACAACAATCCTCACTGTTAATCAAACTCCTACGGGCAACTGACCCCGCCCGCCAGAACCAGTTACGGGGTATCTATGGGCTTTTCACCCCTGACGGGCTAAGCAATTTTATTATTTTTATTTTATAGTTAAACCTATAAGCTATGAAGCATGGGTGTGTTTCCAGATTCGGGTGTGGGTGCGGGTGCGGGTGTGGGTGCAGGACTCGGCAATTTTTGAAAAAGTAGGGTGCGGGTGCGGCGATTAAAAAATTATTAAAAATATTTTTATTTATATTTTCTATATATTTTTATTATTAAAATATTCTTAAAAAACATATTACTATGGCCTTGGTTCACAAAACAAAGAAAGAAGAAGGCAAGAAACACTATGCTTTTAGTTTCCAGATGCAATACAGGGAAGCAACAGTGTTTCTTGCCAAACACAAAACAAAAAAGAAAACACAAAAGAAGCAACAAATATTCAGAATAAAATTGAGGAAGGACAGATTTAGGATGTTTGGGCCTCATTCAAAGCCGATTTTGGCTGTTCCGGCATGATTCGAGGCTGATTTCGGCCGTTTAGGTCAGTTTTGGCTGCTGGCCGATACGATCTGATTCGGCCAATACAACTTGATTCTGGCTGAATTGACCCGGTTCAGCGCGAATCGAAGCTGAGTCGGTGCAAATTGGAGCCGAGTTAGTGTGAATCCCAAAAAAAAAAAAAAAAAAAACTTAGACGCGGCACCGATGTGCAGGCAGCGGTGTCGGTGGCCGCACCCCGCGTTGGGCCGTGTCGGACTCTGGTGCGGCACCCTCCCAGCCGCGTTGGTGCCTCCTAGCCTATAAGTAATTAGTTCAGCTTTGAATTGGCAACTAGGCATCAATTTGGATTTAGATTGTATAATGTATTGCAGTACTAAGTTATGGAAGTTTTACTCTGCCGTTTATTCTCAAAAAAGTTATGGAAGTTTTATTAATTTCATTGCTAGTTCGGCTTGAAAACTATTTGTTGCAAGATCACGTTGTTCCATTCTTTAACAATTAAAAGATAGTTTATGCCTTGTTTTAGTCTTTGACATTTCTCGTATTTAGTTTTTTGACCTGCTTAGACCATTTTTCTAAGGTTTGCTGGTAGCAATACTTTTGGGCTTCATTGCAGAGGTTTTTATTATTATTATTATTATTATTATTATTTTTTTAAATTTTTTAAAGTTAGTTTTCTGTTAGAGAATTACCTCTAGTTCTCTTGATTTAATGCATATCTATTTGTACATCATAGAAGCTTTGTTTTAATCTATCTATTTTGTGAGTCCACTAAGTCGCAGATTAATTAGATTGCTTGTACAGCTTTGCTAACGTGTGATTACTGCTTCAGCCATGGGTTCTGTGAGTCTTAGTAGCACTTCTTGGTTGCTATTGATATTTTTTGGCTTATGAGACTTGGTAATTGATCATCATCAACATATAAAATATTTGAAGCCAGCATCCAATAAATAAGAAATTTTTGAACTTTTGTTACAGAAACAATGTGTATGCGGCTTAGTTGTAGCTCCATGAGCCTTAACAAGCTTCTGATGTAAACATTTTTGTGTTGAACAGGTGTGTTAGGTTTGCAACGGAGGTTGCTGGGGTTCAGGATCTAGGCATGTTAGGTCGTGGCAGTGGAGAGGAAATTGGGACGTATGTTGAAAAACTAATGACTAGTGAGCTTTCTGGAAATGTGATAGATATCTGTCCTGTGGGAGCCCTTACCTCAAAGCCTTTTGCATTTAAAGCTCGAAATTGGGAGTTAAAGGGAACAGAGAGCATTGATGTTACTGATGCAGTTGGATCCAACATTCGAATTGATAGCAGAGGTCCAGAGGTCTTGCGCATCCTTCCGCGGTTAAATGAGGTACTCTAATCTACATTGTAGGTTATGTTTGTTATTTATTTGAGTGTTACTTGATTGTATTTGCAAAAGCATCATAGTCCCTCTTTTATTTTGCAAAACTGTCTCGTGCAGCCGAAGACTTGAGCTTTTCATTCATCACACATATGATGCCATTTCTGATTTTTGAAATAAGAGGGCCTGACAAGTAGATTTTCCATGTGCCAATTAGCTTTTCATTCATCACATATAATATGATTGTCACTAAATTTGAGTCCCTGATAGAAATTTGGTAAAATGAACTGTCTCATATGCATTGATTGCCATAGATTTTGTTAACAAATCAATCTAAGTAGTTATATTTTATTTTGATAAGTCTCAATCTAACTAGTTATGGATGCCATTTTACTCTGGTTGTTACCCCAATTTACTGGTTCTTAAAGGCATAACAGTTAAATGTGTTTGATAAGATACAGAAGTAGAAGATGATTGACATATCTTAGGAAGTCCTTTGATAACATGGATTCCTAAATATATAATTATTTTGGCTGTTATATTATTGTGTAAGATATCTATTTTTTGGCTAAGTATCTAAAGTAAATATTATGAGTTGTACTTTTTTCCTTTGACCCTAGGGGTAACAAAAAGATTAATATTTGACATTTTTTTTAATCAGGACTTAAATTTTTGTTTTATCTTTCAACTATAATATGTTTCTTGCATTGAGTTTATCTGAAAATTGAGGTGTGTGTTTTTTTGCTATTTTTGGGTATAAGTAATAACCTTTTATTGAAATGAGGAGATATGTCATGTAGACAGGATGTGACACACCACCCCTAAAGAATTACAATTAAAAAGAGTCACATATCAAAAGATAAAATAAAAAATGATTAAGCCTACGAAATCCACAATAGAACTCATATTGGAATCTCCAAACATTCTAAGACCATTGAAACAACAATCATCTTTAAAAGTCTGACTGTTCCTTTCCCAAACCAGTTTCTCCATTTAATAAGCAATGCAGCTTCATGCTCAATTTTTCATTTTTATTGGACATTTATGATTCTAGGAACTTACCAGGCTTAACTATTAACTGAATGAAACCCTATTATGCATAGTCTGGTACCAGACTTGTCTTTTACCTTCTTTTAATGTGTCAGTCTACCTGATAGCTGCTCTGACTTGTTGCAGGACATAAATGAAGAATGGATCTCCGACAAGACTCGTTTTTGTTATGATGGTTTGAAGAGGCAGAGGCTAAATGACCCTATGATTCGTGGTGCTGATGGGCGGTTTAAGACTGTTAGCTGGCGTGATGCTCTTGCCGTGGTTGCTGAGGTAGCACTTCAAGTTAAACCAGAGGAAATTGTTGGTATTGCTGGTCAGCTGTCTGATGCAGAATCCATGATGGCACTGAAAGATTTCTTAAACAGAATGGGTTCAAATAATGTATGGTGCGAGGGAAATGGCCCGAACCCTGATGCTGATCTCCGATCAGGATATATAATGAATAGTGGTATTGCTGGTCTTGAAAAAGCAGACGTTTTCCTTTTGGTCGGTACCCAGGTAAATATCTTACATCTTTAATTCAATTAGTAGGGTGCACATGGTCCAAAGTAATTCTCAATTTACTGAAGTTTCTTTCATATATGTACTACTATTACAGCATCTATCTGTGCACCCTCACTCTCACCCTCTTTTCCCTTTTTCCATTTTAGTCCATATTTCTAAAAATTGCCAAACCCTTATTTTTTATTTCTTTAATTGTTCAGTAAAATATGTCCTCTATAGTTGTTTGATGTGTTGGGGTTGTGGATGGGTGGGGGTAACTTGGTAAGTTTCATGTTTTGAGTATTCTGGATGATGGTGTCTAATGCTCTGTAACAAAATTGCCAGCCAAGGGTTGAAGCTGCCATGGTAAATGCGAGGATCAGAAAGACAGTTCGTGCAAACCAAGCTAAGGTTGGTTACATTGGCCCTGCAACTGATTTGAATTATGATAACCAGCATCTTGGTACAGGCCCTAAAACACTAATTGAACTTGCCGAGGGTCGCCATCCCTTTTGCTCAGCCCTAGCGAATGCCAAGAACCCAGCAATAATTGTTGGTGCAGGGCTTTTTGAGAGGGAGGACAAGGATGCAATTTTCTCTGTTGTTGAAACAATTGCAAAGAATGCGAAAGTTGTCAGACCCGATTGGAATGGTTTCAACGTATTGCTTCTTAAGGCTGCCCAAGCTGCAGCACTTGACCTTGGACTTGTGCCTGAATCTGCAAATAGCATTGAATCTGCCAAGTTGGTGTATCTGATGGGTGCAGATGATGTGAACATGGAAAAGGTTCCATCCGATGCCTTTGTGGTTTATCAAGGGCACCATGGGGACCAGAGTGTGTATCGGGCCAATATCATTCTTCCGGCAGCAGCATTCAGTGAGAAGGAAGGGATCTATGAAAATACAGAAGGATGCTCACAACAAACATTGCCTGCAGTTCCAACAGTTGGTGATGCCAGGGACGACTGGAAGATTATTCGAGCACTGTCCGAGGTGGCAGGAGTAAGGTTGCCCTATGATTCACTTGGTGCCATTCGAGCCCGGATCAGGACTGTGGCACCAAACCTCTTAAACATGGATGAGAGAGAGCCGGCAACCTTTTCAGCTTCATTGAAGCCTGACTGCAGTCATAAGATGAGTTTGACTGATTTCCGGCCTGCCATTGATAATTTCTATATGACTGATTCCATTACAAGGGCATCAAAGATTATGGCTCAATGCAGTGCAACGCTGTTGAAGAAGTGAGCAGTATATGTATGGTGCTTTTCTAATAAAAATGCAGATTCACTTTTTATTTTTTGTATTTCCCTCCTGTGATCATCATTTGGGCCGTGTGAGGCCGAGGCCTTAATTGACGTGAGCTTCCGGAACATTGGAAGTACTTCCAATAAAAGTTTTTTAGGCAATGTTTGTTTCACTGTAATATGTTATTTCAATGTAATAGAATTTTCCCTGTCAAACTGTTCGCATGTAAACTTTGGGATTTTCTAATGCATATTCTGTTATATTGGCTCGACTATGAAAATATGCTCAAGTTTCCTCCACATTTTTCTCATCCATCTACAGCAGCAGTCTCTCAGAAATAATAAACCCTCTGTTTGAATCATGATTTTACATTATTGTTCTGTTGGGCATTACATTAGCAAGAATGTATCTGTTACAGCCGACATACAAGGTAAGCTATCTGGTTTTGTGTAGCAAATCAAAACAAAATATGGTACATCTGCAAAATGCAGATATCAACTGTGTCAGCATTGGAGTTGCTTTGAATTTCAAAACCAAATAGTTGGGAGTTGGGACAAAATTTTCCGCCAAATATAAGAATGTGGGGGTTAGGACATGAAGGAAAAAAAAAAAAATGATGTGCTATTACAATACTAGGCCATGGGCACTCCACTGCATAGGATCTTTTCAGCTACACAAAACCGTGACACTATTCAATTCTTTGGGCGGGTTGAAGACATTTTTGCAGTGTCCAAATGCTTAGCACCTCCACGGTCAGACGATCATATTATTCCTTTTACTCCAGGAAGTGGCCCAAAAGTGATCCAATATGTGAGGAAGTGACTTGGGAAATGGGAAGATTGGGCGTGAATGCAATGACTATTTCCAAAGTATTCGCTAGGGAACAAGGACCGATTTTAATTGGGGGGGGGGGGGGGGGGGGGAGGGGGAAGGACGTGTTGTCCTTGATGAGTGGTGATGTGGTTTTAGCGTCCTGTTTGAATAATCATGCCTCTTTTTTCTTTTTCTTTTTTAATTATTATATACAAAAAGGGTATTATATAGATATATATATATATATATATATATATATATATATATATATATATATATATATTGGATGGTTGATTCCCTATTTGTCTGGCCTGCATAACGGCCAAAATTGCTACAATATTCAAAAAATGTTACGATGATTACCCATGCTCTACTGTGATGTTCTTTGAAAAAGGAGTTTCCTCAGGCTTATGATGATGTTCTTTAAAAAAAGAGTCTCCTCAGGCTTTTGGTCTTCTCAAGCTCTCTTTCGACAAGACTTGGCACTCTAGATTGAAGAAAATGACAAGACTTTGCTGCTGATTATTTGAGTCAAAAAAGTGAAAAAACACAGTTCACTTTTTTTATATATATATGTGGGGATAAAAGCCCAAATTCGTGTACTGGGCCTTGGACCTTATTTGAAGATGTGGGTACGTCCGAGGAGGAGTAAAGGATTGGAAAAGGCCCTAGAGGGGAGAATCCCGTAAGGAAAGGATAAAAGAATATAGTCCGAGGAGTGTATCATCCTCGGATTTGAAGAATATCGGTCAAGCAAATACCTGGGCAGTTTGGGCAAACTTTCAGGAAGTTCCGATGATAAGGATGAACTTCATGCACGTATAAAGATGGTAAGAATAGAGAAATATTTAAAGAAAAAGCTGCTACCACCGCATTTAATGCACTGCAGCAACTTTTCTAGCCGCATTTATGTGGAGAAGACCCCTGAACAGTGCAATCTCAGCTGCCACCACTCATGGAGAACCAAAGAAGATACCTGATGGGACATGTACTCAAGTGAATGCTTAGATGAAGAACAAGTGTACGATGAAGATGGTTTAAAAGAAAACTATATAAATGTAAGAGACCTCTCATGAGAGGGGGATCAGAAGAGAGAGAAAAAGAAGAAGAAGGAAAATTTACTGTAGTTCTAAGAATGGTACTAGCCTTTCAAACAATAATTTATCTCCTCGGACATCAGTTTATTCAAGTTTCAAGTATGTTTTTGTACTGGTTCATCTTTTAAAATCTTGATTAACTGTTGTTTAGTTCACAAACAGCCCAGTTCTTTCACCTACTCTCTACAAATTCATTGTATTGGGCTTATTGAGCTCACATCCCATATCTTTTGGCCTTGGGTTACAAATCTTGACCCTACAATTGGCGCCGTCTGTGGGGAGAGCTGGATCAGGAGTGAAAACAACGGTTGACGATGGCTGAACCAGGTCAACAACCAGCAGAATTCAGGGCATCCCAACATGGTGATCCTTTCCTCAACCTCGAACGAAGAGGTGATCATGAAGGAAGTGTACACACAATACATGATGAGAGGAACCAGTCACGAGGTGATAGTCGTATCTCCTATGCAAAGGGAAATAGGGGCATGCAGCTGGAGATTAACCGGTTGAAGAGGGAGCTGCGCCATGCAAAAAGGAAGCGAGCTTCCCTTGACAGTGATGTTTCTTCTGATGATGAAAGAGACATCAGTTACAAACAGAGGTCTCGAACTCCGCCTAGTGAGTCTTTCTCTTACGAAGAAGAGCTCCATAACGAGCGGCAGTTTAAATGCCCACCACATAGGGGTGTAGGAAATGACGCTATAAGTAGAGCCCTAGACCAAATCTCTAAGTCGCCTTTCTCGCGTAGGATTGAAGGGGCGAGACTTCCCCGGCGTTTTCATCAGCCAACATTCACCATTTACAACGGGCGAACTGATCCTGTTGAGCATGTGAGTCATTTCAACCAGAGAATGGCTGTTTATTCCAAGGATGAGGCCTTGATGTGCAAAGTCTTTCCGTCCAGTCTCGGACCCATTGCGATGAGGTGGTTTGATGGCCTAAAGGCCGAATCCATAAATTCTTTCCACGAACTCACTCAAGCATTTGGTTCATGGTTTGTGACTTGCAGGAGAGTTCCTAAGTCGTTAGCTTCCCTCCTATCCTTGAGCATGCAAGAGGGTGAGAATCTTAAAACATACTCCGACAAATATTGGGAGTTGTTTAATGAGATTGAAGGCGACTTTGATGATGTGGCCATCAGTACATTTAAGCTCGGCCTTCCATCCGAGTATGGTTTAAGGAAATCCTTGACTGGTAAGCCCGTCACCAACGTGTGCCAGCTCATGGATTGGATTGACAAGTATAAAAGAGTTGAAGAGGACCAGCAGCAAGGAAAGGGAAATGACAAGGTTATCCCTCAGGAGAGGAGGGATTTCAGGTCGGATTGTTGCAGTATTAGCAAACCGCGTAAGGATTTTGCTGGGCAGTCAGGATCAGTAAATATTCAAGCTGTCAGCGCTGTTTTCAAAGAGCCAGTGCAGCAAGTGTTGGAGAAGATTAAGAATGAGCTGTTCTTCAAACGACCGAATAAGATGGTGGGAAATCCTGAAAGACGTAATCATAACCTCTATTGCCAATACCACCAGGATCATGGGCATACCACAGAGGATTGTAGAAGTCTGTGGAACCATTTGGACCAACTTGTCCTCGAAGGCAAATTGAAACAACTCCTGCATCATTCCAGTGGCCAAGGGAGCCAGGCAAGCTCAGAACCTTGTGGAGATGATTCCTCAAGACCCCTTTTGGGAACTATCAATGTTATTTTTACTGCACCGGGGTGAACAGGATGCTGGCCATCTAGGATAATGTCCGTGGCCCGCCTACCCACAGGAGACGTTGATCAGGATCAGAAGAGGGCTAAAAGAGAAATTCCACTAATCTTGGGCTTCTCGGATGAGGATAAGGTTGGGACTATCCAACCCCATGATGACGCTATGGTGGTTACCCTCAGGATTGGAGGGTATGATGTGAGGAGGGTGATGGTGGACCAAGGCAGTGGAGCTGAGATAATGTACCCTGACCTTTACAATGGGCTGAACTTAAAACCTGAGGACTTAACTCCCTATAGTTCCCCTCTGGTGGGTTTTGACGGAAAGATCGTTGTCCCGAGGGGTCAAATATGATTACCTGTGCAAACTGGTCCAGAGATAGTGGAAGTGAATTTCATTGTTGTAGATGCATATTCAACCTATACAGCAATTGTGGCCAGATCTTGGCTTCATGCACTAGGAGCTGTTCCTTCTACTCTGCACCAGAAGATTAAGTATCCATCTGAAGGCAGGGTTCAGGAAATTTTAGGAGATCAATCTGTAGCCAGAAGATGCTTGGTGGCTGCCATACGACACAAGCCCGAAACTGAGTCCTCGGCCTATCCAGGAGAAGACTTATAGCAATTAAAACACTCAGCGGAGCCTATTGATAAAACAACCGAGGAGACAAAATGTGAAGATTTGGTAAAATTCACTATTGGGGATGATCCAAAGAAGTTTTTTCAAGTCGGCTCCCAGTTGCCACCTTAAGAGAAGGCAGAATTAATAGAATTCCTCTGAAAGAACATAGATGTATTTGCTTAGAATGCTTATGAAGCCCCGGGAGTGGATCCGGAATTTATCTGTTACCACCTGAATGTCAACCCACTGGTCATCCATAAGAAACAGCCTCCTCGGCGCCTATCCAAGGAGCACGCTGATGCGATACGAAAGGAAGTACCGAAGCTTAAGCAGGCTGGAGATATTAAGGAGGTGCTTTATCCTGAATGGCTAGCTAACACTGTAGTGGTGAAGAAGAAGAATGGGAAGTGGAGAGTGTGCATGGATTTCACAGACCTCAATAAGGCATGTCTGAAAAATCCATTTCCTATGCCTAAAATAGATCAACTAGTGGATGCAACGGTAGGTCATCCTCGAATGAGCTTCCTAGATGCCTTTCAAGGCTATTACCAAATACCCCTGGCCCTGGATGATCAAGAAAAGACTGCTTTTGTTACCCCCATTGGGAACTACCACTATAAGGTGATGCCTTTTGGTTTGAAAAATGCAGGATCTACATACCAAAGAATGATGACAAGGATGTTTGAACCACAGTTGGGCAAGAACATTGAGGTCTATATAGATGACATGGTGGTGAAAAGCAAAGTAGTCTCGGAACATGTGGGCGACCTTCTGAACATTTTTCAAGTTCTTAGAAAGCACAAGCTGCGTTTAAATGCCTCTAAATGTTCATTTGGAATGGGATTAGGCAAGTTCTTAGGTTACATGGTGACTCACCGGGGGATCGAGGTCAACCCCGACCAGATAAAGGCTATAAACAATTTGCAACCACCTCGGAATCCAAAGGAGGTCCAAAAGTTGATTGGGATGGCCGCTGCTTTGAATCGATTTATTTCTCGATCGGCGGATAGGTGTAGGCCTTTTTTCTTGTTAATTAATAAGTGGAAAGGGTTTGAGTGGAATGAAGAGTGTGCCTTAGCTTTTCAACAACTTAAAGATTATCTCGCTCGGCCACCAATCATGTCCAGTCCTGAGCCAGACGAGGTCCTTTTTGTCTACATTGCTATGGCTCCTTTTGCAATAAGCTTGGTGTTTATAAGAGTTGATAACGGTGTACAAAAGCCAGTTTATTACTTGAGCAAGTCGCTGCATGAAGCCAAGATCCGTTATCTGTCACTGGAGAAGGCCATCTTGGTAGTAGTACTTGGTACACGTAAGCTGCCTCATTATTTCCAAGCATATACGGTTGTCGTCCTCACCTAACTCCCACTTAAAGCAATACTCCGAAGTGCTGACTACATAGGGAGGATAGCTAAATGGGGTACCGGGCTTTTGACATCAAGTATATGCCTCGCACATCTATGAAGGGTCAAGTACTCGCGAATCTGGTGGCCGAGTTCATCGAACCCCCATTAGAAGAATTGAATCCAACACAGAATATGGATGGAAAATCGGTTGGCATGATTTCTCAACAAGGTCACTTGTCTTGGAAAGTATATGTAGACGATGCAGCAAATCAGAAAGGATCTGGAGTGAGGCTAGTGTTAATATCTCCAGAGAAGATTGTTATTGAAAAGTCACTAAGACTAAGCTTCACGACCACAAATAATGAGGTTGAATATGAAGCTCTACTGATGGGAATGACAATGGTTCAAAGAATGGGAGGAAAATCAGTGGAAATGTTCTCGGATTCAAGGCTAGTTGTCGGACAGGTACTAGGGGAATTTGAGGTAAAAGATGAAAGAATGCAAGAGTACTTGAGCCAAGTTAAATGCCTACAGTCAGAGTTCGAATCTTTTAATTTGCTACACATCCCCAGAAATGGTAATGCACATGCTGATTCTCTGGCCACACTCGCAACCTCTTTGGCACAGAATCTGCCTCAGGTTATCCTCGTCGAAGATTTGCATAAACCCACGGAGATAAGAAGAGAGGCAGTCCTGATTCATCAAATCAGAGTTGAGCCCAGCTGGATGGACCCTATAATTCAATTCTTGAAGGAGGATACTTTGCCTGAAGAAAGGTTGGAAGCTGACAAAGTTTGGAGGAAGGCTACTAGATTCTGGCTATCCGAGAACCAGAAATTATACAAGCGTTCTTATTCAGGGCCGTATTTGTTGTGCATGCATCCTGAAGCAACTGAATCACTCCTCGAGGAGCTACATGAAGGAATCTGTGGAAGCCATACTGGAGGTAGATCCTTGGCACACAGAGCCATTACCTAAGGCTATTGGTGGCCAAATATGCAAAAGGAGGCCAATGAATATGTTAAAAAATGCGATCAATGTCAACGGTTTGCACCAAACATATACCAACCAGGTGGAATCCTTAATCCATTATCTAGCCCATGGCCATTCGCTCAATGGGGCTTAAATATCGTGGGACCATTCCCTAAAGCAGTAGGAAACAAGAAGTTATCTTCTGGTCGGCACAGATTATTTTACCAAATGGGTTAAAGCTGAACCTCTAGCTAATATCAGGGACGTAGATGCAAAGAAATTTGTCTGGAAAAACATTGTCACACGGTTTAGGATCCTTCACACCCTCATTTCGGACAACGGTCTTCACTTTGATAGCAAAGCGTTCAGAAGTTATTGCTGCGAATTGGGGATTACAAATAGATATTCGATTCCTGCTTATCCTCAAGGGAATGGGCAAGCGGAAGCTGTTAACAAGGTCATACTGAATGGACTGAAGAAAAGACTAGATGACGCGAAGGGCAAGTGGGTCGAAGAACTACCACATGTACTCTGGACATATAGAACTACGCCTCGTAGATCTACTGGGGAGACCCCCTTTTCAATGACTTATAGGGTTGAAGCTGTTATCCCTCTAGAGACTGGGTTCCCAACGTTGAGGACTAGTTCATTCAATCCGATTAGCAATAATGAACAGCTAGAGAAAGGTTTGGATCTGATTGAGGAAAGGAGGGAAAATGCAATGGTCCAATTGGCATATTACCAACAAAAGCTCAGGCAGGGTTATGATGCCAATGTAAGGCTAAGGCCTTTAAAACCTGGTGATCTGGTGCTCAGGAAAGTTGTGGGCATTGCAAAGAACCCAGTTTGGGGAAAGTTAGGACCTAATTGGGAAGGGCCATATCGTATTACCTCAAGGGCTGGCATTGGGGCATATTTTTTGGAAGACTTAGATGGCCATGTAATACCACGCCCTTGAAATGTAAACAACCTTAAAATGTATTATTATTAATCGAGTTTTTTCTGTATATGTTTATTTATTACATAAGGGTTTCGGGGAAAGTGTTTAAACTTAAATCCAATCATGCCTGAAGTCCTCGGACCAGATGATATGGGTTGGTTAACACTCTTTTACAATTCCTATAAGTGTTTAAACTTAAATCCAATCATGCCTGAAGTCCTCGGACCAGATGATATGGGTTGGTTAACATTCCCTTACAATTCCTATAAGTGTTTAAACTTAAATCCAATCATACCCAAAGTCCTTGGACCAGATGATATAGGTTGGTTAACACTCCTTTACAATTCCTATAAGTGTTTAAACTTAAATCCAATCATGCCTGAAGTCCTCGGACCAGATGATATGGGTTAGTTAACACTCTTACAATTCCTATAAGTGTTTAAACTTAAATCCAATCATGCCTGAAGTCCTCGGACCAGATGATATGGGTTAGTTAACACTCTTACAATTCCTATAAGTGTTTAAAATTAAATCCAATCATGCCTGAAGTCCTCGGACCAGATGATATGGGTTGGTTAACACCTTTACAATTCCTATAAGTGTTTAAACTTAAATCCGATCATGCCTGAAGTCCTCGGACCAGATGATATGGGTTAGTTAACACTCTTTTACAATTCCTATAAGTGTTTAAACTTAAATCCAATCATGCCTGAAGTCCTCGGACCAGATGATATGGGTTAGTTAACACTCTTACAATTCCTATAAGTGTTTAAACTTAAATCCAATCATACCCAAAGTCCTTGGACCAGATGATATAGGTTGGTTAACACTCCTTTACAATTCCTATAAGTGTTTAAACTTAAATCCAATCATGCCTGAAATCCTCGGACCAGATGATATGGGTTGGTTAACACTCTTACAATTCCTATAAGTGTTTAAACTTAAATCCAATCATGCCTGAAGTCCTCGGACCAGATGATATGGGTTGGTTAACACTCTTTTACAATTCCTATAAGTGTTTAAACTTAAATCCAATCATGCCTGAAGTCCTCGGACCAGATGATATGGGTTGGTTAACATTCCCTTACAATTCCTATAAGTGTTTAAACTTAAATCCAATCATGTACTGGATTTAAAGTTAATGCTCCACGGTGTCCTTTGTAAGTGTTGTACATAATCCAGTTCAGGTAAATTCTTTAATCATTCACTTTAATACATAAGACTTTTTTATCTGTTATTACTCAATAAGTACTATAACAATTCTTATATGATCCAATGTTTGCCCATACTTATCTAAGGTATTTGCATCATTAGCATAATATTGCTGTTGAGCTTACTCAGATTAAGATAAATACAGGTTAACATTACTTGCAATAACAACAAATTTTATAAGGCATGTAATGAAATTGTAGAGAATAAAAGAAGCACGCTTTCATTGATCAAAAATATGGTATTTCTCAGTTCCTTACAGAGTTAAAAAAAAAAAAAAATCCTATCTAAGCCTTCTTTGTGGAGACAACGGGGTCAATAGTCTGGCTGGACTGGGTGGCAGCAACATCTGGGGATTGGTCCTTTGGCTCAGGAGGAGTTTTCTCCTTACCCAAGTCCTTACCCTTATCTTGAGGATCCTCAACTTGCTTGCCTTGACCACCAGCTTGACCAGATTCTTTGGGAGCTTCAAGAAGGGCAGGAGGGACTTGGCCGACCAAAGGCTGTTCCGAGGCCTCTGGGAGTTGTTTGGAGGGAGAGGAGTCAGGACCTGGGAGTTTGCAAATATCAGGATCGTAGTAGACGCTCCCAGGTCGCCTCAAGTCAAATTCTGCAGGGACCCCAGCAGCATCGAGGGCTTTACCCCAGGTTATATCACAGTAATCCCTGCAAACTGTAGAAAAATCCCCTGTGAGTCTGACTTGAGTCTCTTCCATCCCAAGCTTGTATGCGGCTTGCTTTTCAGCCTCGGCTGCCTCTTTGACTAATTGGGCAGCGTCCTTGGCTTTTTGAAGCTCAGCTCGAATATCGTTCACCATTTGTCTCTCTGTCTCTAGATTAATCTCAGTCACGCGCAATTGCTTGCGTTGATCTTCGGCCCGCCTTTCAGCATTCTTAAGGCCTGCATCAAGATTATTCCTGGCCTCGGTCATCTCTTTCAGCTGCTCGGACAGCTTATCGTAATCATCCCTAAGACTACCCATCTTTTTCTCAACCTCAGACCGGGAATGGGCCTCCGCCTGGGCTTCATTGCGGGCTTCTTTATTCCATTCCTCGGCCACATAAACCTGTTGGGTAATCTGCATAACAGAATAGGAAAACTTCAATATAAAAAAAAAAAAAACAAATAAAAATGGCCAACAGTTTAATTGGAGAAACGGATCACATCACTTACCATGGCCAGGTCCCTCTTAAGGGATAGGAAGAGTTCATGTTGGTTAAAGCGCCTATAAGCATCCATATATGTTGGCAGGAGAAGTGGTTGCTCTAGGGCCTCAGCAATGAGACCTGCCTTCCCCCCTTGGTAGTTCCTGACCGAAGTGTCCTAGGGGAAGGGAACACCATCCAACTCTAGCTTGGGGGACCAGATGCGCCGTCCTCGGCGCACATCAGCAATGAGTGTGACTTCTCGGCTCTTAACAGATGAAGCCCTTTTACCCCGTTGGTACTTAGCCACTCTCTGTTGTTTATTTCCTTTTGAAGGCTTCACCTCACCTTCCTCAAGAGCTGTATTAGGCCTTTTCTTCTTCAGCTCAGGGATTGGCTTTGGGCCGAGGTCAGAAGGGAGCTGAGGAGGGGGTGGAGGAAGATTAACAGCGGGCTGGGACTTGGTGGCTTCTTTGGGCACAACTGCTTTATTCCTTGCCTTTATAAGATCTTTTAAGCTCAAAGCCATCTCCTCTTCCTCTTCCGATGAGTCGTCTGAAAAGGAAGTTATTAAAACAGGAGCGTGGACGCTAGAATGCCTATCAGCTTCTTCCTCGGCGTCCGAAAGGGGAATTACCTGAACCTCCCTTGGTGCCTCTTCTTCAAAACGAAAATTTTCAATCTGTTCCTCTATTGAAGAGGTCGAGGAAGCAGTTCCTTACCTTATTGCGGCTGCTTCAAGGGGAATCTGTTGAACTGAAGGGATGATTAGTGGTACACCCTGCGAAACCGGATGAGGTACAGGGCGAAGATCGACCGGAGACAAAAATTTTGGCCGAGCTACGTCTATCCGGTTTATGCGATGGTTTCCTTGCCTTATCGCGTTGCCAACCGGTTGAAACGTGTCTGAGAGTGGCTTAAAATCGAGAATGAGATGGGCGGCCCGAAGTTGCCCCTCTTTACTTACAAAAATCTTTGATCTCAGTAGATAATTGAGCGCGGCAACGTTAGTCAGGCTGAGTTGAGGAGATACATGCCTTTTATCTGTTAACACCACGACAGAGTTAAACATAATCAGAAACTTAAGGTGAAATACTAATACAAAGAGAAAAAATACAACGCTAATAATGAAGATTCTAAATCTATTTCTAGGGAACCTAGGTCTAGGATATTCCACCTGGCTATCCTGGTTGAGTTGGGCAATGAAGACCGTCATGCCACGCTCCCAAGACGATCAGATAATCGTCTTTCATCCCCTTGTTAGACTTGGGAAGACAGGAGATGAGCCTAACGATGTCGGATCGGGATTTAAGGTAATATCCCACACCCTTTTGTCTATGACACTTGTACATATGGACTACGTCGAGCCAAGTGAGCCCCAGGCCTAAGTGTCGGTTCAAGGCATCAACTGCCCCTAGGATCCTAAAGACGTTAGGTGCACACTGATCGGGATTAAGCCTATAATTACGAAGGTAATCTCTTGTAATGGGACCCATAGGGATAGTTATTCCCCCTTCTATAAAAGCTATGATAGAGATTATGACTTCCCCCACCTTCAGTCTGTTAATAGTCTTTCTGGGGGACAATACCGCAAGTCTACGTCCTGTGGTATATGATACATTTCTCTAAATATCTCTATCTGGGCAGGGCTATCCACTAAATACCTAAATCTACCCATTTCGGATAAGCAGAAAGAGGGAAACACTAAGAACGAAAACTGGGAAATGAGAATTTGAAGGCCGAGGAAGCTGGCCGAGGAGAGAATAAAGGGTTTAAAGATATTGAAACTTACACAAACTGGGTTGGGGAGTGATCTTTAAATCCTTAGAAGGATTCTTGTGGATTTGTAAGGAAGTGATACTGATGATTTGAAAAACTTGGTGAGTTTGAATGCTTAAGTTCACTGAAGAGTGAGAAATTGTGAAGTAAAGGAAAAATAATCTCATTTGAGGCTTTATTTAGGGGCCAGAAAATGAGTGGGAATTATCCCGCCTAAATTCTGAGGAAAAATGTCATCCGTTGGATCAATGGTTCACCGTTGGACGCCAAAGACATAGCGCCGCCTGGAGCAATTAATAACGCTTCGTAAATACCGAAACGTTAGTAGCAATGATGAAGCGCCTAAATCTATGCTCCCACACGTGTAAATTCAGGTACTTTTTTCATTTTTAGCCTTTATCTGTTGTAGATCAAAATCCCATTTTTTCTCCTCGGACTCGAGGGAAAAATTAAAATTTTGAGGGGCTATTGTGGGGATAAAAGCCCAAATTCGTGTACTAGGCCTTGGGCCCTATTTGAAGATGTGGGTACGTCCAAGGAGAAGTAAAGGATTGGGAAAGGCCCTAGAGGGGAGAATCACGTAAGGAAAGGATAAAAGAATATAGTCCGAGGAGTGTATCCTCCTCGGATTTGAAAATTATTGGTCAAGCAAATACCTGGGCAGTTTGGGCGAACTTCCAGGAAGTTTCGACAATAAGGATGAACTTCATGCACGTATAAAGATGGTAAGAATAAAGAAATATCTAAAGAAAAAGCTGCTACCACCGCATTTAATGCACTGTAGCAACTTTTCTGGCCGCATTTATGTGGAGAAGACCCCTGAACAGTACAATCTCAGCTGCCACCACTCATGGAGAACCAAAGAAGATACCTGATGGGACATGTACTCAAGTGAATGCTTAGATGAAGAACAAGTGTACGATGAAGATGGTTTAAAAGAAAACTATATAAATGTAAGAGACCTCTCATGAGAGGGGGATCGAAAGAGAGAGAAAAAGAAGAAGAAGGAAAATTTACTGTAACTCTAAGAATGGTACTAGCCTTTCAAACAATAATTTATCTCCTCGGACATCAGTTTATTCAAGTTCCAAGTGTGTTTTTGTACTGGTTCATCTTTTAAAATCTTGATTAACTGTTGTTTAGTTCACAAATAGCCCAGTTCTTTCACATACTCTCTACAAATTCATTGTATTAGGCTTATTGGGCTCACATCCCATATCTTTTTGACTTAGGCTACAAATCTTGACCCTACAATATATATATATATATATATATATATATAAAAGAAAGCCCATACAAAATTAGTGGTGCATTGGGAGTACCCAATCGCATCAAATCTCATACATAATAGTAATAAACAAAAGATGGACAACTATCAAATTCTTTCATGCTCCTCAATTGCACTCTTCCCCTCTTTGCTAATCTATTGCACATCCATTAGCATCATGGTATACACAATGTGGATGAACGGTCTAATCGTGTGCTAGCAGAACCCTATAATCACAAACCAAAACAAAAATATCTGGTGCCAAAACACCATGGGTTGTTAGCCAATTAATTACAAGCTTTGAACTACTTCTAATATGACATGTTTATAGCTTAATCCATATATAACACCCTTGGTGCGATGGTCACTCCACAAGTACAAGTGCTTGTGGAGTGTGGGGGGCAAGGGTCAGGGTTCAAGTCTCCAAGAGGGAGTTTCACACATATATACACTTAGATTAGGCTAGAGTAGAATTCTATCTTGTAAAAAAAAAAAAAAAAAAAAAACAGTACATAATTCAGCAATATTATTTGTTGTAATATCAAATATTCAACAAAAACCCTATTACCTAATGACCATACCAAACTCTAATGACACCCCCTCCTCTAGCTAGCCTTACCTGGATTGCCTAATGTACTCCCATTTGTATTTAAGGTGAGAAAAGGCTTAATCATACTTGTCCTACTCCCATTTTAGGCTCCCGATTATATATTTATATTTTTTTTTGAGAAGGAGATTATATATTTATATATGCACAAATTTTAACATTAATCTTTTTTTTTTTTGATGATTTTTTTAATGAAATTTTAACATTAATCTTATCCTTAAAGCGGCCACCCATTATGATTTAGGATCGGGAATTGTGTGACCCACAAGCCATGGTCTCTCTTTTTCACAAATTTAACAAAAATATAGCATGACATTCTATTTGTATCATGAAATTATTGAGACTATTTTTATTTATTTTTTTATTTTTTTTGAGAATGTGAAATTATTGAGACTTGGTTCTTTTACTATCAAAATTCTACATAATCTCCAAGATCTAAACTCTTTTAATAACTCTATGCATAGTCGAATATGTTAAATTACCGATTGTCCCAAAAGCTTAAGCTATTGGGATATGGTAAATTTAATCATTTAACCAATACTTCTAACACTCCCCCTCACGTGTGGGCCGAAACTACCTTTTAATAGGTGAGGCCCAACACGTGGGAATTTAAATGGGAGGTAGAGTGGAGGAGACAAGGATCGAACTCAGGATCTCATGCTCTGATACCATGTTAAATTACCGATTGTCCCAAAAGCTTAAGCTATTGGGATATGGTAAATTTAATCATTTAACCAATACTTCTAACAGAATAATTACATAAACAACCCAAACAACTCAACTCTAATAGAATCCAATAAAAAAAAAAAAAAAAAAAAAACTGTAATCCAAATATAACATCAAATAATAGGATCTCTCGATATACATATTTTATAACTCAACAGAGAAATAAAACAAAAGCTATAAAGTGGAGAGCTTTATTCAAGAGAAGATGATAATGGACCTTCTATTGCTATGGGAAAGTGGTCTTTTACAAACAATATTATAGCAAATTTGATATGAATGAGCTACAACACAAAGGATCTTATGTTACTGAGTGTCATTCATGTCCATGAAGAGAGTGATGAGAAGTTAGAACCTGTTTTTTTACAAACCTGGTTGCTCATGGGATCCACACATAGACAACATCATAATATTCCATGATGTGCTCTTCGTAACTGTGAAGTAAGTAATTTGCCATATGGTGATCCACAACTTTGGCAATTTGGAAGCTTGATTCTAGGCACCATTCAGCTAGTAAATAAATTTCTATATCAGCACGTTTATGATATTTACGATACTTAGACATGCACCTGACCAAACTTTTGATGATACACTTCCCAAAATCTTTGCTCTCAGGCCTATATTTCTTTTTACAAACACCAGATTTAAATTCAAGGCAGACGTATAATGGGCCATGAACTTTATCAAATTGAGAAGGATTAGGAATGCTGATGGGAAGTGAAGAAGGATAGAGAGAGGAAGACATACCAGTAGCTTGCACTTCAAATAGTATGGGATAATTAGCTCCATCAAAACTGTAACTGTTATAATAATTTTTCTAATGTGACTCCTAGCCATCGGGTTTCTCTAAATCTAGAATTTTTTATTTTTTATTTTTAAATTTGGGAGTTAAATAGATATCGACTATTTTTGAGGATAATAGGTTCCAAATAGCTTAATTGGTAAAGTCTCTAACAGGTGAATAAGATATCTGAGGTTCAATCCCCGCCTACACCAAAAATTGATTGGTGTCTTGATCTGATTATAAAAAAAAAAAAAAAAAACTATTTTTGGGGATAAAGATAAACCCATAATTTTACTACTCCAATTAAATGGTTTGACATCATTAAAATTAAGATATACTCCCTAGTTTGCATATTGGATTAACTTTTATTAAAAAAATTAAATGAAAATTTGTTTAAGAATCGTGAATTTGGAAATAATAAAAAAAATCATGAATTTGGAAATATTATTAATTTTCAGGGTTGGTCTTTTCGCTTGGAAATATTACAATCTTTTGGTTCAAGTAACGCCTTTTGGATAGGAATATGAGATCCAAAAGAAATTTTATTGAAATAAAAGAACATGGATGCATAGCAATCGGGATAGGTTATTTGGAATAAGGTAGACCAAATTACCAAATTTTAAAGTTATTTAAAATAAATTAGGATAAAACTTACTACATTTGTGTGCAAGTGACAAACAGTCAAACACTTCAAAGAAACAGTTATAACTTATTATAATAAGCATGCCGTATTGGAATACATGGAGAGCACATAATCATACTAAGAAAAGGCATTAGATTCTCCTCAAAAAAAAAAAAAAAAAAAAAAAAGAAAAAGAAAAAGAAAAAGAAGAAGAAAAGCATTGAATGATGAAACTTACATATAACGTGACTCATCAAAAAAATAACTATATTGCTTCCCCCCCCCCCCCCCCCCCCCCACAAAAAAATCAGTAAAATACCTATAAAAAAGAAAACTACTGTTAAAAAACACAAAAAAGATTTTTAAAGATTATGAAGAGATATCTTGAAATAAGCAATGTTACAATTACAAATACAACAATTTTTACAACAAATTTCAAAACTATTGTGTTGGTACAACATTGATTTTCATATGGAAACATTACTTTATTATCTAATATTAACAAATTTCTACCTCAAACAGTTGTAAAATTTAGGGTGTGATTGTTTGGAGGTGAAATAGGGTGAATAGAAAACTTTGGAGAGAAAATAGAAAGGAAAACTTTTTTGAGGTGTATTTGGTTAGGTGGGGAGGAAGGAAAAAAAATGGTGGGGCCAAAGTGTTTTCTCTCCAGACCCACCAAAATGTTTTCTCTCCAAAATGGAGAGAAAATTGAGTGGGGATGAATTTTTTTTGATTGACAACAATGCCCATATGCACATGCTTTTATTTTATTTTATTTTTCTTCTCCCTTGGGCAGTAAGTAACGTTATTTTGGGACATGATTTTTATTTTTTAATAAATTTGGGTGATTGCTCTTTTTTTGTGGTTATTTGTCACTTTTTTGTTTAAATTGGGTATCATTCTTTAACAAGGGTATATGAGTAAATTTATTCAAACTCATTTTTTCCATCCCTCTACTTTTCCACTCCCAACCAAACAAAAAGGAGAGAAAATAAAATATTTTCTATCGTCCTACTTTTTTATCCTCCAATCATTTTCTATCCTCTCACTTTTCCACTCCTCCAACCAAACAGACCCTTATTTTGTCTCTAAATTTATTATTTTAAAACAAATTAAATCCACATGGTGATATGCAGAAGGAAAACCGAAAATGTCAATAAGAAAGGTGAAAACAAAAGTTAGTAGTTATTTGCCTCTGCTAATCCCTCTTTTGTCCTTGACTTGTCCCATTAAATATTCCTAATCTTTAGACAGGTAATGGAGAAATAAGGAAAAAAATTTAGGTCTATTGGGGGGACTACTTAATTGATATTCTCAACCAATAAAATGATACCATTTATGCAGGTGTGTGAGTCAGCTTCCTAATCAACACAAGAAAAAAAAAAAAATCACTAGGTGATGTCACATTTGCATAGATAGTAAAATTTTATTGGTTGGGAGAATCACTTTAGAAGTCCTCCAATAGACCTAATAATTTCTTAATAAGAGGCATACAATTTTTATTTTTTATTTTTTTAAGACCAAGAGATACTTAGTGTTAGGCGTAATACACATTTTACTATATTAATTTTACAAATTCATGTGTCACTAATGACAAAAACATAATTCAAATATTTATTTATGAGGTGGTGTGAGAGACTGCTCCCTAACTTTTAGAAATTGGTTTGGCATAACCCGTATGAATAGGTGGAGTTGTGTTAGTGCCTCTTAAGAGACAGTGAAGGTTCTATTGATATTATTATCCCTCTTAGGTCAATATTTTTATAATAGAGCCGCCAATTATTTAATTAAAAAAAAACTAAAAGAATTGAAAAGTACATCTCTTTATTGATGAATTAGAATTGAAATACATCTCTTGAAAATAACTAGAAAACACATGGCTTTTGTCCTAAATACAATCTAAGAAAAGTACATAACTTTGATTCCTAATTACAATCTAAAAATTAAAAATTACAAGGAAAAACATAATCTACTAAATGTTAGGCACCCATCCTGCCTAGTAAAACCAATATTCTAGACTTTAGTGACCAATGATCATATCACATCATTGAAACAGTTTATATGATTTAAGAACATGTGATTGAAAAGTTGAAATAAGCATTTAAGAGCATGATGAATATGTTTTTAATGTGATAAATCATAATATTAGAGCATATGAGTATGTTATTTGAATTGAAAAATCCTAAAACATGCAAATGACTAAGACCAACCTAGATCTAACATACTAGCATTCTTAATAGAAAAACTAAGAACATGTGAAGAACTAGAAATAAAAGCATGCTTAAATCTAAGAACTATGACATAATTAATTGAAAAAAGGTTTAGAAACTTTATTTGCATGCACCAACACTTCTAAACACTCCAAGTAAGAAAACTTCTCTAGAAGGGTATTCGTTAATAGGAAGTTGATAGCTTGAGACTATGAGGACCAAACTACCCCTTCTAGTAAGTTGAGACCAAGATGACCAAAACACCAAAGGAACCTTCCAACTGCTAATGAGAGAGAGAGAGAGAGAGAGAGAGAGAGAGAGAGAGAGAGAGAGAGAGAGAAAAGGGTTTAAAATATCTCATTTAAAAGTTTGGTAATGTGTCCTAAAGATAAATTATGGAGGTTTGTGTGTGTGTGTGTGTGTGTTGGGGGGGTACATTCCCCTATTTCTTTTATAGAATAAATACAAATAATTGATAATGAACTTTCTATTACTACCTTGTTATATATATAATGGTTTTAAATACTGGTACACTCAAAGAATCAATTTTGGTCTTGGTTTCTGATTTTGGCCGATTTTGGAGTTTTTTACTAGACCGAATTGGTGCTTGGTTCCCGACTGAACTAGCTGGTATGGTCCGGTTTTTAAAACTATATATATATATATATATATATATTAAAGAATTTATAAGCATGAGTCACGTAACAATATTTTGCTCATAAGTGAGTGCAGTCGTGTCCATGAAAACAAAGATAAGCAGTTAGGAACCTCTTACCAAACCTGATAGTTCATCAAATCCACGTATAGATGACATCTCAAAGGTTCTTGATTCTTTCTTCATGACATTAAAGTAAGCAAGCTGCCATATGGTGGTTATAGCACCTCTCGCTTCTTTGTAGAGACGCTGTTGACAAATTTCGTAATAGTACACTTCCTATAATCAGTGCTTTCAAGCTCATTTTCCACTTTACAACCTTAAAGTTCACTTCTAAGACAATTGTATAACCGGCCATGAAGATTATAAAAGTGAGAGGGACAACGAAAGCCGACGGGAAGTGTAGAAGGATGGAGATAAGGGGGCATAAGTCCATCGTCACCATCATAAGATATCTCATACGTTTGTTAGCCATTTGTTTTCTCAAACCCTATGGGTTTCCTAATTTGTATGATAAATACATAGTAACAACTCATTAAAAATAAACCCTTTGGCCTTTGAGTAATTATTGAGTACTCTCGGAATACTATAAATGCGTACTCACTCCTCTCACATAACTGTGAGTTTCACTAATTAAATTTATGGTGAGACCAACAATTCATGTGAGAGGAGAGAGTACGCATTTATAGTACTCTCGGAGTATTCAATAATTTTCCCTGGCGTTTCATCACATTTAAATGGGTTCACCTCAATAAGTAAAGTTATTTTAAATTTATATTGATTTAAGAGAAGGACTAGACTAAAACAAAAGGGAATCTTAAAAATTATGAAGGCATTTGAGACCAATATAAGTGAATCCACACATACATCGACAATGCAAAACGAAAATGTCAAAGAAAGATGTAGACAAAATCCAATCAAAAGCCACATATCAAATCCCCTTTGAGCTGTCCTAAGTCCTAACTAACAAATAAATAAACAGTGTCACAAGGTAGTCAAAAGTCCAGTGGCAGCGTCATATGAAAGCTTACATGGTAAGCTTTAATTCGACACAAGACAAAATTTGAATTACAAATTTAGTAATAATTAAATCTCGTTAAAAATTCATAATTAAACAATCTGCTAAACATGGTGGCAATTTTGTGGGTTTGGTCTTGGCCGAGTAGTGTGGGGTAGTGGCAACTGCGATGGCAATATTGTGGGTGTGAGCTTCATCATGTGGTCATTGGCGCGAGAAATAGTTAACAACAGTGGTGGTGGTGGTGGCAGAGGAAATGGGGTGGTTGATGTCATCAGAGTGAGAAGGTTACCATTGGAAAGAGGTGTGAGAAGCTCTGTCAATGAATCAGCTGACTTGGAGTTGAGTTGGATTTTTGTTTGACGTGGTGAGTTTTGTTGGTCCAATTAAGCCACACTGCAGGAATTGTATGTGATATAGCTCCCTGAAAAGATTTAAGGAGTTACCATCAAAAGGGTTTTTAAAGTCTCAATATCTAATTTATTACAAGTTAATTGTAGATAACCACCCTTAACTATGGCGGTATTTGTATTTTGTACTTCGCACCAGAAATATTGAAAACCTGCTATCAACACCAATAAAACAAATTTGCAAAATAGCAGCCCTACCACCCCTAGCATAAGAGGTGCAGTATAATCCATGAAGAGTCCAAAAACACAAATCCCCAATTATTATTTCCATAAGCATTCTGAAACTAACAAATGTCATCAACTTCCCATTTATTCTCATTGTTGATATTGGTAGCTTGTGTTTGTAATTTACCTGACTTAAATACATTTTGGCCCTTCAGTTGGCAGAATTTTGCCCCTTTGAAAGTGAAGCTATGCCAGTCTTTGCATGTGAGCTTTCCCAATTTCTCCCATCAAAATTCTTAATCTCAACATGTGTTAGTGTTCCAGGATCAACACACCTGAATGTAATTCCAACTCCATCTGGGTTTGAACGTGGAAAATAAAATGAAGTTATGCCACAAACTTTACAAAATGTATGTTTTGCTGTATGAGTGCCAAAGGTGTAGGTCGTAAGGAACTGTTCGGAATCTCCCAGAAGCTCAAACCTTTCAGCAGGGACAATGAAGTGGGTGTTAGCCCTCATGAAGCAGTCAGAACAGTTGCAATTCCAAGCTACAACGCTAGTGGGAGCTTGGACACGCCATCTGACTTTCCTGCAGTGGCACCCGCCACTATGTACTACTGTCTCAGAATCCATTCCCAATGATTCTAGTTCTTCAGAGGTGTTACAGAAAGATGACTGTTTAGTACCTGTCAATAAGGAATACAGTTTAATTACAGATTTCTTGAAAATGGAATCAGTTTATGTTCAGAAATATTCCATGGTGCAGAACTTCTGATGGGATTAGTTTTTGTCTTATTGACGATTTTTAACATTAGAAATAGAATAGTAAGCATAGCTTCTTAATATTCATTACATGGATCAGTCTGCATTGGTTCAATAAGCAGATTTGGAAGAGTTATAATTGCCTAGGCAGAAAATTTTGAGATAGTTGCCTAGGCTGAAAATTTTGAGAAAGTAGAGGAGAAGAAAATTAGAGAAAAGGTAGTACATATATGACAATAAGTATTTCAAAATATTTCAGACGCTTATATCATTAACAATAGAAAAATAATTAAAAGGGCATAGCAACGTCCTATGAATTATTGCTACATTGTGTTTGCTTCAATGTCACCTAACATGGAAGCTAGATGTCCATAATAAAAAATGCGGGCATCAATAGCAATTAAGCATCATTATGATTGATGGAATGCAGATATTTGGATTTGCTTTACTGAAGTTTTTCCAATTCTAAAGGATTTCCCTTTTGTATAACAGCCTACATATCAAAGATGGATTTCAAACTTCAAGGGCTTTATAGATCTTAAGGGAGCCAAATGGTGCATATCAATTGGCAAGTACATTTTCCTATGTGACATTTGCTTCACAATATCTTTCAACATGAGGATTCATAAGCATTCCATTTGGCAAATGCTTATGAGTGTCTAAATTCCCACAAACCGCTACTTTATCATGGCTTGAGAAAGTTCACTTTTTGGTAAAATGATTACATGCAATTCCAAAATTCTATTTACATTTTTAGGGTATCGCTATTGGTGTTCTCAAGCAAATTATAATATCTGCAGTATTATATTGATTACATGGGGAACAAATTTATAGGCTCATTACATAAGACCATCCTGTACATCTTAACTGGTATTAAAATATAATTTTGCATTGGTTTAATTGTCCACATATGAAACCAGAACACATTTATAACTTGGTATTTGTTGATTATAGAGGGTTTTGAAAGGATTATAATCATGTGGAACTTTCTACTCTATTTTGCGTCTACCTAACCCGAAACTTTCTAAAAACTATTATGTTTATTCAGCACTAATTTGTGAAAGGTTACTAGTCAAACCAGGTGATATTGTAAAAGAATGGCTCTGTGAATGTACATAACCAGCAGTTTCTACAACTCAATAAGATTCCATACTCTGCAACTTGGAAAGCCAAAACCTTCAGATCCTTCTATAAGTAGTAGTACAATAAAAACCTGACCCACGTAGCAGCCATTTCATTTGATTCAACCACAAATCATTAAATTGAGATGCTAAATAAGTTTTGATAATTCGATAATTGGGGGTGGGGGTGGGGGGATTTGAACCCTAGGAAATGATAGTTGAACTATAAGGCCCTTAGCAAATTGAGATGCTAAAGCTCTGTTCAGATCCAGGCTGCGTCTGCTGCGTTTGCGTTTTTGCCTTCTTCTTTTTTTTTTCAGCTCAGCACCTCATGCACTGTTCATGAAACATGAACAGTGCAAATAAGCTAATAAACAGTGCTAAACAGTAGTGAACTGTACCCAGAAAATATATATTTTTAATTGTTTTCAGTTTTTAGCAAAATAAGTGGTATCAAGATGCCAAATTGTTCGGGAAACAAATTGATAAAATCCAGATACTAAACATGGACTCAGATCAAAACACAACATGGGTTATTTTCCAGAAACATAGATTTCACAAATTGACAACTTCCCAATTTTTGATGATGCAAATGACCATGCTACTAAAGTAGATTTATACATGTTAGTCCACAATGACTCAGTGACAGATACAAATAATTAGTGACCTTATCAACTCAAGAATTCAGGCAAAGTACCAGTTAATATTCCCCTAATTAAAAAAAAAAAAAAAACTTTGAATTAATATAAGTTCATCAATCCAACAAATTAAAAATCTTCCTAGGTAGATATCTAGCATGCTATTTTAAGAAAGCTTGTTTTTTTAGATATTACTAAAATATTTGACTTTCTCTAAACCACACACCAAAAAAAAAAAAAAAAAAAACCTTTGCCTATGTGGTGTGAATTAAACATTCTGCCTAACATCAATCTCAAATTCACAGCACAAAAAGTTTAGACTTAAGATGAAAAGATATAGGCTCCCTCAAAATTAAAAAGGGCTTATTACTTACCTGACAGGAAGTCTCACGGAATCCCCTCGATATCAAATCCAATAAAAAAAAAGAAAGAAACCAGCTCTCTCAGATCAGACCACGCTTATGGTTCATGGATTAAACCCCAACTGGGCAGTAGCTATTTGAGGATGGCTAAAGAGTTCAATGACAGTATAAGATCGCCGGCGTTAATGCTACTCGGAAAGTTGATTGACGGTTATTTTCGGAGATCGCCTCCGACGCGAATCTCAAACCAGACAAATTCTATCAAAAGGTCGTCTAGTGTGGCTTGCTCGAGTTGCAATCCGATCTTCTTCTCCAACGCAGCTCTGCAAGCTTCGGAAGCGTTGAGTATATTCGCTGTCCTCAACAACCCGAATAGGAATCTTGTTGCTGTTGAAGACCTTGAGCTTTTCTCCAATGGAAGATTGGTGACTATAGTTTCCAACAGTTCCTTCTGTTCGGCTTCGGAAGCTGTAGTTGACGAAGACGTTGATGGCTTCAGATTGCAACCGGGTCTGTTTGCTTTAATTAAAAAATGCTATGTCATTAAAAAATGGCAAGTCGTAGTTCCGTTACCTCTGTAAGTAATATTATTAACAACGATTAATAAAAAGATTAATACAATACATTTTTTAAATTTGGAGACCAATTGTGTTTAGAAACTTGAGGGACCAATTGCAGGGTAAAATTGAGGCATTGTACTTTCGCCTTTTCTAGATATAGTTTTCAAAAATCTGTTCCCGAATTTCATTGTTGAAAACAGCTAAGGGTGTTTTTATGATAAAAAAATTCTTTTTAATAACATTATTGTAAATAAATTGAAAACATGCATATGCTATTATCAAGAAGAGAGAGCACAAATAGGTGTGGAGTGTACCATTGGTGTCTTTCATTTTTTGTTTTTACTTTTTATATGTATCTACCACCTAATTTTTGTCACAAATAATTTTTTTATTAAAAATATAAAATAGTCTTCCATAATGACTTGTAAGTTTTGGAATTTGTAAACTAGGGATCCAGAGTGATATCTAAACATATTCTAGAGTTGTCATTGAAAATACAGTGACACTGAGACTATAGGAGAACACAATGCTCACTGGGGAAGCTACTAGGACATCTGTGAGGCGAGGATTCTATATTAAGCTGCATCTCCGGAGCATATTGGAGATCATGTGTTCCTGTGAAGACATCCGCACCAAGACCAGCTGCAATCAATCTTTGTTTTGCTTGCAATCTCCAATACTTGCGAACAATACTCAAGAAATTAACAAAATATTAAAAGAAAAAAAATTCCTAAAAGTTTACCCAATTTCCAAATAGAAATTTCTAAAAGTTTACCAAGTCTCCTCTCCAAATAGGAAAGTTTTGTTCTAGTTCCTATTTGTCTTTGACAACCAAAATTTTTATTGTAAAGCTTCGATTTGCCTTTGCCACATCAAGAGTTTGGGGTGCATGGAAAATCATAAAACCAGATCAATCAATGACAACATATAATTAAATTGTTCTTTTACAGATACAATAAAATTCCATAATATTTTCATAACAACCTACCTAAGTGTCAATCTATTATAGGTCAAAATAAAATAAAATAAATTATATTGAGTCCTATCACAACTCAAAACAAAGGTATTGTGAAAATGTTGTGAAATTTTTTTTATATTCTTACGAATTCTCATTACTAAATAGTTGTGTGTGTGTGTCTATTTTTTTAACCAACTAGTTGTTTTAAGTTTTTAATTTTTTTCGTTAAAAACACTTATCTAAAATGAGATCAGAAACATTTCCACATAAAAACCTAACTCTTTTAATTCATGGTTCTTAGACTCGAACCGGACCGTATGGTCCGACCCGGTTAACCCTGAACCTCTCACTATTGCGGTTCTATTAGAACTAAGAACCTCTCAATGCGAAAAAAAGCATGAAACCGCTCGAACCGCGGCCGGACTGTACGGTTCTATGAACCATGGCCGGTTTTTGCGGTTTGCACGGTTTCATTTTTTCAGATTTGAAACTCATTTGTAAGGAAAGAAAATAGAGAAGAAGGAGAAAAGGAAGAAGACGAAGACAAAGTAGGGGTGACACCATGAAGCAACTGCTTCTTCTTTTTTTTTTTTTTTTTTTTCTTCTTCTTCTCTGTCCGCCTCCCTCTCTCTTTTTTTTTGTTGAACTTTGTTATGTATGTGGTCTGGTTTCTCACTTTCTCTTTCTTTGTTTTGTATTTGTTTTTGAAGTTTCCTAAGCTCTCCACGTGACTACAGTACACTGACACTAGCTGCCTAGCATTGGAAATATTGAAAGCTTTTAATTTTTGAATAAAAGATGAGCTCTCCGCGTGAAAGCTCTCCATTACTTCTTTTCAGCTTTGGCCTTTGAGCCCAACATGATGTGACATAATTATGTACGTGTATTGTCATATTGCCATAGCATTGCAACAAATTTATATTTAGAACAATGCTAATATTATAACATTTTAAACAATTTTTATGCTAAGTTGTGAGTGATAAAAATATAAACTCATATACATCCACGGTTTTTTTTATTGGTCATAACTTATTATATAACGAGCTATAGGAAAAGTTGTGTGAAATATTATAATACTGCTATAATATTTAAAGTTTTTTATGGAAATAGATATACTTATACTTATAATTATAAATTATTAAATAATTATTTTAAATTTTAAATTATTAGATAATTTAATATTTTATTTTATTTGAGGTAGGTGTCCTTCTCATTCTTATATTATTATTATTATTATCATTATTATTACTATTATCACAAGTTTTACTAATTAATATGTAAATAAATAAAGATATACTGTATTTATATTTGCTTAAGATTTGACATTTTTTATTTGTCTTGTAAAAGTTATGAAATAAAAAATATTTGAAAGATAGATTTCTATATTAAATTAGACTATTTTAGTTAATTTTTTATTTTTATTAATTTAATGTTTTTATTTATATTTAAAATAATTATTAAATTAATTATGATGTCATCACGGTTCGACCGCGGTCCAACCTTAGTTCAACCTCAAAAACCTTAAACCTCTTATTTTTACAGTTTAATGAACAGTTTGAGTCTGAAAACCATGTTTTAATTATATTCCCTTGAAAATCAAAACTTTAAATATTAGTGTTTTTTCATATGCATATTCCCACCAAAGATTAGTTTCAATTGTTTTTGTGAACTGCAAGCTAATTAAAATTATTTCTGATATGATTCTAGACAAATTAGATAAAATACAACCATTACAATTTTAAACTAATTAATTTTTTTTTTTTTTACATCAAAACTGAAGCTGTTTTGCTAAACACCTACCATTTCGTGAGTACAAACTACAAATTGTCAACCAGTTTTGTTTTTGGTGTCAACTTCATCTCTCTCTCTCTCTCTCATTATTTATTTATTTTCCTTTTTGTGTTTTACTTCTATTCTTCCTCCTGTGGAGGGCATGAAAATTCCTGATCCCCTTTGTGGTGGAAGCATTTCTATTAATGATAATTTAAAAATTGGTTGCTTTTAATAGTAATTGATCTGTTAGAGTGTATGTCTTGTACATGTATACAGTTGCTCTTCTTCGTGCTTTCAATTCCTACAATATATTATAAACAGTACGTAGTTCCTTTGACGTTAAGGCCAAGAACCTCAAATCTTCCAAGCGATTCAAACATACCCAAGATCATGATCCCCAGCAGAGTTGCTTTTTCTCTATCCTTCTTCTTTATCTCTCTCGTTTTCGTGGCCATGGCACGAAAGGTAGTAATTCCAGTAAATGTGGGTGTCCTTCTTGATAATGATACATAGGTCGGGAAAATGGGGTTGAGTTTCATCAACATGGCCCTCTCGGACTTCTATGCCTATAGAAATGTGATAAATTTACCTTTCATATGGTGGTTATAGCACCTCTCGCTTCTTTGAAGCAAGATTTTAGGCAACCTATAGAAATGTGATAAATTTAACTATCAGCACGGTTTGAAGAGACGCTCTTGACAAAATTCTTAATAGTACACTTCCTATAATCAGTGCTTTTAAGCTCATTTCCCACTTTACAACCTCCAAGTTCACTTCTAACGCAATTGTATAACGGACCATGAACATTATAAAAGTGAGAGGGATGAGGAAAGCCAACGGGAAGTGCAGAAGGATGTAGATAAGGGGGCATAAGGTCATTAGCACACACTTCAAACATGATGAACTCCATCGTCACCATCATAAGATTTGTCATATATTTGTTAGCCATTAGTTTTCTCCAACCCTATACGTTTCCTAATTTGGATGATAAATATATAGCAACAACTTATTAAAAATAAACCCTCTGGCCTTTCTTTACAATTTAATGGGTTCACCTCATTGAATAAAGTTAATTTAAATTTATATTGATTTAAGAGGAGGACTAGACTAAAACAAAAGGGCATCTTAAAAATTATGAAGGCATTTGAAACCAATATAGTAAGTGAATCCATACATACATCGACATTGTAAAACGAAAATGTCAAAGAAAGGAGATGTAGACAAAATCCAATCAAACTGAGCCACATGTCAAATCCCCTTTGAGCTGTCCTAACTAACGAAGAAATAAACAGTGTCACAAGGTAGTCGAAGTCATGTGGCAGCGTAATTCAATACAAGACCAAATGAGAAATAAAAATTAGTAATAATTAAATCAGCATGGGTTTTCAATCTGCTATCCATGGTGGCAACTTTGTGGGTTTGGGCATGGCAGAGTAGTATGGGGTCGTGGCAACTGGCAACTGCTATGGCAATATTGTGGGTATGAGCTTCATCATGGGGTTATTGGCTTGAGAAATAGTTAACAACAGTGGTGGTGGTGGTGGCAGAGGAAATAAGGTGGTTGACGCCATCGGAGTGAGAAGGTTGCCGTTGGAAAGAGGTGTGAGAAGCTCTGTCAATGACTCGGCTGACTTGGAGTTGAGTTGGCTTTTTGTTTGATGTTGTGAATTTTGTTGGTCCAATTAAGTCACATTGCAGTAACTGTACGTATTGTACGTGATATAGCCCCATGAAAAGATTTAAGGAGTTACCATCAAAAGGGCTTTTAAAGTCTCAATATCTAATTTATTACAAGTCAATTGTAGATAACCACCCTTTACTATGGTGGTATTTTGTGCTACACACCCGAAATATTGAAAATCTGCTATAAACATCATAAATAAAACAAATTTTCAAAATAGCACCCCCTACCATCCAAAATCTAGGGGAGGCCGTGGAGACATGGAGCAAACATCATATCCGAATAAGGGCATAAAAGGTGTAGTGTAATCCATGAAGGACCCAAAACACAAATCCCCAATTATAATTACCATAAGCATTCTGAAACTATCAGATGTCATCAATTTCCCATTTATTCTCATTGTTGATATTGGTAGCTCGTGTTCGAAATTTACCTGACTTATATACATTTTAGCCCTTCAGTTGGCAGAATTTTGCCCCTTCTCTTAGCTTGTGAGCTTTCCCAGTTTCTCCCATCAAATTTCTCAATCTCAACATGGGTTAGCGTTCCAGGATCAACACACCTGAATGTAATTGCAACTCCATCTGGGTTTGAACGTGGAAAATAAAATGAAGTTATGCCACAAACTTTACAGAATGTGTGTTTTGCTATATGAGTGCCAAAGGTGTAGGTCGTAAGGAACTGTTCGGAATCTCCCAGAAGCTCAAACCTTTCAGCAGGGACAATGAAGTGGGTGTTAGCCCTCATGAAGCAGTCAGAACAGTTGCAATCCGAAGCTACAACGCTAGTGGGAGCTTGGACACACCATCGGACTTTCCTGCAGTGGCACCCACCATTATGCACCACTGTCTCAGAATCCATTCCCAATGATTCTAGTTCTTCAGAGGTGTTACAGAAAGACGACTGTTTAGTACCTGTCAATAAGGAACGCAGTCTAATTACAGATTTCTTGAAAAGGGAATCAGTTTATGTTCAGAAATATTTCATGGTGCAGAACTTCTGATAGGATTGGTTTTGATGTCGTATTGAAGGTTTTTTATAACATTAGAATCAGCATAGCTTCTTAATATTTGGAAGAGTTATAATTGCCCAGGCTGCAAATTTTGAGAAAGTAGAGAAGAAGAAAATTAGAAAAAAAGGTGAGTAGAACATATATGACACGTATTTCAAAATATTTCAGACGCTGATATTATTAATAATAGAAAATTAATTGAAAGGGCATAGCAACGTCCTATGAATAATTGCTACATTGTGTTTGCTTCAATGTCACCCAACATGGAAGCTAGAAGTCTTATAAAAAATGCGGGCAGTATGCAGCAATTTGGATTTCCTTTGACTGAAAGTAAAGTTTTTCCAATTCTAAAGGATTTCCCTTTTGTATAACAGCCAACATTTCAAAGATGGATTTCAAACTTCAAGGGCTTTATAGATCTTGAGGGAGCTAAATGGTGCATTTCAATTGGAGAATAAATTCCTATTTCACATTTGCTTCACAATATCTTGCAACATGAGGATTCATAAGCATTTCATTTGGCAAATGCTTATGAGTGTCTAAATTCCCACAAAACCTCTATATCCTCATGGCTTGAGAAAGTTCACTTTTTGGTAAAGTTACTACAATTCCAAAATTTTATTTACATTTTTAAGGTATCACTCTAGGTGTTCTCAAGCACATTATAATATCTGAAGTATTATTTCGATTACATGAGGAACAAATTTATAGGCGCATTACATAAGACCATCCAGTACATCTTAACTGGTATTAATATAAAATATAATTTTGCATTGGTTTAATTGTCTACTTATGAAACCAGAACACATTTATAACTTGGTATTTGTTGATTATAGAGGGTTTTGAAAGGATTATAATTATGTGGAACTTTCTATTCTATTTTGCATTTACCTAACCCGAAACTTACTAAAATTTTGCATCTACCTAACCCGAAACTTTCTAAAAACTACCATGTTTATTCAGCACTAATTTGTGAAAGGTTACTAGTCAAACCAGTTGATATTGTAAAAGAATAGCTCTGTGAATGTACATAACCAGCAGTTTCTACAACTCAGTAAGATTCCATACTCTGCAACTTGGAAAGCCAAAACCCTCAGATCCTTCTATAAGTAGTAGTACAATAAAAACCTGACCCATGTAGCAGCCATTTCATTTGATTCAACCACAAGTCATTAAATTGAGATGCTAAATAAGTTTTGATAGTTCGATAATTGGGGGTGGGGGGATTTGAACTCTAGGAGATGATAGTTGAACTATAAGGCACCTAGCAAATTGAGATGCTAAATAAGTGAAGATGCCAAATTATTCAGGAAACAAATTGATAAAATCCAGATACTAAACATGGACTCAGATCAAAATACAACATGGGTTATTTTCCAGAAACATAGATTTCACAAATTGACAATTGCCCAATTTTTGATGATGCAAATGACCATGCTACTAAAGCAGATTTATACATGTTAGTCCACAATGACTCAGTGACAGATACAAATAATTAGTGACCTTATCAACTCAAGAATTCAGGCAAAGATACAGTTAGAATTCCCCTAATTTAAAAAAAAAAAAAAAAAAAAAAAACTTTGAATTAATATAAGTTCATCAATCCAACAAATTAAAAATCTTCCTAGGTAGATATCTAGCATGCTATTTTAAGAAAGCTTGTTTTTTTAGATATGACTAAAATATTTGACTTTCTCTAAACCACAAAAAAAAAAAAAAAAAAAAAAAAAAAAATTGCCTATGTGGTGTGAATTAAACATTCTGCCTAACATCAATCTTAAATTCACAGCACAAAAATATTAGACTAATGATGGAAAGATAAAGGCTCCCTCAAAAAATAAAAAAGGCTTATTACTTACCTGACAGGAAGTCTCACGGAATCCCCTCAATATCGAATCCAATTTAAAAAAAAAGAAACCAGCTTTCTAAGATCAGACCACGCTTATGGTTAATGGATTAAACCTCAACCGGGCGGTAGCTATTTGAGGATGGCTAAAAAGCTCAATGACAGTATATAAAATTACAAAACGGGCCACCCATTTTGCCTGAGTAGGTGACTGTTGACTGTTCACTTATTTTTTTATGAATTCTTAAGAGTATTTTGATGAGAAAACATTGGTTAGGCTTTGGCGTAAAACGCTGGTTTTACGCTAGTCAATACAAACTCGCTACTTCACCCTTTTTTACTTATCACTTAAATCCCAAATCAAAACAAAACGAATTAAAAAAAGAAAGAAAAAAGGTTTATGCCACATCTGCTTCCTCTGCTTCCTCCCTCTTCCATCCTTTGCTTGCCCGAACCTATGCCACACCACACACCGAAGCACACCGCCACACAAGTCGCCGGAGCTGTGCGTGGAGCTTGTAAACACACCGGAGCCACTGTGAGCTATGATCCAAAGGTTTGTTTTTCATGATTTGCACTTTTTCCCAATTTGAATTTCGAATTATTGATGGGTTGTTTTTTTGGGTTTATGGGTTTTTTTGGAGCCTCATGAACTGTTTATGGTTTTTTTTTTTTGGGTATCTTGAGGGGTTTTGATTAGATTCCTAAGTGTTAGGGTTTAACCTGTAAATGAATCTAATTGTAGTTCTTGGAGGATTGTAGTTCTTATAAGTTCTAATTTAGTTTCAGGAGTATTAGTTGAAATGTATAAGTTCTAATTAGTTGAAATGTTAAGTTCCAGGAGTACTAGTTGAAATGTATTAGTTCCAAGAGTATAAGTTCTAATTACAGGAATTTTGTGTAAAGAAGAAAGATCATGTTCAAGTAATTTGTATGATCGGTGTTTATGGATTTCTAGTGAGTGTGGTTGAAATGTATCCTTCAGTGGGCCATTTATACTAGAGATATGGATTGCACTTCATTTTCAAGTTTTTATTTTAGAATTTTTGTTGTGATTTTCGCTTTGAGGAGAATAGCTTGGATTTGTAATCTATGCTCCTATTCAATAATATGAAGAATTGTATTGTTCTCATTGCATAACATTTTGTTTGTTTTTAGACCTCTTAAAATACAACCAGATTAACCTAGTTAATTAGTCAAGTGAATACTTAGTCAAATTATGCAGTTCTAGGTTAACAAAGATAAATCATATCAATGTAAAGTGCGAAAAATAAAGAACACAAAGATATGATGACCTAGGAAAACCAAACCGGTAAAAAACATTGGGAGAATTTAACCTAGCTATCATCAAGGTAAACTGAATCCACTATGAAAGAATTGAAGTTTACACAATAGCGACTTAAACTACTAACATCCTATTGCTACCTCGAGTAGGAAACTTACTACCACGACCACATGACAGCTCCAAGTCCACGAACTACTTCTTTCTTGGATTCCCAGCAAGTACAAGCACTCCCGCTTGTGCCAAATGCACACCACATCTATTCCTATCTCCAAGCTACTTCGTATGATACTTTAGGACAGGCTGTCCGTCAAGCAGTGCACCATAAAAGGTCTATGAAGTGGATATAAGGAATGTAACACTTCAATTACTTCAACATCTTCTTCATCATGAATTCTAAAGTGAAATTCATTATAGTAATATGTCAGTATGATATGTAATGCAGCAGCACTTTTTATCAACCTTGTCATGTATTTAGCAATTGCGTTATTTGCCCTTTGACGGTCACGGATGGCCCTTTGTCTTCTGCTTTGTAAGTTTCGTGCCAACTGAAATGACAGTCGTCCATATGTGGCACTCAACTTCCTTGGAGCAGCTTGAAGGATTTGATGCTGACATTACAGATACTAATACAGGCCAAGCTGGTAGAAAGAAATGCAATGAACGTGAGAAAAAATAAATTAAGGCATGCTTGGAAGAGAAGATGAATAAAATGTAAAACATTATCCTAAAATTAAATACTTACAATATCTACAGATCACTCAACTGATTCCAAACTCTTTAGCTCCAAGACAGATCTGAGTAAAGGTTATGTAATGAGAACAATACAATTCTTCTTATTATTGAATAGGAGCATAGATTACAAATCCAACCTATACTCCTCAAAGCAAAAATCACAACAAAAATTCTAAAATAAAAACTTGAAAATGAAGTGCAATCCATATCTCTAGTATAAATGGCCCACTGAAGGATACATTTCAACCACACTCACTAGAAATCCATAAACACTGATCATACAAATTACTTCAACATGATCTTTCTTCATAACACAAAATTTCTGCAATTAGAACTTATACTCCTGGAACTTATACATTTCAACTAATACTCCTGGAACTTAACATTTCAACTAATTAGAACTTATACCTTTCAACTAATACTCCTAGAACCAAATTAGAACTTATAAGAACTACAATCCTCCAAGAACTACAATCAAATTCATTTACGGGTTGAACCCTAACACTTAGGCATCTAATCAAAACCCATCAAGATACCAAAATATAGAAAAAAAAAACCCATAAATAATTCATGAGGCTCCAGAAAAAAACCCATAAACCTAGAAAAACCCATCAATAATTTGAAATCTAAATTGGGAAAAAGGGCAAATCATGAAAAACAAACCTTTAGATCGTACCTCACGGCGGCTTCGGTATGTTTACAAGCTCCACGCACAGCTCCGGTGATATGTAAGTTTCACCATTCAATGCCTTTTTTTTTTCTTTTTTCTTTTTTTGAAGAATCTAATGCCTTTTCTTAGTATGATTATGTGCTCTCCATGTATTCTAATACGACATGCTTACTATAAGTTATAACTGTTTCTTTGAAGTATTTGACTGTTTGTCACTTGCACAGGAATGTAATAAGTTTTATCCTAATATATTTTAAATAACTTTAAAAACTGGTAATTTGGTCTACCTTATTCCAAATAACCTATCCCGATTTCCATGCATCCCTGTTCTTTTATTTCAATAAAAATTCTTTTGAAACTCATATTCCTATCCAAAAGGCGTTACTTGAACCAAAAGATTGTAATATTTCCTAGCCAAAAGACAAACCTTGATAATTAATATTTCCAAATTCATGATTTTTTTTATTATTATTTCCAAATTCACGATTCTTAAACAAATTTTCATTTAATTTTTTTTTATAAAAATTTAATCCAATATGCAAACTATTGTATCTTAATTTTAATGATGTCAAACCATTTAATTGGAATAGTAAAATTATGGGTTTATCTTTATCCCCATTCCCCACAAATAGTTGATATCTATTTAACTCCCAAATTAAAAAATAAAAAATAAAAAATAAAAAATTCTTGATGTGGAATTTTATTTTAACCTAGAATAGATTGACACTTAGAGCATCTCCAACCGGTTTTGCCATCTCATCCTATTTTACCATCCTACAAAGCTACTTTATCAATTATATCATACCATTTTACAATACATCAAACATTCCAAAACTCTATTATTTTACCATTTTATTAAAATATTATTTTTTAATCTTTCTTTATTATTTCTTTGCAATAGTCATTTTTTTTTTCAAATTCAACTATTCCAACTTTTTCAAATTCAACTGTGGGGACGCAAGCCCAAATATCCTTTGGGCTTTGGGCTTTGTCCGAGGAGGCACAATGGACCGAGAAGAGATTAATAGCAAGAAAGACATAATACTTCGAATTTCACGAGCAAACTATGACCGTAATAGCTGGGAGAGGTTGTCCGAGGAGGAATATCCCCTCAGCTAAACGCAACGAAGATCAAGATGTGGCTCCTGTCATTCAGGGTGACATTCCAGGAGGTTCTATTGATAAAGACATGCATTATGAATGTACTGGAAGAATGGGAGCTAGGAAATATCTGAGGAAAAGTTGTTGCCACCGCATTGAAGGCTCTGCAGCTAACTTTCTGACTGCATTTATGTGGAGAAGACCCCTGAGCAGTGCTACCTTGGCTACCCCAATTCACAGAGGGCCAGAGAGGGTGTCCGATGGGATAAGCACTCAATTAGTGGCCTGAATGATCAACAAATGGAGGGCCAAGATCATTCAAAGGGAGATATATAATGTAAGAAACCCCTAAGGAAGGGGGGATAGAAAAGGAGAAAGAAAAACACTATAGCAATTAAGAACTGAACTTGTAATCTAATTTGAAAATCAATATTTAAGAACCGATCTCCTCGGACTGTGCCGAGGATAGTTTTCTTAAGATTAAACTAGTCAATCTTCGTTTTCTCGTCTGATTCGTTAAGACCCAGTTTTCCAATCCACTCTCTACAAATTCATTGTATTGGGCTTTTTGGGCTTAAGTTCATTTATCTTTTGGGCTTGAGATCAAATTGCGTCCTTACATCAACTATTCCAATGGTCAATTTTCAACAACCTGCCAATTTTTTTTTTTTTTCAATTTCTTTCCAACTATTTCAACAACCTGCCAAAATTTTTTTTTCAATTTCTTTCCAACTATTTCAACAACCTGCCAATATTTATTTATTTATTTATTTATTTTTTGAGAAAGAAACTGCCAAATATCAATGTAAAATCCACATACATATTTATAGATGCATCTTGTCAAATATTAATGTATTCAACTTGCCAATTTTAATGATCCACACACACACACACACACACACACACATATATATAGAACTTGCTAATTAATTTTTTTTTTTTTTTTTTAAGAAAAAACTTGCCAAATATCAATTTACTCAAACTTGCTAACTTTAAAAATTCACATACATACATATATATGCAACCTGCCAAATATCAATGTACTCAACCTGCTAACTTAAAAAATCCACATACATATATATATACATGCAACTTGCCATATGTTAATGTACTAAACCTACCAACTTTTATAATTCACATACATATATATAGATACAATCCACATACATAACTATCAATGTTGTCTTTAGAAGACTCGTACATATATCAAATTACAATAAAACCCCACATGCATAACTCACACACTTAAGTTCCTACAACTCCCTTTGTAATTGCCATAAATGCTCAATGAGGTCTAATTGGAGTTGAGAATGAATTTCATGGTCTCGAATACATTGATGGGTTTCAATGAACTCCGTAAATTCATTTGTGTGCTCTCATGACAGTTGTATAGTAGCATTGTCATCAATTTGCTCATAATCTAATTCCACCTCTTCATTTACATCTCGCTCATCCTCAACGATCATGTTATGAAGAATTACGCATGCTTTCATGATGTCTTGGAGCGTTTCACTATAGAAAAATCTTGCAGGTCCATGCACAATTGCGAATCTTGCTTGAAGCACTTCAAATGCACGCTCTACATCCTTTCTATTCACCTCTTGGGCTTTTGCAAATAATTTTTTTTTTTGTCCTCGTGGAGATGGAATTGTTTTAACAAATGTTGACCACTTCAGATATATGCCATCGGCAAGGTAGTATCCCATTGTATACTCATGGCCATTGATTGAGTAATTAACTACAGGAGCCCGTCCTTGTTTGAGCTTAGAAAATATAGGAGACCGTTTTAATACATTAATGTCATTATTTGACCTAGGTAACCAAAAAAATGCATGCCATATCCAAAGATCAAATGATGCCACTGCTTCCAAACCCAGCCTATTGACCCACCGTCGTCAAAACCCACGATCTCCACCGTTGTCAAAACCCACGCCGACCTTGATCTTAGCTTATCGGAAGTACTTAATTGGATAGCCTTTCAGATTTTAAACATGCAAGCATCTAACTTATTGGAGAGAGAGGGTCATCGGAGAAAGCACCGGGTCTTGGGTATGAAGAGAGCAGATAGCAGATGAGAAAGAGAGAAGGAAGAGAGAGAAAAGAAGAGAAATAATGAGAGAGGAGAGAGAAATTCTCGGGTTAAAAAGGAGGAAAGAGCATTAATTTTTTTTTTTTTTAATCCCATTCAGCTACAATATCATCTTACATTTAAGATGTTACTGTAGCTATATGCCAAAAAAATTTAGCCTTTCCCAATTTGGCCTTCCAGTTGCTGAGCATGTTTTGGGCCTGAATGCCAAATGTACCTTACATTTGGCATATGGCAGGTCCACTGTTGATGCTCTTAGGTAGGTTATTGTGAAATTATTATGAAATTTTATTGTGTACGTAAAAGAACAGTTTAGTTATATGTTGTCATTGATTGATTTGATTTTGTGATTTTCCATGCACCCCAAACTCTTGATGTGGCAAAGGCAAATTGAAGCTTTACTATAAAAATTTTGGTTGTCAAAGGCAAATAAGAACTAGAAAAAAACTTTCCTATTTGGAGAAGAGACTTGATAAAATTTTAGAAATTTCTACTTGGAAATTGGGTAAACTTTTAGAAATTGTTTTTTTTTTTCTTTTAATATTTTGTTTATTTCTTGAGTATTGTTTGCAAGTATTGGAGATTCCAAGTAAAACAAAGATTGATTGCAGCTGGTCTTGGTGCAGATGTCTTCACAAGAACACATGATCTCCACTATGCTTCGGGGATGCAGCTTAATATAGAATCCTTACCTCACAGATGTCCTTGTAGCTTCCCCAATGAGCATTGTGTTCTCCATTAGTCTCTGAGTCACTGTATTCTCAATGACAACTCTAGAATATTTTTAGATATCACTCTGGAACCCTAGTTTACAAATTCCAAAACTTACAAGTCATTATGGAAAACTATTTTATATTTTTAAGAAAAAAATTATTTGTGACAAAAATTAGGTGGTAGATACATATAAAAAGTAAAAACAAAAAACAAAAGACACCAACAGTACACCACACACTCCACACCTATTTGTGCTCTCTCTTCTTGATAATAGCATATGCAAATCTCTGAGGTCTATTGTTTTCAATTTATTTACAACAATGTTATTAAAAATAATTTTTTTAATCCTAAAAACACCCTTTAGCTATTTTCAACAATGAAATTCAGAAACAGATTTCTAAAAACTGTATTTAGAAAACATCAACCAAACAATAGATATAAATGCGAGACCCACTATTTTTGGTTTTGAAAAAAAAAAGTATTATAACTACCAAACAAGCCCTTCACTATCAAATAGAGAAAACTTTAGGTCAGGCTGTGGTGTAAAACATTGGTTTTACGCCAGCCAATACAAACTCACCACGTCACCCTTTTGTACTTCTCACTTAAATCCCAAATCAAAACAGAACGAATTAAAAAAAAAAAAAAGTTTACGCCACAATTGCTTCCTCTGCTTCCTCAAACTTTTGCTTCCTCCCTCTTCCATCATTTGCTTGCCTAAACCTACACCACACCACACACCGAAGCACACCACCACAGTGACTCATAAAAAAAAATACCTATATTGCTCCAAAAAAAAAAAAAACAAATCAGTAAAATAACTATAAAAAAGAAAACTACTGTTAAAAATCACAAAAAAGAATTTTAAAGATTATGAAGAGATATTTTGAAATAAGCAATGTTACAAGTACAACAATTTTCACAACAAATTTCAAAACTGTTGAGTTGGTATGACATTGATTTTTATATGGAAGCACTACTTTATTATCTATTATTAACAAATTTCTACCTCAAACAGTTGTGAAATTTATTGTGTCTCTAAATTTATTATTTTAAAACAAATTGAATAAATCCACATGGTGATATGCAGAAGGAAAACCAAAAATGTCAATAAGAAAGGGGAAAACAAAAGTTAGTAGTTATTTGCCTCCGCAAATCCCTCTTTTGTCCTTGACTTGTCCCATTAAATATTCCTAATCTTTAGATAAGTAATGGAGAAATAAGGAAAAAATTTTAGGTCTATTGGGAGGACTACTAAAGTGATATTCTCAACCAATAAAATGATACCACTTATGCAGGTGTGTGAGTCAGCTTCCTAATTAACACAAGAAAAAAAAAATCACTAGGTGACCAGGTGATGTCACATTTGCATAGATAGTAAAATTTTATTGGTTGGGAGAATCACTTTAGTAGTCCTCCAATAGACCTAATAATTTCTTAATAAGAGGCATACAATTTTTATTTTTATCTTTTTAGGACCAAGAGATACCTAGTGCTAGGCGTAATACACATTTTACTATATTAATTTTACAAATTCATGTGTCACTAATCACAAAAACACAATTCAAATATTTATTTATGAGGTGGTGTGAGAGACCACGCCTTCGACCCAACTTTTAGAAATTGGTTTGGCATAACCCGTGCTAATAGGTGGAGTTGTGTTAGTGCTTCTCAAGAGACAATGAAGGTTTTACTGATATTATTATCCCTCTTAGGTCAATGTTTTTATAATAGAGCCGCCACTTATTTAATTAAAAAAATAAATAAAAAAACTAAAAGAATTGAAAAGTACATCTCTTTATTGATGAATTAGAATTGAAATTGTACATCTCTTGAAAATAACTAGAAAATACATGGCTTTTGTCCTAGATACAATCTAAGAAAAGTACATAGTTTTGATTCCTAATTACAATCTAAAAATTAAAAAATACAAGGAAAAACATAATCTACTAAATGTTAGGCACCCATCTTGCCTAGTAAAACCACTCTTCTAGACTTTAGTGATCAATAATCATATCACATCATTCAAACAGTTTATATCATTTAAGAACATGTGATTAAAAAGTTGAAACAAGCATTTAAGAGCATGATGAAACCCTATTCTAGGCATGCAAAGATAGGTTGAAAAGATTGAAATTGAAAGGCATGGTGAATATGTTTTTAATGTGATAAATCATAATATAAGAGCATATGAGTATGTTATTTGAATTGAAAAATCCTAAAATATGCAAAAGACTAAGAACAACCTAGATCTAACATACTAGCATTCTTAATAGAAAAACTAAGAACATGTGAAGAACTAGAAAAAAAAGCATGCTTAAATCTAGGAACTATGACATAATTAATAGAAAAAAGGTTTAGAAACCTTATTTGCATGCACCAACATTTCTAAGCACTCCAAGCAAGAAAACTTCTCTAGAAGGGTATTCGTTAATAGGAAGTTGATAGTTTGAGACTAAGAAGACCAAACTACCCCTTCTAGTAAGTTGAGACCAAGATGACCAAAACACCAAAGGAACCTTCCAACTATGAATGAGAGAGAGAGAGAGAGAGAGAGAGAGAGAGAGAGAGAGAGAATAGCTAAAGTGTGAAAGAGAGAAAGGGGTTTAAAATATCTCATTTAAAAGTTTGGTAACGTGTCCTAAAGATAAATTATGGAGGTTTGTGTGTGTGTGTGTGGGGGGGGGGGGGGGGTCCCTATTTCTTTTATAGAATAGAAACAAATAATTGATAATGAACTTTCTATTACTACCTTGGAATATATATATATATAATGATTTTAAAAACTGGTACGCTCAAAGAATCGATTTTGGTCTTGGATTCCGATTTTGGAGTTTTTTACTAGATCGAATTGGTGCTTGGTTCTCGACTGAACTGGCCGGTTCAATCCAGTTTTTAAAACTATATATATATATATATATATATATATTAAAGAATTTATAAGAACGAGTCACGTAACGATATTTTGCTCATAAGTGTGTGCAGTCGTGTCCATGAAAACAAAGATAAGCAGTTAGGAACCTCTTACCAAACCTGATAGTTCATCAAATCCACGTATAGATGACATCTCAAAGGTTCTTGATTCTTTCTTCATGACATTCAAGTAAGCAAGTTGCGATATGGTGGTTATAGCACCTCTCGCTTCTTTGAAGCAAGATTTTAGGCAACCTATAGAAATGTGATAAATTTAACTATCAGCACGGTTTGTAGAGACACTATTGACAAAATTCGTAATAGTACACTTCCTATAATTAGTGCTTTCAAGCTTATTTTCTACTTTTCAACCTTAAAGTTCACTTCTAAGGCAATCGTATAACGGGCCATGAACATTATAAAAGTGAGAGGGATAACGAAAGCCGACGGGAAGTGTAGAAGGATGGAGATAAGGGGGCACAAGGTCATTAGCGCCACTTCAAACATGATGAACTCCATCGTCACCATCATAAGATATCTCATATGTTTGTTAGCCATTTGGGGCCCGTTTGGTAATATTGTTCTAGTAACGTTGTTTGTATTTTTTGGAAATAAGTGTACGTGAAAAAATGTGTAAAATACGTGTAATGTTGTGTATGGTCATGGGCCCATTATCAATAGGCCTATTCATGGGGTGATTGGATAATAACTTTATGGTAGGCCCAATTTATGTTGTTCGGCAGATTGAATCGTGGATTGGGTAGTCTTCAAGGGTAGCCATGCTCGGATCCATTCCGATACACGTCGTTAATGCCTTGGGGAATATCACTACCGATCAACTCCCGGCGTCTATTGTTAGTTCCAATCATTGAGTTCTTGTTTCCAAAGTGAGGCCCCTTTCGTCAGGAATAATCTTGACAGGCTCCACCCGCACGAAGAGTGTTAAAAGCAATCATTGCTAACCCACTAACAAAAGGTTATAAATAGCAAGGAAACAGAAGAAAGAAGGGTTGGACACTAGATGGTAAGGAACTAGAGAATAGAGGGAACAAGAGAGAAAGCACATAATTAAAGGTGCTCAATCAGCTTGATTGGCGATACTAGTAGGCCTTAATCTACATTCTGAGGAATTTCCCGTTGTAGGATATCCATAAACCCACACTAACAAGTAAATTGTGAGCCCAATCATACGGCTGGCCCATTAACCATGAATAGGGCGCGCGCGCACATGTTGTTTAGACACTGAAAATTGTTGTTCAAAATACACTACCAAACGGCCCTTTGTTTTCTCCAATCCTATATGTTTCCTAATTTGTGTGATAAATACATAGTAACAACTTATTAAAAATAAACCTTCTGGCCTTTCATCACAATTAAATGGGTTCACCTCATTGAATAAAGTTATTTTACATTTATATTGATTTAAGAGATGGACTAGAATCTTAAAAATTATGAAGGCATTTGAGACCATACATACATCGACAATGCAAAACGAAAATGTCAAAGAAAGAAGTTGTAGACAAAATCCAATCAAACTAAGCCACATATCAAATCCCCTTTGAGCTGTCCTAAGTCCTAACTAACAAAAAAATAAACAGTGTCACAACTCACAAGGTAGTCAAAGTCCTGTGGCAGCGTCATATGAAAGCTTACATGGGAAGCTTTAATTCGACACAAGACCAAATTCGAATTACAAATTAGAAATAATTAAATGTCGTTAAAAATTCATAATTAAACATGAAAGCTCGAAAGTGTGTTGAAAACTCAAGAGCTGTTTAGACCCCCAATTAAAATTACTACTCGATAGGTTTTACACTAACTTAATACTAAGTGCGGAATAGTGTAAATGCGAGCGGATGAACACAAAGCTACTTTAATCCATAAACTAAGCAACACAGCAGTATAATGGAATATAAAAGAGTAGGGAAGAGAGATGCAAACACAGAAAACACCGAGACGTGTTTTCGAAGAGGAAACCGAAGAACTCGGCGAAAAACCTCTCCGCTGCCCTCCAAGCGGAAATCGATCCACTAGACAATCAGTTGGGATACATGGGTTAGCAAGAGACCCTCCAAGCCTAATCTACCCGATGTACCTAAGCCCTTCAAGCTCCTACTCCAACAAGGCTTCTCGGAACCGTGTCTTGTCTGGCACTCCGGATCCCGCAACAAGCTCCATGTTGCATTTGCCATTCCAGGCTTCTTCCAATGCTTCCCAGCAGCACCAAAACGTCACTCAACACTCTCAAAGGATGTGGTAAGTGTTTGGGCTATCAACCTCTCAATGGTATGGAAATGGAGAAGGAAAGGGTTGAAGAGATACCACAAGCAAGTGTATAGAGAAAGGTGGGGATGACAATCTCTAATTCCCAATGTGTTTGGCTAGGGTTTTCTCTCTGAAGCATTCCTCAACATTTGTGGGTAATGAGGGTATATATAGGATATGTGCAAAAAGTGTGAGTCAGTCAGTACAGGCTGGCAGAACAGATTGTCTCGCGGGTGTCTCGCGGGAAGGCCTTACCCGCGAGATACTCGCGAGACACAGCTGTCTCCACCTGGCCTGACTCTTCGTATTCCAGCATGTGCAGGGCACATGCTTCACTTCGCGGGAAGCTAGGTCGCGACATACCCGCGAGAATCCTTCAACCTCCAAATGCTTGAGTCTTCACACATTCTCTCTATCACACAACCCTTACAACAAATCCCACAATAAATACAGGGTATAAACGATTGAAAATAATTACAATCAAATTTGGCACGGAATAAAAGCCAACAAAATACATAGTTGTAAATAACAACTTTACAATCTCCCCCTTTGGCTATTCCGTGACAAAACCCTAAAACAGACTCTAGACTTAAACGTGAGTTTGGGAACAAAGTCAAAACTCGCTCACACCTAATTCTAGTTTCTGATAAGCTCTTGAAACATATGAACAAGTAACTCCTGAAACACAACAACAAAATAATATCATTGTATGCAGAAAAACCTGAAAAGCATATGGAGCAATAATAGCATGATCAAGCAATATGGAATACAAACAATAGACCATGACAAGATCAAACAAGCAATCACTTACACAAAAGTGATCACTATGCTCATTCACACAGGGAATGACCATCCGGACATGCAAGGTGATAAGCTCAAATGAAGAGTATCATTTGCAAGTCCAACACTCAACCAATGCGAAATACACGAAGTATTTGCATCTAGGAACAATCCTACAAGGGCACAAGAGAGATGTACTGAAGTAAAATGTATGACATTAAACTTCAAGAATACAAGCATAAAGGCTGCATAAACAAGGTACAGAATATGCATGGCACAAACCACAAAAGCCTACAAAATATGCAATGAAACAAACCCTTAAAACTTACAAAAGCAACATGGGTACATGCAAGATATGCTACACAGCATAGAGGATGACACAAAAGAACTACTAAAATTATACTTAAATAAAAACAGAGTATCAAAGCTTTAAACCAAAAGCAGTAAAACAGTTATAAAAACCAAAAGACACTGAAAAGAAACTGAATTAAACCGTTTGTAAAACCAATAACCAATGTTACTATGTTTCTAAGCTATGCTCCCCCTAACGCTGTGCAAGCTCTTCTCCAGCTCCCCCTAAAAAATTTCTCCTTCTTTTTGACCGGAATGGCCAAAGGGTTAGAACTGATCTGACTCTGAATCCGAGCCTTGCTCCATAGATAAGTCTTGTATTTGTGAAGAGAGCGCGGTGATCTGTCCTTGAAGATATGCAAACTGGTCCGCTGTGTGCTGTACATGAGAATCCAGCACTGTAGACATTTGATCCATTTTAGCCAGCAATAGATCAAGTTTGCTCAAACCTTGTGGTGGAACAGAAGATGATGGCTGTGTAGATGGCTCTGGAGTCGAGGTGAACCTATCAATCTCTTCCTCTGTATCTCCACCCTCATCTTGCTCAACACGAGGCTGTGGGATGGTATGCACACCAGTCTTGGAACCCTTGATGTGTGCAGTGCTCCTAGTCAGTGTATGACCACCAATGGGGTGGTCCCTCTGAACAACTGTGAGACCACTGGGTAGCTTGAGCTTTGCCTTGGCAATCAATCCCATGATCAAGGAGGGGAACGGCATCACAGTTCGTGAATTCTGCTTTGTGATGCTCTTCTTCAGGACATGTATGATATGGCCACAAATGTCAATCTCCTTATGAGAAAAGAGATCATACAAGAATCTTGTTCTCGGAGCAGATAGTGTGGTGAGATTAGTGACCGGATACAGATTATGAATCATCACATAACTTAGTGTCCTCATTTTCGGAGAGAATTTGATGGTGTTCATGGATGATTTCTCCGGTTCACCACCAAGAGCTGTAATCATCTCAGCAGTAGAGCCCAATCTGTCTTCATATGCAATTGTAATTGGCTGAGATGGAGGCCGTATTTCCAAAAAATCTTGGATGATCTCTCTCGTAATCACAAATTCCTTGTGTCGTACCCAGCACTCAATACAGTCTCCGTTGACAGTGGCATTTGAGAAGAACTCCCTGATAATCTCTGAATAGACAACCCCGGTTGGGTTTAGCAGCTTGGTCCAGTTTCTATCTTTGAACACTTCAGGGATGAACGTGTCCTCAAGAGTTTCTAACTGGACCACTCTCTCCATGATGATCGTCTTGTCCTTATAGCAGTCATTGTACTTCATATCTGCTTCCGTGGACTTGAAATGATCAGAATCAGTGCGTGCACGCTTTGAAGTAGGTTTCTTCTTAGCCGCATACTTGGTGGGAGACATCTGTACAATTTCACAAAGCAGAAAAGAAAAAAAAATGCACAAACACAAACCAGAAGACAAAACTTGATTAGATTCAAGTTAGTTCCAAATCAGAGTTAAACTAACTGAAAACATAGCATGGTTGACTCTTAACAACATGCTTAAAGACTCAAACCTATAAAGCATAACCACAATGCAAAAAATTAAGAGACAGTGCAAGTGTGTGTGTCTGTGTGCATGTGCTGATGAGTGTGTGCAGCATGAGATGCATGAGGGGTGCCTAAGTGTGCCTAGGTGTGTGTCAAGAGTGTGCAACATGAGCAAAGTGTATGAAACACACAATCAATGACCAAACTGAGTGAAACTTGGTCAAACAAGTGAGAACCCATAGATTGAAATCACTTGATTTCAATTTGGCACAAAAATGTCATTCGGACATTTTGTCGAACACCTAACATGCACAAATGCAAATATGACATGAATAATGCATGAACATGGTGAAAACATGCCTAAATACACTTTAAAATGCCACAAGGGGCCAACACAGAAGCACAAACATCAAATGGGACACAACCCAAACAAAAGATTTGAGAAAAATTTACCTAATTTAGAAAACTAACCCAAAATTTCGAAAATCCCCAATTATCAAAACCCTAACAAAAATTCTGCATAATCTAAGCAAAAACTTAAAAATAATTGTTTATAAAACGTACCTTGAAGAAGAAAATGCAGAAAAGATGCTTGGATTGAAGGGGATTGAATGGAATAGTGATTTGGGTTGAAAAGGTTCGAGAGAGGTTGAGCGAGGGAAGTTTTTGTGATTTGAAAAACTGTCACATCAGCAATATAAAACTGAAAACACGCGTTTTTCGCGGGTTAGGGAGTAGCGACACAGTCGTGAAACAGTCGCGAGAAGGGCCACTGAAGCACAAAACTTTTGCGAGAAACACTAAGTCGCGAGACAGTAGCGAGACAGTCGCGGTAACTTCTGTCTGAATTTGGAAAAATCCAATTTTAGCCAAACAACATTTCGCGAGAAGCTGTTTGTCGCGAAACAGTCGCGAGACAGTCGCGATACCTTCTGTGTGATAGGATGAAAAGAATTATTTCCCTCAAGCTCTTTTCGCGGGAAGCTCTAAGTCGCGAGCTTCTCGCGAAACCACCCCTAAACCAGTTTTTGAAGAAACACACAAAAATGCATTTTGAACAAAAACATTAGACAAGAAAGTACAAAATCACTTTCAAAAATAAATAAAACACTCAAAAATCTTTTTGGGTTTGATCAACGAGTTCTTGAGCATACACATCACATTTGAACATATACAATCACACAAATGAGATAGGCATTGATTGAATCAAAGTCTTGTGTGTTGTGTGTGAGTATCAAATGTGAAATAGTCCTTAGACCAGAGCGAAGCTTTAATGATCAATTCAAACGAGTCATACACAACTGATACGAAATCAAGTGGACTATCTCCATTATAGAAATGAGTATATATGACCTCCCACACATTGAATACATAACTTCAGAAGCTTTTCATTTGGCTTCTGCAAAAAAAAACATAGCAATTGGTCCATTTTATTTTTGATTGGACAAGAGAACATCTCATTTTTGAGATTGGTGCTTGAAATTTATGATATTTCAACATTGATGATAGCCTTTGGCTTTTTGAGCACCATACAAAACACATTAAGAAGTGTCGCTTTCCCTTTTTCCTAGTCGAGTACTAGTGTGTGCGACAGGCTTTTGCAGCTCAATATCTCTTTTCATTTGAAGATTTACATTTGGTGAGCTCTTTTTGCATAAACATAAAAATAAAGTGGGAAGAGATATAGACACAAGTCTATGCAAGTATCAAGACCAACAAGACTATTGACCAATCATTCATGACAAGCTTGAAGATCTATTTACAACAGTCACACATAGTGTTCAAAATTTCTTCCACATTAAAAAAGTGCATACATAGCAAGCCAAGATCGTAAATGCACTACGCCATAAGTACGAAGGTACTAGGCCCAAACTCACATGTGACATACACAAAACAAGTGATCAAACTTTTGAGATTTTTCAATTTTTATGGGTTTTTGAATTTTTGAACACACCCAAAAACAGAACAAGAAAAGTAAGATCAACAGAAAACAGCAGGTACAAACCAAAACAAATAAGAAATAGAAAGCAATGCATGAAAGGATGCAACATCAAATGTCCCTAAACATTGGAAGAATTTATGCATGGACATGTTATAATGCTTATGCATGAGTACCCCTCTTCACCCACACGTCACGTGCGTTTGGGGTGATATCCTTGACGGATTGGGTACGAGAGTTTGGACTTTCAAACCTTCTGGTGAAACTCTCCAAGTAAGTGGTGAAGGCACCGATCATTTTCATCACGTCCATCATACCGGGATCACGATTTTGACTTCTCGGTTGCTCACCACCCCAAGACCTCATGTCATTTCTCCTTCCTCGTAACCGAGGTGTGCTTGCATTGTTGTCTGATCTCAGCTTTTGACAGTTGGGTCTGGTATGTCCTTGCAGTCCGCAGTAATGACACACATAATCCGTTCTAGGACCCCGTTGTGATCTTGGGAGAGATCTTCCTCTGGTTTCATGTTTAACCACAGATTGATTTCGGGGCTTATTCACCATTCGTTGCTCAGCCACATTCTTCTTCTTCACATCCTCAACTTTCTCAAGAATGGGCTCTTCTACAACCGTCTCATTTGCCTTCACAAACTTTACTTCTTTGGTGACTTTGGCTGATGAGCAGCTTCCTTCGGTGTATCCCAGTCCGGACTTGTCTGAAGAAGGTTTTTGAGATGATAAAACATCTTCTAGCTTCTGAGAGTAGACTATCTCTATCTTAGCATGAGCTTGCACAACCTCTTGCTCAAGAAACCTCACCTTCGTATAAGCTTCAGACAGCTCGCCATTTAGTGTCTCAATCTCACACTTAGCCTCTTTATATCTGACCAAGAGACTTCTGTAATCTTCCTCAGCTTTCTTCATTTTCCTTACAGCTGCCTTGGCTACTCTGGTATACTCTCCCGACTTCTCAAGTAGTAAGGAGTAATTTTCTTGAAGATTAGCTGTATTCTCTTCCTCTTCAGTATCTGATTCTTCCACAATCCCAATAGACTCTGAATCAGAATGCTCACCAAGCTCCTTCACAAGTGCACCCAAATCCTCCGATGACTCCACATGAGCAATGGTCATGAAGGCGGAGTAGTTTCCCTCTCCGTCACAGCTCTCTTCCGAGTCAGAATCAGAGGAGTCAGAATCACTGAGCATCGTGGCATAAGCTTTGCCTTTTCCCCTCAGAAAATTTGGACACTCCTTCTTTAGATGTCCATTGCCATTGCACTCATAGCACACAATGTCTGAAGGAGGTTGAAAATCCTTTCCTTCTTTCCTCTTAAACTCTTTCCTATCACCTCTTGAGGATGAAAACTTCCCTCTGTTGAAAGGTTTCCCACTGTTCTTCATCTTTAGGAATTTGCGGAAGTTTTTCGCAAGAAATGCTACTTCCTTCTCCACTCCATCTTTTTCGGAGGAATCATCCATCCTTTCGGTGATGGTTTTAAGAGCAAGCGATTTACTCATCTTATGGGAAGACAGTCCTATCTCATATGTTTGGAGAGACCCAATTAGTTCTTGGATTTTGATCTCATCCAAGTCTTTACTCTCTTTTATGGCTGTAACTTTTGCTCTATAACTTTCAGGTAAGGACCTCAATATTTTTCTCACCACCTTAGTATCTTCAATTTTCTCCCCAAGATTGAGTTTAGCAATTACAATTTCATTGAGCTTCCCATAGAATGAATCAAACGGTTCATCATCACCCATCTTGAGCTCTTCAAATTTTGTGGTAAGCATCTGAAGCTTTGTGTCCTTAACTTTCTTTGTACCCTCATAGGTGGTCTCCAAAATCTCCCAAGCTTCTTTGGCTACTGTCATATGTGAGATCCTGTGGAATTCATCAGGAGACATAGCACAAAAAATAGCATTTAAAGCTTTACTATTAGCATTGGCTGCTGCGAGAGCTGTCTTATCCCAATTGGCCTTAGGAGCCTCCGGTTTAGTCCAACCTATCTCAACCGCATCCCAAACGGTATCTTCTATAGAGCATAAGAATGCTCTCATTCTGACTTTCCAGAAAGCATAATTGTTCCCATAAAAAAATGGTGGAACATTGAGCGATTGAGACTGGTCCATCTCAAAGAAGAGTCAAAGATCACACTCAGGTATTTAAACCACAGCGAGTGTACCCGCTCTGATACCAATTGAAAGCTCAAAAGTGTGTTGAAAACACAAGAGCTGTTTAGACCCCCAATTAAAATATTTTACACTAACTTAATACTCAGTGCGGAATAGTGTAAATGCGAGCGGATGAATACAAAGCTACTCTAATCCATAAACTAAGCAACACAGCAGTATAATGGAATATAAAAGAGTAGGGAAGAGAGATGCAAACACAGAAAACACTGAGACGTGTTTTCGAAGAGGAAACCGAAGAACTCGGCGAAAAACCTCTCCGCCGCCCTCCAAGCGGAAATCAATCCACTAGACAATCAGTTGGGATACATGGGTTAGCAAGAGACCCTCCAAACGTAATCTACCCAATGTACCTAAGCCCTCCAAACTCCTACTCCAACAAGGCTTCTTGGAACCGTGTCTTGTCTAGCACTCTGGATCCCGCAACAAGCTCCATGTTGCATCTGCCATTCCAGGCTTCTTCCAATGCTTCCCAGCAGCACCAAAACGTCACTCAACACTCTCAAAGGATGTGGTAAGTGTTTGAGCTATCAATCTCTCAATGGTATGGAAATGGAGAGGGAAAGGGTTGAGGAGATATCACAAGCAAGTGTATAGAGAAAAGTGGGGATGACAATCTCTAATTCCCAATGTGTTTGGCTAGGGTTTTCTCTCTGAAGCATTCCTCAACATTTGTGGGTAATGAGGGTATATATAGGATAGGTGCAAAAAGTGTGAGTCAGTCAGTACAGGCTGGCAGAACAGATTGTCTCGCGGGAAGGCCTTACCCGCGAGATACTCGCGAGACACAGCTGTCTCCACCTGGTCTGACTCTTCGCATTCCAGCATGTGCAGGGCACATGCTTCACTTCGCGGGAAGTTAGGTCGCGACATACCCGCGAGAATCCTTCAACCTCCAAATGCTTGAGTCTTCACACACTCTCTCTATCACACAACCCTTACAACAAATCCCACAATAAATACAGGGTATAAACAATTGAAAATAATTACAATCAAATTTGGCACGGAATAAAAGCCAACAAAATACATAGTTGTAAATAACAACTTTACAAAACAATAAGATATCCGTGGTGGCAATTTTGTGGGTTTGGTCTTGGCTGAGTAGTGTGGGGTTGTGGCAACTGCGATGGCAATATTGTGGGTGTGACTTGTGAGCTTCATCATGGGGTCATTGGAGTGAGAAGGTTACCGTTGGAAAGAGGTGTGAGAAGCTCTGCAATGAATCGGCTGACTTGGAGTTGAGTTGGATTTTTGTTTGATGTGGTGAATTTTTTTGGTCCAATTAAGCCACATTGCAGGAATTGTATGTGATATAGCTCCCTGAAAAGATTTACGGAGTTACCATCAAAAGAGTTTTTAAAGTCTCTCAATATCTAACTTATTACAAGTTAATTGTAGATAACCACCCTTAACTATGGCGGTATTTGTATTTTGTACTTCGCACCCGAATTATTGAAAACCTGCTATCAACACCATAAATAAAACAAATTTGCAAAATAGCAGCCCTACCACCCCTAGCATAAGAGGTGCAGTATAATCCATGAAGAGTCCAAAAACACAAATCCCCAATTATTATTTCCACAAGCATTCTGAAATTAACAAATGTCATCAACTTCCAATTTATTCTCATTGTTGATATTGGTAGCTTGTGTTTGTAATTTACCTGACTTAAATACATTTTGGCCCTTCAGTTGGCAGAAATTTGCCCCTTTGAAAGTGAAGCTATGCCAGTCTTAGCATGTGAGCTTTCCCAATTTCTCCCATCAAAATTCTTAATCTCAACATGGGTTAGTGTTCCAGGATCAACACACCTGAATGTAATTGCAACTCCATCTGGGTTTGAACGTGGAAAATAAAATGAAGTTATGCCACAAACTTTACAGAATGTGTGTTTTGCTGTATGAGTGCCAAAGGTGTAGGTCGTAAGGAACTGTTCGGAATCTCCCAGAAGCTCAAACCTTTCAGCAGGGACAATGAAGTTGGTGTTAGCCCTCATGAAACAGTCAGAACAGTTGCAATCCCAAGCTACAATGCTAGTGGGAGCTTGGACACGCCATCTGACTTTCCTGCAGTGGCACCCGCCATTATGCACTACTGTCTCAGTATCCATTCCCAATAATTCTAGTTTTTCAGAGGTGTTACAGAAAGATGACTGTTTAGTACCTGTCAATACGGAACACAATTTAATTACTGATTTCTTGAAAATGGAATCAGTTATGTTCAGAAATATTCCATGGTGCAGAATTTCTGATAGGATTGGTTTTGATGTCTTATTGACTATTTTTTTTAACATTAGAAATAGAATAGTAAGCATAGCGTCTTAATATTCATTACATGGATTGATACAGTCTGTAATGGTTCAATAAGCAGATTTGGAAGAGTTATAATTGCCTAGGCTGAAAATTTTGAGAAAGCAGAAAAGAAGAAAATTAGAGAAAAAGGAGAGTAGAACATATATGACACTTAAGTATTTCATAATATTTCAGATGCTGATATCATTAATAATAGAAAATTAATTAAAAGGGCATAGCATTGTCCTATGAATAATTGCTACATTGTGTTTGCTTCAATGTTACCTAACATGGAAGCTAGAAGTCCATAATAAAAAATGCGGGCATCAATAGAAATTAAGCATCATTATGATTGATGGTATGCAGCAATTTGGATTTCCTTTGACTGAAAGTAAAATTTTTCCAATTCTAAAGGATTTCCCTTTTGTATAACAGCCAACATTTCAAAGATGGATTTCAAACTTCAAGGGCTTTATAGATCTTAAGGGAGCCAAATGGTGCATTTCAGTTGGCAAATACATTTCCAATGTGACATTTGCTTCATGATACCCTTCAACATGAGGATTCATAAGCATTCCATTGGGCAAATGCTTATGAGTGTCTAAATTCCTACAAAACCACTACATTCTCATGGCTTAAGAAAGTTCACTTTTTGGTAAAATGACTACAATCCCAAAATTTTATTTACGTTTTTAAGATGTCACTATTGGTGTTTTCAAGCAAATTATAATATCGGCAGTATTATATTGATTACATGGGGAGCAAATTTATAGGCGTATTACATAAGATCATCCTGTACATCTCAACTGGTGTTAATATAAAATATAATTTTGCATTGGTTTAATTCTCTACATATGAAATCAGAAAACATTTATAGCTTGGTATTTGTTGATTATAGAGGGTTTTAAAAGGATTATAATTATGTGGAACTTTCTACTCTATTTTGCATCTATTCTACCTAACCTGAAACTTTCTAAAAAGTAAAAACTACCATGTTTATTCAGCACTAATTTGTGAAAGTTACTAGTCAAACCAGGTGATGTTGTACAAGTGTAGCTCTGTGAATGTACATAACCAGCAGTTTCTACAACTCAATAAGATTCCATACTCTGCAACTTGTAAAGCCAAAACCCTCAGATCCTTCTATATGTAGTTGTACAATAAAAATCTGACCCATGTTGCAGCCATTTCATTTGATTCAACCACAAGTCATTAAATTGAGAAGCTAAATAAGTTTTGATAGTTCATGATTGGGGGATTTGAACTCTGGATAATAGTTGAGCTATAAGGCTTTTTGCAAATTGAGACCCTAAATAAGTGAAGACGCCAAATTGTTCAGGAAAAAAATTGATAGAATCCAGATACTAAACATGGACTCGGATCAAAACACAACACGGGTTATTTTCCAGAAACATAGATTTAACATGTGACAACTTCCCAATTTTTGATGATGCAAATAACCATGCTACTAAAGCAGATTCATACATGTTAGTCCACAATGACTCAGTGACAGATACAAATAATTAGTGACCTTATCAACTCAAGAATTCAGGCAAAGATCCAGTTAATATTCCCCTATTTTTAAATAAAATAAAATAAATGAACTTTGAATTATTATAAGTTCATCAATCCAACAAATTAAAAATCTTCCTATGTAGATATCTAGCATATGCTATTTAAAGAAAGCTTGTTTTTTTAGATATGACTAAAATATTTGACTTTCTCTAAACCACCAAAAAAAAAAAAAAAACTTTGCCTAACATCAATCTCAAATTCACAGCACAAAAAGTTTAGACTTAAGATGAAAAGATAAAGGCTCCCTCAAAAAAGAAAAGAAAAGACTTACCCGACAGGAAGTCTCACGCAAATCCAATAAAAAAAAAACCATCACTCTCAGATCAGACCACGCTTATGTTTATGGTTTAAACCCCAACTGGGCAGTAGCTATTTGAGGATGGCTAAAAAGGTCAATGACAGTATAAAATTACAAAACGGCCCTGCCAATGAGAGTTTGAGAGTTCAGAGGTGAGTGTTTGAGAGAGTTGAGACAGACCTGTATAAAAAAAAGAAATAGAAAAAAAAAAGAAAAAAGAACAAACAAATAATATTTTAAACGAAGGGAGAGTAAAAACATAATTTTTATTTTTATTTATTTATTTTTTTTTAGCTTTCAGCTACCGTGCACAGTCCTGGCGAAAATGGGTAACTAATTTTTTTTTTTTTTTTTAACTATCTAGTTAGTTGTTAAGGTTTTAAAACTATATTTTTTACTAGCATCTCGAGTCTAAGAGACTCGATTTTAAGGCCAAAATCGAGTCTCAGAAACTCGATTTCTATGGTCTAATGTGGCGTTTTTTTTCACGTGGTGCCCGCCTGGAAATTGAGTCTCTAAGACTCGATTTACAAACCAAAAAAATTTAAAAAAATTTTAAGTCTCAGAAGAGAGAAAGAATACAGAGAGAGCAAAACCCCGAATACCCATCATACCCATTAGAGCGTGAGCTCTCAAGCTCAAACACCCACACCCATCTTCAACCCAAACCCCAATCATACTCATCAGAGCGTGAGCTCTCAAGCTCAAACACCCACACCCATCTTCAATCTATCAAAAAAAAAACACCCATCTTCAACCCAAACCCCAATCAGATCAGAGACACAACAATCTCAACACAATCAGATCAGACACAATCAAATCAAAGAGACAAAGATCTAGAGAGTGGTGCGGCCTGGGTTGCGCGGCGCTGCGCGGCCTGGCCTGGGTCGAGCGGCGCGGCGCGGCCTGGGTCGGCCTGGGCTGTCCATTTCTTCTTCTTCTTGGGTCGGCCTGGGCTGCTTCTTCTTCTCTCTCTCTCTCTCTCTTTCTTTCTTTTTTTCTTTCTTTCTGCATTTGTTTCCGCGTTTGGGGAGATTATATAAATGGGTTGTAAATCAAATTTTTTTAAATTTTTTTGGTTTGTAAATCGAGTCTTAGAGACTCGATTTCCAGCCGGGCACCACGTGAAAAAAGATGCCACATCAGACCATAGAAATCGAGTCTCTTAGACTCGAGATGCTAATAAAAAATATAGTTTCAAAACCTTAACAACTAATAGATAGTTAGAAAAAAAAATTAGTTACCCATTTTCGCCCACAGCCCTATATAAAAAATTTACCTATACCACAATTATTGCAGTACTCTTTTTGTATATAATGGTGCTAAAAATAGTCTTTTAACTTTTTAGTACCACTATTGTGAATGCTCTAAAAGCTTGTCTGGTAGTTATAATAAAATTTTTTTTTCAAAACCAAAAATAGTGGGTTCATTTATATTATGTGGTTGATGTTTTCTAAATGCAGATTTCAGAAATCTGTTTTTTGAATTTCATTGTTGAAAATAGCTAAGGGGTGTTTTTAAGATTAAAAAATTGTTTTTAATAATATTGTTGTAAATAAATTGAAAACAATAGACCTTAGAGATTTACATATACTATTATCACGAAGAGAGAGCACAGATAGGTGTGGAGTGTGTGGTGTACCATTGATGTCTTTTTTTTAAAAAAAAAAAAAAAAACTTTTTATATGTATCTACCACCTAATTTTTGTCACAAAAATATTTTTTTTTCTTAAAAATATAAAACAGTCTTCCATAATGACTTGTAAGTTTTGGAATTTGTAAACTAGGGTTTCAGAGTGATATCTAAACATATTCTAGAGCTGTCATTGAGAATGCAGTGACACTGAGACTGTAGGAGAACACAATGCTCATTGGGGAAGTTACTGGGACATCTGTGAGGCTAGGATTCTATATTAAGCTGCATCTCCGGAGCATATTGGAGATCATGTGTTCTTGTGAAGACATCTGCACCAAGACCAGCTGCAATCAATCTTTGTTTTGCTTGCAATCTCCAATACTTGCAAAAAATACTCAAGAAATTAACAAAATATTAAAAGAAAAAAAAAACAATTTCTAAAAGATTACCCAATTTCCAAATAGAAATTTCTAAAAGTTTACCAAGTCTCCTCTCCAAATAGGAAAGTTTTGTTCTAGTTCCTATTTTCCTTTGACAAGCAAATTTTTTATTATAGAGCTTCAATTTGCCTTTGCCACATCAAGAGTTTGGGGTGCATGGAAAATCACAAAACCAGATCAATCAATGACAACATATAACTAAATTATTCTTTTACATACATAATAAAATTTCATAATATTTTCACAACAACCTATCTAAATGTCAATCTATTCTAGGTTAAAATAAAGTAATAAAATAAATTATATTGAGTCCTATCACAACTTAGAACAAAGGTATTGTGTTGTGAGAATTTTTTTATATCCTTACAAATTCTCATAACTAAATAGTTGTGTGTGTATTTTTCTTTTTACCAACTAATTGTTTTAAGTTTTTAATTTTTTTCCGTTAAAAACACTTATCTAAAATGAGATTAATTAGAAACATTTCCACATAAAAACCTAACTCTTTTAATTATATTCCCTTGAAAGTTGAAAACCAAAACTTTAAATTTTAGTGTTTTTTCACATGCATATTCCCACCAAAGATTAGTTTCATTTTATTTATTTATTTTTTATGAATTGCAAGCTAATTAAAATTATTTCTGATATGATTCTGGACAAATTAGATAAAATACAACCATTACAATTTTAAACTAGTTTTAATTTTTTTACATCAAAATTGAAGCTGTTTTGCTAAACACCTACCATTTCGTGAGTACAAGTTGTCAACCAGTTTTGTTATTGGTATCAACTCTCTCTCTCTCTCTTATTATTTATTTATTTTCCTTTCTGTGTTTTACTTGTATTCTTCCTCCTGCGGAGGGCATGAAAATTCTTGATCCCCATTGTGGTGGAAGCATTTCTATTAATAATAATTTAAAAATTGGTTGCTTTTAATAGTAATTGATTTGTTGGAGTGTATGTCTTGTACATGTATATAGTTGCTCTTCTTCATACTTTCAATTCCTAAAATATATTATAAACAGTACGTAGGTCCTTTAACGTTAAGGCCAAGAACCTCAAATCTTCCAAGAAATGCAAACATACCCAAGATCATGATCCCCAACAAAGTTTCTTTTTCTCTATCCTTCTTCTTTATCTCTCTCGTTTTCATCGCCATGGCACGAAACGTAGTAATCCCAATAAATGTGGGTGTCCTTGAAAATGATACATGGGTTGGGAAAATGGGGTTGAGTTGCATCAACATGGCCCTCTCAGACTTCTATGCCTATAAAGATTACTTCAAGACTAGGCTGGTCCTTCAAACTAGGGACTCCACCAGTGGTGTTGTTGAAGCAGCTGCTGCAGGTTCTCTCTCTCTCTCTCTCTCTCTCTCTCTCCCCCCTGGAGCTGTAGTAACAAGATGATCATACTAAAAGTGATAAGTTTTTCTTATATTTTAAATCATTCTATTCTGGAGCTAGAAGCCCAAGCTGACTTGCGGTTAGGAGGATTTATAGCTCTAAACTGATTTGTGGTTAGGAGGATTAGGATCTTCTAGAGTTTGAGTCAATTGTTTCTTAAAAAAAAAAAAAAAAAAAGAGTTTAAGTTAATTAAGCTTGGGTTTTGGGCTGGGGTGTAATGGGTTTTACAACAGTTTGATAGGATTAGATGATTGAGTTAGTTGATGTGGGTTCTTTGAAATGGACATTTTGCTGAAAAGGATTTGTTTACCAAAGCTTATTTTTAATTTATTTATATATTTTGTTTCCTTTTGGATGGGAACATAGATACACACTTAAGGGACTTCACATTCCTATAAAAATGAGATTGAGTGGGAATGACTGCCACACGCGTTTGAATTTCCTTGTGTGATTTATAAACAAACATGAAATGTTAAAAATTATTTCAACATTTCGAGAAATTCACATGCATGGTACAAACTTATCAAAAAAGAAATTAATTACATATGTATATTAATCAAAGATGGCAGTTTACTGTAGCTAGACGTTAAAAATTTTGACTTTTGACATTTTTGATGTAATGAGGTTTTGGTAGTTTCCTGTAGCTAGAGATTAAAAATTTTAACTTTTGGCACTTTTGATGTAATGAGGATTTTTAGTGTTTTGAATGCTCTAAGTAACGGCCAGGTAAACCTGATATATGAAATCTTGAAAATAACAAGAAGAATCAAGGAGCAGGTCAACCATATGTATTATTGAACCCAGATCTATGTTTTGCTTTTTTTCCTTTTCAAATTGTAACTCAAAACCTAACACAACTCATACTCATACCCAAAACCAATAAGCTTTTGAATATGAAATATGAGATTGTAAAACTGATGCACTTGTAGTCCAACGGCGTGTTAGGCACACGAACGGCAATATCAATGGCGGTTTGATTGAGAGATCCTCTCTCTCTCTCTCTCTCAACTGAAGTCTAGTTGCTCTCTCACTCCTCTCAATTGGTTGAAAAGTTGAAAACATTAGACTAAATGGTTTTTGAAGTGTCCACGTGTGTCACATGAGTGTTGCTAGTCAATTTAACGGTAGACAAACAAAAGTATAATGCAATTTGGCATATGTATGAAGTTTAGGGAGTAAATTGATTAAAGAAAAAGTTTGAATGATATAATGACCAGGACTATCTGGCCTTTTGCCCCTTTAGGGAAAAATATTTGGCATTATGCCCCTGTTTCGAAACTATATAGGTGCATGCCCTTGTTTCGATACTCAATGACCCTAAAATCAAGTTACTTAAATTACTTGATTATCAGAAGGCCTAGTTCTAGGCAGGTTCTTGCCACGCTGGTCTTCCAGCGTGGCTTTTGGGCAATAAAATATTCCGCGTTACTGTTTGTAACTCGGCAATGAGGAAAACGAGTTACTGACGGGATTTCAAATCACTTATTACCATGTGAAGCTGAACCCGATGAGTGGGAGATCAAGTTATTCACGTTACTCGGCTCTGGTACGATCGAGTTGTTCTGCTACATTCTGACCCGATTTCAAATCCTTTATTTGCATGTGAAGCTGAACCCGATGAATGAGCAATCGAGTTATTAAATGTTACTCGTTACTCGGCTCTGGTATGATTGAGTTGTTCTGCTATTTACTCCTCCCTTCCACAAATCAGCTTCTCATGCAATTCTCCTCATCATTTTCAGATTAGCTTCTCCTCGTTTTCAGAATTTTCTGTTAGAAGTTGGTGTTATCTCTCTATCATCTCAGGTGAGAAACTCATTTTCTTCTTTGAAATACATAGAGAATTTTATTGTGCAGGTAAAAGTAGTTGTAGATATTATAAAAGTTTATCAACCATAATGTATGTTTTTGTTAGAGAAGAATTTTCATTTAATAGGTTGTATTACTTGTGCTTTGGTATTTTCTTGAATAAGTGTTATGTGAGTAGATTAGGGTTATATTAGTTGTTTGGTGTTATTTGGTGCTACAAGAAATGTACAATAATCTATAGAAATGGTGATGAGTGTTATATGTGTACATTGGGTTATATTAGGTATTTGCTGGTGTAAATTTCATTGACAAAAAAATAAAATTCGTTAGATTTGCTAAAACTAATGAATAGTTAATATTTAGATTTGCAAAACTTGAATGTACATACTCATCATTGGCCGAGACATTAACAACAACATCTTCTATTGCACACAACGTGTAGACATTAACAACAACATCTAATGTTTATGGTTCAATTTGAGTGTTAGTATTTCGTTTTTAGCATGTAATAGTACACAAATTTATGAATGTCTTTGTCGTGTACCATCTTATGCAGCATTACATTATTTACCAACAGTTGATGCACACTATTAATTTGATCATTTGATGTTATTGTATTTAGCGTCAATGTCTGGTTCTGGCAACCCACAACTCTATAGGCCTCACGATGTGTTCACTGCTATGGGTCGCTGTTGGGTATTAGAAGATGAGTTCAGCTATCCAATCAATCTGAATCTGCGAAATAGTGCTTACGTTCACAATACCATGAGACAGGAGTGGGCTTGGTTATTTCGTGAACAGCAAATGTTTTATGATGAGTTGGTTGGTTTAAAGTTGCCAGTGCCTCGGCGACTCGCATCGCAGATGCCCAGAGATACGATCGATGAACTTCATAAAGCATTGAACCGCATAAGAGAAGAAAATAATCAAATGAAGATACGTCTTAATTGATATCGGACCCAAGTCGAGATTCGAGAGTTAGTGGAGGGAGGGTGGTACAAGCATGCACAATTCATGCAATCACTTCTTGCTGATCCCATTTATCAGTCAGACGTGGAGATGTTAGATGAAGAGTAATCATGTCGTGGTGTAATTAGACTTTGTTGGAGAACTATTTTGCTTAAGTATGTTTTAAATGTATGTGTGTCATTGTTGTTGGATTTGTACTATGTAAACCTTATTATTGATTATGAGGAGCACGCACTTTATTCGTAATATAGATTATTCCCACATAACGCATAAAAGTTAAATATTTCCACACATAATGTTTTTCAATAAGCACCTAGAACATAACACAGAAAACTTAAAATAACTTACATGATGTCACCAATATGCATGCATTGCATATTAAACACTAACACTACTAACATTATTAACTTAACCCTAGACATAACACACATACCACATAGGCATTCACTCTGATAGGTAGTCCTCGTAGTTGAGGACATTGTTACGTTCTGCCAGAATGAGTTGCATGTTCATTGCGGCGGCCAGCTCTTCCGCCAGTTGTAGCATGTGATACCTGGACCTACGTAGTATCATCCATTTTGTCCTCTTTTTTTTACTTTTGTCACTGCACGCTCATATTGGTGCATGTTTCGTCGTGGCAGTGTGAGCGAGATACGGTCGACAAGAGGCGCTCCGAGTCACACGAGATCATCGTGCAAAGCGTTGGACTCATTCACGCGAAAGTCCCACTCCCGCCGCAATCCGGCGTAATATTCCCTCTTGTCGGAATCTCTCTCCCTCCTATAGTTATCTGGAAAACGAGGTAGCATCCAATTGCGCATTGACATTAGAAAATGTGACTTCTGATCAATATGTGTAGATGTTTTGCAAGGGTAGATGTAAATGGGACTTTATATAGGAGTTTTGCAAGGGCAAGTATTCACGTGGATGTGACTATATGTAAGAGTAAGTATTCACGTGAATAAAGATGACATGACTCGACAGTGTGTTGTTCAGTGAGGTGTTGAGGAGCACATGCAAAACTGTGAACATGACTTGGCTATACAGTGGCACCTGTTGGTGCATGTGGTTCGCTGAGGCAGCTGTTTGATATGGCTATAACTTGTGCTATAGCAGCGGGCTGGTGATGTGTATTGCAAAGGAGGTTGTGTATTTATTCACATGAAGACTATTCAGCATTCCTATGCTTCATCTGACATGACTTGACGAGACAGTGCTGACCTGTGTTAAATGTATCATAAAATTTTTCAGGGATGCTCTGTATCCTTGAAAACGGTGCATTGCAAAAGGATGCATATCTATGTATTGACGTGCGTGTAGGTGATATGACTGGACAGGGTTCACGCGAAGACTATTCAGCATTCCTATGCTTCATTTGACATGATTTGAGGAGATAGTGTTTAGCTGTGTTAAATGTATCATAAACTTTTTAGAGATGCTCTGCATCCTTGAAAACGATGCTTTGCAAAAAGATGCATATCTGTGTATTGACGTGCGTGTGGATGATATGACTCGACAGGGTTCAACAGTGCGAAGTTGTTGAGTAGCACATGCAACACTACAAACATCAATGTAGCAATGGGGGACAGCTCACCCCCAAAATTGATGCATAAACTTTTCAAGGATGCTCTGTGTTTTCACGTCAGTGTGGATGGGTACTTGTGGTTAGGGTTCAATAGTGCTGAGCTATCCATCGTAGCTACACTCACTGCTCCCTATGGTGGTATTTGGCAAGTGGGATTGAAGAAAGCTGATAACAACATTTGGTTTTGTAATGGTTGGCAGGATTTCGTTGAATACCATTCTATCTGTTATGGTTATTTTTTAGTCTTCAGATATCTAATGAGATTCAATATCCACCCAGCAAGAACTGTAAATTGGAAGATCATTAGGTAGAAATAATAGACTTAGATGAAGATGAAACAAACATATCCCTTAGATGATTTGCCCACAAAACATGAAGTCGAAGAAAAGTTTGTTACGAAAAAATTTTATTGTACATAAAGACGAAGAGAGAATGAGTGGTTAGTCTGGTTTGGATGACTCTGCATGTAATGTATCTGTATAAAGTAGTACACTAGCATAACTAAGATACATGGATACGGGTATATGATACAGCGACTCACGATGTCATATATATGAATTATTCGTATTATTGAATCATACGTGTGGTTGGTCTGTGTGGTTTGGATGAGTCTGTATGTATTGAATCTATTAAATTTTCCTACAAGTAATGTGCAATAAATCTAAGTTGGGTGATGAGTGTTATGTGGATAACATTTTAAATTACATAGACAGAATATTGGAAACATTAACATATCTAAGGTTTTTCCTACACTACAAAGCAGAGGACATTGTCCAACCAAAGCACAATAATCATATGTAGCAACAAAGAACAGCAGGGAAAAAATAAGCAAGTGATTTCATATACACTTAGCCAATCGATTGAAAACATTGCAACATACTGACAAAGCAATGTAATACATTACCAGTTTCATGTCACGCATGGTGGAAGGGAGTATTATTTTGAACAAATGTGAGTGTCTACACCTCGACGGTGATGGTCCCAGTTGGGCCCTACTCTACTCCGGCGAGTCCTTGCTTTAGGAGCCATATGGTTTTTCTGTGAAAGAGTGGTTGGTCTGTGTGGTTTGGATGAGTCTGTATGTATTGAATCTATGCGTAAATATTCATATTAAATTTTCATATGTAGCAACAAAGAACAGCAGGGAAAAAATGAGAAACTGATTTCATATAAACTTAGCCAAAACCAATGAACAGTCAATCTTTAGATTTGCAAAAGTTGAACGTACATAATTATCATTTGTCAGACATTAATAACAACATTTTGTCTTGCACAAAATGTGTAGACATTAACAACAATGTCTAATGTTTGTAGGTAGAAATTTTTGGAAATCATCATTGTTTGAATCTGAGAAGTCTGAAATATCTCTTTCATCATCTAACGCAGTAATTTTATTAATAGACTTCATGGCTCGCTCTTGCACCTTCCCCTTTAGATGCTTCCTAGCTTTTTGGATTACGTGAAAACGGTCTAGTCGCCTTTGCATTTGATTGTTCTCTTGTTCAAGACCAGCAAGTATGTTGGCAAGTTCATCTCTAGGTAACTCGGCTGAGCATGCCTTAGGAACTCGTAACCCATGCCATCGACAATACACCTCCAACTCACACCTCTTGTCATATAGGGTTGACCATGGTGGTTCTGATACGGTGAACTCTATTGCGGTGGTATCTGTACTTAGTTTTGTAGGTTTCCCGACCATGATGTGCCCGATGCTTCTAAGACTCTTGTACGTGTATATTGGCATATTAACGAAATCTCTCTTCTTTCCAACCCGTTTCCCTCCCTAGTGGTTTGTGTATGTCTGTAGTTGTTGATCTGTTGGAACTTGTGATGATCCACATGTTGAAGTAAATCCAAACTTGTTTCGCATTTTACGATTTGACGTTGAGTCATTGCGACTCATAGCTTAGTCAATCTACGAAGTTAGTGGGGTAGAAAGAAGATCATTATTGTGGTGCATTTATAACCTCATTTCATGGTCCAAGCATTACAATTTCAGTTATTAGGGCTTGTCATGTCAATACAGGTTGGAAAAACAGTATATGAACATTGAAATGTTAATAATGTCATGTGTCTAGATTCATGTGGGGACCACACCAATTTCAATATGAAATATAATAAATTTTTTGGAAATCATACTAAATTTAACTGGGATCAGTTGTAATTACGCTCACTTTCATATAGAAGTTAAGTGAGAGTTAGCTGTGCTCCTTTTTTTTTTTTTTTTCTTTCCCACACCCGCGTATTTTCAGGTTCACCTCCCCTTCTACAATAATCAAAACCCAAAATTGTTCCTCTCCTACTCAGATAATGGTGCATGTTCTCAGTTACCACACCAATTTAGGCACCTTAACATACAGCTCCCCTCTTCATTTTCGTGTATAACCATTTCACCATCAAATTCGTGTATAATCATTTTAAAATTTGTAAACACATTATTATTATGTATTGTTATTTAATATGATACTATGAACCTTAACAAATCATTTTATTATAAATAGTAACTGAAATGTTATAACACTATTTCAAACAAACAAACAAAAAAAAAAACCAAAAAATGAATACTTTAGAAAATCTTCATATTGACATATTGGTTGAAATCTTTTCGAAAGTAGGCAAAGATTCGGCAACACTCCTGGGAAACATTAAGTTAAGGTATTAAAAACTATTTTCTCGATTTGTATCTACTTATTTATTTCCCTCTATATAAATTATTTAGTCTATTAATTTAATTTTTTCCTTTTTCTTAATTAGTTGCAAACGCTTCAACAAGTTAACAGAAAGCAAACTAGTCCTCCAACAAATTCAATTGACCCCATTTTTCAATCACCCAGCTCTACTACACGACAAAGAGAAAACCCTAATTTTTCGGTGCTTTGAAGCAGAAAATCCTGATGTGCTACTGGTAGTGGGAAGCTGAGAATACTTTTTGAATGAAGAAGTTGTTGAAGGAAAAAATTTAATTGAAAAAGCTGTTTCATGTGGCAATTTTATTGCAGCTTATATACATGAAATCATGCTACTTTGTGAGTCAAATCGTGGAGGCATTGATAACCTTTTGGAAATTTTAAATAATGAACATGGGAAGCATTGGCTACGGGAACCACCCTATAACAAATTCCAAACTTTCAAGCATGCCACAAAATTGGAATGGGACATTGGAACCAAGATGAACCTTATCCTTACAGTTATGCAGAATTTCTGGTTACGTGCAAAAGATGCTCAATCGACCTTGAAATGTTTAAGTGTGTGAATAGGCTTCTTTAATTCTATTTTATTTTATTTTTTTCCCTCATTGTAGGATCACTTAAATAATAGTCGAGCAATCTTCTATTTTTTTATTAATTGTTTGTTAAGCTTTGCAAAAGTTTTACAATTGTGATTTCCTTAATGGTTTTCCAAAAGGAATGATTATCAATTGTAGAAAATTCAAAGTGTAATGAATTGTTATCCTTGTGATTATCAAAAATTTGTACTTACGTCTCATTGAATATAAAAACCAAACTAAATTCCTTTTTAAGATTTCAGCTAAACTCTCATTTTCATCCCATAAAATTTGAATCATCTGCATTTTCTAATAAAGTTTGCTAAATTATAAATTAGAACCATCATTTCTAACTAAAAATCTCCGCATTTATACATCTAATCTACCAAACAATACCTACTAAATAATAAAGCACAATCTTTCTTGTCCAAAGCATATTTTATGTCACTATGATGACAATACATCTGACTCATGTGGAAGCACACATTAATGAAATAAAAGTAAACCCCACAAGTCACACATCACATAGCTCCCAGAAATCAATTATACAAATTCATTCAAACTATACTGATCTAAGCTAGCAGATAGACAATCCAAACAGCATTTCCTATACACCTAATGTACAATTCACCTATGCAACCAAACCACTCTTATGCCAATTATTTATAAGCAATTACAAGTAAAGCCCCAGTTGATAAGCCATATCATATAAGGTTTGCTGGTCTGCTCGATTGAAATTGTAAAAAAATTATGTAATGCTAATTTTTGTTAATAAATATTTCTGGTTAATAATATGAATTTAGACTTAACTGAGCCTTTTAAAGATGAATAAACTCATGATTAATAAATAAATAAATAAAACCAATAGTATCACTTAAATAATAAAATGCAATATTTTTTTTTCATTGTTTTATTTAATTATATCCACCGCACGGGTTACATACGTTGCGCTTAATGCTGCTGCTCTCACGTTGCGCCACATCAGCTACCACGTCATTTTCTTAAAAAAAAAAAAAATTCCTTCAATTTTTAAATGATTTTTACAATTTGCAGCCCTATAAATGCAGTTCACTACTTATTTATTTACTCCCACTATCACCTTATAATAAATTTGTATAATTAATCCAGCCCACCTCTTATTTATTTAGTTCCACTATCAAGCCCAACCCAAAGCCTTTTAAGTTCAGTTTAAAGGAAAAAGAAATTAAAAATACCTAACGTTCAAGCCGGTTTGGAAGAAAGAAAAAAAAAACCAAAAAAAAAAAAAAAGGGGAAGTGTTCAGGGTTTTTTGCGTGACCAAATAGAAACGTGAGCAGAGAGAGAGAGAGAGAGTTTGAAATATGTAACGTAGAGGGAAGCTTAAAGGGAGGGAAAAAATATATAAAAAGAAAAAAAAACAAAACGTTGAAGCCTTCACTAGATAGAAACGTGAGCAGAGAGAGTTTGAAATATGTAACGTAGAGGGAAGCTTAAAGGGAGGAAAAAAAGAAGATAAAAAAAAACATTGAAGCCTTCAGGTATTGCGTGAGAAAACAGAGAGTAAGAAAGCTACCGACCTTCCTGCTCTACCGTTTCTCAGTAACGACTGCCTATCTTATTTCCTTCCTCCCTTTATTCCTTTCCACATGGTTTATAAATATTGACAGAACCTCCCTGCTTTGGTTGAGGTATCTCTACATGTCAATTCTTTTTTTTGGGTGCAAAACTTCTATGCTCTATTTATATAAATATAAGACCCTTTTTTTTCGTTTGTTTGTGTTTGTGTTTATATTATACGAGCATCCTTGGCATGTCACTGATGTGTTTGTGCGATTGCCTGAATGTCGTTTCAATAGTACTATAATTTTACTGCTAAAAAAACTATTTTATTTTACCTTGGTTTATTTGGAAATATCTCAGGTTTCATTTTTTTAATGTGTTATGGCTTATTGGAAGAATGTAAGACTCTGAAGTAGTGAAGTATAAAGTGTTGGTGGCACGTCTCATCCATTCCAAGGGGATTTAAAGGTGAGTTTTCATCTCTCTCGATTGCTTATATTCCATGACTGAGGGAAGTAGTTTGATAGTGGTATAGTGGAGTTTGAGTGGTTGTTAGGAGTGGGTATGGCCGGATGTGAGTTTCTATTGTATTTTAGACTAGATACAAGTATACGATGAATTAGGGAGAAATTTTATTAAACAGATAAAATTGAGCATGGAAGCCTAATATAGTGAAGTGAATGAACGTTTTATCTATTAATTTTTTTTTTAGTTCTTTTTATATTTTAACTTTCAAACCTATGTGGACGTGCTATCCGGAAGCCTTTTCACACAATTGTCAATCTATAGCCAATCCAATTAACTTGATGCTGGGTTGCTTCTGGTACTACACGTGTCATATGGATGAACTGGGAAAAACAACTGATAACGATGATTAAATTGATGCAGATTTCACTGATAGAACTTCTCCTTGAAAATTTGTGTTTTCTATGTTGGCTGTGATTTTGCAAAGTATGATGTGCATATTTTCAATGTGATTTAGAGAATGGATTGTCTATGGGGCATCCTCTTGAAAGAGTTAATAACAAAATTGGAGATTGTACGTTTTTTTCCAATGCTACATTTGATTAAGTAGGTGGTTGATTCTTATATTTAGAGCCACCGAGGTTTATTTATCTTAGTTTTCCATGATGAATTTGCATCAACAATGTATATGAAATAAGTTTAGCGCCTTGGTTTCAAGTATAAACTCACTAGATATTTATTCACTTCACTATATTTGATTTAACCCCCTTACAGAATTTCGCAACAACTAATCTAAAGAACAAACGACAAAGAAAAGAGGGATGCCATAGACACAAAGAACCAAGCTGACTTTGTTTGGTACCAAACTGAGAAGCAACTAATTAGAGCATTAATATTGGTATATTTTCTGACCATGGATGCATACTTAGATCTAATCTTGCTCAGCTTTATAGGGAGTAGAGCACATGACTATATGCTATCTAATAATTATTAATGCTCTCTACAAATTTGATTTGATAGCAAGATTGTGTTTCTCTTGAATATTCCTAAATTCATATGAAAAGTATGTTTCATATCAAAGCTTTATGTAAGGCTGTTGGATTCTACAGCTCGTGTCTTTATTCCCATTAAATTGTCTAGGCGTTTTTAATATGTTTGTTCAAGCTTTCAACAAGTTATTTGTTACAAGTTTTAAAAAAAAATATTTTTTATATTATTCTTTTTGTTTTTTTAATTGAGTCCCTTTAGTAGCAGCAAGTCTTCTCAGAGTTTTTTACTCTAGATGAGTCTGTTTTGGGATGTTTTGTCACAAAGTGGCCAAGGGGGAGTTTGTTAGATTTTTAGTGTTGAACAATTCCATTAGATTTTTTTGTAATGATGAATTTCAAGTTTATTGGTGTTTTATCACAAAAATTTAGAAACTCACTAGATATTTGCTCAAGACTCGACTCACATTGCGCTTCAAGTACTCTTGAGATAAAGTAAGGGAATAGTAACAAATATAAAAAAAGAAGCCCTTAAGCTATAAAATTAAAATTAAAGATTAAGAAATAAAAGATTTGGAGTTTGATTACTTGATTTTCTTCCTTTTTTTTTTTTTTTTTTGGAGATGAATTTTACTAAATCAAGTTTTGGACCTGATTTTTTCAGGGGGAAAAAAAATGAAATCTATCACCTTACATAAATATTAATAAATTTTGAATTAAGATTGTGAGTTGCTTTCATTTGAGGTTAGACTTTTGGAAATTTGAGGCACCTAGGTTTGGTAGAGGAGGGGGGGCATTCATGTGGAGATGAATTTTCTCAATAGTGGTATATTGGAAGGTAAGAGTTAGACTTTGAAGAATGTGGGAAGCTGTCAATCGAAAAAATCTAAAACTAATCAGTTTGGACATGGTTCTTATAGATGAACAGGTTAGATTTGAATTCAGAATATATTTTGTCATATTTTCTTTGCACCTTAAAACTAAAATTGTGACTAACAAATTACTTATTTAAGTAATTTGATGACACAATACATGCGACAATTCAAAAAAACAATGTTAAGAAGTTTTAGGCACAACTACGAGAAGGACAATTATATTCACTGTCCAATTTTCGAGTAGATACTTACAAGGAAAAAGATAGCTATCGACCTATAAGTAAAGACAAGAAGGTTAACTTTCTACGTACAACAATTATTGAGGAACTAAAAGAGGCTAAAATTACTATCTCTCAACATAATCTGGGAAACATTGTTGATTACAGAACAATTGTGGATCGCTTTGACAATAACAAACTGAACGGTTTTAGACCCCTTAAAACAACCAGATTGGTTAGCCTAGTTAATTAGCCAAGTTGTTACTTAGTCAAATTATGCAATTCTAGGTTAAAACAATCTAACAATCATATCAAGAATATAAAGCAGCGGAAATAGAAATAACACAATGATATGATCACCCAGGAAACCACACGGTAAAAACCTGGGGAGGATTTGACCTAGCTATCCTCAAGGTAAACCTGAATCCACTATGAAAGAATCGAAGTTCATACAAAAGGACTTACAAGCTCCCCGCTCGACTTCCTAATGCTACCCACCAGTAGAACTTATTGACACGACCACATGCAAGCTCCGAATCCACGGACTCCTTCTTTCTTGGATTCTCCAATCAGCTACAAGCACCCACGCTTGATATTCTTTAAGCTTCAATGGTAGCAACCGAGTTGATCATCAAGATGTTGAAGTAATCTCTATCTTGAAAACCCTAAGCTTTGTGTAAAGGAAAGCTCCTTTAGATCTCACAAGAGATTTACATAAAACAGCAATGTTTGAGCAACAATACAACTGGAGCAACTCTAAAAACGTGGCTAGGGTTTTTCTTTATATACCTAGGGTAAAAACAGAAAACCCAAAACGTTGAATGAGTTAGGGCTGAGCTGGAATATTCTACAGAAAAACATTCTGCTCGAGATTCGATCGATCGAGCCTTTCCTTCGATCGATCGAGCCAGGCCGAAATGCATCAATGCATCTGCAGCCACTCGATTCCAACTTTACATGAAAGATCCAACTTTGAGCAAGTCTAAACAAGACTAAATAACCTGTTTTGATCATGATTTGCCAACAATACAAATTAGAGTTCTAAATACATAAAATCCTAAATCTTTAGAACCTAACACAAACAATTGATAGGTAGCCTCAAAACTGTCAAATTTATTTTCAAATAATTAAGTTCCAAATTACTTAATCAACTTTATTTACTGCAGACGCATCATAGGAAAAATAGTTGGTGTTGGACCACTAGAAAATGTTCATGTTCAAGGATCTACTGTCCCAATGACAAATATAGATATCATGAGCATGGGATAAGCTTTAGCATGTACATATGGATTCATTGCATAATACTACTTCAAAATCTTTATCACTTACATATTTGTTTGCCACAGAGAAATCAAAATAAGAATTACTCTCTGGGGACTAACATCAAATGAAATCGAGGACAATCTTTACACCAACAATCCAGGACCCTTGGTCATAATAGCAACATCTACTATTATGAAAACATTTAGAGGTAATAACTTCTTTTAAACATATCTTTTGTTTTACATAATTAACATATTTTTATTAAATACAGGGGAACACTATTTGTCATCTACAAGTGCAACAAAAGTGTACATCAATGTAGAAATACCTGAAACTGCAACATTGATTGATAGGTATTTAGATTTTCCATACCATACTTTTATTCTAATTTATTATTTAAAAATTAATCCTGATACTTTTATTTAGTACAATACAATCTTCATATCAAATAATTATTCGCTATGTTTTGATTTAAATCTTCTACCATCAAAGAAATGTGGAAAAGACTGAAATTGAAGGCATTCCTCTAAAATTCAAGCAATATCAGTTGAAAAAAGAATCACACAAAATAGGAGAACAACCAAGCAAATAACATCCTTGGAATGGACGTCAGATGATCAGGTAATCAACATTTTTCCCCAATAACAAGGCACCAATAATATATTTAGTTCCGAATAAGCTTAACACTAAATACATTTCCTTTTTTATTTAATATTGTAGGAAAATGTCTTCACATGCCTTGCAACAATTGAAAATAACTTTGGATGGTACTATATTGGATGCGCAAAGTGCAACAAAAAAGTTAAATCTGAAAATGATTTTTGGTGCAACCATTGCAAAAGTAACTCCAATTTTCCAATTCCAAGGTAAAATATAAATTACCAATTTTAGAATTATTCAATATATGTAAACATAAAACAAAAAAAATATGTATTTATCAAACAAAAATGAAACAAATTATATATTTATACATGCAGGTATAGAATTCAACTCAACGTTGATGATGGAACAGAGTGTGCCGTATTTATTTTGTTTGACAAGGAAGCTGAAAAATTACTTCATACAACAACAAGAGAACTATCAAACAAATATGCAACTGTAAGACCATACAATTAGCATATATAATCTTTCGTTTAATTTGAAAAGAATATACAACATTACATTTAATATTTTATCAGATGAATGCAAATTCCACCCTACCAAATGAAATAGAGAAGCTCATTCGAAAAACATTTGTGTTCCAACTAAAGCTTAACGACTATAATTGGAAGGAAGGATGGGAATTATATACAATTGAAAAGGTGTTTGACAACATTTCAAATGACAAAACGGCAATGAAACTTGATCATATTACAACATCAAGAGCCTTGGATACATCAGCCTTAGTTATAACAAAACTTTGACCTCGAATCCAAGTACCCAGATCATCATCAGAATGAATATGGAGATTGGAATAGAACTCTCTAATCAAGGCAGTTGGAGGGGGTTGTAAATCTTTACACAGAGACAACCAGTTCCTACACTGTAGATTCCTAAGGACAGAAAGAGGTAATTCATCTAGATTGATTTGTCGTTCTGGCCAAATATTCCTATGCTGAATTACGTTTTCAGACCTTTGCTCATCTGTAACCGTTTCAAACCTTATTTGATCAAACGCAATTGCAGGTTCAGATGAGGAGGCAGACACTCTTTTGGATTTGGTTTTAATGGTTTTAGACTTCTTAGGAGCCATAACTAGGATCTACAGAGATGGAACTAAAGCACAACAGAAAACCAATATTCAAAACTGCATTAGAGACACATAAACACACTGTACATATGCATGGGGAATAGACTACATGATGCATGGATACAATTGGGGCATGAATGAATGCATTGATATGATCAATTTTTTGGAAATATATGAACATTGACCCATGTAGTCAAGTTATTTGAAAAACATGCAAACCCACACTGCACATTGTGCAGCGGGTGTAATTTCATGCCATTATACCCAATTCAACAAAACATGCAAACCCACCAGTGACTACCAATCCATCAAACTTTAGACAGTGGTCAATTTCAAGCAATTATACCGAATTCAACAAAACTCCAATTTGAGCTATTAGAACAAGAATGGCGAATGAACCAACAAGCATACCCAGATGTGGAAAATTTGAACATAAACGATAGAGAACGTGTCACCAATATGCATACACAACAACCCATGAACCAGTTTAGATCAAAACATTGCTTTTATTCATCAAAATCCCCAAATTCCCAATATGAAGACATGATCCCTAATTTCCCATTTTTCACAAATCATGAGTTCTTTGCAATTAAAGGGTAGAAAATGTGTGTACAACATCCATACGAAAAAACCCATTACATATTTCACATCAAAACACCCACACCCATGAAAATCCCCAAATTCCATATGAACACATGAACCCTAAATTCATGTGTTCCTTTACAAATCAACTATGTTTATGTAATTAAAGGGTACAAATCGTATGAACAACATGCATATGTAAAAACCCATGAACCATTTGAGATCACAACACCCAAAATCATGAAAATCCCCAAACTTGCATAGTTCGAAATTTCAGCTTTTAGAGGGAGATTAATGCAGGATTTTCAGTTAATTTGAATGGGAGGCAAGGGTAAAAGAGTCTTACTACAGTTGAGGATCGATGTTTGGAGCCCGGGCAGTCCCTTTCGAGCCTGAGGAATCGAGAGCAATCGAACTGCTGCTTCTGTGGGGAGTCGAGTGCAGTAATCCAACACCAGGAATAACACTGTCTTGTATAATATGCTAAAAAAGCACATAACTCAATATTACCATAATCGAGTACTGTAGTACTCGCTATATCCAAAATCGAGTTTCGTAAATATATGACCGATCCAACACCAATCGAGTAGCAATCTATTTGTACAGAGATGTTTGCTGGACTCAGGAATTTTTTCGATGGGTCGAAATCCAGTTTTGACTGATCTTTTCTTCATCAATACTCGGCGTCTCTAGTGTCTAGTTATGTAAATATAACTTGCTACCTCCGAGACCAAGTACTGTATGGTCGTTGTGATCGTGATTTTGAGGAAAATACTACATGTTACTCGTTATTTATGGTATCGAGTTACTTAACAGTACTCGATATCCTTCACATTGAGTTTTGTGGGAAACTGCACCATTCACAGTACTTGATACAGCCTCTCTATGCATGTTTCTTTTGTTGTCATTTGCAGCTCAGTTTTATCAATACACCAACTATGAAAGTTTATTAGAATTTTCATGAGGCACATGTGCATTGCATAGATCTAGTAAGTTTGGGATTGCCCCTGCTATAAACAATTTAGCTATGAAAGTTGTAGAAGCTGGAAATCATACTAAACATAAGGCACTGCTTGTATATGCTACAATTTAGATGTAACTGAATTGTTCGCTTGACCAGCTTAGTGAAACCCCATCTAGCACTTAACATTAATGCCATTAACAAAGTGCATGACCACATAAGTACATAACAAAAGTACAGAACTTAGTATTAACTTCCAAGAAAAAAATGACCAATCTAACACCATCTTCTCATCATGAAACCGAGTATACCCAAAGATCATGTGCTTCCTCAGGCGGTAAGGATCATCCTGGCTGCGCAACGTACGTGTGTTATCACCCATCCACCTTGGCTCCCGTACCTACTGTAAACAATTCAAATATGTTATGTACACTGGACCTATATAAGTTATTAACAAGCAACATAGCCACAACAACGCTCAGAATCATGACTTACGACAAATAATGTGAAAAAACTATTGAACAACCTTATTTCGCGATTCTCCAGCATCATATTTAAATACCAATTGGACTCATTTGCCTATCCATGCATGAACACCAACGTTTGTTTCATAACTAGTCCAAATACTTACTATTGCAATAGAGAAAAATTTACTACTACTCAGTTGTTAACAATCACGTAACGATTTATATGACAAAAGTTGTTAAGAAATGGAAGCTTTACCTATGATGCAACTCCACCACTTGTTGACTCCGCATTTCGAGTAGGACATGTTCTACGGTTGTGCCCCTCTTGGCGACACAACCCACATCTTGATTTTGGTCCATTCTCGATCCATAAGGAGCTCGGCAACTCCCTATCATTATCATCCTCGTCCATCTCATTGCAGATACGTGTGGACTTTGGCTGACCTTTGTTCCGGATCAATCGTGGGTTGGGCATCACTAGTCTAGTTTCTTCTGGATCCGACCATGCTAATCTGTCTTTCAATGGTTGGAATACCGGTTCGTAGCTGTGGTACCTATGAGTCACACTATAGCAAGGATCAATAAACTGCTGCGCATCGTGCTTATACTTACCAGAAATTGCTATTATGTGTGAACACGGGATCTTGAGCGCTTCCCATTTCCCGCACATGCATGTTATACTCTGAAGATCAACCCTATGCGTGTGTTGTCCGCCCCCACTACTCAGAGGATTACCCGGTGTGTCAACCTAATATATCAGCGCTTGTGCAGACATCCATGTCACCATATGGTCCTTTGCATTCGCTTGATTTTTTTCAAACTTGTCCATGGCATATTTGCACCATTCTTGACCCACTTCCAACTGATCTAGAGTGAGATTACAACGAGTGTCAAAGTACGAGTTCACGTTGAAAAAGGTGAACCTCACCATTGCTGTTATTGGCAAGCTGCGTGCACCTTTCAGTACTCCATTAAAGCACTCTGATAGGTTGGTTGTCATTGCTCCGTATCGACGCCCTCCTTCGTGTGCAAGTGTCCACTTTTGTTTGTTTTCAGCTTCAAGGTACCTGTGTGTAGCCGGCTTGACATTGCGAATTAATTCAGTGTGGCTTCAAACTTTCTAACTTGATTCGCACTTGCTGCCCTCCATACCAAGTTCTTCAACTCCGAAATTTTCCATTTTGTGTTCACATTGCTGACTACATGGTGGAGGCAGTACCGATGATGGACCTTGGGAGGCTGCAACCAAGTCATACTTGTGTCATCAAAGCAGGCTTTTATTCCCAAATGTCGGTCAGAGATGATGTAAAGATTGGCCCAGTCCGTAATATTGGTCAACCATGCCAAGAACCATCCCCATGTCTCCTTGCTCTCACTCTCAACAACGGCAAACGCGAGCGGATAAGCCTTGTTGTTAGCATCCGTTGCCATTGCTATCAACAACGTCCCCTTGTACTTGCCATAGAGGTGCGTTGCATCGATGCTTATCACCGGCCTGCAATGCTTGAACCCTTTAATACATGGACCAAAAGTCCAAAAGGCACAATTAAACATGCAAGTTCCTAGCACGTTACGATTGTCGCACTTCAATTGTGTCATTGTGGTTGGATCTGCATCTTTTAACGCCGCCAGAAACTGAGGCAATTCTGCATATGACTCATCGAAATCCCGGTAGATGGCCACAACCGCCTTCTATTTTGCATCCCAAACCTTATAGTGAGATGCCCAATAGTCGTGCTTCGCATGTAGAAGACTACGTAGGGTTGCTATTGTTCTTGAAATGTCTTCCCGTACGTATAACTCAAGTGTGATGGCAATGAACTTCGAATCCATCATCCTTCCATCACGATCCACCTGGAGTGACGAGCAAGTGTGGGGACCCTTACATGTTGTGATCTCCCACAACTTGTGCCTTTTGCTGTTGATAGCTCGAACTGACCACGGACATGCATCGTGTACGCATGTTACAACCAGTCTCCCGGGGTCTGACTTCATGTACTTAAATTTCTTATTGAGCCCCACAGAGAACATGGTTAACGCATGCTGAACTGCCGCTTTATTCAAGAATAGCATCCCCTTGCTCGGTTCGTCCCCCGGCCACCAACTCATCAGACTTGTTTCTAGGGAAGGTGATGGGTCATGAATGTTATCCCATGTGTTTGACGTGAACCAGTCGGGGTTAGGGTTTGGATTGGGGCAAAGCATCCACATTGTTTTCAACTTGTAGTACATCTAAAAATTCCAAATTGTCCTCCGATCCATCATTATCAATGAACTCCTCGTACATGTCTCGAATGTCATCCATTTCGATTGCGTCGTCGAAGTTGGTTTGGATATCTTCATTTCCGTGAGTATACACTTCGGCGTCTTCAATATTGTCCATAGCAACCGCATTGCATGGTCTAACATTGTAGGGCAAAGACGTCTCGGCTGTAACACTCGGGTACACCATGGTTACAGGAACTGATTCTTGCTGTCCAGCTCTACTGGCATACTGCGAACCCCCGTCAACATTAAACCTAGCAGTGTCAACAGTGACATACAAGTCAGAACCAATGAATTGCGGTGCTCGCTTTATCACTCCCCACATTATGTCCACATCATTGTCGCATTGTAACGGAATTGAATTGTAGAAAACTTGGACCCACCAGTTGCTGAGGAGCCCGAAATACAATGGAGATGTTGTGGGACTCCTTGTCTAACCCCAGAGTTGACATTATCTTCCGTTTCAGTTTTCTCATGTGTATCCCACGTTTCACTTTAATAAGCGCCTGCTTTTGGTTTTGACCTCGGTATGATAGCCCGTGCAAATCATTAATATATGCCTCCTCGTTGTAGTAAACGTATAAGTAATGCGGACTCATAACGGACCTGAACTACAAATAGTAATAGTTGTATCATACAATGTGCAATATTGTGAAACCATATGCTAACTATATATGCCCTATGTTTAGGTGTTCATGCAGCTAAACAAACCAAAGCAAACTGTGCTAAAAAAAACCCATCTTTTTTGTCATAAATTTTAGGCGAGTCGTAAAGTCTTGATGCTAAAAAATACTATTGAATAATTGTATCATCTAGTCCATTAGACACCTAAATTCGAAAACAAAAATGTTCGCACAATCGAGTATTGAATTTCATGTAGGATATTGTTAAACAAATGAGAATTCTGAAAGCATTGCAAATAAGGGAAATAATTCCTACCATGCAACATGTACCACATTATTATGTTCAAATACCCCTCATTGAAAACCCACAACATTCAAAGAATTTGTGTTATCAGTTAAATGTACCACATAATTATGTTCAGATACCCTCCATTGAAGACCCAATTCAGTCAAAGAATATCCTATTACCATAAATTGTACTCATGCATTGTTTAGATACCCCCCATTGAAGACAGTTCTTTCAAAGAATTTGTGCTAACAAGAGTTTGTACTACATTATTACGTTTACATACCCTCCATTGAAGACCCACATCATTCAAGGCACAAGAGTGTTATCATGCCTAGGATCACATTATTATGTTCAGATACCCCTCATTGAAGACCCATAACATTCAAAGAATTTGTGTTATCAGTTAAATGTACAACATAATTATTCACAATGACCCCCCACTGAAGACCCAATTCAGTCAAAGAATATCCTATTACCATAAATTGGACTCATGCATTGTTCAGATACCCCTCATTGAAGACAGTTCTTTCAAAGAATTTGTGACCCCAGGAGTTTGTACTACATTATTACGTTTACATACCCTCCATTGAAGACCCACAACATTCAAAGCACAAGAGTGTTATCATGCCTAGGATCACATTATTATGTTCAGATACCCCTCATTGAAGACCCACAACATTCAAAGAATTTGTGTTATCAGTTAAATGTACCACATAATTATTCACAAAGACCCCCCATTGAAGGCCCAATTCAGTCAAAGAATATCCTATTTGTGTTATTATAAATTGTTATCAGTTGTCTACCTATCAGGTGAGATGTTGACAGAATGGAGAAGATGTGGACAACAAACAATGCACATTCTGTAGTTGGTCAATTGAACTTTGAACTGGCAATATGATGGTTTGACATAATGGTAGAACGCTCAGACCGGTCTGCATTCAGAAGGGAACCCACACAGCTCAGCTCATGCATGAATTCTAGTCAGTGGTCCCAAAAGGTCATGGAGTGCTTGACATACACTGCACATTACTCGATTTTAAGTAAATCGAGTACTTATAACTCGGTTATACAGAGACCGAGTATTATTAAAACTCGGTACAATTGGCTGTATAGTTTAATATAACTCGGCTCTGAGGAAATCGAGTATTATTTACTTCACCTAATTTTAGTTGGGCAGCAGTTATACATACTCGTCTATGTGAAAGGCAAGTTATTGCGTACTGTACTCGATACTATGATAATCGAGTATTGTACCCTTTATATCTAAAGACAGCTTCTTGTCATTCTGGTTGGGGGGGTATGAGCAGAAGAAAACAGTCAGAAATGGAGAAGAGAAGCCTCCTTTGCTTATAAAGGTAACATGCCAACATGTTTGATAGTTGTGATTAAACAATTTACCACTGTACAATTATAGATTATGCAACTGTTTGTCAGATCTTTGAACAAGCAACGTCAAGGCTACTGTAGTCCATTGGCACCTGTTGGTAAAGCGACATGGTACATGTTTATCTAATAGCTCAAATTCGATACTTGGTAAGTTCTAACCCCAACAACACCTTATGCAATTTTCACATACAATGCTATTGTATGTTACTCTTTTAGGGTGGCAGATACTATGTTGTTTTCATTGGTCGTGCTCCTAGCATATACGACAATTGGGCAGAAGCAAGTAGACAAGTTCATAAATTCGCAAACGCCAAACATAGGTCATACAAAGATCGACGGGAAGCAGAATGTGCATACATGGAGTTCTTGCAACGTAATGGTAGGAACGTGCAGTATGGTGCTTCCCCATCGTGGACATCTCCTACCATGTCGACACCAAGCCTAGGGGGGATGTCTCAAGGCCAAGGAACCAGCTATTGTGATGGAGACGTGAGGAACAGATTGTTGAGGTATCAATTAGACGTTGCCATTGAGGAGCGTGACCACGCAAGGAGGATTGCAACCTTGAGTACTAACATGCTTAGTGAAGTGGTAACCCATGTTATGGGGGATGATGAAGTTCATGATTCGACACGACAAGGAAGTGCAAAATGATGGCGAAACTATGGCTCCTGCTTGTGGCATTTATGAATATAGTAATACTAATGACATGTGTTTTTATGCCCCCTATGCCTCAAGTTGCACTACAAATGAAGTTTTCCATGTTGTTGAATAGCATTTTCGTTTCCCTTTTGAACTTGAATTTGGAATCTATCTTGGCCTGTTGGCCTGTAATTGCTTGTTTTGTTGTCTGCTTTTGTCTAGGTTGTTTTCGTAATTATACTTGGCTTTGGGCAATCTGATCTGACCACTTGCAACAATATTTGCATAGTTATATAGTTCCAACTAAAGCAATCATGTGTACTTTTAGTCTTCCAAAAATACACATCTACAAGTGGTTAAACGTTCATCTTGGGTAGTTTTAACTTTTCATATAATTTTACTTTTAAATATGAAGTACTATTTTGGGTTATAGATTTGTTTTTGAAATAAATAAATAAAAAATTAATTTAGACATTTATAAACAATGAAATTATGATTCATGAATTTAAAAATACGAGTTCAAAAAAATGGGTTAACTATGCATATCTATACTATTATTTAAGGAGCTTCTCCTGTTTCGGTTCCTCAATTTTGATGCCCAAAATATTCTCAAATTTACCATTTTGTAAAGCTTAAATAGTAGGGTTAACCCACTTATTCTAACACACGTTTCTAATATTATATTCTTAAAAAAACTTCACGTTGAGTAAAAAAAGAGAAAAACACAACTAAATAGTAAAATTGCTAATATTTTATTCTTAGAAAAAACCTCACGTTGGGCAAAAAAAAAAAAAAAAAAAAAAAAAAAAAAAGCAACTAATGAAATACCCTTAATTTAGTAAACTTATCTTTATCTCTAAATCAAAAGAAATGGTTTAAAATCTTAAATTGATATTAATTGAAAACAAAAAACCTAAGGAAAAAAGCCACGTTGTGTCAAACAAATTATCTACCACGGTTCTATTTTGAAAAAATAAAACTCCTACATTTGTAAAAAAAAAAAAACTACCCCGGCCGCTCCTTTTTTTTTTTTTTTTTCAAATTCAAATTCAAATTCAAAAAAAAAAAAAAAAAAAAAAAAAAAAAAAAAAACCCTTAACACGTTTGAATTCCACTCCCACATTTTACTCCTAACAAGTTGCTTGAATTCCACTCTCCCATGTTTTGCTCCTAAGAAACTGCTTTAATTTCCAATGCAGTAAAAATAGTAACTTCTCTTTAACTTCTTTTGCTTATCGAGTTTTTATTTTATTTTATTTAAGTTTCATGTTATATCCTCAATATGTAGAGCATTCCTCAAAATCCAATTAATTATTTGATTTCGTAAGAAAATCAATGGAACTCAATGGATGGTTGTGCCACTCGATCATTTTGTTTACATTTTACTAACTGAATGGCATATACCGTTTTCTTTGATTATTGTCTTTCTTTCATTTTAGAATTCTTTTCATTTTTTATGTTGCATTATATGCTTGATTTTTTATTTTTTATAATATTCCCTTTTTATTTTTTATTTTTTGTTATTTGATAGTGCAAGTTAGGATATAGATAATTCTGAGTATATTTTAGTAACCATTAAATTTGATTATCCAAACATTTTAGTATGGAGATAGTGAAATGTTGTTGTAAAACATTTGGAAGGGTTAATAAAAGATGCCGAATCATAATCTTCTTTGTCATACACTATGATATATATATATATATATATATATATATATATATGTTTTATGGATGAAAATTAGAAAACATTTGTATTATTTAGACATTGTTTACTTTATGAGATCCTTATATATTGTGGTCATGACATTGACAAAAATATAAGTTTCAAATGTGACTAAAAATAACCTATTAACAACCTGTTTGATTATGACCCAAACAACTTGTTTCATTAAACATTAAACTTAACTCGAAATAACCTGTTATCAACTCCCATATATATAAATTCATAATTCAACCATAAATCAAGTAATAAAAATTCAAATAATAACAAAAGAAAATAATTATTTCATTCAACCATAAAGAGTCAAGTTACTAGTCCAAAAGGTTCCACCCTCCATACTATCAAATTCAATAATATGTCAAAGTTCCATAATTCATACCCCGAAGAATATTACATGGCATCCAAGTTCCATATCAAAAACTAAAAGACATTACAGATTAAGAGAATAAAAAACCAAAGTGAATACATGGCATATCAAAATATCCTTGATGGCAAAATCCAAGTCCAACCATCCAAGTGCCATATCAAAAAGTAAAAGACATCACTGATTAAGAGACTGGATTAGAAGAGATTGAGGGTTCCATTGAAGACCTGGTGCCTTCCTTGTGCTCATCGTTATTGATATTCATGCTCATTTTATCTTCAGTGCTCTTCCAATTGTGATTGTGCAAGTTCTACAACAAATAAATTGTTTCTCACCTCATTAAAAACTTATCTATGCATTATAAATAAGAAATTTAAAAACCATGGGTAATCAAGCAATTGAAGCAATTATATTTTTAAATAAATAAGTCATTTGCATAGTAGTAAGAACAAAAATTATTGGTAATAAAATTGTAGTGTCTACTGTCTGCCAACAAAATCTATAAACTATTATATTTTGAATATGCATGAATATAAGTATTATGTTGGTCAACCATACCATCATGCATCATTCAACTCAATTTATTCCATTTAAAGTCTCAAAAATGTTGTGCATATTCTATATGTTCTATTTTGATAACGTGGGAATCCTTTGTCCATAGAGCAGCTTTTCTGCCATTTAAAGTTTTATCTACACCTTTTCATGATTAATATTTAAAATAAATATTGACATTTTATGGGAAATCCAGAACCTTTTTGACATATGTTATTTTCTTTTTAAAAAATCATCATAAAAGTTAGAACTCATGCAATCAACATATAGATAAAAAATACATTACCTATATCTGCCACTATAGAAACAGGAATGCTCAATGGCACATCAAATTTCCTTGGACAAGCCAGTCCAAATGGTGCTTCAAATTTTCAGTAACATCTGCTCCGGTAGCAATATATTCCTTTCCACACTTCTTGCATTTGCATGTAGGTTTTCCTTCATCTTTTGTCGGAAGAATCTGAAAGTAACGCCAAACAGTTGAAGTCCTCGTCCTTTTGTAGACTTTGAGCTTAGTCTTAGCCTTCTTTGGCAGAGGAAGTTCAGCCACTTCATCAAGTTGGGCATCTAAGTCAATGTTTTTTCCTTCACACTTAATGTCTGTAGGAATCGTCTCATCACTTTCCATCTAGACCAATTTAAAGAAAAATTATTGATAAGGAATTTAGTAATTCTACGAACAATTAAAGAATGACAAATGAATTTAAAATCAACAAAACAAACAAACAAATCTACTATTAGTACTAAACAGCCAACATTACAGTGATTATGGATCTTCAATTATTTTATTTTAAGGTATGTCAGAAACTGGAAAAACTTGAGAAGGTATGACAGATAATTTTAAAATCAGTAACAAATAAACAGATCTAATTTAATTTTTTATATCAAGATGTCCCATTAGTACTAAAAATCACCAGTATAGTGATAAACACAAAACAAATGGATTTTCTGCATAGTATCTATTTTCTGCATAGTGGAGTTTTCTGCATAGTGTTAATTTTCCAAACTAAAGATTGGAAAAACTAGGGCAAAGAGTGTAGAAAGTGATGGCTCTTCGAAACTGCCATAAGCTCTACTCTATATACAAAGAAGGGAACAACAGAAATGTCCAAAACGTAAAGCATTCTCTGTAGTTAATCAATGTAAAAATGTAACCATGTGGACAATCTTTACCCATTTATTTTATACAACTAATAAGACTTCTTATCCCAAAATAATATCTCACCTCACAATAAAGTACGTTAAAATTTTTAAATCTACTATAAATCAAACTCCATTACCAAAGCTCTAAGGGGTTTGTTAGTTATATTACTACTTTAATTAACATAATGCTACTAAAGAACTTAACACAGTGGAGTTTCAGTATTTATTTTAATCATCTAACATAATGTTTTTTAATACTTTATTTATTGATATTGATGAATTCTATTTCTATTTTTATATAGATCACAGTGTTATGTTCATACGCTACACAATTTAATAAAACTTATATGCCAATCAGCAAATTATATTAGTAATATAATCAAAGTTATATTATCTTGATCATCAGCATGCCACTTGAAAATTAAAACTTTAATAGAATTTCACATATATAATATAATAAAGTAATCATTTGGATGTGTAATAAGTCACATGGCAAAAGTATATTAATTTACAACGTATAACGTGTATGTTAATTACTTGACAATGACACAACATAATATATAAGATTAACTTTGATTATATTAAATGCAACATATGATAGATTATCAAAATTATTTAAAATAAATTATAAAATTTTTATTTTCTTCAAATTATTTGTAATAGAATTTTAGTTGATGTCAAATTATAAAATTATTTTTGAAACTGAGGTAATAAAGTCCTACTTAAAGTACCAACTAAGAAGTCCTTTTTCTAGCTAAATAATTAAAGTGAAGGATATGAGTAGTTAAAAGTCTTATAAGTGTAAGCCCCAAGCTCACTCCAAAATGAGCACTCTAATTAATAAGTCATTTGTTATTTTAGTAACCGTGTAGGTGATATGATAATTTATTTAAATTTTTACAAGTGACAAAAATTCCCCTTTCAAAAAAAAAAAAAAAAAGTGACAAGGAACAAAATCTAATAAAACGTTATGTAATAAAACTTCCATCTTTTATCTCAAAAAAAAAAAAAATCAACATCATAGCGATTAACAACATAAACGAACGGATCTACAATTATTTTGTTTTAAGATGACAGATACAAAGAAACTTGAAAAGAAATCATAGAGCAAGATAGTTAAAGGATTTTTTAAAATCAACATAAAAAACAAACAAACAAGTCTACTATTAGTACTAAACAATCGACATGATAATGATTAACACAGTAAACAAAATCTACAATTTTTTTAAAATTTCATTAGTAAGTAAACAAAACAAAAATATATAACAAATATTACCTTGCTAGTGGATTCGGAGGTTGAAAGCTGAATACAAAGAACAGAGGGCAGCCACGGTTTTTAGGAGAAGCTAAATTAGAGGGGTCGGCTAGGGATTTGAGGGGAAGATGGAGTAGAAGGTTGAGAGACATGTTCAAGCTAGGGTTTTGAATTTATAGTGTAGAATCAATCTATAGTGTAGTGTAGAAGAAAGGGGGGCGGTTGGGGTTTTCAGGAGAAGAAGAAGAGTCACAGACAGAGTAAAGGTTGACGAAAACAAAGAGACATAGAGATTCAGATTTGAGAGAGGCTCGGTTAATAATTCTGAGGGGAAGACCAATTAGTTTTACATTATCGGTTCTAATACTTGACTACATAGCTGTCAAGTTTTATAATTATTGCTCGCTGCCTTGGAAGCCGAGTGCAGTCTAGTCGTGGTAATAACAAGGCACAGTACTCGATGAGTACATAGCCGAGTACAATAATACTCGCTAGCTGTAAAGCCGAGTTTGTTATGGTTGACCGATCAAGCACCAATCGGATATCAATCGTTTTTTACAGAGAATTCTGGCTGGACTCATGCATGTTCCTCGATGGGTCGAACCCTAGGTTCGACTGATCCATTATTCTGCATCAATACTCGACTACGTTGGTGGCGAGTTGTACTTATAACTCGTTTCCTCATTTCCTCCTATGAGATCGAGTACTGCATTTTGGTCGTGGCAATAAAGGCACAGTACTCGATGATTAGATATCCAAGCACAAAAATACTCGCTACCTATAAAGTCGAGTTTGGTATGGCTGACCGATCTAGCACCGATCACGTAGCAATCGTTTTTTATAGAGAAGTCTGGCTGGACTCATGCATGTTCCTCGATGGGTCGAACCCCAGTTCGACTAAGACAAAGGGAGGGAAATTCGTCATCAATACTTGATGACTCTAGTATTGAGTTACATAATTATTAGTTGCAAAGAAAAAAATGTCAGCAGTATTTCAACAATCTTAAATAGACCCACACAACATCTTACTACTAATTTTATTAATTTAAGATGCAATTTAGTTGGGTGTTTCTGAAAAAAAGAAAAGAAAAATTCACCTGGATAGTTACTTGGTCAATACGAAAGCATAATATGGAACAAGGATTATATATATATATATATATATATATATATAAGTTTGTAAACAACCTAGGTTGTAGGTGTTTTTATGCAACCCATTGTGTGACTGTTAAAAGAACCATCCTCATGTATTATTTAACACGGTCACGCCATGTAGCCGAGTATAAAAATTCCTATTATCCAAATTGCACTATGTGCCTCGCTTATATATATATATATAATGTAGTGAATAACAAATACAATAAATTTAAAATTCCAGAATTTAAATTTCCATCCACAAAATTATATTGCATTCATCAGTTTTATTTCCAGAACACTATATTGCATTCATCCTGAACAAATCTATAGCTAAATTTGCACTAGAGTCATTTTTCTTATAAAAGGGATGGACATTAACAAATCTATTGCTAAAATTAAACTTCTTGAATTCAAATTTCCATCCATCATCACTATATTGCATTTGTCTAAAGCTGCCTTTGTTCATATATGCAGATACATAGATACAAAAATATAGAAATGAAGTTTTCCATTTCACATGAAAATATCCACCCTTTGCAATTATAATTGGTACCTAACTCAAAGCTTACTCAGACATGCACATATAGGACCTAAGATGCTTAAGTAGTTTCATTAGTTACAAAATATGTTTAAAAAGATTCAATAAGCTCAAATCACCTGTCCAAAAATCTGTCCAAATTGTCATATATGCTCTCCAAAAATCTGTCAAAGTCTTCTATGTCCAAAAAATCTTGTCAAAGTTGTGTCCACTAGCTGTTACATCAACAATAAGACATTGTCCAACTACCGTGCAAAAAACAAGGACATCAACCAAAATGGTGGTTCTCAAAGTTTATCAATATTAGGATCTACTAAAGCCTGCAAAATATGCCACCAAATATGAATCAGTAAATGAAAAACAAAAACAAAAAAACAAAAAAAAAATAAAAAAACAAAAAAAAACAAAAAAAAAAACAAAAGGAAAATATAAGTTTAAGTTATAGACAAAACATAACGTCTACGCACACCTAACTCAAGCCATATATCCCAACGTGATCTTGTCCAACCAAAAATCCACAATCAGAAGATTCCTACACTATTTCCTTGGCTATGGAGGAATTCCCTGTCCATTCTAGAATTATTGGGTATGAGGCCATAGCTGTTGGCCAATCATGGTATTTTACTAATAAGTTTTATTTAGTTTATGGGTGTTCATCCCTGTGGGTTTTGGTTCAATTCATTGAGGGTTTAGTGTTCAGGCAAATTGTGGGCGGATTCAGTTTATGTTTTGTCTTACTCGTACGCAATCCTACATCAAGTCTTTTTCTCTTCCCTGTTAAAACCCTTGTCATTATTGAATCCTAAAGCAAGGAAGTTATTTATGCTCTGACTCAAGAACAAGTTCTGTACACAAAATGGTTTACCTGCATGCATCTCATCCTCACTCAACATGCTCTTGTCCCCTAAAATCATTAAAATGAGGTTACCCTCATGAATCTAAAATCACAGACAAGACCAAAAGAAATTGACCCAGCAATGCCTTTTTCTTTGTACCAAGACTAGAAGTGTTTTTTAATTAATGTAGAACAAATGCCTTTTCTATTTTTCACTTACCAATCAATAAAAAGAAATGCCTTCTCTTTGTACCAAGTATGCTGGTCCTGTGACATATGTATTTCCTAATGTAATTTAACAAGTTGCTGTCTCTAACATGCTATGTCCAAACTGAAACATAACACTTGTGTTGTGTCTGTGTCCAAATTTCATAGATCTAATTTGATGTACAGGGCCGATTTTAATAATAATAATTTGATATGCAGGGCACCTTTTTCCAACACTGTCTTGTAAATCAAACAAAGCTTAAAGCAAGGAAGGAAATTTATAAACAGAACTAAGCAAATTCAATTTCTATGCCATGCTGGACTTATGTATATCTAGAGAGAGGAGAGAGAAATTCAGTTGCTTCAAAGTAACCACTTCCTTTTATAGCTAAGAAAAATCCCAACTATCTAATATTGTTTTTGATTTTTCTCTTTTTTTTGGTTGTGAATTGTAATTATCGAAAAATGAACATCAAAAACTAAAATAAATTAACAAGTCCAGATATTGGGCAAGGTTTTACCCCAATATAATCCACATCATCAACAGCTCAATGCTGTTTTCGTTTCCTCACAGCTGCCTCCGCCACTCTCGTCTTACCTGAAATTCAAAGCAGAGCACATTACTTGAATGCACACATTCCCTAACAGCCAAAGTAGAGTTTAAAGGAGCTATATAGCTTCTTTTTTACTCATCCACTAAATAGGGGTAAAAGGTCCCAATAGGCTACATCATTAGGCAGATTCTGTGAGGATTTTGTGAAATGAAAAAAGAGAAACCAAGGACAAAAATTATATAGCAATGATTGATCACCCTTGACAGCACTAATAAGTTGGGTGATGAATTGGGTACACCTCCAATGTCACATGACTACTACAAATTCTACAACCACAAATAATGATGGTGAATACATGATTAACTGCATTGCAACAATGGCAATAGTAGTTCAATACTATAGAGGATATACTTAAGACTCTTGGATTATGCGTTTGATGATGAAGCCTTTGAAATATCTACCAAGTGAAGTGAGTAATAGTTGACAAACCCTCTGCTTAATTTAATTATCAGAAAATGTTTGATTTGAGCATGATCATCACTTAAAGCAAACAACATCATATGCAAGTCATGTGACATTCTATTATGGTAAATGATAAACGGTTTACATAGCATGGAGGTGCACTGGCTAAATAAGAAAATCTAACGCAAACTGAGCACATGATTGTTAATCTGAACATTCTAATTAACAGATAGCAGTTAAGAAAGATGCCATCCTAGCTGTGCAAATAATTACTTTATCATTCTGAACATAGAAGACTAGGACATATAATAGTGGAGGTAGACATAGGAATAATTCCTTTACGAGTTTTATATATCTTTTATAATTATGCACTATCTGTGGACTTCATAAATGTTTCCATAAATCATGGTATTTACCGTCACCGGTCCCATAACCAGGGGGGTGTATGTCAGTGCGGAGTGATCTTTGAAACCCATGTACTAGCTCAATATTCTCACTTTGTATCTGTTCGATCTGTGCAGTCGGTTCGTTGGGGTTAGGAAGTGAAGGGTCTTGGGTGGGCTCAGCCTAAACTACAAGTGGGGTCGATTGGCCAGGTGTGGGTACAAATATACAGCCACTGTCGTGGGCAGAGCCGCTGAACAATGGGGGAGACAGTCGAGTGGGTGGTGGGGACCGAGGGCCGGCTTGAGCACAGGATGTGTGTTCTGCACTATCGTCATGGCCAGCGGGGTGGGATGGCTGGGCAGCATCGTCAGACGTGCATCGCGATGACCCTGCGCCATCCATGTACATGCCCTAGTCGCCCTCCAACGCCTCATCATCTGTACAAAAACAGCTGTATTTATTAAGATGACAACAAGGGATTGAGTCAGAAAATGTCTTACTATCTGCAGCCTAGATATGAATCAATGGCATTTGACCCTTTACAGGGGATTTAATTTGGGGAATGAAACCTCTCATTTACACACTCACACACACAAAATGTCGTCCCAGTTGCAGCCTCATGGTTGCTTTATTTTCTTGTGTTATTACTTTTTATACTTGATTGCATATTTTTCCATTTGCAATGAAAGTATCATATTGTGCCCCCAAAAAAAATGTCTACTATTTGCTGTAATATTTTTTTATTGAATAATTATTTCAACTTTAACAATAAAATTTAAGAAAATTCTTGAAGGTGAGTGATAAAATTTGATGTTTTAGGATGGAGAAAATTTTCTGACCAAGAGTGGAGAAAGATTACTTACACTATCAGTTAATGCATTACTCATAAAAATCCAAAAAAAAAACTCTTTTTTATTTATTTATTTATTTATTGGAACAGTCTTCATTCATTCAACTGAAAATGTAAGACAACAAAGTCCAAGAACAAAGCAAGAACAAAGCTACGAAGTGAGAGAGCAGCTACAAAGCTGATACAATAACAATAAAACATTGTTTTCAACACAAGATTCAACATATATAATTACCCTAGAAACTAGACAGTATAAAGGAGAGGTTCATTCGTAAGTAAGTTCGTAAAAACTCAGTTTAAGTGGGATCATAGAATCCAATAACTATTGTAAAGTGTAAACCCTACATGACAAGGGCCAAATGCGTAAGCAATCCAAATAGACCCTTGCCTAGTGAGTGGGATCATAGAATCCAATAACTATTGTAAAGTGTAAACCCTACCCAATAAAACTAATGCTTAGGACACCTAGACTACCCTATATAAACCTTGTTTTGTTGATAAAATCTAATAAAAATTTGTTTTTAATTCATTATTGTCATATTTAATTAACTAAAAAAAATTAAAAAAAAAAAAAACCTTTGAATTACAAAGTCCAGCTTTGTTTACCTGTATGTAATCTATCATTGTTATTACCAGTAATTTTTTAAACAAGGTATTATTTTATGAACTTCATAATGTGATCACAACTTTGAATTTTCCTCATATACTTCTAAGTTTATTTCCATGGTCGCGTAGAAATATTTTTAAAAGGAATTACATTAGCAAACAGATTATTGTGCTTTATACTCAATGGAAAAATGAATAGACTTGCTGTTTTTTCATCAATGTCTTAAATATATTAGCATTGATGTGTATATGTTAAAAGTGGATAATAGTATTGTGATTGTAGTTTATAAGGAATGAATGAAACAGGTTTGCATGTCTTACATTTCAATACATATATATATTTTGGTTGGAAGAACTTAAAAAGCCGTACTTGCTGTTTGATATTTAAAGTGCTTAGTTTTAATATTTAAATTTTGGGAGAACATTGTAACTAATTATACCATAATAAAGAGAAGGAAGTGCATATTAACCCTAAAAACTACTTACCAAACAATATATACTTCGCTACTATAATACGTCCTCTAAATAAATTACAACTCAAAGTAGTAGAAGTGGAAGTCAGTAAGAATTGGAGGTATTAGAGTTGGAAGTTACCCAAGTAATCCTCATCCTCATGACCACCTCCAGGACCTCCACTGCGTCCACGCCCTCCAGACCCACGACCTCCCCCACCACGGCCTGTGGCCTGTGTGCTTGCCTCAGTCGTCGTGGCACGCGCGTTCTCCAATGCCACTCGGCTCAACTCTCCGACAAGATCCAGCGTACTCTTCAGGTGGTTGTACACTTGGGAGTCTGGTTCGCATTGCGACAGTAATTCCATATTGGACTGAACTTGCGAAATAAAGGAGCCCCATTATAACTTTTCTGGTTACTTTTGTGTTGTGCATGACCGATTTGGAAACAAATTATGCATGTTGAGCTTATTCATATATATATGAACATTGAAATGGCACACCAGTACATATTGCTTGTGACAAATGCATATCTAGTGGGAAGAAATGAAATGTTCTCTAAAATGAATGTCAAAATATTGATTCAATGGCTTGTGGTCGCACTTTAATTTTCAGAATGCATGCAGCAACACACATATATTGTCAATCCATCAAAGAAGCATCGAATTGTTGCCTTACCAGGATTTCCCAATATGCCGACTCACGCGTAATGTACCGTTTGGTCATCCTTCGGTACGACTCCATGTAAGCAGCAAGGTATGTCGTGTCCCCATCCAATGTCGGTGCGTCGGCAAGATGTTCCTCTCTATGGGCCCATCGGTCAATGTAGACAGCATGCTCTCACACCCAATCCTTCTCTAATTTACCTTGGAGGGAGATTTTGTGGAGATCAACCGATGTATCCAAAATATCCGGTGGCACTTGCTTCATCCCAAACTGACAAAAGACACGTTAGGGATGACGATCCTCTACTATCCAAAAATAGATCAACGGCACAATGGCCCTCCATATATGTCGGCTGGTAGTGCAATATGGGGGCAACGAGTCTAGGACATCCCTGTACGGCTCCCAGACAACCTGCATAAATGGTCAAAAAAAAAAAAAAAATCAAATACGTACTTATTTGTGTCAATCCTCAATGTGAGCAAATATGTAGAAGACCATTGAAGAACCAATTCACTAAAAATCCTAAGACATTCTTGACCTATTTCCCTCTCTTATTGGATTTGACATGGTAAGATGCACCCGGATACTACTGGTTGCACTAGCTAAAACCAAGGGAAAAATTTTGAGGGTACACAGCTAAATATGTGTGGAATCAAAACGACATGCTTATCGGTGTAAAATTACTAATGAAGGTACTATATATTTACTGCCCACCTTTTTGAAATGTTCGTAACTAATTCCTTGTATATCTATGGTCTAATCGACCAAAGTTACATTATTAACTATACATATGCAGTAGTTGACAACCTTACCAAGTGAAAAACAAAAATATGGAGAATTATATCCTTGTGACATGAAGCGGTAAAATACTTGGTGTGCCTGTATACTCGACAGTGACGCCCGATATGCAGCTAGCACACGTGTGGCATGCTCTGTCGTGCTCTTCGGCCCCTTCCATCTAGTAAACATACAATTTCAGACAATGCTCATTAGTTAATATCAAACAACAATGCTGCCAAGAAAATAAATGTGTAGCAAAAATGAAGCCATTAATTAGCTTTCGTATTTTCAATGGAAAATACTTATTAGAATTGATGAAGTTATAATTGATGAAGTGTTTTCAGCACTTGATGAAGTGTTGCAAACAACGCATTTCTAGTTTGGCCAATTTTATGCCTTAAGAACTGAAAATATATTAATTCCCATATGATAGGGGGAAAAAAGTGAATTACGATGTTGTCATAAACAAGAAACTGATATTGGAGCTATTTGGTCTGGTGTACCATGGTCTACTACACTACATGTGAGTCAAAAGCACACAAAGGGCATTAAGAGCATTGTAGTTTAGATGTTTTCTCTGAAGATGATTTCATTGGTTTCATCCCCACTTGTTACTATTAAAAAAGGAATTAAAAACAAAGTCTAGACTGTGAATTTCTGAGCATACAAATATGCCTTTGGAAAATATAATAAACACAAACAAATTCATTGTTTCATAATAATACAAATTTAGATATAAATTTAGAACAAAGTATATAAATTGGTTAACAAACAACCCATTTTTTCCTTGTTAAAAAAATGACCAGTTTACATACTCTACCAAATGGAAATATTACAGATACTTTTTCATGAGTTAGCCAAAATTCAAAAACAAACATCTTCAATATTAAACTTAAATATGATCAGATTATATACTATTTACAAATATTTTGTACAACCTATTTTTATAAATTGTGGCCGAGTACATATTAAGTATTGAATGACGTGTGTGACTATGATTCCCATTGCACTAATAGATGCATCTAAGTGTACTGGCTTAGCATTATCTATTAAAACAAAGTATTTTGTATTTGTAATTTTCTTCTGCACTCATAACAGTGTATATTGGCATGCTATCTTGTTAAGTAATCCATTAAATTAATGTCAGTTACACTTTTGGTTTGAAACAGGGGTTACTTCTCGACAGCAGTGCCCTTAGTGAATGTATTACAAGTGGCATACATGCAAGGATTTTGACCAACTATAGACACGTGCACGGTGAATGACAAATGGCATGACAATTGTATCAAACTAATCAAATAACATACCGACTGGCAAGGGGACCTGCCTCCACCGGCGGTTGCGGCGGCCTCGCAACAGGGCATGTCACTGGGAACCTCGAATACGCCTAGAGCTGCACCAACATCAATGCTCCTCCCATCTGCATCGCCTTCGTCTCCGATGCCTTGCATAAGTGCCTATACAGCCAGGCTAATGCTCCACTACCCCAACTGTACCTTTTCGCGTTGCTGATTGGGTCCAGGAACTGTAGAGGCATCACTAACACTCGGTCTGCCGACTTGTCCATAAACAGAATGGTCCCCAATCTGAGAAGTATGTGATAGCGCGCATGTTGCTGCACTACCTCATTAGTAGCATCCGCTGCTAGGGGATGTCTGAATTGTGCCTCCAGCCAAGTGACTCTTAGCCTCGCCCCGGCAAGGATAGACTTGTTTTCATGGGGATGCGGTATTGGCTCTAGAGGACGATGACCCAGTAACTCAAGACACAACGCTGGCCACCCCAGCTTGACATTCCCAGTCACTAGCAACCCATCAACAGGAACCCTTAACATCACCTCAATATCTTGTAAGGTGATGCCCATCTCTCCATGCGGTAGGTGGAATGTGTGCGTCTCTGGTCGCCAACGCTCGACCAGTGCTGTGATCAACGCGTGATCCACTTCCAAGTTTGGAACCTTGAATAACCCTTCAAAACCTGCCTTAGTTATGTAGCGAGCAATTCGTGGGTCTAGCCCATGCCGAGGTAACTTGCAAGATCGGCGTCTGCACTTTAACATGCCTGGCACTACCTACACACGAAAGAGCACTGTCTTAGGATATGCAAGAGACAGAAGGCTAACTAGTTAGTTACGAACATTTTGCAGTATGTTAGTTATGATGTTAACTGGTTATTCACTCTAGCTCAATAGCAGGTAGGATCAATTCAAGATCAATGACAATTTTTAAAATTAGCACTGAGGTGATGGGCATTATGTTTTGAAATGAATGAACAAAGTGCCTCACTATGTCAAATGGAGTAGGGAATTAGGATTCAAATTCAGTTGTCTTATGTGTAGCCACGCCTAATTGTGTGTGCACATTTGGAAAAATAATGGCAGCGGATTCATTTTAATTGATTACTATAGCTTCTAAATGAGATCTACTGACTTTGAATATTTCTGCTCCATACCATTTTCTTTATGCTGTTAATGACAAAGTGTTTTTAAATTCACGATTATTTTTGCTTCATACCATTTTCTCTTTGGATTAAATAAAATTCTGCCTAAACCAAAAGAGAAATGCTACCATGTCCAACATCTATTTACAAATAATCAAAGAACCCTACAGAAATAAAAAGAAATGATTTCGACATGTCCGAAGTTCAGTACAACTACGTACCTGACCGGTAGGCATCGCCCACAGCGTCATGGATCAATGACCCGGCTGCTATGTCAACTGTGTATTTACCGTGGGTCCAGGATCCACATTTCACAGTTGCTACATATCTGACACGCATGCAATCATGTTAGACACGTAGGTCTATGTTTAATACTGAAGAAAAGCTTGGATTTTGCAAGTAAACACAAGCAAGTAATTGAATGTTCTAGAACAAACTGACAGAAACAAATAGAGAGAGAGAGAGGGAAAGAGAAATAGTGTGACAGAGAGATTTGACAGAAAATTGAAAACATATAATTGCTCAACTGAATTATACATCATGCATCTATATATACACTGATTTTCAATCCATTTAATCATACCAAGGAAGAGTTAAAGTAAAACACTAAAATATAAAATAGCTAGCCTGAGCATATATGCCTAACTTGATCCTAACGTTCATGGCTACAAGGCATAAACAAAAAGGACACATAGTTGCAGAATGTATAAGCAACCTAACCAACCAACCAACGTGCGAATCAATGTCTAAATCAAACAAAGTAAACCAACAAATGAACACAGCAAAATGCAAACCAATGAATCAATTAAGCACCACAAAAAACACCATTGGAAAACACTAAAACATAGTTGTAAAAGGTACACAATTACCCCTAAACAAGCCTTGCCTAGAACGTCCCTTCTTTAAACAAAGTGTAAAGTTCTTTCCTTTTACTTGTTCCCCTAATCTTTAAGTTTTTCCGTACTTGACATCACACTCTAAACGAAATTTTATTTCATAAAGCAAGAAGTGAAAAGGGTTCATTGTAAGTTAGTGGCTAGTGAGGTGTGTTTTCAACAAAAAAGGGGGAGACAAACATGGAAGTAGGTAAAGGTGCCATTAGAGACTCTAGTGCAATGGACATCTCACTCACAAGCACAGCTTTGGAGGGGCCTAATAATAATCAAATTAATTTTGAGCTTAATTAAATGAATTAAACAAATGTGAGACCTATACCATCAAATGATGGTGTGTGCATAGTTATGTGTCAAATGAACATTGAATTGGTGACCATAACAGTCCAAGAACTTTGCTTTCTTTTCTTTTGGGTTTTTTTTCTTAATTTGTTTTTATGAACCCCACAATCCAAAAGTAAACAATTTGATTATCTAGCATTTTCCTATAAAAGCCACAAGCCTTACAAAAAGAAGTCAAATATTCTTTTACCCTACAACTACAAAGTCGATTATGTACATAAAATTTATGAAACCTACAAATTAAATATTTTGTTAATATTAGAAGTCAATTATATTTTTATTGGTCAAGTCTTGGTCGTAAATTATGTTTTTACTAATTCATTTCTTTTCTTCGAATCAAGCACATTTTTGTAAATCAATAGTTGGCTTTCCTAAGTCAACTAGAAATAGGGTCAAGGTAGTTAAAGGTGAAAGGCAACCTTAAGGTGCCAAGGCCTTATATCTCCCGACGCCCTAAGATGTGAGGCGACAAGGCCTTTGGTGCAGCCAAGGTCAGCCCATTCCAGAAAGACTTGGAATTTACCAAATTGTCTTTCTTCCGAGAGAACTTAATTAAGAGCAATCCAACAAGGAAAAACAAAAACAAACAATCAAATAAGAGTCAATTCAACTTTAGATTGACCAAGGAAGGTCCCAAGAAAACTCTTCATCATTTGAAATTCCCAAATTAAAAAGTCTTTAAAGGAAACTGTAATCAAATAAGAGTAAATTTAACTTTAGACGAAGGAAGGTCCCAATAGAACTCATCGTCATCTGAAACATCCCAAATTATAGAACTCTTTAAAGGAAACTGCCAGTTACGTTCCCATCATTGACTCCTAGGTTTTTAATTTTTTATCATTTTTCGTCTTTGTTTCTTTATTGCAATTTTCCATCTGCGTCAAATTTTAGTATTCCATTCTACATCATTCACACAAAATAAGAACAGAAATTCATATTCCATTCTTTTCCATTAATTACATTATATATCAATTCCCATTCAAAAGCCTAAACCTTTATACCCACAAAAATTATTTTTGACACAGAGAAATCAATAACTCCACCAATACCCTTGGGAAATAAGTATAGGAGGCCAAAATAAATAAATAAACAAAGCCTTAGATCTGTCAGAAGCACCCTAAAGGCACCGACACCTGAAAATAGTTGGCTTTTCAGAGGATTTACTATTTCCATTCTCAAAGCCACCACAAATCTTAATACTCCCCCTAACCTAACCCAACCTATTAGGAAAGGATTGGTGACCCTAATCTTAATGCCACTAAGTTCCCTTTTCAACCCCACAGGTAGTAGATGATAATAATAATAAATTGATGTACTTAGTCAACAAACATAACCCACAAATGACTGCCACTCTGACACAAGACAGAAGCTTGAACAGGTTTTAATACCAAATTTGATGTAGGATTTTTAGGAATTTCAGCACTAAACTAGATTCTTGATGAGATATTGAATGTGTTGATGGCTGTTTGGTATTAAAACAATAAAAAGAACATCAAATAAAGAAAGATAAAACACTGGGCAATCACACCTAGGCTTTCCTAAGCAGTCACACTTACGTAGGAGATAGCAATCGCGCTTGAAAAAAGTTGGAATGTTATTGAAATCTATCAATATTATCGACTACAATAAAGCCATTATATAGGCTATTTCTAAATCCTTTCTTAGAAAGACTAGGAATTCTAATAACAAAAAAAAAAAAAAGGTACTTCAAGAACTTCTAAGACAATTCTAGTCTCTTAAGACAATCAATTCTGCATCTGTACATAAAATGTAACAGACTTTCAACTGATGTGGTAAGTTTATATGTTCCCATTTGATATTACAAGGATAATGACATGAAACCAAAAAAAAAAAACCTAAGATGTTGAATAAAAACAATATGGCAGCAAAGGTTTTCAGAACCCAGAACAGTAGATATACAGGGCATTTATGAGTTCATTTTAGTTCAGTGATAGTGGATGTCCATGATGTACATTTTATGGTCTGTGTGTAGATATATGCATGCATATCCATTATACACACATTATATCTATTCTATTAATAACTTAACAGAGTGGAAGCTTGTAAAAGCCAGTAAGTTTGAAGCTTGTAAAACCAATAGCTTCTCAATTCAAGATCATTCAGCATTGAATTAAAAAGCAATTTCCCCTAATTCAAAATCATGACATAACTTATGACATAATTTGTTGAAATTATAGAGTTTGATTTGATATCAAACTATATGAATTAAAAAGCAATTTCCCCTAACAATGAACACCATTGTCATGCTAACTGTATTTTACATGAATTTCTGCCCTAGATGTGCATCAAAACCAAACCCAACAAAGCTAAAACAGCAACAATAATAATGAATAGAGATAGAGAAAAATCTAACAGAGAAAAACTTAAGAAGCCACACTCAAATCAGAGTACATGCACAAGCAACACTTAACTCAGATTACATACAAAGGGAAAAAAAGAAAATTTGAACTCAGCATTTAGAAATTACCTTAATACGTTTCCACTCCTTTAACTCTGAAGATGGATTGGGTTGAGCTTCGACTATGGTGAAAGTGAAAAGGTGTGGGTTTGGATATGGGTTTGGATTAAGATTCAGAAAGGGTCTACTGAACGGTTTGGTTTGGGTATGGGTAGAAATAGGAGAACTTGAAGATTCGTTGAACTTGGGAAGGCTCTACTAAATGGACTGACGGTGACTACTGATCGGACTGAGGAAGGGAGAGAAACTGTTGAAGGAAGGAAGACAAACTGTTTTGGAGACATTACATTCAAAACTGGTTCTTATTCTGCACATAACTCGGTTTCCACATTACCGAGTTACAAACAGTAACGCGGGAACATTTTATTACCCAAAAGCCATGCTGGATTGCCAGTGTGGCAAGAACTTGCCTAGAACTCGGCCTTGTGATAATCGAGTACCTTGAGTAACTCGATCTTAGGGTTATCGAGTATCGAAACAGGGGCACGCACCTATATAATTTCGAAACAGGGGCATAATGCCAAATATTTTGCCCAAAAGGGGCAAAAGGCCAGATAGCCCATAATGACCATTACCCAAAGTTCAGGGGTATTTTTGCATGAAGTGGATTAGATGTTTACAAAATTTATTAAATTATTAGGTACTCCTAGAGTACGATGACGTGGTGTTCGTTTTTCTCATATTCTTAGTAGAACTCATCATGAATTTAATTAGTAGAGTTCATTATAAATGTAAGAAAAGAGAACATTATGTCACTGTATTATAAAGTACTTAATAATTACTCTACAAAATTTAAGCTCCTAACCATTTTGAGTTTTGTCATTGTCCTTACGCAGCTCTGGACCTAATAAAAAATGTACAAGTTCAAGCCATTATAGGGCCAGAAAATTCAATGAAGGCAAACTTCGTGATTGATCTAGGAGCCAAAGCTCAAGTACCAATTATTTCATTCTCAGCTACAAGCCCTTCTCTCATTTCCTCTCGGAGACCTTACTTTTTTCGAATTGCTCAAAGTGACTCATCTCAAGTGAAAGCCATTAGTGCAATTGTTCAAGCCTTTGCATATATGGAGAGAATTGCAGTGCCGATCTATATAGAAAATGAGTACGGGGAGGGAATAATACCCTTTTTGATTGGTGCAATGCAAGACATTGATACCCGTGTCCCCTACCATAGTGTTATTCGGGAATTGGCCTCAAATGATGAAATTGGTGAAGAGCTTCACAAGTTGATGACAATGCGAACAAGGGTCTTCATTGTGCACATGTTAGCTGAACTTGGTTCCCGGCTTTTCACCAAGGAAAAAGAGATTGGAATGATGAGCAAAGGCTATGTTTGGATCATGACTGATGGGATAACTAATCTCCTGAGTTCGGTAGATCCTTCAGTTCTTGAACCTATGGAAGGGGTTTTAGGTGTAAAGACCTATGTTCCAAAGACAGAAGAGCTTGAGAAATTTATTCGAGACTATCAAACTATTGAGAATGCTGATTTAAATGTTTTTGGACTTTGGGCTTATGACACTGCTTGGGCACTAGCCATTGCAGTTGAGATGATTAGGACAACAATCTTTGGATTTGACAATTCAGATACTCATACTTCCAACAACTCAACCTGTCTTGAAAATTTTGGGTTGTCACAAACTGGACCAAAACTTTGTGACGCATTATCAATTATTAACTTTAGAGGCCTTTCTGGAAAGTTTAATCTCGTTAATGGGCAATTACAGTCATCAACTTTTGAAATAATTAATGTGAATGATAGTGTAGAAAGAAGAGTGTTAGGACATATGTGGTTCACTTGTTAGGAACATATGTCAATATTTTATGTAGTTGGCTAATCCTTTGACAAAACGCACTTTACTTGTATTTGGGTAGATCTAAGTTGTGTTTAATACTTGAAGAAACATGTTGTTCAAGTCTAGTATTAAAGCCATGAAGACTAGACCAAGAAACAAGTGAAGAAAAGGTGTTCATTAAAGCTGGACAGATAGCTCGATACCTGCGGACAGATAGCCCGACAGCTTCTCGACACCTCTCGACAGTTGGTCATCTATCGAGCTCTTAAGGTGTTTTCTTATCGCAATCTCGACACCTTCTCGACAGCTGGTGGATCGATCGAGAAAGCTCCTGTCCCCTCGACAGCTTCTCGACACCTGCTCGACACCTGCTATCTATCGAGGTTACGAGAATCAGAATTTTCAAATCTGATTTTTGGGCCAGACTTTTGTATTTGTGTAGGGTTTCTTTTCTCACAACCCTAGACCTATATAAGGCTTATTTTAGAGGCCGTCACATAAGAGAATACAAGGAGAACATATGCAAAAGGTGATCGATACCTTATTCTCTCTGAAAGAAGCTACTGCGTCTTTGCGCCTTAGGATTTTGTAACCAAGTGCTTCTAGATCTTCATTGTTGATGAAGTGAAGAACTTTGCAGCCAATATTCTTCCTCCTTAAGTTGGTGAGTGAGTCACGTACTGGGATTCGTGCAAAGGAGTTAGTCACGTACTGGGATCCGTGCAACAACAAAAAGGGTGGCGTTCATATATTGAAGAGTTCAGAGATTCTGAAGCGGTAGAAGGTTTCTGCTGTGAGTTCATCTACGGGGATTGTAGAGTCTAGGGACAAAGGTTTTGCACTAGATCTGAAACTTCTCTTTACCATAGTGGATTGCTTTTCGGGAAGGTTTCCCCTTAGATTTTTTACTGTGAAACTAGTTGGTTTCATTGGTTTTTCTGGGTCATCATATCTTGTCTTATTTATTTTTCCACTGCATGATTTTGACATGATATTAATGTTTGTTTGTTTTAACAAGTTTTATTCATAATTAATCTAATTAACAACTTGGGTTTAAAACTTGTTAATTCTATCAACCAGGGTCTAAATTTCCCAACAAAGAGTAACGTTTTGGACTCAACAAAATAGACTCAATAGGAAACTAAATTGTACAAACGTACAAAAGAACATATTCTACTCCGACAGCCAATAATCTAGGGACTATTATATGGCCAGGTGATACAACCTCTGTCCCCAAAGGTTGGGTTGTAAGGTTGGGAGATTACAACAAATGACAAGAAATTGCGAATAGGAGTTCCCAAGAAGGATGGTTTTACCGAATTTGTGGGTTTGACACTTGATAACAAAACTCATAAATTAATAAAGGTCCAAGGTTTATGCATAGACATCTTCAATGCTGTAATGAAAACTTTACCGTACGCCGTTAGTTATGAGTTCGTTCCCTTCGTGAACGATAAGGGTGGAAGTGCCGTACATACGATGACTTGGTCCGTGAAGTATATCTTGGGGTAAGTAAAACTCTTTCTTATTATTCATTAAAGAAGTGCAAAAATAAAACAAAAAAACTTCTCCTATTTTTAATAAATAAGATTACATTTGATATATATATCAAACCAAAGGAGAAGTATAAGCTATAAGAACGTTCATGAAGTTTTATTTTAAGAAGAAATTCAGTTGATCTAACATGTATATATGTAAAAAATCTCTTATATCCCATAATGATAGAAAATATTTCCACATAGTTTGAGAGGGACTTGTTCACAACTAAATAGGCTACTGTCCTCTTTTTATTTATTTTTAGAATCAAATAAGCTACTGTCTATCCATGCATCATAAACGACATTGTATTAAAAGCATAGTCCCCTCCTAATATAGTAATATCAAAGATAATATAAACATAGAAGTGCTCAATTTTTTTTTTGGTTGATGAATATAGAAGTGCTCAAATTATTCACTGAATGGAATATAAATTTTAACTAGCTTATAACTTGCATATGAATATGCAAGGACACAATAAAAAATAACCACATATATCCACCGACACACACATATAACATGATTACCTAATAAGTTATAAGTTGTAAACATTCATAATATTATATAATAGTATAATAAATTCCAATTAAGTTTTTTTTTTTTTTTTTCAAAGTTTAGAGCATAAGTTTTCATTTCAATATAATTGAAATAAAATTAGAGTCTAATTTGAAAGAACACTTGGCATGAAATTAAAGTGAATTGAAAATCTAAATACACTTGGTATCAAATTATACCTCAATTATAAGGATATTTTGCAAAATTTTGGAGTGCACTTAGAATTTAATTTGGACTCTTATGTCGCTTATAAATAATTAGTCTGTAACTCCATGCATATGCACGGTTACAATTTAAAAAAAAAATCACAATTACATGGTTCAAATTATACTTTTTTTTTTTTTAGAAGAGGTTCAAATTATACATGGTATTAGCTTACACTTTTTTTAAATCTGTTAGGACATATGCAGTTCACTCATTAAGAACATATGTCATTCTTTTATGTAATTGGCTAATCCTTTTGACAAAACGCACTCTACTTGTAATTGGGTAGTTCTAGGTGTTTTTAATACTTCAAGAAACAAGGTTTCAAGATCAACTGTTAAAGTCATCAAGTTTGTCCAAGAAAAACAAGCTGATAGTGCAATTTCATTAAAGCTCGACACCTTCTCGACAGCTGTCTCGATAGCTGCATCTATCGAGCTTAAGAAAGCTGTTCAAGCCCGTAAGCTCAACACCTGCTCGACAGCTTCTCGACACCTCCTATCTGTTGAGATTTAAGAAATTCAGAATTATGATATGATTTCTTGGGATCCGTGAATGTGTCTTTGGGCCTTCTTTTATCCTAACCCTAGACATATAAAAGGATTGTTTTTAGGGCCGTCAAAGTGTACACAAGTTGCACAAGCATTGAGAAAACTCTGTTGAAGCAAATTGTGACCAGAGACGAAGTTCTTGCCCTAGTTCATCTCTTCTGAAGAAATTGCTGTGTATTTGCACCTTTGAGTTTTGTGACCAAGCATCTTCTTGATCTTCATCATGTAGGATGAACTGAAGAACTTTGCAGCCAACCTCTCTTTCAGTTGGTGTTTGAAGTCGCGTACTGGGATCCGCGCATTGGTTAGTCACATACTTAGGAGCCGTGCATCAAAAGGGGGAACTGTCACTACAGAACAAGTCCAATTGGGTATTGGGGTAAGGGTTCAACTATAGGTTGGTAAGGTACTTGGGATTCCTTTACTTGTAACCGCTTGTTGTGATAATAGTGGAGTTTCAGGAGTGGTGACCTGAAAATCACCCGGTGGGGTTTTTGCCGTAAGGGTTTTCCCCATTCGTAAATAAATCACCGTGTCATTTAATTTTCGTTGCATATTTAGTTTATTGGTGATTTGTTTGTGCTTCCACGCGTTTGCATGATTAATTGATTAATTAATAACTTGGCTAATTAATTAATTAGTTTAATCATAAGGGGTCATTCAGTTTGTGGCCTATCAAGTGGTATCAGAGCAGGCACACTTTGATTAGGTTTAATCTTTGCTGTGTTGATCCATTGACCCCTGTTTGTCATGGATAGAGGACAATCATTAATCATACCTCCTTTATTTGATGGCACTAACTATGCATGTTGGAAAGTATGCATGAGAGTTTTCTTGCAGTCTTTAGATGAAAAAGTGTGGCAAGCTGTAGAGATTGGCTGGACTAAGCCAAAGGAAGCGCCGGCCGATTGGGATGAAGCCAAGATCAAGGCGGCAAACTTCAACAGCAGGGCATTGAATGCGTTGTTCAGTGCGGTCACCAATGAGGAGTTCAAGAAGATATCCTCAATTGAAACTACTAAGGAGGCATGGACCATCCTTCAGACAACCTATGAAGGAACAAAGGCTGTCAAAGATTCAAAGCTTCAAAGGCTCACTACAAGCTTTGAAGAGATTAAGATGGAGAAGGATGAGTCATTTGATGAGTTTTATGCCAAGCTCAAGGACATAATGAACTCAGCTTTCAATCTTGGGGAAACCATCCCTGAACCCAAGATTGTGAGGAAAGTGCTCAGATCTCTAACCGAGAGATTCCATGCCAAGATCACGACGATAGAGGAATCAAAGGATATTGAAAAGATTCCTTTGACTGAGCTGGTTGGAAACTTGCAGACCTATGAGCTAGGGTTATCTAGGATTGGCAAGTCAAGTAAAGGTAAGAGCATGGCCTTGAAGGCAAAGAGCAGTGATACAGATGAGTCTTCCGATGATGAAGATTCCAAAATGAAGTCCTACATTACAAGGCAGTTCAAGAAGTTTATGAAGAATGCCAATGGAAGGAGTTTCGACAAGGACCGCAGACAATCCAATTCCTTTCAGTCTAAGGGGCAAGACAAAGGGAAAAAGGATGCTAAGGATGGCGGTCAGTACACTATTCCTGCAGGACCAAAGTGCTTTGGATGTCATGGATTTGGTCACATGACGCATGAATGCCCCACATATCTCAAGAGAATTAGGAAGAGTAAGGCACTTGCTGCAACCTTAAGTGACACTAAGTCTGAAGATGATTCCGACAATGAGGATGATAGAATCTAAAATGCCTTCACTGCCACAGTCAATCCTACTGAAGGGATTGTTGATGAAGTGGAAGAAGAAGAAGAATTGGTGGATTCTAAGTGTGAGACGATGGATGATCAAGATGATATCCATTCAGTCTATGAGAAACTATACAAGCTCTCTGAGAAGCACGAGAAACTGTATAGGCTGGCCACCAAGAAGCTCAGTGATGTGGAACTTGATTGTGAAGAACTTTCCACAAAGTTTGATGAAGCAAATCAAACGATTGGTGCACTGAGGTTTGAGAACAATTTTTTGGCTGAGAATACCAAGAAGCTTGAAGCGGAGCTGTTTCAAGTTAGAGCTCAATTGGAGAGGACTTCAAGTGCAAAGCTTGATGAGATGCTTAGCAATCATAAATCTGCTTTAGATCGAACAGGTTTAGGGTATGGTCTATCTTCCTCTAATACTGTTTCTACTAGTGCTACTGTTTTTGTTTCTCCTACTAATAACACTGAAATTGAAAACACTGATGTTAAAACTGAATTAGCTAGTGAGAACCTAAACAAGGGTAAATCCATCTTAGGAGCACCCCCTAAGAAGGATAAGAAAGATGTTAAAAACCCTAGGGCTAAAAAGGCTAACTCTCAAAAGCCTAAACAGAAGAAGCAGCATCTTTGTCATCATTGTGGAGCTGCCGGTCATACTCGACCAAATTGCTACAAGTGGCTAGCCACTCAACAAAGCAACGGCATGATAGCATCTGGAAGCCAAAATCAACTTCAATCCTCTCCTGCTCCTCTTGGAGATCTTCTGAAAGCCCTCATGTTCTTTTTGAACTTGAATGGTTTCAATTCTTCCCCCTCACCGCCGGTTCAAGGGTTCAATCAAAGGAAAGATTCTTCCAAAGTGTGGAAGAAAAAGGACTCTAAGTGATTTTATCACTTTCTTCTATCCTCTTGTTTTTGTTTGTTGCATTACTTGTGTGTTTTGCATTTTTTTTGAGTCAGTCTAGTTTTATGCTTTGCTTTGATAACATGTTTTTGTTTGTTTATTTTCAGTTTTGTTTATTTTTGTTTTTGATATAAAAATAAAATAAAAAATTGAAAAATTGAAAAATACAAAAACAGTGTGTGTTATGTGTACATTGATACTTGTGTACCTTGGATGGCCATTGAAACAAAGTTTTCTAAACTTTGTATCTCTTGTAGCTTAGATGAGCATCTCTATACACAACTAAGCAAGTGAGCTTTATGGCTCTTGTTTGTGATGAGTAAGATTAAGTCATCTCTTGAACTTAACACTCATATCACTCTTTTTGACGGGTAGGACTAGAAAATCCTAAGAGAAAGGCATAAATAACCATCTCACCACTGTTGCTCACCAATCATAATATGGCACCTGTATGCTTCGACATAGCAAAAGTGCAGTGTCATAGACACCTGTATGCTTCGGCATAGCAAAAGTACAGTGTCAAAGACATCCGTATGGTTCGGCATAGCAAAAGTGCAATGTCTATGCTTAACATGTTGGGTATTTCTTTTCTCTCTCATATTTGCCCATGCATGATATGCTTAAAAGAAAATATGCAAAGAAAATAAAAAGTAAAAAGATCAAAAGTGCTTTAAATATGATTGCAAGTGTGTTTTCTAGGAGATGTGGGAGTTATAGGATGTACCTCAAAGGTGATAGTCCCCATCAAACAGTTATGATTATGTGTGAGTTAAAGTTATTTTCTCATATCTCAGATCGTCATAACATGTATACACATATGCAATCTTGCGATGTTTTTCACACACAACACGCAATATTCTTTGCTACTCTTGATACATGTGCAGGTACAATGTGATTTGGCCATCACAAGTGTTTACATGTGCTAATGTATGCTCACTAAACTGTCTTGACTTCTTTTTGAAATATAAAATTGGTTAGACTTGTTTAGTGTGTGTGTGTGTGTGTGTTTCTGAGGATCCATGTGCTTAAAATGTTTGATGAGAGATGTTTTTGAGAGCTTAATATGTTGATTGGATCATTGGTTGAGGTTCATGTTGGATTGTATTCATGTCTATATTTTTCACTTCTCGAAAAACTGTTTTAAAAAGCAAGCTCGACACCTCCTCGATACCTTGTAATCTGTCGAGCTTTTCAAGCTTTTTCTTATCGCAATCTCGACACTTCCTCGACACTTGGTCGATCGATCGAGCTTCTGTTCTTGGTTTTGGTGTTCATTCCTCGATACCTCCTCGACACCTTCAGCTATCGACGTGCTTTTTCTCAACACCTTCCTCAACAGATGGCTCGACACCTCTCGATACCTTATCTGTCGAGAATTACTGAGGTTTCTATATAAGCCTCCTCTGCGATCTGGTTCTCATTTCTCGATCTCTCTCTCGATCTGTCCGCGTCTGTTCATCTCCCAAACCCAGTTTTCTCACTCAAAACCTTCAACCCACATGATTTTCGGCCCTTCCTTGCTTCAAGTCACTTGGTATGATCTCTTTTTCCTTCATTCTTCATGCATTTCATGTTTTGAATCTTAGGTTTTGGGGTTTTGAAAAAAAAAAATTTTGGGTTTTTCAAAATTAATGAGTTTTTCTTGAAATTTTGGGATGGGTTTTCCTTTAAATGTGTTCAAAATGTCATACATTGCATCACATTTGCATTAGAATGGTATTTTTCACGCATTTAGATGTGTGAACTATGTTTGTGTGCTGGTAGGTTTGGATTAGGCTGAGCCCATGATGAAATTTTTGTTGCATGTCACATGTTCATGCATCCCTATGCATACGTACTCTCTATTCAATATATTTGATATATTTGAAATGCTTTGGGACTTTTCTAATTGTCTCTTTCTCTCTCTCTCTCTCACATTCTGTTTACGTTACTGGTGTCTATGGCACCTAAGCGTAAATCTACTCCGGCTCGGAACCCTCTTCGTTCTAGAGCTTCTTCATCTTCTGATTCTGCTCCTCTTTCTCTTCAATTCCGTGATGATGATGCCCACAAGGCATTTTCAGAGAACTTTTCCAGACGAGGTGTTCATTCAGAACACCAAGTCATTTTGGCAAATTTCGCCGACACTGACCTTCCCTCTGTCATTCACAGTAGGAGATGGGAGTCACTGTGTAACGTCCCGATCACATGTCCTCTCATGCTCATTCAGGAGTTTTACTCCAACATGCACGGGATTGATCGTTCAGTACCTCTCTTTTTCACTCGCATTTGAGATACGCGCATTCCTGTCACACCGCAGCTAATTGCGGATGTGCTTAGGGTTCCTAGGATAGACTTTCCTAACTATCCTTCTTGTGATCGTCTGAGGACTGTGTCCAAAGATGAGCTCATTTCTGCTTTCTGTGAGCGCCCTTCGGAGTGGGGTGAGCGTCAGTTCACATCATGTAGGCCTTTTGCTAAAGGTCCTAGATTCCTAAACATGGTGATGACTTTTGTACTCCATCCACTTTCTCACTACAACTCCATCACAAAGCCTCGTGCTCGATTTTTGTTATCCCTCCTTGAGCATCTTACCATAGATTTTCCTTCTCATTTCATTTTGTCTATCATAGATGTTCATTTGGATGCGGCGACCCGTGATAAGCTCATCTTTCCTTCTGCTATCACGAGGATTCTACGCCATTTTTCCATTCCTTTTCCCGTGTCCAACCCTTTCACTTTCATGTATGCCATAGATGCCGCTACCGTAAAACATAGTGAGGCTTAGTTTAGGTCGAGACAGCAGGATTCCACTCCTCCCTCCCGTTCAACTCCATCCGGTTTTGCTCCTTTTACATCAGCTCTTTCTTCCTCTATGAGTGATGTTTCACTTGGAGACATCATGGCGCAGCTACAGCGCATGGATGCTCACCTCGATACATTCTCTACTGAGTTGTATCAGGTGAATATTCGTGTTGGTCGTATTGCACGACGGTAGGCGACTATGGGTGGTTTAGCACCTCCTCCAGCGGCTTCTGATTCTGAGGATGATGATGATGAGGACGATGATGCTTCGGATGATGATGATGGGGATGCTAGCTCTACTGATGAGATGTCTACTTGACACTCTACCCTTTGTCACTCGTGACAAAAAGGGGGAGTAGTTTTGGAATATGAGAGTAGTCATCTTAGGGGGAGAGTTAGTACAGTATAGGACATTTTTGTTAGGGGGAGTGTTGATACTTGAGGGATGTAGTGAGGATATGATGTATCTTTTCTTTTCTTTCTTTTTAGATACATTGTTCTTGTATATGAGGTCTTGTGACCAGTTTTACATACATTGTACTTATATTCATTATATGTGGATGTATGTTTCTTTCACCTATCTCTACATGTGTTGTTTCTTTTCTATCTTTATACACATGTTTCTTATATTTGTATGCAATCTATTATTTCTGCTTCACACAAGATGCCTTGATGAGTTTTATTTAAAGTGTTTCAAAAATACAGGTTGTCAAAGTCTACTCGCCATAAACTCTTTTCTTGCAACGTTTTTCAAGGGTTTGTGTTAGGGTAGATTTTATTGTATTCAACAAGTGAATATGAGTTGAGTGATTTATGACTTCTCTCATATGTTCATTTGTTTGTTGTGGTTTTGTCACGGATTGCCAAAGGGGGAGATTGTTAGGACATATGTAGTTCACTCATTAAGAACATATGCCATTCTTTTATATAATTGGCTAATCCTTTTGACAAAATGCACTCTACTTGTAATTGGGTAGTTCTAGGTGTTTTTAATACTTCAAGAAACAAGGTTTCAAGATCAAGTGTTGAAGTCATCAAGTCTGTCCAAGAAAAACAAGCTGATAGTGCAATTTCATTAAAGCTCGACACCTTCTCGACAGCTGCATCTATCGAGCTTAAGAAAGCTGTTCAAGCCCGTAAGCTCGACACCTGCTCGACAGCTTCTCGACACCTCCTATCTGTCAAGATTTAAGAAATTCAAAATTCTGATTGATTTCTTGGGATCCGTGAATGTGTCTTTGGGCCTTCTTTTCTCCTAACCCTAGACACATAAAAGAATTATTTTTAGAGCCGTCAAAGTGTACACAAGTTGCACAAGCATTGAGAAAACTCTGTTGAAGCAAATTGTGACCAAAGACGAAGTTCTTGCCCTAGTTCATCTCTTCTGAAGAAGTTGCTGTGTATTTGCACCTTTGGGTTTTGTGACCAAGCATCTTCTTAATCTTCATCGTGTAGGATAAACTGAAGAACTTTGCAGCCAACCTCTCTTTCAGTTGGTGTTTGAAGTCGCGTACTGGGATCCGCGCATTGGTTAGTCACGTACTTAGGAGCCGTGCATCAAAAGGGGGAACTGTCACTACAGAACAAGTCCAATTGGGTATTGGGGTAAGGGTACAACTGTAGGTTGGTAAGGTACTTGGGATTCCTTTACTTGTAACCGCTTGTTGTGATAATAGTGGAGTTTCGGGAGTGGTGACCTGAAAATCACCCGGTGGGGTTTTTGCCGTAAGGGTTTTCCCCATTCGTAAACAAATCACCGTGTCATTTAATTTCCGCTGCATAGTTAGTTTATTGGTGATTTTTTTGTGCTTTCACGCGTTTGCATGATTAATTGATTAATTAATAACTTGGCTAATTAATTAATTGCTTTAATCACAAGGAGTCATTCAGTTTGTGGCCTATCAAAATCATAAAATTTTAAAATATGTAATGGTTTCTCATTATATATATATATGATTTAGAATTTAATTGGTTTTAGACTCTTCGATTTTTGCACTCAATAATTCACTTGCCAAAAAAAAAAAAAAATTTAGATGGACACATGGCGGAAAATTAGACTTTAATTGAAATCCAATTTAGAATCTAATTGGATTTGGACTTTTTGATTTTTACCCTCAATAATTTACTTGGCAAAAAATTAAAAATTAAATGAGACACGTGACGCAAAATTAAAATTTCAATTAAAATCTAATTGGATTTTCTCTAGGTTTTACCTATAGACTTTAATTGAAATCCAATTTAGAATCTAGTTGGATTTGGACTCTTTGATTTTTACCCTCAACAATTTACTTGGCAAAAAATAAAAAATTAAATCAGACACGTGGCGCAAAATTAAAAATTCAATTAAAATATAATTAGATTTTCTCTAAGTTTTACCTATTAATATATATATATATATATATATATATATATGTGGGGCCTAATAATCTGGCCACCCCGGCCCATCTTATATCCGGCCCAAGGCCTATGCCGAGGATCAAGAAACGTCCGAGGAGGAGCGCAGATGGCCTAAGCCACCAAGAAACATCGCCGAGGACGATGTTGTCCTCGACAATCCGAGACCATTGAAAGGGGGAGTAACGAGCCACCAGGAGCGGCCTCATTGAGCACCTAAAGAGAAAGAGCAAGTACAACGTGTCAGCAGTGGAAGCATGGTGGAAGAGCAGGTCCAGGATGAACTATCACCTCCACATTAAATGCCCCCAACTAACGTCCTGGCCGCATTAATGAGGAAATGACCCCTGAACAGTGCTGCCTTGGTTGCTGCAACCCACAGGAGGAATGGGAAGGTGGCTGATGGGACAAGCACTCAAGTAGCGGCCTGGTTGATCAACAAATGTAAGGCTAGGATTAATTGAGAGGGGGATATATAATGTAAGGGATCCCTCTGTAAAAAGGGACGGGAAATCTCAACCAAAGGGTACTGCAGTGACTCGTATTCTCTGAGAAACCCTTGTAATCATCTTCTAAAGGAATAATAAGAACTTTAAGCTCCCCAGAGCAATGCCGAGGAGCATCATTGTGTGCCTTAATTCACGTTCTAGCTGCCAAGTCCACATGCAACCATTCATGGCCGTTGCATCCCTCATTAGGGCCTAGTTCTTGAACCCGCTCTCTACAAATTCATTGTACTGGGCTAACTGGGCTTGAGTCCACTCTCTCAAAAGTAGAAGTGCTCAAACCCAGTCCCTACAATTGGCGCCGTCTGTGGGAAGAACTTGTGCATTAGTGAGGGCAACGATCGAGCATGGTAGGATCAGGCACTCATCAAGTAGGTCCCCATCAACCTAAACCGACCAAGCCCCAGCACCAGGGTGACTTCGCCAACCCTGAGCGCGACTGAAATGAAGAGAATGGAAGATTCCGAGAGGGGAGTGCACACGCCACTCAAACCAGCAGCAACTACTCGCGTGGAGACAGTTATATGCCATAGAGACAAAACAACAACCGGGTCACACAACCAAAGAAGGGTGGAAGCCATGTAACCCAAAGGCAGAACGACGAGCAGGCCATGCAGCGGGAGATAGATGACCTGAAGAGGAGACTCTGCCATGCACAACGAAGGCGACCTCAACCTAGTCCCGACCTGCCCTCTGACGACGAGAGCGACGATGACTACAAGCGAAGATCGAGAACCCCTCCGAGCGAGACCTTCTCTCATGAAGAAGAGCACTACCGGAAGTGCAGGCGTAGAAGCCCATCCCCTAGGGGATTGGGGTACGATGCCATGAGCAGGGCACTGGATCAACTGTCCAAATCGCCCTTCACACGCCATATAGAAGGGGCTACACTTTCTCGGCGATTCCAGCAGCCAACCTTCTCCATCTATAACGGCAAAACAGACCCTGTGGAGCATGTGAGCCAGTTCAACCAGAGGATGGCTGTTCATTCCCAGAACGAGGCGTTGATGTGCAAGGTTTTCCCCTCCAGCTTGGGCCTAGTGGCGATGAGGTGGTTCAACGGCTTGAGGGCGGACTCTATAAGTTCGTATAGACAGCTGACCCAGGCCTTCGACTCCTGCTTCATTAGAAACAGCATAAAGCCGCGGCCTTTGAGCACACTGCTGTCCTTGACCATGAATGAGGGAAAGACTCTAAAGGCCTACTCGGGCCGATATTGGGAGGTGTACAATGAACTGGAGAGAAAGTACGACGACGTCGCCATCGGCACCTTCAAAAACGGTCTCCCAACTGGACATGACCTAAGGAAGTCCCTGACAGGCAAGCCTGCCACTAGTGTGCGCTGACTAATGAATCGGATCGACGAGTACAAGCGAGTGGAAGAAGACCAGCTGCAGGCCAGAGGAAAAGAGAAGGCCATCCCTCAGGAGAGGAGGGATTCTAGGCAGGACCGATACAACAGCACCCGCCCGAGGAGGGACTTTGCATGGAAATCTGGAGTGGCTGACACACAGGCTGTCCACGCCGCATTCTGAGAACCAATACACAGGGTGCTGGAGAAAATTGAGAACGAGCCATATTTCAGGTGGCCGAATAAGATGGTGGGAGAATCCACAAAACGCAATTAGAACCTTTATTGCCAGTACCACAGGGACCACGGACATACCACGGAGAATTGCAGGAACCTTTGGAGCTACCTGGACCAGCTGGTCCGAGAAGGAAGGCTGAAGCATCTTCTACATCACCCAGGCGACCATCAAGGCCGGACCCATCAGGAGCCCCAGAGAAATAATGCCCTAAGGGCGCCCGCGGGGACAATCAATGTAATTATGGCGGCACCTGGGAGAACGGGCACGCGCCCTTCACGAGTGTTGTCTGTAGCCCAGTTGCCCGCCGAGGAATCCCAGACAGAGCCGAAGAGGGCCAGGAGGAATTTTCACCTAACCTTGAGCTTCTCGGAGGAGGACAAGGCTGGGACCACCCAGCCCCACGATGACACTCTAGTGGTCACACTCAGAATTGAGGACTACGACGTGAGAAGAGTGATGGTGGATAGTGGCAGCGCGGCCGAGGTCATGTACCCAGACCTCTATAAGGGGCTGGGGCTAAAGCTGGAGGACTTGACGCCCTATAGCTCCCCCCTGATGAGCTTCGATGGGAAACTCGTCATCCCAAAGGGCATGATCAGGTTGCCCATCCAGACCGGCCCAGAAGTGGTGGAGGTGAACTTTATAGTGGTGGACACGTACTCTCCCTACACGGCCATCGTAGGAAGGCCCTGGCTCCACACCATGGGGGGCGTTGCCTCCTCCTTGCACCAGAAGGTGAAATTCCCATCAGGGGATCAGGTTCTCGAGATCCGTGGTTGTCAACCCACAGCAAGGCAGTGCATGGTGGCTACCATATCACATCGGTTCGACGCACAGCCCTCGGCTACTGCTGAGGAATGCTTATAGCAATCAAAGACCCCGGTGGCACCTCCTGATGTAGCTACCAAGGAAGCAAAATGTGAGGATTTGGAGAATGTGGTAATTGGTGATGATCCGGAGAAGTTCTTTCGGGTCGGAGCTCGGCTACCTCCCACTGAGCAAGAGGAGCTGGTTGAGTTCCTCAAAACCAATATTGACGTGTTTGCATGGGATGCCTATGACGCCCCGGGAATTGACCCATCCTTCATCTGTCACCATCTCAACGTCAATCCGTCCATAATGCCCAAGAAACAGCCGCCCCGACGCCCATCGAGAGAGCACGCTGATGCCATCAGGAAGAGGTGAATAAACTTAAGCGTGCCGAGGCTATCAAAGAGGTTTTTTACCCCGAATGGCTGGCCAACACTGTGGTGGTCAAGAAGAAAAGCGAAAAGTGGAGGGTCTGTGTGGACTTCACCGACCTTAACAAGGCATGTCCAAAAGACTCGTTCCCCATGCCTCGGATCGACCACCTGGTTGATGCAACCACGGGCCATCCTCGGATAAGCTTCCTAGACGCCTTTCAAGGCTATCATCAAATACCACTGGCCCTAGAAGATCAGGAGAAGACAGCCTTTGTGACACTCGTCGGGAACTACCACTACAAAGTAATGCCACTCGGTCTGAAGAACGCAGGATCCACCTATCAAAGGATGATAACGAGAATGTTCGAGCCGATGCTGGGCAAGAGCATCGAGGTCTATGTTGATGATATGGTGGTGAAAAGTAAAGTGGTATCCGAACACTTGGGGGACCTCGGCCGCACATTTGACGTCCTGAGAAAGCACAAGCTGCGCCTAAATGCTTCCAAATGCTCGTTTGGCATGGGCTCTGGCAAATTCCTGGGATACATGATCACCCACAGGGGGATCGAGGTCAATCTTGACCAAATCAAGGCTATTCATAATCTGAAGCCTCCGCAGAACCCCAAAGAGGTCCAAAAGCTTACTGGAATGATCGCGGCCCTGAACCGATTCATTTCCAGGAGAGCTGACAGGTGCAGGCCCTTCTATCTCCTGATCAACAAGTGGAAGAGATTTGAGTGGTCCGAGGATTGTGTCGTGGCTTTCCAGCAGCTCAAGGAGTATCTATCCCGGCCGCCTATCATGTCCAATCCCAAAGCCGACGAGGTCCTATACGCATACCTTGTTGTAGCGCTCCACGCTGTGAGCCTGGTACTAATACGGGATGACAATGGCGTTCAAAAGCCTATCTACTACGTTAGCAAGTCGCTACACGAAGCGGAGGTCAAGTACCAACCCTTAGAGAAAGCCATACTAGCTGTGGTCCACGCTACACGGAAGCTCCCCCATTATTTTCAGGCTCACACAATGCTTGTCCTAACCCGATGGCCCTTGAAGTCCGTACTCCGAACCGCTGATTACACTGGCAGGATCACAAAGTGGAACACAATTCTAGGGGCTTTCGACGACAAATACATGCCTCGGACCTCCATAAAGGGCCAGGTCTTGGCAGATTTAATGGTCGAGTTCGCTGAACCAACGGTAGAAGCAGCAGCCGAGGAGAGAAGCATTGACGAAAAGTCGGTTAGGGCAGTCTCCATCCCGGGGCCACCGTGTTGGAAGGTATACGTTGATGGCGCGGCAAACCAGAGGGGGTCTGGAGTGGGGCTAGTCTTAGTATCCCCTGAAGGGCATGTCATAGAGAAATCCCTGAGACTCGGATTCTCGGCCACAAACAATGAGGCCGAGTATGAAGCATTACTACAAGGGATGGTCATGGTGCAGAAGATGGGAGGAAAGTCGGTGAAGATGTTCTCAGATTCGAGATTGGTGGTAGGCCAAAGTAGAGGGAGACTGGAGGCCAGAGATTCGAGGATGCAAGAGTACCTGAGCCAGGTCAGGCGATTGCAGTCGGAATTTGGTCTTTTCAGCTTGTCTCATATTCCCAGGAGTGGGAACACCCATGCCGATTCATTAGCCACATTCGCCACTTCCTCGGCAGGGGATCTACCTCGGATCATACTTGTGGAGCATCTGGAGAGAGCGAGTGAGGTGGCAAAAGGCACGATCCCCGTCCACCAAGTTGGGGTGGGTCCCAGCTGGATGGACCCCATAGTGAGATTCCTCAGAGATGATATTCTGCCCGAGGAGAGGTCAGAAGCTGAAAGGATACGAAGGAATGCTTCTCGGTTCTGGTTGTCCGAGGACCACAAGTTGTATAGGCGCTCCTACTCTGGGCCATACCTACTGTGCGTCCACCCCGAAGCAGCAGAATTACTGCTCGAGGAGTTGCACGAGGGAATCTGTAGGAGCCACACAGGAGGGAGATCCCTGTCTCACCGAGCCGTCACACAAGGATATTGGTGGCCGGAAATGTAGAAGGAAGCCCTGGAGTATGTCAAGAAGTGTAACCAGTGCCAAAGGTTCGCCCAAAATATTCATCAGCTTGGGGGATCCTAAACCCTTTGTCTAGCCCATGGCCGTTTTCCCAGTGGGGCTTGGACATTGTAGGCCCTTTCCCTAAAGCGCCATTGAATAAGAAGTATCTGTTGGTGGCCACAGACTACTTCACCAAGTGGGTCGAAGCCGACAGAATTACTGCTCGAGGAGTTGCACGAGGGAATCTGTGGGAGCCACACAGGAGGGAGATCCCTGTCTCACCAAGCCGTCACACAAGGATATTGGTGGCCGGGAATGCATAAGAAAGCCCTAGAGTATGTCAAGAAGTGTGACCAGTGCCAAAGGTTCGCCCCAAATATTCATCAGCCTGGGGGGGGGGTCCTAAACCCTTTGTCCAGCCCATGGCCGTTTGCCCAGTGGGGCTTGGACATTGTAGGACCTTTCCCCAAAGCACCAGGGAATAAGAGGTATCTGTTGGTGGCCATAGACTACTTCACCAAGTGGGTCGAAGCCGAGCCACTGGCCAACATCAGGGATGTAGATGCAAAGAAATTCCTTTGGAGAAACATCGTCACACGATTCGGGGTCCCTCATACCCTCATCTCAGATAACGGACTCCAATTCAACAGCAAGGCCTTTAGAAGATATTGTTGTGAACTTGGGATCACAAACAAATACTCAACTCTAGCCTACCCTCAGGGAAACGGACAGGCCGAGGCTGTCAACAAGGTCATCGTCAATGGGCTTAAGAAGAGACTGGATGACGCCAAGGGGAGATGGGTCGAGGAGCTGCCACATGTTCTCTGGACATACCGGACTACGCCGCGGCGGTCAACGGGGGAAACACCTTTCGCCATGACCTATGGCGCCGAGGCTGTCATCCCGATGGAGACAAACTTCCCAACGCTAAGGACTAACTCTTTCACTCCAGGCGGTAATGATGAACTGCTAGGGAGGAGCCTAGATCTGGTTGATGAACGAAGGGAACGAGCAATGATCCAGCTGGCTTATTACCAACAAAAACTCAAACAAGGATATGACGCCAATGTAAAGCTCATACCACTAGCACTGGGGGACCTGGTGCTGAGGAAAGTTGTAGGGGCTGCCAAGAACCCTTCCTGGAGAAAGCTGGGGCCCAATTGGGAAGGGCCATATCGAATTACCTCGATGGCGGGGATAGGTGCTTACTACCTAGAAGACCTAGATGAAAAACCTGTACCTCGTATGTGGAATGTAAATAACCTGAGAAGGTATTATTATTAATAAAAGCATCCTTTTTCTTGTGATTCGAATTTTAGTTCTATTATGATTATACACCTTATGTTTTGGCGGCCACCTAAAGTACTAGACCGAGCCATTTCAAGAAAAATCTGGGTACTAGAATGAACCAAGGTCTTGCATGATCCTTGGACTCAAACCTATGGGGAAACTAACCACTTCAAGACGAACCTGGGTACTAGACTGAACCAAGGTCTTGCATGGTCCACGGACTCAAACCTATGGGGAAACTAGCTACTTACAGGGGGATCTAAGTGTTAGACAGAACCAAGGTCTTGTATGCTCCTCGGACTCAAACCTGTGGGAAAACTAGTAACTTACAGAAAAATCTAAGTGTTAGACGGAACCAAGGTCTTGAATGGTCCTCGGACCCAGACCTCCGACGAAACTTGCTGCCCTCGGCAAAGGCATAGATAAACACAAGCCCACGAGCATCGCTCAAGGCATTCTAGAGTACATTGAGCCTAACCCCTTAGCATAGTCAGCAACTAATGGCTTTCCTAAGCATTTTTTATTGTTTACGATATCTAGTTCAGATTGAAAAGCATGATTAAACTTCTAAGATTGCGAAGCTAATGGTTAAAGCCCAGGCTGTGTCAATAGTAAAACTCATCACAATGATAATCAATGCACAAAGCAAAAGAAAAACATATACATATAATGATTCATACATTCAACTTACAAGAAGCAGTACAGTGCTTTAAAAAAAAGGAGAGAGAGCAACAACAACAAAAGCAAGAAAAAAAAAAGGGAAAAGCTAGCCACGGCAGCCTGGTTTTTCACCCTGGGCTTCACTCCCCCTTGGGAGGCTGTCCAGAGGTGTCCTCGGGATCTTCAAAGCTTTGACCTAAGGGAACCGCCTGCAGAGGCATCACCATGAGGGCTGTTTCCTTGACTGGAGGGGCAACTCTGGGAAGGTCTCCTTTAGTAGGAAGAGCCTGAGAGCCAGCAAAGGGCTTCACCACATCTGGGGGTGCTTCCAAGTTACTGGTTCCCCCATCCTCTGGCGCCTTCTGATGCTCGGCACCCTCGGCGGGACTATCGGTGGGAGTAGGATCCTTGGCAGCATCAGCCCGATCCCCGTCTGCCGCTTCGGGCCCAATGTCGACTTTCGAAATGGAGGAGGCAGCCTCTCGGATAGCAGGAGGGTAGTAGAAGAAGCCTCGACCCCCGCTTGGTTAAAGGCCTCTTCCCAAGTCTGGGAGCAGTAGCGCCTGCATACTTCAGGGACTTGAGCCTTAAGGGCAGCCTCGGTCATGGCCACTCCCTCAGCAAAGGCTTCTTCCTCGGCCTGCTCTCTAGAGCTATCAGCCTCTGTCCGCGCAACCTCAGCCTCGGCTTTAGCTCTCAAAGCCTCATTCCTGGCATGCTCAGCAACATCTCTAGCTCCCACTTCCCCGGCCAACTTCTGCTTTAAGTCAGATATATGCTCCTTAGCAATGCGCAGTTGGCCCTCAGTGTCTAGAAGGCGCCTTGTCTGGTTGGCGGCCTACTTTTCAGCGCCAGCCAAGCCTGACACCGCGCTATCTCTGGCCTTTGTCACCTCCTTTAGAGCCTCCCTTGCCTTCTTGAGGTCGCCCTTGGACTTGCTAAGGATCCGCGTGACGTCCAGACGGTTGTCACGTTCCTGCTTCAGGGCCCTGCTCTGTTTATTGCCCTCCTCTTCTAGCCTATAAGTAGCTTGGACGGCCTGCAAGAAACAAACAAACGATGAGTATGGGAACCGAGGGGTAAAATCAGAAAACCCTCAGGCAGCGAACGACTTACCATGCCCAAGTACCTCTTCATGCTGAAAATGACCTCCTGCCTCTTCAAGCCCTTCAGCTCCGCCATGTCCGCAGGAAGAAGCAGGGATCTCTCCAGCGCATCGGCCACATATGCGCCTTCACCTCCCCTGAAGTCCTTGAGTGAGGTGCTATCCATCAAGGGCTCCCCACGTAGCATTGGGGCAGGTAGCCACGCCTGGGCCTCGGGCTGCCTAGCCACCTCTCCCCCATGGCCCTGGTGCCTAGTTTTCTGCTGTTTAAGGGGGCGCCGAGCCTCATCCTCCTTAGGAGAAGAGAGAGTCCTCTCAGCCCCAATAGGCCCTTTGCCCTTAGGGTCCTTCTTATGCTTGGGATCAGCAAGCTCGGTCCTCGGTGAAAGGCTCGGCTGAGGTGGTGGAGGTGGAAGCTTGGACTGGGAAGAAGACGACCTAGTCCGAACCGACTGAGACCTGGACGGCGAAGGAGGAAGCTTGGGTTGGGACTTCTTCGACTCGTCCCTCCCTGGCTGACCCTCAAGCAGGTCATATAGGCTGGACTGGGGTTGTCTCTTGAAACCCATTTCGGCCCGGGGAGAAGTCCTCGCAGAAAAAAGATCGGCCTCGGTCAAATCGGGATCGCCCAGGTCACCAAAAGGATCCTCGGACGTGTGGACTTGGCCAAATGCACCAAATTCGTCCTCGGATGGAACCGAATCAGCGACTTCTTCCTCTCCTTCTGGCCCCTCTCCCTCGACGTCCGCAGCTTGAGTGGAAGTAGAGGGTCCGGCCAACGGAGTACCTTTAGGAAACGAAAATCCTTGCTCCACCACAGTTATCTCGCGAAGCCTTGGGTCGCCGGCTCTGATCACGTGCTTTAGAGCCGAAAATGACTTCTGGGTCATATCGTACCCGAGGATCTTGTGGGCAGCTCTAACTTGGTTATCTACCTCGTTTAGAAAGATCTCTGCCCTAAGAACAGCCTCTAGGTCCTCCTTGTTGACCAGATTAAAGTGACGCTCGAAGACGCGCGGATCTGTAAAAGAAAAGCAAACTCCTATCATCAACCGAGCAAAGTAGACTTATAACAACAACAACAACAACAAAAAAAAAAAAAAAAAAAAAAAGCTAGACCCTCTCCTACTCTGAGTACCCCACCTGGTGTCCCCTCCTCCATCGGACAATGAAGGCAATCGTGCCACTCCCCGAACACGAGGAGAAAGTCCTTGTTCAGACCCCTGCTGGACTCAGGAAGACACTGGATAAGCCGAACCTTATCGTCCCTCGTCTTCATGTAGTAAGTCTTACCCTTTAGCTGCTGGAGGTTGTAGCACCAATTTACGTCATAGTGGGTCAACCTCAGCCTCATCTTTTCGTTCAAGGTGTCCACACACTCCAGGAGCCTAAATACATTGGTGGCGCACTGAGTGGGGGCCAACCCAAAATACGTAAGGTAGTCCCTCATTACCGGCCCCATGGGGATCCTCATACCGCCTTCGAGGAAGGCGATAATGGGAATGACGATTTCCCCCTCCTTCCTTCGAATGCGCCATTCCCCTTCTACACAGTACCTCAGGCCCATGTTGCCGGGTATCCTATGATCGGCGATGAATTTCTCCATCGCCTCCTCAGACTCAACTAATTTCTTAAATCTACCCATCCCTAACGACGACTAAAAAACTCAGGAAAGGGCTAGGGAGAGAAAGGAGTCAGAGAAGAAGTTCGAACTAGAGAGAAGAAGACCTACAGAAATGAGGAAAAGCTCCTCGGACAGGCTTTTTGTGCTGGAAAAGTTGCGGAGGTAGTTGAAGATTTGAACGAATTCAGTGAACGCGCGCGAGAACTCTTGAATGCCAAAGTGAAAAGGCCAACCGGTTCGAATGGGTATTTATATCCCCAACTAAAAGTAACCGTGTGAGTTTCCCCGCTCATAAAGCTGGAGAAAGCCTAGCCGTTGGATTAACATCACACCGTTGAACGTGGGGAGCACAGAGCCGCCAGAATTTAATGAGGGCACGCTTCGTGTACCGAGGCGCTAGGAACATGCCTTGGGCAGATGAAGAGACTCTGGCGCTGACGGAAGACAAGACGTGACAAGCCGTAACAGGGGCCCGAGGACATCAAAATCCTCCTCCCCGCCCGAGGAGCCGAACAGCAGGATTTTGAGGGGCTATTGTGGGGCCTAATAATCTAGCCACCCCGGCCCATCTTATATCCAGCCCAAGGCCCATGCCAAGGATCAGGAAATGTCCGAGGAGGAGCGCGGATGGCCCAAGCCACCAGGAAACATCGCCGAGGATGATGTTGTCCTCGGCAATCCGAGACCATTGAAAGGGGAAGTAACGAGCCACCAGGAGCGGCCTTATTGAGCACCTAAAGAGAAAGAGCAAGTACAATGTGTCAGCAGTGGAAGCATGGTGGAGGAGCAGGTCCAGGATGAACTGTCACCTCCACATTAAATGCCCCCAACTAACTTCCTGGCTGCATTAATGAGGAAAAGACCCCTGAACAGTGCTGCCTTAGTTGCTACAACCCACAGGAGGATTGGGAAGGCGGCTGATGGGACATGCACTCAAGTAGCGGCCTGGTTGATCAACAAATGTAAAGCTAGGATCAATTGAGAGGGGGATATATAATGTAAGGGATCCCTCTGTAAAAAGGGACGGGAAATCTCAACCAAAGGGTACTACAGTGACTCGTATTCTCTGAGAAACCCTTGTAATCATCTTCTAAAGGAATAATAAGAACTTTAAGCTCCCCAGAGCAATGCCGATGAGCATCATTGTGTGCCTTAATTCACGTTCTGGCTGCCAAGTCCACATGCAACCATGCATGGCCGTTGCATCCCTCATTAGGGCCTAGTTCTTGAACCTGCTCTCTACAAATTCATTGTATTGGGCTAACTGGGCTTGAGTCCACTCTCTCAAAAGTAGAAGTGCTCAAACCCAGTCCCTACAATATATATTATGATATGATATGCAGAACTACAATGTTGTGGTGGGAGATGTAACTATTGAAGCAAAAAGGTCTTTACATGTTGATTTTAATTTGAACTTGGAGTGCACTTAGAATTTAATTTGGACTCTTATGTCATTTATATATAATTAGTGTGTAACCTCGTGCATATGCATGGTTATAATTAAAAAAAAATTACAATTATATGGTTCAAATTACATATATATGTTTTAGAATTTAATTGGTTTTAGACTCTTCGATTTTTGCATCCAATAATTCACTTGCCACAAAAATAAAAACTTAGATGGACACATGACGGAAAATTATACTTCAACTGAAATCTAATTTAGAATCTAATTGGATTTGGAATTTTCAATGTTTACACTCAATAATTTACTTGGCAAAAAATAAAAAATTAAATGAGACACATGGCACAAAATTGAAAATCCAATTATAATCTAATTGGATTTTTTCTAAATTTTTCCTATTAATATATATATATATTATGATATGATATGCAGAACTACGATGCTGTGGTGGGAGATGTAACTATTGAAGCAAAAAGGTCTTTACATGTTGATTTCAATTTGAACTTGGAGTGCACTTAGAATTTAATTTGGACTTTTATGTCGCTTATATATAACTAGTATGTAACCCGTGCTACCGCACGGGAATGGATATATTATTAAACACGAGTTTATTCTTGCTTAAAAGGCTCAGTTAAGTATAAATTTATATTATTAGCCAGAAAATTTCATTAACAAAACTTAGTAGTATATATATATATATACATATTATTTGTTCCATTTTTGTGGTTTGAAAATGATATTTATGTGCATATGGAAGTTGTTGATGAGAATGAGTGGTGGGGTAAGATAGAGCAGATGAAAAGAGGAGGGGAAGAGGAGATGATAATTAAGCACAATTTTAATCGAGCAGGCCAGCAAACCTTATATGATATGGCTTGTACCTTAATTCAGTTTTCACATCTCGTATGTACTTCCATTCTCCAATAGACCATTTGGAGGAACATATGAAATGAGCAACCACCACTTTTACTACTTCCACTGCGTTCAAATGAGTTTGAATGAAGGGAATTCTCTAGAATGCTTCTCTATTTTGCATGCAAAAATGCAATATCTTCAAAGCAATTAAAACTTGACTTACTTTGACATCATAACTTACTTAGAAATAAGGGGAAACAGATAATAACAATTTATTACAGTGGAAATCATTTAGAAAACAGTGCAAATATATCCAAATAAAAAAATAAAAAGTGCAATGAAAAAAAAAATTAAAGTATTAACCGTACGTATGGGGATTCTGTAAAAGTGTAAATAATTGATACATAACATGATAGAGTTGAAATATTAAATAAAGCCAAAAAGTTTATATGCAAAAGAAATGAAGTTATTGTAATCAGTATATAGATACCCAAAGTACCAATCCATTAAAACTACAAACTTTGAAACACAAATTGAAAGGGATTTCAATAAAGGGAAAAATAGACCTAACTATACCCATTCTTCTTGGACTTTGGGTTGCCTCAAAGGCTTGGCCTTTCCACCTACAAACCCAAAAATAAATAAAGAAACATTAACAAAGAGTGCAGTCGAGATCTCATAGGGAATCTATACTTGAAATAAATCAATGATAAATGATATTAAAATCGAATCAACAAAGAGTCAAAGGAACCTACCCAATAATGGCTCTGGCGGTGCGACGGCAGAAGAAATAAAGTTTCACAAAAGAGGGTAGAAATAGACCTTTGCAAGAGCTCTGCTATATGTATGGAGTTCCTCGTTCTTGTCCCCTGTAGACAAATAGAAAAATAAAATAATACAATTTTACATTCCAAACAACAATCATAATTATAATAAGAAAAGGGTAATACAAATCAAATAGTTGGCGTGCAATACTCAATCTAGTTTGGAGTATTCATTAAATTAGAAAGTTAACATTGACACCCAAACCAGTAGATACGAAAATTTGAAGGAAAAAAAAAAAGACACCAAAATCACATAGGATGAATTGAAATAAGAAGAAGAAGAAGAAGAAAAGAACGTCACATAGGATGACAACCAAACCACGTTTAAGCAAAGAAAATTCTTCTCGGCAATACCTTCAATGGTTGTCAACCCTAAGCTAAATGGGTTTCAAACGTCTTTGATCACGCCCTTTATTTCTTCGTCATTCAAGCTTAATCAAAACCAATAACCCAAATACCTAAATTAATAAAAATCAACCCAAAATAACAAAACCTAAATCATATTTCATACCAATTTTTATTGTTTAAAGATACCTGTATCAATAGTGTTTCAGGCAGTATATATTGGTAGCAAGAGGCTGGGAGATGGTCTAACATGGTGGTGGTCCTTAATCTCTCCTTCACAGTGCCTTACGACTCTCTCCCTCCCCCTGTCTCTTGTGAAATCATTGATTTCATTGAGTATAAAATTAGCCTCTTTGGTTTTCACGTTTGACTGCAAAATCAAGAAAAAACTTACTCATCTATACAACATGTGGAGCTAAACTATGAAAAGAATTTTCAATGCCATTAATCATTGTTGGGAAATTTAGACCCCGGTTGATAGAATTAACAAGTTTTAAACCCAAGTTGTTAATTAGATTTATTATGAATCAAACTTGTTAAAACAAACAAACATCAATATCATGTCAAAATCATGCAGCGGAAAAAATAAATAAGACAAGATATGATGACCCAGAAAAACCAATGAAACCAACCAGTTTCACAGTAAAAAACCTGGGGGGAAACCTTCCCGAAAAGCAATCCACTATAGTAAAGAGAAGTTTCAGATCTAGTACAAAACCTTTGTCCCTAGACTCTACAATCCCCGTAGATGAACTCACAGCAGAAACCTTCTACCGCTTCAGAACCTCTGAACTCTTCAATATATGAACGCCACCCTTTTTGTTGCACGGATCCCAGTACGTGACTAACTCCTTTGCACGAATCCTAGTACGTGACTCACTCACCAACTTAAGGAACAAGAATGTTGGCTGCAAAGTTCTTCACTTCATCAACAATGAAGATCAAGAAGCACTTGGTTACAAAACCCAAAGGCGCAAAGACGCAGTAACTTCTTTTTGAGAGAATAAGGCATCAATCACCTTTTGCATATGTTCTCCTTGTATTATCTTATGTGACGGCCTCTAAAATAAGCCTTATATAGGTCTAGGGTTGTGAGAAAAGAAACCCTACTCAAAAACATAAGCCTGGCCCAAAAATAGAAATCTGAATTTCCGTAACCTCGACAGATAGCAGCTATCGAGAACGTGTCGAGATTTAATGATTTTGCACTTCAGCTTGTTTTTTTCTTGGACAGACTTGATGACTTCAACACTTGACCTTGAAACAAGGTTTCTTGAAGTATTAAACACATCCTAGATCTACCCAATGACAAGTAAAGTGCGTTTTGTCAAAGGATTAGTCAATTTACATAAATAAGTGACATATGTTCTTAACAAGTGAAAACACATATGTCCTAACAATCTCCCCCTTTGGCAATCCGTGACAAAACCACAACAAACAAATGAACATATGAGAGAAGTCATAAATCACTCAACTCATATTCACTTGTTGAATACAATAAAATCTATCCTAACACAAACCCTTGAAAAACTTTGCAAGAAAAGAGTTTATGGCCTGTATTTCTGAAACACTTAAACAAAACTCATCAAGGCATCTTAATGTGAAACAGAAATAATAAATTGCATACAAGTATAAGAAACATGTGTATGAAGATAGAAAAGAAACAACACATGTAGAGGTAGGTGAAAGAAACATACATCAACATATAAAGAAGATAAGCACAATGTATGTAAACAATGGTCACAAGACCCAAGGTACAAGAAGAAGGAAGTAAACACTCCTCTTAACAAGATGAAACACATCTCTCCCTTACAAAGGAATGTATTTCTCCCCCTAACATGTAGAATCTTAAAAAGAAACCACATATTCTCCACAAATTCTCCCCCTTTTTGTCATGATTGACAAAGGGTATAAGAAGCTAGAAAGCTTCACCCGAAAAACATAAAGATGATCAAGGATGATCAAGGGGGCACAAAGAGATCCATATAAATGCATGAATGTAATGAAACAAGATGCTATGGATGACAAGATAATAGAAGGATGTAAAACATGTGAAAAACAAGAAAAATGTTAAGCACATAGATCCCAAAACACACACACACACTAAACAAGTCTAACAAATTTTATATTTCAAAAACAAGTCAAGACAGTTTAGTGAGCATACATTAGCACATGTAAACACTTGTGATGGCCAAATCACACTGTACCTGCACATGTATCAAGAGTAGCAAAGAATATTGCGTGTTGTGTGTAAAAAACATCGCAAGATTGCATATGTGTATACATGTTATGACGATCTGAGATATGAGAAAATAACTTTAACTCACACACAATCATAACTGTTTGATGGGGACTATCACCTTCGAGGTACATCCTATGACTCCCACATCTCCTAGAAAACACGCTTGCAATCATTTTTAAAGCATTTTTTTTAATCTTTTTGCCTTTTTATTTTTCTTTGCATATTTTCTTTTAAGCATATCATGCATGGGCATAAAAAGAGAGAAAAGAAATACCCAAGATGTTAAGCATTTGACATCGCATTTTTGCTATGCCGAAGCATACAGATGTCTTTGACATTACACTTTTGCTATGCCGAAGCATACAGGTGTCTATGACACTGCACTTTTGCTATGCCGTAACATACAGGTGTCATATTATGATTGGCGGGCAACAGTGGTGAGATGGTCATTTATGCCTTTCTCTTAGGATTTTCTAGTCCTACCCGTCAAAAAGAGTGATATGAGTGTTAAGTTTAAGAGATAACTTAATCTTACTCATCACAAACAAGAGCCACAAAGCTCACTTGCTTAGTCGTGCATAGAGATGCTCATCTAAGCTACAAGAGATACAAAGTTTAGAAAACTTTGTTTCATTGGCCATCCAAGGTACATAAGTACCAAAGTACACAGACACACACTGTTTTTGTATTTTTCTGATTTTTCCTTTTTATTTTTATTTTGAAAACAAAACCAAATAAAAACTAAACAACCAAACAAAAACAGATAAACAACATGTATGCATGAAAGAAAGATGCATATGCATGAAAACATGATAGAAATATGCAGATGCATGAATGCATGATTCCAAGAACAGATAAGAAATTAAGCAAGAAAGTCCTACTTTAGATAGAAAGAATTAAAGCAGAGGACAAACAGAAAAGACAATTAAGTCTTAGGCTCCTTTCTCACCCACACAGCACGAGTCTTTGGCCGTGAAGATGAAAAAACACGTGTCCTAGTATGTCTACTAGCGGACATAGAAGAAATAAAATTCTCCTAAAATTGAGTTAAAAAGCTCAAAGCTTTTAATAACTCTCCAAACAAAGGTGTAGGTCCTTGAGAGGAAACTTGTGACCGTTTGGACAATTGCTTGTGAGGATACAATTTAAAGCAATTAGGACGAATGTGTCCAGTAACACCACAATGATGACAAACATGAGGTCTAACAAAGGATTTAGAATTAGCCAGATCAGTTTTGGATTTCATACCTTTATTACCTTTCTCGGATTGTGGCACAAAGACAGTCTTTAATCCAGAAGCTGTGGATGAGGAGGGGCTGGAGGAAACAGCATATCTTAAGCCAGTCTTATCAGAGGCTTCCTGAAGGGTCATCTTCTTAGGTACTTCATCATCAAAAGAATCCTCACTGTCACTAGCACTCTCCACAATTACCTTATCGGTTGTGGCAGCAAAGGCCATAACTTGACGACATTCATCCACAAACTCATCAGAAGAGTTATCCTTAGTATCATTCCAGGTAGCAACCAACCCTTTCTCTTTTGGCTTCTCGGTCTTTTCCTTCATGAGGTAGTTTGGACACTCTATCCTCATATGACCAAAACCTTTGCACTCATGGCATTGAATAAGGAGTTTTTCATTCTTGCCCTTCCTAGAGGATTTAGGTTTCCTAGGAGGTTTGCCCTTATCCTTTTTCCTAAACTGAAGAAGTTTGATAATCTCATCAGTTATGAATGATAGATCCTCATCATCATCTTCATCTTCATCTTCATCTTCGCTTTCAGAGTCCTCAATCTCTTCCTCTATACCTATAAGAGCCAAGTTTTTACTCTTTCCACCTTTTCCCATTGAGCCCAATCCCATCTCATAGGTTTGAAGGTTCCCTACAAGCTCAGTCAAAGGAATTTGATCAATGTCCTTGACTTCTTCAATGGCAGTGATCTTGGCATGGAATCTTTCAGGTAAGGACCTAAGGATTTTTCTAACAATTTTGGATTCTGCAATACATTCTCCAAGGTTGAAAGTAGAATTCACAATATCCTTGAGTTTGGCATAAAACTCATCAAATGTCTCGTCCTCCTCCATCCTTATTTCTTCAAAACTACTTGTGAGTTGTTGAAGCTTCACAGTCTTTACTGCCTTGGTACCTTCATAGGTGGTCTCAAAAATAGTTCATGCTTCCTTGGCAACTTCAGTGGATGAAATTTTCTTGAATTCTTCATTGGTCACCCCCACAAAACAAAGCATTCAAGGCTCTACTATTGAAATTTGCAGCTACAATTGTTGCATCATTCCAATCCACAGGTGCTTCCTTCGGCTTAATCCAGCCAACTTCAATAGCTTGCCATACCTGTTCACCTAGGGCTTGCAAGAAAACTTTCATACGAACTTTCCAGTACGCATAATTAGTTCCATTAAATAAAGGAGGTATAAATAAAGATTGTCCTCTATCCATGACAACAGGGGTCAATGGATCAAACTCAGGAAATTAATCCAATCAAAGTGAACCCACTCTGATACCACTTGTTGGGAAATTTAGACCCCGGTTGATAGATTTAACAAGTTTTAAACCCAAGTTGTTAATTAGATTTATTATGAATCAAACTTGTTAAAACAAACAAACATCAATATCATGTCAAAATCATGCAGCGGAAAAAATAAATAAGACAAGATATGATGACCCAGGAAAACCAATGAAACCAACCAGTTTCACAGTAAAAAACCTGGGGGGAAACCTTCCCGAAAAGCAATCCACTATAGTAAAGAGAAGTTTCAGATCTAGTACAAAACCTTTGTCCCTAGACTCTACAATCCCTGTAGATGAACTCACAGCAGAAACCTTCTACCGCTTCAGAACCTCTGAACTCTTCAATATATGAACGCCACCCTTTTTGTTGCACGGATCCCAGTACGTGACTAACTCCTTTGCACGAATCCTAGTACGTGACTCACTCACCAACTTAAGGAAGAAGAATGTTGGCTGCAAAGTTCTTCACTTCATCAACAGAAGATCAAGAAGCACTTGGTTACAAAACCCAAAGGCGCACAGACGCAGTAACTTCTTTTTGAGAGAATAAGGCATCGATCACCTTTTGCATATGTTCTCCTTGTATTCTCTCATGTGACGGCCTCTAAAATAAGCCTTATATAGGTCTAGGGTTGTGAGAAAAGAAACCCTACTCAAATACAAAAGCCTGGCCCAAAAACAGAAATCTGAATTTCCGTAACCTCGACAGATAGCAGCTATCGAGGAGGTGTCGAGCAGGTGTCGAGGTTTAATGAATCTCAACAGATACAGCTATTGAGGAAGTATCGAGAAGGTGTTGAGGGGACAGAAACTTTCTCGATCGATCGACCAGCTATCGAGAAGCTATCGAGATTGCGATAAGATCAGCTGAAGATCTCGACAGATAGTCAGGTGTCGAGGAGCTATCGAGAAGGTGTCGAGATTTAATGAAATTGCACTTCAGCTTGTTTTTCTTGGACAGACTTGATGACTTCAACACTTTATCTTGAAACCTTGTTTCTTGAAGTATTAAAAACACCTAGAACTACCCAATTACAAGTAGAGTGTGTTTCGTCATAAGGATTAGCCAATTTACATAAATAAGTGACATATGTTCTTAACAAGTGAACACACATATGTCCTAACAATTATCAATCATCAGCATGACAACAGTAAACCTTTACTGAAACCTTTTTTTTTTTTTTTTTATTGCACCCAGTGGGTCTTGAACCCATGACCTCACCCTTCACTAAGAACTTATAAGGGGGGAGATGCTAGGTGGCTAGAGAAGAATTCAAATATGCCCTTAAAGCAGTTAAAGATTATTCTTCCTTTAAGTTTCCTCATAGCGGACCTTTAGTTGAGGAGGAATCTAGAGATATCAAATCATGACAGAAAAAGTAGGGAAATAGAGCACTCACATGTACAACATGTGGAGCTAAACTTAAAAAAGAATTTTCTACACCATAATAAACTGCAACAAATAAACGGGGAAAAAGATGTCACATTTAGGCTTATATACAACGGAGCCATAAACTTGAAATTATATAATGCAAATCAGAATTTTACCAGTTAGAATATATATAACTCTTAATTCTTTTAATCATCTAGCAAGAATCAGCCCAATGGTAACTACTCCATATATGCAGAGAAGGAAATGCCTGAAAATCGTTAAAGAAGCATGTAAAATAAATAGAACCTGAAAAACAATCTTAAAATAAAAATCAGAGAAGAACAAATAGATACAACATATTGCCTTACATCTCAAATAAAGTTACAATAATTGATACAAAAATATAGAAGAAACATCAAGGAAACTTCTCAGTGATTGACGCTATTTAAAACTTGGAACGAAAGTTAAGAAAATAGTTTGGAACTTCTCCCCTACTATGCCATGAATTTCAAAAGTTTTATATAGCATAGAAAGTATGTCTTCTTTTTCCTAATCACCTCACAATCTTGGACATGAGGATTAAATGGTTAAATTTCCAAACAGAAGAAAATTCAAGCTTCGTTCAAAGGCCCATCTCATAACATTAGCTGTAGAGATAGATTTGCTACCCCTCATCATCAACATCTTCTAAGAAGGAGGCACTAACTAAAATAATGAACTATTTTATGTAGCCAGAGAAGGTTATTTACCATAGCATATATCTAGAAAGTATAAACTCTGTTGCAAATCAAATATTACTCACCACAAAAGAAAAGCCATAAAGTAGCCAGTGTTTCTCTCCCCTATACAATTATTCTGCACCAATGAAGAGCTAAGTAGAAATTGAAAGTAATATTTAACAAATAAAAAACAAACCATCTCACTACAAAAGATTAAAAAATAATAAACAAAATAGTTTGATATTTTACCATCCATCCACAATGATGGTCAAAGCGAGCAACACAGCGATCACAAATGCTGCAATGCTTGGACCTGGTAGGTCTGAACCAAAGGAGGAAACAATCATTATTAAAAGAATTAAATGAAAGTTTCCAAAGAAATCTCTACGACTCTCTCCCTCCCCCTGTCTCTTGTGAAATCAGTGATTTCATTGGGTATAAAAATAGCTTCTTTGGTTTTCACATTTTGACTGCAAAATCAAGAAAAAACTTAAATTAGCACAGTAACTCACTTGACCCGATACATAGAAGTGGTTTTAATGAGAATAGGCCCACATACATTTAGCCACATGGAGCAAAATTCAACTTCAATTTCAGATTCTAATTGAACAATTAAAAGGATTATTATGAACTGATCGCCACATAGATGTAGACACATGGCACAAAATTAGAGTTCTAATTTGGAATTACAATTTGATTTCTCTCTGCTTCACCTATTATTATTATTATTATTATTATTATTATTATTATTATTATATATATAGATATATAGATTAGATTCACTACTTCTAAGAGGCATCTAAAACATTAATTAATCTTCATGTTGATCATAGCAATATACCATTAAATAAATATATTGAAGAAAATTCAAATAAAATATATACAAAGAAACATCTAGTAGAAGTCCTATAAACAAATAGATTAGAATAGAATAAATCATATAAGAAATGTCTAAAACAATACATAACTGTTTAGGTTCAGATTGTTGTAAAGAGAGAAGCAGCATCCAGCAAAGAAGACATGGTTGGCAGCATAGTATGCACATTGTAAAATCAATCATAGAATAGCCCAGAACCATTTTAATCCTAATATTAAAAACAAAAACAAATAGAAAAAAAAAATCCAAACCCAAGTACCTAAATGAAAAAAAATAAATTCTAACCCAAATACCTAAAAATCAAACCAATCCAACCAAATATCCAAACATAAAGTATATTTAACATTCAATTAAAAAATAATAATAATAGCCAGTGATGGTTCCAATAAAGTAGAAACTATACCTGGTAGTACTGCTTCTACTCAGACTTGGATTGCTTCCAAGGATTTCCCTTTCCGCCTTCAAACCCTGAAAAAGAAAAGCTTAGAAAGAACCCACCTCATCTCTGTAGAGAAAGGAATTGACATTGACAGATATAAATCCAAAATACTTGAAATCAAAAAATACCAATAACCAGAAAATATTAAATAAGAATAGTCACAGTTGAAAAGCATTCATCATTGATCCCTGGTAAATTAAACAAAAACACCTTCATAATTCACCACTATTTACATTAATACCACTCAAAGCACAAACGGTTACTGTAAAGTCAAACTCAAAACTCGAAAACTCACCGTATTGGGAGACTTGAAAGACGATGACCCATCAACGACATCGTCGAAAGCACCCAAAGAAAGCGGTGTCTGTATCAGACCGGACTTGCCAGCTCCGGCGCTAGCACCGCGAGACATAAAGAGTTGCTGCTGGAGCATGATGGCAGCAGCGGCAACTACGGCGGAGGATTTAGTAGCGCCGAAAATCTGGTGGTTACGGAGCTTGGAAGCGAGGGTGGAAGAGTCATGGTTGAACTGGTAAGGAACATTGTTGTCAGGGTTAGACGGTGGTGTTTCATCGGAGAGGCCTCTGGGCTTGAGGTCCCACGGGGTTTTGGGGTTGAGGTCAGACCAAGAACACGAAGGCTCCAAGAAGTCATCGTGGGTGTTGTTGGGGTCGAAGTGTGAGTTCTGGAGGTGTTGAATCTGAGAGTTTTGGATCTGTGGGGAGGTGAATCAGGCGTGTCTGATATCAAAAGGTTTTATTTAGCCAAAAAAAAAAATAGCACAACATTTAATGTAAAACACAGATTTCTAGAAAGGGAGGTGAACCTAGTGTTTTATTCAGGAAAAAAGAAGAGGAGGACAACGTTTCATAATAGATGGAGCAAAATTGGACTCCAATTTCAGATTTGAATATTGAAATTGGTGTGTACACGTGGCACACAATTAGAGTTCTAATTTGGAATTGCAATTTGACATTCTCTCTGCTTCACCTATTATTATATATATAGATTAGTGTGTAACCCCATGCATATGCACGGGTATAATTAAAAAAAATTACAATTATATGGTTCAAATTATATATATATTTTAGAAGAGGTTCAAATTATACATGGTATTAACTTACATTTTTTTTTAACCATAACTTTAAAAATATGTAATGGTTTCTCATTATATATATATATATATATATATATATATATATGATTTAGAATTTAATTAGTTTTAGACTCTTCGATTTTTGCACCCAATAATTCACTTGCCACAAAAATAAAAACTTAGATGGACACATGACGGAAAATTATACTTTAACTGAAATCCAATTTAGAATCTAATTGGATTTGGACTTTTCAATTTTTACACTCAATAATTTACTTGGCAAAAAATTAAAAATTAAATAAGACACGTGGCACAAAATTGAAAATCTAATTAAAATCTAATTGGATTTTTTCTAAATTTTTCCTATTAATATATATATATATATATATATTATGATATGATATGCAGAACTACGATGCTGTGGTGGGAGATGTAACTATTGAAGCAAAAAGGTCTTTACATGTTGATTTTTCATTACCATACACAGAATCCAGTGTATCAAAGGTTGTGCCAAACAAAGACAACCAAAAGAAAAACGCATGGGTGTTCTTGAAGCCTTTGACTACAGACCTTTGGCTGACAACTGGTTTCTACTTTGTTTTCATTGGGTTTGTGATATGGTTTCTTGAACACCGAATAAATAGGAATTTTGTGGGACTCCCTCTGAACAGATTGGTACAAGCTTGTGATTTTCCTTCTCAACTGATGATGCCGAAAAAATCACCAGTGAGTTGCACAATGCTTGTACCCTCAAAACGACACCTGCACAACAAAAAGAAGAAGACCTAATAGAGAGCACCAGTGCGGTGCCGGCCAAGTACCCTCCGAAGGTCAAGTTAGAAATTCTCACAACTCTAAAGTGCTAGAGCGGGGTCAATTATACGTACTTCGATTTGTGAGGGTATTGGGGCTTTTATAGTAGTAGAGGGTGGACCTCTCTTTCTTGGAGTAGAAGTCTTTTCCTTATAGGAGTCCTTATGAGCGTAGATTGCGGAATCCTTTCCTTATAGGACTCTAACATTGAACGTGGAAAACAAGTCATCTCTTTATCATTCAAGCGTGGTGGCCAAGTTATGGTTTTATTAGACCCGTCGGCTTAAAGACCGTCAGTTTGTCTTATTCCCTTCAGTCAGGAAGGGTCGTCAGCCTCATAAAGGAATCAGCCCTTTAGTGTTCTTCGCGGACCTCCTTCCACGACTGCCTATTATGATCCGTCAACTTCAGGGTCTTCAGCCTCCTTTATAACTTAGCCCGTCAGCCTCCTTTATAACTTAGCCTGTCAGCCTCCTTTATAACTTAGCCCGTCAACATGAGCCGTAGGCTCCATTCTGAGTGAAGCCGACGGGTTTAGCGTGGGGTGCCTTGTGTGCCATAATTTTGTCTCATCAGTTACCCCCTACTCCATATCTCTGTCAGTTAGAACTGAAGGGTTATGGAGTTATATTCTTTCGTCGTTAATTGTTACTTTGGCCAGGAGAGAGAAAATAATTCAAAGGTGACTCCTCGAGCAACCAATATTAAATGCTCGGACACGTGGCGCGCTCGGGGTTGGCTTCGCTTTTGGACGAGGGCATCGCTTCGTCTTCCGTGCCTTTTTCCCTTTATATATAACCCACTTCTTCCCCTCATTTTTCCCATTTTACCTTTACTGATCCTTGGAGAGAAGATTTATTGCCTTTGTTCCGTCAATTTCCCAACATCGTCACCTGAGTTGCTGCTGTTGCTTCCAAAAACCATCAACCGTTAAGAAACTTGTAAGTCCTCTTTCTTTCTTTGTACACGCTCTATTTCAATTAATTTTTTTATAGTGAGGTCATCATCCTAGGAGCTTAGAATGAACCCGTCACTTGTAGGTAGTCAGATGTCAAGTGACGCGTCGAGTGATCAATCGTCAGTCCGCGATGGAGCGGGCTATGACGAGGAATTTGGTTCAGGTGACGAGTCCAGGAGCTTTTCCTGGTCGTTAGAAAGAGAGACGTTAGCCCAATCTCCTGACGAAGAGGTAGGGAGTTACAGAAATAAAGGTTAGGAGGAGGTAGTAGGTGAGGAGGGCGAAGTTGAGGTGGAAGAAGAGAGGGATAATAACGGAAGTGAGGGTGACGAGGAGTCTTGCGAGGGAACCTCAAGAAGTCCTGGAGGTAGCCGTCCCTTCATCCTTCCCGAGGAATGGGCCGTCAACAAATTTTTACCAAACATTAGTGATAAGGTTTTCAAAGAGTTACGCGTCCGTTTCCAAATCCCAGATCATATTCCTATCCATCCCCCCAGGGAAAATGAAAAGTGCTATATGGGGTGAACCGCAGACGTGGGTATGTATGATGCGATGTTCGCTGCAGGGCTCAGGCTGCCCCTGACGGCCTTACACCGTCAATTGGCTGACTTTCTAGGGTTGTCTGTTAGCCAGATCGCTCCTAATTCATGGAGGATTTTTATAAGTACTGAGGTCTTATGGGGTCGTCTAAGTTGAGGACACCGTCAGCTTTCCTTAGATGAGTTCTTCTACTGTTATAGACCTCAGCACCTGTCTTCTTCTAAGGGGATGTACCATTTCGCCACCAGGGAGAGGGAGTTGAGATTAGTGTCTGAAATGCCAGATTCAAATAGAGCATGGAGGAATAGGTAATTTTTTGTCTAAGGGACGGACTAGGTGTGCCGTCAGGAAGAATGGGAGACAATACCCCATGGTTATTTTGATAATACTAGGGCTTTTGTCAGGGATTCAAGTTTTAGCCAACAGCTTTTATCCCCATCAGCCTTTACATGCTTTTCTATTTTTTTGAAGTGTTTTAATGTTTACTTGTTTTCCCTCTTCAGCATACACTCACCCTCTTATAACCGAATAGCAGAAGGATTTTATCCGTCGGGTTACAGAGATACCCTTAGAAGAGTGAACGTATCGAGATTTAATTACTCTCGACACCCTTCACGCATACTGCGGGGGTCCTGAACCAATGCCTGAAGCTCGCAAGCTAGAAGGATTTTCTCGCCGTCGTGAGTAATCTCTTCCTGTTATCCCGTTACTTTAGCTTTTTTCGTCAGAAAGATTTTTTCTCTTATATGTGTTTGCGATCTTTCCAGAGATGGAGTCAGCTAAGCAACGAATAAGGGCTATTGCTGCCCGTCAGAAGAAGGAGAAGAGGGCAAAGGGGGAGTTGACCTCCACGTCAGCCCCCCAGACCGTCACTAAGGGTTCGTTGAAGAGGAAACCCGACGGGAAAGTTGGCCGTCCGTCTAAAAGGGTGGCTGTCACTCCTGGAGATGAGCCTCCAGAGAAGTCAACCCCCAAATCAGGCCATGGAGTTGGCAAGGGGGTGATGACTTCTGCCGGCCCTATCTTGGAGGGGCCCCGTTGCCTACTAACGCACAAGGACTATGTCGTCGAGGAGGTAGAATCCTTTATAAAGCCGACGGACATAGACCCATGTGCTTAGATGAGGACAGAGGATTTAGGGGCGTCAGCCATTTTTGACCTGGCACGGGTAAGCCGTCTTTTATAGCTACCCTTGTTTCTTATCTTTTTCGTTTATTTGACCGACGGTTGTGTCCTTCTTAGGCTTTGGTACGCGTAAAAGCACTCCAAGACCGTTGCGTGGCTAAGGAGGGGGTCGTCAATCGCGTTAGGAAGCACAATACCAACTTGTTGAACCAACAGGCTCAGTACAAGAAGGTCATTCATCTTTTGAACGTTGATTTACAGGAGACTAGGGGGAAGCTTGAAGAGGCAGACCGTCAGAAGGAGAAGTTAGAACAAGAACTGACGGCCCTTCGTAAACAGGTGGAGCAGGCTGAGGCTGACGTAGTCCAAAAGTTCAAGGAGTTAGATTCCTTTATTAATTCTTGTGGTGGATACTATGGTACTGGATTCGACGACTGCCTTAAGCAGGTTGCGTCAGCCTTTCCAGACTTGGATCTATCTGGGATAACTGTTGGGAAATTTAGACCCCGATTGATAGAATTAACAAGTTTTAAATCCAAGTTGTTAATTAGATTTATTATGAATCAAACTTGTTAAAACAAACAAACATCAATATCATGTCAATAATGAATGCAGCGGAAAAGTAAATAAGACAAGATATGATGACCCAGGAAAACCAATGAAACCAACCAGTTTCACAGTAAAAAACCTGGGGGGAAACCTTCCCGAAAAGCAATTCACTATAGTAAAGAGAAGTTTCAGATCTAGTACAAAACCTTTGTCCCTAGACTCTACAATCCCCGTAGATGAACTCACAGCAGAAACCTTCTACCGCTTCAGAACCTCTGAACTCTTCAATATATGAACGTCTTCTTTGATGCACGAATCCCAGTACGTGACTCACTCCTTTGCACGAATCCTAGTATGTGACTCACTCACCAACTTGAGGAAGAAGAATGTTGGATGCAAAAGTTCTTCACTTCATCAACAATGAAGATCAAGAAGCACTTGGTTACAAAACCCTAAGGCGCAAAGACGCAGTAGCTTCTTTCAGAGAGAATAACCTTTTGAATATGTTCTCCTCTTATTCTCTTATTCTCTTGTGTGACGGCCTTTAAAATAAGCCTTATATAAGTCTAGGGTTGTGAGAAAAGAAACCCTACTCAAATACATAAGCTTGGCCCAAAAATCAAAAAGCTGAAAATTCTGATTTCCCGTAACCTCGATCGATCGAGAGGTGTCGAGGAGGTGTCGAGATTTAATGAATCTCAATAGATAGTAGCTATCGAGGAGGTGTCGAGAAGGTGTCGAGGGGACAGAAACTTTCTCGATCGATCGACCAGCTATCGAGAAGCTATCGAGATTGCGATAAGAATCAGCTGAAGATCTCGACAGATAGCCAGGTGTCGAGGTAGCTATCGAGAGGTGTCGAGATTTAATGAACTTGCACTTCAGCTTGCTTTTTCTTGGACAGACTTGATGACTTCAACACTTGATCTTGAAACAAGGTTTCTTGAAGTATTAAAAACACCTAGAACTACCCAATTACAAGTAGAGTGCGTTTTGTCAAAAGGATTTGCCAATTTACATAAAATATGTCCTTAACAATCTCCCCCTTTGGCAATCCGTGACAAAACCACAACAAACAAATGAACATATGAGAGAAGTCATAAATTACTCAACTCATACTCACTTGTTACATACAATAAAATCTATCCTAACACAAACTCTTGAAAAACTTTGCAAGAAGAGAGTTTATGGCAAGTAGACTTTGACAACCTGTATTTCTGAAACACTTTAAACAAAATTCATCAAGGCATCTTGTGTGAAACAGAAATAAATAGATTGCATACAAATATAAAGAACATGTGTATAAAGATAGAGAAGAAACAACACATGAAGAGGTAGGTGAAAGAAACATACATCAGCATATAAAGAAGATAAGCACAATGTATGTAAACATGGTCACAAGACCCAAGGTACATAAAGAAGGAAGTAAGCACTCCCCCTAACAAGATGAAACACATCTCCCCCTTACAAAGGAAAGTATTTCTCCCCCTAACATGTAGAATCTTAAAAAGAAACCACAAATTCTCCACACTTTCTCTCCCCCTTTTTGTCATGATTGACAAAGGGTACAAGAAGCAAGAAAGCTTCGCCCGAGAAACGTAAAGATGATCAAGGATGATCAAGGAGGCACAAAGAAATCCATATAAATGCATGAATGTAATGAAACAAGATGCTATGGATGACAAGACAATAGAAAGATGCAAAACATGTGAAAAACACATGGATCCCAAAACACACACACACGCTAAACAAGTCTAACCAATTTTATATTTCAAAAACAAGTTATGACAGTTTAGTGAGCATACATTAGCACATGTAAACACTTGTGATGGCCAAATCACATTGTACCTGCACATGTATCAAGAGTAGCAAGGAGTATTGCGTGTTGTGTGTGAAAAACATCGCAAGATTGCATATGTGTATACATGTTATGACGATCTGAGATATGAGAAAATAACTTTAACTCACACACAATCATAACTGTTTGATGGGGACTATCACCTTCGAGGTACATCCTATAACTCCCACATCTCCTAGAAAACACGCTTGCAATCATATTTAAAGCATCTTTAATCTTTTTGCTTTATATTTTCTCTGCATATTTTTCTTTTAAGCATATCATGCATGGGCATAAAAAGAGAGAAAAGAAATACCCAAGATGTTAAGCATTTGACATCGCATTTTTGCTATGCCGAAGCATACGAATGTCTTAGACACTGCACTTTTGCTATGCCGAAGCATACAGGTGTCATACTATGATTGGCGGGTAACAGTGGTGAGATGGTTATTTATGCCTTTCTCTTAGGATTTTCTAGTCCTACCCGTCAAAAAGAGTGATATGAGTGTTAAGTTTTAAGAGATAACCTAATCTTACTCATCACAAACAAGAGCCACAAAGCTCACTTGCTTAGTTGTGCATAGAGATGCTCATCTAAGCTACAAGAGATACAAAGTTTAGAAACTTTGTTTCATTGGCCATCCAAGGTACACAAATACCAAAGTACACAAACACACACTGTTTTTGTATTTTTCTGATTTTTCCTTTTTATTTTTATTTTGAAAACAAAACAAAATAAAAACTAAACAACCAAACAAAAACAGATAAACAACATGAATGCATGAAAGAAAGATGGATGCATATGCATGAAAACATGATTCCAAAAGCAGATAAGAAATCAAGCAAGAAAGTCCTACTTTAGATAGAAAGAATTAAAGCAGAGGACAAACAGAAAAGACAATTAAGTCTTAGGCTCCTTTCTCACCCACACAGCACGAGTCTTTGGCCGTGAAGATGAAAAGGCACATGTCCTAGTATGCCTACTAAAGGACATAGAAGAATTAGAATTCTCCTGAAATTGAGTTAAAAAACTCAAAGCTTTTAATAACTCTCCAAACAAAGGTGTAGGTCCTTGAGAGGAAACCTGTGACCGTTTGGACAATGCTTGTGAGAATACAATTTAAAGCAATTAGGACGAATGTGTCCAAAAGCACCACAATGGTGACAAACATGAGTAGTTTTAGAGCTACTCGGCTTCCTAGAAGGAGGTCTAACCTTAGAGGTTGATAGAAACCTCAACTTAGGACAATTTGGCCTAATATGACCAACAATATGACAAAGATGACAAATGGGGACAAATTCAGATTTTTCATTCAACCTAGGAGGAGTTTTAGACATAGGTTTAGAAACTTCAGCATTAACATCAGATTGTTTACCTTTGTCTATCCTAGCAATATTGGCCTTCAACTCTTCATTATTCCTTTTAAATGGGGGAATATAAAAATCTTTTTCTTTTGAGTTAGGCTCAACAACAAGTTTGGCACTAGTTAAATTTTCAAGTTCAGTTTTAAATTGAACTAGTTGCTCTTCCAAACTCTTAATTTTGTCCACCTGAGATGAAATTTGATTTTTAAAATTCTCATTCAATTTATTGGCTTCATCCAATTTAGCAATCAAATCATCTTTTTCAAGCTTGACCTTTTTAAATTTAGCTTTCAATTTTGTAGAACACTCAAGAGATTTCATACAAAAATTATAAAGCTTGCAATAGGCATCTTGAAAATCATTATCATCATTCAACACAAGATCATGCAAATCAAAACAATCAAGAGATTCCATGACAACGGGGGTCAAGGATCACACTCAGGAAATTAATCCAATCAGAGTGAACTCGCTCTGATACCACTTGTTGGGAAATTTAGACCCCGGTTGATAGAATTAACAAGTTTTAAACTCAAGTTGTTAATTAGATTTATTATGAATCAAACTTGTTAAAACAAACAAACATCAATATCATGTCAATAATGAATGCAGCGGAAAAGTAAATAAGACAAGATATGATGACCCAGGAAAACCAATGAAACCAACCAGTTTCACAGTAAAAAACCTGGGGGGAAACCTTCCCGAAAAGCAATTCACTATAGTAAAGAGAAGTTTCAGATCTAGTACAAAACCTTTGTCCCTAGACTCTACAATCCCCGTAGATGAACTCACAGCAGAAACCTTCTACCGCTTCAGAACCTCTGAACTCTTCAATATATGAACGCCACCCTTTGATGCACGAATCTCAATACGTGACTCACTCCTTTGCACGAATCCCAGTACGTGACTCACTCACCAACTTGAGGAAGAAGAATGTTGGCTGCAAAGTTCTTCACTTCATCAACAATGAAGATCAAGAAGCACTTGGTTACAAAACCCTAAGGCGCAAAGACGCAGTAGCTTCTTTCAGAGAGAATAACCTTTTGAATATGTTCTCCTCTTATTCTCTTATTCTCTTGTGTGACGGCCTTTAAAATAAGCCTTATATAAGTCTAGGGTTGTGAGAAAAGAAACCCTACTCAAATACATAAGCCTGGCCCAAAAATCAAAAAGCTGAAAATTCTGATTTCCCGTAACCTCGATCGATCGAGAGGTGTCGAGGAGGTGTCGAGATTTAATGAACTTGCACTTCAGCTTGCTTTTTCTTGGACAAACTTGATGACTTCAACACTTGATCTTGAAACAAGGTTTCTTGAAGTATTAAAAACACCTAGAACTACCCAATTACAAGTAGAGTGCGTTTTGTCAAAAGGATTTGCCAATTTACATAAAATATGTCCTTAACAATAACCTTAGATGATGCTCCGCCGATGACGCCTACTAATGACTCCATCGACGTTGATGGTAATGAGTCTGAGGACGCTCCTCCGGCTGAGGACGCTCCTCCGGCTGTGGACAGTGGCATTGTTTTGGCCCAACCAGCTGCAAATCCTCCTGTTCCTGCTTCCAATCCGTCTGTTAAACTCTTGGATGTAGAAGAGCTTAATGCCAAGGACAAAGATGACGGGGTCTCTAAGAACACTCCTGCATAGTGTTGGCCTTATTTTTGTAGTTTTTACATTCTGTTTTGTAAACAATGCTTTTAAGTGCCCCTATGTCTTTGGGCTTTTTTACTTGTAAATGTTACATTATTATTTATGATATTGGTATCCGTCACTTTTGGCATGTATGCACTGTATCTTGTGCTTGTATGCTTCGTTTTCATCAGCTAGAGTCACCCGTCTGCTTTATAGACTCGTCCCCTTTGGGACATCTATTTTGAAGACTACTGTTTATTGAACTCGTCAGCCTAGGTATGGATCGAAAATGAATAGTGTTCATTCGTCCACTTTTGTCGTCATCCGTTGTTTAACTATGATATTTTTCTGAGGCCACTGGCTTTGATGACCGTCCAAATGGTCATTCAGTAAGGCCGTCAGTTATGACAATTCTATGAATAGACGGTTATTCTGGTGAGCCCGTCAAATTAAATGACTTCGTCTACTTTATTGTGTTGGATTCGTCCACTTTTATGGACCAACGGACTTGTCTTTTTTATAGACTTTCTATCTGTTGCTTTAAGGAGTTTTAGCGGCCTTCTATTATCCAGGGACAAGGTTGTCCACCTTATGGACTTACCATGTTTTGATAATTTATTACTTTTTGAAATGAGGTCCCTCATGTGGGACCATCGGCTTTAGGTTTCGTCCATTTTTATGGACTTGGCCAACGTCTTTTATTAGACCGTCAGCTTTTTGGCTCGTCCCTCTTGCAGACGGCCAAGTCGTTGGTCTTTTTTAGACCGTCAGCTTAATAGCTTCGTCCCTTTTGTGGACTTGGCCAACGTCTTTTTTAGACCGTCAGATGTATAGCTTCGTCCATCTTGTGGACTTGGCCAACGTCTTCTATTAGACCGTCAGCTTTTTGGTTCGTCCCTCTTATAGACTTAGCCAACGTCTTTTATTAGACCGTCAGCATAATAGCTTCGTCCCTTTTTGGACTTGGCCAACGTCTTTTTTAGACCGTCAGCTGTATAGCTTCGTCCATCTTGTGGACTTGTCCAACGTCTTTTATTAGACCGTCAGCTTTTTGGTTTGTCCCTCTTGTGGACTTGGCCAATGTCTTTTATTAGACCGTCAGCTTTTTGGCCGTCCATTTCATGGACTTGCCCAATTCGTCAGTCTTTTATTAGACCGTCAGCTGTATAGCTTCGTCCATCTTGTGGATTCAAGGTCGTCCACTTTTTGTGAATTTGAACTTGTAAGTAGAAACTTCAGTAGTTCTAAATAAACTCATTTTATTGCCATGCATCTATATGAAAAGTAGTCCAAAAAAACCTACCCTTTTGGGCTTATTGTAAAAAACAAAGTAAAAAACTTGCCCCTTGGGCCTATTGTAGCAAATACTTAAAGTAAATAATAAATCTGAGTGAACTATGAATAAAAAAGAAGGGTGTTGTTCTTCACGTCGTCGTCTCTACTGGTAGTACTTTCGCAAGTATTCAGCATTCCAAGGATGTGGTAACTTCCGTTCGTCCAGTGTCTCCAGATGGTAGGTGCCCTTTCTCTACCATGCCGTGACTCGGTAAGGTCCTTCCCAGTTTGGGCCAAGTTTTCCTTGGGTTGGGTCTCTTGCTGCGCCCATGACTTTCCTTAGGACGAGGTCTCCAACCTGGAAGTCTCTGTGTCTGACCCGAGAGTTGTAGTGCTTGGACATGCGTTCCTGGTACCGTGCGAGCCTTTGTTCTGCCGCTGCCCTGACTTCATCCACCAGATCGAGCTGTAGACGCATGGCCTCGTCGTTTTTCCTTTCGTCATGGTTGTGCACCCTATAGCTTGTGAGACCGACTTCAGCTGAGATGACTGCTTCGCTCCCGTATGCAAGTCGGAACGGTGTCTCTCCTGTTGGTGTCCTCGCCGTAGTCCTGTAGGCCCAAAGTATGCTCGGCAACTCTTCTACCCATATACCCTTTTCCCCCTCGAGTCGAGTCTTGATAATCTTCAGCAAGGATCGGTTCGTGACTTCGACCTGTCCGTTGGCTTGAGGGTGGGCGGGGGAGGAGTAGTGGTTCCATATTCCTAACTGCGAGCAGAAGTCCCGGAAGGAGTCATTGTTGAATTGCTTCCCATTGTCCAAGACTAAGACTCTAGGGATGCCAAATCTGCATATGATACATCGCCAGGCGAAACTACGTACGTTCTTCTCCGTAATGGTGGCCAAGGCTTCAGCTTCCACCCACTTCGTAAAGTAGTCAATGCCCACTACTAGAAACTTCAGTTGTCGTATTGCCGTAGGAAACGGCCCCATGATGTCCAGTCCCCATTGAGCGAACGACCATGGTGCTGTCATCGGGGTAAGTTCTTCAGGTGGTTGTCTGATGACATTGCTGAACATTTGGCACTTGTCGCATTTCTTTACATAGGCCTCGGCATCCTTCTACATGGTTGGCCAAAAGTACCCTGTTCATACTAGCTTGTGCACTAATGACCTCGACCCTGAGTGGTTTCCATAAATTTCCTCATGCATCTCTCTCATGACGTAGTCTGCTTCTTCAGGGCCTAAGCAGCTTAGGTAGGGGCGGGAGAAACCTCTTTTGTACAAGACGTCTCTTATCAGAATGAACCTCGCTACTTGGACCTTCAGTTTTCTTGCAGCTTCCTTTCCGTCTGGCAATACGCCGTTCTTCAAGTAGGAAACTAATGGCGCAGTCCAATTGCTTTCGGAACCAAGCTCTTGTACATCGACAAAATTTATAAGTGGAGAGAGCTGAACAAAGGAGAGTACATTACCAAGGGTGGCCATATGTTCGACTGAAGCAGCTTTGGCTAGGCGATCAGCTTGCTCGTTTTCTCCCCGGGGAATCTGTATAATTTCGGCCTTCAGCTCGTTTACCCTCCTCATTGCTTGGTCCAAATACTTCTTCATTCTTTCGCCTTTACACTCATAATCCCCATTTATCTGGTTGACCACGACTTGAGAGTCACAGTAAATGATCACTCTTTCGGCTCCTGCAGCTTTGGCGAGGTCAAGCCCTGCTATCAAAGCTTCGTACTCCGCCTCATTGTTGGTGGTAGGGAACTCAAGGCAGACCATACACTCGACCGTGTCTCCTTCGGGTGACTGTAGTACGACGCCGGCTCCCCCAGCCTGCCTGTTGGAGGATCTGTCTACATGCATGCTCCATAGAGGAGATTCCTCTGCCCCCCTGTCCTCGCCATTTGTGAACTCAACTATGAAATCTGCGACGACCTGTCCTTTGATGGCGGTTCGGGGACGGTACTAGACGTCAAACTCGCTCAATTCTATGGCCCATAGTGCCAGTCGTCCTGCAGCTTCAGGGTTGCACATTGCCCGTCGCAAAGGTTTGTTGGTTAGGACGATCACCGTGTGGGCTTGAAAGTATGGTTTGAGTTTGCGTGCTGCCATAACTAAAGCGAAGGCGAGTTTCTCCATGGGCGGATATCTTTCTTTGGCTCCACGAAGCGCCCAGCTGGTGTAATACATAGGTTTCTGCACTCTCTCTTCTTCTCTGATCAAGGCGGCACTGACGACAGCTGGGGAGACGGCAAGATAGAGAAAAAGTTCTTCACCTAGCTGTGAGGGACTCAGCAGTGGTGGGGAAGAGAGGTAAGTTTTCAATTCTTCGAACGCTTGTTGGCACTCGGCAGTCCATTTGAAAGATCTCTTTAGTGTGTGAAAAAAGGGTAAGCACTTGTCCGTTGCCCTTGAGACAAACCTATTTAGCGCTGCTATCTTGCTATTAAGGCTTTGTACTTCCTTCCCATTTTTGGTGGTGCCATCTCCATTATAGCCCGGATCTTGTCCAGATTGGCCTCGATGCCCCTTTGGGAAACCATGAATCCTAGGAATTTTCCCGCCGTTACCCCGAAGGCGCATTTTCCTAAATTAAGCTTCATGTTGTAAGAGCAAAGAGTGTCGAATGTTTCCCTGAGGTCTTCTAAGTGATCTTCCTACCTTCGGCTTTTTACCAGCATATCATCTACGCAGACTTGGACGTTTCTCCCGATCTGCTGTGCGAACATTTTGTTCATAAGCCTTTGATATGTTGCGCCCGCATTTTTCAGACCAAATGGCATTACTTTGTAACAGAAGAGGCCTTGGCTGGTTACGAACGAAGTTTTCTCTTGATCGGCTTCGTGCATCTTGATTTGGTTGTAACCGGAGAAAGCGTCCATAAAACTTAATAGCTGGTGTTGAGCTGTAGAGTCCACTAGAGTGTTGACCCTCGGGAGGGGATAGCTGTCTTTGGGGCACGCTTTGTTTAGGTCAGTGAAGTCTACGCACATCCTTCACTTCCCGCTAGCTTTCCTAACCATCACTACGTTTGCTAGCCAGTCGGGGTAGTAGACTTTCCTAATAAAGTTTGCCTCCTGTAGCTTGCGGACTTCTTCAGCTATGGCCTGATCTCGTTCTGGGGCAAACACCCGTTTCTTCTACCGGACGGGTGGAAAGGAGGGTGACACATTCAGCTTATGCACCATGACTGAAGGGTCTATTCCTGGCATGTCCTCGTGACTCCAGGCGAATACATCCCGATTCTCTTTGAGGAAGGCTGTAAGTGTTTGTCGGATCATGGGACTTGCAAGGGTCCCAATCTTTGTTGTTTGGTCAGGTCTAGAGTCGTCAAGGGGTATTTCTTCAAGCTTCTCAACGGGCTCCGTCGCACTCCGATGTTCTTCTATACTCATGGCCTGGAGGTGATCATCCATTTCCAGCATAGCCACGTAGCATTCGCGTGCGGCCACCTGATTTTCGCGTAGTTCTCCCACTCCGTATTCGGTAGGGAATTTGATCATTAAATGATAAGTCGAGGTCGCCGCTTTCCATGAATTGAGGGTGAGTCGCCCTAAGATAGCATTGTAGGCGGACGAATAGTCGACCACGAGGAACGTCACGTCCTTTGTGATCTGTTGAGGATAGTCACCTGCCGTTACAGACAATGTGATCGCGCCCAGGGAAAACACCCTTATTCCTCCAAAACCGACAAGTGGGGCATTCGTCGGAATCAATCGTTCTCTGTCGATTCTCATCTGCTGGCATGCCAGGTAGTACAGGATGTCTGCCGAGCTACCATTGTCGACCAACACCCAGTGTAAGTTGTAGTCCCCTACTTGTAGGCTGACAACAAGCGTATCGTCATGCGGATGGTGAGGACGTCGAGCATCTTCTTCTGAGAACCCAATGATAGGGCTTTCTCTTCGTGCCACTTTTAGTATTGAGCCCGTCAACTGGACGTTCTGGACCATCCTGAGGTACGTCTTCCGAGCCTTTTTAGATGACCCGGTAGCCGTTCCTCCTACAATCATCCTTATGTCGCCGATGGGAGGTCTAGGACGGTCATTTTCCCGTCGGGGGGGCTGTTCTTGCGGTGGTGGATCCGTTCTTTCCTTGCTTACAAACTTCTATAATTTCCCTTGTCTTATGAAGGCCTTAATTTGCTGCTTTAAGTCGTAACAATCGGCTGTGTCATGGCCTTGATCTCGGTGGAAGCGGCAATATTTGTCTCTAGAACGCTTGCTAGGATCTCCCTTCAGCTTTCCAGGAAAGGTCAAAGTCCCTTTGTCCTTGATTTGCATTAGGACTTGATCAATCGGGGTGGTTAGCGAGGTGAAGCTTGTGAACCTTCCCCCCGGGGGTTTAGAACACCTTTCATATCTTCGATCTCTTGTCCTCGGCCTCTTCCGCCCTTGGTCTTGTCGTGCATCTTCCTGCCTTTCCCTTTTTCTTGGCTTTTCCTCCCGGGCCTACAGCGCGTCTTCAGCATTCATATTCTTAGTGGCCCTGTAGAGTACCTCCGACATGGTCTTCGGGTCGTTTTTGTACAGGGAGAACAAAAACTTACCCTTTCGCAACCCATTTGTGAAGGCTGCTACCAGTATCTTATCGTCGACTTCGTCGATCGAGAGCGCTTCTTTATTGAAGCGCGTTATGTAGGATCTCAGCGTCTCGTCCTCTCGTTGCCTGATACTCATTAGCCATGTTGTGGACTTCTTGTACCTGTGTCCCCCAATAAAGTGCGTGGTGAACTAAGCGCTTAGCTCCTTGAAAGTACTGATGGAGTTCGGCGTCAGCCGGCTGAACCATATCCTCGCGGGGCCCTTCAATGTGGTAGGGAAGGCCCTACACATGATTTCGTCTGCTACCCCTTGAAGGTGCATTAAGGTCTTGAAGGTCTCCAGGTGATCCAAAGGGTCCTTCACTCCATCGTAACTGTCTATATTCGGCATGCGAAATTTATGTGGTAGGGGGAAGGAATTGACGGCTGTAGTAAATGGCGAGTCGGTGCGATTTACCAGATTGTCAAGGTCGCTGGATACCCGCCCTTTGAGGGCGTTCATCATGACCTCCATTGTGGTTGAGTTGCATCCGTGAGGGATGGCATGCTCAAATTCTGTCGCTCCGGTCTACTCGAAGTGTTACTGCCTTCTGGCCCTTCTCGTTCTCTTCTATCGGCACTGGTGCCTTCTTGGTCCTGCTCTTGAGTGCCGTGACCGGCATTTTTCTGGCGTAACTGTTCCTCCAGATCGTTGTTTTGCTTAGTGAGGCGTTCCACGGCTACAGTGAGGGTCTGCACTTGTCTCTCGAGTGCAATCAAGCGTGGTTCGTCTCCTTGAACGTTGTTGGTTGTTGCCATCGAGCAAGTCATCACCATGCAACTCTTTTGTCCGGAAAGCGTTTGCTATGGCTTACAAAACGTCGTTCCCACAGACGGCGCCAACTGATGATGCCAAAAAAATCACTAGTGAGTTGCACAATACTTGTACCCTCGAAACGACACCTGCACAACAAAAAGGAGAAGACCTAAAAGAGAGCACCAGTGTGGTGCCGGCCAAGTACCCTCCGAATGTCAAGTTAGAAATTCTCACAAATCTAAAGTGCTAGAGCGGGGTCAATTATGCGTACCTCGATTTGTGAGGGTATTGGGGCTTTTATAGTAGTAGAGGGTGGACCTCTCTTTCTTGGAGTAGAAGTCTTTTACTTATAGGAGTCCTTATGAGCATGGATTGCGGAATCCTTTCCTTATAGGACTTTAACATTGAAAGTGGAAAACAAGTCATCTCTTTATCATTCATGCGTGGTGGCCAAGTTATGGTTTTATTAGACCCATCGGCTTAAAGACCGTCAGTTTGTCTTATTCCCTTCAGTCAGGAAGGGTCGTCAGTCTCATAAAGGAATTAGCCCTTTAGTGTTCTTCGCGGACCTCCTTCCACGACTGCCTATTACGATCCGTCAACTTCAGGGTCTTCAGCCTCCTTTATAACTTAGCCCGTCAGCCTCCTTTATAACTTAGCCCGACAGCATGAGCCGTAGGCTCCATTCTAAGTGAAGCCGACGGGTTAAGCGTGGGGTGCCTTGTGTGCCATAATTTTGTCTTGTCATCAACCATGGTTTTTCACACTGTAATTACTCCATCTTCTAATTTCAATGTTTAAATTCTAAACAAAAGGTATAACCACAATGCAGTGACTGTGCACCTCCTATACATATAACATGATCCTCTGTATTTCACTCGAAATAAAGAGTGGAGGGAGTCTATTTCACGGTTAAATTTTTATTTCTTGATTTAACAAAGTACAAATTGTCATTTCACTTAAATTTTTTAATTATGTGATGTTAAATACTTGCCATTAAATTAATCAATATCAAACGGATACAATCATTTTCTGCATGTTAAACTTGTTTGTAAAATATTTTCTAAGATTGTCCATTAAATCAAGCCTCAAAAGCAAGTAAATACCATGATTTTGGATGAGTTGTAAATACGTATAATTAATCAATCACATTCTTTCTTAATTTGAGTTAATTTAAGTCATAGGAGAACCAGTGATTAGTAACACAACTAGGTTTGTGGTGATAATATGGGTTTTTGTGGTGCTCATACACACTTAAAGTTACACTGCAAGTTTGTCGTCTCTCTTAATAGTTCAACAACTACTACCAACTATGACCGATATCGATCAGCTGATTAAGAATGGGGAATATGTTGGTTATCAAAATGGTTCTTTTGTTTTGAAAATCTTACAAGGGTTGAAAATTCACAATTCTAAACTCAAGGAATATCACTCTACACAACAATGTCATGAGCTTTTGTTGAAAGGAAGCGCAAATGGTGGTATTGCCACTGCTTTTGATGAAACCCCTTATATGAAACTTTTTCTAGCTCAATATTCCTCCAAATATACCATGGTTCAGACAAAATATAAAATTGATGGGTTTGGCTTTGTAAGCTCTCTCTCTCTCTCTCTCTCATGTGGTCTTATTTAAGGAAAAATCTTATATACATTTTGTACAAACTCCATTTTGAAATCATATTTTAAAAAAATAGTTTCAGTCCACGTGGCTATGTACGGTGAGTAACTATTATTACTCCTTACTTAATTTTAAATTTATAGGTCTTCCCAAGAGGATCCCCTTTAGTAGTTGATGTTTCAAGCTAGAGCAATCTTAAATGTAATTTTATATATATATATATATATATATATATATATACTACAAGAAATTTGGTTTTTAGCGACAGCATATAATCGTCGCTAATTATATTGGCGACGAAAAATGTCGTCGCTAACTTTTGTTAAACGAAAGTGGTAACTAAAAAATATTTTAGTGACGATATAAATGTCGTCACAAATACAATACTATTAACAACTACAAAGTCATCGCTAATAGTGACAATTGTCGTCATAAATAACTCGAGACCCCAAGACGAAATGTCGTCGCTACTAGCTCATTAGTAGTGAAGATTTTTTTTGTCATCGCTAGTAGATTATTATTAACGACGACATTTTTGTTGTCACTAATATGTCATTATTAGCGACGACACTTGCTGTCGTCACAGATAATGATATATAAGTGACCACAAACATGTCATAACTAAAAATTGCATATTAGCGATGATATTGTTTGTCGTCACTAATGATATGATAAATTATTAGCGACGACATTGTCGTCGCTAATAACATTTTACATTTCTTTTTGGATTTTTCTTTAAAATTAACATTTTGAATTTTACATGGGTACCTGTTGGGAAATAACAAACCACAATCCTATACACATCACAAATTTTCAATCACAAATACTCATATAAGCATAACAACTGCTCAATCAATAACTACTAATAAGGGAAAATAGTACCCAAGTTCAATATCATACACATAATATAAGTTCGAATCTATTCACTCAAATACTAATCAAATGATAACGAATTCCTCATGAAGATATGCAACCAAGTTAAAACTTGTTGCATGGAAATATATCTCCCCTCGACATCATCTATAACCCAAGGCACGCGACATTTTGACCTGAAATAAAGAGCATAAACCAATGTAAAGGTCAACTAAAATAGATGACAAAAATGCTTACTAAATAGTTTTAACATCCAAGTAAAATTTTAACATTTATATTTTTCAAAAATACCATAACCAAGATATGAAAGCTTTATGCATTTAACAAAACTTAATCTACATCAAGACTCATTCTCCAAAAGAAATAAGTCCAAATTAACAATCATAACAAAGAACATATCAAAAGATATTTGTAAAGAAATTAAAGTAAAAGAATTTAAAGCAAATGAAAAATCATTAATACATACGAAATATCACTCATCTAAAAAACATATCATGAACTTAAAGCAAAAGAATTTAAATGGAGACACAAACAGATTGTGAATAAAACAAAAAATAAAAATAAAATAAAAAAATAAACCTAATTCTTTGTTCTACTTCCCAAACCAAAAAGATAATAGTCTAGCATCATAGGAGAATCTTTCTTTTGGAGAATAACAAAAAGACAATAGACATGTTAAGTCCCAACATCCCAAACAAAAAAAATGAGAGATAATTAATGTTTTTTCCATACCATGTACAATACACAATTCAATATACAATTTAAGTCCTTTATTGTTCATAGAATGCTACAAAAAAATGTAATAAATTATTACATGACTTAGATATGTCCGAAAAAGCAAGAAATAATATAAAATTAGATTCTATTCCATATTTTTATCTATAAATGGAGAAATTGACAAGAACCTCAAAGTAATTCTCTATTAGTTCTACACACTCATACTAAAATAGATGGAAATATTGTGAGAGAGGAATGACATGGGAAGTGATTACATTTAAAACTCAAGAGTGAAAGAATAAAACTAATCCACTTTTTTCGAGTAAGCTGTGTTTTTTAATCCACTTTTTTAACATGATAATTAAATAAAACATTTAGCATTACTAACTAATAGACAGAAAAGACAGGAATATCACTAATCCAAAACGTATGTGATCTTGCTGGTAAAACAACTAAAGCCAAAAAAACCAAGATGACTTGATATCATAAACAAAATCAAAATAGGGGGAAAACCAAAAATAGAATCTTAGAACCAAATATTTTCATTTTTTCTTCACTTGCTTATTAAGCAAAATTACCAACATCAAGATGGCTTTCACCAGGGAACTTTAAGGTGGGGCAGGGGGAGAAGAAATCTGTGCAAAATAGTCATTCAAAAATACACAAAACAATCAACACTCCTAATATCAACGTAAAGCACCTTATACCATGCAAGCCACCCGCTTGCTCACACTCAACAACCCACCACAAAACAGTTATGAAATTCTAATGTAAACCACCTTAGAATTTTACAAGTATTTAAATAGAAAGCACTTACTATGCTCAAGCCAAACACACAGCTCTTCAAAAAAAATCAAAACTCACCACCAGCAAAGAATGCTTAACCTGTAAAAGATGAGTTTAATTTATAAGGAATTTATTAATACACTAATTAAATATATACAACCCATGAAATTCTAATGTAATATAATGAAAAAGAAGTAGATACCAAATAAAAACTTGCTTCATAGGCTCATAGGTTTCAAATGAGCAAAGCTTGGCCGGGTATTAAGAACACTTAAGTTCAAACAACTCCTCAAGTCAAGCCCATAGATATCCCTAAAATTTCTGATTTCCATCAAAATCATAACAAAATATAAAAGACAAGAAGAAGGGCCAAAGTATCATGGTAATCATGACTTCAAGCATAAGGTATATCTGACTCACCAAATGCTAAAAAGGCATCATTATCAACATCCATGTCATCTGTAGACAGATGTAGCATGTTCATAATCTCAATCACCAGTCACATGATGTTCAGATTCATCATATCCCCATTTTCCATCAACATAGAACCTGTACTGCATGCAAGTTAATCCACATAAGGACATTCATGTCTGTTAAGAATCAAAATTTAAACATCTTTACCATCATAAAATTTGTATGCCTCATAGTAGGCATTCTTTATTCAAATAGAAGGAATTTCATAGGCTTGCATTTATTTTGACATATTCAAGCACTTTAAGCCCATATATCAGTATAGTAATAATTAAAACTTTAGAATGTAATTTAACCAAAATCAAAAATAAAAACCACAAAATTAACTCAAAGTGAAACAAAGGAAAGAGGGGTTGTTGTACTTTCAGTTTCACTACATAGCAGGTCAGCCATCTTGTAAAAATAGTTTGGTCCATGAAACATTGTCCGATTGATTTGAAATTTTAAGGGAACATGGCCCTATATGTATACAAGGCACCACAAAAAATTCAGTCCAAAATAATTTTTCTATAATTTATTAAAAATCACATATTGCAACTGACTTAAGTCTGTCCGTGATAGATTTAGGATCCCAAAAGAAAATTGCTATAGTTTTAATACTAGTCCAAATGCTTTAAGACTTTATTCACATTAAAACCATGTGTTAAAGCATATTAAAAACAAGGAATGAAACCCTTAATCTCATATAAACAATGACCACAACAACAAATTAAGAAACCAAAACTCATAACTCATAGAGACAATTTATCAAACACTTGGTAAGCAAAAGGCACATGCTCACATTACTTGCACAAATTTATAGTTAACACTACACTCACACCCACATATGCCAAAGATCAAACTATTTGTGATAACAATTACAAATAGACATACAATTAAAGATAATGTAAAAAAGCAAAAGCGGTGGAAAGAAAAATAAGACCTGTGAAGCATCAATTCTAGCTTAGTACTTTTGTCTTTAAGGAAAATAAGGTGGACTATGTGATTTGAGGCCTATATTGACTGAAAATTTTATACATTTCGAATTTTAGAATGATGTTTAGATGATTATAGAGTGCAGTCTCAAAACTGGGTTAGCTGTACAACGTAAGTGTTAAGCAAAATGCAAAAGCAAAAAAGAAAGCTATATGATTAACTCTGTTTGAGTGGCTATGGGGATTAAATAGTTTTATTGAAGTGGGCCTACCTAATCAGTTTGTAAAGGAAACTAATAACCATAAAATTATTAAGCTTTAGTCTCAAAATTTTCACTAAAGGTAGGAGCTGTCCTTTTTTTTCCCCTCCACCTTTCAGTTTTGCTAAAAGGTGCATTGGATTAATTTTAAACCATTTGGTCACAAGTTGGAAGGACCAACGGCAGTAGTATTATTACGCTTGGAAGGATGTCTAGCATCTTCAATGATTGGGATAACATTAGTACGCTTCTTTGCCATGTTAACCAAGTCTCTACCACTTCTATGAGAAAATTCCACTGCATAAATCACTCCAGTCTACAATCAAAATCCACCATTTTTTAACTTTAAGCAACACTTCCCAATAAACAAGTATGTAAAGACCACATTTTTCATAATAACTACTCACAGGACCAACAATGTCAGACACAGGAGAGACTGTGGTTCCAGAAGCAGCCCCAAGGTAAAGCACCCGTGCACCAGGTTTCTTCATTAAGATATCAAAACACAAACAGAGGAAAAAGAGTTCAATTATTCATAGATTTAATAATCATAATGAAACAAAGACATATGAAGCACACAAATTAAATGAAATTGAGAAGTAAAACAGACGCTCACAATCCATATTTCATCAACCCCACCAAGAATGGTGGTAGCCAACTTTGAACGAAACGGATTCCAAACCCTGTATTCAACTTTTGTTCCATCTTCATTCTGTAAAAGCAAAATGATAATTCTTAAAGTCCAAACATAACTAATATATAACTATCACTATAAGCTCAAAAAATCCAAAAAATTAACTTTTTTAGCTAAGCTCATTTTTTTCCTAGACATGCCCACTTTCAACAAATCAGAAAATTGTTAATCCAAACACACTTTCAAATCATAAAGATGATATTTTTACCAAACAATGAACTCCAAAATGAATGCCAAGCACATTTAATTGATAGAGATCCTTTGGAACACAAATATATTTACCACTATGAACACAAAAATATCCGTCAAAATAAGCTCAAAAAGACCAAAAAGTAAAACATTTTCACCTAAGCTCATTGTTTCTGGGTATACCCACTTCAACAAATCAACAAATATTAATCCAAACACACTTTTAAACCATAAAGATAGTAAATTTAGCCCAACTATGTATTGAATTAGCGGAAGCTCTGACACTAGATTGTTAAACAAAAAACTGAACAAAAAAAACTTTTATTTACCCATCAAAAAAAAAAAAAAACTTTTATTTAAAAACTTGACTCTTTAAATTATAACACTTTACAAGCACTATTATTGCATTAATACACACATGGCACTATTACATACGCTCACTCACCACACTCACCAAATACACATGCACACCTACTGACACTTAGCTCTCCTTTGTTGACTTTGCTTCACTTCTCTTTTAATTTACATTCACACACACTATCCTCAAATACACTAGCTCACACTTGACTTCTTTAGACACCAACTGACATAAGACACAACCAGTTTTGACTTTACTTTCTTCACTTCACTTCTCTTCACCTCACACACTTCACCTTACACGTCTCTCACTAGGTGCTTTATGACACACACACAACTGAGCACCAATTCTACATATTTATACATGCTTAAAGTCGGTTAACTCACCGACTTGAATTCTCTAGCACATTCTTTTATTGTCTTTGACTAATAGTAAAAATATCTCTTTCTCCAACCTTCTATACATCTTGTAAAGTTGTGGCTGAGATTTACTTATGCAAGGAAGCTCTAGAAAATTCTGGAGATAAAGAGATTGCGTGAGAAATTCTAGAAATTTCTAGAGAAAGAGAGAGAGGCAGTGCTTGATGTTTAACACTATGAACACAAAAAATAAATATCAAGCACATAGAAATTGACCTGGATAGAGATCCTTTTCTCGTTGTAGACAACTACACCAGGGACCAAATTCTTAGTAACAATAGCATCTTCTTTACCCTTAGCAATGAACACGCCTCCATGTCTATGAGGCTCCTATATGTGCATACAGTGAGTAATTTTGAACAATTAATAATTTTTTTATTTAAAAATGCCTTTTAGCATGCACACAACACTTACATGAGGTTAATAAATAATAACTTTTTTTATAATTTATAAATTGCTGGTTACTGATACCTAGTAAGGGTATATCCTAAGTCCCATCACAAGGTTCAAATTTTTTTCTTTCCTAAAAATTTATTCTCAATTAAATATATGAGACAGGAACTCCAATACTCATATTTTATATTTTATCTCAAAACAGAAATGGAGCCAGTACATCAAAGATCAAATAAAGAATAAGCTCAGTCCATACCTTCCACCACTAACTCACTGATAATTTATATTATATAAGAAAGAGTTTAAACAAAAACCCAGGTAGAATATCATGTGGACTCTAACTAAACTTAAGGAAACATACAGTACATAACAGCACAATCCAACAGAATTACAGAAAGCTAAAAGACAATTACCACATAGCAAACAGTATATTCCTTTCCCATACTAGAAGTTAAATTCTTGATACTACCTAGATTCCACCATTACCACATTACAGAGAGAACAATATAGGTCAAATAGCAGGTGGGGCATTAACAGAACCCAAAAAAACTAGCAACCCAGAAAAAAAAAATTGAGAGAATAAATGGGAAAAAATTATAAAAAAGAGAGTAAGAAAATTAACCAAAATCAAATTTTAATCCAAACCAAAACCATAATCCAAACTAAACTTTTACTACACATAATCCAAACCAAACTTTAACCAAAATCAAAAATAAAAAACCAAAAATTTAACTACAAATATATACACAAATAACTACAAAATCGGAAAGAAAGCTAGAGAGACTTACCTAGCTTTGGGTAGAGGCTGGGGTTTGGGGTTTGAAATTTTGGAGGAGAGAGGATGAGATTTGAGTAAAGAAGAAGAGCTGGAGAGGAGATGGGTGAAGAGGAAGGCTGGTAAAGGAAGAAGGGGAGCCACCACGTCGTCGTTGACAGCTGCAGTATGGATGGTGGTTGTCGGCGGCGAGATCAGGTGAGGGAGATCCGTGGCAGAGAGAGACCGAGTGAAAGGAAAATGTGGGTGGAGGCAGAAAATGAGACTAAAAAGAAGCGGGAAATCTAAAAATAATTAAGTGGGAGGCTGAAAATTTTGAAGTGGTGAGTGCGGGGGCTTATTGTGACTATGAGACTTATCTTGAACTTCTTCTTTTTTTTTCTTTTTTTCTTTTTTTTTAATGAAAGAAACGTGTGGGCTAAATGATTATAACTTGATAAGTTTGTCTTTTATTAAAAATTAATGATATACTTTTGCTTTATTAAAAAAAAATACTGATCACTAAAATGTTCCTCAAAACAAAAATAAAAATGACTAGTGGAGTAATTATGGTAAGTATTTTTAAAAGGAAAATTAATTAGAATTTAATGAATTAGAATAATAATATCTTAAATTAAGATTAGATAGTGTATTTTTATTAAAATAAATAGAAAGAGATAATGATAAGTTAATGAATATTCATAATTAACAAATAAAAATTTAAAAACTAGTGAATTTTTTAGGGAAGAATTAATGGATAAACTCATTCCTAAAATATAGGAAAATTTGATAAATTTTAAATTACATAAAAATTCCAAAGAATTTGCACAAGACTAACATAGATTTGATAAAAAATAACAAGTAAATATTGCATGAAAATTACACCATTGGAGATTTAAAAAATATAGTTATTTGGAATTTGAAAAGAATAAAAAAGGAATGAAGAAATAATATTTAAATGAGATAGAGAAAAGATAGAGGGTCGGTTGGAATGTGTATCTGAAAAATTGATTTTATTCATGCAAATGACCAAAATACCCCTAAACCTTAAAAATGACTAATATACCCCTAAGCCAAGAAAATGACCAAAATACCCATTGAAACCTCTAAAATGACCAAAATACTCCTGAAATCTCTGAAATGATAAAAAATACCCCTTAACTTGTAAAATGACCATGTTACTCCCGAAGCTTCTAAAATGACCAAAATACCTCTAAAATCACTAGAATTAGCAAAAATACCACGAAACCACAAAATGACCAAAATACCTAAAAATAACTCTAAAATAATTAATATACCCTTGAAATTGCTAAAATGACAAAAAAAATTTACCTTAAATCCTATAGAATGAGAAAAAAATAATAATAAAATGATCAAAATACCCCGAAACCTCTAAAATAACAAAAATACCTCGAAATTAATAAAATGATCAAAATACCTCGAAACCTCTCAGATGACCAAAAATACTTTGAACCCTCTAAAAAAAAAAAAAAAAAAAAAAAAAAAACCTAAAACCTCTAGAAAGACAAAAATACTCTCAAAACCTAAAAAATGAGTAAAAGTACCTTGAAACCTCTAAGATGACCAAAATACTCCCAAAACCTTTAAAATGACCAAAAATACACTGAAACCTAACAAATGGCCAAAATACCTCGAAATCGATAAAATGACCAAAATACCCCCAAAATCTCTAAAATGACAATTTTGGTCATTTAAGTAGTTAAGGAGTATTTTGGTTATTTTAGAAATTTCAGTATATTTTGGTAATTTTAGATGTTTGAAGGGTATTTGGGTCATTTTAGAGGTTCCAGGGAATTTTTGTTATTTTAGAGATTTTGAGTGTATTTTTGGTCATTTAAGAGGTTTTGGGAGTATTTTTGGTAGTTTTGGAGGTTTTAGGAGTATTTTTTGTTATTTTAGAGGTTTCAAGGTATTTTTAGTTATTTTAGAGATTTCGAGGGTATTTTGGTAATTTTAGATATTTGGGGGTATTTGCGTCATTCTACAGTTTTCGACAATATTTTTGTCATTCTAGTTGTTTTGAGAGTATTTTGGCCATTTTAGAACATACTTGTCTAGCCTTGGGCGCATATGTCTCTTGATATCTTAAATGCATCAAGAATACGTGTTTAGATATTGATGACTTTGATTTTAGAGGAAAAAACAAATATAGCTTTAGTTTGAAAACCATTTGGAAAACCCATGATTAGAAAGAGTTAATGTCAAGATAAAACGAAAATCTAATGTTTGATCCAGAGGAACACCTACTAGTATCTTCCCTTCAAACATTAAATTTTGAAAATTAGTACTTTTTATGGAAAACATAATTTCAAACGTAGTACTTCGAACTACTCCTACCACTCACATGTGTTATCAAGGGGAAAACATAGCTTTAAAGGAAGTACTTTGTGAAACATAATTTTAATGGATTACAAGAACAAGACTAACAAAATCTTCATGGGGTCACATGGCACATGTTCATCATGCTCCAATTCATATTTAAATCTTGATCATTTGATTAGAAGAGAATATTCAAATATCGGTGTTGGCAAAATTTGAGAATAATTAGATGGTCAAATTGAGAGAACAGAGTCAATCAAAGTTTTTTACCATGCAGGTACACGACACATGTCCATCACGCGCCATAGCCATAGTCTAGGGGTGGCAAAATCAACCCAAACCCACCCACTTAAATGAGACCCAAACCCACCTAATTATTAATTGGGTTAAATGGGTATTAACCCAATTATGATCTAAGTATCATTTCTACAAATTACCCAACTCTTAAATACCCCAAAACCACTAAAATTACCAAAATAACACATAAACCTAAAAATGATCAAAATACCCCTAAAACCTAAAAAAAGACCAAAATACCCCTAAACCTAAAAAAAGACCAAAATACCCCTAAACCTAAAAATTACCAAAATTACCCCAAAACCTACAAAATTACCAAAATACCCTCGAAACCCAAAAATGACCAAAATACCCCCGAAACCCAAAAAATGACCAAAATACCCCTAAAACCTAAAAATTACCAAAATACTCTCGAAACCTAAAGAATGACCGAAATACCCCTGAAACCAATAAAAAGACCAAAATACCCCAAAACCTAAAAATAACCAAAATACCCCCGAAACCCAAAAAATGACCAAAATACCCTTGAAATATGAAAATTACCAAAATACCCCCAAAATCGAAGAAAATGACCAAAATACCCCCTGAAACTTAAAAATGACCAAAATACCCCTAAAAACCAAAAAATGACCAAAATACCCCTGAAACCCAAAACCTAAAACCTCTAAAATGGCCACAAACAACATGAAACCTCTAAAATTACCAAAAATACCCTGAAACCTCTAAAACGACCAAAATACCTCCAAACCTATAAAACGACCAAAATACCCCTCAAAATATCTAAAATGACCAACATACCACTAATCCTATAAGATGAACAAAATACACCCGAAGCCTCTAAAATTACCAAAATAGGGGTTTGGGGTATTTTGGATGTTTCGAGAGTATTTTGAGGGAATGTCGCTAATATTTTCAGTTTTAGTGGTGTTTCGATAACTTTTAGATTTTGGGGCTATTTCGGTAATTTTCTAGGTTTTAGAGGTCTTTTAGTCATTTTTTAGGTTTTGGGGATATTTCAATCATTCTTTAGGTTTCCGGGGTATCTTAGTCATTTTTTAAGTTTAGGGGGTATTTTGGTTATTTTTTATGTTTAGAGAGTATTTTGGTCATTTTTTAGTTTTAGGGGGGATTTTGGTAATTTTTTAGGTTTAGGGTGTATTTTGGTCTTTTTTTTTTGTTTTAGGGGTATTTTGGTAATTTTCAGGTTTCGGAGGTATTTTGGTCATTTTTTGGGTTTCAGGGGTATTTTTGGTCATTTTTTCGGTTTTGGGGGTATTTTGATAATTTTTAGGTTTCGGAGGTATTTTGGCCATTTTTTTGGTTTTGGAGGTATTTTGGTAATTTTTTGGGTTTTCGGGGTATTTTGGTAAGTTTTAGAGCATCTCCAGCAGATTCTCCAAATTTTTGTACTATTTGGAGAATGAACAGTGACTTTTACTTTTAACTACCCACTTTTTCAAATATACTTTCCAACAGATTCTCTATCTCATTCTCTATCTCATTTAAATATTATTTCTTTATTCATTCTTTATTCTTTTTTTAACAACTACACATCTTCCAACATTTTTTTTATTCAATACTTGATTATTATAATAGAAAAAAACATTTGAAAGATGAATAGTAAAAGCTACAGTGTTCTCTACTTATAGAGAAGCACTGTAGCAACTCTACTCTAAAAAATAGAGATAGAGAAGCTGTTGGAGTGAGTTTTGGGGGTGTTGATGCTCTAAATTTGGCTTTAAAGAAGCCATTGGAGATGCTCTTAGGTTTCAGAGGTATTTTGGTAATTTTAAGGTTTTGGGGGTATTTTGGTAATTTTAAGGTTTTGGGGGGTATTTTGGTCATTTTTTGGGTTTCGGGAGTATTTTGGTCATTTTGTAGGTTTCGGGGTTATTTCAGTAATTTTGAGGTTTTGGGGTATTTTGGTCATTTTTGAAGATTTTAGAGTACTTTGGTCATTTACACTTTAGGGTTATTTTGGTACTTTTGATAATTGGGTAATTGGGTGGGTTGGGGTTTACCCATAATAATTGGGTTGGGTTGGTTTTGGTTAGAAGCAATTAGTTAAATGGGTTTTAATGGGTAAATGGGTTTTATATACTCAACCTAATTATGCCCACCCCAAACCCACCATTTGACACTCCTACGCCATACTTAGATTTGGAATCTGACCGTCGGATTTAAAGAGTGTAATGAAAGGTTAATTATGGTAAATTATGGTCACAATCAGACGGTTGGATTTAGGAAAAAGTGTGGTCAAAGTTTAGTTAAAGTTGGTCAAATCCGGTCAAACTTAATAAATGGTCCCGAGACCGCTAGATTTGGTAAAACTAGGTTAAGTGGGAAGGTTTTTAGTGGGTTATTGGGTATTGGCATAGTTGTTAGCAAATCTCAAAGAAGAAATAATTTTGTAAAATGATGAACATGACATTAATATTGACTTAGATAGAGTTGATTAGGCAATATGATGAAAAAATCTATAATTTTGGCTCATATATCATGTATTATCACTTCTGGGTTTAATCAATTTGAATATGTATGTTATAAATATATGTCAATTTGATTTATTTAGTTAGTTTTGCTAAATATTATTGCATAATTGATGATTAAATTAGTTATTAGTTGAATATATTATGATTTTATAATGAATATACCCTTCATATATATATATATATGTATCTATAATTTTTTTTTAATGTAATTTTATTAAGTATTTGTGTATTTTACGATTCATGATACAGAAAAATAAAATATTGATTTACGATATGATTCGCATTTTGATAACTATGGGTATTGGTTAGTATTAATTTTGAGTGAAATCAAAACTTTATTGATTTTTGTTATTTTATCGATTTCAAGTTTCAAATGGGTAAAATTATGATTTGAGAGTATTTTGAAGCAACAAGCCCTCCCTTGTCTCTTTGTTTTTATTTTTTTATTTATTTAACATTTGAGAGTATTTAATTACTTTAGAGGTTTCAAGGTTATTTTGGTTATTGTATAAATTTGGGGTTATTTCGGTCATTTTAACAAGGTTAATGGTATTTTAATCATTTCAAATATTTTAAAGGAATTTGTGTCATTTTAAATATTTTAAGAGGCACTTGGAGGATATGATAAATAAATAAAAAAATTCATATTATATCAAAATTATTTTGGCCACATATTAGTGAAGACAATCTTTGTCATCATTAAAAGATCTCTAATAGCGATGACATAATTTGTCAATAATATATAGTCTACTTCCCTCCATTAATTCCCGCCACTTTTTGAGAGTGAAAATTTTTCCCTCCATCATATTTTGGTAGATATATTTGTGACGACATGTTGTGTCATTGCTAAAAGGTGACTATCAGTGACGACAAATTATATCGTCGCTAATAGCCTTCTATTAGCGACAACCAATTTGTCGTCGCTGATAAAGAAAGCATGTATATAATATATTTACTATATATTTTGGCCACATATTAGCGACGACACACAAGGTCATCACTAAAAATGATTATTAGAGACGATAGATGTCGTCGTTAAAATAAATCTTATTTTAGCGACGGGAATGTCATCGCTATAAAATTTATTGTCGTCGCTAAAAGTTTCCCTCCATTTTCCAAAAGTAAATAAAATTCCCTCCATGGCGTTAGTGACGACTTATTAGCGACTACCTTATTGTCATTGCTACTATGCACTTATTAGCGATGACCATCTATTATTGTCGCTAATGTGTGCTTAATAGTGACGACTTTTTGGTCGTCGCTAAAACATTGGTCGAAAAAGGCCAAAATTCTTGTAGTTATAACCGAGGGAAAGAAAATGAATGACATTGAAAATAAATGGCTAGGAGAACATAACAATTGTCTAAACTACTCCAGCACCCAGGGTTCTTCTAATAATAACAATCTCAACCTTGCCAGCTTTGGGGGCCTTTTCCTCATTGCAGGGATTGCTTCATTAATAGCTGTCATCATATCCATGTGTATGTTCTACCATAAGGAGAGGGAAAAAATCTTTATGCCCTTAGATTCAGAAGGATCAAAATGGAGAAGGATAGTTCATATTTTAAAAATCTTCTATGGAGCGGAGGACGTAAATCGTATGGATGGTGATGACAATGAAAGAATGATTTTTGAAGTGGATGCCTAGCTTATTCCAATTTCTCAGCCATCTCAAGAGACAGTACCTACTATTGAATTGGCCAACACAATCAAGAGCGAACCAAGAGGTCGGTTTCGGTCCTTAACCTTTAGGCTTTAAGGTCAAAAGGGGCCTAAACTGAGTTTCCCATGCATGTATGAGACCTAAGCTTTAGCTTTCCCCACTCTATATTCACAGGCTGAAATTCATTTCTGATGTATGAACAGTATGAATTATGTCCTTACATAAGGAGGGATGAATAAAGATTGAATCCGAATTCACCAATAACTCTTAATTAATAACAATTAAAATAAATTTTTCATGTTATATATATATATATATATTCAAGATTCAAGTTGAGTCTTCTATACTTAAGTCGCTTTAAAGTTTCTAACCATTATTTGGTAGGTTTGTTCTAATTGGTCACTTGTAATAGTTTTGCATGGTTGCAAAGTGAAAATTTTTAGGTACTCTTAAAGTATAGTAAAATAGTACTCTACATTCATGTTAGACCTTACCATGAATTTAATTAGTGGACCTCACCATGAATGTGAAAGGAGAGAACATTTGTTAGGAGCTCGGTGGTTCCTAATGAAGATGGATAGGAATTGTAGGAAAATTGACTTAATTCGAAGTACTCACCCTCCATAGACAAATATAGAGAGAGAGATTAAGAAAGAGAGAGATTAGGAGAGAGAGAAATGCACTAATGTACTAAGCAATTGGTTTATTCTTCCATTCATATTTAATGTTTAATTACAATCATGTATTTATAGGAGACTAGCTCTAATGTCATTGGTTCACATGGTTCAATTGGCTGGTTAATTCAACATGTGCTCTATGAATTAAGCCATGTGTTAAATGAGCTACATGTGCTCAAATCCTAACTAACTCATCCTAATCTCAACTAACTAACTAACTAACTAACTAGGGATTACAACAATTATTTCATATTCCTAACATTCCTCCCCCACCTTCCCCTCCCCCCCCCCCCCCCCCCCCCCCCTTTGAAAACCTTACCCACAAGGTGTTGCTTGAAATGACACCTTCATGAGAGGTGACCTACCATAGAACCAATACTCCAATGACATTTTGTAGGCATAGGACACCGTAAATTGACGGTTACAAAGATATAGGCCATACATTACCTTCATAGCCGCATTAGGTTCCCTAAAAGCATCATGGTTAATATGGATGACACCAAATGCACTAAAAATACGGTATAGAAGCTTCTCATCCACATTAAGGTCAAGGACTTCACTCTAATGTTTGCACCAACGTGTAAGCTCCTTTTGTTTGTCTTGATTGTTAATCACCAATGTTGGCAAGATGGTAACCTTACCATGAGATCCTTGCCCAATATCACCTATGCCTTCAATGGGCACATTAAGTGATTTCATGTGATCCCACCAAGCGGTCCAAACCCATGACCAATTGATCTCATTGGTAGCCACACCATAGAATAGTTTCTTTGGTTCCTTATTAGAGCATTCTAGCATTTTCAAAACCAACCAAAAGCACATATGATCACTAAAGCAAGCTAGATAATTTGCCGGTTTATGAGCATATGTCCCCACTTTGACAAGAATGTCCAAGTTCAATTGTGCCTTATCCTTTATAAGGTAAATGTCATGGTGCAGAGAATTGATGAAGGGCACGATTGCAATGCTCATATTTGCCTCTTCCGTAGAACTCAAAGATTGGTGCACATTCTTTTTCTCTCCAACTGGCACGGCTAAAGGTTCAATATGTTGAAAAGTGACCCAACCATCTGTGCCTTTGAAGTCGTCGGGAACTGCTGGGGTTTGTGATGTGCCGTGAACCTGAACCCTGAACTTGAACCGCAATAGGACAACCCTTGCATGGACCATTAAAACTCACTAATTCCTTTAAATCAAGAAACTCTTCAAGATCAGCCACATTTTCACTGTCATTTGCATCTTCACTGTCAGTAATGGTAGTTTTTGTTGATTCAACAACCTGAAACTTGTCACTTGTCACTTGTTCCTTCAAGAAGCTGTAACTCCTCTTCCGTCATATTCTCGAGACCCTCTTGCAATCTTGAGAGCTCTTCATTCATGGCCTTGATAGATTCAGCTAAGGTCTTGACCTTCTCTAAAACGGCATTGTGAGATTCGCACAAAACCTTGAGATCCTCTGAAACTTTGTTCACCATTTACTGTAATTCTTTCCAAAATTCTCTTCAGTCACATTCGTCCATATCAAGATCGATGGCTCTGATACCAAATATTAGGAGCCCGGTGGTTCCTAATGAAGATGGATAGGAATTGTATGGGAATTGACTTAATTCGAGGTAGTCACCCTCCATAGAGAAATATTGAGAGAGAGATTAAGAGAGAGAGAGAAATGCACTAATGTACTAAGCAATTGGTTTATTCTTCCATTCATATTTAATGTTGAATTACAATCATGTATTTATAGGAGACTAGCTCTAATGTCATTGGCCCACATGGCTCAAGATAATTGGCTAGTTAATTCAACATATGATCTATGAATTAAGCCATGTGTTAAATGAGCTACATGTGCTCAAATTCTAACTAACTCATCATAATCTCAACTAACTAACTAACTAGGGATTACAACAATTATTTCATATTCCTAACAACATCATTCTCTGTGTCGTAGGAGTACCTAAGAATTATTTGTTGCAAATTATGATGTTATGACAATTAATGTGATTGATGTCACTTTAACAATAAAATAAATAAATTTTTATTTATTTTTTATTTAAAAGTTAAACATCAATTTGTAAAGCCTATATTCTAATTTTTTTTTTAGATAATTAATGTTGACCCTGCAGCTCGAACCATTTTCCCCCTCTAGACCCCAAGCACTTTGTGCAAGGAGAAGTGCCGATTTTGCTACAAGTATATATATATATATATATATATATATAGAATCAAGTTTACCATACAAAACAAAATACTCTGAAAAATATATATTTCTATAACTAGTTAACTACACATGAAACTTTTTTTTTTTTTTTTTGGTATATAATACATTAAAAAAATACTGCAACTTCACTAAACCTTAATGCTTTTAGCAACAATATAATTGTTTATTGTGTCATGGTATGTTAATATTTATGACAATAAATTTTTTTAAAAACTATATATTTAGTTCCATGTTTTACTAATTTTTTTAAAGATGTAATTACTATTTATTATTAAACATCAACACTTTCAACTTCTTAATTATAATTTAGAAATTTTTTTCTTTAATCAGTTAATATTTTTCTATAATTTTAATTTTTCAGATTTTAATATCATAGGTAATATGTAATATTTAAGTATGTACATAAGATTTTAAAAAATTAAAATTAAATTGTTTATATTATATGAGACAACAATTATTATTATTATTATTATTTTGCTTTTTTTTGGGTGCTTTTTTAGGAGATAATTGCATGTTTCGTCCTTGTGGGCTCATCGCCTAGTCTTGGGTCCTCCACATACTTTACATGTTGCATGTACTAGGGAGTACACCTTAGTTGAATGGAATGAATGCAGGGGGTTTAGGAGTCACCATCTAGTTTAAGTTTAGGAGTCAACTTTGGGCCCCTTGCAGAAGGCCTTGTATATCCAAATTCTAAATCCAGAGTTAAAGTACTAGGGATGAGAAGTTGTTTGGCACTTAATCCCACTCGGCCTGTGGGCCGGCCTTCACTCATTGTGTTCTATACTAAAATTCTATTAAGGAATCCTTTATTAGACTAACCTAACGTGCACGTGCACATACACACACTCCAGTTCTATTGCATATGTCAATGTCTTGCGGATATGATTGCCTTGAACGACAACGGTGGAGACACCGTATTTTGTACCCCTTATGACTCGGGTCCTCGTTCCCCAATGATGTTAAAATTCTAAAGCCCAAGGTTGGTTTAGGGCCCAATCAGATGAAAATTGACTTAAAGAAAATATTTGTGGAAAATATAACTTATTTTTGGAAGAATAAAACAATTTTTTGGAAAATAAAGACCAAGGAAACCCTAGGGCATGCAAACGTATACACGCGTATGCACACACATGCTCAAGCTCTATGTGCGCATGCTAGGGTTCTAGAAACTAAGAAAGGAAAGGTTTTCTGCATTAAAACTTAGTTTGGAACGAATCCCACATCGTCTGGGAGACGTCTTAAACCCCTATTTTTTGACTATATAAAGTCATAAATGGTACATTTTCAAGAAGGGCGAATTCTGGTGGTAAAACACATAAGATTCACTAGAAAATAGTGAATCGAAGAGGGAGTTTTTCACAAAACTTCCTCAAGTCAAATTTTGTTTGATTGAGAGCTTTTCTGGTCTTGATCTTTGAGTTCTAAGTTTATTAACTCATCTTTCATATGGTTGTGAATAGATTGATTGAGAGGAACGGTCAAAATCAAGCTCTATAGTTCTAGTGTTGAGGTAAAGTTTCTAACTTTTGGCTCTGTGCTTTCCTTTGATTTTCTTTGTTCATATATGTTTTTATTTGAGTCTATGTGTCCTAATATGTTTGTTTAAGCTTAGGTTTTCTTTGTGTGGGCGCAACACTTTTTGGGAGGGGAGTATGCCTCAGTCCAGTGGACTAGGGCAAAGAAAAGATATTGGAGTCGCCACCTATTTTAGGTCTAGGAACCATATATATAGCGCTCTTTCATGGAAGGACTAATCTTACTACCAGAGTATGGGTTCAGAGTTTAAGTACGGCTTGGGAAGGTGTTAGGCACCCAAGACCGCTCGATCCGTGGGTCGACTTCCACTCATTGCGTCTTACGTCTTAATCTCATTAAAGGCATACTCAACATTGTCATTCTATACTCATGCATACACTATCATACATCTAAGAATACAACATGGCATTTCATCCCAAACCCTAGCATGCATCTATCATGGCATTGCATGTCATATCCTAGCATACATCTATCACACATCTCATATTACTTCATCCAAAGCAGCAAACAAATATATATCAAATCAAGGCAGAAACATAGGCATGGTAAGATCAAAACAACATGTTAACACATATCCACAACCAGATGTATGTTCATGTGAATGCATGACTTACCTCACTCCACCATAGCACCTATGCATCAATGCATGGTCATATGAATGCGTGTTATGGCAAAACAAAGAAAAACATTAAAAGAACCCTAATTTAGCATATGAAGAACAAACACCAAACAAACAGAGAAGCAGAGACTCATGAGCATAAAATTGGGTCAAGACAGAAGCATATTAAATGAGAGAAATGGAAAAACAAAAGAAAAAGGGTTGAGTTAGGGTTTTTGGGCGTGAGTATGCGTGCGCATACATAGGGCCTGCATATGCAGCCCAGTTGTATGCATACACATATTTATAGTATGCGTGCGCGTGCAGAGAGCATGCGTACGCATACACGCCCTAAAACCCTAACCTAGAAAAGCAAGAACAACAAAACAGAGTAGACATATCAAAAGATAATGAAAACCTAAACTAAGCAGACATATTATAGCATGACTAAACAAGAAAAACACAAACAAAACTAGAATCAAAACAAGAAAAGGCTCAGAAAAGAAAAAAGAAGGTTTAGAACTTATACCTCAAAAACAAATGCTTTTTGGCTTGAATTTGACCCTTCCCCTTAGTCAAATTTATCACAAACAAACAAGGCAGTGGTTAGCAATCTTAAAACTCCAAGATCAAGGCCAAAAAAGGCCTCAATCAAAAAAATATTGACTTGAGAATGTTTTGTGACAAACTCCCTCTTTGATTCACTATGTCTAGTGAATCTTACACTTTCCCTTAGGATTTTATCTGTTTTTTGAAAAGCTACTATGTATGGCTTTATATAGTTGAAAAATAGGGGTTTGGAACGGCTCCCAGATGATGTGGGATTCGTTCCAAACCTCACACTTTATGCTGAAAAACTTTCCTTTCATAGTTTCTAGAACCCTAGCATGCGTGTGCAGGCCTGTGTATGCGTACGCAGCTTGGGGACATGCATGTGCATACGCGCGTATGCGTACACATTTCCTAGGGTTTCTTGGGCTTAATTTTTCAAAAATAGATTTATTTTATTTATAAAAGAGTTATATTTTCCAAAAATACTTTCCTCAAGTCAGTTTCAATCTGATTGAGCCCTAAACCAACCTTGGGCTTTAGAATTTCAACATTATTGAGGAACGGGGGTGCAAGTCATAAGGGGTACAAAATGCAGTGCTACAGGTTGTTAGATTCTTTGTTTTAGTGTTTTTGTTCTGTAGTTTCTAGCTTAGGGTTCTTAGAGCATGAATGTGTGTGTACGCTACTTGCCTGCGTACGCATACTTGTAGTATGCATATGCATACAACTAGGCTGCGTACACATGCCCTATGGATGTGCACGCATACTCTTGCCCAGAAACCCGAATTCACTTTTTGTTTGTTTTTCTTTTGTTTTATCTACATGTTTAGCCCCTATTTAACCTAGTTTTCACATTTGTATACATCTGTTCACCTTGTTTTGTTTTGCTTTGCTTTGTTTCATGCCTTTGTGTTTATTAGGGTTTTGATTTGCTTGGATACCATGAACATGCATTGATGCATAGGTGCTTATGGGTGCAACAGGGGGAGTACACCTCGGCTGAGTAGACCATGACGAAGAAGAAAATGGAGTCGCCACCTACATTAGGTCTAGGAAGCATAAATATAGCACCCTTGTGGAAGGACTGATCTTTACTAGAGCACATGTTTGGAGTTTAGGTATGGGGATGGGAAGGTGTTAGGCACCCAACCCCACTTGACCCGAAGGTCGGCCTCCACTCATTGTGTTCCAAATCCTGACCCATCTAAGGGTCTTCTAATATGTTATTCTAAACTCACACACACTAACATAAATCTAATATCAAACATGGCATATGTCCTACACTCAACTGTAGCATAAAATCCTACCATTCCTTTAGTAATATATATCCAAGGGCAGCAAGCACATTACAAAACAATATCACCAATCAAGGGAATTAATCAAGCATATTCATCATGTTCATCAATCAAATGCATGTTCATGTAATTATTCATGGGTTACCTCACTTACCTCACTGCATCACCGCACCTTAGCACCTATGCATCAATGCATGTTCAAGTTCTCACGAATGTTCATGTGATTCATCAAAGCATAAACCCTAATCATCAATCTATCAACCCAAGCATGTGAAACATGTTATTCTACTAACCCTAGATCTAAACATGTGAAAACTAGACTCAACAAGACCTAAACAGAGAATTAAAACAAAGCAAAATAAACAAAATTGCAAGAACCCTAAATCTAGGTTTTTGGGCTCGAGTATGCATACGTATGCCTCGAGTATGTAAACGCATACATAAAGCATGCGCACGCATACATGCCTAGAAACACAATTTTAAAGCATAACCAAACAACAATCAAACAAAACCTAGCATGCTTCTAATATTTAATTCAACCCTTCATTCAAAACATGGTAAGACACAACAAAACAAAATCAAACAAAGAAGAACATATTTCTAAGCACATATAACATGTGAATAAAATTAATAACAACAAGAACACAAGTTGTAAAGCCTAAATTAAGGAAGAGCCATGAAGAGAGACTCACATTGCTTTGGGAACACAACTTGGTTGATATTTAACCGGCCCCTCAGTGCCTACACAGCAAGATCGGATGATAATTAAGGGAATCAAATATATTGATAGTCCATTAGTAATTACAACTCAAAAATAAAAGGTTTTGAAAAGGTTTTGAGAAATCCCATTAAGAATAAGTTTCTGCCTTTGTTTTGTGCGAGAAAAAGGTTTTGAATCCTTGTAAAAAACGTGGTAGCTGCTGCCCTAGGGTTTTTGAGAGAGAAAATAAGGTTTTGAAAGCAAAGAGGCACTCTTTCTAGCTAGCCTTTTGGTTGGAGACATAAGATAAGTATTTAAAAGTTAAAATTAGGGTTTTCAGGGCTTTTTAATGGTCTTTGGATGTTCCTAAGGGTCTAGGGGCTGGCCCACATCAAAAAATGATGTTTTGGGCTCTTACGAATGAAGTTCCACTGCGCAGAAAATCAGCCTGCGTACGCATCTTTTGAGGGTGTGCATGCACCCTTGATTCATGCGTACGCATGCCGTAATTCCTGACAATTTTAATGGCCCGACTTCAAACAATCATAACTCACTCAATATAAATCCAAATTAGGAAAAAATTATATTCAAATTAAAGCTCAGGATGTTGAATTTTCAATAAAATAAACTTCACTCAAAAATTATTTGTGGATAAAAAGTTATGGTCAAAACAATGAGCAAAGGTCATTTTTCAGCATCGTTTTTAAAGTGACTTGAGCACTTTTAGTTGTGATTACTTCCAAACTATCAAAATAACTTGAATTACCTTTTATAGACATGTCAAGATCATCATTAGGATTAGGGACTAAATTTTATTAACCGGGTATAAAATGAGGTGTCTACAGTGCTGTGATGCAGTGAGGTAAGTGATGCACTTACATGAACATGCATTGGTTGGAATATGAGCTTGATATGTCTAAATAACATGAACATGTTTGGTTGAATGCCATGTCTATGATGTTTTGATGCTTTAACATGTTTTGGTTGATTCTGCCATGTACTGTTTCTGCCCTTGGATATTCTTACCTAATGCTATGATGGATGAATGTTAGGTTTGGGATGATTGATGCCATGTTGTGTGTCTTAGATGCATGCTAAAGTGTGTGTGAGTTAGAATAACGTATTAAACTTGCCTTTAATGAGATTAAAACTTGGAACACAATAAGTGGAAGCCAACCCACGGGTCGAGTGGGGTTGGGTGCCTAACACCTTCCCATCCCCATACCTAAACTTCGAACACGTGCTATAGAAAAAGACCAGTCCTTCCACGAAGGGTGCTAGATTTATGGCTCTTAGACCTAATTTAGGTGGCGACTCCATTTCTCCACCACGGTTCACCCTAGGCCAAGGTGTACTCACCCAACTGCGAGGATGACACCATGCACCATGGGTGCTTGCGCCCACAGATGGGTGCATTCCCAAAAGGAGCAAGGGAAAGACACGAGTGTCCACCCTCCCCCCCTGCCCCCAAAAGATTTGCATGATGGGTGTGAATTATGAAAGTGAGCCATTTTAATTATGGTTTTGGAGCCGTCACTCGCCACCAATCATTGGGTTTTTCTAGGTGTGATTGGTCACCTAACTCTATTTTGATTTTGTTACCAATCCTAAGTTAGGAAAAAATTGTTCATTTTTTCTAATCTAAATAGATGATAAAAAATCTTGATTATTGGATTCGAAAATCTAGTTATGTGTGGGGAAGGTGTTAGGCACCTGTAGACACCGCATTTTATACCCATTAATAAATTTTGATCCCCGGCACCAATGATGAGCTTGAAGTATGTCAACAAGGGCAATCAAAGAGTTCAAAATAGTTTGGAAGTAATCACAACTCAAAAGTGCTCAAATCGCTTTGCAATCGATACTAAAAAATGACCTTGATCATTGTTTTGATCATAACTTTCGATCCACAAATAATTTTTGATTAAGGTTTGTTTCATTGGAAATTAGACACCTTGAGCTTCAATTTGAACACAAATTTTGCTTAATTTGGACTTATATTGAGTGAGTTATGACTGTTTGAAGTTGGGCTAATTGGGCAGTCCGATATTCTGGGTTTTAAAACTTCATTTTAAGGGCTCAAAACATCATGCTTTGATGTGGGCTGGCCCATAGACCCTTGGAACGTCCAAAGAAAAATAAAAAGCCCTAAAAACCCTAATTTTAACTAATAAATACTCATCTTATGTCTCCAATCAAAACCTTAGCTAGAGAGAGTTATTTTTTGGCCTCCATCTTCTCTAAAACCCTAATCCTCTTTTCTATATAACACACACACACACACACACAGCCCCTTAGAATTTAAAAAAAAAAAAATTAGAAACCTCTCTTTAGTTAGTTTTAAGGAAAAAACTATTTTCCGAAATTGATTTCTTAAAACCTTTTTCAAATCTCTTGTTCTTGAGTTGTGATTATTAACTATTGTTGTGTTCTTTTGATTATTCTTGTCCTCAATCTAATCTTTTGTGTTGTAGGCACTGAGGGATTGGTTAAACAACTTTAAATCTGTGATTCTAAAGCAAGGTGAGCTTTTTTCCATGGTTTCCCACTTTGCTTAACATGATTCACATGATTTTCTTGATATAGTTTCTCCATTTGTTATATTTGATTTGTTTGATGTTTTTAATTTTGTTTGACATTTTTTAATATGATTTTAGGTGGTATAATTTGTCCTTTTTTGTTCTTTTTTTCTTATTTCAATTCCTAGTTTGGTTTGATATGATTTAATGTAGTCTAGTTTAATTGTTTATTTTGTTTCATGTTTATTTGTTTATGTTGATGCTTTGTATTTTTGTTTTATGTTAGTTTAGTTTTTAGGGTTTCTAACATGCTTGTTTGATCTCACATATTATATCTTTGTTTGATTAAATCTCTAAAAATGTAATTTTTCGAATCTGTGCTAAAGGATGCGTACGCATTTTTGAGTATGTGTGCGCATGGTTTAACCATGCGTACGCAACCCGAACTTAGATTAGGGAAAAATCTTGTTTTTTATTATTTTAATCACTTTTTAACATGTTATTTGATTCTGTTTGACTATGATTAGGTTAATTATTTATGTTTAATTATTTTCCATGTTTGCTTTAGTATTTTTGCCATGTTTAGCCTATTTGATATTCTTTCCTTGTGTGTTTTATTTAATTGTCAACTTGCTATGTTTAATTTATTTTGTCTGATTATGTTTTATTTATTTCCTTTTATGTTGTGATGTGATCTTTAACATGTTGTGTGTGTTATTTTCCTTAAGTGCATGATGTATGTTTAGGTTAAGGATTATGGCTCTCTTAATAAACTCTTTAATTAAATATGGCCTAGCAACGTATAATGGAGGCCGGCTCACAAGCCGTGTGTCTTGGGTGCCTAACACCTTCCCAAGCCATACCCAAACTCCGAACCCATAATTTGGTACATGGATTCATGTGTAAAAGTGATTGGCCTAAAGGCCCCAATATGGTTTCTAGACCTAATCTAGGTGACGACTCCATTAGTCCACAGCACCTTACAACGGTTGTCACGAGACAGTCCTTTATTTTGGAAAACTTTTAAACTTTGGTCATTGGTACATAAAATCAAGCTATTGGCTATAGCTTTCAAGGATTTAAGGACTTTGGGCTTTAAGGTTTGGTTTTGAAAAAGTGTGTGGCCTTCATCAATGTTTTGCTAACTCATTGGAATTCCTACCAGATTTCTGTGACGAAACTCCGGCAACTTTTTGCCTTATTTTTTTGACTGAAATCCAGCAAAATTTTGGATTAGGTGTGGCGTAGTGTAGACACTCAATTTTGTACTCATAATTTAATCTTGGGAGATGGCTAGAATGACCATTCATATACCCAAAAAATCATAGTTGCATTACATGCATTAATTCATTCATTGCATATCATAAAAATGATCTTGAGATTCTAACAGTCACGACGGTATGTCCGATTCCCAAATTGGACCGTCAGATTGAAAGATATCATGAGATCAAGTTTTCACGGTCTGCATGCATTGTATGGGGTGAAGCCAATCACGTGTGATTAATTGAAATTAATTTTGATTGGTTAATGATTAAAATTAATTAAATGAATTTATGTGATTGGTTGAGTATTTTTCTTAAAGTGAGATTTGTTGCATGGGATTAAAACAAATAAGCTGATAATATTTAAAGATTGTAGATAATTAGGCTTTTGGGATAATTATATTCAAAATAATTATTTTAAAAATCCTAATTATCACTTTGGGATGAGATTTGTCATGAAAATAACTCTAAAATTCGTCCAGGTACAGTTTTAGACTTGGAAAACACTTCAAAAACGTGCTAATCAAGTAGCAGATTTCATATTCATGTTCCAAGGCACTTTCGGCATGGTAGAACTCAAAATTAAGACTAGGCTATTTCTGAAAAAGTTGTAGAGAATTGAATTTCCCTTCAGCTGTAAAAATTTTAGCTTAATCTGAATTTTGAGTAAAAAGATATTATCAAAATACTAAAACTTGTTCTGATCTAAAAATTCAGCTTACTCTTATCCAAATCTCCTTTTTTTTTAGGATTTCCCCATACGTTTTTTGCTTATTTTTTAAGCTGATTGGACTTAATTTTTAAGCAAACCTAGCTTATTTTCTAAGCGACTAACACCTCTATAAATAGGGGAGGCCTCCCAACATTCAGCACCCATTATTCTGACCCTTTTTTTGGACCCTTTTTAAAGAAATTCAGGATGCCCTGCTTTAGGAACTTCTTTTTTGTTAATAGGCTTCACTTAAATCCTTAAAAAAAAATTGTTTCTCTTTGAGGAATTCTTTCCTTGAGGATTAAGTTCATGCAGGTATAACTCTAACTTTGTTTCCATAACATAATTTCATATATGTTTTAGTTTCCAAGGACATGATGTTTTCTTTTGTGTTTAAATAATCATGTTTCTCATATGTTATCACATGTTCTCTTTTGCTTTCAAAAGTTTTCACATGATTAATTGACGAACATGTCTATATCTAGGGTTGAATCTTGCCTTAGAATTTTAGATCTGCAATTTTTCTTCATTTTTTTTTATTAAGAGTCAGATTTGTATTTTTTTTTTTTTCTCTTTGTTTCTTTTTCAAAGTAAAACCAGATCTGCCTTTTTCCAAATAAAAATATGCTCTATTTTTAATAAAAAATCTGATTTGCATTTTTCCAAATTGTTAGAGATATATTAGACATATTAGCCCAATGTAATAGGCTCAAGCCCACTCCTGTTTGTACTAGTAGTCTAGGGTTTAGTTGCCTATATATACACATGTTTGGGCGAAATAGGTGCCTAACACCTTCTCATTCTGTAACTTAGCCCCCGAACTTAGGTTTTTGGATAGTAGACTAGTGTTTTATCTTTTGTTTCGGTAAATTGTAACTAGGATCAAAGCTTTGTAATTTTTAAATAGATTGTATTTAGGACTAAGGCCTTGTAAAGTTATTCTACCAAATTGTATTTATGTAATCAATTAATGAATTTAAGGTATTCTTGGACATGTGAATTGTATTTTATTTATTCTTATTTATTTTATAAAAAATAAGTGGCGATTGTGAGAGACCGCACTTCTTGAGGGGTGCTCTCAAAAAGAGATTCGGGTGCTTAGGGCACCTCTTTTTTGGGTAATTGTGTGGGGTCACCACTTATTTTTTGTTACAAAAAATAAGAAAAACATAAATATAAAATTTACATCAAATACATCCAATTTCATTAATTATGTAAATACAATCTTGATCAAATAATCATTACAGGGCTTTGGTCCTAAATACAATCTATAATCTTGGTAGAGTAATATTACAATGCTTTTGGTTCTAGTTACAATCTACCAAAACAAAAGATAAAACACTAGTTTACTATTCAAAAACCTAAGTTCAAGGGCTAGGTTACGGAATGGGAAAGTGTGAGGCACCCATTCCGCCCAGACGGAGTCTAGTCTTCTAGAGTCTAAATGACCATTATATACCCTTTTGAAAGTATGAAATGTTATGCAACATATGTTATATCAAATCCTAGATCTAGGGTTAAACTTTTAGTTAAGAACCTTAGATCTGCCATCTTATTTTGTGTGAAAATTTTTGATGAGAATAGTTAATGAAAAATTTAATCTTGAGTTTCCATAAAAGAAAAGAATGGATTTAAATTAAAAATTCAAATCTGATTGGGATTATTTAAGGCGAAAAGCAACTTTTAGTCCCTAGATTTTCAGGCAATTCCCATTTTAGTCCCTACATTTTATTTTTACCGCTTTTAGTCCCTATCCTAAAAAACACTTCTCGTTTGGTCCTTGCCGTTACATCAGAAACGAAGAAAGCTGACGTGGCAAACGGCAGGAATAAATAATAGTAAATTAATGTCCACATGGCCTAAATTAATAATAAAAAAAAAAATTTGGCATTAAAAAAATGCCACGTCAGCATCTAAGTTAAAAAAAATTAATTTATTAATTTTAACTAAATAAAAAAATTAAAAATAGAATTAAAAACTAAAAATTACATGAATTGAGATCTAAGTGTGTCTTGAACAAGAACACAAACCCAGATCTAAGAACACAAACCCAAAGATTAAAATCCAAAAATTAAAAATCTCAAAATCACCATTTTCTCAAACCCAGCAATATCATCAAATCCTAAAGCCTTATAGTATTAAATCAATCCAAAAATACAACATAACCAATCTATAAAAAAAAATCTCAAACTCAGAACAACCCATCTCATTTAAAAAGAAACCCAGCAAACCCACCTCAAGCAAACCTAGATCTGGTGGCCATGCTCCCCGCCGATGAGCTCTTCTCCAACGGAAAGCTCGTTCCATTACAACTCTTGTCGGCCAAACGTGAGAGAGCACATCCACCTGAAAATCGCATAGCCCATCCACCTAAAAACCATCGGCCCATCGTGAACCCATTAGCCCGACCAGATCAGGTCCAAGGCGGCAGCACGGCGGCGTTGAGTTCTCTTTCTCTCCCTCTTTCACATTTGGCTTTTGTCGCTGGTCTTGGATTTTTGGGGGGGGGGGGGGGGGGGGGGGGGTGGGTTTGTTGATTGTGTTTGTTGGGAGTGGGCCACAGTGTTTGTTCTAAATTCATGGGTTTCATGGGTAAATTTTTGTTGGGTTGTGGTTCCAATTCGAGTCAGGGTGGCGGTGGTTGGTGGTTCCGATTTGGGTTTGGTGCGTGGCTTGCTTCGTGGTTTGGTTCTTCATTTGTGGTTTGGTTTGTGATTTATTGATGGGTTTGGTCACTATGATTGTCCCTGGGTTCGTGGCTTGCTTCAGACGTGGTGGTTGATGGGTTGTTCTGAGTTTGAGATTTTTTTTGTTTGGATTGATTGTGTTGTATTTTTGGATTGATTTGATACTATGAGGCTTTAGGATTTGATGATATTGCTGGGTTTGAGAAAATGGTGATTTTGAGATTTTTAATTTTTGGATTTTAATTTTTGGGTTTGTGTTTTTAGATCTGGGTTTATGTTCTTGTTCAAGACACACTTAGATCTCAATTCATGTAATTTTTAGTTTTTAATTCTGTTTTTTATTTTTTTATTTAGTTAAAATTAATAATTTAATTTTTTTAATTTAGATGCTGACGTGGCATTTTTTAATGCCAAAAAACATTTTTTATTATTAATTTAGGCCACGTGAACATTAATTTACTATTATTTATTCATGCCGTTTGCCACGTTAGATTTCTCTATTTTTGATGTAACGGCAGGGACCAAAACAAGAAACGTTTTTCAAGATAGGGACTAAAAGCGGTAAAAATAAAATGTAGGGACTAAAAGCGGTAAAAATAAAATGTAGGGACTAAAATGGGAATTGCCTGAAAATGTAGGGACTAAAAGTGGTTTTTCGCCATTATTTAAATGTGGAAAAAAAAAAAACAGATTTTTATTTTGAAAGCACAAATTTTTTATTGAAAGATGCATATCTGATTTTGATTAAAAAAAAAAGTCAGATTTTATTTTTAAAAAAGCAAATCAGATTTTTTTATTAAAAACAGAGCAGATTTTTATTTGAAAAAATGCAGATCAGATTTTGTATTAAAAACAGGGCAGATTTTTATTTGGAAAAATGCAGATCTGGTTTTTTATTAAAAAAAGAGCAGATTTTTATTTGGAAAATTCAGATCAGATTTTTTATTAAAAATAGAGCAGATTTTTATTTGGAAAATTCAGATCTGGTTTTACTTTGAAAAGGAAAGAAAGAGGAAAAAAAATACAGATTTGACTCTTAATAAAAAAAATGAAGAAAACTTGCAAATTTAATTTTAGTTTTTTTATTTTATTTTATTATTATTATTATTATTATTATATTTTTTTTTTAAAGAAGCACAAAGAAAAATTGTAGATCTAAAATTCTAAGGCAAGATTCAACCCTAGATCTAGACATGTTCATCAATTAATCATGTGAAAACTTTTGAAAGCAAAAGAGAACATATGATAACATATGAGAAACATGATTATTTAAACACAAAAGAAAACATCATGTCCATGGAAACTAAAACATATATGAAAGCATGTTATGGAAACAAAGTTAGAGTTATACCTGCATGAACTTAATCCTCAAGGAAAGAGTTCCTCAAAGAGAAACAATTTTTTTTAAGGATTTAAGTGAAGCCTCTTAACAAAAAGGTTCCTAAAGTAGGGCTTCCAGAACTTTTTTAATGTAAGGGGAGAAAGAAGTTAGAAAAAGAAGGGTCAGAAAAAAGGGTCCTGAATGTTGGAAGGCCTCCCCTATTTATAGAGGTGTTAGTTGCTAAGAAAATAAGCTAGGTTTGCTTAAAAATTAAGTCTAATCAGCTTAAAAAATAAGCAAAAAACGTATGGGGAAAATCCTAAAGAAAAGAGAGATTTGGATAAGAGTAAGCTGATTTTTCAGATCAGAACAAGTTTCAGTATTTTGATTATATGTTTTTACTCAAAATTTGGATTAAGCTGAAATTTTGATAGCTGAAGGGAAATTCAATTCTCTACAACTTTTCCAGAAATAGCCTAGTCCGAATTTGGAGTTATATTATACCAAAAGTGCCTTGGAATGTGAATCTGAAATCTGCTACTTAATTAGCACGTTTTTGAAGTGTTTTCCAAGTCTAAAACTGTATATGGACGAATTTTAGAGTTATTTTCATGATAAACCTCATTCCAAAGTGATAATTATGTTTTTTTTTTAAATAATTATTTTGAATATAATTATCCTAAAAGCCTAATTATTTACAATCTTTAAATATTATCAGCTTATTGGATAGACTAGACTTGGAGGGTCTTTCGTTATTCGTGTACTCCAACTTATTTTCTAGTGGATTGATTACCGCTTGGAGGGTGGCGAAGAGGTTTTTCGCCGAGTTCTTCGGTTTCCTCTTTGATTACACGTCTCGGTGTTATCTTGTGTTTGCATCTCTCTTCCCTACTCTTAAACTTTACTTTATATCGTTGATCATGGATGAATATAGCTTAGGGTAGTGTTATCGGTTATTTGCGCTCATTTACTCTTATTCTACTCTTAGTCTAAGTTAGAGTAAAAACAATCTAGCCGTAATTTTAATTTGAGAGTCTAAACAAACTCTTGTGTTTTCACACAAATTCGAGCTTTCACTTTTTATACATTACAACATCAAAAGGCAACAATTACAAAGTAATTTTCCAATGAATTAATCAACACCTAAAATCCTAACTATGTGGGTATATAATTTCATACATTTTATTATGTGGGTGTTTTGTTTACATGTCTATTTTTCACGTTATGGCCGTTATTGGTGCCTCGAATATGCTATTCAACAATTTTTAAAAAATTTTATTGTTGATAGATCATACCCTATTTGGTTATCTTTACCTTTGTTTATTTGATGGTAATCATTTCAAAATTCAAAGTAATTTTTGTGGTTTAATTAGTGTGATCCTCTAGTGCATGTTATACAAATGTCTCATAAAATAGTTGCAAGTAATGTCACTACAAAAAACACGTTTTTATGCTACGTTTTTTACAGCTACAGGGGGTAATTTGAACCGTGTTTGTGAAAAACACAACTCCACCCCTGGATGTATAGTCGTGTTTACTAAACGCGGCTATAGACCAGCTCTGAAGCCGTGTTTTGTGATGTTGAGGCTGCGTTTAGTTGGGTAGGACTTAAGCTGCGTTTTTAAAAACGCGGCTATAGACCCATCCGGGGATTATTTTTTTTTTATTTTTTTTTTCAATATGCCTGGAGCTGCGTTTAAAAACGCAGCTTAAAAGATGCTTAGAGCTGCGTTTGATTAAACATAGCCTAAACATGTCTGGAGCTGCGTTTAATAAATGCAGCTTAAACATTTATAGCAGCTTATTATACATGTTTGAAGCTGTATTTGATTAAACGCAGCTAAAACATTTAGTATAAATAAAAAATAATAATAAAAAAACAAAGGCTGATCAGCTCACACAAACACACCCTATCAACCAAAACAGCTCGAACAAGAAGAAGCAGCTCAAAATGACGCTGCTGAGAGTCTACTTCGATCATGGCCTTCTCATCCCGCCTTTTGTCCAAATCCAAACAGGTTTGTCACTCACTTCCTCCTATTCCCGATCCGAATACCGATATTCCTATCCTTGTTTTGCTTTTCTCAAATCTTCGATTTTGTTGACCAAGTTTTTTTTTTTTTTTTTTTTTTTTGTGAGTCTTGAATCTGTTTGGATACTCTGAAAATGCAAAATTTTAAGGCATGACAAAGAGAATCGTGTATTAGATCTGCGAAATGATGACTTTTTGTTTCCATTTCTTACTAACCAAACAGTGCATTAGGGTTTCTTTGTTCGATGGATTATTATTGTGGATCTATTGGGTTTGTAGAAGTTTAGGGTTTGGAGTGTAGAAAATGGTGGATTGTTTGAAAATTGGGAAAAAGCATGAATTTTTTTTTTTTTGTTTTGGTTTTCGATGTTTGTGTGTGTGTGTGTGAGTGGGTTTATCAGTGTTAGAAATTCTATATGTGTAGCGAATGGGTAAAATAATCAGCATGGCAACGATAGTGTAAAGGCAGAAATTGATATTTAGTTGGATTCATCCTTTTGTAAATATATACGTTGTGTGATGGGGAATGAAATGAATAAAATGAAGGGTGGTTTGTGTCAATGTTTTTTAATCCAAAAACAATATTTTATAGGATATGGTCCATGCAATGAGTTGACTTTATACTCTATTTTTATTCTTCTTGTTCTTTCTCACTTTTTCTTTTCTTGTAGATATAGTTTTGTGGTAGCCAAATCACCTTTCAACAAGCACATGCTATTCCAGCCCGTTGCTTTGCCAAACAGCCCTGCTCTAAAGGGAGATGGTAAGTGAATATGAAGGTTTCTTGTTGTTGCCATCAATTATTAGTGCTTTTAAATGCATATTGGTAGCTTTTCATTACATGGCATGTAGGCCTCATTGGTAGCATTAGATTACCCAAACAAATTTTGATAAAATTTTGAGCACCAATTTTGTAATCTCAGCAGGTTCCTTAAATCGATTTCCATCCTCATCTTGTAAACATTTAATGGAATTCGATGCTTGCCTAGCTAGCTTTAATTAAGCAATGAAAAACCCTATTGTTTTGATCCCCCAAGTTCAACCATTTGTTTCTAGATTTTTGCTTGAGATATGCTTCCTTAGCCCTCTGAATAGCAAGATCTTTATGTGGACAGCAACTTGGGGTAAATGCTTTACATGTGATAGCCTTATTAATATTAGGAGAGAGGCATAATCATGGAGGATTGTGATTTATGTGTAAAAGTAGTGGTTTTTAGATCACTTGCTTGTGCATTGTGAACCTGTGGTGTTGTACTTTTGGCTGTATTTGATAATTGTGGACCTGTGGTGTTGTACTTTTGGTTGTATTGCTATTTGTAGCTTAATTGTTTGTTTTTGTACCCTTGGTGTAATTTTTCAATAATTGCAATGACAACACTCCAAATAACCTCACCCTCAACCTTGTTCTTATAAGAATAGGAGATGCAATTTAAGATAGAGGTTATTGGCAACTTTTCTTAGTTTCTTTGTCATTACCTTCTTAATCTACTTATTATTTAGATCCCCAAGTCATTGCACCTTTCACATGGATAAGTAGTAACTAGAATGTCTAATTGTTTAATTGCCATAATGATTGACACGTGGCTAATTTTATGCACCTTTTAGCTTATACATGCTGTCTCTCCGTACGTCTTAACTGAACAATTTAGTGGATGTTTTGTAGGTGTTTGCTTTGTCTCCAACAGAGGTAGGGTCTATGATAAGCTTGGGTCCAAAAGATTCTTGTGAATTCTTCCATGATCCATCAATGCTGTCAAGGTTGACTTTTTTTCCTTGACATACTACTCATGGAAATATTTGTAATCTGTAAACCTAATTTGTGATGGCCAAGAATTATATTGTGATTAAACAAAGTTGTTCAGATGGCATCATCTTATTATTTTGTTGTGCAAGCATCCTTTTTTCTATCTTAATGCCATATGATAACAAGTACATGCTTATGACATTGTTTCCACTTAGAAGTGAATTATAAAAGTTTTCCTAGTGTGCGTGTTGTCAAGTGACATGGTTAATCTGTTAAGTGTTGGCAATTGTTTTGGGCAGGAATTGCAGATTTAGCAAGAAATAAAAAAAGGAAAAAAAAACTTATAGCCGCATTTTTAAAAACACGGTTATAGAAAAACCCAATGTATGGGGCTTGGGCCACGTTAAAAAACGCAGCTATAGGTCTTAGGCTATAGCCGCATTTTAAACCCAGCCCAAAACAGGTCTATAGCTGCATTTTTTACAAAACGCAACTATAGGTCTCAGCTTATAGGGGTGGAAAAACGCAACTATAGAGGGTAAAAAACGCAGCTATAGGGGGACCTCTAGCCGCGTTTATAAAAATGCGGCTATAGACCCCCGCAGGGGGCTATTGTCGCACAGGATAGGGTCTATAGTGACATATATAGTTACAACCTAGGCTATAGAGTCACATAAATAATTCCAAATCGTCATACAATGCATTAAATGTTAAGTATTCTAAGCATATATTATGTGCATTTATCTGTACTATATCATCTTGCTCTCTTCCAAATAAAGCAACCCCTTTAAGGTGAAATTTTTGCATTTTTGCATTGGATCATTTGAGTAGCAATAACCAAAAAAAAAAAAAAAAAAAAAAGCCTTTTCAAAAAGTACAATTCAAGTAATACCATATCTCTATATGATAATATTACAGTACTCAAAGCAACACAATTTAACACAAGCAAATCTTGAAAGTATCCATATAGCAACTCTAAGTCTTGCACCAATCTTGTGATTCCTCTATGTGTATCTAAAACCATAGCTCTCTATAAATATGAAACACAACTCAATAATTAAAGTGAATAAGGAAGAACGTTGAAGAATATACTTGTAAATAAGGTCTAATACACACACACACACACACACACACACACACACACACACAAAATATATATATATATATATATATATATATATATTGTGGGGGAGAAAAGCCCAGCCCAACTCATTGGGCCCAAGGCCCTATCCGAGGACCACTGTTCGTCCGAGGAGACCAGGACGCAGCCAGAGGCCCATGTGAAAGGAGAATGTCCGCAGCTGAGCACGTGCACTTTCCGAGGAGATGCTCATGCGTCCGAGGATCCCGATACCCTCGGACCCGACGAGGTCTTTGTCCGGCACGTGTCAAGTGATCTGTTTGACAAGTGTTAAGGGAGAAAGGGGACCTCGGACACACAAGGAGGTGGCAGGAACAGAGAAATATCAAGGAGACAGACTTCAACCACCGCATTTAATGCACTGCACCTACCCTCCTGGCCGCATTTATGTGGAGAAGACCCCTGAACAGTGCATCCTCAGCTACCGCCACTCAGACAGGGCTAAAGGGGGAGTATGATGGGACATGCACTCAAGTGGACGCACAGATGGTGAACAAGTGGACGGTGGAGATGGAGGAAGGCAGCACTATATAAGAGAGAGGGGCCTCTGATGGGGGGGGATCGAAAAACTAAGAGAGAAAAGAGTATATGATTTTACTGTAGCTCCAACATTTTGTAACCTAAGTTCATCAATGAAAATCACCTCCTCGGACGAGACATTCACCTCTGTCCGAGCACGTATTGATTCAAATCTCCCCATCTTCTATGCCGTTTAATACTGTTATTTTTCATTATTAGCCTAGCTCTTTCACCCACTCTCTACAAATTTATTGTTTAGGGTTCAGTGGGCTCCAAATCCACACCTCCTTGGGCTTGGGCCGCAGAATCTGACCCTACATATATATATATATAATTGGTCACTAAACTTTAGCTCATAAGTGATTTCAATTTTTTAAGATTAAAGTAATCACTTTTAGTTCCTTATTGATGATGTAGACAAACTAAAAACTAACACATCATTAGTTTATTAGACACATTAAATTAAAAGAGATTACTTAGTTTGTTAAGAACTAAGGTGGCATTTGGTACGGGGAATCCACATTAGCCCTGATATCTAGATTCCTTGGAGTGTGACGTCTTACAATCTGGATGCCTTGGAATGTAACATTTTTATGTTTGGTTTATTCTTAAGAATATTAAAAGAATTATTTATTTTCCCCATACAATCCTTAGATTTGTAAACCCAATATCAATTTTTTTTTAATATTCCTCTAAATAAATAATAACAAACAAAATATAAACTATAAATTATGAGAAATTCATTAAAACTATAGTCTAATATTTCAAAATGACATGTATTATACAAATTTAATTTAAATTATGTTCTTTATGGAAATCACAACATCATGTTTTGTTAATAAAAATTCATATTTTATTTAGTTTAGCATATAACCAATCCCAAATAGGAGGTGTGGGGTCATAAAGCCTAGTGATATACATCCACCTTTTGTACTGGGCCTGAAGCCCATGCCAAGACCCATAATCGCATATGAAGAAGGCAATGGTGATCAAGGCAACCCAGGAAACCGTGCCAGGACAACTCTGTCCTCGGCTAACCAAAGTCGAGGTAGAAGAAAAGTGATTTACCGGCAAAGATAATCTTCCAAAGTACTCCAAGGAAAAGGATAAGTATAGCAAGTAAGCACACTGGAGCATGGCAGCAGAGTAATTCCAAAAAAAGCTGCTGCCTCCACATTAAATGTTGCACAACTAACACTCTGGTAGCATTAATGTGGAAATGATACTTGAGCAGTGGCTTTTCAGACTCACAACTACTACTTAAGAGCTTTGGGAGGAGGTTGATGTGACAAAAGCCAACAACAGCAGATCTGACCTGCATGTGTATGGTGGAGATGAATGAGGGAAGTAGTATATAAGGAAGAAGGAGCTCTGAGAAAAGGAATCGGGGATTTTACCAGAGAAAACAATGTAGCAATTTGAACTAACTTTGTAACCATTGTCACTGCCACTCAAGAAATAATAAGTTGAAGTTCCTCGAATTAGTGCCGAGAATTGAATTGCTTGCCCAAGTCCATATTTGTTTTACTCATTCTTTCTTTAAATCATTTTCAACTGTTGTTACACTCATCAAAGCCCAGTTCTTCTACCAATTCTCTACAAATTTATTGTATTGGGCTTGCTAGGCTTGAATTCACTTATCCCTTAGGAATAGTGCACAAACCCAGTCCCTACAAGAGGCATAAATATTTTATTTTATTTTAGCATTTATGTTGCTGTAGTGAGAAGAGATTAAAAAAAAAGGGGGGGAATAGATATTGATAATCTGTTTTATGTTTTATCTCCATTGGTTAAATGATAAGTGAAAAATGATAAAATTATCAATTTATAACGAATGTAATTTTTTAAACTTGGAAATCTGGATGCCACTTGTTTCAAAGAGAATCTACGTTTCTACAAGAAGGGGGTTGAGTGGGAATCCAAATACCCCTAATATTTGATTCTCTTATGTGATTTGCAAACAAACGTAAGGATTTTTCAACATTCTCAAGAATCCTAAAACATTACTCCATACTAAACACCACCTAAAAGTGATCACCTTAAGTTGTTAGAAACTAAAAGTGGCCACTTTTAAAGGCTATTATTAAAGTACTAACAATACATTTTTATCCTAAAATATAAGAAAATTATTATGTTTTTATGTGAATTGGAATGCCTATTGAATAGTCACATTCATCAACTAATCTTGCGTATTAAGAAAATTTTCACTATACTTATAATTGATACAGTCGTTATATATTAAATCGAAAAATATATTAAAGTTTATCTATGACCACATATTCAAGTTGGGTTGAGGTTGAATAAGCTCGCCTATCATAATTGGAATATGGAGTTCTCATATTATTGTTCATTAGTCATCAAAATAAAAATAAATAATGTTATATTATATGATCAACGTCCATCATAATTTCTAGTAAATCTTTTTCTCCACGAGGCACAACATACAAACACTTAGGAGAAAATTGTTAAGGGGCTTATAAGTATAAATGCTGATAACAAATAATTTACATTTTTCCATAACTACAAATGAACTAACTTTACAAAATTACACAAACTATCTTGGAAATAATTCAAAAATCCCAAAGCAAAAAGTTTTACATACAAAGTATCTTGCAACATCCACAATCAATTCATTGAGTCACTTTATCTCAATTTAGTACATTTAAAATATTAAATTAAGTGAAATTTTTATTAAAAAAAAGAATTAAATCAAAATTTTTAGCTCATGAAATTTGTAAAAATTACAATTTTCATAATTTTTGCCAATTAATATCCTTAGTAGGAATATGGAAATGAGAAATACTTTTTTCACAAAAGTCTATTTTAAGAATAATGAAATTCATTTATTTTCGAAAGAGAATTATAAAATGAGAAACAAAATGGAAACACTTTTGTTATGGATAACACTTTTGTGTATAGGTTAAATTTCATTCCTAGTCTATAAAGCCAAGTGAAAATCTTCTCATATATTATTCCATGCGGTAATGGAATAATCTTAGACCCTTGTGTTGGAATGTGTGTAAGTGTGTTAATCTAATTGATTTCCATCCATTCAGCAAAACAAAAACAAAAAGTCTAAGTGATTTTGATCCATGAAAAGTTATTAATTACTTACAATTTACAGTACATTATTCATGAATTATGTATATTCTTGGAGAGAGAGAGAGAGTTACAAATGATTTACCTAATGAAAATTTGGTGCTTGATCCTAGAGTTTGTACATAAACTGCAACTCAATTGTTTTGGAAATGTTCGTAGTACCATTTAAGTAAACAATCTCCAAGTGCAAACCTGCTGTGCCCCTTAAATTTTAGGCGACATATCGCTTCAGCTGATAATGCATTGCGAAACATTGGGTCTGGAAGCCCCGTACGCCTGCAATTTTTAAAACTTCTAACAATACATATTGCAAACATCATTAGCATCTCGGGATTTTTTGTCTTCAGTGCGTCCTTCAATCTTTTCTTCAAGGCAAATAGAAAATGTTCTTTGATTATTATCAAGTTTGAAAGGATAAGAAGGCGTGATTGAAGATAAAGAGTGATGAAACGAGGTAGAGATTGTATCACTGGCTTGCACTTCAACAAGTATAAGGATTATTAAATCTATCACTACCGTCAATAGATTTCTCATAAATTTCTTAGCCATTGACTTTCTACCACTTTAGGGATTTTCTTGTTTTCAAGTTAAATTCAGAACGATAATTAGATTGAAATGATGATGCCTTAAATACAATTTCTTAAATACAATTGAATGATTATAAACATTAAAATAAATAAGTCAAAAAGTCAACAAGTGCGGTTACTGTTCATTAAACAGTAACCGTGAACAGTGAAAAAGTGCTCTGGGAACGCTGAAAAGTAAAAAAAAAAATAATTTTTTTTTGCTGAAACTGAAAACTGAAAACTGAAAACATTGTAGCAAAATAATTTTTAAATGGGTAAATAGTACCGTGAGACTCATTTTTAATATGTTTTAGTGCGTGAACAGTGCTAAACAGTGCATGAACAGTATTTTTTTTCCTGTACAGTAAAATCATGTGATTTTACTGTTCACTTGCAGGGAAAAAAAAAAAAAGGAAAAACGCAAAACGTGGACTCAGCTTTCAGCTGAATCCAAACGCCCTCTAAGTGTCATGTGATCTTTTTGAGTTTTAGAATTATGAATATGGAATTCTTTTTTTATTTTATTTTTTATAATCATATATGGAATTCAAATAATCTTAATATTCGTTAATTAAAAGATAACATATGTGATTTTAGTTATATTTTAGAGTTACTTTAATAACCTTTGTCTTTGGTGAAGACACCATATAGGGAAAATTTGGCTGTTCCATTTTATAATGTGACGTTTTATTTTGAAGCTAATAAAATAAAGAATTCAATCCTGTTGTGATATATGACTTGGGAGGTTAGAAATAAATTGAATGAACGCTTAACCAAGGCAAAAAGCTATATGGTATTAAAATTTCCCTAAACAAACTATTTGGATTTCTAGTTGGACAATCACGCTTCGAAGAAGAGACAGTAGAAAGAGAAATAATTGTGCTTGAGAGTCGGTAAGAGAATGAAGTCATCGCTGGTGGAGATTGAGTATTTTTGTTTTCCGGCGGGTTTCTGGGTTCATTGGGTTTGCTTTTTCCGTGCTCATGTACTTATCCTAGATTTGAATTCATTTCTTTTGTTTTTTTTTATAATTATTATTTCATTAAAATTGATGAATTTTTATTTTTATTTAGATGCTGATGTGGTATTTTTAGAATATCAATATAATAATAATTATTATTTTGTAGTGTCACATAAGCTTTAAGTTTGACAACAGTGCACACTGTTTTCTACATAGTATTCTCCGTTAGTGAGTTAATGGTAGAAATCAAATTTATTTCAAATTGAAAATAACAAGGACCAAATTGATTGCTACCAAAACGTAGGGACCACATTGACTGTGACCCAAAATATAGAGACTAAAATTACTAGGGTTGTAAACAAGCCAAACTTTGCCGAGTAGTGTGTGTTTGAGTTTGGCTCGTCAATAAAAATCAAATGCTCAAGTTTGGCTTGATCTTGAGACAAGACTAAAAAAAAATGTTTGAACTTGAACTTGTGAGAATGCCAAAAAGCTTGAGCTCAGCTTGGCCTGGTTTGATTAATTAGTCAAGCCATGCTCGAGCTTAATATCAAGCTCAAACTCGAGCTCAAGTCAAGTTTTTTAGCTTGGGATCCGAAAAAATTACATCATCAAATGCTTATATCACCAAAAATCAAGTAAACAAATATATATACATATATATATATATATATATATATATATAATATACTCATTTTATCATGCTTCTAACACCCATGATTAGAATTTGTTCAAATTACAACTTTACATAATTAAATTCATCCATCATCATTTATTGTCTATAGCTTGAGTAACTGTTCAAAATACAATATTTACATTCAAATTTTTTATTCGTATAATTATAATCTTCACAAATCTAAATAAATTAACATTCCAAAACATATGTGTAATGTCATAATAATAAGTTTATTTAGTAAACATATATCAAACTATAAACGAGGTTAAGTTAGACATGTTTTGTATCAAGTCCTATTGTTCACGAACAATTTTTTTTGCTTAAGCTCGGCTTTTTTATTAAACAAGTCTAAAACAAAGGCTCAAACTTGGCTTATTTGTAAACAAACGAACATGAACGAGCTTTTTATCGAGCCGAGCCCGAGTTGTTCATGAATGGCTTGGTTCATTTACAGCCCTAAAATTGACATTTCCCTTCTTAAAATAATGTCCCTTGGTTACCATTAGAAGCTTCCAAATGAGGTATTATGTAATTAGTTGTTAAATATAATTTTTTTTTAAAAATCATCTAAATAATGAATCATTTGCAACATCTATTATCAACAACAATTTTTTTTTTTCAGTCAACATCCTAATTAAAGAATTACTAAAATTTCTACCAATCATGCAAAAAATTTCGGAAGATTAAAAATTACCAAACTAATTAATGTGAGTATAAATTAGCAGGAATAATATGGTTCAAAATTTCCCCTAGAAAAGTGTTATTTAAATAGAGATCTTCTTAAAATTGGTGACTTTTTATAGTTTCCAATAGATTATATGTTCAAGTAAAATTTTCTTTTTCTTTCTCAAATAATGTTCCTTGGTAAGTGTTACAAGCCTTTAAAATAGTTAATATGTAACTAGTGGGTTAATTTTTGCAAAATTAATCTAAAATTTTAAGGGTTCAATTCGTTATCAGATGAATATGTAAAGAGTTGTTCTCCAAAAGTCACAATATGTTTTTATTATTTTTGGTTAAAGTGACTTTTTTAATTTCTTAAAATAATTTATATTTGTAAGTGTTACATGCTATTAGAACGTGTTAATTATGTTCAAAGCCCCAGCACAACTTGCTACTAATTTTACTAATTTGCAAGTTAGTTCCAAGTAGGTAGTTAGTCATATTCAATAACATGAATAGATAGTAAAATAAATCGCAACAAAAACCACACAAGGGACGACAAATTATTCACATGTGAAAACCCAGCAAGGAAAAACACTTCTAGGCCTAGCCTAGTCTCATCAAATCCATTGTGAGTTGATTGCAATAAGATCAAGACTTATAAGCCCTCTAATACATCTAAACTAACTTGTATCTAAGCTCCTAGCTTCCTACCACAACTGCTTTTACAAACTTTGTCTTCACAATTATTTTTCGCTACAAGTTGAGACACTGATCATTAATCTGATCTCTTAGTTACTTCAAGTTCACAAGAAGAATTGTAGTAATAATTAGCGTTTAAATGTGTTTAAATAAGACGATGAACATGCATATGAACATGACCATGCCTTTGAGTATGTGGTATTGTGATGTTACAGTAATGTGAGTACATGCATATGAGTATGAACACACATAACTAGCATGATTTGCTTGTTGAAAGAGTGATGAACATGATTGCTATGATTGAAATAGGATGTAGGCGATGAATGAGATGCATGTGATGCTTGCTGCCTTTGTTAATTTGTTCCATACTTGCTGCCTATGACATGATACAATGATATGAGATATGACATGTGATGATAGCATGATGAATGCAATGTGAATGAATTAGATGAATGGATATGGTATGTATGTTATATGTGATGGGTAGGATGTGGATAATATGCTTTGATGTTTAGAACTAGTGTGTGTGTGTTTAGGATAGTCTATTAGTAGAATTAGGTTATGTAATACAATGAGTGGAGGCTGGCCCAAGGGACGAGCGGAGTTGGGTGTCTAACATCTTCCCATTCCCATACCTTAACGCCAAACCTATAATTTAGATATACAAGGCTCTCCGCAAAGGGCCCAAATTAGTTCTTGGACCAAAAGCGAGTGGCTGCTCCTAAACCTTCCTCTTGTGATCCATTAAGTTAAGTCATATTCCCTAAAGAGCACAGTATTGACCAAGTCGCAAATTGAAACCCCCAATCCTCCTTTCAGAAGGAAGGGCGTGAAGCGGTGCACTCAAAACGGTGATCTTTTGTGTTTCTAGTGGCTTGAATATTTTCTAAACGGACTTGTCAATTTGGAGAGGAAAAAAAAAAAAAAAAAAAAACAACAACAACAACAACAAAAAACAAATAGGGTTTTTCTTGGGAATCATGTGATTGTCTTCCTTTCTTTGGAAATTATGGTTAAGGTAGGGTTTAAATACAGTTAGGATTTGGGTTGTAGCTAGTTTGGCACAAAACTGACTTTGGAAGGATAACAATTTTTTTTTTCCATAATTGGATCTCATTTAACCGAATGTCTTAACAAGAGTTTCTCTAGAAAATTCATTCAACAAAAAATGATTTCATTCGATTGAGTTTTGAATTCATTCAAATGAAATTACTTGATTAGAAACTCTTCGTAGCTTAAAATGTAGTCTTCATTACCTAAAATTATAATATAGATGAAACTCAAAATACAAGAAAAATTGTCATGGAATTAGTAAACACTTAAAATGTGGGGAAAGTGTTTGTATCTCATACAAAAAATATACAGCAAAAGAAAAAAAAAAATCTACTTCCATGATGCTAGAGAACATGTAATCTTTTAATCTTAGATTAGAGTTTGTAGAATGCATACATTGATGCAGACAATTACAAAACCAAAAGAGATTTAAGTAAATTCTTGATCTTGAGAACACTTTGATTTCACCTCAATGACCACAAGATCTTTAGAGGGTGAGCACTCTTGTTAGAAACCTTAGAAGAAGAGATCTTTTCTTCTCCCTCTTTTAAAACCAAGTGTAGAGTTTGCGAGAGACCAAACCCCCAGCCCAACCTTTTAAATAGTTTAGTATAACCAATGCGAATGGAGGAAGTCGTGTTGGTGCCTCTCAAGAGTGGAGGTTCTGCTGATGTTATCTACCCTCCTAGATTAAAGGTTTTATAATGGAATCGTCACTTAATATATTGGAAAAATAAGAAAGAAACAATTGAAAAGTGCATCTTTATTGATGAATTGATATTGTACATGTTTGTGAAGTAACTAAATATTACATGCTTTGGTTCTAAATACAATCTAAGACAAAAGTACATGGCTTTGAATCCTAGTTACATTCTAGGAAGATAAATACATGGGAAGGAATTGATCTGAAATCCTTGATCTAATTTTAGAGGCTAGGTTGAATTTGGTGGCTAATTACATATCACATCATTCAACAATAGTTTATAGCATCCAATAGGATGTGATTGAAACATTAAAACAAGTACTAATAAACAATGTTATGAATATTGTTTCGGAACCCATTTTGGTTTGTCTAATGGAATGGAATATTTCGGTACCGGTCTATTTTGGCGTACTATTTCAAGATGTTTCGGGGTTCTTTAAAAAATATATATAATCTTATACAACATAAAATTATCAATTCAAAAAAGTGTTACTAAATATCAAATATTACAAATCATTTAATATTAAGCCTTAACATCAATATCACATCCAAGATTTATAACAAGTCATTACTTACACAATAGTAATTAATAAAATAATCCCATAAAAAATTAAATAAAATAATATGTTTACTAATTGCTATTAATATAGTGATTTAAAGAGAAAATCTTAATAAAGGGGTTTAGATTGTTTATTTTTTAAAAATTCATATTTGAGTTATTATGTAAATAAATGAATTTTTTTAAAGCAAAATTTTGTAAATAAATGAATATTTTGGGAATTTGGGATAATTATAATCATGATTCATGAAGCTTCTAGGAAGCTCCATTCCCACCTACTCCCATGTGCATTGAGCCATTTTCCCTTAATAGTTAATATTGCTTTTCAAAGATCTATTTGTCATTTACAAGTCTCATAAATGAAACTCTTTTACTCTGGAAGTTCTAGAGAGTACAAACAACTCAGACAAGTCTTGAAGAAGAGATTTCAAATGCTAAGCAAATTAACTTCCACTTCGTCCACCATACTGCCAAAGCTTGGATTTCTGCTTTCTTCTTCTTCTTTTTCTTTGGTTTTTTTCCCTAACAAATCATTTGGTATTGATCTAAGGTTCTGATGTCTACTCCTCTGGGTTTTTTTTTTTTTTTTTTTTTCCCTAACATATCATTTGATAATGTCAAGTTTATGTTTGAAATAAGATGAAAAAATTCAGGGAAAAAAAAAAAACTCAAAGTGCATGCTGGCCAAATGAATTGATTTTGTTTAATTTCTTTTATTCAATCAATGAAGAGAACAATTCAGTCATGTATTTGTATATATTTAGTTTTTCTTATTATGATTTTTCACCTCTTTTCTGGATAATTCAGGTTATTTAAGAACAATTATCTTGTAGATAAATACCCTAAAATAAATCTTGATAAAGTTCAGATTATCTACAATTTTATTGTTATCCAATCATCCCTTTTATTTCTATGCATGCAATCCTATTTTAAACACTAATTATCAAACAATCACAAAATTAATTTTAACGGCTTAACCAATCAGAATTAATTTAAATTGATCATGTGTGGTCGACCTTACCTAGACACGATGCATGTTGACCATGCAAACTTGATCATGTGATATCTTTCGATCTGATGGTTCAATTTGAAAACTGGATACACCGTTGCGACAGTTAGAATCTCAAAATCATTTTTATGATATGCAATGAATGAATTAATGCATGTAATGCAAAGACTAATTGATGCATGTAATGCAAGAACAAATTAATGTATGTAATGCAATCATGATTTTTAAGGTACATAGATGGTCATTCAAGTCATTCTCCTTGATTAAATTATGGGTGCAAAATTAAGTGTCTACAGAATGCCCCTCATTGATGGAACTTGAAAAGAGAATGTCAATGTTAAACAAAGACACTGATTTTAGCGACCATGATTTAATTGAGGTTGAATTTTCGAAGATTACCTAGCCCTTGAATCTAAAACTTTGGAACATAGAACTAGTGCCTTATCTTTTGACAAAAAAATGAAAATACCGGACTTAGCTAGTAATTGATGATTCTGGAAATAATTCTTGACAACACCCCAGGAAACTTTCCAATCCTGATCTTGAAAAGGGAGTTATTTGGGATGACGATCAAAGGTCCTCTTCTACTCTGATCTAAAGTTGTTGGAATGACGATCAAAGGTCTTCTTCTACTTTGATCTGGAATGGAAATGTGGTCCTCTTCTACTCTGATCTGGAGTGGAATGACAATTAAAGGTCCTCTTCTACTTTGATCTGGAATTGCTGAAATGTCGATCAAAGGTCCTCTTCTACTTTGATAATCTGGAATGGGAATGGCAATCAAAAATTTAGATTATGAGTGAAACTCTCTTCTTAAAAAATCTTTTCATTCTTTTTAAAACACAAAAAACATATTTGGTTTTTCTGGTAAAAAAAAAAGAAAGACATTTTTTAGTTCTTAAAAACAGATCTGATCTTTTATAAATAAATAAAAAAAAAAAAATTCAATGATCAAAGGTCTTCTTCTACTTTTATCTGGAATGGGAATGATGATCGTCTTCTTCTACTTTGATCTAGAATTGCTGGAATGACGATCAAAGGTCTTCTTCGAGTCATTCTCCTTGATTAAATTATGAGTGCAAAATTGAGTGTTTACAAAATGCCCCTCATTGACAGAGCTTGAAAAATGAATGTCAATGTAAAACAAAGACATTGATTTTAGCGACCATAATAAAAAGCCAAAATTTGTATCTTAGCTGAAATTTGCTGAAATTGGCCGGAATGGCCAAAACACCCCGAAATCGGTCGAAATTTGACCCGAGGTAGAACGGGAGGTATTATGGTACCGGTTTGCATGCCGATATGAAATATTCTGACCGTTCTGGCCGGAACGGAACGGAATCAATAACAATGCTAATAAACATGGTAAAAGTGAAAACCCTAATCTAGGCATGCAAACATGGGTTGAAAAGATAAAATTATAATGTAGTGAATATGTGTGGCTAGGTGATAAACTCTAATCTAGAATATGAGATTTTCATTTTTTTTTTTTTTAAAAACCTAGAAACATATTAAATATGAAAAAGTTAAGGACAACCTAGATCTAGCATGCTAAGATTAAAAAAGTAAGAACAAGAAAATAAAGCATGCTTGAATTGGGGGAAAAAAAAAACTAAAAACATAATCGAAAGAGAGGGATTAGAAAGCATACCTCCATGCACTTGTGCTCCTAAAAAGTTTTAACTAAGAAGGCTTCTTTGGATTGAGATTCGTTGATAGGAAGTTGATAGTTTAAGATCAAGAGAACCAAGCTACCCCTTCTAGTGAGTTGAGCCCAAGAGGACCAAACCGCTAAAGGAACCTTCCTACTACTAACTCTAGAGAATAAGGACAGAGATAAGTGAATAAATTTTATATTTTTCTCTAAGATTTGAAGTGCTTTGAACTAATGTTAGAGGGAGGTATTTATACTAGATTTCATGGGGTTTAGAATGAGAGCATTACAATGTGGGGTTGAGAAATTTTGACTTATGAGCATTAATTGAGCATTTGGAGGGAGTGGAGAGCAAGCAAGGTTCTTCCTATAACCAATAGCAGGGTAAACTTCAAAAAATCATATTTCAATCTTTTCTTAACTAAATGGGTCCCTTTTTGTGCTCAAATTGAATCACTGGATGTCTAGTTTCCAGAAAAATTGGCCTATTCAAGAATTCAAAATGGTCTAAGAGATATACATGAAATAGCGAGAATAGCTTATTTCTTGGAGAAGAGTTTCAGCTCAATTATCATTAATATTTTCAAAATTAACTTCTTCTTCTTTTTTTACCATAAATAAGCCTCAATTAACTTCATTCCAAAATTGTCATTCCTTCAAGGAAAATGCTATAAACACAAACTTTTTTACAAAAACTTGTACAAATTGCTGATGTGGTGAGTGATTATTGGTAAATAAAAAAGTAGTGTTATTGGTGAGCCTAGATGAGAACTAGTAAGAAGTTAGCCACAACAAAAATTTGTAAAAATGTTGTAAATGGCTGTAGCATTACTCTTCCTTTAATAGAATAATTTCACCAAAAATAAAGGAAATCATTAATGCTTTGATAACCGAATTAATTTAGTGCATGCAACTCCATGGTAAATCATATCCCCAACCAATAGTATTATGACACACCATTAAATTTAATTTGGACTAAAAAGAGACCAATTAGAATTAAGATTTTATAATCACACGTGGTCGGGATTTAATTTATACAAGTGCACATTAACCGTTAAAGCTTGATTACATGATATATATCAATACGTTAGTTTGATTAAAGCTCATGAACTATCATTTTGATTGATATGATTTTAAGATCTATTTTATGAAATGCAATTGGAAATCAAATGATCAAAATTACAATTTTACCGTTGTGATGTGATGATGATGTGCACATGAGATGCAAATGTAGTTAAATGAGAGTTGCAAAATAAGGTTTCTATAGAGTAAATTACCAGTGAATCGAGAGAACTATTCTCTTCTATTTTTCACATATGTTTCCAATAGTATCTTTTTTTTTTCTTATTGTTATTGACTTAAATTAATACTTTATAATTGGATTAGTTATTGGGCCAACCCTTTGACTTGAGATGGAACCAAAGGAAGATAAAAACAATAATTCCAATGGGCTTTGGACCGCTTGCCAACTTTTGAGAAACTCAAAATTACAATTAATTATATTTTATTCTACTATAAAATATAATTGCGTTTTAGGTTTATATTAATAAAATATTTGTCTTGAGATTCTATTATTTTACATTGGACCCCTCAATGAAATCATCACCCATGATGAAACAAAGTCATGAAAGTTACTGTCACTTTGTAAATCACTATATCTTATTTCCTTAGAGCCTTAATTTAAACTTTTGATTACTCTTATATTTATGAAATCTAAATTTATTAAATATGAACTTTAGTAAGTCTTTACTAAAATGGTCGACCCCAACACTGACAAGTTTTGAACGGTTATGGAGGTTTTTACAGGAACAAATTGGTGCTCGATTCCTAGTTGAATCAGCCAATCCGGTTCGGTTTTTAGAACCTTGTTTCCTTCAATTGAATCTCACAATATTTAAGAATCAAATTTCTCATGTTACAAAACCCATAGAGCACAAAACTGAAACTTTTAGATAATGATATACGTACCTGCATGCAAACTCAGCTCCAATTAAGAATTTGAATGGTGAATCTCCATGAACAATTCTATCCATTAAAGGGAATTCCAATGATCGGTTTGTTTTCTCTTTGGAATGGTGATCCACGAGCTTTCTTACTAAGTTTATATGGAGCACCTGTGTCGTAGCTGTTGGTATGTAGATGATTATATTGTTGAAGGGTTTGATCTTCATGATGTGGATTAGTATGATGAACTCGTACTTATTCTTATAAACTGTAAGGAAAAACTCCCACAAAAATAGGCAAATGAGGAATTTTGGAGGCATGCAGGAAAAAAGACTTCCAATGGGCAGTTGGGCACTTCGTTAATAAAAATATCAATCACACTTTGACTCAGATTTTCATAATTCTTTTCCTGATTTAATTCGAATATAAAGGTTAAATTCATACTTTTGATCTGAATAGACTCTTTTTTCTTAGATGAATCTGAATAGACACTCTTTATTGGATGAGGATGGTTCCAAATTTGGATTTGATCTTCTAAATTATCAATTTATTTTATTTTATAAATATATAATTAATTTTAATAATTATAAATTTTACTATTATTTTCTTAGATCTTCTGATACATGCATGACAATGCTATCATGCATTATCCCTGCATTTATTTTAAGCTACCATGCCCTTTCTTGCAGCACCATAGCTAGTATAATACAGTTTTTTTTTTTTTTTTTTTGGTGTAGATAATTTGATAATTGGGGGTGGAAATTTAAACCCTTAATGTTCCTGTGAAAACATGAAAAAGTGTCAACTAGTTAAGGCATAAAGCTCTTGACTTAGCCCTCGTTTGGAAGAAGAGAATAGAATGAAATGGAAATGAATGAAAAGAATAATTTTAAAATATTCTCCCCTTCCTTTGTTTGGGAGTTTTAATGAAGTAAATGGAAAGTCTATTCCCTTGACTGGGAGTTTAAGTGAGAGGAAATGGAATATAATGGGTAGGAGTGAATACTCATTCCTCTTTATTTCCTTAAAACCTTAAATTTTCATTCATCCGAAATTGATTTTCATTCCCCCAAAATTGGGAGGAATGGGAGAGAATGAAATTAGATTTAATGAGTTTTTACTAAAACTCCTAAAATACCCCTATATATTCAACTCTTTATTTTAAAATAGGGGTCTAATAGTAATATTGTTATAAAATGATTCAATTTCATTCCCTTTATGTTACTCCAAACAAGATTATTTATATTCCATTCATTTCCATTCATTTATGTTAAAACATCCAATCAAGGTTATTTAATTTCATTACATTCCTTTATTTTCCATTCATTTCCCTTGCTTAAATACATTCCATTCCTTTCCATTCCCTTATGATCATTCCATTACATTCCCTTATAAACTCTCCAACGAAGCCTTAGTAATACTGTACTTGATTAATGGGGTACAATGTTTCCTAATAATGGTAGTGGTCTCCATAATTGAGCATAATCATAGTTGGACCGGCGTGACACTATTATATTTTTAAATGGTCTTATATTTTATCAAATTCCTAGCAATGAAGCACCTAACTTACTTCGGCACCATTGGAGAATATATATATATACACATTTTATAATCACATAAATTCTGTTTGCATCATCGGAGTATTTTATTAATCTAACACCGAACTTTATTAATCTAACATTATCAAGCAATGGGCTTGTATTTTTCTCCAAAAAAAAAAAAAAAAAAGCAATGGGCTTGAATTTGTTTATATATATGGTATACCTCAATATATCGTATACTCTACATTTTGCCCCTAAAATGAGAATACAACGCTAATCCAATCATATGCAAACGCTTGAATATAATCAATAATATTTCATTTTCAAGTTTTTAATTAAGTCAAGGTTCTCTCACAAAAATAGTTTGGCCAACTATCAGAAAAGAACAAGATTAACCAAGGAAATAGTGAGATAAATATTCCTAAGAAAATGTGGAAAAAACCTGTCGTCTTGTGCAAGTTCAGTGTCTTTGATAAAATAAAGCCAGTGCTGTGTGACTTTGTGTCTAACACAAACAAAGACACCTTTAATTTAGATCTCATTTTGTTACATATAGTTTCATTTGTTAGATTTCTTTGCCCTGAACATATTCTATGAGTTAAAAAAACAAAAGATGGAAGAAGAAGATTATTGGCAGGTCAAAGCTGTGACAATATTTTTGACAACAACAATTACCACCACTACGTTATTACTTATAAAATGATGGTCTTCTACAAGATTTATATTTAGCATCACAATCAAATATTCATGGTAATTGTAGGGACAAGGGCCCAAAATTGCATATTGGGCCTTGGGTTTTGTCCGAAGAGGTTGACTGGTCTGAGGGCCGATAAACAGTAGTGAGAATGTCAAATTCAAAATCCCATGAGTCAAATGCGAATAGAGAAAGTGGGAAAGGTGGTCCGAGGAGGCTCAACTCCTCGGATGAGCAAAGCACAGATCAAATACCTGTCCTATCGTTCAAGGTGACCTTCCAAGATGTTTCATTGACAGTGACGTATATTGTGAACGCACAAGAGGGATGAAAGCTCAGAAATATCTAAGAAAAAGCTACTGTCACCGCATTGATTGTTTTGCAGCTAACTTTCTAGCCGTATTTATGTGGAGAAAACCTCTGAATAGTGCTGCCTTGGCTATCCCAACTCACAGAGAGTTAGAAAGGGTGTCTGATAGGACAAGCACTCAAGTAATGGCTTGGATGATCAACAAATGGAGGGCCAAGATCAGTAGGAGGGAGATATATAATGTAAGAGATCCCTGGACGAAGAGAGATTAGAAATTCAAGAAAGAAACACTGTTGTAATCTAGAACCAGACTTGTAACCATACTTAAAAGCATTATATAAGAACCAGTCTCCTTGGACTTTGCCGAGGACATTTTTCTTCAGTTTAAATTTGTTTATTTTTACTCTTTTGTCATCAAGCCTACCTAACTTGTTGTTGATTAACTAAAACTCAGTTTTCTAACTCATTATCTACAAATTCATTGTTTTGGGCTTTTTAGGCTTAAGTCCATTCATATCTTGGGCTAAGAATTCAAATCTGGTCCTTAGCCTTGATCACCAGCTTGGCTGGGTCCTTTCAAAGCCTCAAGGAGGGGGAGAGCAGCCTGTGCGGTCAAGGGCTGCTCTGAAGACTCAAGAGCAATGGCAGAGGGGGATGGAAGGCCAACCAGGATTTCACGAATCTCGGGGTGGTAGTATACTTTCCCCAATTGCCTCCACTCCAAGTCTGCAGGGACTCCTGCAACGTTGAGGGCTTCTGCCCATGTAGCATCGCAGTAATCCCTGCATACCTCGGCTAGCTCCTTAGTGAGCTTGGCTTGCATCATCTCCTTCACGCCGAGGGTGTAGGATGCTCGTTTTTCAGCATCTATTGCCTGCTTGGCCAACTGAGCTGCCTCCTTAACTTTCTACAGCTCCGCCTTCAGATTCAGCACAAGTTGCCTTGAATTAGCCAGCTCTAACTCAATCTGATAAAGCAACTTGCGCTGGTCCTCAGCTTGAGTCTTGGCATTCTTTAATCCTGCCTGAGCACTCTTTCTTTCCCTCTCCTCGACAGTCAGCTTGGAGAGCAGCTCTACGTTTTCCTCTTTCACGGCCCCCAAGGCATTTTCAGTCTCTAGGCGGAGGTGGACCTCGTTCCTAACATCGTTTCGGGCCTCCTTGACCCATTCATCAGCCACAAAGACCTCTTGGGTGATCTCACAAAAACAATATAGCAACCCCATGAGAACGAAAAAGAGAGAAAAAACTCATTAGTACTCAAATAAATAAAAGGTGTACGACTATAAACTTACCATGGCAAGGTCCCTTTTCAGGAACATGAAGAGATCCTGCTGCTTCCACTTCCTCACAGCGTCCATATCCTTGGGTAAGAGAAGTGGCTGCTCCAAGGCCTTAGCTATGTATGGAGCGTGACCTTTTTGGAAGTCCCTAACAGGGGTGTTCCAAGGGATGGCAGCCCTATCCACCTCCAGCCGAGAAGACCAGGTGCATTGCTGAAGGTGCACCTCAGCCTTAGTTTGCTCCTCTCGGCTATCTACAGAAGTGGACCTCTTGTCCCGAGAGTCATTGGCCACTTTCTGCTGTTTAGTCCCCTTTTGAGGGCCCACCTCCCCTTCTTCAAGCTCCTAGATTGGCCTTTTCTTCTTTAAATCTGGAATGGCGTGCAGTTCGAGATCAGTAGAGGGGTAGAGGAGGAGGAGGGAAGAGTGGGAGGAACTTAGGTCTTAGGGGCTTCTTTCAAAGTTAACACCTTGTTCCTTGCGGTCATAAGATCTTTTAGGCCCTTGTTCCCCCAGTTCAGTGCCATCTTGTCTTCCTCTTCTTCGAAGGTGTTGTCTGGACGGGCAATCACCAGAATAGGGGCGTGAACACCTGAGTGCCTATCAGGTTCATCCTCGGCATCCGAGATGTGAATTAGTTGAGCCCCTGGGGTCTCCTCTTCCTCGAAGTGAAATTTATCTATCTCATCCTCGAGTGGTGAGCGTGAAGAGGCAATCTCCTCCCCTGGTGGTGCCGCTTCTTTAGGCGAAACCCATTGAAATGGCAATACGACCGGTGGAAGATCTTCTCGAGCTAAGAAACTGGGCCGTAAAACGTCGATCCGATGGATTCTAGGATCGCCTGCCCTAATTGCTTGTCCCACATCTTGGAACGTGGTTAACAAGGGATCGAAGTCCAATACCTGGTGGATGGTTTGCAATTGCCCGTCTGCACTCACAAAAATCTCGGACCTCAGCAACTTGATGAGAGCCAGAACATTGACCAGGCTGAGTCTCGAGGCAACGTGCAGTTTGTCTACAAAAACATTCGAGAAGGAAATTATGGTTAGATCAATAAAAATTATCATCAGAGGAAGGCGAAGTGTTGAAACTGAAAGGAAATGAGGCTATAGGGGCTAAACCCCATGCCAAGGGATCTAAACCTAGGGTACCCCACCTGGATCTCCCTCCCAGGTTGGGCAGTGAAGACCGTCATGCCAATCCTTAGAGGCAATCATGTAGTCATCCTTCATGCCTTTGTTAGACTTGGGAAGGCGCGACATCAGTCTAACAATGTCGGACCGAGACTTGAGGTAATATCCCACGCCTTTGAGCTTGTGACACTCATATATATGGACAACATCGAGCCATGTGAGTCTCAGGCCCATATGCTCGTTAAAAGCTTCTATACTACCCAAGACCCTAAATAGGTTAGGGGCGCACTGATGGGGGGTCAACCTATGGTTAATCAGGTAGTCTCAGGTCACCTTATCCATGGGGAGTGTCATTCCTCCTCCTATGAAAGCGATCATAGGAATGACAACCTCCTCTTCCTCCCTATGTGTGACTATTTGGTCTAGAGCACAATACCGTAGGGCTACTCCTTGTGGAATGTGATACTTAGCTCTAAAACCCTCCATACCGGCTTCAGAGTCTACGAGGTGCTTAAATCTACCCATTTGGTCAAACTAAAGGGAAAGGGATGAAGTTTTTAAGAAAAGGAAATAAAGAATGAAGGGCCAAGAAGATTGACCAAGGAGAAAATATCCTAGAAAAGAGGAAACTTACGAGAGTGAGGACGTTAGTTGCTTCTGATACTTCTTGGAGGTTTGAATTTTTCAGAGAAAAAGACTTGGAGACTTTAGAAGTTTAGGAAATCTTGAAGGTTTGAGAGTTAGGAATCTCCGAGAGCTTGAGAACTTGTGAAATGAGGGAAAATGATTTCCCCGGGTCCTTTATATAGGGGAGGGAATTGAGTGGGATTTATCCCGCTCAAAATTCAAGGAAAAATGTCAATCGTAGGATCTGCTTCTCACCGTTGGATACAGGGAACAAAGCGCCGCCTGGAGCAATTAATGATGCATCATGGACTACGAAGTGACAATGACGGTTATGGGACGTGCAAAACGATACTCCCACACATGCAAACTGAAGAATTTGATGTTCTTAACCCCTGTCAAATCAAAACCCCACTTTTTCTCCTTAGATAAGAGGGAAAAATCGGAATTTTGAGGGGCTATTGTAGGGACAAGGGCCCAAAATTGCATATTGGGTCTTGGGCTTTGTTCGAGGAGGTTAATTGGTCTGAGGGCCGATAAACAGTAGTGAGAATGTCAAGTTCAGAATCCTATGAGTCAGATGCAAATAGAGAAAGTGGGAAAGGTGGTCCGAGGAGGCTCAACTCCTTAGACGAGCAAAGCATAGATCAAATACCTGTCCTATCGTTCAAGGTGATCTTCCAGGATGTTTCAATGACAGGGACGTATATGATGAACGCACAAGAGGGATGAAAGCTCAAAAATATTTAAGGAAAAGCTACTGCCACCGCATTGATTGTTCTGCAGCTAACTTTCTGATCTCATTTATGAGGAGAAGACCCCTGAACAGTGCTGTCTTAGTTATCCTAACTCACAAAGAGTTAGAGAGGGTGTCCGATAGGACAAACACTCAAGTAATGGCTTGGATGATCAACAAATGGAAGGCCAAGATCAGTAGGAGGGAGATATATAATGTAAGAGATCCCTGGAGGAAGAGAGATCGGAAATTCAAGAAAGAAACACTATAGCAATCTAGAACCAGACTTGTAACCATACTTAAAAGCATTATATAAGAACCAGTCTTCTCGGACTTTGCTGAGGACATTTTTTTTCAGTTTAAATTTGTTTATTTTTACTCTTTTGTCATCAAGCCTACCTAACTTGTCGTTTGATTAATTAAAGCCTAGTTTTCTAACTCATTCTCTACAAATTCATTGTTTTGGGCTTTTTGGGCCTAAGTCCATTCGTATCTTGGGCTAAGAATTCAAATCTAGTCCATTATAATGGAACGCTCTTACAAAATGGAATTAAGAATTGAAGTATCAGCATGAAATCTGTACTGTCTAGTAGATGTTCTAAATATCATCTCATCGTCTTAGATACTACAAATTAAAGAGATACTACAAATTAAAGACATAGAGCATATGAACTCACATTGTGATTTTTTTATTTATTTTTATTTTGGAGTGATACTCACTCACATAGGCTGCAATCTTTGGCTAACTTTGGTCTACTCTTTCTCAATCCAAATTCCAAACTGGCCATTAACAAACCATATGTTAACAATAATTTATTAAAAAAATAAAAATAAATTCAAAGAACCACATTCAACAACCACAATGATTATAGAAGCTTGCAAGTATATGGTGGTGTGGTTGTTGTTGTTGTTTTTTGTTTTTGTTCTCTCTTTTTAATGCTAAATTAGCAGGTATGGTGGTATAGATATTTGTCAACAGATTAATTTGAATCGTTCATGTGTCTATGTTCATTGAATGTCTGCACGTGTGTCATGCCTCCTAAAGCAGGGTTCTTGAATCTTCATGGGTTAGGACCTGCATGGGCTCTCGTGCCTCTAACGTGTTATCTAGTGAACCCATGGAAACAAAGTAACTCAAAAAAGACGAGCATTTTTTGTGTGAAATGTCTTATCTCTTCCGTACTTCATAAGAGGTGTGTGAAATGTTGGACTTGATTCATTAAGATACAAATTAAAATAACATAGCCCGTGATCACTTTCTTATGATCACAGTCCGTGAACATTTTACATTTGAATATTCAACTTTTTTTTCTTTTCATTTTTGTCTCTTTTCTATGGTTGAATCTTTGCCCACTCATAATTCACATTCTTGTTTCTAATGATGAAAATACTCTATTTATAATTTTGCTACAAATAAAATAACCACACAACATATTACATATATACATTTTTCATGGATGTCAAAAGCTGACATAATTTACTTGATATAACTGATGATTTATCGTTAGTTATCATATATAACCCCCGCAACTTTCAGCAAAAGAATAGGAACAAAAGTTTTTTAAGCCGTCAAAAGCTGTCAAAAAATGTTATATAGTTTAGGACTAAATTACATCTTGTATATCTCTTAGAGAGAGAGAGGGGTCAGGATCCAATAACTTTTATTTATGTTACATCATTTAATAGTTTGAACTGAAATAATATTTTTAAAATCTCACTATTAGATTATACGTTCTTTTTATTTTTAAAATGCATTCCAAAATTTCAAGCCAATCTGATATTATTTGTTATGCATTTCATAAATATATATTGTATAGTTATTTATAATAATAAAAACTTGATACAAAACATAATTTGATATTTTGTAGGAATGGATCATGGTATATAGACTATAGGGAGACAATGTAATGTAATTGTAGTTTGTAAAATAAATTAAAAAAAAAATCATTTAATATAACATCAAGTGATGTAAAGTTACATTTGATTTATTTTGTATACGCAATGAATGATTATACTAACAACTTAGGTATATATATATTTAGACCCCAATTATCAATTTTACGCCTAAATCATTTTAAATCTTTAAAAAAAAAAAAAAATTAATACCCCATATAATTGATAAATCAAATTACATTGCATGCATATTCAAATAGCAATAAATAAATATAAAACAATATAAAGTGCGGAATAATAAATGATCATACTAAATGAAAACATGAGAATGTGTTTTCAAAAAGGAAACCAAAGCCCTCGGCAAAAAAACTTCTCTGTGGCACCATCGCTAAATCTCCACTAGTGAATAGTTGTAGTATAGAATTAAATAAAGAACCTCGAGACCTAAACTTCCCAAATACTTGAGCCCTCCAATCTCCAACTAACAACCAATGGTAACCTTTTAAGACCTCTTAGATTTTTGTGTGTGCTATCCAATGGTTTCCAGCATCAGTCAATCAATATCACTCAAAGATAATATGGTGGTGATAATAAAATCTCCTCTCAAGATAAGAACATTATGAGAGTTGAGAGGGATGGAGAAGAGAAAAATTATGAATTCTCTCAAGGAATGAATTGATTTTCTCTCTCCCAATAGAACAAGGTATCTCTTGCTCTCTAGGCTCACAAACATCTCCTAGGGTTTTCCTCACGTTGCTCTTGCAAATTGGAATAAGTTGTGGTTAATTGGTACAAAATGAGTTGGCTTAGGATAAGAATGAGGTGTTGGGATTTTGTCCTTGAGCAAGTCATGAGTAGGTCGCGACATGCTAAAATAAGGGCAACTTAAGTGATGATCAGGTCACTAGTTCCACTCTTTAACAACTTGGACCACAACTCAAGTATACTACCCAAATACATGTAATCCCAAAAATACATCAAAATATAAGCAAAATTACAAATAAGTTTGGTACAGAATTAAGCCAATAAAAACATAGACTTTACACGCAATCCTCCCACGCCCTCTCTTTATATATATATATGTGTGTGTGAGAGAAAGTTACTGCTTGCATAATTTTTGTTTTGTTTTTCTTACAACAAGGAGGATTCAAACCTAACTTCTCTCGATTACAAGAAGACTGGTTATTCTCCAATTCTAAGTTATTCAAAAGATGAGAGCCAACACTATACATCAATATCATTAATCCCTCTGACATTTATGTGATTTTTCTTTTTTCTTTCTTCCTTTTTTTTTTCCCCCTGCACATTAGTTAATAAGTACAGTAGTACTGAATTGGCGATTGTAGTAAGATTAATTGCAGAACATGCAAGTTTTAAAATTTGATGCCAAACTGTTTCCAACTACCAAAAATTGAACTAATCAATTCAGAGAAAAAAAAAAAAAAAAAAGTGTAGTGGGGGGGGGGGGGGGGGGGTGATGAGAGAGAGAGAAGAAAAGAAAAAAGAGAAAAAGAAACATGGTACAAGCAATCAGGTTTTGTTTTAAGCGTGTGTCTGGGTTCAAAAACTAGTGTGATGACAGAGTTTTCTCTACGTTGGTTTCCTTTGTGCAGACCAGCTGGTGTTTGACTGGGCACTCATCCACTTTCAAGTTATTCAAACGACCTCTGATGATTCAGACTCCCAGCTTTAATAAAGGAAAGAAAGAGTGTAGCTAATATCATTGATGTAGACGACACAACAATTCAGCCTTGGTTATTTAAAAAGAATAACAAAGCTAAATCAGCAAAATCAAGAAAAATAAATACTCTAATTAAAGAACTACACTTTTAGCCAGGATAACAAAGTTGACCAAAGATGTTGAAAAGGTTTACAATTTTTCTCTTTGTTCAGCGATTTTGAATTTAATTCCTGTGTGATTGTTTTCATAACAAAAGGGGGATTGCACTCTCTAAATTTAAAACATAAATGGATTTTACTGTTGTGTGCCCTTAGGACATACATTAATTTTCATTTTTAGAAAAATTTTCTCGAGAATTGAAAAAGTAATGACAGCTTTTTCAATTCCCGAGAAAATGTTTTCAAAAATAGAAAACTTAATGTGTACCCTTAGGGCACACATTAACCGGATCCAACATAAATTTATGCGTATTCTAAAATCAATCATATTCTTTTGTTAAAAAATGGGGTTAATTTCTTGAAAGATTTACAGACTTTTATTACCATAGGCTGTGACAGCCCATAAGTGGCTCCACTGTGTAGTATACTAGTATTGTAGTGTACTACATGTTTGGTTACCAACTACATGATGGGTACTCTCTTCCCCCACCATCCATTTTGGATCTTTCTGGTAGAATGGTCCTTAAAAATACGAAGTTTGGTTATGTACGTCTTATCATTTTTATAACTGTTAAATAGTAGTAGGATAGTATATCCCTTAATCATTTAAAGGTCTTAATGTATATAATAAATAACATGGGGTACCCTCCAAGTCAACTGCCCCTACACAATTGATTTTCAGGGCTAAAGATATTATGAATGGCTTCACAATTCTATACAAAACATTAATCAATCCAACGCATTAAGTTCTATGAAGAATCACAATCAAATTTGAATTAAATTTAAATGAAGAATCACAATTAAATTTGACTTTCGTTAAAGAATACTCTTAAGTTTAGAAAATATTTTTAAAAATTTTTTATAGAAAAAAATAACTAATTTTTTTATAGCATTTTCTAATTCTCATAAAAGTTGTGGGGGTCAGATAATCAGAAGGTACTGGTAAAACTGTATATATTGGGTCTATGGCCCAATCTGAGGATATTTACTTATCCGAGGATGGTCAAGCAATGTTATTATGGGAATGGTAGAAGAGGAAGAGATAAGGATTGTACATGATAATCCAAAAGATGTCCAAGAAGAGAAGTCATATCGGAAATATGGATCCGAGATTAGTAGGAATGTCCTACCATCCTAAACATCCTACAAGGTTGTATCACGGTTAGAAGTCAGATGTTAGATAGGAAAGGAGTAGAGGAAGACAACAAATATCTACAAAAGTTGCTACCTCCGCATTAAATGCACTGTACCAACTCCCTGGCTGCATTAATGTGGAGGTGATACCTGAACAGTATATTTCAGTCTTACAGCTACTAGCTGGAAATGGATGGAAGGTGCTGATGGGACAAGTATCAAGATCGACCATCTTGGATGCACGTGACAAGTGGAAATGAGGAAGAAAGAAAGTATATAAGGAGAGGATGGAGACAAGATAAAGGGATCAAAAAATTGAGGAGGGAAAAGACTGTTACATCTAAGAACAAAACTTGTAGTTAAATTTGAGAATAATATATAAGAACAGACCACCTCGGATCTTGCCGAGGACAATTTGTCTCCAACACAAACCCTTTTTCTGTCCAATCTCTTAACATTTGGATCCCTTGTAGTGTCTATTTGATCAACTGAGGCTCAGTATTTAATCCATTCTCTACAAATTCATTGTTTTGGACTTTTTGGGCCTAAGTCCATCTATGTAGTGGGCTTGGAATTCAAATCCGGTCCTTACAAAAGTGTTATTAAAATTTTTCTAAAATGATTCTTTAATAAATGGCCTAAAATTACTCATTAACCAAATCCATTAAATTTTAATAACACACTACTTTTGTAGCGTCCATTTAATTAAATTTCATACACAACTTAATTTTTTGTCAAGTGTCTCTTTAATTTAAAACTACTTAAAACTATTGTAACCTCCTCTAAGCACATTTAAAACTACTTTTTTTTTTTTTTTTCTTTTTTTTGAGGGGGAACATTTAAAACTATTTAAAACTATTGTAACCACCTAAAAGCACATTTAAAATTACTTTGAGTAAACTTAAAACTACTTCAAACCCATTTAAAACTACTATTAACCTATAAAAAAATTAATCCAAACTCTCTTACCAAAATTTATCATTAACTCAAATACAAACTTTAAGTATTAAAAAAAAAAAAAAAAAAAAAAAAATCTTCCCCAAAAGAAGCTTCGCTTCTTTCCTTCTTTTTTTTTTTTCTTTTTTAGATTTTCATGAAAGCTAAATTTTCATAAGTTTTTTAAACATTTTAATAATATTACAAAAAATTATGTTGCAAATTAAAAACTAAGCATATAAACAGCTGAACAAACTATTTTATTTTCATACAAAAATGGAATAATGAATAATGAATAATGAGCAATTTGCATACCTTACCAAATGATATCGTTATTTCAAGAGTTGTCAAAAATATTTAATGTCAATATTGAATAGTATTAAAGTTAGATACAAAATTTTGTGTATATATATTTCAAGAATTGTATATTTACACACAAACAAAATTCTATTTGTAAGTGTGCATGTAAGTATGCTTGGGTAAATGCTAGTGATAATTAATTAATTAGTTATTAACTCAAATTACTTCACTTATACATGAATCCACCACTTAAAATACTTTAATCACTAATTGACATATAAATAAATTGTGACAAAATGTATGCAAAAGGGTGTGTCCCTAGACTTTTTGTTTAAATATAGAGGAGTCCACTAGTTAAACTGCACTAAATTAATTTTGTTTTAACAAAAATAGGGCAAATTCATTTGTTAAATTACATCTAATTAATATTATACAAAATAAGAATTTACCAGATCAAAAAGTAAATAACATCCTATTAAAGTAAAATTTGATATATATATATATATATATCAAGAATATAGAAAACTTGTTAAGATGATTGTTAGTGATGTCACTAGATAGTGAACCAGGGATAGATGTTTCATTACGACTTGATATATTGAACGTGTCTACTTATAGTTTGTGAATGATAAATCATTATGTTCACATTTATCACAATTTTTTTTTCCTCACTAGTTACCGTCAATCACATCTGAATTATAGCAAAAATTATGTCACAAATTTTGTCAATATACTCACTCGTTTACTTATTAGTTCAGTTTCCTTTGGAGTGCCAGAAAAAGAAAGATAATATCATTGTTTTTCTTTTTCTCTTTTAGTTTCTTTATCAAGTATAGAAGAGTTAAAAATTGCAAAAATCATTGTAAATTACTTCACTAGAAGTCCGCACTTTCCGAAAAGGCATTTATATACTCAATTCTTTTTCTTTTTCCTTTTTTTTTTTTTTTTCAAAAAATGAATATGTAATAAGTCAGTAAATTACAATCACAAAATTTAAAATTATATATCATCAAAATATCTCTATCATCATCAATCAAGAAAACGCGTATGCTTTGCCCCCATTTACTTGCCCTTTACTTGTTCCTTTCCTTCGCTTTCCGCCTTCCCTTTCCGCCAATTCAAGTTGTATATAAATACACAACACCACACACCTCTCACCATCTTCTCTGTACTCAACTCTCTCTCTTGCAACACAACAACCATGATACCTTTCTTCCTATTTTTCTTCTTCTTCACCTTCTTTTCTCTCTCAACCCAACATGACCAAAACCAAAACCAAAACCAAAACAACTCCTCACTCTCTCTCTCTTTCCCTCTTATTGCTCTTCATCTCCATCCAAACACCTCCTCAACTGTTCTCATCGTTTCACTCCCAATAGGGACCCCACCACAGACCCAACAAATGGTTTTGGACACCGGCAGCCAACTCTCATGGATTCAGTGTCACAACAAAAAGAAGACCCCGAAAGTTCCACCTCCTCCTCCTACGGCGTCGTTTGATCCTGCTCTTTCCTCTTCTTTCTCTGTCCTACCTTGTAACCATCCTATTTGTAAACCTCGGGTTCCCGATTTTACCCTCCCAACTTCTTGCGACCAAAACCGTCTCTGCCACTACTCTTACTTCTACGCGGACGGGACTTTTTCCGAGGGCAATCTTGTCCGAGAAAAATTCACATTTCCCCGTTCCATTATGACCCCTCCTTTAGCCCTAGGTTGTGCACAAGATACTAGTGAAACCAAGGGTATTTTGGGAATGAAACTGGGACGCTTGTCATTTGCTTCCCAAGCTAAAATCTCAAAGTTCTCATATTGTGTCCCGACCTGGGTTCTTACCCACCGGGTCATTTTACCTAGGTGACAACCCGAACTCTGCCAGATTTAAGTATGTTAACCTATTGACTTTCCAGCAAACTCAACGTATGCCGAACCTTGACCCTCTAGCCTACACGGTGGCAATGCAAGGGATAAGAATTGGCGCAAAAAAGCTCGACATCCCTCCGCCGATTTTTCAACCCAACCGAGGCAGGTCGGGTTGGGTCAGACCATGATTGATTCTGGATCCGAATTTACTTACTTGGTGGAGGAGGCATATAATAAGGTGAGGGAGGAGATTGTGAGATTGGTGGGGCCAAGACTTAAAAAAGGTTATGTGTACGGAGGAATGGCTGAAATGTGTTTTGATGGGAATGCAATTGAGATCGCACGGCTGATAGGGAATATGGTGTTTGAGTTTGAAAAAGGGTGGAGATTGTGGTGGAAAAAGAGCGGGTTTTAACTGACGTGGGACGTAGGGTCCACTGTATTGGAATTGGACAGTCTGAGAGGCTTGGGGCTTCCAGTAATATAATTGGGAATATCTATCAGCAAGATCAATGGGTGGAATTTGATCTGGCAAATCGTAAAGTTGGGTTTGGTAAGGCTGATTGTAGCAGATCACTAGCGTAAGTGAGTGAGTAACAACACTATTGAAACACAATATCAGAAATGATGTCATATCATCTTGTGACGATATTTGATATATTTTCCGGAAAGTCTATATATGGATTCAACATAATTAAAGGTTCTTACTAGAAGGAGGAAAATAAATGAAATCAAGGAAGGCCCCATGTGAACATTAATATCAGAAGGACCGAGGGCCATTCCAAGAGTGGGGTGGGGCATCCATGAGATGAGATATATTATGTTTACGTACAAGCAATATTGTAATCGTTGATAAAAAATAGCTGTGTTGTATTATAAAGTTCAGAGCAATTAATGTATATATATAAGGATGTGAATTATGTTATCATTTTTCTTTTCTTTTTTTGTGAGAAAGATTTCCTTGTCCCTGTGCAAAGCATGCGTGCTTATTTTTAACAATGTAACTCGTAGTGACCCAGAATAAACAATTTAACCAAAAAAAAAGGGACAGATATCATTAAAAAAAAAAACACATTCATGTTCATGTTGCTCAACTCCCCTACAGCTAGATTTGTTAGCTTCCTGGAAAACATGTTTTAGTGTCACCATCCATATGGTCGTGTTAGAAAGGGATCTGCAATCCAAAATCCAACTTGGTTAATACATGAGGAAAAGAGATCGTATGAGACCTTAATTAACTACTTAATAGTTAATTAATAAGGTGTCAGTATCTACATCAAAAAATATAAATAAATAAGGTGTTAGTATCTAATTTAAATTTTATAACTCCGTCTACAACTACAAAGGTTAAGCTTTTTTGTAATTGTACTCTAGTTATATAGGGTCTGTTTGGATACCATTTATTACTAAAAACTGAAAATATTGTAGCAAAATAATTTTTAAGAGTGTAAATAATGCCGTGGGACCTAGTTTTAAAGAAAAATTTGCTGAAATTTATACTTGCGAGTCCCGTAACAGTGCAGTGGACCCATAGAAAAAATACGCAGACTGTAGGAAACCCACTATCCAAACTCAGCTATAATGTATTATAAACTCGGCTTAAAACACTGGTATTATTATTTTCGTATGTATTCTAATAAATATTACTATTTATTAAAAAAATTAATAAATAAACAGCTAGAGACCATAACATATGCGGTATGCCCCAAAGCTCAGCCTGCGCACTAAAAGGTGATTCCTAAATTATTAAAGTAAACAGCGAGAGACCATAACCAAAGCCCAGCTTGCGCACTAAAAGGTGATTCCGAGATGAAGAGAGAACCTTCCTATCAAAATGCATGCATTTGCTTTTAGTTTTGTCACTTTTAAAATAGAACTTTTATACGAGTATCTGATAAGTTGCTTTGAATTAGTGCGAAACTAACAAATTCCTAATGCTAGGTTGCGTTTAAAATTTTATGTAGTGATAGGGAATATTTTCAACTTCTCAAAATTTGTCTAAAACTTTAGAGTTTTTAGTTACTAAAAGAGTTTTAGGTCACCCAAAGCATTTTCGGTCACTAAAAGCATGTGGCACCACATTGGCTTAGTCAAGCTCCTCTTGTGTCGTCAAGCTCAGGCTCCCAAGGGAGCATCAGGCCCCCATGCCTATGGTGAGACCCAAGATAGCCATCAAACACCTAGTCGTCCAGCATCTCATATGGCCAAGGACGGAACCAGGATTCAAACCTGGGGGGAGGGGGAATTGAATTGGACAAAGAACCAAGAATGAGAAGTTTTTGGTTTTTTGTCCAAAAGGGATCAAATCAATGACATCATATTATAATAATGTAATTAATATTATAAATACATAAAATTTTGGTTTGTGATTTGTAATTGTTTTATTGGTATTTTTTTGTTATAGACCGGATTTGTCATGTTTGTTGGTAATTTGGGTTTGTTTAAGGGTTTTCCTTATTATCCAGATTTGTTAATTGTTTGGTGGTGTTTTAGTTTATTTAAAGGTTTATCACTTTATCTTGGTGTTCTTGGAGTAACTGGGCAAAGGAAATTGTCTTTTTTTTTTTTTTTTTTTTGGTTTTCATGGGCCAGTTTGTAAAACTTTTGGGGAGGGGGGCCAAAAAATAAATATTAAGAGTCAAAACCTTAAATTTTGTGTGTATATATATATATATATATATATATATATTTATATTTATATTTATATATAATTTTTCAAAACCTAAGGTAGGTCCATCCTTGCATATGGCCAACGAAGGGCCCAGATCAATAACCCTTTGTAGTGGGCCTTTTTGTGATGTTGGGCTGGGCTGTCTCCTGCTGTATTAGGCCCAAGTGTTCTGGATAGGAGAACTGGGACCAGTCCAATTGCAACCTACCTTGGTCCGGTTTGTGGGCAAACCACGCTCCGTTTACCAAAGTTTTGGTCACATGCCCATGGCAAGCGGAGCTGCTATGGAAGGGTTAAGCAAATGTAACAAAGATAATAAAAGAAAGTGCGTTTGCTAATAGAATAAGTAAAGAATCCTTAATTAAAATGAAGATCACAACGGCAGAAAAAGAGCCTTGCAGATGGAATGGCGAAAATAAACAGGGAAGAAATGAGTTATCAAAGAAGGAAAAGATCAATCTGCCATGTTACGGTAGATTACAGGACCAAGGCCAAGGAGGGAACCGTTCCCTCAATGTGAATAATCTCTCCAGAAGATCCTGCCGTGGAAATTAATCACTTTGAGGGAAGCGAGCCTAAATGGCTTGTGCCCAAAAGAATCCTTTGTCTCTAATAGAGAGTAGGCCTGTAGAGGGAGAGAAGGGATTAGCCTATCGGTGCATGCTTGCCATTCTATGGGATTAGCCTATTGGTGCATGCTTGTCATTCTATGCTCTTTGTTTTTTGTTATTTCTAATTCTTTTTCCTTTTTCTTTTCTCAGTGCTTACCTATCTAGTAATGTTGTGATTCTCTCTTAGTGATTACTATTGCCGTGATGGTGATTCTCCTATTGCGCATGACAATGGTCCTTTATATACTGCCTGTCGTGACTGGTTTTTACCATTTTAGCTTTTAACCACCTTTGTTTGGTCTGGGTGTCCTTGCCAACTCCCACTGTTTGTCAGCTGTCTAGCCACCACTACTTACCCGTGCTGGGTATGCCACTTCCCATCACCAGACAAAGAAGGTTATTTTGTTTGTTTGTTCATCGTGGCATTCTTATCCACTATGGTGTGGGTGTTCTCCCCTCCTATCCTTCATGGCATGCACCTAGTAGTTCCAGCTCATCTTTGTTTCTTTTGGGTAGTATGTCATCCCAGCAGGACATTTCTCCCAAAAGAACCTGAGCAAGAGCCCCAAAATAGGCTTTTCCCTCTCCCCATCGCCAGACCATACCCTCTCTTACTCCTGACCCATGACCCACTACTTCCTGTATTGGCTGGGTACAGGCTAGTGATATATGGGCCTTGCGCGTGCTTCACTCCTAAGTACGTCCAAAACTTGTCCGCTGCTTATGCGTCTGCTGTGGTTTGGAGACTCGTCTGTGCATTCTGCCGCTCATCCTTAACCCACTATGGTGTGAACTGCTTTCTGGTTTCTCATTCCTTACAACTTGCTTTTTTTTTTCAAGGGCTGGGCCTTGCCCTGTTGTGGGCCTTCTCTTCTTGAGCCCATTCTTTGCTCTTTCCGTAATCCTGCTGCCATTTTTCTGCCATACCATTTTACTGTTCCTTCCGTGGTGTTATTTGACCCGTGCCTATTTGGCTTCTTTGGGTCTGCTTCCTATTCTTCTTCTAATGATCCCATATGGTCATTGATTTTGTACTCATGCTACTTTGGGCTTGTCTTGACCCATTCCATTGCTTGTGGGTTCTTTTGTCTCATTTCTTTCCCTTTGAGCATCCTTTGCCCATTTGCTTTCCTTGAGCATCCTTGGCCCATTTGCTTTCCTTGGGCATCCTCGGCCCATTTTCTAATTCTGCATACCCATGGGCTTTTACTAACTCCCTTGGGCTTCCTTGGCCCAATTACCTTATTCTTCACCCTTGAGGCTCATGGGCTTCCCATTAACCCCCTACTTTCTTACTTCATTACTTCGGACCCGTTGTGGCCCATTCTTACTTTACTGTATCATATAATGCCCATGGGTTTAGCCATCCGCTAACTCTTCTTTACCCATATTGTTGGGCTTCTTTCTGCTATTAGGCCTCAAAATAAGCATCAACACCCTTCATACTTAACTCTACACCGATTGCATGTTCTCCACTCAAATGTCCCTATATGGAAAGAACTTGCATACCACATCCAAAGATCTTTCTACATATTTGTATCCTCCAAATATGGGAAGTTAGGGAAGAGCCTACAGTCATGGGATCTTGGTCACTTTACACCACTATATAAGCACCAAACCCTCTCTTCTCCAAGGTATGTGAATTTTCTAGCTCTCATACTTTTAGAGTTATTGGAGATTTTTCAGTCATTGGCTTAACCTTTGGAGGGTCTTTGGCCAACACCCCACAGGTGCCCTCTGTAGGTTCTTCAGGTACCTTCAATCGCTGCGTGTGTAAACAATCGACTCATTGACAACCACCCCCAGACCTGCTGCATTAATATCACGTACTAGCGCCCGATGATCACGAACAACCACCCCCAGACCTGCTGCATTAATATCCTCGAACACAGCATTATCAAAATTAATTTTAAAGAAATAAGCCAATGAAGAGACCCATTTGACCCGTGGAGAAGTTGTAGCTGTTGGCTGAGCAAAAGATGAAGGGAGAGCATGATTTAGATTTATTTGTTGCATTTTGTATATATTGAAGAGGAGTATCATTACATCCATAATCTAGGGAGAATATTATTTCCTAAAATCTCAAGAGAGAGAGAGAGCTAAAATTTACCCTCTTCTTTTGTTAAATACTTCTCTAGTATTTAATAAGTTGCTTTAATTACTAGCCTCCAAAGTCATACAATTAGTTTTCTTTTTTTAAGAAGTCATACAATTAATTTTCTTTTTTTAAGAATGGGATGTATAGTGTGTTGAAAAAAATGGTTATATAAAATAAATAAAGTGACTTTTTGTGATGCAAAATGTTGTTTTTGTTTTTGTTTTTTTATTTTTTATTTTTTTAATGCATAAGCAAATGAGAATGCTCTAACAAGGAAATTTATTCATTAAAATCCTATCTAAAACCAATTGCAAGGAAAAAATGGCAAAATTAGTTTTATAGATATATCATAGATCATAAACAAAAACAACAATAAACGTTTATTGCAAATTACACCTCTAAATTAGTAAAAATAAAAGAGTAAATTGCAAATTACACCCCTAAATTTGGGAGTTTTTGGATTGTATACCCTGAAATTTCATAATTTGGAATTTACCCTTAAATTTGAGAGTGTTTAGATTTTACACCCTGACGTTTTAAAATTTGGATTTTGTCATCTAAAGTTCGTGGGTATTTGGATTTTATACCCCCAAATTCTAAAATATTATGGTGTAAAATCTAAATACCACAAAACTTCAGGGGGTAAAATCTAAATTCTAAAACTTCATGGTGAAAAATTCAACCATTTCCAAACTTTAGAGATGTAATTTACAATTTACCCAAAATAAAAATATCAAGAACCAGAAAAATTTTTTGTTGAGATTTTGAGAGAGAGAGAGAGAGAGGATGAAAAATTGCAAATGATTGATTTTTTTTTTTTTAAGGGGTGGGGGGGGGGGGGGGGGGAGGGTGTTAAATTAAGCATAAGAGTACTTACCATTTATTTTATGACACCTACACCTATATAGTTTTTTAAAAAAGTGCACACATAATTAACACCGCTAATACGAAAATCCAAAATTACATATTTGATATTTGTCGTTTCTTCTAACAATAAATAAATGACATGAAGTTTTTTTTTTTTTTTTTTACAAAATAGAAATTCTACTCTAGCATAATCTCTAACAAAAAATAAATGACATGGAGTATTTATATATATATATATATATACAAAATAAAAATTTTACTCTAGCATGATCTAAGTGTTTGTGTGTGAAGCTCCCTTCTGAAGACTTAAACTTTGACCTTTGCTCCCATACTCCACAAATATTTATACTTGTGGAGTGATTATCACGCCAAGAGTGTGCGGTGGTAACATAGAGTATGTTTGTTTTGATATTTCATGTCTCATTTTCTAGATACATCCATCATGGAAATATCACATGCTATGTTTCTGTTCATCTTAAGGCTAAAGTTTATGAAATTGACCGACAAAATTATAAATATCCCAAAATGAACTAGGATTAAGATATTAAGGTCTATGTTTTAGCAGTTATCACAAACCAAAATCTATATATTGATGTTCTATCGTTTTTTTTTTTTTTTTTTTTTTTTTTAAAGTAATAAGAAATATGTTTCTTTTTAAAAAAAAAACCAAAATGCAAACAGATTTTTTTTTTTTCTTTTTTTATATTGTGAAGGTAACACAATAAAACGCTAGATCATTCTTTAACGCTTTATTTTTTAAATGGTTGTGGACTAAATGTTAGACAATAGTGGGTTTCAATTAGCTTAACTGATAAAGTCTTTGATGGTTGGATAAGATATTTGAAGTTTAATTCCTGCCTATACTAAAAACCGATTAAAGTCTTAATCTGATGATAAAGAGCTATCATTAGACCAAGACACACACACGACAAGACAACAACGTAAATTCCTTTTACTTCAAAGTCTCACAGTCCTTGTGTTGCTTAGCAGTTGAGATTGTGCTGAAGATCGTAGGAGGAAAATGGTGAAGATCTTAGGAGGAAAATGGTAGGCTCCACCTTAGTTGGATGCGTGCGAAGTAGAGGACAGCTACTTCGAACTCTTTTGCCGTCCTAAATTCAAACTACTTCCACGTATTCCCGACAAGCACTTGATTAAACTTCTTCTCCCACTTGATTAGTTAGAAAAAAAAAAAAACATCACTTTCTCACTATTTTTACCCCCGGTACTTGGCATTCTTTTATCACTTAAAATCTGATGTCTTTCCGTATATTTAATTTGTTCTAACTTGTAAAGTTGTAAAGTTTTTTTATTCTCATAGTAAGAGACTTTGTTAAAATTTGACATGGCAAATTGGACCCAACTCAAAACTGAAGTTGATTTTTTCACCCGACCTGTTTTTTTTTTACAGTTCAACCTAACCCTAGCAACCTAGCTGATCTTTGACCTGATTCAATTTTTAAAACTTTTTTTTTTTTTGTAAAATAAATAAATCAATTCAATTAAGACTTGGATGATTTACTATTTTATTTTAGGCTTATAGTCCACAACTCAAACTCAATTGACAATGGTAATATTAGTAAGCCATTATTATTATTATTAACGTTTGTTGATAACGCCATTCAAAATAATAATAATAATAATAATAATAATAATTGTAGGGATGATAGGCCCAGTAGTATATGTTGGGCCGGGGGCTCGGTCCGAGGACGCTTAATAGTCCGAGAACAAGTAAACATTGTTATGGAAGTCGGCATTAGTGAATAAAGAAAGGAGTTTGGTCATGATGGTCCGAGAAGGTGGTTCGAGGAGGAATGCCTCCTCAATTGAGCGAAGCTGAGGTCTGAAGGTGTGGTCTGCCATCTAGGGCAACGTTCCAGGAGGTTCTATCAATAGGGATGCACATCATGAGTGTACAGGACAAAGGAGAACTATGAAATATCTAAGGGAAAGTTGCTACCACCGCATTGAATGCTCTATAACTAACTCTCTAGCCGCATTAATGTGGAAGTGATACCTGAACAGTAATTTTCAGCCTTACAGCTACTCCCAGAGATTTCAGGGAGGTGCTAATGGGACAGTGATCAACGTCTAGAACCTGGCCTACACGTGGAGGTTGGAGATGAAAGAACAAAATACCCTGAAGAAAGGGATCGGAGAATTAAGAGAAAAACACTGTAGCAACAAGAACTGTGTTTGTAACCAAATTCAAGAAATATATATAAGAACTAATCTTCTCAAATTGTGCCGATGACGATTTTCTTTAAATAAAACCAGTCTATCTTTACTTTATTGTGATCTGGATCCATTATAATTGTTATCCAACTCATTTGAGCCTAGTTTTTTAACTCATTCTCTACAAATTCATTGTATTGGGCTTTTTCAGCCTAGATCCTTTTACCTTTTGGGCTTAGGAATCAAATAGTGTCCTTACAATAATAATAATAATAATATGTCATTTAAATACAATGGTCTCAAGAAAGAAATTGAGTATCTAGTGGTGGTTGGGGGGGGGTTAGTGGGGGCCATGCCCCCTTAACTTTTTAAAAATCCTCCCTTTGTCTTGTATTTTTGGTATAAAAAAACAATTTTGGACATAAAATTCATTAATAGTCCCCCTATATTTTTACTAAAAACATGTAAATGCGTTTATATAGTTGAATAATGCATTTTTTATTCCCTCTAATTACTCTTATGTTATACATAGCTCATTAAATTAAGTGTACTTAATGTATATCATACGTAATTTATTTATATTTAATTTTTATTAAATTAACTTGTATATTTTTAGACATGTCAAGATTTACTCTCTCTTTTTTTTTTCTTTTCTTTTTTTCTTTTTTGCAAAGATGTAAAGAGTTATTTTGTACAATGTATACAAATCTATATATTTAACGTACATAAATTTAGCTTCCAAACCTTCGAATAATATACCCAATTGTGTTTAATATTCAATGTACACAAATTTTCAAAGAATATATAAAATTCTATATATTAAACGTATACAATTTTTGATGTGTGAACATTTTTCTTCACAAATTGTTGAGAGTGTATATTTATACATTCAATATCCAAACATTCAAAGAGTGTATACATTTTTTTATTAAATTTTCTTTCAAAAAATTTACACAATTTTTCAAAAAATGTACACAATTCTATATATTCAATGTACAAAATTTTAATAAAATGTACCCAATTTTGTACATTCAATGTATGCAATTTTTTTTTATGTGTGGACTTTTTTTCATCACAAATTATTGAGAGCGTAAGATCTGTACATTATATATATATATAAACCTTCAAATTAAAGAAAGTAAAAATTATGTATATTAATGTACATATATCTGTATTTTAATTTACATTTTCCAAATAATTTCATAATTTTATATATTTAAGGTACACAATTTTCCAAAAAATATTCACAATTTAGTTAATTAAATGTACATAATTTTTCAAAACGGTACATATTTTTGTATATTCAATGTACACAATCTTTTACAAATATAAACAATTCTATTTATTCAGTAAACTAATTTTTTTCAAAAAAATGTACACAATTATGTATCTTCAATGTATAGAACATATATAATTTTGTATATTTAATGTCCAAATTTTCAAAAATGTACATAATTATAAACCTTTAACCCTAAACCATAACCCTTAGACCATAAGCCATAAACCCTAAACTCTAAGCTCTAAACCTCAAATCCTAACAATTTGCTGAATAGAATTTATTGTAAAATTGTTATGAAAATTAATATGATGGACGTAGCATTACTCAACCTCTTTTGTGCTTTTTCTACTTTATTTTGGTTAGCAATTCTAAGATTTCTATAATTTTATTATTAAATGAAAAAAATATCAATTTGTTAATCTAAGCTCTTTCTTGACATGACTGAATCCAAATTAATTCATTTTAGACTAAATAATTTGCTGCATGATTTACCTAGTGACAAATACATGTTTTTTTTTTTTTTTTCCTTTCTTTCTAAACATTCATGTGAAAAAATATGGGTCAACCTAAACTGGCTTGTTTCTAACCCGTTTAATATGACGGGTTCTCAAATTGAACCCAATTGATCCGATCCGTTTGCCACATTTAGTTTAAATCCAGCTCTAAAGGACTAAAATTAAAGTTTGAACCTGTTCAGACCTCAAATTTGCTCTCTGGTCGTATGGTGCCTCTTTTTTCTTTCTTTTTTCCGTCAGTCCTAACAACTTAACTATTGTGCTACAAAATGTGGTTATTGCCAAACTTTTGCGAAGCCCTAAATCCCAGGCTGCTCTTTGGATATTTTGCCACATTGTTTTGGCTTTTATGCCCCAAATGCTAATAGATATCTGCTTTGATACAAGACTTAGGAATTTGTTTGAACTCGACTGTTCTAAACAAAGTCTTTAGCTATTTTGCATCTTCAATTACATGCACAGAACAAGAGAGAGTAGAGCCCACCAAATTCGGTTCCCTTAATAATACGAAAGAGTCAAGTTCCACTGCCTCATGTGAGTCAATCACAGTTATCGTCACAGTTGTTTGGCCTACTAAGACTTGTGCGAGAGGACGAGTTGTACCCAATCTTGCCGCACTAGTAGGACAAAGTCTGTAACTATCTTTTTCAATCGATTACAGGATGATTTATAACAATATTTATGTATATTATTTAAACAAATCATGTTATTCATTAAAAAAGTCGTATGATTAAAACTACACATGAATACTTTCATTTGTAACTTTCTAGTTTCTCACGTTAGTCAATAACTGTGAAGCATCTAAAAAAAAAAACTGTGAAGCAAGGGCGCACTAATATGAGCAACGAGTCCATGTCGGACATGGACATGTCGCTGATACAATTGCATGCATGTGTCCCATATGCATCCAGATTTTTTTAATTGCGACGGCCCATATATGTCTCAGACTGTCAGAAACGATCACCACATGGCATCAACACATTTGTTTAAAATATTAAGAACAACAAAAGAAAAGTGGGAGATCTGCATACACTTGGAAAAATCTCCACTATTGGTAGAGGGTTTTACCGTTTTACTCATGAGGGTCTCTTTTTATAGTCTTCAAGCCCTACTTCTCTCTCTGCTGCCATTACCACCTATAGATTGGTGCTGGATGAGTCGCATCGCAACCCATGGCAGCCCATCACAGTTAGTTTTTTGGATTTCTCTCTCACTCTCACTCTTCAGTCTTCACTATTCTGATTTCTTTTTCTTTTTTCTTTTTTAAAACTAAAATACTGAAAGCTACTTGAAGTTTGGAACTAGTCTCACTCTCTCTTGCTAGATGTGCTGGATGTGCTATGTAGTAATTCTTTATTAAGTCATGTTAACAGGTGCTCTTAAAGTAATTGTTAATAAATCATATTAGAAAAATTTTGACACAATTTTTATGCAAAATATAAAAAACAGTTAAAAAGAATTATTATTTTATCATTTTTTCCATAAAAGTCTTCTAAAAATAATTCATAAACCAATGCCCTTGAAGCTTCCATTAACATTTCTCTCTCTTTTTTTTTTTTTTTTTTTTGGATTGCTCAAGACTTATCAGTTTGTTGTGAGCTTAGTAATTTTTTTATTTGTTTTTACTATTTATTATTTGATAATGATATAATGTTATTCTACAAAATATTTATTAATTTATATAAGTTTACTATGATGTCCCCAATAAATCTTCCTTTCTTGATTATGTTGCCCCACAATGGATTACTCTTTTTTTCTTTGCTTCATTACTCTCCAAAATGCCAAAAATAAATAACAAAGATGCACGCAAACTTCAAATTAAAATGATTTTATAAATTTATGACTAATTGATAAACTCTAGAATGTAGGACCAAATATGATCGTAAACTCTGTGTTTATTTTTTTAACTGTTTATGTGCATGGGTGCGTGAATGCATTAATTAATTAAGAAAGAATTGAGTGGGTAGATTTCAAGTAGTTCATCTCGTATAGTCTCTTATAATTGAATAAAAAATTTAAGGTTCGAACTCCACTTACACTAAAACTCGATTGGTATTTTGATTTAAAAAAAAAAAGTAATCATCATAGAATCAACATCATAGGTTGGAATTCTATCATATCTTAAATAAATAAATAATTTCTTTTTAAAAGGAAAAGAAAAAAGGAAGAATCGAGTGGGGGTCTCTGACCATTAGAATAAAATAACAAAAACTAATAAACAAATTTATTTTTAACTTTTTAAATAATAAAAAAAAAATTCTCTTTAACTAATGAATATTGTGTGACTCTCTATGAAAAATTGATTGATTAAAATTACAAAGTCAATCTTAATTAATGCATTTGAACAATCATAGGGCTTTTTTTAATGCATCCAGTTTACAAGTGATCTTAGGAGTTAAGACATTTGTTAATGAATCATTTTTAAAAATTTTAAATACCACTTTTAAGAGAAATATAAAAACCTATCAAAAACATCAATAAAATTTTTAATTTTCTCATAAAAATTAAAATAGTTCCAGAACTAATGCGGTTGGAGCATCGGTTAACTTTTTCCTATTTTAATATAATTTTCACTATATTTAAAATCACTTATTGTATGAAAGATTGGATCATGCTTTTTCTTTTTTGTCAAAAAAGACGGTGGCGCTTCCTAATATAGCATTTTGGTTTTTGACCATTTTTCATTCAGAAAGTAAGATTCTGAGAGCGTGTGAAATGAATTAGGTTAGGTTCTCCATGATTGGCTGAAAGTGAGATCTCACTGTATTACACAGCTGTTCTTTGTTTTCTCTGTTGCCAGCTGTTCTCTTCTAGTCTTCTTAACCTCCCTTTTGTCTTTTGTTTGTTTCACATTCATCAATCATCTTTGCTGGAATTCATTTCCTTCTTTTCTTTTTACCTATATATGCATAATAATCCCTTTCTATACAACCAAGTGGTTGGACTTTGTTAATGTACTTTTGGATTTTAATGGATAACGTCAAACTAAAATTTTGATCCCTACATATTTAAGTCGATTTCAATTTGATCAAGAGTCTTTGTAGCTTTTATCTTATGTCTTATATGATAATTATTAAGTACAAATGATTTTTCCCTACTAATTATAACAATTAAATTATCAAAAATACAATTTCAATTTGGATTTTATACATTTTAGGATTATACTAGAATTTTCACCTTAAAATAATCATGTTCGCTCAAATAGTATTTGATTATATCACAAGAATTTTTTTTTTTTTTAATCATAAAAGAATAATGTATTTTTTGAAAATCATGCAATCAATAGCTTTTAATATAAAACTCTAGCATAAAAATATTCAATTACTGAAGTTAGTATAAGAGCATTCACGTCATGCTCCACGCATTTTTAGCCAAATTTAGTATAAAATTCTCACTCGTCCCAGATATTTCACATGCTATTAGAGTGGTAAGCAGATATATGGCTAATCCTAGTGACGAACATTTGCAAGCTGTGAAATGGATTCTTCGATATTTGAGAGTTACTGTATAAAAGCTCAATTAGTGTGAAAACACTAATGCTTGTTTAGATCCCCAATTTTAAATTATAGCTTAATTGCTTTTACTCAAACTTTTCTAAGTGCGGAACAAGAGTAAAACACACGCAATAAACTGAAACACTACTCTAAGTCATAAGCAAGTACAACAAGTAATAAATGTAAAGCTTAAAGAGTAGGGAAAATAGATACAAACACAAAATAACACTGAGACATTTTATCGAAGAGAAAACCGAAGTACTCGTCAAAAAACCTCTCCGCGGCCCTCCAAGCCATAACTAGACATGGCAAAATGGGTCAGAATTTTCTGACCCAACCTAACCTGACCCGAAAAATACTTGACCCGAACCCCATTTTTTTTACTCGAAGCAAAAATGGGTTGACCCGTGACCCAACCCATGTTTTTTGCGGGTTAAACCGACCTGACTTGCCACCCAACCCGAACCCAAACCATTTTTTAAAACTTTTTTTTTTTTTTGGTAAAAAAAATAATAAAATGTGAGCTTTAAGGAAACAATTGAGACATTTATATAACTGCATGCAAATTAATTGAAAGATAAATGGTTGAGCATTCTGTAATTAGTAAAGATTTTTAGATATCAAATAGCAAAGTACATGCCAAGATAATCTTGTAACAGTAGAGTTAAAAACATAGACTTTAAATTGTAGACATGTGTGAGAAACATTCACAAGTGTGAAAATAGTGAAGCCAAATTATCAAATTAGCATAAATTATGAATGCTTAGACCTATTTTTTAACAATATATGTCCAAAATAAACGGATTTTAAAATAAATTATGATATTTCCTAGAGTGTGTGTTGCTTAACAATGATATGATATTCATAAAAGAGACCATGTATAAATAAGTAAACAATCAAACTTTAATGTATATCTCAAATTGAAATAGAGTGTCAACCACAATTGATAATAGATAAAATTAATTTTCAAGATTGTAAATTTCTTATATGTTTTTATTTTTTGTCAAATGAGTTATCCAATAAATCATTTGTAATTTTGTTTTATATTTTGGAATGTTGATATTGTGTAGAAATAAAACTTTTGTATTTGTTTTACTTATCTTTGTGTTATTTTGTTTTAGATAGCAATGTTAGGATTTGTATAATTTTAAAATTATTGAATAAGTATTAACAAGTTTAACTGAGTTCATTCTTGATATAAGTGGTGAATTCAAAGTAATGCATTTTACATCAAGTAATTTGTTGCATGACTTTCCAAATGGCAAATACATGTTATTTTCTTTATATATATATATATATAAAATAAAAAAATAAAAAAAAAATCATGTGAAAAATACGAGTCAACTCGACCCTACCAGACCCGATTAACTCGAACCCGTTTTTAACCCGCTTAAAATGACCCGTTTTGACCCGCAACCCGATTGACCCGATCCAAACTCAAGCCGACCGCCCGTTTTGCCATGACTAGCCATAATCAATCTACTAGTGAATAAGTTGGAGTACATGAATATCAAAAAGACCCTCCAAGCCTAATCTACCCAATGTACTTGAGCCCTCCAAACTCCTGCTACCAACGGACTTCTCGGAGTCATGTCTTCATTAGTTATCCGGATCTCGCAATTCTGCCCGATTGCATCTGTCACTCAATAGCTTCTTCCAATGCTTCCCAAAGACACTAAAACTTCTCTCAACACTTAGAGTGGGTGAGGTAAGTTTTTGGGCTAAAAACCTCTCAAGGATGTGTAGATGGAGAGATGGGAGTAGATGGAAACCTTAGTGAAATGATGTAAAGGATTGTGGGTAAAACAATCTCTAACTCTCAAGTGTTTGACTAGGGTTTCTCAATCAAAAGTTTCTTCTGAAAATACTCATTCTTCTTACATTTCGTGGGTAATGAGGGTTTATATAGTGTTAGTAAAGAATGGGAAAAGTTACACTCCAAAAAGCAATTTGGCAGTGAGTTTCATGGGTCACTTGTAACTTAGCTTGAGTCACGAGTCACTCGTGAAATCCAACATGTCATGGCCTCTTCAAATTCTAGTATGCGCTTCTCACGTGGTTTGTTCCGTGGGTCAGCAGTTGCGAGTCAGTCACGAGCAAGTCATGAAATCCACTTCTTCACAAATTCTTCACCAAACTCTCACACACAACCCTTACGTAAAATCCCACAAAAATACAAGAAAATTATTGAACAGAATTACAATCAAATTTGACATAGAATTAAAGCCAATATAAAACATAGTTGTAAATCACAACTTTACAATCTCTCCCTTTGACTATTCCGTGACAAAACCACTAAATAGACTCTAGACTTAAAGCGTGAGTATGGGAACAGAGGCAAAACTCACTCACACCTAAATCTAAAATCTGTGAAGTACTTGAACTATATACACCTGTATCCTAAAACACTTGCACATAACAAATAACTTAATTAAATACGAGACAAGTAGAATACAAGGCATGTATAAAGAGCAAGTAAAATGCAATCAAGTAAAACTAACGGTATAAGAACTTAGCATAACTTGATCAAACATGAATAGTCATTAAGAAATGACCACAATGAACATTTAACAAGTAAATGATCATTCGGACACGCAAGCAATTAAGAGCTGTGTAAAATTAATTGCACAACAAGCACATAATGCATTAAAGAAACTAAAGTGAGAAGTAATAGAAAACTAAAAGCATCAAGAAATGACTATAAAAACCAAGATACACAAAGTACTAAAGTAAACTGAGTTTTAAATTAAAGTACTGAAAACTTTAAAGTAAAGCAATGTAAATGAACAAAGCAGAATAAATAAACTATAAAATCAGTAAACAAGTCTCAAAATTCTACTCCTCCTCAAAATGTACTCCCCCTCAACTAAATACTACTCTCCCTTTTTGACCGGAATGGCCAAAGGTGCTAGTCCTCGCTCGCCAAGTCTCTAATTTGGGTGGAGAGAGCAATGATTTGCTCTTGAAGATACGTCATCAGAGTGGTGGTGTACGCATAGTGATCATCCAACGTCCGTTGCATAACTTCCTGTGAACGCTGGAAATAGTCTAATCTGTCAAGAAGCATGTCGATGCGATCTAGAGCATGAGGAGGTGCATGTGGCTGTCCTTGAGGCTATGCTTGTGGCTGCTCCTGAGGCTGTGAAGGTGAGGCTTCCATGTCTTCAAGATCAAGGGTGAAATTATCAATATCTTCATCAATGTTGCCACCCTCATGAGCAATGTCTTCACCTTCTCCTCTCTCTTCTTCTTCTCCAAGACCACGAAGATGAGCTTTGCTCCTCATCATCGTTCGAGCAAAGATCTGGTCTTCCCTCTTCATCACTGGCAAACTGAGGGGAATCCGGACACTCTTATGTCTCATGATAGACATGATCAATCCCGGGAAAGGTAGAGTCATCTGGGACGTCTTCTTATTGACACATTTCTCAAGAAAATGGTATATGTGAGCACAAATGTCTATGTCCTTCTTCTGGAACAAGTCATGAAGGAACAGTGCTCATGGTTGGGAGAGATTCGTCAAATTCCTCACTGGGAAGAGGTTGAAAAGCATAATGTATGCCAGTGTTTTCATTTCAAGAGAGAAGCTGGTGGTGAGCAAGCACATTTTCAACCATTCTCCCCAAGAACTGGTGCTATCACTGATACTGGCGTTGTCTTCTTATCATATGGAAGAGAAGACTCTGGGATCACCGGCCAAATCTGAAGGAAGTTCTGAATCGACATGGCGAAAACTGTGAACTCCTTCCCTCTCACCCAACAATTTAGGTGATCTCCCTCCATAATCGCATTCTAGAAGAACTCCTGAACCAAAATATGGTGCACATCCACCAAGCCTATGAGGAGTGGAGCCCATGTGCAATCTCTAAACACATCGGGAATGAAAGTGCCCTCAAGAGATGGAAGATCCACCTATCTCTCTACAATTATGATAGCATCCTTGTAGTACTCCAAAAATGCCCCAAATGCATCTCTATCTCAGAAGCGATCCTCTTCATATCTTTAACACTTAAGAGGTTTCTGGGCAATGGTTTTCTTATAAGAAGACATCTACAAAAATGAGCAAACACACAACCATACACAAAAATGGTAACAAACTTGATTATATGCAAGTTAGTTTAAAAATCAAGCAAAATAAGGGAAAATGCTCTAAAATATGATCAAACAATCATAACAAAGACACGAACATGTTATATGTGCTATTAGGTCTAGAAAGACTTAACTAGCATGAATGTATGCAAAACATGTCAAGTGATAGGGTGTGTGCATCAAGGGTGCATCAATGCATGAACAAGTACTCATGGAGCAAAGTGTGTAGAACACATAACCAATGATCAAAATATGTTAAACATGAGTAAATATGGTTTGGTACTCATCGAAGTCCAAACGGATGAAAAAAATACCATAGAGGCATTTTATCCAACACCTAGAATGCACACACTATACACATATGATGAACAATGCATGAACATGTGAAAATCTTGCCTAAATACAAGTTAAAATGCCACATGGGGCCAACACAATCAACAAGAAACAAAATGGGACTAAGCCCAATCAACAAAATTTAAAAATTTTGCAAAAATTAAGTTTATCCAACCCAAACACAAAAATAAACCCAATCTTAGGTTTAAAGAAATCTAAGACAAAATCAAATGATTTGAAAGATGAAAAAGGTTAGAAATTACCTTAGAGAAGTCTCAGAGATGAAATCCAAAGAAGATTGGTTGAGTTTTGAAGAAGATGTGAGTTTTTTTGGGTGGGAGTCGCAGAGTGCAAAAAGACAAGGTTTTTGAAAACTGAATTTTCAAGTCCTTTACAAATTTTTGCATTTCGCCAGTCAATGACTCACAAGCTAGTTGCGAGCCTACTCGCGAAATGTGCAGATGCACAGGGCAGATTTTCGCGGGTCAAGTCTGAGTCGCAAAGCACTCGTGAAATTCTCTGCCTAAAACTTTTAAGAAATTTCGCGACTGGAGGCCACTTGCGAAGGTAGTCGCGAAATGGCCAAAAAAAAAAATGTTTTTCAACACTAAAACTTTGACATTTTGAAAAAAACTTTAAGGACCAAAGTGACAAAAATCACTTCCAGAAACACTTGAAACACTCAAAAATCTTTTTGGGTTTGATCATCAAGCAATTGAGCATACACAAATCACATTTGAACATGTATAATAATACAAATGAAATAGGCATTCATTGAACATTAGACCTGTGTGTTATGTGTGGGAATCAAGTATGAATTAGTCCATAGTCTAGTATAAAGCTTCAATGATCAATTCAATCAATTCATATACAAATAGCACGAAGTCAAGTGACCTATCTCACTAGTAAAAATGAACATATATGACCCCTCACCAAAGTGTTTACATTGATTGAAAACTTTTCATTTGGCTTTCATTTTTCATACTTTTTGATCAATAAAACTCAATTTTTGAGCAACGATGCAATGAAATTTTTGATATTTATTTGAGGAAAAAGCCTTTGGCTTTGGCATCATACATTTTGAATACATTTTGTTCCACCTTCTCCTAGTCAAACTAGTTTTCGAAGCAATGTCTTTTCAGCTCTTTCTCTTTTTAGAGATAGATGTTTAAAGAGCCTTTTGACATAAAAATAAATATGAGGAGATATAGAGGAGCAAGTCTACGGAATGTATCAAGATAAAACAAGACCACTGGCTAGATATTCATGACAAGCTTGAAGATCTATTTACAACAATCAAACATAGATTTCTAGATATCACTCACACTTAAAATGTGCATACATAACAAGCTAAGCTCGTAAATGCATTACGCCATTAGTACGAATGTACTAGACCAAACTCAACATGTGATATGACACAACACAAATTATCAAACTTTTTAATATTTTATACTATTTATGAGTTTTTGAATTTTTTGACTCACTCAAAATGAAAACATTAAAGAAAGATCACAAACAAAGCATACAACGCAAAAAGCGTTGAAAGAAACATCATGATGACATGAGTGACCCCTTCTACATAAATGCACTAATGATAGAAATGTGAGGGTCACATCAAGGATATGAGTCAAGGAATGATACCGACAGCAATGGTCTTACAAAGAGACTCAAACCGAAGACCATCAAGGGGTTTAGTAAAGATATCAACCTTTTGATTTTCGGTGTTGATGAACTCCAGCCATACTACTTTCTCCCCCACCAAGTCACGAATGAAGTGATATCGAATTTCAATATGCTTTGACTTTAAGTGTTGAACAGGATTCTTGGATAGGTTAATGTCACTTGTATTGTCACAGAAAACGCACATGGTGTCTTGAGAAATCCCATAATCACGAAGAAGCTTCTTTATCCATAAGAGTTGGGCACAACAACTACCCGTAGCAATGTACTTTGTTTCAGTAGTCGATAATGACACTGAGTTTTGCTTCTTGCTCATCCATGACACCAAATTGTTTCCGAGATAGAAACATCCTCTCGAGTTGCTTTTTCTTTCATCAACACACCCGGCCCAATCAGTATCTGAGTAACCAACTAGGCAATCATTTGAATCTCTTAAGTACCAAATCCCATAGTCGGATGTTCCATTGACATAACGAATGATCCTTTTAACTGCCATCATATAAGACTCCTTTGGTGCTGCTTGAAAACGTGCACAGACTACAACACTGAAAGCTATGTCTGGCCTACTTGCGGTGAGATATAAGAGGTTGCCAATAATGCTCCTATATAGGGTTGGATCAACTTCCACACTAGCTGGATCTAAGCTAAGTTTGGCAGAGGAGCTCATTGGGGTGGATGCATGTTTCTTTGAGTCCAAACCAAATCTCTTAACTAGATTCTTGGCATACTTCTCTTGAGATATGAAAATACCATCTTCTTGTTGCTTCACTTGAAGGCCAAGAAAGTAGTTAACTCCCCCACCATACTCATTTCGAATTCTTTCTTCATTTCTTTCGAAATTCTTGAGTGAGTGCATCGATTGGTGAACCAAACACAATGTCATCAACATAAACTTGAGCTACAAGAAGAGATTTCTCATCTTGTTTGACAAAGAGAGTCCAGTCGGTATGACCTCTTTTGAAGCCACGATCCAAAAGATATGACGTTAAACGATCATACCATGCCCTTAGTACTTGTTTCAACTCATATAAAGCTTTCTTCAATCGGAGAACATGGTCCGAAAAATGAGGATCTTGAAACCCTTTTGGTTGTTCCATAAATACTTCTTCTTAGAGAAGCCCATTTAAAAGTGCACTCTTCACATCAATTTGATAAAGCTTGAAATTCATGATACAAGCTATGGATAGAAGAATCTGAATGGACTCAAGTCTTGCTACTAGAGCAAATGACTCATCAAAATCTATACCTTTAACTTAAGTATATCCTTGAGCCATTAATCTCGATTTGTTTCTCACAGCCTCACCATCCTCATCGGTCTTGTGCCAATCACATTAGTGTCTTTTGGTCTTGGAACCAATTCCCACACATCGTTTCTAACAAATTCATATAGTTCTTGGTGCATGAAATCTACCCAATTTTCATCTTGCAAAGCTTCTTCCACCTTCTTTGGTTCAAATTAAGCAAGATAACAATGATAAGTCACATGATTTACACTATAGCTAGGTCCTCTTCTCAAACGAAGGCCCTCATCCAAATCTCCAATTATATTACTTTTAGGATGATTTAAACTCACTCTTGACAATGGTTTCTTTGATGTAGAAGGCTCATCATCACAAGATATTGGAGGTTGCATTTTCGATGGAGTGAGCGGACTTGATGGCACTAGGGACGACCTAGTTTCCCTTCTTGATGTGATAGCAGTAGTTTCCTTTTCCGATGATTGTTGTTCAACATCATCATTTTGAGAGGAATTACTGTCATCATCATTCTTCTTGAGGCTTGAAGCATCTCTACTTTAATCAACACTCTTTTCCGGAATGGCATCATCTATGACCACATTTATTGACTCCATAATCGTCTTAGTTTGTTTGGTATAAACTCTATATGCTCGGCTATTCATAGAGTACTCAAGAAAAATTCCTTCATCGCTTTTGGCATCAAACTTCCCAAGATTTTCTCTATCATTGAGAATAAAACATTTGCTACCAAATACCCGGAAGTATTTCACCTTAGGCTTCTTTTCATTCCATATCTCATACGATGTTTTCTAAGTACCTGCTCGAAAGAAGATTCTATTCCCAATATGGCATAATGTGTTCACGGCTTTACCCCAAAACTTTTGAGGGATATCTTTGTTTAGAAGCATTACCTTTGCCATTTCTTGTATAACGCGATTCTTCCTTTCAACAACTCCATTTTGTTGAGGGGTTTTTGGAGCCAAAAATTCCTTCCTTATTCCATGATCATTGCAAAATGCTTCAAACTTTGCATTCTCGAATTCCTTCCCATGATCACTTCTTATTTTGATGATTGGAACCCCCTTTTCATTTTGAAGCCTCTTGCAAAGTTTCTCCATCTTCTCACATGCTTTTGATTTCTCTCAAAAGAATTCCACCCAAGAGTATCTTAAGAAACCATCAAGCACAACCATGATGTACCTCTTGCCACCCAAGCTTTTCATCCTTGTGGAACCCATTAGATCAACATGAAGTATCTTCAAAGGTCAAGACATATCAATGTGTTGGGGACATATTTATGTAATTGGCTAATCATTTGACGAAATGCACTTTACTTGTAATTGGGTAGATCTAGAATGGGTTTAGTACTTCAAGAAACAAGTGTTCAAGTTTAGCATTGAAGCCATGCAAGTATGACCAAGAAACAAGTGAAGAATGTGCTGCTCATTAAAGCTCGATAAAAGTCTCAATAGAATCCTTTCTATTGAGAATTAATGTTGAAGCTTGACAGAAACTCGACACAAGCTGTATCTATCGAGAATTATGAAATCAGGTTTTCCAGATCTGATTACACGCATATTCTTAAGTATTTGTATAGAGTTCCTTATGTGTTAAAAACAAAATCCATGCATATTGTGACCGGAGATAGAAATTGCTCTAGTTCATCATATTCTCTGTAGAAGCTACTACATTTTTACGCCAAGAGTTTTGTGACCAAAGAGCTTCCTGATCTTCACTGTTGATGAACTGAAAAACTTTGCAGCCAACATCTTCCTCAAGTTGGTGTGTTAGTCACGGACTGGGATCCATGCATCATTAGTTAGTCACGTACTGGGATTCACGCATTAAACGGAGAGATTGCCACTACAATACAAGTCCAATTGGGTATTAGGGTAAAGGTTCAACTGTAAGTTGATATTAGGTACTGGGATTCCTTTTACTTGTAATCGCTTGTGATTGATAATAGTGGATTCTCGGGAGTGGTAACCTTAAATTCACCCGGTGGGGTTTTGCCTCGGTGGTTTTCCCCATTCGTAAACAAATCACCTATGTCAAACTTATTTTCTCCTGCATTTAGTTATTTGGTAATTTGTTTGTGCTACCACGCTATTGCATGTTAAATTGAATTAATTAATTAACTTGGATAATTAATTAACTAGTTTGCCAAAGGGATCAATACATTTTTGGCCTATCACAATGACATTCACATTAGGATGACTTGACTTGGTTTGTTTTCCCAATTGACATAGTCCACAAACGTTCCTCTCAACTTTTCCAAACTTTGGTAAGCCAACCTCCGCTTCAAGCTTGGAGACTTTTGCCACTTGCTTGTAGTTGGCATGATCAAATCATTGATGCCATAGCTCTAACAAGTTGACTTGAGTACTTCGGCATGACACATTTGATTTGGGAACCACACCATAGCAATTGTCGGTAGTTCTAAGTCTCTTCAACACTTGACCACCATCTTCACTAAAGATAACACACCCTTTCTTTGAGAATTGAACCAGAAAATCCTTATCACAAATTTGAGTAATACTCAACAAGTTTGCTTTAAGTCCCTTGATGTACAACACATCGGTCAACAATGGTAGCCCCGGAATTTCAATCGTTCATTTTCCAAGAACTTGAGAATGACTACCATCTCTAAACATGACACATCCATCTTCCTTTTCTTTAAGACTTTTGAAGAGGGATTTATCACCTGTCATATGCCTTGAGCGATTTGGGAACCACACCATAGCAATTGTTGGTAGTTCTAAGTCCCTTCAACACTTGAACACCATCTTCACTAAGGATGACACACCCTTTCTTTGAGAATTGAACCAAAAAATCCTCATCACAAATTTGAGTGATGCTCAAAAAGTTTGCTTTAATTCCTTTGTGTACAACACATTGGTCAACAACGGTAGCCCCAGAATTTCAATCATTCTTTTTCCAAGAACTTGAGAATGACTACCATCTCCAAACGTGACATATCCATCTTCCTTTTCTTTAAGACTTTTGAAGAGGGATTTATCACCTGTCATATGCCTTGAGCATCCACTGTCAAGATACCACAAACAAGAGTTAAACACTTTCAATGCGGTAGAACAAAAAGGCAAGCATGAGATAAGCATTTTTGTTTTTCAAAATAAGATTCATCTTCCTTTTTATTGTGATCAGATGAGTGAATTTTTCTTTTCAAACTATCAAGCTTATCACACAAGTGTCTATTCCTTCTCTTATATTTTTGAATCAAGGAATTTGACTCACACAAACTATTATGAAGCATGTGATTCCTATGCTCTAAACATTTTAGTATGTGTAAGAAAACTCTAGCATGTTTCTTTGATTTTAATAACTCTATGAGCTCATTACTAGGACAATCTCCAAAGATGCTCATTGAGTCATTATCACAAACACATGAACCACAATTCATGATAGCTTTTTCCATTTCCATATCAATCCATTAGTGAATAAGTTGGAGTACATGAATATCAAAAAGACCCTCCAAGCCTAATCTACCTAATGTACTTGAGCCCTCCAAGTTCCTGCTACCAATGGACTTCTCAAAGTCTTGTCTTCACTAGTTATCCGAATCCCGCAATTCCGCCCAATTGTATCTGCCACTTAATGGCTTCTTCCAATACTTTCCAAAGGCACCAAAACTTCTCTCAACACTCAGAATGGGTGAGGTAAGTGTTTGGGCTAAGAACCTCTCAAGGATGTGTAGATGGAAAGGTGGGAGTAGATGGAAACTTTAGAGAAATGATGTAGAGGATTATGGGTAAAACAATCTCTAACTCTCAAGTGTTTGGCTAGAGTTTCTCTCTCAAAAGTTTCTTCTAAAAATACTCCTTCTTCTTACATTTCGTGGGTAATGAGGGTTTATATAGTGTTGGTAAAAAATGGGAAAAGTCACACTCCAAAAAGCAATCAAATAGTGAGTTTAGCGGGTCACTCACGACTTGGCCTGAGTCGCGAGTCACTCATGAAATCTAGCCTATCTTGGACTCTACAAATTCCAGAATGTGCTTCTCATGTGGCTTGTTCCGTGAGTCAACATTCATGAGTCAGTCACAAGCAAGTCGCAAAAACCACTTCTTCACATATTCTTCACCAAACTCTCATACACAGCCCTTACATAAAATCCCACAAAAATATAGGGAAATGATTGAACAAAATTACAATCAAATTTGATACGGAATTAAAGCCAACATAAACATAATTGTAAATCACAACTTTAGACTGTAGATGTTGGTTTGGTATGAGAATATGACAAGACTTCTACGAATAGTAGTTGCATGGTTAGATTTGTTGATTTTCACTACGCTGGTGATTTGGATAAGGGGAAATCTCTAACAAGTTTTGTCTTCATTGTAAAGTTGTGATTTCCAACTATGTTGTGTTGGCTTTAATTCTGTGCCAAATTTGATTGTAATTTCTTCAATCATTTTCCCTGTATGTATGTAGGTTTAATTGTAAGGGATGAGTGTGGAACCATTAATTGTTAACTAGTAAGTTACCCGTGCGATGCATGGATAACGTTATAATGTTTTATGTATGATTATTTTGGAGAATGTTATGTATTGAAACATAATTGTCATAGAACTTTATTAGTAATGAGTTCATCATAAAAAGCAACAATTATAAATTGTACACATATATCCATTATAATTATTCAATTGAAGGAATGAGAAAGAAAAAAAAACAATTTGGAGGAATATTATATAATTAAATTTGATATAGAATGTGTTTTTCTCTTTCTTCTTAATTCTAAAACGAAATACACACCTCAAATACTCACAGTCAATCATATCATTTACAAAACCCACAAATCCACAAAGTCTGACATAAATATCAAAATCGTAATTGTTGTTATCATTCAATATAAAATGCAAGGCCTCCTTCCTTGGTTGTAGCCAACTCATACAGGTTAGGATTGGATGAAATAACAATGTTAGAGTTAGGTACGTATCGTCGAAAGATTGAATGTAAATGACTAAATGACATCATTATTTGTGTGTATTTGACATGGGATGACATGAAGAGCTATGTCCATGTATATATAAAGGGGTAGAAGTATAAGAGGTGAAAATGGTGAATTAAATTGCAAAGAGTTCTGTGTGTATGTGTGAGAGATGAAAAGTCTTGAAACATTGAACCAAATTATACAAAGAATATTTACTTTTTAAATAGAAAAGCCTTGCAACATTGAACTAAATGAAACAAAAATTCAAAATTTAATTTGTTCTTATTTCTGATGTGAAATATTTCAATTCTTTTTGCATAGAATGCGCCACTTGGTAAAACCTCATACTTTCTCACTTGAGGTCTCTGTTTATATATATATATATATATATATATATATATATTTGATTGATTAGATTTAGATAACTATGATTTGTGTTTAGATGGGTAGCTTTATGACAAACTAACTAAATTAGCAAGTTTACAAACGCAATGTTATAGATTGAATGGTATATAAAATTCAATTAGCACAAAATTTGTGTTAAATTGGACATAGAGAGTATGTAATCTAATGGTGAAATTTTCAAAATATTAACTTAATAAAAAATTATTAAATAGTATAACATTGCTTAAAGTTATATAATTTGATAATAAATTTTATATACTAGTTAAGTAAGAGTCATAAGAATAAGTTAATAACAACTAATCATTTTAATTGACCCATTTATAATCCATACGTGATTTGAACTTTACCCAATCGGATCAAAACAAGAGCATCAACGTGACCCAACGGTTTGTCAAGAGCGTACGTAAAATTAATTGAAACATGTTGAATATATAGTATTTTTTTACAACAACAATAATAACCACTTATACAAACGGTTATTAATGCTTTCTGACATGCCAAGTCAACATCTTTTATGTAGTTTGGAGCTTTCTACTCTAATTTGTCCAAGAGGGCAGAAACATGTAATATAAGCAAAGCATGAAGCAACATTTGTGGACTACAGCACAATCAATGAGTGTGCTGTGTTTTCGTAACCAATCAAATTGCGGACACCATTTCATTATATACTTGTGGTACCCAACGAAGGCGATGATTTTGATGGATCAATCGTGTACTAAAGTATTTATACACGTTCCATCCCTAAAAGACAATACATCGGTTTTCATCCCATGTGATTTCTGCAGGGAAAAAAAGTAAATAAAATATTTGTGCTAAATATTATTTCATGAGTAATGACTGTCACACCTTCTATAATTCTATTACACACGCTAACTTCTTTGATTTTCGTTAAATTATTGAACACTTTATTGCACACATTAGCTCATTTGATTTTCGTTAAAATTAATTATAAAATTATGTTTCAATGGAAATCAAAGAAGTATATACTGAGTGTGTGTGCAATAGGGTGTAACAAGATTTAACCTTAATAAACTTCTTACACCATTTTGAAATTTCTTTTTGTTTTTTCTATGACAACATTTTTATTCCACCCATTAACCACACACACACACACACAAAGAACAAAAAGAAAATCCTTATGGGCTATATAACAGTGAATGTGCCCAATAGTGATTGTCACATACTCTTTCCCAAAGCAGCCCTTAAGCCAGCCATCCATAAACCAGGCACACGCATAATGATTCATATGATTTTATCAAACAGAGTTTAGTTCACTCACCTTATCATGTAAACCTCTCTGTAGAGGACAGCATCGGAGGTGGCTTGCAGCACAAGATGGCCACACAAATATCCAGGGCAAAGAAACAATTTAATACAAAGCCAACGACCAATCCAAAATCCAATATTGCAATTGATCATCAGCTTAGGGAGGCTCGTGGCCTACAGGCTGTAAGACTAACTACTGGTACACGCTTTTCCGGTCGTCTTCTATCCCTGAAAACTCTTGCATCCACCACATCTTCCCTTGTACCACAAGCAATTGCATGCCTTGGCCAAAACCCTTTCACTTTCTTGTTCTTTTTCTTCATTCCACCAGTGTCGACCTTATCTAATAGTTTCACGTTTTCTTGATGAACATTATCTCCAGCTAGGAACCTTGTATAAAAATTGTTCCCACTAGATCCTACAAGACAATCCAATTGTCTAGAAATGCTTTCAATTTCAAAGGCATCAAGAAGAGAATTACTGGTATGGATTGAACTATGTGCACTACTTGATCTTGATCCCTCCTTGGCTTCTTTGGCTGTTCTCATGGCCTCTAGCCTGTATCGTGAAGGCCCGGGAGCTTGACGACTCCTTGTAATATCAAATTCACGCATTTGCTTCCCCTCTGATCCTGATCCATGTTGGTACCACGCCCATGCAGCCGCCTTTACTACCGCCAATTCATCGGTGCTGCCTCTAGTCTTTTTCCTCTCCATGAATGGATTCATGTGAAAAAATGTAGATAGCATTTGAGACTTTGGGATACAGGAGGATTTGTGATGTGTGGGAAAATTATGTTCCATGCTATAAAGGTAGAAAGTTGGTGATTCTTTTACCGTAGTAGTTGTGTATCATACGTGTCAAGAAAGGTATTTCATCTCATGGGTTGTCTTGTTTGGCTGCAATTTGGTCCCTTTCTTGTGTTGTCAGAAATGATTAACATCATTTAATTGAAACTAGTAGATGGGCAGTATGGGCATCGTTGTTGTTGTTGTTGTTGTACCGACAGATCTTAGATGCCATTGAAGCTAACTAGTAAATTACCCATTCGATGCACGAATAATTTTGTGATATTTTATATAAGACGGTTTTTAATAATATTATACATATATTATAAAGAAAAAGTAAACTAAATTAGAGTAAAGAAACATATACATTTTGATATATTAAAAATTAGTTTAGTAGTTTCATTATATATTTGTAGCCTTCTTAAAGTAATATTAATTTTTTTTTTTAATCATGAAACCAAAAATAAATGCAAAAGAGTAATGGGACCATGAAAATCAACTAATGTGTGCTGTGTTCACATATTTCAAACCTTGAAATAAAAGTATGTCAAACTCTCTGACCGTCTTCCACTCATTGATAGTGCGACACTAAGACATGGTGTGGGCAAGTGTGTATGCATGTGTCTTATAGATAATTTAAAATTAAATCATGGTAGAATATGACTTTATATTGCACACCAAATATTATCTTTTCTTATATACCCAAAACAAAAACTATCCAACCAAATTACCTAAACTTAAATCATATTTAAGCTCCTAATTTTATAAAAAATAAATAAATAAAAAATTCCGGAGGGGTTTCGGCGTCTTTTATTTTGGTAATTTATAGTGAAATAGTGCATTTTATTTAACAATTCACAACACTTTTGTGTCTCTCTATCTCTCTCTAGGGCCTTATCTGGTTATATATTACTATTAATCCTTACTTATTTTATTTTATTTTGCTTCTTCTTCTTTTTTAAATACTAAAACAGTGGGTATGCTAAAAGACATGAAGAATAGAGAAAGATGTGGTGTAAGGTTAGACAATTAATGAGATATTAATGAGATAATAGTAAAATAAGTTAATGTGAACTTTTGTGTAACAGTAAAAAAAAGTTAATGAAAAAGGTAAAAAAATGTTAAATGCAAAATTAGAGTGCCACTTGGCAGGACCTCATGTACTTCCGCATGAGGTCTACTTATATATATATATATATATATATATATTGATATTGATGGGCAATTTAGCCCACTTGAACCTAGATGTTAGGTGGAAGTTGGGGGTTCCTATGAGGACTAGTTTGTTGTTCTATTTAGTGTAATATTCTCACTCGTTTACATTGAGGACGATTATACTGTTGGAAAACGTCCTTATCATGGGACATAGGTGAGAAGGGCTTTTTAGCCCCCACACTGCCCTACAAACTAAAACCACTTCAAAGTTCTAAGTACGGCAGGCCATTGCATATGTATGCTTATAATCACAATCCCAATATCATAGTCGATGGTGTAGCTTACAAGTTGAAATGACATTGACCTTTGATGGTCTTGGCTTTTTGCACGTACCTAACAAGAAAACAGTATTATTTAATTTTTTTTTTTTTGGTGAAATGGATGATAATATTAAAAACTACGAGGAATAAACACCAGGTTCACGAGGGCAAGCCCTGTTACGATACAGCCCCACAAAATCAGAAAGCAAAAGAGGAGCAATCGAGGGAGGGGGGGGGTTACAAAACGATTACAAACAAAGGGTAGCTTGCTCCTATCCTAGCTAAGGCATCGGCACAGCAGTTGGCCTCCCTATAGCAGTGAGACACCTTAGCCTGAGGCATCCGCAGCAACATCTCCCTGCAATCATCAACAAGACCCAAGAGGTCCCCGTTAGTAGAAAAATTGCTTGAAACCAACGAAATTGCTGCAGATGCATCAAGCTGAACTTCTACAGCCTGTAAATGCATCTCCAAACACAAAGTTAGACCCTCCCTAAGTGCCCATAGCTCAGCTGCAATACTGGAGGAGGCATTAATGGACTTGGCAAACCCCGTAACCCATTGCCCATCGCTGCCCCTAATAAGTCCACCACAACCCGCAAGCCCATTACCAGCAGAAAAGGATCCATCAGTATTTAATTTGGCCCAACCTGGGGCTGGCCTAACCCATTTCACCTCCTTAGTTATCATGGTCCTATCTTTCTTTGGGTTAGCCACACAATAAACGAACTCCCTGGTTTGATTCTCAACCTGCAATAAAAGACCTGGGTTGGCTGCCATATGCTTGAAAGTTTTACGGTTACGTTGAAGCCAGATATTCCAAATACCAAACAGGAAAAATAATCCCCATGGGTAGTCTTTAGCTTCTGCCTGAGAAGTGCAAACTGCATTGTCACGGATCCATGTCTACAGATCAACTGAGAAAGAATGCCGCAGCGAGGAGGGGCATAGAGCTGCGTTCCAAAAGTCTTGGGTAGTGGGACACTCTCTTAGCACATGGAGAATGTCTTCATCACCCTCAAAACAGAAATTGCAACCCCCTAGTACCTCAATACCTCTATGTGCAAGAACACTCTTTACTGGCAAACTATGGTGCAAGCATTTCCAAAGGAAAATCTGGATTTTTGGAGGCGTGGGGAGTTTCCAAATCCATTTCCCATGAAAGTCAGGGGTGTGAGGGTCCAGTCCCGTGGCAAGCATGTAAGCATTCTTCGTGTCAAAATCCTCATTCGTACTTGAAATCCAGCATTTGTGATCCCTTCTTTCTGCCACTCTCCTCAGCGGGGTGGCCAGAATAGCTTGTTGAACCAGGTCATTGAAGTCAAAAGAAAGATTACTAAAATCCCACCTCCCACTGCAAATAACATCCTTGACTAAGATATTCTCCTCTCCCCTCTGTAAGGGACCTTCTACCAAAGATCTAACAGTGCCCATACTGAGCCATTTATCGTGCCAAAAGCACAAGGTGCTGCTGCTTCCAATAACCCATTTTGACCCTTTCTCACAGATAGTAGCACCCTTTCTCACCGCAGCCCAAATTCTGGATTTCGCTCCTTTGCTAATGTCAGGCCTATGTTGATACTTCTTTTTTAAGACCTCTGCCCATTTGACATCATCAGCACTATCCATCCTCTAGCTCAATTTGGCTGCCATGGCTAAATTTCTCCCTTTGGCTTCATGAATACCGAGACCCCCTTTTGATTTTGGCTTGGTGACTGTCTTCCAGTTTACCATGTGCATCCGCTTAGCTTTTTCAGTAGAACCCTATAGGAAATTTCTATTGATCCTGTCAACCCCGTTCAACACTCTGCTCGGCAATATACACCCTTGCATGACATAGGAAGGGATGGCTGCAATAACAGATTGGGATAAGACAACCCGACCAGCCATAGAGAGAAGATTAGATTTCCAACCCAACAGCTTGTTTTGAACCCTATCAAGAACGAAGTTAAAATCTTGAGAAGGCTCCCAAGGTTAGGGGTGGAGTTCATGCCCAAGATCTCACACATCTCCTCCCGGAGGTTAGGATCGACATTGGGGGAAAAATAGACCTTAGACTTGTGAAGGCTCACCTTCTGGCCTGACAACTCACAAAAGGAGTCCAAAGTTTCCCTCACATTACAGCATTTTTTCCTATCAGCTTTGGCAAACAAAACCAAGTCATCCGCAAAGAACAGGTGAGAGAAGGAAGGGCCATTTCTAGAGGCTTTCATCGGGTCCCACAGATTGGCCTCACACTTCTCCCTGATTAGCACTCCCAACATCTCCATACACATAATGAACAAATAGGGAGATAGTGGGTCACCTTAGCGAATCCCCCTAGACTTAAGAAAGGAGTCAAGATTACCCCCATTTAATAGAACAGAGATGGAGGAAGAAGATATACAACTCATGATTAATTTAACCAGATTCGTGGGAAACTTGTAAAGATTCAGGATGTCCCTAATAAAGTGCCACTCCAATCTATCATAAGCTTTCTCCAGGTCAATTTTCAGAGCCATATAGCCCACTTTCCCTTTCTTGAGGCTCATAGTGTGAATGAGTTCTTGGGCAATAATCATGTTATCAAGCCCCATTCTCCCAGGAACAAAAGCAGTTTGGAGTGGAGAAATGAGGCTGGGAAGCAAGGGTCTTAACCTCATCACGATGATTTTAGTGACGACCTTGTAGATGGTATTACACAGACTAATGGGTCTAAATGCACCAAGGCAGTCCGCTCCTTGACATTTAGGAACAAGGGTGATGAGAGTTTCGTTAAGGTGGGAGGGCATAGTACCAGTTAGGAAAATCTTACTGACTTCATCAAAAATGGCACTGCTCACTTTATGCCAATAGGATTGAAAGAACCCCGCATGGAGTCCGTCAGGGCCCAGAGCTTTAAAAGGTTTAAGGCTAAATAATCCTTCTTTAACTTTCACAAAGGTTAGACTAGCTGCAAGCCGATTCCTATCTTCAGTGGAAATGTGACACGTCTAGAGCGGAAAGTCCCAAACCTTACGGGGTGAGCTCACAGCACTCATGTTGAACAAATCGATAAAACCCTCCCTGATCAGAACAGCCACATCAGCTTCATTATGAACCCAATTTCCTTGACCATCTAATAAGCAAGTGATTCTATTTCTCTTTCTCCTCACCAGAGTGGAGGTATGGAAAAACCTGGTGTTTCTATCGCCCTGAATCAACCAATTATACCGAGATTTTACTGACCAGAATTCTTCCTCTTGGGCTAGGATCTCAAAAAACTCCTTCCGAAGTTGGTTTTCCAGATTCAAGAAGAACTCACTTGGGCCATTTGCAATATGCTTCTGAATGCCTCTAAGCCGAGCCTTCACCCTATTTTTCCTGTGGAAAATATTACCAAAAGTTTCCTTGTTCCAAATCTTCACATTGTCAGTAAAAGTATCAACATTGGCTTTGAGCGCCCTATCAATAACCCAAGAATCGTCAACCACCTTAGGAAAGAGAGGGTGAGACATCCAGACTGGTTGGAATCGAAAGGGCCTGGGGAAGTTTGAGGTTGGGGGATTATCCAAAGACAGCAGAACAGGACAATGGTCCGAGTGAATGCGGGCCAAATGATGAATAGCATTTATTGACAAAGGAATATCTAAACTTCTTTCTTTTTTTCCTTTTCTTTTTCCTTTTAAAAGTTATGAAGACAAAAGAGAGTTAATAGAATTATGCAAAGAAACATTTGTGTATGGCAGGTGGCATAACTGCTTTAACTGCTGCTGCTACTGCAACAAAATCTGGCACCCAGCTTAGTTTTTCTGTTTCCTATAAGGAGAAATTTCAACTTCCAGATGCTTGATTTCATCTTCCAGCTCTTGTAAAGTTTCCCCTTTTAATCTTTGTGTCCCTACAGTACTGCTATAGCTTATCAAGCGTTTCAAACAGGAAAGATACTGGCCCTTCACTTCAGGAAAGTCAGAAATCAACCTCTCAGCTCCAAACTGCACAAAAACATGTGCAAACCTTAGCTTTTTACTATATTCATCCATAAATCAAGCCAGTACTTTGACGATGTAAAAGATGATCACAGATTTCTATCAAAATGTGAACACTTTAGGTGACTAAATTGGAGCAAAAATATCTGCAAAATTACTGACTTCATCATAAATTACTGAAGTAGTTCATACAAGAAATGCATGACATTAATACTCATCATTAGTTGATAGAATGATATAAATGCAAGAAGTCACTTATGTTCCAGAAAGGAGAAGAAAAAAAAAAAAACAATTAAACAGACTGAATAATGAAAAAAATGTGTGCAAGTATTCTCCCTTCTAGGTATTCTCATTTCATGGACCACCAAATACTACAACTCTCCCATCTGGCAAAGGATGAGCAAAACATTATGCAACCTCACCGGGAAAAAACATTACTTTATGGCAACATACACGCTCAGAAGAATAAAGAAATGACTGAAACAACCAAGCAAGACATGAATAAACATCTTTCACAAGCATATATGCTCAAATTAAATTAGGAAGTACCACCCAAAGTATTGCAAAATGTCATAAAGTCCAGTTGTACCTCTCTGTAAGCAGAAATGCATTGGAAAAGTGCTCTCTCAGCTTCAACAGGTGAGTGCTCCTATTTCATAATAAAAACATAATATTGGTTTAGCCAATTGGGATAAATTACATAAAAAGAACATTAATAGTAAGATGTTGGTAGAAAATCATTTGAAAGGAGCAGAAAATTGGTCTCACTCAAAAGCATGACCAAATTAATTATTTTACACTTGAATCACCTCCTGTTTCCAAACTTTAATGATCACAAAACCAAAAATCAAATAAAATAATTTATTATAACAGACTGATTCAGTTTAAGGTCATCAAGCATTTCATTTTTGGCTGAATTGCAAATTTGCAATAAACATGAATCCAAAAGGCGAAAAAATCTTAATGAACAATGTTTTAACATCGGACTGCTTAAAGAACCGGAAAGTCAAAATGTTCAAGGTTTTGAGGTAGGGCTGGGGTTTGACCAAAGTTTGTACTGCGATGATGTCATAATTAATTTAATATTACTTAAAATACATGTAAATAAAATAAATTTGTAAAAGTAGTAACTTTGTATCAAAAATATCTATAGAAATTTATATAATTTTCAAAACTTATATAAGAAACACAAGATAATAAAGCATAAAAAAATAATGTCAAGACCGTAATGAATCCATTAGATAGGGCTAATTACAATAAAATGACACAATGAAAAACTATAAATATATTAGTTATAGTAATAATTAATATGAAATTTTATTTATTGTTACTGGTATGTACCATATTGATTAGCAATTTTTGAACTTTTTTATCCCTCAACAACTCTAATTCATTTCAATTGAAAAAATATAATATTTTTTCAGTTCAGTGTATAATGAAAGAGATGTAGGCAAGTGGTTTGGCTCTAAAGTCTTAAGCTAATATTTGGGACATGTACAAGGGCTTGAAACTTCACAGCCAAAATCAACTAATATTTCTGAAGAGATAAGCCGCAATTAACTAATTCACAGCTGCAATTAACTAACCTTCTTTGGGCCAGTTTGAGGTTAACCTGATCGAACTAGGCAGTCTGGTTCAGGTTTTCCAAAAAGTGATAATGACATGTATGGAAAAGTTTTGAGAATAATATATTAAGCAAAAAAAAAGAAAAAAAAGAAAAGAAATGATCATCAACATATTTGGAGTTTGAGTTGAAGGAAGATTTGGTCCTATTTTCTTTCTGAATTTGAACTTGGAGGATATATGTCTGACATTATAGGACTAGTAAAAGAACATTTGGATTCCTTCACTCCTTGGGTCCACCCAATTTATCTGCTGTAAGAAGCTTATTTTCTTGATGGAAGCAACAAAGATATGAAGCATGGATAAGTACAAGAGTAATGAAAGGTGAAAGCACAGTTCTGGAGGATCCAGCCTGCCTGTCACAATAAGGATTCAGCTGTACTATCTAAAACGAAACACAATGCAAAATGAAGGTGAAAGATGGTTATCCGCAGACAATTTATAGTAGAGGAAAGAGCTTATCCAGTGGGCCAATCAAATTTTGAGGATGATATTCTGCAATTGTATAATATGATGTGCTCTTACCTAAAACAATAATGCCTGCTTCAAGGTTACTTGAAGGGATTTTAATGTTGAAGGTGAACCTTGCCAAATCATAAAATATAAAGGTTATTGGTGTTCTAAAAGCATGAGTGAGACTGTGAGAGTATCAAACTTCACATGTCAGAGTTACAGATTGGGCCTCTTTCAAAAGTTAGGTGAGACCTGACAAAGATTTTGCATCTTATCCTAAGGTAGGAAATCAACATTAACCAGAGTTAACTTGCCAGCTTCCAGACTTACATCCTGTGTATTTTTAGATTCCCTTCCACACTGACCAAGAAAATAAAAGCTTATGAGAAATTTTCTCAGGGCAGGGAAGGAGGATTTCAAATATCATTTGCTGAGTCCAGAACAAATACTCGTTTGAAGGTGGTATAAAAAGTAATGATTACATAATCCATATATTCACACTACTAATGGTAGTGGCCTATGGAGAGAATTATAGGCATGTGGTCTCAATAAGCAGAAAAAATTGGTGCAAAGGTTTGGAATGGAAATAAGATCATATTTGGGGAAGATGCTCAGTGTGGTGACATACCCTAAAAAAAGATGTACAAAGATCAAAATGCTATAGAAAGTAAAAAGTTCAGATATATGCTGATATTAACCAAATCGTTGATGCTCTACTATGGGAAAGTCCAAGATCAGAAGATGTCAACTATGGAAGTGTAACTGGATATGGCGTCTGTGGGGAATTATAGGAGGCAATGGCCCATCAACAGAATAGATATATTTTCAACAAAATTTCATCTATTACCATCCTATCATAACTCTAACTAGTGAAACAATAATCTTCAAAGTTCACTAGGAAGGCTCCAGTTCCAACAATTACAGTGTTCTTGGTGTTCAGCTAAAGTATTACAGTGTCCAAAAATCTAATTCCAGGGCATTCGATAAGGTACTGGGGTACCTCAGGGCCTGGATGGCAATAAGGCTCTGGGGCAGATAGCTTCACATTGGCATTTTTCAAACATTGCTGAGGAGGAGTAAGATGTTATGCTATTTTTTTTTTTCAGTTTTATATTAATTGTTAGTTTGAGAAGTCCATAAATGCAACATTTACAACGTTAATTTCAACCCCCCCAAAAAAAAGGTGGAACTGTATATTACAGCAACAGTATCAATTTTTTCATATGGCACATCCCTACAACTTGTACACCTTGTGGCTGCAGCTACTGGACAATTTTCGGGCTTCTCTTTAGGTTCTACACCTAGTACTTCGATGATGGTGTCTCATCTTTTATTTGCGGATGACACTCTTATTTTTTGTGATGTTGAACCTAATCAGTTACTTTGAGCGAGATTCTAACTAGATTTGAGAAGGTTTCAGGTTTAAGGATTAATTTGGGGTAATTAGAGTTGGTACCAGTTGGAGAGGTACATAATCTAGATGTGTTGGTGGGGCTGTTTGGTTGTAGGCATTCTTCCCTTCCTTTGAAATATTTGGGACTTCCTTTGGGCGCTAAATTCAAGGAGGAATCAATCTAGAATCCTATATTAGAGAAGATGGAATGAAGACTAGCAGGTTGGAAGAGGCTTTATTTATCTAAGGGGGGTAAGGTTACTCTTATTAAAAGTACTCTCTCCTCTTTACCTACTTATTTCCTTTCCATTCTTCCTATACCTGGGAAGGTTGCCAATCGCATGGAGAAATTACAAAGAGATTTTTTTGGAGTGTTATTAGTGGTGATTCTAAGTTACACCTGGTGAAATGGTCTAAGGTTTGTAAGCCAACGCAAGTTAAGGGGCTAGGTATTAGACGATTGAGGAGTTTTAACTCTGCCTTGTTGGGCAAATGGTTGTGGAGGTATGGTTTAGAGACAAATGCATTATGGAGGAAGGTTATTGAGGCGAAATATAAGAATGTTTGGGGTGGTTGGTGCACGAAAAAGGTGACCAGTTCGTATGGTACTAGCCTCTGGAGGTTTATTAGAAGTGGCTGGTTGAACTTCTCTAAACTACTACAATATGATGTGGGTGATGGTACTAGAGTGAAGTTTTGGAAGCATGTGTGGTGTGGGGATTGTACCCTCAAAGAGGCTTTTCCAGAACTTTACTGTCTGAGAAGGGCAAGGGACTCTTCAGTGGAGGAGGTTATGTGTTGGTTTGGTGGGAGAATTCATTGGAATTTTCAGTTTCGTGGTTCACCACAGGCTTGGAAGGAAGACTCTTTTGATCGGTTTATGGTCATTGTTTACTCTTCGAAAGTGTAGGGGTTGGCCCTGACAAGGTTTGTTGGAAGCCAATAAGGAGTAGAGGTTTTGAGGTTTAAAAGTTTTTATCTCTCTTTTTGCCCTCCTACTCTTTCTTTCCCTTGGAGGTTGGTGTGTCAATCGAAGGTGCCTCCAAGGGTGGCTTTCTTTTCATGGTCAGCTTCTATAGGTAAGATTCTTACAATTGATAACCTTCGCAAAAGGCGTATTATTCTTCTTGACTGGTGTTACATATGTAAGAGGTGTGGGGAGTCAGTGGATCATCTTCTTCTTCATTGCCCCATAGCATTTGAGCTATGGTCTTTGGTGTTTTGTTTGTTTGGACTTCATTGGGTTATGCCTCATAAGGTAATTGAGTTGTTTGAGTCTTGGCAAGGTAAATTCAGGAGGCATCGTAATATAAATTTTTGGAGACTTGTGTCGTATTGCTTGATGTGGTGTATTTGGAGTGAAAGAAATGCTAGATGCTTTGAGGGATGTGAGCGGTCCTTACTAGAGATTAAGTCTTTTTTTACATACTCTCCTTGCATGGAGTGTGGCTCTATCGCATTTTTCTTGTTTTTCCCTTCCAGTTTTACTTGATCATTGTAATTTTGTTTTCTTGATTTGTGCCCCCATAGTACATCCCCAATGTACTCGGGTTGGCTATTTTTTTCTTAATAAAATTTTACGTTACCTATCAAAAAAAAATAATAAGTCCTTTGTTTCAAGGGAATTTCAGGCCTAAGAGTAAATCAAAGAAAAAGTGAGCTAGCTCCAGTTGGTACTGAAACTGATGTGTCACATCTATAGCCTCTTTGTTCGGTTGCAAGGTTGGATGCCTTCCTATGACCTATCTAGGATTACTTTTGGGTTATCCTTTTAAGCCACGGCTATTTGGAATAAAGAAGGTAGAAAGCAGGCTTGCTGGTTGGAAGAAGATACACCTATTGAAGAGAGGACAACTTACTTTAATAAGTTTAATCACGAGTATGTCATTATACTTACCCACATAATTTAACTCTTTCACAATGCCAATTCAGGTTGCACATACTGGAAATATTACAAAGAGATTTTTTGTGGGAAAGAGCAGGGTATGCTCCTATGCTTTCTTTAGGTGAATTGGGGGCAATGTGTTCCCTGTTAAGTGAAGGTGGTTTGGGTATTCAAAAGTTGAGAAATTTTAATCCAGCACTTTTTGGAAAGTGACTATGAAGATTTGGGGTAGAGAAGGATCACTTGTGATGACATGTTAGTTTACAAAATATGGGGAAGCACCAATAACCATTTGTACTGGATCCTCCTCTTTTATGAAGATCTGGTCAATGAAGGTGGCGCAAGGTTCTCATGAGGTAAGCCTTTGGAAGAGTAATGTGGAGGTGGGTGGGATTCCTCCTCTAGGCATGTTACTTTTGTGTGTATGTGTGTAGGGGGATGGCACATTAGTCCCTTTTTGGTATGAAATATGGTGTGAAGACTCGTCTTAAAGACCATTTCCCTGATTTGTTAGATTTGGAATCAAACAAAAAAGCCTTAGTAGCACCATGTTTAAGTGGAATGGGCGACAGTAGAGTGAGGCACTAGAATTCTCAACTCATGAGACAAGTTCAAGATTGGAAAATGGATTTAGTGGAGAATTTCTTTGATTTATAATTTCCCAACTACTCAAGGTGATGATCGAATTTACTGGATTTTGGCTAAGTGTGGAATATTTCAAGTTAAATTGTATTATGATATCTTCAGAACCCCAGATAAAATCTTGACTATTGACAATTTGCAAAAGCAACATATTATGAATTTGAACTGGTAATGTATGTGTAAGAATAGAGAAGAGATGGTGGATCATCTATGGTTTCATTGTTCTATGGCTAGAGAGTTGTGGCCATTTGCGTTTGCTTTATTTGGAGTTTCATTGGTTATGCCAAATACAGTTGTTCAGATATTGGCTAGTTGGCAAGGAAGGTTCCCAATGCATAGGGGTGTAAGAGCTTGGAAGGCTACTCCTTTATTCAGCTTGTGGACTATATCATGAGAAAGAATTAGCAGGACTTTTGACATTGTTGAGCTTGAACACCTATATTCACGTTATCAAATAGTTCATGTTACAATCATTAAATGATTGGATGAATGCCTTAGGCAACATCCTCACTGTATCTTTTGTAGATTTCAGATATTTGTTAAATTTCAAATCATAATTGGTAACGATTAGTTGGTTATACATCCTGTGCAATCTAACTTGTCCTTTGATCAATAAATTATTTTTGTGCTTCTTATGTAGATTCAGGATCTTGTGGCTCTCTTAGAGAGTTGTTGCTAGCAGAATTTTTTCAAGAAGTACAATTTTGGTAGGGGGCTTTTCTGGAAATGGTCCTCTTCTAAAGAAAGAAACAACTCGCCAAGAGCCTTATAGCTCAACGGCATAGCTTATTCTCCTTTACTAGGAAAACCAAGGTTCAAATCCCCCCTCCCTCGTTGTAACTATTGAATTATCAAAGGATAAAAAGAAAAAGAAAAGAGAGAGAGGGAGAGAAAGAAACAGAACTCTTCACAGAAAAGCAGTTAAATCCGGGCTCCTAATTCCTAAAATTCACTAATTACTTATGATCAGCAGACAAAAGCTGTTAAAAATTTTACCACTTGATTACTGACCTGAGACTCTTGTAACTCTTGCTTGGTAATCTCTAGATGGCCAAGAGCATCAAGTGATTGCAACTGCAAGCAAAACCATAAATTCATCAATTTCATACATCTAACAACCATATAAGATATTTTTTCTTTAGAAGTGCATCTAGCAGCCATACAAGATAATGTCATGAGTTAGAACCAACATATATGAAGCATACAAGAACACTGGCTTAATTTTGTTTTAAGTTTTATCCTTTTTTCTATTCTAGATTGCTTACTATTAGTGTGACTTCATAAATCACTTTCACTAGCATCAGATCCAAAAGTAATTGTGAAACAGGTGTAACTACAGGGTTCGGGGGGGATGTGCCCCTTGAAACAAAGGTAGGCAAGTAATCCATAAGAAAGTTGCTACAGATGTGTAAATAGACTTGAAAGGGAATGAAGTGGCAAATCGGTAATGGGCATGAATGCTATCACAAGGATAAGCAAAGGCCATCTAGTTCAGCAGGTAAACTGGTGATAAGCAAAGGCCATCTAGTTCAGCAGGTCAACTGGTGCCAACACCAGGTACAGACCCTGGTCATGTGTGTTTACAGGCATCAACACAAATGGACGGCCCACTCGGTGACTTTCATGGCTAGATGATGGAGGATTGATTGAGTTCAGAATATATGCTGATTACTTTTTATTTTTATTTTTTCCATTTATACTGTGATTGATTATGAGCTTAATTATCTCCATATCTGATGTAATTAATCCGTTTGGGAATAGCTTATTTATCTTTTTGCTTAAATTTTTTTGCTGAAAATGTGCTAAAGTATACTTGTATTTTGAAAAAATAAGAAAAAATGAGGTTTTAAAAAGTTGTACATAAAAGCTAAAAGCAAAAAAACCTAGCTTATAAGCCAATGCAAAAACACTAAATCAATTGATTATGGATTACTTTCATTATGTTGTGTAACTCTAGAAGCCCTAATTAAAAGTCTCCAAGGAAATATTGTTGGGCACATTGATTTTGATTAATGAAATGAATTGAAAATTTTCCCAGCTTGGTGGTGATTCCAGCCAGCTATATAGGTTGGGCGGATTCACCCTTGATACCAGTAGTCTTTTGAAAGGATGCTTCCTAGAATTCTTGTCAGGCATCAAAGGCATTGGACCTAGTGTTCCCATGTTCACCTTTGGAGAAAGATCTTTAACGGCTCTTACTAGGGTCTCTAGGGTTTGCTCCATAACAGAAAGTGACTAGGAAATAGACAACATGAAACTACTACCCAAATGCATGCAAAGGTTGTGCTAAATGCAGATGTAGGTGAGATCAATACAATAAACTTTTGACATAAACTAAAGGATCATTGGCTTGAAATTGATGTAGACAGTCAAAAAAAAATACCAAGGTATTTCATATTTAATTTTGCCACCTCCTGTTTCCAGCTTTGGAGTGATTTTGAGAAGAATTGATATTCGACCAAATGACTCAAGGTTTCATAATTAATATATTAAAAAAAAAATCTGCAGTACAAGAAGAAATCTCCATGGTTCTGCCTCCAGTTGCTACCATTTAACCAAATACCCTAGTACTGAATTCAGAACAGAAAGCTTTCTGGACCATAACAGAATAGAACCTCCCAGTTGTTGTTACTATTATTATCAATAATAATAGAAACTTCAGGGTATGAAGAGGAATCAAAATCAAGTTTCCTAAAATTAGTTGCGGATGCTGATGTTAAGTACACCATATCCCTTTCTGTTATATATTTACTCTGGTGCAGCATTTGAAAGTATCTTTAGAGCTTCATGTAAAATGCACCTCTGCACCAAGCATTGGTTCTGGGTTTTAATTTGAATGAGGAAGAAGCCAGAGGATGGATAACATACATACATACATACATACATACATGCTCTGTGATATTGAATGTTGAGCTGTTAAAAGCAACATATTCATCAAATGAGTGTAGCTAAAAGATGAAGAAGTGGAAATACATGAAAAGATACAATTCAAAATGAGGAAATTTGCCTAAAGATAGGGGTGGCCCCTATTGATGAAAAGATGGAAAGATGGAAGGACAATCACTTAACATGGCTTTAACATATTTAGAAGGGAGACATTAGGGAGCGATTAATGCACTAGTTAGAAAGAGTGAGTTGATTCAAGTTGTGGGAACGAAAAAAGGTAGAGAAAAAAAAATAAATAAATAACATTAGTTGTAGTAAAAAATGATGAGAGATTACAGATTGTCCTGAAAGCTTAAGCTGTTAAGAAGTTGTAAATTTTATCCTTTGACCATAATTCTAACACTCTCCCTCATGTGTGGACCTAAACTCCCCTTAATAAATGGGCTCCAAAATGTGGGATTTTTAACATTTTAAATGGGAGGCAAAGTAGAAATAAGGATTGAACTTGGGACCTCCTGCTCTGATACCATGAAAATTACTGACTCAACCATAATTCTAACAAAGGACATATCAATTAAGAAAGTAACAATGTATAACTTATGGGATAGAATGGCAGAAAAGAATACATATGGCGATCCCAACTAATCTATTGAGGATTCATTGTCAACCTTAAAATATTTAGGATTTAGGGTCGGTTGTTGTTGTTGTTGTAACTTTGATGGCAGTAAGAATGAAAAATGTTAAAATCATTAAAAACAAGAGTTTCAGTTGATATGAGTAAAAGATTATTATCAAATACAGCTCCTGACCACTAATCAAGAAGATAAAAAGGAGAATCTTTTCAAAACTAGAATTTTCATGAGAAACAGATATCTCAATATAGAAAAGGAAACTGACCACTGACCAGTATGAGTAATGCCACACGGCCATCCCTCCTTGTTTCTCCAGGTGCACCATAACCTTTCGTGATGACATTTTGTTTAATCAATTTATCCAAAACTCGTTGTGCAATCCTATCATGGAAAAAGAACTGTATGACTGGTCTGTAAGAATCTACAAAACAGACAAAGGGAATCTAGGAAAAATAAAATTAGAGCAAATTGACCAGATTTGCGCATTTTGTTAGTCAAAGAAATTTTGAAAAATTAAAATCAATAATAATAAAAAACATGCAAACCAATAACAGCTGTGTTTTGATTCTCCTGTATATAAAATAAAAGAAGAAAAGAAAAGAGTGAAACATGTTGGACAAATCATGGAGGCTTGTCATGTGTGTGTGTGTAATATAGAGAAAATTACAATACAATAAAAATGTTAGAAGCCAAAACAAGAAAATCTGGACAATCTGGGTGCAACTTCCATCAGCAGTCCAAAGCCACATATCAGCACTTCCATTTGCATCAGAAGTGCCAATTGTCACCAGCTCGTTCAACAGGGCACATCTTTTCTAGGGAAGCTTCCTCCAGCTGGCATGGACATGTTAGCACCTTGACTGATCGAGTTAGCGCTCAGATTGCAGCTTATCAAGAGTTAGATGTGATAGAGCACTTTTGTAATAGTTATAGAGTTGGATAATACTAGCACATGCATAAATGAGTTGGATAACGTTATTTTGTCAGGGTCAGTTTATGGCCTCGTTTAACCAAGAAAGCACGGACACAGCAATTTGCCTGCCATGCCATGTCATATGGGTACGGGACACGGCGTACACATACAACACGGCTGCATGTGTGTCCTTCCCTTTTTTTTTTAATAGTTGGACACAGCCAGGACACGGCTAGGACACAGACGGGACACGGCAAGGAGGGGGAAAAAAAGGTTAAAAATCCTAATCTGATCTTTACTTCTTCTTGTCACGCCGATCTTCTTCTTCTGGGTTTTTTTTTTTTTTTAATTAACGTTTTTTTTAATTAAGAAATAAATAATAAGCAGTGAAATTAGATGGTGGGTTTCGCATTTTGGTCTATTTATTTTTACTTTCTTTGTTTTGTGTGCCTTTCACGTGATAATATTTAATGGGGGAGCAGAAAGTTTCAGCTTTATTTGAACCATCTCCACTCCTATTTTCAAGTAATTATCATCTGCAACTTATTCCTTTTATTGAACACACACACACATATAATTAATTAATATACATATCCATGTCGTACCCGTGTCCTACTTTTTCAAAAATTACCTTGTCGCCATACCGTATCTGTACCCGTAATTGTACCCATATCCACGCAGGTGTTTCCCAACATTTAATTCATGTTAAAATGTAATTAGACATCTTTAAATGGCAATTGGGTTTGGCAATGTATATAAGCTCTCATGTAAGCCTTAATTGATGCATTTTTCACCCTCTCTCTCTTAATCTCTCTCTCCCTAAAGTTTTGGCTCCCTCTTCTCTGGAGGCAGAGCTCCCTCAAAGTAGCCCTTAAGCAATGCCTCTCATCCCCTAAATCCCACATCCACAATCAACTTCATCATCCACTAATTCCCTCACAACTGAAAACCCTAATCTTGATTTCATACCAACCCTAACCCTTAAACACCCAAACACTTAATCCCATCACTCAACCTAAACACACACTTGATTATTTCACAAAATCTGTAGTATTTTCACAAAAACTCACTGGTATCTTCAAGTGAAATCTAAATAGCTTCCGATATAAAAAATGATGTCTCTAAATCAGCTTCCTTATTGGAATTTTATGATTAAAAAGCTACTACAATTTGTTTCCTTATGAGAAAGTAAAGTTTCAGTTTGGAGCACAGGTCCCTCAACTCATCCTCAAGCAATTTTTTTTTTTTTTTTGATAAGTAAGAAAGATGTATATTCAAAAAACTGCTTTATGCAAAAAAAACACAAAGCATATCAGAGATTACAAAGAAGAAGAAAAAAGAAAAACAAAAAAGAAACTAATTACAAAGAAAGAGAGAGCTAAGAAACAAGGGAAGAGAGTCACTAGATGTGAGCCCCCAAGCCCTAGCCCAATCATAAAGGGAACCAATAAAAAAAGCAAGCAACTGATCATCAGATCTATCTAACTCCTCAAAAGTGCACTGATTGCGTTCCTTCCAAATGCACCACATCAAACACAACAGAACTAAATTTCCAAATGCTAGAAGAATGCTTCCCCAACCAATTCCACCAACCAAACAGGAAATCTACTACGGATCTTGAGAACACCCACAAAATTCCAAAAGTTCTAAGGACAAAGCTCCATAACCAATAAGCCTCTCCACAATGTAGCAACAAAGACACATAATGCCAGTCAACGAAATCGAAACCCCTACTCCGTAGGTTATCACCTGTGAGAATCCTATCACAGGCGGTTGTCAAAACAATGAAAGAGACACGACAAGGCGCCTTAACCTTCCAAATACCTTTCCAAGGAAAAACCACGGAGGAAAAACCATGCAACTTATGATAAAAGGAACGGATATTAAAATCCCCATTCTTAGTCATTTTCCATCTCATGCGATCACTATCATCTGCTAAAGGTAACTTAGATGCCAAGAACCGAAAGAAATCATCCACCACGTCCGCCTCCCAATCATTAGGACCCTGAATGAAACGAACATCCTAATCTCTCCTACCACCTGTTCCTTGCCATAACAAAGAAGATTCTACAGAGGCTGCTTTGTTAGTAGCAAAACTAAACAAGACTAGGAAAGCCAAATGGAGAGGAAGCTCACCACACCACCGATCTGTCCAAAATTTCACTCTATTCCCCAACCCAACCTTAAATTGGATATTTTTGCTAAAAGCTTCCCAACCCTTCCGGATACTCCTCCACAAACCACACCCATGGACACCCCTTCCCAGCTTAGAGGTCCACCCCCCCCCCCCCCAAATTCTTCCCCAAATTTCGAAGCTACTACCATTCTCCAAATCCGAGTCTCCTCAACCCCGAACCGCCAAAGCCATTTTCCTAGTAAGGCTTTATTGCAGATGGTCAGTTTCCGAATTCCTAAACCGCCATTAGCAATAGGCATACACACGTTATCCCATCCCAACAGATATGTCTTGAAGTCACCCCACAAGAAATCCCTTTGCAACTTCTCAATTTTGTTAGCCACGTGAGTAGGAATGGTGAAAAGAGATAAAAAAAATAAGTAGGGAGGCTAGAGAGCGTACTCTTAAGCAAGGTCAATCTACCACCTTTTGACAAATACAACTTTTTCCACCCAAATAACTTCCATTCAATTCTTTCCAAAATAGGATTCCAAATTGAGGGAGACTTATGAGACACCCCCAACGGCATACCAAGATAAGTCATTGGAAAAGATTCAACCCTATAACCCAAAATCTCTGTCAAAGCATGCACATTATTCACTTCCCTATAGGAACCATTTCACTCTTAAACATGTTGACCTTCAACCTGTCACAATTTGAAAACAAAGTAGTAACAACCGAACATGTAGGATCTGTTCCACATTTGCATCACAAAAAAGGATAGTATCTTCTACAAAGAACAAATGTGAAACACATTCCCCTCCACCCCTCCTACCAACAGCCTTAAAACCATGAAGTAAACCTACCCCTTCCATTCTCCCCACCATCCTACTAAACACTTCCTTCATAACCAAAAATAACATAGGAGACAACAGATCTCCTTGACGCAATCCCCTTGAACTATCAAAAAAATCAGCAGGAGACCCATTGACTAACACAGAAAATTGAACTATGGAGATACAAGTACGAATCCATCTACACCATTTCTCCCCAAAACTCATTCTCTGCAACAAATTTAGAAGAGCCTCCCAATTCATATGGTCATACGCTTTCTCAATATCTAGTTTACAAATCACCCCCGAAATCTTGCTCTTCGCCCGACTATCAACACACTCATTAGCAATAAGGACTGAATCAAGGATTTGTCTACCGCCCACAAAACTATTCTGAGATTCAAATATCAGCTGATCTAACACCACTTTCAAACAATTTGCCAAAACCTTAGCCAAGATCTTATAAATACTCCCCACCAAGCTAATAGGTCTGAAATTTAGAATATTAGAGGCATCATTCTTCTTTGGGATTAAGGAAATAAATGTAGTATGAAGAGATTTTTCAAACTTACAGTGCTGATAAAACTCTTCAAAGATTGCTAAGACGTCTTTTTCCACAACTCTCCAGCAATGATGGAAAAAGGCCATAGAGAAGCCGTCCGGACGTGGAGCTTTATCCCCTTCCAGTTCTTTGACAACCGATTGAATCTCCTCCATCTCAAACCTCTTTTCCAGCCAGCCCCTCTCCATCCCCCCAATTTGATCAAACTCCAATCCTTCCACAAAAGGTTGCCACTCCTCTATCTCTAGATACAAAGTTTTATAAAATTGAACAGCAACTTCTGTTCCCTCCTCATAGATCACCCCATCCACTTCCAAGAAACTCAAATGATTATACCTTCTACGGGAATTAGCCACCTTGTGGAAGAACTTCGTATTACTATCATCCTTCTTGATACATAACATTCTCGATTTTTGTCTCCAAGAGATCTCCTCCAATGAAAGAAGATGCTCTACTTGAGATCTCACTGAATTTCTCTCATGAATCTCCGCCACAGAGAATCCAAGATCCCCTTCCTTAGCATCTAATAAATTTAAAGCCCTTAGTAATTCTTTCTTCTGATGACCAACATTGCCAAACTCACTACAATTCCACTGAATAATGTCTTCCTTCAAAGCCTACAGTTTTTTAGCAAACACATAACTAGGTGTACCAGGGAAAGAATGGCGATTCCACCAAGAAAAAACTCTATCAACAAACTCATCTGTCTTCAACCACATGTTCTCAAATCTAAAAGGACTCTTCCCCCTCTCCATACCCCCAGCCTCCAAAAGAATTGGGAAGTGGTCCAAAATAGGTCGAGGTAAAACCCGCTGGATCACATCCAGAAAATGTTCCTCCCAGTCATGAAAAACCAGAGCTCTATCAATCCTAGACATGGAATGCTTGTTAGTACCACTAGACCAAGTATAACTCCCTCCCTCCAAAGGCAAATCTATCAAATTCAGATCCTCTATAAATTCAAAAAAAAAATTCCATAGCCGGAGTAAGGCGAGAAACACCCTTTCGTTCACTTAGAAGAAGGACTACGTTGAAATCACCAATGCAACACCAAGGAACATTTCAATATTGCTAAATACCAACCAACTCATCCCACATATGTTCCCTAACACTGTTAGCATTTGGGCCATAAACCCCTGAACATGCCCAAATAAAACCATCTTCCACACCTTGCCACTGAACCAACACAGAGAAAGAACCCACCAAGACCTCCAACTTTTCTAAAACCCTTCTATCCCACATAATCAAAACTCCACCAACTGTATGATCGGCATCTAAAGCCACCCAATCCACAAAATGACAACTCCACAGGCTGCAAACCATCTGTCTATCCATGCTAACAAGCTTTGTTTCCTGAAGGCATACTACATCACACTTCCACTCACGTAACAAGTTTTGCACTACCAAACGTTTCTGAGAATCATTCAATCCTCTAACATTCCAAGAGACCATTTTTAGCTTCATAAGGACAAGTACTTCCCAACTGCACTCTCTGCTGCACAACTAGCACTCTAACTCCCATCATAATTAACCGAGGAGGTTAAATTCTTCAATTCTCTCTTCCCTTTACATGTAGAAGTAGCAACAGCTCAGTTAACAGTTGCTTTTCTCCGCAACAAATTGGCATCCGTCATCTCCTTTTCTAGCCTTTGAAGATAAGCAATACACAACTTCTCATGGCAACTAATAGGGAGCCCAACCAACTTACCAAAACCTGGAATTCTGTGCTTCACCCAATTAGAAATATCCAACAAACTTTCTAGACCCATCACCTCAATACCACAGTGCACTTCACCTGGCAAAGCCAACCTAGGAGCGATAGTAATTAGTGGACTACAATATGAAAACCTCTCCTCGGCACCCAAACCCATTTCTGACAAAACCACTTCCCCCACCATTGATAGACACAGCTCCAGTAGTACACAATTTGCCATCTATGGTAATACTGCTAAGTTGGGCTGATTGGTCTCGGTAATTGCACTTGGCATAACACACTTGTCCTCCATCCCTTGAAACAAGCACACACGACTCTCGTTTCTAGCTTCAACCCCTCCCTTGTCACCAAAGTCCACAAACCCAGCATTCGACAAACTCCGAAGCGGATCGGCCAAGAAAAGACCCTTAGATGTATGCAAACTCACCTTGACAGTCGTGCCCAGAGCCATCTCGAGTCCATCGAAGCTGATGCCATCGGAAAATCCACCGCTGAACTCCATCGGAAAATCCACCGCTGAACTCCATCGGAGTCTTTGCCTATCGGCCCAATGCTATTCCCTGAGAAACTAAGTGATCGCATGAGACAATAGAGCTCTCCTTTGCTGTCGAAGTATGGGCTAGTGGCTTCAAGCTAGTACTGGCTTTGGAGGAGTGCTCGCCCACTTCAAAGATACTTGGGTGGGTGACTAAAGCCCACATAGTGTTGGGTCAAGGCCGGATTTGGGTCATAGCCCTTGCCATCAGAGGGCTTTGGGTCACAACCCAAATTTGGCTTGCCATTAGAAATAATTTTCCCCCATGTTATCCACTTAAAAAAGTGTGGTCCACCTTTATTCAAATCCCAAGAGGCCCGCTTCTTTCCTTTCTCACCCACCTCTACAGTCAAACCTTTCCCTGTCCAGCATGAATTCCTAAATTCACTCCCCATACCATAATCAGAATTATTTGAATTTGAATTAAATCTTAATGGAAATATCTTTTTATATCCTACCGGAATTGTCTCCCCTAAATTAATATCCACATCAATACTCCGGAATTTCACATATCCTCCACCTACGGCTGCCAGACATTTTTTGGTCACCGGTTTACCACTCATCACCACCTTTGCAAGTTCTGAGTTCGGCATCACCTTCCTCTCCTCCCCTGACTGTATCTTCCCCTTGTCTTTGATGCAAAACTGCTCTGGATTCTTGCTGTCCAAAACTTGTGCATGATGGCCTTGCACATGGCCTCGTACAGTTTCAGCAAAAGTTCTTGAGTTTTGAACCTCTGAATTACACCTATGCGGCTGGGCAACAAACTTTGTAAGGCCTCAACCACCCACAGCATATTGGTTAGGTTCCAACATCTTTCTTAACTCAAGCCCAAATATCTTCCAACCATTCTTTGCTCTGCCCTCAGGGATAATAACAGATCTCCTAGATCCGCCAACTTTGAGTTCAGTCAAAAATAAGAAATTTCCAAAAGAGTTGGAACTCCGTTGGAAAGTGTAGGCAATATCACCATCCCTGAAAGTAAAAAACTGCTTGGAACTAATCTCAACTACAAAGTGTTCGATATTCTTCATCAACCAGTGTGCCACACTCTTACCCATAAAAACTGATTTCATAAAATATTTGCCCCATTCAAAAATCTGTAGCAGAAAATAACGTCTGCCTTCCTTTACCACCAATTGGAAAAATTTGGATTCAATAAAGAAACTACGGAAACCACCCATACCTGATTGGAGTAGAGGAAAAGAACAAGATTGTTATGAGTAATAGGGGCAAAACAGTAATATCATGTACTTTATATATAAATAATATTTTATGTGTTAGGGTTGACTTATCAAACCCTAAACACTTTCACAGTAAACAACATGGTATCAGAGCCACCAACCCGTCGCTGCCGTTAACCCTCCGACCACCACCCACCGATATTGTTGTCGCCGGCAACCATAACCTTACCCGCTAGCTCCGACGACCCTAATAGAGACCTCCGACGATCTCGATTTAGTGGCTGAAGGAGTTGTCCAGCGCCGATGACCCTCTCTCCGGTCTCGCGACACCAGATCGACGTTGCCTGACTGCGAGAGAGGTAGGGTTTTACTCGCCCTACTCCGGCGACCCATCCTAGCTTACTCGCTGGTCCTCACGCCGCCGCTCCTGCACCCTAGCGCCGCCGCCGGAGTTTTTCAATTGAGGGTTTCAACCATGGTCTGATTTTTCTTCTCTTCTTCAATACGTTCTTTGATTATCTGTTTAGGCAGCCTTAGGTTGATGTTTAGTGGTGGATTGGGCATTTCTTTTTGGTGTTGGTATGGATTTGTTGCTGCCTTGTTTTTGGAATAGTTTGGTGTTGATTCTTTGATAGACGAGTTGCTATTGGCATGGCTAATTGGTTGAAGAACATTGGTTGTTGGTTGGAGTCTGTTTTAATTCAGTTCAACATATTTCCGTAGTGTTAGTTTGTTCTTCAGATTGCTATTATGGAGTCCAAAGACAGTGCTCAGCCCCTAATTATTTCTTATCTCCTGATATGTTATCAATTACCTCTATTCGTCTAAACGGTAGTAATTATGCTTAGTGGGCACAGGCAGTTGAAGTTTTTCTTCATGGTAGAAAGAAGTTTGATTACGTGATTAAGGAACCTCTTGTACCTACAAACCCTAAATTTGCTGATTAGAGAGCCGAAGATGCACAAATTAGGAGTTGTCTGTGGAATAGCATGGAGTCTAAGATCAGTTGTAGTTTGGTTTTCTTACCAACTGCTAAACTTGTTTGGGAACACGCCAAGGAACTTTACTCTGGTGTTAACAATCTGAAGCGGATTTATGATCTTCATCAAAATTATTTTTCCTTGAGTTTGAGTGATATGTCTTTGGAAGACTATTATAACAAGTTTAAGGGTGTATGTGAAGAACTCAATATTTATCAACCTATCTCCTCTGATGTTAAAATTATGAAGAAACAACAAGATTCTAGGCATGTTGCTTGCTTCCTCTTTAGATTGCCTAAAAGTTTGAATCCAGTAAAATCACAAATTTTAGCTAGTCCAGACCTCCCTTCATTGAGTGAAGTTTTTGATAGACTTCGACAGGCCACATTATCTGATTCGAGTACTGACCATTTCTCTTCCTCCAATTCTGATGCATTACCTTTTGGTGATAAATCTGTCTTTACCACTTATATAGGGAGTACTAGAGGTGGTCGTGGAGGTTGAGGTCGTGGGGGCCGTGGTAGTGAACAAGCGGGTTGTGGTAAAGGATGTTGTCTTCGTAAGTGCACTTATTGTCATGGTGAGAATCATACAGTAGACTTTTGTTGGAAGTTGTATGGTAAACCATCAGCTCACCAAGCTAGTTTTCAAGTTCAAGAACCGCCTTCACAGTCACTTCCACCAACATCCAAAGTAGTCTCTATTCCTGAGGAAGAGTACTATCGCCTCCTGTCTCTGCATTCCAACTTTGTTGGGTTTGATTCTACTGCTACTTTGGCTCAACAAGGTACTTCCGCTGCTTGTCTTGCCACTTAAGACCCTTGGTTCATTGGCTCAGGTGCTACTGATCATATGACAGGTACCTCAGGTTTACTCTCTGACCTTGAGCAATCTAGTAGTCTTCGCAATGTTACATTGGCAGATGGCTCAACCACTACAGTTTTTGATTTGGGCACTGCCAATCTTAGTCATAATCTTAATCTTTCTCTCTCTTCTGTCTTATATATTCCTAATTTTCCTTTTAACCTTTTGTCAATTAGTAAGCTTACTAAAATTTTGAATTGTGCTGCCATTTTTTTATCCATTCATTGTATCTTTCAGGATCTCAAGACGGGGAAGATTATTGGTGGAGGGCATGAAGCCGGTGGACTTTATTACTTGGATCGATGTGGTTCTTCCCGTTTAGTGGCTTCTCATTTGTCTATCTTGCCTCTTCAGCATCATTGTCGCCTTGGTCATCCATCTCTCAAGAATTTGAAGTCATTAGTTCCGTCATGTCGTCAAATTGAGTCTTTACAATGTGAAGCATGTTAGTTGGGTAAACACCATAGGGTGCCTTTTGCCTCTAGGCATGAGAGTCGTGTTAGTAGTCCTTTTCATTTAGTTCATTATGATATTTGGGGTCCAACAAACACTCCCTCATTGTTGGGATTTAGATATTTTGTCATTTTTGTTGATGATTATTCTAGAGTCACCTATCTTTATCTTATGAAAGAACGGTCTGAATTGTACTCAATTTTCAAATCATTTTATATGGAAATAAAAACTCAGTTCAATGCTTCACTACGTATTTTTCGGTCTGATAATGCTCGTGAATATTTTCATACATCTTTGTCTCAATTTTTTGATGATCATGGTATAATTCACCAATCTTCATGCCCCCATACTCCACAACAAAATGATGTTGTTGAACGCAAAATGCGTCATTTGTTAGAAGTCACTCATGCCTTAAAGTTTCATATGCGTGTTCCCAAATTATATTGGAGTGATGCTATTCTCATTGCCTGTCACCTAATTAATCGTATGCCTTCCACTGTTCTAGGTGGTCAGATCCCTTATACTGTGCTCTCTCCTGATGCACCTTTGTTTCATCTACCTACTAAGATCTTTGGTTGTGTGTGCTATGTTCATATCTTAGGTCCAGGGAGTGACAAACTTGATCCTAGATCCATTAAATGTGTTTTTCTTGGGTATTCTCGTACTCAGAAAGGATACCGATGTTACTCACCTACTCTTCGGCATCGTTTCATTAGTGCTGATGTCACATTTGATGAATCTTAGTCCTATTTCTCTCCTTTGGTTGCTAGTGACAATTCTCCTCCTTGTCTTCCTCTTCTACCACTTGTCTCTTATTGAATCTCCTCAGAAACCACTCCAGGTATATTGTCGTTGGCAGAAACCTCCAACCGAGACCTCTACCCTACCTAGTGATCCGACTCCTGATCCTGCCTCTCTTCCAATTGCTTTGCGCAAAGGTAAGCGTTCTTGTACCTCTCACCCTATCTTTCAATTTGTCTCTTATGGTCACTTGTCTTCATCTCTTCTTGCCTTTACCACATCCTTGAATTCTACTGTTGTTCCTAAGTCTATCTAGGAGGCTATGTCCATCTCTGGTTGGAAATCTGCTATGGAGGCAGAAATGTCTGCCTTGTCTGAAAATGCTACTTGGTCTTTAGTTACTCATCCTTCAGGGAAAACTATTGTTGGTTGTCGTTGGGTGTATACTGTGAAGTATTTGCTTGATGGTTCTATTGAGCGTTTGAAGGCTCACTTGGTTGCCAAAGGGTATACCCAGACATACGATGTTGACTATGTCGAGACATTTTCACCTGTTGCTAAAATTTCTTCTGTCTGGATTTTGATCTCCTTGGCTGCTAATTTGGGTTGGCCATTATTTCAGTTAGATGTTAAAAATGCCTTCTTGAATGGCAATTTGAAGGAAGAGGTGTATATGGAGCAACCATCTGGGTTTGTTGCTCGGGGGGAGTCTGGAAAAGTGTGTAGGTTGCATAAGGCCATCTATGGTCTTAAACAATCTCCCAGAGCTTGGTTTGGTAAATTCAGTGAAGTAGTGTTGAAGTTTGGATTGCGACGTTGCCACTCTGATCACTCTGTGTTTTCTCATACCTCTGATAGAGGAAAGATTTTGTTGATAGTATATGTTGATGATATTATAATAACTGGAGATGACAAGCAGGGTATTGATGATTTGAAATGATACTTTCAAAACTCCTTTCAAACTAAGGATCTGGGTAAACTTCGTTATTTCTTGGGTATTGAGGTAGCACGATCTAAAGAAGGCATTAGTTTATCACAGAGGAAGTATGTGTTGGATATTTTGGAAGAAATTGGCTTGTTAGGATCTAAACCAGTGGAGACTCCTATGGATCAAAATGTCAAATTGTATGAAGATTAGGGGGAACTGTTATCTAATCCTGAGAGATATTGTCGTTTGGTTGGTAAACTAAATTATCTCACAATTACTCGCCCAAATATATCATTTGCAGTTAGTGTTTTGAGCCAGTTTATGAAAGATCCTCGCCTTCCACATAGGTATCTTAAAGCACATCTAGGCTGTGGTCTTTTGTATAAAGCTAACGGTCACCTATGGGTAGAAGCCTTTACTGATGCCAATTGGGCAGGATCACCGTCAAATAGAAAATCCACTACTAGATATTGCACTTTTCTAGGAGGAAACTTGATTACTTGGAAAAGTAAGAAACAAACTATTGTTGCCAGGTCTAGTGCAGAGGCTTAGCATAGAGCCATAGCACACACATCATGTGAGCTTATGTGGATTAAGCATTTACTTGAGGAATTAAGATTCGTTGTGAAGCTGCCTATGACTATGCATTGTGATAATCAAGCAGCAATTTAAATTGCCTCCAATCCTGTGTTCCATGAGCGAACCAAGCACATTGAAGTAGATTGTCATATTACTCAGGAGAAAGTAGAAGTTGGTGTAATTGCTTCTCCATATGTTTCTACAAGAGTCCAAATTGCTGATATGTTTACTAAAGCCTTATGTAAGACTCGTTTGGGTTTATTATGTAACAAGCTAGGATTGTATGATATATACTCTCCAGCTTGAGAGGGAGTGTTATGAGTAATAGGGGCAAAACAGTAATATCATGTACTTTATATATAAATAATATTTTGTGTTAGGGTTGACTCATCAAACCCTAAACACTTTCACAGTAAACAATAAAGATATCTGACTAATATGAGGTAGCCGGGCCTCCTTAGGTGGTGAAATTCAAATTCAAGCAATAATTATTCACATTAGAAGGTTGATAGTTTTGTTAGGTGGGTATGTTTGGCAGGCCTTTTAATCAAATTAACAAACTAAACCTTATAGTTTAAGGGAAGTAACCAAATTAAACCCTACAGTTTATGTTAAATTTCCGATTGTCCCAAAAGCTTAAGCTATTAGGAAATGATAAATCTAATAATTTAACCATATAATTCTAAAAATTCCCCTCACATGTGGGCTCAAACTACCTTTTAATAGGTAATGCTCAACATGTGGGATTTTCAATGGAAGGTAGAGTGGAGGAGACAAGGATCCAACTCAAGACTTCCTGCTCTGATATCAGATTATCACCAATTGTCCCAAAAGCTTAAGCTATTGGAAAATGGTAAAACTAATTATTTAACCACATAATTCTAATAGTTTAAAATTAACAAATTAAACCTAAGGTTTCAAAAGGTAACAAATTAAGCCCTATAGTTTTCAAATTAACAAATAAAAAAATAAGTTTCAAAAGGAAATAAAATCTTAGCCCATTTAAGTGGAATGGTGTACGTATGTTAGGGATTTAACATGGACTAAGGGTTAATTTATTACTTTTCAAAATCTCAAGGTTTAACTTATTACTTTTAACATTATAGAGTTTAATTTGTGACTTATTTTTATTATTATTTGTTTTTATACAAGATGGAAATTCTACTCTAACCTAATCTAAGTGTATATATGTGTGAAGCTGGAAAAATTTGCTATTTAAACTGATTTTAGAAAATTTTTTAGTGAATAGAATGCGCGTCAAACTAATTAGTTAGTTGGACTAATTTTGGAACTCGAGTTTGCTAAACTCGAGTTCCAGCCCAAAAATACATGGAACTCGACTTTGTTAAGCTCGAGTTCCATGTTTTTTTTTTTTTTTTTAAGTTCCACGTCAGATTTTTGGGCTGGAACTCGAGTTTGCCAAACTCGAGTTCCAAAATCAGTCCAACTAACTAATTAGTTTGACGCGCATGCTATTCACCAAAAATTTTTCTAAAATCAGTCCAAATAGCAAATTTTGCCGTGTGAAGCTCCCTCTTGTAAACTTGAATCCCGGCCCTCACCCCCCACACCCCACAAGCACTTATTCTTGTGGAGTGACCATCGCGTGCCAAGGTTGTGTGGTGGTAATTTGTTACTTATTAAAACCTTATGGATTAACTTATTACTTTTGAAACTGTAGGGTTTAATTTGTTCCCCTAAATTATAGGGTTAAAATGTACTTTTCCCAAAAAATGTATAAATTTTATAATGTTTGAAAACTTATACTATCCTATAACCCTATCTAAAACTTAGGCGAAGAACACTCCTTAGAAGGTATGAAAGCACTAAGTATGTTGACTTTTGCCATCTTAAGTAAGCAAATCATCAAACTATAGAGCGGAATAGAAGAAAGTAAAGTTTTTCAAGTTGCAATTTCATAGCTTCAAAGATGAGTAAGTTGGTATTACTTTTCTAATTAACTGTTAGCACCTGTATCTTCCTCAATATGGATATAAATCAAATAAAAATGACCCCAGTAAGAAAGGAAAACACTAAAGTACATAGCAGAGCCGCAGGGAGGAGGGGAGACAACAAACAATAGATTAAAAAAAAAATGAAAAAAATAACATAGTAATCAGTAGAACAATTTTTTTAATAAATAAAAAATGTATGAAACAATGAAAAACATGAATGGTTATTTTACTCTTGACATTTTTTTTTAAACCCAGTTTTTTCTTCTTCTTTTTTTTAAATTTAATTCTAATATAGTTAAAATGTGGCAAAGTAAAACTAACCTTATGGAATTTTCTAATAGATCCTTTGCCTTTTCAAGCTCAGAAATTGCACCAGAAATATCCAACTTCCTTAGTCTGTTGCAATTAAGCATTGCCACTCTAGCAATGTGAAGCATGTTGGCACCAATCTGCCAATGGGAAAGAAAAAGAAATCCTCAGGCAAGGTGTCTATCATCTTTTCTGGTCACAGTTTAAATCCTTTTGACTGTGTTTCTGTTAGATTGGATATGTTCTAGGATTTGAGTCTGAAATCAACATAGAAAAGTACCAAAATGTTGAGTTTCATATAAATATTGAGACATTCAGAGTCTAAAGAGAAAAGAGACCAGAGTGAGTTAAATTATAAATGTCTTGAAACTTGATAGTTAACGCTTTCAGCATATCTTAGAGGAAAAAATATATAAAAGGTTATCACAGAGAACCCAAAGCAGTCGCTATCAACAAGTTTCCATGGTGGTATTTCCAACATATGCACTAACAACCATCAGTGGGAGCAAAACCAAACATAGGGAAAACAAATTGCCGAGCAGAGATTAGCAGAAGCAATAAGAGGCATTGTAGGCAGTTTTCTCTTATCTATTTCATGAAATTGAAATTAAATAAATAAATAAACTGATAAGTAATAATTTTAATAGGAAATAGAAAAGCATCAAATACACATGGGGCATATGTACAACAAACTAAACTTTGCTCAAAGTAGAGTGATCAATAAACTCTAATAAGTTTCATGAAAAACTTCCATGAATTTGAAATTTCAAGTTTTTCATGAAATTTCAAATTTAAACATTTCTTGAGCTCTTTGAGCCAAGAAAATTGATATTCGATTGTTCCAACTTCAATCTTATTATTTTTTTTCTTTACTTTAATCTTATTTGTTGCTGAAATTTCTTCTTTCTCAACCAGACTTAAGTTCTCGTCTCACCACATTTTTGTTGGATAAATCAATATGTATTCACTTACACTAAATATAAAGTCAAACTTAACTGTTTCAGTTACTGTCCAGAAAACTCCTTGAAATTCTTAACATATACAAATGAACACCTTTTGCTTTTACAAAATTAAAATATAAATAATCTCTAAGTTATGGGGATTTTAATATCTGTTCATTTTATCATAAGTTACATGGTTCTTCTTCCGTTGTTTTTCCATGAAAAGGTATTTGAAAGGTTAAGGCACCCTGACGTGTCTCTTTCTTTGTTTGGACAGTCACATGGGATAGGATTCTCACAGGCGATAACTTGCAGGTTAGGGGCTTTGATTTCGTTGATTGGTGCATTATGTGTTGTTGTTGTGGTGAGACAGTGGATCATTTGTTGTTACACTGTAGAAAGGCTTATTAGATGTGGAGCTTTGTCTTTAAAACTTTTGGGATTTTATGGGTTCCCTCACGTTCGGTGGCAGATTTCCTCTTTGGTTGGTGGAATTGGTTGGGGAAGCACTCATCTAACATTTGGAATTACTATATTTGGAAGAAACGCAATCGGCGGACTTTTGGGGATTTAGATAGATCCGATGACCAGTTACTTGCTCTATTTACTGGTTCCCTCTATGATTGGTCTAGGGCTTGAGGACTCACATCTAGTGACTCTCTCCCTTTGTCCCTTAGCTCTCTCTTTCTTTGTAATTAGCTTTTCTTTTAAGTTTTTGCTTTTATCTCTTTTTTTGTATTGTTTGATAGGCTTTGTGCTACTTTGCATATAGCAGTTTTTTGAATATACATCTTTCTTACTTATAAAAAACAAATAAATAATCTCTAAAATCTAAGAGGTCAAGCTATATTACTAAGACATTTTCCCACAACCCTACATAGAACCTAATGCTGATGTAGGACAGAATATGGGGATAATTTTTATCGTTTGTTAATTTTTTATATTTCCTTGATTTTAGGTGTATTTTATACTTTCCTAGTCAAATTAGAGCCCTATATGGTAGGGTATCTATTAGGATCAGTTTAAGAATATTTCTACTTGAAAAATAAGTTTTCTGAAGCCTTTAAATAGGCCAGCAATACGTAAAATAAAAATTAAATTCAAAAGTTTAGAATTTCATTAATAAAATTTCAGAGGTTTTCTCTTTTTCTGGTAGATTCCAGGTTTTCCTTGTGGATTCAAGGAAACCATTAAGGATTTAAGAGTTTCATTAAGCTAGAACAAGATCTAGACACTACTTAGGACCAACAGGTCACACAAAAAGAGAACCGATCAACTTTGCACCCTCCATCCTTCGTCCCTTTGCCTATCGGCGTCTGGATTCCTTCTGCTTTCATGCATGCTGATGCTTTCAGCCTTACTCAAATAGGGGGTGTCGTTATATTCCAAACTAACCATCAGTACCAAGCAAAGAAGCCTTATCCCACAGGAAGACTGCAAAGAGCTCCCAAAGCAATTGGTGGAAGGGAGTTTTCTTAGCTCCCAATACGCTGAATGCAGAATCCTTAATAGGTGACAATGACCATTGTAGTAGCCATGTGGCTCAGAGCTGTCACAGCCCAGGAACAACAGTGCAATTATCAGGGTTGCACTTTACCATTGAGCTAATAGCCCGTTGTGCGAGCCTGCCATCAGGGCCCAATATGCCAAAAGCGAGAGAAAGCCCATCCCTCTCTATCCTTTTTTACATTCTCATGTCCCTCCTCAACCATTAACTACTCGTGTGGAGCCACTGCAGTCATCAAAACTGACCTCTGTAGGAATGAGACCATTGGAATTTGGATTTCCGAAGCCTAGCTAAGCCACTAAGCTATCTATTCCAATCATTATTTCTCCTGATCGGAACTAGCCCCAGGCCAAGTGGCAGTTTCAATTCATTCACGGCCTAAGGAGCGCGGCGATCGGCAGTGAGGTGAGGCGAACGACGAAGAGCTAGTGAGTGGGTAAGACAAGGTGTAGCGCAGTCTGGTCAGCGCATCTGTTTAGGTTCGAATCCTTTCACCTTGGTGTGGCGAATTGTAAGAAAAATTTGGATTAGTTTCCTATGGAAGAGTTATTTAAAGTTGTGGAACCTTTTATTTAAGCAAGCTATTTCTTCCTCATTCTGATTTTGGTTTTCATATCACGGATCTTGGTTCATGCTTTATGGCATTTTCAATGTCCAAAATACAATCCCACCACGGATTGTTTATGGAACTACTATTGATAGCCAAAAATGGCTTCTTAACTTTATGAATGGACCCATAGGGTCTCAGAATGCTTCCTCATCTTCTTTCAAAAGCCCCACCTGAGTACATTTAAATTTTTTTACAGAATTAAATCTATGCTCAAAAACGAAAACTATATATATATAATATATATATATATATATTGTCTTTGTTTTCGAGCATGGATTTTTCTGGTCCAAGTGTATCTTGTAAAAACATTTCTGGTAGGTGAGCTTTTCAATGATCTGGTATAGCAAACAACCAAGGCGAGCGTAACTGGTACTGCACTTTCATCCTGCATCAGTTGGTATCTATCCTATTGTGTTTCCTTTCTACGCTAAATACACAGGAAGTATACAAGAGCAACAACAAAAAATATTTAACCTCTAAAATCTAAGAGGTTGGGCAATCTGTTAAAATTACATGATGAGGCTCATAATTCCTATTCCATGCTCATGGAAAATGATTATAAAGCTTTACAATTACTAAAATTGTACAACTACAAAATTTTACCTAGTCCCCTTAGGTACTAGTGACTTTTTTTTCTTTTTTCTTTTTTGGGCTAGTTACACACTCACCAGGTGAGTATTGAACCCACAACCTTACCCTTCAACTTGCTCTTACAAGGGACGAGGTGTCATTTGAACTAGAGCACACTGAACTCATTGGTGTGCTTAAGATTGATTTTAAATGACTGTTTCGTTTGAAGATTATATTCATTGATATGTCATATTTGAATTCATTATTATCCACCTGCAAATAAGAAGTAAGCAATTTTTCATTTATCCTTGTGCAAGATCGGAATACATCAATGTCTTGAGATCAAATTCTTTTAAAGATTATTGCATACATTTTTCCCCAATATACTTGATTCAGCTTTTTTTATTCTTGTCTTACCATTTAAACAGGTCTTATCTACACTTTGGTGCGCTTCCAATGCATAGTCTTTTTATTTTCTTTTTTCCTATTGCATTTGCATTTTTCAAAACATCTTTTGAAATGAGGTCATCCTTAGATCACACAAAAATCATTCTAACAGAAAAAGATTATAAGGCATGATAAGACATGATGAGACATAGATACAATGACTCCATAATGAATCATAAAAACACAGAGGAATACTATATAATATCTTATATGAAAATTGTTGTTTCTTAGAAGTTCTTTTGCTAATCCCTGATGCTGTAACTTAAAGTAAATAATTAAAAGAGCAATCTTGTCTATACATCAAGACTGAAGCCTATATGTAATAAAAATATATCTATTAGTTATGAAAACTATAAAAATCCAACTTTGACAATATATAAGATGAGTTAATGAGCAAAAACAGCAAACCTGAATATGGTCTTCTGGAAGTAACATTTTCCGGGCATCAAGACACCTGCAAGGATAAGAAATACATTCCATTTGAAATCATCAGAAAGTTACTTTTGTGGACAGTTGTATACATTACTATTCACCTTTCAAAGAGCTCCTGTGCTTCCTTTAAGTTCTCAGCTGATTGTAGGGTCATGGCCAGCCCTTCAGCTGCAATAATAGTGTCCAAAGAATTCCATCCCTGTCTTACATGAATGATAGCAAAGTAAAAATGATGACAACAAATAAGAAGTAAAAACTCCTTACAAGTGTACATTTAAATACAAATATATACATATATATATATATATAGATATACATATATATGTGTACACACACACACACATATATGTACCCACACACACATATATATACATATATATATGTGTGTGTGTGTGTGTGTGCGTGTACGCATATATATAACTTTCATTAAATGTATGAAGATCAGTCATAACATAGCATTTCAATCAAAGATCTCCAATCACATCACAATATGCATTGAAAGCACCATGTAATTGAAATGCTAGGTATTTTGATAGATCTAAATTATCACTACTTACACTAGATCACTTTTTGACGAGAGAGATTGGAGGTTTTGGCTACAACAACTGCAAAGCCTTAGTCCCAAAACTTTGAGGTCGGCTATGAATCCTTAACAAGCTAATCAAGCTCAACCACATTTATTCTTCTCTTCCATTCTATTATATTTAAAATCATAGTGTATCACCTCCTTAGTAAACATGTCTTTTACTACTGCTACTATTGTTATTTTAGGTCTTCTTCTATCGCTTCCCATCTTTATACTTGAATCAAATCACTCTTCCTCCCAAGTGCATTAATCGCTCTCCTTTGCACATAATCAAACCATCTCAAGCAACTCTCCCTCATATTTTCATCAATATAGACACCCCATAATTAAACAAATTTCTTCATTTTATTTACTTATCTTTTCTTGAATTTCCACTTATCTATCTTAACGTCATGACTAACACTACACACATTTTATGAATATGTTACTTCTTAATAGCCCAACATACAGGCATCTTAACATCATGACTTACACTACACACATTTTATGAATATGTTACTTCTTAATAGCTCAACATACATGATGGCTAGTCATATACTAGCCTTGTAAAACCTTCCCTTTAACTTACTTATCAAAAAAAAAAAATTCCCTTTAACTTAATATGTATTCTATGAGCATCCAATACCCTTGAGACACTTTTCCACTTTATCCACTTTGCTCTTATCCTATAATTCATATCCCTTTCAATCTCTCCATCCTTTATGAATTGTTGATCTAAGATATCAAAATCACTTACTCCTTGATATCTTTTTGATAAGTTAAAAAAAATATAAGTATAGAAAGAGCATAACCAAATACACAAGTTATGTACCTAAGAGGCACCACAAATTAACAAAAATTATAAAACTAAGAATCTCTCACGTATTATAGAATGAATGAACACTTAAAGAAGCCATCCAATAATAAAAGTAATGTAAAAAAGATTTTTGTTATATAGGTGATAATGATTTTATTGAATGAGACTACTTCGTGGACAAATAAACGAAGTAGCCTAAAGAATTACAATTGAAAAAATATCTACATTGAATCAACTCTACAAAGGATGGAACATAGTTACCATTTGTGACACCAGATACAAAAGACCACTCATAAAGAGAACTAATGATGAATGCTTGCAATTGAGTTGATGTGCAGTCCACATCCTCAAAAGTATGCCAATTTCTTTTCCTCCATATAGTCCACATCAAACATGAAGGAACAAGAATCCAGATATTAGGTCCCCTACTCTGCCACCCACATAATAAATCAAGAACTTTCCCCGCTAATACCCATTGAATCCCAAACATCTTGAATATAAAACTCCATAACTCGAGCTACACTACAATGTATCAAAAGTTGGTCCACGGTCTCCCCACTACAACAGCACATACAATACCAACTCACCATTGAATAAAACCCCTCTTGATAAGGTTTTCACAAGTTAGAACTTTCCTCCAAGCTGCTGTCCATACAAAAAAAGAAACTCTCCAAGGAGCCAACCCTAATGTAAAAAAGATTGTCTTAAAATCTAACTTAGCTCATTCAATTCCTTCAAGCATCTAGTTATTACACCCTCTCCAGATAGTCCACATTATGCATAGGACCACATTCCAACCATCACCACCACAATGTTTAGCAAACTACCAATTCCAACAGGTCAACAAATCAACTATCCTATTAGGCATAACCCAATGTACCCCAAATAAACATAATAAGATAGACCATAATTCTTTAGCAATATCACTATTAGAATAATGGTCAAGTGATTAAATTCACACTTTCCTTAAACTTTAAAAATAAGTGATACTTTATCGTGGCTCTAAATAAGTGAGTTCGAACATTGACTCCACTCTACCTCTCATTTAAAAAGTTAAACTCACATGTTAGGTGCCACTTTTAAACTAGGAAGCACAGGCACAGACACGGGTACGATACAGTAACACAAATAATTTCTAAAAAATATTAACATAAAACGACCGGTACGACACAATATGACACGAGTATGACACCCTAAATGAAGTGTCCATACTTCCTAGATTTTAAAAGGGAAATATGGGTGCACAATTGAAGGGAAGTACTAAAATAGTGGTTAAATTATCACCTGTCAACAGAAACCAACCCTCTACCCCTCAAATTATCACTTGTAAGGATCCTATCCCATACAGCAGTCCACACAAAGAAAGAAACACGCCGAGGAGGAAAAAGTAAGTACAATGAAATATCAATTGAGAGACTTTAGCAGCACAGAATCAAAATATAGTATATACAAAAGGAGGAAAAAGAAAAGAAATTAAACCTTTGATAATTCCATTATATGCAGTATCTTTCTCTGCACATTCTCAGCTTCTCTGGGACGATTAGACTTCAGATAAATCTAGGTAGAAACCAAAATAATAAAATACAAAAGCAAGAAAAACCATAAATAGACTTAAACAGAAGATCAAGAATAGAAACTGAACGATGTAGAGAATAATCTAAATGCAAGTGGCACAAACATAAACTAGTTTCAAGCAGGCATCAAAAGAAAAATCACGATTGTTAATACACATGTGAGAGCATAAGGTGCTGCCACATGGCGCATTCTTAGAGAACTTTTTCGTTTAGCCTTCCACCTCATCTTCTTCTAATTACCTTCATGTGTCACTCTTTACCCTTCCACCTAAACAAAAATTTAACGATTTATTTTAATTTTAATAACATTTATGGGAACCACTTAGCATGATATATATATATATATATATATATCCTTTGTAGAAAAAAATCCCAAAATAATGTGTAAATGCCAAGCCAATTATATGTAAATGCTAAGAAAGCAAAACTAATAGCCAGTGTGTAAAAGCTAAGAGGGGAAAAGGTGTAGGCTGATGATCTAACGTCAAGAAAACAAACTAATAGCATTGTGTAAATCCAAGATAGCAAACTAAGGGCTTTCTCCATTAAATAGGAGTTATAACACAGGTCTATTCCCTATCATAGCAAATATTTTTTATATTTTGGTTTCCTTTGTGTTGAGAATTTAATCTTCCATAATTTTTCTTACTATACTTTGGCTTCCCTTTCTGAGAGGCATGTTAAATTCCAAAGTATTTTGTTCCTTTGAAATAGTTTGTGTAGATATTGTATCCATTTGGGAATAGCTTATCTAGCTTTTTGTTGAAAACTTTCCGCTGAAAGTGTGCTAAAATATACTTTTGACCTTGAAAAAATGAGAAAAAGCGGGAAAAAATGACGTTTTAAAAAGCTATACATAAAAGCTAAAAGCTAAAGCTAATGCCAAACAAACTCAATTATCACCCATCTTTGCTAATATTGTTGTTAGAATTATAGTCAAATGATTAAATTCATAATTTCCTAACAACCAAAGCTTTTGGGATAATCAATAATTTAATATAGTATCAGAGTATGAGACCTTGAATTCGATCCCAATCTCCATTCTACCTCCCATTTCAAATATTAAAATCTCATATATTGGGCCCCACTTATTAAGGGTAAGTTTATGCCCCCACATGATGAGAAGTGGTAGAATTATGGTTAAATGATTAAATTCACAATTTTCTAACAATTATGGTTAAACGATTAAATATATGTGAAGGGGAGTGGTAGAATTGTTAAATGATTAAATTCACCATTATGGTTATGTTTTGGGGACAGTCGGTAATTAAACAATTGTGCTTTTGAAACAAAAAAGAGAGTAAAAGTATTGAGTTGCTCATCCACAAGATCAACATCATTAGGCTTCAATATGTATTTCATTTAGCACTGCAAACATCATGTGGTAGAAGATATAAAAAAAAATGGTTTACAAGGAAGTGATGGTAGGTCCCAAATTGATTTTTTGAAACAATAACAAAATCCTCTAATACTTTGAGAAGAGTTTTTTTTTTTTTTTTTTTTTTAAGGGGGGACGAAAAACCCAAAACAAAACAAAACAATTTGAAAATGGCGGCCACAAAGCTTGCAAGCCAAAGAAGACATCATCAAATACAAGAAAAGATTATCTGTGATACAGAGAGATAGCATTCTCACGAATGATGGGCAACAAATGCTACTATATCGTTCTCACAAATGTAGATGTGCATCGCATGGGACACATTGGCTACTATTATAGAAAATTTAATTTAACAAAATAGACATTATTAAGTTAGAATAAAATAAATAATACTCCCTTCGTCCCAAATTATTTGTCCTCTATTCCAGATTGGTATGTTCCAAAGTGTAGTCCTCTTTGAAAAGTTAATATATACAGCATTGATACATTTCCTAGCTTACCCTTTATTTTATCCAAAAAGCCAATATATTGACTAGAGTTTAAATTAAGGAAAACTTGGACCTTTTTATTTGAAAGATAATGCATTAAATGATTTTCCCTTAAAAAGTTAGATTTTTTTTTTTTATAAGTAAAAAAATAAAAAATAAAAAAGGTTAAATTTTAAACACATGACCAGCAATATGAACGGAGGGCGTGGTAAAATAAGAATCTGTTTTCATATCAGAAAGAGCCAGAAGGGAATCCTCATGCATACAGTATGCATCCAAAAGGTTAACCTAAGAAGTTCAATCTAAAATCTAATAGACCAATAAATTCTACAAAAAAAGAAATAACAATAACACCAAAGGCAAGCACCATTCATATAAAAGATTTCAAAAATAAAGATTTACACTCAATTATAAACACTGATAAATTACTATTTTTTCCCAAAAACTAGGAAATTATGAATTTAATCATCTAGCCCAGTGTTGGTAAAAGCGTTAAGCACACTTAAGCGCGCAAGCCTCTTGGAGCCTAGTTGCAAAGCGCAAGGGTGCAACTGATTGAAGTAAAGCGCAAATTTTTCAAATTTATTATATAATAATTTCCAATAAAAAGGTAAATAGAATATAATAAAAAAAGTTAATAGAGTCAAATAGTGATGTATTTTGCTAATTAGATAAAAATAGATTGTACAATTTGAAAGTTCAAATTTTATATACATTATTTCAATTTCTTAAAATTTTTATATAGTAACACTAAAAACAATTATTAAATTTAATGGACAACAATTTGATAATAATCTACTCATAGAAAGTTTAAACAAAAATTTTGTATGATTCTCTTGTACTTTATAGAACTACATAACCAAAATAGCTACAATCAAAAGAAGTATATGGTTCAATGAAAATAAATCCAAAATGCAAAGATTGAAAACCATAAGAATAGTAAATTATCCTTGTTCATGCATTGTAAACAAAAAATTGTTTGAGTGATACAACACCTTAAGAACAATGTTTGTTTAATAAATCAATGTCCATGTCATTTCCTTTAAGATCAAAGAGTTAATTTAATCATTTATATTTTTTTAGCAAAAAAAAAAAAAGCACTTAAGCGTGCTTTTTGCATCTTCAAAAAGCACCAGAAAAGTGTGCCTAAGGCGTGCTTCATTAAATGAGCATTGCTTCAACCAAGCAAAGCACTAAGACCTTGGGGTTTCAAGCTTTGGAGCTTTAAGTGCGCTTTTAACAACACTAATCTAACCATTATTCTAACACTCTTAAATAAGTGGGACCCAACAGGTGGGATTTTAAGTTTTTTAAATGATAGGTAGAGTGGAGACAAGATTCGAACTAGGACCACCTACTCTGATACTGTGTTGTCTACAGGAAAGTGTATAGGGTTTTTATGGGATGGACACCAAAGTTTGGAAAATATGACGGGTGTGGTCGCTGGAAATGGGTAACACAAAATTGGTAGTGGCACATTGCCAATGGCAACAACGGAGTGAGATAAAATAAGGCTCTAAAGTCATAATAAATTACCACTTGTCCCAAAGGTATAAGATGTTAGGTAATGGCGAATTTAATCCTTAACCACTATTCTAACAGAAATTATCCTCAATGAGGTCATCAACAGCTAGAATTTTCCCAAGGCAGCTGTTTTAACAAAAAGTCAACACTTGTGAGGACACTATGTCAACTGTCAAGTACTCTTCCAAGGGAACTACGCACAACCAGACCCTCTCAATGGCTCATAAAAAGAACAGATACCAATTTTCCCACAGACATTCAGCTTCCAAAACATTTTTTTTCATTCTATTCACCCAACAGAAAATTAGAATACAAGAGATCAAAAAAAGAGTAAACAGATTAAAATTCCCATCCTAGAAACCATGAAAAGATCCGAAATTTCAAATGCCATTTCCTCATCATCCTGAGTACTCCTTAAAGGATAAACAAAAACATCTTTATCCTCAACTACCAAGCAAAAAAATTCTGGGAAAAGCTCATTTAAGACTTCCACATGAAGCATCATGCAAAAAATGTACGCTCCTACTAGTCCAACAACATACTTAACAAAACCAGAAAACCTCTCCCAACCAACCATAATGCATTCGAAATGGCTAGACACTGAAGCATGCCCCATATAAACTGCTGGAAACTCCAAATTTTTTTATTTATTATTATCAATAAGTTACACACTCACCCAATAAGTCTGACCTCACCCTCCATCCCATTATTATAGGTAACTTCAAATTTTACTAGGATTATGGCTTTAAAACTAGATACTATAAAAAAAAAAATTAAGCTAATTAATTATTTTTTTGTTTATAGAAAGTGACTAGTAAAATTAAGTTCAAGGCGACACAAAGCAGGCACTAAGGTAACCTATCCCATCTCCAAGTAAATTAACCCGCGAGCCACTATTGCTGTTAATGTCCAGAAAATCAAGACCATGGCTCAGATATATTTGGGAGCACTAAAATAAAATAAAACCAGCAGCATACAAGTTAAATTAAAATTAAAAACAAAACTGAATCATAAATAACTAAGATTAGACTACAAAGGATCCCAACTAGCCTGGGGCCCATGCACCTAAATGAGCACCCGGCTTTCCTTTGAAAACCATGAGTCCCTCAAACAGGTTTCAATGTCCATCCACTCCAAGCCTCACCATTCTTCATGGCTATTACCTGCCACCATAAATTTGTATCTTCTGTCCCAAAGCACCATAATTATTTCTCCAATAAAACTTTATCGAAGGTTCCTATCTTCCTTACACCCAATCCTCCATTAGCAATAGGAGAGCATTCTGTATCTTACCCAACCAAATGGTATTTGAACTCATCTCCTGAATAATCCCACATCCTCCCCCCCTATTGATCTTAATTGATGCTGATTAATGCAATTAGCAAGATTTATTGCTATTTAATTTTACTTCCATATGTGAAGTAATCTTATTCTTAATTTATTTTCTTTCCATGTTTCATGCACTTTGGAACCCTATTTAAAAGGCCCAAAGTTTTTACTTTTTACTATTGAAAACAACTTATGATGAATTAATAAAACTTTGGTTTGAAATCCCAAGCAACCTTAGGTGGTGAAGCCCAAGGTTTGTTATGTATTTCCTTTGCTTTTTTCATACTCTTGCAAACTTTGTGCTGCATCAACTTTCAACATAATTTATCCTCTCCATTCCTTCCGACCTGGTACAATACAAGAAATCCATAAAAGGAGGCTAGGGACACCAATTCCCAATCCTGTACAGCTCTAACCAAATTGGTATCCCAATGGGCATACCATTAGTGTTGCATGAGATCTGCCACTGAAGCCTCCTTATTTCTCACTATATAGTATAACTCCAAAAAATTCTCCTTGATTATTTGATCTCCATAATCATAATTCATGCCAAAACTTGACACGAGTACCCACACCCAGTTCAAAAACTAGTGGGACTGAGAATAATTTCCTCGCCCTCTACTTGTACATTTCCATAAATATCACCATTTGGACCATTGACAATATTCTACTCACCACACACTACCATACTTCTTATCCACCATCCTTCTCCAGAAAACCTCTCTCTATAGCATATCTCTATAGTCATTTCCCCAATGGAGCTTGATTAAACAAGATCAAATAATACCCAAGCCACTGCATTAAATTGGTTCACTGATTTTGTTTCATTGAACTAGATGAAATTTAAACTCATCATCTTACCTCTCCATAATTTTTCACCTTGCAACTTCTCAATCCAGCAAGCTACACTCACTAGAATAGAGAATAAAAAAAGGAAATAGGAAGGTCAATTAGATTAAGTGTTTTTTATTAAAGTAATTCTACCTCACTTGGATAAATATAACTGTCTTCCAACCTACCAGATGTCTCTCCACTTTCTCCAAAATGGTGATCTAGATCGCTTTCACCTTAAAAGTCAAGCACAAACAAAGACCCCAATATTCACAAATTTCTTTTTACTACACATTCTAGCATAGGGTCAGTATAATGTCTGGAGAAGATCATCTAGATGACACCTTTCAGTCTATCCAAAACTAATGGGAATGAAGGTGCGAGGAACAACCTGAGCAAGATATCGTAATCTCTTGATACACACAGAAAATTCCCCTTGCCCACCTTCCTACATAGTCAAATAAAACTTCACAGTAAGAAGGAGGGCCAAAACAGAAAAATGGCCACAGTTACTACTACTTTCAAGTAAATAATGATGTACCTCTAGTATCCTAATGGAATCCTGAATTAGAGCCTCAGAATCCTTCTCCTTTCCTTGCAAATATAGCACCTGTACATTATGATATACACATTAATGAGAGAAATAAATAACAAATGAGAATATACAAGAAAACAGAAGCAACATGGTTAGATTAACATAATAAAACCGAAACTGCATCACAAGTGAAACATTCATGTGACCTATGTCGTGTAGGACACTTTCCCACCAAACAAAAATAGTATGTCAACCTAATATACATTCTAACACTTGCTTGGGCATTGTCCAAACCATATTTACTTAGGAGATGTGAAATGATATGGCAGATTGATCCCTTTTGTAAAAAGAGCCTTATTTTGATCTGAATTTATATCTTACATTTACACTGTTTAAGAACTCCGCCTGTGTTTGTGCATAGTGCCAACCCAAACCTAAGTAAATGATGAAAATCAAGATCCAATAATTGAGAACTGAAATAGAATTGCATTAGAATGAAGAATCAAAGCAGGAATTACAGAGAAAACTGGAGAAACAGGGTTTCTGTCCAGATCTGAAACTAAGATAAATTTATCAAAAAACTGATTCTTCTCTTACATAACAAGCCTCTTTATAATTAGGGGTGGCAAAATTGGGCATGACCCATGAACCCGACACGACACAACACGAAATTAGCAAGTAATGGGTTGAAGCTTATTAGGTTCATGTCATATTTGGGTTGACAAGACTGACCCGTTTAATAAACGGGTTGGGTTAGTGTTCAACCTATGAAACTCGTTTGAACCGTTTAATTAAATGACATTTTACTAATATACCCTTTAAACCCTAGGTATATAAACTTATTAGTTGTTATGGTTTACTTTCTTTGACATATTGTGATTGATTATTTGTGATATTGAGATATGCTTTAGTTTTGAATAATTATTTGTGATGTCGTTATTCGTTAGTTCTTAATTTTATATTAAAAAAATTTATTTGTTTGTTTTTTCATAAATTTTTTTTTTTTTTTTCATTTTAATAAACCTAATAAACTAGTCGACACAACTGACCTGTTTAATAAATGGGTCGTGTTAGAGTTGAAGAATCTTGACCCATTTAATAAACATGTTGGGTTAGTATTGACCTATATAGTCAGATACTCTTGAGTTAACACGACATGAACCCGATACACGAACACAAATTGCCACCCCTATTTATAATCCTTAACTACTAGGAAATAAACTGGCTAATAGTTACAGCTAGGCTGGCTGTCAACACCATAAGTCAAAGCTGAAATTATAGAGAACACATAGCAAATCTGAGAAGTCAAAATAAGTGGCTGGCTGCCAGCACTAAGAGGTCAGAAAGGGTGACTAGCTGTTTTCGCTTGAGAGTAGAGGGGTGGCTGGTTGTCAGTTAAGAATTGGGGGGGGTGGTGTTGGCTGGCTGGCCCAAGAGTAGAGGGTGGCTAATTCAGTAAAAGAGGAGGGTTGTTGTAGGTTGATGGCTAGCGTAAAATTTAGTCACTCTCTTATGAATGGATCCAATACATATTCACTATTAAATATAACTAGAACTAACAAAGCAAGTCCAAAAACATAGTGATTTGCAGGAGGCTCAAAGAGAAGGTCAATTTAATTTATTTTTATTTTATTTGAATAGAATAAGGCAATTACATTACATGGCTATATAAGAAATAAATAAAAAAACAGATTAGGGGCTCGCATCATCTCTTCTTGGCCAATTTCCTATCAAAATCAGACAAAAAAATCTCCTGAGAACGTACAAATCCAGCAACTCCACTGTAGCACAGCCATCTCTCACTACTCTTGTTCATGTTCCACCTTACCGTATGCTTTGATATCATTTTCGGAGGGAAAATTTATCTGTCCGAGCTTCCACTTTTCCATTTTCTTTCCCATGTGCATTTGGTGGTTCTTCATCTCTGCATACCAAGGCTTGGTCATCCTCAGAATTTTTTTATTGCTACTTCTACAATTTGGTCTCTGTTTACACTTGGGATATGTCAATGCCTCCTCAGGTCCAGATTCTGTACCCAGGTCATTGCCATAACAAAGGGCTAAAGTTTGAGCATCCATACTAGGACCTTTTACCATCTTATTGTTTGCTCTTTTCAGCTGTTTTGGCTCAGATTATAACGCCTGCATGTATAAAGGGATAACTCCACTTTTGTTAAGTGACTTCTTCAATGGGAAACGGTATTAGGTAGTGGAGTGTTGATTGTGAAAGCTGATTCCTCTTTGGTTTGAGATCCACAAAGAAAAGGTGGGCTCCAATTTTGCAAGGAATCTTTGTTGGTTTGAGATCCACAATTCAATATAAATTTATTCATTTACCCGTTATAGTGGCATTTTTATTCACCGCAAGAGGAAACAAATAGGGGCAGATACACAATACATCGTGCCAAAAATCAACTCCAATGCAACTCTCATCCCCAAAAAAATATCTAATATACTTTGAGAACATCTCTTAAAAATATATTCTTCAATTTGTTTTCTTGATGTTTTACAGATGCTAAGATTTCACTGTTTTGTTTTTGTAATATTGGGTTTACACCTATAGACACCCCATTTATAAGGGTGCTACACGTTCTTTTTTGTCATTAATGAAAGTGTGCATCACTTACACTTGATAAGGAACAGAATAACAATAAAATTAAAATCTATCAACTTGGATCCCTCTCTTGGAGCAGAGAACATCAGAGTAGCACAAATGAACATAACTCAAGAAAAGAATATTAAATGCACAGTTTATGAGGAAAAGAATAACAATAAAATTATTTATTTCAGCTTGGATCCCACTCCTGGAGCAGAGAACACCAGAGCAGCACAAGAATTTCTCTTTCCAGATAAAAGCATAGAACAAGAATGCAACACAAACAATAGTATAACACATAGCTTTAAAAAATTACCATTCCAAGATGATACATAGTATCAGAATAGTCTGTATGGCCATATCCCAGAACACGCCCCTCTATCTGAAAGATTACAAGGTTGGAGTGCATGACAATTTGATATTGAGAATATAACACAAGAACTACATGAACGGGTAAAACCGAAAAGGAACATGTTGTAAAGCATATTTCTGGTTCATACCTTTAGAGCACGCTGTCAAGAGAACCATCAGACAACCAAGAGAGAAACAGCAGCACAAGTCGTCAGTAAAAATAATACTAAATTAGCAGTCAAAATATAGAGAATAAATAAATATATATATACACACATGGTTCAGAAATTATGTGGGTTGCATGTCAGAAACATATGCATGAAAAAAACAAGTTTCCCATAAATGTGCATTTACAGATCACAAAATTATTAAATCAGTTCAGTCAACTTTGTTAATGAACAAAAAATCAATGCCCAAAATGAATTAATTCAATGTGAATCCCCCAAAAAATCTGAGCCAGTGATGATATGAGATAAAAGTCTGGAAGACACCAAAGAAGTAAAATTTCATATTCATAATCAACAGCTTGAGATTATAAAGCAACCAATGTTGACAGGTAAGAAAGCTACTAAAGATGAACAAATACTTAAAAGGCTGTAAAAGGAATCACAAAAAACAAAAAGTAAAAAAATAGATACTGTGATACTCATTTAATACATCTCAAATTTAGAAGGTCCAGTAATTCAAAACACCTGAGACTCCTGATTTAATTTTTCTATCTTGCAATTAAAACTGAATCAAGAACCTGTATACCTTTAATAGAGGAATTTTCTTATTTTGAGATGATATTCTCTAAAACCATTGTCAACCTATTTGCCAGAACATAGGTAATGACCTTATAGACCTCATCAATAAGGCTAATAGGTTGAAAATCTTATACCTCCACAGGACTAGTTTTTGTAGGAATAAGGACAATGAATAAAGCATTAACGCTGTTTTCAACATACAGAGCTCATGGAATTCATGAAAGATTCATGATATCATCCTTGACTACATCCTAGCAAGTTTGAAAGAATGCAGAGGTATATCCATTTGGACCAGGCACTTTTAACGCCACTCAAATCTTTCACTACCTCAACAATCACTTTCCTCAAAAGCTCTTTCTAACTATTTTGCCAATAAATCATGCGATGTGATTCTCTGCTAACTAACCAGGCCTTCACCTATAAGCATCATCAGCAGTCCACTAAGGTAGTTGGCATTGCCATGATGATGTAATGCCTCACATTAACATTGCCAACCATACAGAAATCTTGAAAGGTTACCATTCGTTTGGCTTAAGATGTATTTTAATATTCTAGTACTTCAAAATGTTCTATATGCTAAGCACTTTCTTTTAATTGTCAAAAAGTAGACCCAGTTTTTGGTGTGCCACCATATAATCATACAAAGGGTCATCAAATTTTGATTTTAAAGAGGTATTTACACAGAATTTTCTAGTCTTTTTTTTATCTACTAAACTCAATTAAGTAAGGTCAGCTAAATGGTCCTTTTATGCAGCTTGTCCCTATCTAGAGAAATGTCCTAGGATCCATGTTTATAAGATGTGAAAAATGTTTTAAGTTGGCAATCATTATCAACCCACCATAAACTCTCTCTTTATCTGGGCTTGGGATAAGATATTAAAAAATAAACGATGCTACTCTATAACATAACATAGGTAGATAGCAATTTGCTACAGTGATTAAGGCTTCTAGCTTCTGGTGAAGTTTACCTTCCAAGACTAAAGTGTAAGATTTTCACCTTTTATACACTACACTAAAAGATCAATGAGCACAGAAGAAGGTCACGGATAGCAAAGCACTACACTAAGGTCAATGAGCACTGTAGATAGTTAGGTGCCATGAAATTCCTCCGGTTTTCACAATTAAGGATGTCTATGGGCATATTCTCTGTCCATGTATCTTGTGTGCATCCCATTACCTTCTTGTTGTATTTGTCACAAAAATTATCATGACTATGACCAGAAAAATTTATTTAACATATCAGAGCAGCTGGAAAAAAGTTAAAATAAGATGGAATAAGATAAGGCATAAGGTAAAACAGAAAATGAAATAGTATTTAAAACCATTGACAATGTGGGGGAGGGTTTCCGTGTTAGTTTTTGGCATGATCCATGGAGTGGGCCTATTCCTTTGAAGGAACTCTTTCTTGCTATGTTTGCTTGCTCTCTATCTAAAGAAGCATGGGTCTCTAACTTGGTAGTATCTACTTCAGAAGGAGGTAGTAGGAGCTGGAATTTACTTTTCCATCATGATCCTCAAGATTGGGGGGCAGACACTGTTTTCTGTTTATTACTTTTTTGAGCTTATTTATTCCTCTATACCGAGGGGTGAGGAGGATGATCACCTGGTTTGGAGATTGACTACGTCTAGAGTATTTGATGTGCTTTTTTTATAAGCTGTTATCTGGTCCTAACACTGATGACTTTCCTTGGGAGTGCATTTGGTGTGCAAAGGTACCTAAATGGGTGTCTTTCTTCTTATGGACAGCAGCTAATGATAGGATACTCACCATTGATAATCTTGTTAAGAGAGAGCAGTCTCTGGTTAATAGGTGTTGTTTATGCTGCTGCAATGGGGAATCAGTGGATCACCTTCTTCTTCACTGTAAGTTTTCTCACACCTTACAGTGTGAAGCTTTTGCAATGTTTGTGATCCAGTGGGTACTTCCGAGGTCAATCAGCTCTTTTTTCTTTATCTAGAGAAACTGGTTTGGAAAGCATCTTTCAACCATTTGGAATATAGTCCCGGCATGTTTAATATGGTTAGTTTGGCAGGAACACAATACCCACATTTTTTAAGACAAGGAGAGAACATTAGATCATCTAAAATCTCTCCTCTTTGGTACTCTGTCATTGGGCTCATATTTGGGGGTGTACGAATTGTACTTCTTTATCTGAATTCTTAGTTTCCATTTCCGTTAGTTCTTGATTATACTGTTTTTGTTTCTTGTTCAGAGTGTTCACCATCGTGAACATGATGTTCAATTTTTTTCAATAAAAGTCTTATTACCTATATATATATATATATATATATTTAAACCAAACAAACTCTCTACAGCACAACTTGCCCAATACCACAAGTCTAATCATCAACCCAAAAAAAGTGAACCATATTAGAGCATTCGCATCAGCTCATACAAAAATTCATGTATATTTTAGCATAAGAACTTATTTTTTCTATTTTACATACTCACTTTTCAAAACACCCCACATTTAGATTATTTATTTTACACTATATTTCATTAAAATATCAATTTTTCTCGATTTTTTAATTGTTTCTCTTTCTTCACACACAACAACCACCATCTACTCTTCCTTTATCCTCGGGATACATAAAGAAAAAATAAAAAATTAAATGCAAAATGAATAATGCCAGTATAAATTTACGCGGTTACTACAACAACCATGTATTTTTAATCAACTTTGCATGGCCTGATGTGGGTGAATTTTGAACTTGGTCGGCTAAAATGCGGTCCTTTTTCTATTTATTCAAGCAATGATGCAAATGTTGTTAAGGGATTCTTGCCTCATTCCACATCAATGAAGACATTTATGAGGTCTGAAAACCAACTCCAAATATGCATCCATTGCATATAAATATGAAGGAATCCAATTATCCAACACATATATTTACTGATACATTCAGAAATATGAGACAGCTAAGCACTTGCAATTATGACTTCTTAGTTGATGCACTGATTACTAAACAAAAAATAAAAATAAAAATAAATAAATAAACTCAAGATGTAATAGAGATCAAACATAATTATTTCATTACCTCATAGCAGACACGAGCTTCTTCCAACTTTCGCTGCCCAAGATATAACTGCCCAAGGTTGTGAAGAGCAGCTCCCACGCTGTATTGACAACAGGTTACAGTGCTCAGATTAGCATTGGTGATGCAACATATTGAAGAAGACAATTGCTCAATTATCTAGCCTATCGGAACTAATGCTTCTGATGAGCAAACAAATCATCAAACTACATTCATGAGCATTGAGGCAATGTAGATGGAAAGAATTCACAACTAGCGCTCCATTTGTTTTTGCTAAACACATTTTCTAGAAAATAATTCATTTCCTGAAAAACAATTTCTATATTTGGTTGCAACCCAAAAAATGAGCTGGTAAACATTTTCTATTGTTTAGTTCACACAGAAAATCATTAACAAGTCTTGTATTCTAAATAGTTATATAAATCAAAACTTTCATTCATTACATGAAAATTTTTAGTTTGAGAGTATTTGGTTTTGCATTCTTGTAGCTTCTATTTATGGCTAGACAATGTTTTACTTTAAAATTTTTGTAATAAAATTAAAGAAAGCAAAGTAATAAAAACGGCATTGCCTTAGAGTTATGGCACTCAAAGTTCAATTTAACAATCAGCAAATTATAAGTCAAGTGCGAATTCTCTGTAGAGAAAGGATTCACTAACTACCAAACCAAGCTATTCTTCATCTTTTTCCTCCATATGTATTCCTGGTGCATCATTTTTCTTTAATAAGTACTAATCACGAACATATGCTATACCGTATATCCTCAGGACCAAATGATTCCTCCAGTATGTTTGTGGCCTCCAAAAACAATGGTTCTGCTTTATGAAATGCCTTCGTAACTCTATACAGCTCTGCCTGAAACAAGAACAGTAAGGAACTGTGACATTTTGTCAAATAAGAGCCCTGAATATAAAGTAGATAGACGCATTTTTTTCATACATAATAATTAATAAAAAATATTTGTTGTCTCAACACTTATTTGACTAAAGAAAATTCTCAGCATTAATTTCTTCAAGATGGTTCTAACAATTGATAATAGTGCTCTATCAAATGGAGGTGGAAGTATTCTCATATAATCCAGTTTACATATAGATCACCATTCACCAGTTTGAACCCTTCAAAGCAAGATAGTGTAGACAAAAGGATTTAGAGAAGTTTAACCATGTCAATAACCAAGGAAACACAACTGGATTATCTGAAGTATCTCAATAGTGAACCCACCAGATTGTTGCATGCAGATGCAACATGCGGATCCCTCTCGCCAAAACCTTCTCTTGCTTCTTGTATCGCAGAAAGGAAGAACTTTTCAGCCTCTTCAATTTTTCCCTAACAGAAAACAGAAGGTATGAAATAGTTCAAGAAAACCACGTAGAACAGCAAACAAAGTAATGAAAATAACAAATTCATGTATGCTAGAAATGCTTGCCTGCAAGAAGAAATCCCTCCCATTATCCGTAAAAATTCTCCATTTAGATGTATGTACGTTTGATATGACAGAGCCATCCTCAACCTTGCGTAATCCAATTATGCCATCCCCTTCAGCACTACTTTCAAAACTTGATTCAGTTGAGATATCTTTTGCGAAGACAGGATTAGCATTTATCCCAAGAATTATTGCTGCAAACAAATCAACATAGTCAAAAAAACATAACATCAGCATTTTTTCCAATAGTCAATTGAATTAGCAAGCAGTTTTTGTTAGTACAAAACCCAAATGAAACTGGAACACTCCAACATCAGAGGATGCCAACCCCATGTGAAAACACGTGAATCAGCTTCTTCTTTTTTACAAGTAATTATATTAAATCAATAAACAATGATATAAAGAGTGATTTTATCCAAGTTGAGGGAATGAAAAAAAAGGTATAGGAAAACCAAAAATCGTATTAGTAGAAGTAATAAAAAATGACATGTCATTTAAGGGAGTAAAAAAAATATGACTTTAAATAGAGTAGAATGGAGACAAAGAATACATATGGCTGACCCTAACTAATTTGATGAGGATTCATAGCTGACCCCAAAATTTTGGGACTAAGGCTTTGCTGTTGTTGTTGTTTTAAACAATGATATAAAGGAAAACAAAATGGGGTATACTGGATATATATCCAAGATCAACTTCTTGACTGTGATTGTATTCTTAAGGAAGGGATAGATTCACATCTTTAATATGTGATCTTCCCTTCATATCAAATAAAATTATATACTTGTCAAAGAAAAAATGATCTAACAACTATCTGACGCTATGAGAAAGAAGTATACCAGCATTCCCACATATAACCATCCATAGATGATGGTTCATCTGGTTCGTGCTCCAAGTATAGTCTCCAGAACCAAATTTATAACAAAATTTCATTTTTCCTGCAGCAATAAGGGATGATGAGAAAAGCACAACTACATCTAAATATCTGATTTCTGATTTCAGAACAGAAAAACATCACTTAGATAATGAATCTAATTAATCAATTAGTGAACCAAAATTTCATGAGACCAATACATTAATGACTAGGAATGAAGAGCACTAATGTCACTTACAGGGTAATACCAATAACGATATCAGACAAACCTAATGCTTAAAAAGGATCCACATACTATGGAAATTGATAAAGGTTATTAAGGCACTACTTAAGTAAAAGGAACATAGTTAATAACAACAGACATTTTTCTTTGTTTGTTTGTGTACTGTTTATGTATGTATGTATGAACCATAATAACCAAAAATACTGGACCACTAAAACAGTCATTGACATGCACAACATGTACGCGGTGGATTCGAACCTTGGTTCTCCTCATAACTAAGACCAAGAAATGCCACTAAGTTACAAGACTCTTAGTTTCTTCTTCTTCTTTTTTTCGATAATTCAATTGTTGGGGGAGGGAGGATTTGAACTCTGGACGACTCCATTGGAAAGACCATTTTGTGTCAGCTGAGCTACAAGGCTCTTAGCCTAATGTAATTGGAAGCCTTTGAATATGGATACATTAATCACTAGAGCAAGGACTTCTAGGGAGTATATATACATATATCATTTGCATCAAAAGAGTGAACGCAGATTGCAAAGTAGAAGCCCACTTCACTTCACATATGACATCTAGTACCAAATTTGACATATTATGGAAAAATCAACAGCATGATCAGAATAAGTTTTGAGAACCTTATATTTAAATGGCAATAGTAAGCTTGGTACTGCTCCATATAAAATGGTATTAACTGATTTTTTTTTTTTTTTTTTTGCTGAATAAAAAAGGGGGCCTCTGGTATGAACTTGTCTACCTCACACCACATGACGGTCAATGAGTAATTGCATGTATACCACATGCTCACTTGAATTGAGTAAAAAAAAAAAAGGCTTATTATTTTCCCAATTGGCTTTCATAGACAGAATAAATCTAAACATTTCCAAACGAGTAATGAAAGGAAATGTAAGATATAGGGTTTGGAAAAGAAGAGATAAATGTTATGCTTACTGGAGAGTGAAGGAATGGGGAAGACATTGTGGGTTGGAGTTGAAGACATGGTGGTTGGAGAAGTACTGAGTCGGATTCTTCTAACCAAATTAGCCGCGGCTTTTCGCAGAAACATCATCTCTATCTATCACCTTTGATTTTAGTGTGAGAGAGACACAGAATTTGATGAAAGAGGTGTGGGGTTTTAGTTTTACGAGTGTTTTTTTTTTTTTTTTAAAGAATGTTAAGTATTTTTAAGACACACGAGTGGGTTTGTTCTTTGTTCTTTAAACCCCTCTATATTATTATTTTTTTTAAGTTAAACCCTCTATTTTTAACTTAACAGTCTAGAAATAATTGAGTGGGTTGCATTTAGGCAGAAATACCATTTTCGTCCCTATATTTTCACCATATTTTCACTTTAGTCCCTATTTTATTATTTTACCACTTTTAGTCCTTAAAATGAAAAACATGTTCTATTTTAGTCCCTATTGTCATCTCACTAACAAAAATTGTCTACATGGCAGATGGAGTGCACTAATTGCACACTAAAAGCTGACGTGGCCATTAAAATAACTAAAGAGGAAAAATATGTTGACGGAACTCCATGAAGTGGGCTTGACGATTCCTCATTCGTGGGCCGATGAAGGACGGGTTCATTATGTGCAAGGCCTGTTGGGGACAGATCCTTCATGGACGGACCCAACATAGACGGGTCAAGTATCCACGAGGCAGCCAGAAACCCTAGATGGGAAATACTTGCGATGCACACTTAGTCACTATAGAATCTCAAGGTAAATAGAATCCTAGCACAAAGAGGATTCCAGAAGTTACGCGCATTAATGAAAATCTTCTCTATAAGGAAAAGACTTGTCAATCACGTTTAGGACTATTTAAGAGGATTCTTATAAGGAAAGGACTTCTATTCCAAGGAAAAGATGTCAATCTTCGACTACTATAAAATCCCCAATACCCTCACAAATCAAGGTACACATAATTAACCCCTCTCTAGCACTCTAAAGTTGTGAGAAGTTCTAACTTGACCTTCGAAGGGTACTTAGCCAGCACCACACCGGTACTCTCTGCAGGTCTTCTTTTTTTATAAAAGCCCCAATACCCTCACAAATCAAGGTACGCATAATTAACCCCTCTCTAGCATTCTAGAGTTGTGAGAAGTTCTAACTTGACCTTCGGAGGGTATTTGGCTTGCACCACATCAGTGCTCTCTGTAGGTCTTCTCTTTTTTATTGCGCAGGTGACATTCCGAGTGTGCGAGTATCGTGTGACTCACTGGTGATTTTTTCGGCATCATCAGATGGTGCCATCTGTGGGAAACACTTTCTTTTACTATTTGTAAGCCATATCAACACTTCCCGGACAAAAGAGTTGCATGGTGTTAACCCGCTCGATGGCAACCACCAACAACATCCAAGAGGAGGAACCACCCACGACTACCCTCGAGAGACAGGTCCAAACTCTTGCTGCTGCTGTGGAACGCCTCACCAAACAAAATCGCGACGTGGAAGAACAGCTGGGCCAGAAAAACGCAGCACCAAATAATCAAAGGGAGGACCAAGAAGGTACTAGTGTCGAGCGAAGAGACCGAGAGGGGCCCGAAGGTAGTAACGCCCCGAGCAGACTAGAAAGACAAAATATTAGCCTCCCATCCTTCATGGATGCGACACCACCTCCAATCATTGCGGAGATGTAGGCAATGAAGGAACAAATGGAAGTAATGATAAACGCCCTCAAGAGATGAGTGTCCAGCGATCTTAACGACCTAGTCAGTTGAACAGATTCACCATTCACTGCAACCGTCAACTCCTTCCCCCTACCACATAAGTTTCGCATGCCACATATAAATAATTATGACGGAGTCAAGGACCCTTTAGATCACCTAGAGACCTTCAAAACTTTGATGCACCTTCAAGGGGTAGCAAACGAAATCATGTGTAGGGAATTCCTTACGACGCTGAAGGGCCCTACAAGGGTATGGTTCAGCCGACTGACGCCGAACTCCATCAGCACTTTCAAGGAGCTAAGTGCTCAGTTTACCACACACTTCATTGGGGGACATAGGTATATGAAGTCCACGGCGTGCTTGATGAGCATCAGGCAGCGAAAGGACGAGACGCTAAGATCCTACATAACTCGGTTCAATAAGGAAGCGCTCTCGATCGATGAAGCCGACGACAAGATACTTGTAGCAGCCTTCACGAATGGGTTGCGAAAGGGTAAGTTTTTGTTCTCTTTATACAAGAATGACCCAAAGACCATGTCAGAAGTCCTCTACAGGGCCACCAAGTACATGAATGCTGAAGACGCACTGCTGGCTCGAGAGGAAAAGCCCAGGAAAAGGGAGCGACAGGAAGACATACGGCAGGACCAAGGGCGAAAGAAGCCAAGAACAGAAGACAAAAGAGATGAAAGGCGCTCTAAGCCCCCAAGAGGGAGGTTTACAAGCTTCACCCCATTAACTGCCTCGATAGACCAAGTCCTAATGCAAATCAAGGACGAAGGGACTCTAACCTTTCCTGGAAAGCTGAAGGGAGATACTAACAAGCAACCTAGAGACAAATATTGCCGCTTCCACCGTGACCACGGTCATGACACGGCCGACTGTTATGATTTGAAACAACAGATTGAGGCCCTCATCAGACAAGGGAAGCTGCAGAAGTTCGTCAGTAAGGAGAGAGCGAATCCACCTCCTCAAGAGCAACTCACCCGACGAGATAATGAGCGTCCTAGACCCCCCATCGGAGACATAGGAATGATTATAGGGGGAACAACGACCACTGGCTCGTCCAAAAAGGCCCGAAAGACTTACCTTAGGATGGTCCAGAACATCCAACTAACGGGTTCCGTGCCAAAGATAGCGCAGAGAGAGTGCCCTATCATCGAGTTCTCGGAAGAAGATGCACGGCATCTTCACCACCCACACGACGATGCGTTTGTTGTCAGCATACGAGTGGGAGACTACAATGTGCACCAGGTGTTGGTCGACAATGGCAGCTCGGCAGACATCCTATACTACCCAGTGTTCCAACAAATAGGGATTGACAGAGAATGGTTTATACCAACGAACGCTCCGCTAATTGGTTTTGGAGGAACAAGGGTATTCCCGTTAGGCGCGGTCACACTCTCGATAACGGTGGGTGATTATCCTCAGCAGATCCCTAAGGATGTGACATTCCTTGTGGTCGACTGCTCGTCCGCTTATAATGCTATCCTCGGATGACCCACGCTTAACTCATGGAAGGCGGCAACATCAACATACCACCTAATGATCAAGTTCCCTACGGATTATGGGGTCGGTGAGTTACGAGGAGACCAAGTGGCCGCACGCGAATGCTACATTGCCATGCTAGATATGGAAGATCACCAGTAGACCATGTGCATAGAAGAGCAACGAACCATTGCGTAGCCGGTTGAAGAACTAGAAGAGATAACCCTTGATGAATCAAGACCCGAACGGACGACAAGAATGGGGATGTTGGCCAGCCAGCCAATGCGTCAAGCCCTCGTAGCTTTCCTTAGGATGAATCAAGACATGTTCGCGTGGAGCCACGAGGACATGCCCGGGATTAGTCCTTCAGTCATAGTTCATAGGTTGAACGTGAACCCTGCATCCTCGCCCGTCCGACAGAAAAAGCGAGTGTTCACTCAAGAGCGAGACAGAGCGATAGCAGAAGAAGTCAGGAAGCTACTGGAAGCAGACTTTATTCGAGAAGTATACTACCCTGACTGGTTAGCAAACATAGTCATGGTCAAGAAGGTTAATGGGAAGTGGCGAATGTGTGTTGATTTCACGAACCTCAACAGGGCATGCCCGAAGGACAGCTACCCACTCCCTCGGATAGATACCTTGGTAGACTCGACGGCTAGACACCAACTGCTGAGCTTTATGGATGCCTTTTCGGGCTACAATCAAATCAAGATGGAGGAGGCTGATCAAGAGAAAAACTTCCTTTGTCACCAGTCAAGGACTCTTTTGTTACAAGGTGATGCCATTTGGGCTCAAGAACACGGGGGCAACGTACCAGAGACTAATGAACAAAATGTTTGCGCACCAGATTGGAAGGAACGTGCAAGTCTATGTTGATGACATGTTAGTAAAGAGCCTGCGAGAAGATGATCACCTAGACGACCTCCGAGAGACGTTCAACACCCTTCGCTTATACAACATGAAGCTGAATCCGAACAAGTGCGCGTTCAGAGTAACGGCGGGGAAATTCTTAGGCTTCATGGTATCCCAAAAAGGTATAGAGGTTAACCCGGAGAAGATACGGGCAATAATGGAGTTAGAACCGCCAAGGACGGTTAAAGAGGTGCAAAGCTTGAATGGAAAAATTGCAGCACTAAACAGGTTTGTCTCGAAAGCAACGGACAAATGTCTACCCTTCTTCCGCACTCTGAGAAAATCCTTTGAATGGACGAACGAATGCCAGAAGGCCTTTGAAGAGTTGAAGAAATACCTTTCGTCTCCGCCATTGCTCAGCCCATCCAAACCAAGGGAAGAACTCTACCTCTACTTAGTAGTTTCGCAAGCTGCGGTCAGCGCGGCCTTAATAAGAGAGGAAAATGAATCTTAAAGACCTATCTACTTTGTGAGTCGGGCGTTCCGAGGAGTGGAAGAAAAGTACACTCAAATGGAGAAATTGGCTTTCGCACTAGTAACGGCGGCACAAAAACTTAAGCCGTACTTCCAGGCACATACCATCGTAGTCTTAACGGATAGGCCCTTGAGAAAAGCCATGAGTATCCCTGATGCTGCTGGACGAATGACTTTATGGGCAGTTGAGCTAAGTGAATTTGATATACAGTACCGGCCGCGGACTGCGATAAAAGGGCAAGCTGTGGCTGACTTCATCGCCGAGTTTGCTCAATCGGAAGGCAAAGGGAAGGAAATCGCCACACAGTGGAGCATCCACACAGACGAATCTTCAAACAGACGAGCCGGAGGAGCCAGTGTGGTCATCCATACCCTAGAGAGAGATAAGATCGAGTGCATGATCCGACTAGACTTCCTCACAACCAACAACGAGGCCGAGTATGAAGCATTGGTGGCAGGGCTAGACCTCGCCAAGGCAGTGGGCACTGAAAACGTGGTCGTACATTGCGACTCCCAGGTGGTAACAAGTCAGATAAATGGCGGCTACGAGTGCAAGAATGAAAGGATGAATAGGTACCTGGAGGAGGTGAAGAATTGAATCAGCAGCCTCGAAGTCAGATTCGTTCAAATCCCAAGTGAGGAAAATGAATGTGTCAACCGTTTAGCAAAAGCTGCCTCAACAGAATTTATGCTTGTACCTGAACAGGTATTTTCATTTGTTCAAGTCTCCTCACTTATTAACGACGAAACAAATGTGCAGGAAGTAAATTTTGAAAACAACTAGACTACGCCATTGATATCCTACCTGAAGACTGGCGCTTTACCAGAAGGGAAGGGTGACGCTAGGAAGTTGAAGGTCTAGGCTTCACGATTCGTGCTAATAAGAGATGTCTTATAAAAAAAAGGATTCTCTCGACTGTACTTGAGGTGCCTAAGCCGCAATAAAGCGGATTATGTAATGAGAGAAGTCCATGAAGGTATCTGTGGAAACCATTCAGGGGCACGGTCATTAGTGCACAAGTTGATGCGAGCAGGATACTATTGGCCTACTATGTTGAAGGACGCACAAGCTTACGTCAAGACCTGCGACAGGTGTCAAAGATTCAGTAACCTGATCAGGCAACCGTCCGAAGAGCTGACCCCCATGACGGCCCCTTGGCCATTTGCCCAATGGGGACTAGATATCATGGGCCCCTTCCCGACGGCAGTAAGGCAGCTAAAATTTATGGTAGTTGGTATTGACTACTTCACTAAGTGGGTGAAAGCAGAAGTCCTAGCCACTATCACGGCGAAGAACATCTGAAACTTTGTATGGAGAAATATCATCTGCAGGTTCGGGATACCCAGAGTACTCGTTTCCGACAATGGAAAGCAATTCGACAACAACGCATTCAGGGACTTCTGTTTGGAGCTAGGTATTAAGAATCACTACTCGTCGCCTGCACACCCACAGGCCAATGGGCAAGTCGAAGTCACGAACCGGTCCTTGCTCAAGATAATCAAGACCCGGCTCGAAGGGGCAAAGGGCATCTGGCCTAACGAATTACCAAGCGTCTTATGGGCATACCATACTATAGCAAGAACACCCACTGGAGAAACGCTGTTTCGACTAGCGTACGGAAGTGATGTTGTCATCCCAGCGGAAGTAGGGCTCACAAGCTATCGGGTGGAGAACTACAACGAGAATAAAAACGAAGAGGCCATGCGCCTTCAGCTCGACCTGATGGATGAAGCCTGGACGACAGCAGAGCAGAGGTTAGCGAGGTATCAGAATCTCATGGCAAAACACTACAACTCCAATGTCAAGCATAGAGACTTTCGGATTGGAGATCTTGTACTGCAGAAGGTAATGGGCGCTACTAGAGATCCTTCGCAAGGAAAGCTCGGCCCCAACTGAGAAGGACCCTACAGGATCGCATCATGGCAGAGGAAGGGCACCTACCACCTCGAGACTCTGGACGGACGAAAGTTGCAACACTCATGAAACACGGAGCACCTACGGAAATACTATCAGTAAAGACCATAGGAAGAGCACCAACTCTCCCTAATTTCCCAGTTTATTTAGTTTTACTTCAATTACTAGTTTTTACTTCGAACAATTTTTTCTACAATATGTATCTTTTTAAGCCCAAGGGGGCAGGTACTTTTCTACAAATGCATGGTTATTAATTAATAAAGTGGAATATTCAGACACGACTATGTTTACCTTAATTCTTACAAATCCAACAAAGTGTACAGGTATAAACTAAGTCCACAAAACGGACAGATCATCCCAAGAGGATGAAATTACAAGTCCAAAAAGTGGACATGTGTAAACTAAGTCCACAAAATGGACGGATCATCCCAAGAGGATGAAATTACAAGTCCAAAAAGTGGACAGGTATAAACTAAGTCCACAAAATGGACGGATCATCCTAAGGGGATGAAATTCTAAGTCCAAAAGTGGACGATTATAAATTGAGCCCACAGACTGGACGGATCATTCCAAGAGGATGAAATTCTAAGTCCAAAAAATGGATGAGTATAACCAACCGTCCACAAACTGGACGGAGTCTATCATAGAATTGACAAAATCCAAAGTCCACGAGGTGGACGGCGTCAAGCATTAAATAGACAAAATTATAAGTAGACGGAGTCTATCATTGAATAGAGGGAAGTTTTTAGTCCTCAAAGAAGACGACACTATTCATTAAAAGCTATGAAGTCCACAAAATGGACGGATCATCCCAGGAGGACGAATTCTAAATGTTCAAAAAGTTAAGTGGACGGATCATCCCTAGAGAATGAAAGCCCGTATCAAGTCCTAAAAAGGGAAACATAAAAACCCAATAGCAAACGAATACAAAATAATGTTCAATAAAGTGGACGGATGCATTCCACGAACAAAATATCAAGCAGGTCGTTATAGTAGACGGACTAAGCCAAAATATAAAGAAAGTTAAACAGAGAAATAATAAAAGCCCTCGAAGGGAAATGTCTACATAATCCAAAAAATATGACGGAGGAATCATAAATTGTTCTCCAAATATTCTTACATAAAGTGAAAAACAATAATAAAAATAATAGAGTAATTTTAGTCTGCAGCAGGGGCTTCCTTCTCCTCATTATGACGGGCTTGACCATCCTTGGGATCGCTTTCGACTACAGTCCGGTCACCATGGGTATCATTGACGAGGGCATCTTCACCAAAAAGCTCATCCGTATCCTCTGACTAAACAGGCTGGACGAACGTTTGTTCTGGGACGTTAATGTTGACGGTTGAGACATCCAGCTCTGGATATAAAGTCTTCACTTGATGGACCAGCTCTGGATATAAAGTCTTCACTTGATGGAGGGTGTCGTCAAAACCGTCACCATAGGAGATTCCGAGCTCTGACAGAAGGGCGTCGAAGTCACGGTACTCTCGTACCGCAGCTTCCTTCGCCTGACGAATCTCCTGCTCCTTGTCTTCTAAGACCTTTTTCATCTCCTCCGTCCGCTTACAATACTCGGCCCTAGCCTATTCCGCCATTTTAGGTTTCTTTTCATGAATCACCTTCCAAGCCTTCAACTAGGTCAGTTCATCATTCGTCACCCTTGCCTTCTCACGTAGACGGTCCAAGGCAGTTTCATGATTTAAGCACCGTCCCATTAGCCCCTTCATCATGAGCATGACCTGAGAAATGAAAAAAAAGTTAGCAGTCTACTAAAGAGAAAACGGATGTATAGAGGATGGGCATATTACCTGGGTAATACTGAACAGACCCGTTTCCCCCATTGCTTCCATGGAGTGGTTGCCTAAGTCCTCATAATCTTCGAAAGTTATGATGGACGAGAGCCTCTCCAACGCGTGTTTGGGGTCCTCCCGAAGGAGGACGGGTGGCTTCTCCAGCTGGGTGGACGGACCCTTCATGAAGCCCTTCCCAGCTCCGTGTTTGGCTAGAGTGACGGTTTTGGCACCTTCCACCATTAGCCCAACGACGGGCTCCAAAGGAACCTTTGGTTTCTTTGGAGGACGGTCCCCCTTGAACGGCTGCTTCCTTTTTATGGACGGATGACTTGAGCTCGTCCCCTTGGGATCTACCTCGCCGGGCTCCTTTTTCCTAGTAGCATGTGCCTTAATCAATGCTCTCCTCTTAGCATCGTCCATTTCTGTAGAGGTGAACGGACGAAGTTAATTAATAAGATCAAGATCAAGACCGTTCAAACAGAATAAGGGCGACAGACTTACGCTGGTGAATTCGAGCGTCGTATTTGATGGCTGCTTGTGTTGGTTCAGGACCGTCACAATACCAATGAATGGTGTTTAGTGTGACTAGCTTGGCCCAAGTCCTTTCCTCCTTCTTGGACTTTGCAAAAAAAATTTCAAGAAAACTGAATTCTTCAAGATCAATCTGTGGACACCGTCGAACTGCAAAGAGGTAGACGGTTAAAAGTATTAAAGTAATCATGATAAACAAAATGGTTATGTAAAAGGGTTCACACACTGGACGGGTGCGTACCAGACGGGGATAAACCTCATGTTGTGTCGATGGACATGTGTTCCGTGTCCCCTGGACGACACATCCACCCGTCGCCTTTTAAGAAGAAATAACGGCTCTTCCAATCCCTATTGGAGTCTGGGGTTTCATATATGACCTTCAACAACAGACTCCTAGGTACAAACCTATACATCCCCCTTGATTTGTCTATTTCATCTGGACGGTAGCAGTGAAGGAATTCCCGCACTGTCATCCTTCTAGCACCATTTGACATGGCACTGTATAGAACCTACATTGCTATGAAGACCCTCTGGGCATTCGGGGATACTTGGTTGACTGACAAACCCAGATATTTGAGGAGTTCACGATGCAGGGAGCTTAGTGGAAACCTAAGGCCTGCCTTGAACATCTGCTCGTACCCTCCGACACCTTCTACCCCTTCATAGTAGCATTTTTCTGACTTATAGGGTAGACGAATAGGGATGTTGTTTGGGATTTGGTAGTTGGCCCTAAGGGTGTTGAAGTGCTTCTCCTTGATGGTAGATGAAAAAGCGTTCACCGTCCACTCCGGTAGCATGATGAACTCCCTTAGTCCATCAACACCGACGACGGACTTTATTTGTTGCTCCTCGCCGTCATCAAAACCCTCCTCTGGGTCAGCCATCTCCATGTCCTCATTTGTTGAGGACGGGGAAGATGAAGACGGACTCCTCTCCTCGCTTAGACTGTTTTGGTCTTTATGACCTGACGGGTATACTTCTTCGTAATCCACCCTGTCACGGACAACTGATTGGTTACTTGATGCACTAGACATTGCCTACACGTGACGACAAAACCTAAGACTTTGACGGGTCTAGAAGGAGTGACGGGTGTATAAAAGCTAAAAGAATAAAGAGTATATGTGAGGGTAGAAGAAAGTTGTGAAAAGAAAGTACTTACCAAGTTAGTAAGAGAACGGAGGAACGACGTTGATGATAGATACGACTATTAAACGGAGTGGTCTCTGACAAGTATGACAGATTCGCTCTGACAATGTGTTTCAGCAAGAAATAGAGAAATGAAGAGGAGAAGGGAGTGATATTTATAGAGGAAGTGCATGGAAGACGAAGCGACGCTTCGATCTGAGACAACACCTAGTAGAAGAGCAACACGTGTCATGCGTCATAAATGACTTCCAAACATCCTGTCAGGGTTTGAGCATAGTTCACGGAGTTCATATTAAAACCGTCAACCCACAGGACTCTGAACCATCATCCCAGCCTTAAATCGTCACCCCACAGGTCCTTTTGCTCAAAAATGACGAACCCATGGGGTAAGGGGGCAACTGAAGAGGAAAAATATGTTGACGGAACTCCATGAAGTGGGCCTGACGATTCCTCATTCATGGGCCAATAAAGGACGGGTTCATTATGTGCAAGGCCTGTTGGGGACGGATCCTTTATGGACGGACCCAACATAGACGGGTCAAGTAGATGGAAAATACTTGCGATGCACACTTAGTCACTATAGAATCTCAAGGTAAATAGAATCCTAGCACAAAGAGGATTCTAGAAGCTGCCCGCATTAATGAAAATCTTCTCTATAAGGAAAAGACTTGCCCATCACGTTTAGGACTATTTAAGAAGATTACTATAAGGAAAGGACTTCTACTCCAAGGAAAAGATGTCAATCTTCGACTACTATAAAAACCTCAATACCCTCACAAATCAAGATACGCATAATTAACCCCTCTCTAGCACTCTAAAGTTGTAAGAAGTTCTAACTTGACCTTCGGAGGGTACTTGGCCGGCACCACACCGGTGCTCTCTGCAGGTCTTCTCTTTTTTTTTGTGCAGGTGACATTTCGAGCGTGCGAATATTGTGTGACTCACTGGTGATTTTTTGGCATCATCAATAATAATAAAAAATTTATTTTGCATTAAAAAAATGTCACTTCAACATCTAAATTTAAAAAAAAATTAATTTATCAATTTTAACTAAATAAAAAAAAATTAAAAAACCAAAAACTACATAAATTAAGATCTAAGTTTTTTTTTTTTTTAAGATCTAAGTTTATCTTGAACAAAAACACCAAGAACAAAAACCCAGATTTAAATATAAGAAAAAAATTTCCTTTTCAATCTCCTTTTCATCCTCTCCTTTTCATTAAACCCACAAAATCTCATTCCTCTCTCAGTCTCTCTTTTCCTCTCTCACATAGCCCGATCCCAACCACCTTCTTTTCCTCTCCCACTCTCATTGAGCCGATCCAAGCCATAGCCGAAAGTCAATCACCTTCTCTACCTCATCCTCTTAAACCCACATCCCAGGCAAACAGAAGCACGAAGAAAGCAGTAGCTAAGAGATGAGGTGGTTTTGTTGTCAGGTGAGGTTGATTTCGTTTGGATTTGATAGTTTCAGTTGGAGGTGGTTTGGTTTCGGTTCTAAGGTTTGGATCTGAGGTTTGTGTTTGGTTTCTCATAAAGTATAAGAAAAGTTGGGTTTTGAGTTTTGTGTTTGGGGCTGAAAATCTGGGTTTGAATTTAGTGTTTGGGGGCCGAAAACCTGGGTTTGATTTTTGTGTTTGATGTTTTGGTGGTGTGGGGGTTTGAAATATGGGTTCGAATCTGGATTTGAATTTAATTTTTTGAATCTAGGTTTGAATTTAATTTTTTGGATTTTAAATTTGCTGGGTTTGTGTTCTTGTTCAAATGTTTAATGTATTCATGTCTAATTTATCAATTTTATCTGGGTTTGTCAAGAATGTTGGCATGTCTGGGTTTCGGCTCTAAGGTTTGAATTTTCTAGGTTTTAAAATTTGTTTTCATGTTTAATTTCTTGTTCATGTTTAATTTGATGTGGATCTGAAGTTTAATTTTCTGTTCTTATTTCTGGTTTTGTGATTTTTGGTTTTTAATTTTGTGTTCTAAAATCTGGATTGGTGTTCTTATTGTTCTTGTTCAAGGTACACTTAGATCTCAATTCATGTGACTTTTGGTTTTTAATTCTGTTTCTTAATTTTTTTTATTTAGGTAAAATTGATAATTTTTTTTTTAATTTAGATGCTGACGTGGCATTTTTTAATGCAAAATAAAAATTTTATTATTATTTTAATGGCCACGTCAGCTTTTATTATGTCAACAGTGCACTCCGTCTACTGCGTAAACAATTTCCGTTAGTAAGATAACGGTAAGGACTAAAATAGAACACGTTTTTCATTTTAGGGACTAAAAGCGGTAAAATAAAAAAGTAGGGACCAAAGTGAAAATTATGTGAAAATATAGGGACGAAAATAATATTTCTGCCTTTCTTTTATTTTCTTTTTTTCATATCTCTCTTGTTTTTAATTCTATCCTTTTTTTTAGAAGAAAATTATATCTTATTTGATTTTAGGTTTTGTTGATGATATTTTAAAAGACACAATAGTACTTTTTTTTTTTTTTTTTTTTTTTGAGAAGACACGATAGTACTTACGTTTTCTTTCTTCTTCTTCTTTTTTTTTTTTTTTTTTTTTTTTTTTTTTTTTTTTTTATTTTTTTTTTATCTCTACGTTAGTACGTTTTGTGACTTTTGTCTATTAGACCACTATTAGCTTAATAATAGGGCATTTTTTTTTTTTTTTACTATTAGAACCTATTTTATTAACAGTTTTTAACATATACGGTTACAAATATATATTTTTTATTATTCTTATCTCCTTCTCCTAGTCCTAGGTTGATTGAAAATCCTAACTTGATTACAATTTCAAAATATTATATATAAAAATTGATGTTAAAATTTTACTAAAAGAGATAAATCTGATTTTAACAAAGAGATAATCTAAATGATATATGTTAGGAAAGCATATATAGAAGATGAACTCAACCACCAGTACTCTTTACATCTAATGAATATTATATCTACTAAAGGCTCTCCTATTTTTAATAGGAGTATCTACTAGGGTCTTTGATGTGGATATTTCTCTCTCTTTGGTGAATGAATATTATATCTACTAAAGGCTTTCTTATTTTTAATAGGAGTATCTACTAGGGTCTTTGATGTGGAAATTTTTCTCCCTTTGGTGAATCATTGTTGGGTGGCTCAAAGGTTTTCTTTGAAACCTTATTTTATAGAAACTCTCTAAATTAAATATGTAAAAGCTGAACCCAAAGCCCTGGATTCTAAAAACAAGGTAACCTCTCCTCTATTTTTGTCTCGTACGTATATGATTTTGCAATTTTTTTTATTATGTGAAAATCTAGCAAGATTTGTTAGAATTAAAATCTTGTGAGTTATATAGTAGTAAAATTGCAATTTCTATTTAGCTTAGACTCCAATATGTCATTTACAATATATATATATATTTCTTAGAAATTTTCTACATAATCAAAAATTTTATTTTTTCACGGATTTCACTCATGAATTGTTTCCATCTAGTGATTTTTTTCCTGATCTTTACTGTGTATATTTCTGTAATTTTCTCTCTTTGTTTTATTTTCTTCTGAATCAAATTCATTTTCTAAATTCTTTAAGTTGAATTTAAATTTTTCATGAATGGTTTTGGGGGGGGGGGGGGGGGGGGGGGGGGTGTGTGTGTGTGTGTGTGGGGAAGAGTTCGGGTTCGGGCAGGTAGTAGTAAGAGCATTTATAGCCAAAAAAAAAAAAAACTTTTTAAAAAAAAATTATGAAGAGAGTTGTAGTGTTATATTGTTTACATTGAACTCTCGTAGAAAAAGAACAATAATGGTTTATGATGGGTTAAGGGTCTATTTAGATACAGCTTATTTTGCTGAAAACTGAAAACACTGTCGCAAAATAATTTTTAAATGTGTAAATAGTACCATGGGATCTATTTTTAATATTTTTTTTCTGAAAAAAGTGGTTGTGGGTCCCGTGAACAGTGCATGAATAGTGCATAATATCTCCTGCACAGTGTAATCCGCGTGCATGAACAGTGCAGGTTACTGTTCATAAGCCTAAATGCACGGTTAATGGGATTCATAAGCCTAAATGCACTGTTCATGTCCCATGAACAGTGCAAGAGGCGCTGAAAAAAAAAAAAGAAAAAAAAAAAGGCAAATGCAGGGGAGAGACGTGCATCCAAACGCTCACTAAGTGTCGAAATGGCATCCCGGCAAATAATAATGACATGGAAGCTTGGCCATTAATCTAGACTAGCAGCTTGGTCAAAGTGTAAAGAGCTTGATGCAACTAAGCTCGCCTTGGCCGTAAAACTACAAAAGTCCACTAGCCCGTTGTATGAAAATGTATTCAAAACCCAGCCAGCTGACAATAAGATCTCTGAAGCCTATCCCTACAGTTATGTGATTTTTTCCATGATGGGCAAGATGCATTAGAATTCTAATTTCAAACCCAACCTTAAACAACAACAGAGTGATCTACTCCCTCACTGCACATAAAAGGAAGGAAAACCATTGAGAAAGGTATAAAGTATAAACAGTCTCCACCTAAAAAATTCACTAGCAAACATTCTCCAAAAAAATAAATCCTTTATTAACTTAAGCATCAAAGAGTCCTCTATTAGCCAAGGGCAACTCCAGCCTCATTTGAAATCTCTCTCTCTCTCTCTCTCTCTCTCAATGTGATCTTTGTATCTCGAAATCCAAGAGTAAAGAGTGAGTGTTTCTCTAATACTAATTTTGTTATATATATATTGGTTATAATATGATTGTTCAAGCATTTGATTAGCTAAGTAGATACTTAATGTATTATTTATATGGGTCATTAATTAATATAATGCTAGTGGATTGAGTTTTTACATTTAGTTTAATATATATATATATATATATATATATATATGAGATGAGTTCAAGTTACACCTAGTGTAACTTCACAAGAGTTACACATTTTTTGGACCATTGATTTGTATTAGATCTAAGGGTGAAAAAAACACTCATAGTCATGTATTTATTGTTCCCTAGAAATTAGTAACTAAGTCATTAACTCTTCTTATTAAAAATAGAAAAATTAAAATAGCATTAGCTCTGCTCTCCATCATCATCTTCATCTTCTCTCCCTCTCTCACATGGTCTTGTGTTCTATGTACTTTCACCCTCAAAAATGGAAATTAAGGGTGAGTTCAGGAAACAAGTGAAATTTTTATTATTATTTTATGTCTAGAGTGTTTGATTGCTTCGTTCATTTTTAGTAACTAAGTCATTAACTCTACACTATTCTGTGGAGAAAAGCCAAGAAAAGGAAGACCATAATAAAATCTGTCATAAAACATGTCATTCACAAGAAACACTTTTTGCTGCTTTCACCGGTAATGATTAAATGAACAAAATCATTATATCACATGGGATTGTTCATGTGACTTGAACCATTTGGTTCATGAATCTAAGGTAATTTTTTTTTTTTGATACATAATAGAAATTCTACTCTAGCCTAATCTAAGTGTATATGTGTGTGAAAGTTCCCTCTTGGAAACTTGAACCCTGACCCTTGCCCTCCACACCCCACAAGCACTTATAGCAAATGAAACTGCAAAACCAAAAATGCGCAAGGGTATTAAATGAAAATAGATGCTAAACATAAAAATTAAACTTTTAAAAATTTAAAAAGAAAAGGCTAAATCACAATCAAAACTGGTTTTTTTTTTAATAATAACAAATATAATTTTGACAACATAGGAACTTCTAGTTAGACAAGAAACTAAAAAAAGTCATAAAACCGGAGATTCATATACAAATATGATTCTGACAACATAGGCGCACCAAATTAATATGTGATCTATCGGTTGAAATTCCTTTCCTCTCCGTATGCAAGACGTGATGATGATGGAGAGCAGAGTTAATGTTGTTTTTTATTTTTCTATTTTTAATAAGAAGAGTTAATGACTTAGTTACTAATTTCTAGGAAACAATAAATACATGACTATGAGTGTTTTTTTTCACCCTTAGATCTAATACAAATCAATGATCCAAAAAATGTGTAACTCTTATGAAGTTACACCAGGTGTAACTTGAACCCATCTCATATATATGAACAATAACATATAGATAATGACAATTGCATGAAAATAAAAATGTTATACAAACTTAACAAAATGAAATGGTCACAACTACATTAACAATAGATAATGACAACTATCATGTAACGATTTCAAAATATGAAAACTCATAGAAGAAAATTGTAAAATTTCAATTTTCTTTATTTTTTGTGTCAATAACTCAGGATATTTATGTTCTCCTTTTATTAAATTTTGTTTAATTTAAATTTCTAAATAACCCCCTAAAAAATATACGGAGTTGTTGCTAGCGTACCCTAGCAATCCTTCAGGTGCTTCTCTCTAATGTGAGGATTAAAATGATGATTTATATTGGTTGAATAAAACAATGTCTTTTTTGTGTGTACCATTGTTAGATTTCTCTCACAAAACTGAGTGAATCCATAATGGGGGTTTTGATTGTTATGGTAATTAAAATGTAATGTTTAAATTGACACAATCAAAAGTACACAGTAAATCTAATTTGTTACAAGTTTTAAACTGTAGGCCAAAATATATAGTGAGTCGCTAAATTCAGCCCATGACCAATTTAAGTTCATGAAGTTTAAAGTGATCATTTTTGTCTCTAACAAACTTAAGGTGATCTCTTGGTCCCTTACAAGTCTAATAAAATCATGACATGTCAATTTTTAGTTTGGCCACATCATCTTTTGTTAAAGATATTTAATAAATGTTGACGAAGAAAAATCATGTTTTGGTAGCACTTTTAGGGGACTTTTTTTCCAAATAATACCCATTTTCAAAAAAATTTGTTAGTTAGCACGTTTTTAAAATTATTTAGAAAACTAACATCTCGAGTACAATAGACTCAATTTTGCTATGCTAAATCGAGTATAATGAACTTGATTTTGCTGTGCTGGGTCTTCTTTCTTCTCTTCCTTTTCTTCAAGCCATGGATCTTTTTTTTTTTTTTTTTTCTTTGGGGTCGTTGGTCTTTTCTTTCTTTTTTTCTGGATGTGGGTCTTTTCTACCTTAATTTTTTTTCTCTAGCCATGGGTCTTCTTTGTTGTTGTTGTTGTTGTTCTTCTTCTTCTTCTTCTTCTTTCTGCCTTTCTACTCTTCAAATTTGGGTCATTTTATTATGGAACTCGAGTGTTAGAGACTCAAGTTCTGCTACCACAATGTTGAAATTGAGCTCTTTGTACTCAATTTAGCACACCAAAATCGAGTCTATCACACTCCAGATGTTAGTTTCCTAAATAGTTTTGAAAACGTGCTAACTAACAAAATTGTTTGAAAATTGATGTTATTTTGAAGAAGAAAAAAATCCCACTTTTAGGCCTTTTTAAGTTGCATTCACCTTAGGTTCTCAAGATATGTTTGTTATTTCATTAGCATAAGATAAAAGTGAAACAAGAAATGTTATATTTTAAAAATGTCTAATGCTAGAATGTCTAATGTTACATAGGCTAATACTTGTTGGACACACTATTTACACTATATATTTTAACTGAAAACATCATTTTCCAGTTGTAGGGGCCTTTTTGTTTGTGTTTTGCGTTGGGCTGGGTTGCCTCCTGCGGTATGGTAGGCCCGGATGTTTCTGAGTAAGGGAGTTGAGACCGATCCAACTGCAACTCAACTTGGACCGGTTTGTGCACAAACTATGCCTCATCTGCCAGGAGTGTGCTTACGGCAGACAGGGCTGTTTCAGATGAGTCACAACAAGCTGAGCTGTTTCAAATAAGTTACGACAGACAGATATAATAATAATAACAAAACAGAGCACTCTGACTATTTAATGAAAAATGACCAAGTAATCCCTACTTACAAAACATAATTACAGTCATAACAATGCCTTTTACAAAGAAAGTAAAGGAGAAAGAAGATAATATGAATTAATCAAGAATGAGCATAAAATCAAATTTAAGTTTGGTCTACAAAAGCAAAACCAAAGAGGGGAGAACGCCTCCTCTCAATGCAAATAATCTCCCAGGAAAAGATTATGCCGTGGAGATTAATGGCTTTAAGGGAATCAAACCTGAATGATTAATGCCCAAAAAGAATCCTTCTTATGTTTTGGAAGAGAGCAGGATTTAAACACCATCTTAACTTTCTTTGTTTTCTGTTTTCTCTCTTATATTTTTCCTTTCCTTTCACTTTTTACTATCTTTCTTTTCTTTGTGATTTTGCTCTGTTTTTCGGTGATTTTTCGATCCTCCTTCTGGGCACGGTAAGGGTCTTCTTATAGTGCCTGCCGTGACCAGATTTTACCATTTTGGCCCTTAACCACCTTTGTCTGGTATGTGTGTACTTGCTGACCACCACTGGTTCGCCTGCGCCACTCTCCACTTCCAAACAAAGGAAGGCTGTCTCATTTATTATTCTGCCGTGGCATCCTTTCCTGCCACGACATGGATGCTCTCTATCTCTCTATCCCTCAGGGCATGCACCTGACGGTTCCTCCCCAACCTTGCCTCTTTTGGGTGGTCTGTCATCCCAGCAGGACGTACCCCCCAAAAGAGTTTGGGCAGGACCCGCAGAATAGATCTTTTCCCCTCTTCCCGCCACCAAACCATACCCCCTTACCTCTGACCCATGACCCCACCACGTCCCATATTGGCTGGGTACAGGCTGGTGGTGCCTAAGCCTTGCGCGTGCTTCCCTTCCATGTATGTCCAAAATCTGCTTGCTGCTCATGCGTTTGCCGCGGTCTGGAAGCTTGCTTGCACAGTCTGCCGCTCTTCATCGTCCTTTTATGTGGGCTGTTTTATAATTCCCCGTCTCCCTTAGGGCTGGACTTTATTTAATACTGGGCTTTATACTTCTTTTAGCCCATTTCTTGATTGCCATCATGTTCTGCCATACTACTCAGTCATTCCTGCTGTAATGACTTGATCCTGCTGGGCCTTTCCAGGCCTGCCGCTTATTCTTTCCCTAATGGCTTATCATGGCCATGGGTTTTTTTTTACTTATGGGCTCCTACGTCCCTTGTGTTTTCCCTTGGGCATCCTCGGCCCACTTGTTTTTCCTTGGGCTTCCTCGGCCCATTTGCTTGTCTTGGGCATCCTCGGCCCTTTTCCTAACTTTGTGTTCCCATGAGCTTTTACTAACTTCATTCGGCTTCCCCGGCCTAATTACTTCATACTCATCATTGGGATTTGTGGGCCTGCCAACAATCCTCTACTCTCTTTGCTTGCATTACTTCAGGCCTGCTGCGGCCCATTCTTACTTTTTCACGTCATACACTACCCATGGGTCTGTTACTTGCTATTTCTCACTTTCTGGGCTCTTTTGAGCCCATTTGCTTCCTCAATGCCCATTTATTTATTTTATGGGTCTGTGATCCATTATTCCTGCCGCTTGGGCTTAATGGTTTTGTTTTATGCTTGCCACTTCTATTTGTTGCCTGCGTCGTTGGGTTGGGTTGCTATTCGGGTTTCACAAAAATGACCCTCAACACCAGTTATAATGGGTAGTGTGTTTGCACACAGTGTGTGCAACAAACAAATCCCCCCCCCCCCCCCTCACACACACACATATATACACAAAAATGATAAATAAAAATCTTATTACACGCTTATTATTACTCACTCCATACACACTTCCTTTCAAAATTATATTTTAAAAATACTATTTTAGTCTATGTGACATTTTATATACATTGAGTACGTAATAACTAGTGTGCATATCATTACTCATTAATAAATGCCTATAAATAACTAATATAATTTATCTATTAGAGTTTTGTAATGACTATGAGGTACATAATAATTATCTCTCACGTTCTAACAAGCAAACAAATTCTTAGAGTATTCTGAAAAAAAAAAAAAAAAGGTCTTAAGAGTTTTTTTTTCTACAAAAGAATCATTATAGAGCCGCTACTACAAAAGAGCATCAGAAGGATGGAAGGGTACTAGAGAAGAGACTTGGCATTAACATGGGTTTGAATTCCCAGACGAGGCAATATGCCGCTGATAAGGTTTTGATCTTTTTCACAACCCGAATCCTTCTTATTCTTCTCTTTTTTGATCCTTTTGCCTTTTTCACTAGTACTCTTTGTTTGGTTACTGTCACGATCCAAATTTGTACTTCAGAATTTAGAGCATGACCGGCATGTTAATATCAAGTTTACCTCAATACTAACACGAACCAACTTAAGCTTAAGGTGCTTATCAAAAATCATTTCTTGTATTCCTTTTTATTTCCTTGCATAAAAGTTATAATATACAAAATTCGTAAAACTTTGAAACTTCATTTCATTTCGAACTTTGCAAGATTACAACTTGGCTGAAACTTAAGGTATTCGTGTAAATATTACATAGCTAAACGTTGTTGATCCCAATTTTGTGAATCCATATCCAAAATCCCATGAGGAAGAAAGCCCAGTAAGTTGCAAAACGCAAATCTGCTGCAGAATACAGTTCTCTGGTAGAATGGCTTCGGCAGATGAAGATAAATTGGGCCCAAAGACCCACCAAAAAGACCGAAGAGCAAGAAATTTCCAAAGAAATAAGTGCAAGTGAAAACAATTTACAGCAAAACACAAATCTGCTGCAGAATACAAATCTGCCGCAGAATACAGATCTACCGCAGAATATAGTTCTTTGGCAGAATGACTTCGGCAGATAAAGATAAATTGGGCCCAAGACCCTTTTGATCCAGTCAACATTATTTGGCCCACAAAGGCCCTAATCCTTTTGTATAAAAAAGATAGGCGTGAAAATTGATATGAAGAAGCACGGTGAAAAGAAACAAGGAATGGCAGGAAGTGTCAGCAGTAGGAACAACAATCTGGTATGGCAGGAAATGCCAAGCCACGAAGCAAACACCCAAACTAGAGGGAGGCCCAAACCCCCAAGAAAGGGACAAGTCATAAATGTTGGAAATGCAACCCACACTAGAAAAAGCCAAAAAGCGCACAGCAAGATATGCGCACCCATTCTCAGATCTCGGCAAACGTATGAAACAACAAGAAGGTAAAGCACGCGTACAATCCAGGCATCACCAGCCACTATGGGAAAGGGTGAGGTCATGGGAGAGGGCACGGTCTGGCGGTGGGGAGAGGAGTGGAAACCCATTCTTGTGTTTCTTGCTCAGGCTCTTTCGGTGGGCACAGTCCTGCTGGGATGACATGCCACCCAAAAGAGGCAAGGGTGGTTAAGAACCACTGGGTGCATGCCATGAGAGACCGAGAGGGAGAGGGTACATACTGGACGAGTAGAAAAGGAACCTTCGTTGTCTGAAAGCCACAGGTCAATGGTGGTAGTCAGAACCATTGACTCGGTAAGTGGTCGGCAAAAGGCTCCCATATCAGACAAGGGCCATTAAGGGGCTAGAACAGTAAAATTGGTCACAACAGGCTTTATATAGGAGACCCGTGGCTGTGTACAAAAAGGGGTGGAAAAAAGAATGGAAAGAGAAAACAAAAGGAAGGAGAGAATTGAAAGAAAGAAAGAGAGCCAAGAAAGAATTGAAAGAAAGAAAAAGAGAGAAAAGATAAACAAAAAGAACAGAGAAGGAAGAAGAAAGAAAAACAGAGTGTTTTATGGCAGGCATGCACCCAAATGGGTTAACCCTCTCTCTCCCTCAATAGCCTTGCTCTCCATTGGAGGAAAAACGACTTATACTCGAGCACACACCATTTAGGGCTGGCCTCTCAAAGCAATTAATTTCTCCTTTGAAGTTACTTGTGTTGAGGGAGCAGTTTTCCCTTCCCTGGTTAGAGCCCCGTGGTAATACTTGGTGTGGCAGACCCATTCCTTTGATTCTACTAACCCCGCTCTAACCCTTTGTTTAAGTTTTATTCTTTAAAAGTGAGGCCTTTTAAGTCATTTACTTTACTTATTGTGGCAGGAATAGTGACTGTAACTTTCTTTACATTATCTATATTATATCTGTCTGCCATAACCTCTTAATAGTGACTCTGCCTGCTGTGAGCTTATAAACAAACTTTAGCAGACGTGGTGTGGTTTGCGCACAAGCCGGGCCAAGATTTGTTTATGTGCAGGAAGTGGAAAAGTATTCCTGCAGTAAAAATGAAGAGTAGTCATTCACACGGCAGAAGGCTTTAAAGCACAGCAAACAGTTTTAAAGCACAGCAGACAGCTTTAATGCACAGCAAACAGCTTTATTGCACAGCAGAAGGCTTTACGGCAGGAAACTTTACTACACAGCAGAAAACTTTATTGCACGGCAGACAGCTTCACTGCATAGCATAAAGTTTTACTACATGGTAGAAAGTTTTGTTGCACAGCAGAAAAATCAGACATGTGGCAGAAATCGGAGAAAAATTCCTTCTGCGGCAAAAACGTCAATCTTGCGGTAGAAACTGGTAGCGGCAGAAACAGAAAAGTCAATCCTGCGGCAGAAACTAGAGAAAAGTCTTCTGCGGCAGAAACAGAGGATAAGCCCACTTTGCTGCGTCTTCCCTCAGACTTGGACTCAACGTTTGCGTACAAGCCGGACCAAATTGAGTTGCAGTTGGACCGGTCTCAACTCCCTTACTCAGAATACTCGGACCTACTACTGCGGGAGGCAGCCTAGCCCAACGCACAACGAAAAGGCCCCTACAAACGTTTAGCAAAACTTTTATTTACAAACCTAACCGCAAAGACATTAAACTGGGGTTCGGAACAAACTAAGGTTCAAAATTACATTAGTGCTCAAAAGGATCACGTATATCTTGATTCCTCCTATACAACAAAAGAGTTAAACTACTATACAACAAAACTATACATTCTAACAAACGAGAATCATAGATTCCTTGCCACCTCTAATACTCTCGCTGCTTCCAGGAAAGAACATGTGCACTGAAATATAATAGGGTGGGCTGCGAAGCCCAACAAGGTTTTTAAGCTCCATGAGCATTTAATAAAAATGCATATAAATCAAATATTTTATGGATATGTCGGCGTTGATAAATAGTCTTCATACTATTCATACTATTCTTAATATACTTATGAATTTTCTAATGAAAATACATCATTTTCTTTTCATATAATAATAAAATGACATAATAAGGAATTTAAACATAATTCAGTAACCTTATCTTTAAATACACTATAAATTACTTTATCATAAACTTTCCATCAAACTTATAACACATTCAACATACTTTTCTTATAACTTCCAAATAGCTTAATAGCTCATTTATAATACATATTGGCCAGTCCAATTGTAAGTCTGTCACAACTTTGAGAGGCTTCCAACACATAGTGCCAGACATCCAACATTCTCCACAATGCTAGAAAATTCTAGGATCATATTAGAAAGTATCACCCCTTTCGGTGTGATCATATCATCAACCATGGGGGTCGGTTGACATCCTCCACAAGTTGGCCGTTCCCAACGAGGACAGGTATAGTAGAATCCTCATCACTTATAATGGCTAATCAAAATCTCCATGAAAATACCAGTATTATAACCCCTATTGGTTGAGTTCAGATCATAACAATGGAATAACCAAAAACTATATTTTTCTAATAACTATGCTTTTACATAATATTTCATAAAAGTAGCATATCCACTTCATTTTTAAATATTATGTTCGTGATATAAGTAATAGTATCAATATGCTAAAATTATCATATATATAAGATTGAACAACTCACGAACATATATCTTTACTCAAATCATGCTTATATGTATTATCTCTAATTAAAAGGTTTTGATGCATAATAATTTTCTAAACAGTCTTTATACTTATCAAACGCAAATGTCACACATCCCTTACCTGAAAACAGAAGACGCGAGAGATTTGAATAAGAAGAGCTCAAGTGTTCACGTTCTCGTTCTCATCACCTAAATAAAAGACCAAAACTTATTACTAACAACTCTTCCTAAATATATATACTTATACATCAATCACAACCTAACTCTCAAACTCAATAAAATCTTAATTCCCATCTCAAAAGGTTTCTCAAATACAAGATACATTCATCAAACACATTATGTACCAAACCATAGAGAAACCAATGCATACAAAATTTATCCATGATCTAGACATACCAAAAGATGAGCATACTAATTTATGACTCAAAACATTCACTCTAACTTTATAATTAAATCCTTAAAGTCAGGTATACAATTTACTGTTCACTGCTCATTTCAACACATATGCCTCATTTGTAAAATACAAATGGGCTATTTAAACACATCCAATGTTCATGCAATTTTACAAAGACACTCCTCTAGATGTCTAATAAATACCATGTCAATTTCAAAGTCAAATCATAAAACCATGATTTATTAAAAATCATACAAGACAACATGTTCAAATCTCTCCTAACAGAATTTCATGCAACTTAAAAATTAAACCATTATTTTTATATTGATCCAGTTGCTGTGAGACCACTTCCATTACAACCTGTTGACACCCCATTTTGCAATTCACATTTAACCTCACATAGAGGGTAAAAGGGTAATTTCGCCTTGGGAATATGCATCTTGATTCTGGTCACTAGATCCTTAATCTAATTTCACTAAAATGATCTTAATATTGTAACGATTAAATCGACTGGTCATAAGCCCTAATCGGACCATCAGATTGAAAATTATCATCAAATCAAGTTTTAATGGCCGAGATGCACTATCACAAATTGAGTCCAACCATATGTGATTATGAACAATTGATTCCAATTGGTTATAATTATAATTAATTTGGGATTAATAATGCGTCATAATTTGATTGGTTAGGACTACATTTTATGGTGAGGTTGCATACACCTAATTAATTAGATAATTAAACATTAATTATTTAATGAGTAATTTGTGCAATTATATTTTAATTAGAGTAAATTTGGAACCAATTAAGTCTGAAATGGGAGTGATTGGAGCCATTTAATATTAATTGGGAGCTAATTTGGGACCTATTAACGTTAATTGTGCCGAAACCATTTTCTAACAAATAACCTCTACTCACCATTTCATCGATATCTCTCAGAATATTTTGAATCTGTGAATGAGGTTAATTTTTTCAGAAACTTGACATCCGGGGCTTCAATTTGAGTATAAGAATGAGACAATTCCAATTAGAATTGAGTCAGATATGATTTTTCGAAATTTGCTCTACAGACTGTTACAGCAGCTACGAGAAAACCGAATTTTGGCTTGCTCCTCACTCCCACCAATCTCTCCATTTAATGCACCAGATTTTCCCCAAGGATAAAATGAGGTCTAGGTTCATGATTCTTTGTCAACCCTCGTTAAATGATCTTCCATTCATATTTCTTCCACCATTACCATATAAACCCTCTTTCTCCTTCATTCCAAGGCACACAAAAAACCCCCATTTCTTCTCCTCTCTTGAGTTCTAGTGAAGTTGAGTAGTTTTGTCATATCTTGGTCTTCCTGAGACTCAAGTTATTAAGTGAGACTCACTCTCCCTCTCCTAACTTTTCTTTTCCTCTACCCTTAGGATTTTCCTCAAAAGTCTCCTCCTTCACCATATGGATCTCGCATGAAGGTATAATCCCTTTCCTTAATTTTTTTTTTTTGTGTTGCCATTATGAGAGTTTAAGATTAAAGCATGATAGTAATCATTTAAATTCCCTTGAATATATTTGAATGTTCTTAATTGTTCTTATATGTTCTTCAAATATTCTTGGTTGTTCATCACATGTTCATGCATATCATTAGTTTTATCTTAAATCCACATCAAAAATATGAAAGACATGTTTGTTTAATAATTCTTTCAAATCCTTGAATCTAGGTTATCACCATCCACACACATTCACTAGAATTTATTTTTCAATCCAAATGCAATACTTAATAAATGGAATTAGGATTTATCACATACACACATAATAAATTCAACATGCAAATTGATCGATAATATATTGAATGATGTGATATGAATGTTGGCCACCATAGTCTAGAAGACCGGTTTCACCGGGCAAGATGGGTGCCTAACACCTTTCCACCTTGTAACATAGCCTCCGAGCTTAGATTAAGAGTTAGTAGATCGAATGTTTATCCATGTAATTTTCGATTTTTAGATTGTAACTAGAAAACGAAGCTATGTACTTTATCTTAGATTGTATCTAGGACCAAAGCCATGTAATTTCCTATGATTAATTTATATTTAATTACAAATTAATAAAATGAGGAATTTTTTAATTTTGGTTTTCTTATTTATCCCAATAATTAAATAAGTGGCGACTCCATAGTAAAACCCTTAATCTAAAGGAGAAAATATAACTAGTCGAACCTCTATTTTGAGAGACAATAACACGACTCCACCCATTCACATGGGTTTGGCCTAACATCCTATCAAATGGACCGGGGGTGCGGTCTCTCACACAACCATATGTGTCTTAGCATTCATAAGAACTACTCCTAGCATCCTAATTTATAGAATATGATTTAATCCAGATTTTTCTTGTTGTAAAAGCCAAATCTGTCACAGTGACAACTTTAACATACTTTCTTACAAAATCATCAACTAATTGCAATTGGCCTTCATTTCGTGTGGGTATTTTTATACCTATTTTATACATATTAAAATACATTAATAAGCATCCAATTGAATATAATATCTTCAATATTTCAAATTGCTAACACAAAACCACAATTTCAGCTTCTAACAATCAAATTAGAGAATAAAGAAGAGAAACTAAACAAAACAATTATACTATCAAAATATCCAAAATAAGATAAGGTTTTATTTACTTACCCACAAACTTTAAAGCTGAAACTTTAGTGTTAACCTTTTAATTTCTTCTTTAGATAGAGATATATGGTTTCGGTGAGAGAGGGAGGGCTGTTGGTGAAATGGTGCTACTGTGTAAGAACAAAGGAAGATGAAAGAAGAATAGAGAAACAAAAGAATGACTTCAATACAACAACAAAGAGATTAGGGAGAAATTTTTGGGTGGGGCACGTGTTTGCTAAAGGGAAAGGATTTTTTTTTTTCAAAATAGCAACCAATTTCAAACAATTTTGTTAGTTAGCACCGTTTCCAAGCTATTTAGGAAACTAACATCTCGAGTCTTTTAGACTCGAGTTCACTGTAGCAATCGAGTCTTAGAGACTCGATTTCCATGAGGTGCGTAGTTGAGGTGGATTAAAAAAATCCACGTGGAACTTGAGTCTCTTCCCTCAAGAAAAAACTCAATACAGACCAACGCAGAAACCCAGAACAACCAGAAATCACAAAATGCAGCAACTAGAAAATGTAGCAACCTAAAAAACTCAACACAGACCAACGTAGAAACCCAAAACAGCATAGAGCAGCAATCCAGAAAACACAAATAGACCAACCAAAAAAGAAAAACACTCAAAACATCAACCCATAAAACACTAACAAACCAACCCAGAAAACACAAACCCATAACAAAAAATATTCCATTAGAGACAGACCAACCAAGAAAAAACAGAAAACGAATCAAGAGACAAACCAAACCAAAAAACACAGAAAACGGACCTTTGGTGCCAAGATCAACAAACCCAAGCCGCTCCGATGCCGAGATCGTCAAACCCATGGTGCTTCGGTGCTGAGATCGTGAATTTTGGGTTTGGGTTTTTGCTCCGATTTCGATTTCAAGATCGTGATTTTTGGGTTTTGGATTTTGAGAAAAGGGTTTGGATGTTTAAGGAAGGAGAAGAAGGAAGAATTGTCTGGAGAAGAACTGTCTTGGGACGGCAGATGGAGAAAGAAAAAAAAAAAAAAAAGGAGAAAAAGAACAAAGGAAGAAGATGGTCTATAGGAACTCGAGTCTTAGAGACTCGAGTTCCATGTGGATTTTTGGTCCAACTCAGCTTTGTCAGCACATAGAAATCGAGTCTCTTAGACTCGAGATGCTAGTTTTCTAAATAGTTTGGAAACATTGCTAACTAACAAAATTGTTAGCAAAATGGTGTTATTTTGAAAAAAAAAAATCCAAAGTAAAAGTGAGCTAATGACTCCCCTTTAAACTTTTTAAAATTTACTTTCCAGCCCCCATTATAAGCTTATATTCTAGAAAAGCCCAAACAATAATATATTTATGCACATATATCCTTACCTTTATAAAGCTTCTTTTTACATCATTAAAAACATAGCCTAATCTTTTGTAACATCAAAATATCAAAGCTTTATGCACTTAAAGTAATTAAGATAATAACAAGCATATAAATTCATAAAATTAATTATGCAATTAGGTTGGGTTGTTACAGTTATTGTGAAAATATTGAAAGAATAGAAAAAGAAAAACATAATAAGAAAGAAAAAAGAATCGAATATATGTGTATCATTGTGACTCACTCAAACAGTTGTGTAGTAGTGTGCATCTTTTAGTTATATATATATATATATATATATATTTGGTTTCTTTATTACTATTTTCTCAAACACCAAACAGATCATGCATGGAATGGAAGTACATGCATGTGCTTCTTCTCTCTCTCTCTATATATATACAAAAGAATGTGTGTAATTATATACTTGTGTTTGTAATTGGAATTTTTTTTCCATTTGGCCTTAAATTTTTAACAATTTCGTTAGTGGCGATTTTTGCAAAACAATGTGGAAAAATAGCATCTCGAGTTTCTAAAACTTGAGTTTCAGGATAGAACTCAAGTCTTAAATGCTCGAGTTACAGAGCTGGCAAACAAAAATTATCCACATGGAATCCACATAGAACTCGAGTTACTCTGTTTTTCAATTCTGCGTTCTCCTCTGTTTTTCAGTTCTGCTCCTCTATTTTTTAGTTCTGCGTTCTTCGGATTAGCGTTTTCCAGTTCAGATTGTTTTGCGTTCTCCACTCCAAATCTCTGTTTTTCTTCTTTGAATCTGTGTTTTTCATATCTTATTTTCCAGATTGTGTCTTCTTCTTCCTTCGGATCTGGTTCTTCAGATCTTCAGATACTTCTCGAGTCTAAGAAACTCGAGTTCCACGTGGATAAATTACTCCATCTCAGCACTAGAACTCGAGTCTTTGAGGCTCGATTTTGTCACCGAACTCGAGTATCAAAGACTCGAGATGATAATTTCCTAAATGGTTTCAAAACCTTGCTAACTAACAATATTTTCTCCCAAAATTATGCTAGCCTGCAAATTACTCTTTGTAATTGTGTGTTTGTACTGTTATGTATGTATAGAGGTATGTATGCAAAGGTACTCTCTATTTGGTATGTACACATATTGACGACGTCTCTTGTGTTTTGTTTGATTGCTGAGATTTTGAGGGAAAGAGAAGAAAACGTGTTTAAATATTAGTATTGATTTATAAGCAACGTGTTACACACAGTACACATACGATTTTAGTTTAAAAAAAAAGTATGTATATACGACATGTGTACGTAAGTGGATGTGTATAAGAAACATTTCCATATATATATATATATATATATACACGCGCGCGCATTCTTGCGTTGGGGCACTGTTTGATTTTATATGCATGAAATATTTCTGCAGATTAAAAAAATCTTGAAAGATGAACAAAAAAAGATTTTTGACAATCGTCATGACAAAGAGAAAGTTAGTAGAGGTATAATCAACATCTTGGACGGGCTGGCTACGGATGACAATGTGTTGGACCCTACTAGCGAACCTTAACTTGAGGTGCACAATGTCTCTCAAAACTAGATATATGGGATTGACACGATTCATCTTGTTAAGAACTAAACATGTCATATTGATAGCTTTTGCATAGTTAAATGTTTAACTTATTTGCTATCAACTAGGGTTCTTTTACCATAATTGTGGATTATATGGGATTGCCTAATTATTGAATTAATTGGGAATTTACCTTGATGCTCAATTATTAATTTTTTACAGTAAAATGCTATCTTTTTTTTCTTTTTTTTTCCTTTTATTTTTTTTATTATTATTATTTTATAATCTTTAAATTTGTTATAAGGAGCATGGATTAGATGTTGGAGCAAACAATACAAAGGTCAAAATACTTCTGCGTGAATCTCACATCATCCACTTAGTGTCAAAATAATAATATGATACCAAGTTGAGTTGCAAACTTAAAAAAATTAGCATAGATAGAGAGAACCTATCCCTCTCCTTATTTATATCAGCATAGATTTATATATATATATATATATATATATATATTTATTAAATATTAGCATAGATTTATATTATAGCGATATGGCAAAATTATTATACGAATACCCTCATGCTAATTAATATAATATAACAAGCAAATGAAATAATTACAAAGAAAGCCTAGCTTAGGCAAGCTAGTCTAAACAAGTAATCTAGGCCATGGAACTCGATATGGCAAGATTACAACAATATCCTTATAAATTAATTGTTTTTTTTTTTTTCCTCTCTAACTGAAGATTATCAAAATTATATATCACGAATGCATTTCATGTGATAAACTCTTATGCCATGCAGTCGAAGTGCAATCCCAGTTCCTACCCACTACAAACAGAAGCTTCCCAATAGATGAACAAAGAGCTATTATTCCTATTCCTAATTGAAGTAGAATTTTGGTCCGTAGCTACTTCCGTTCACAAATAAAGACTCTTTTCAATGGTTTGCTACGTTTACAAAGATTACAATTCCTAATTGAAATACAATTTCTGTCGGGCGGCTATTTTTTTTTGTATAAAAGAGGTGTGCCTCTGGTTTAATTGAATAGAAGAGAAACACGTCAGAAACTATAATTTTTTTGAAAATACACAAGGAAGGTTCTTTAAGTGCTATATTTATGGATAGTTGAAGTGTTCTCCATCCATAGACAGTTGAAGTGTAAAAAATTTGTCTACAAACATTGCTTTAATTCATTAAAAAGGTATGTAAGTTTTCTTTAAGGTATGGTTTTTTTTTTTTTAGAGAATTTGTTTACGATTGCTAAATTCATTAACTACTACAAATTTATGAATTGTTGGGTTTATTAAAAAATTAATAATTATTAGGTTTCGGTTGTAATTGAGAACACATTCTATAATTAAGAAGTCTAAACTTATAGATGATAGAATCGGTGTATCGTATTTCCTTTTAATATTTTTATTTATTGTGTTATTTTGGTGTTTGAACTATTTTTTATTCTCACATCCTTTTACGCTGTATTTTTTTTTTCTTATAATGAATGTCTTTCCTTTGTACAATTAATTTTTAAAAAAAAAAAAAAATTTAATATACAAATCTCATCCCAAGCGCATAGTTTTTTTTTAGCCTTCATTTGGAAAGCGCATTTTGCACGTTTCTCAGCGGAAGCTTTTTTTATGTGGGTCTTGTGTAATATTCACGAAATCCATAAATACCTTTATTCAACAATTTTTTCTTTAAAACTAAGTCTCACGGTACTATTCACATATTTAAAAATTATTCGGTATTTTCAGTTTTTAATTTTGTCAGCTGGTTTACTTTTACAGTAACCCCAGAGGTAGCAGCAATGTCTGACAACTCACTACCTGAAGTCTCCAAATCCTTGACTGAAGAAGAAGAAGCAATTTTGTGGGACTCTCTTCCTCCTGAAATCCTAACCCACATTTTGGTACACTTACCCATAAAATCTATCATCACTTGCACCTGTGTCTCCAAAACATGGAAATCCCTTATCCTAAACCCCACCTTTATTTCCACCCATCTTCACCACTCCTCCAGCAACAACAACAACCTCCTCCTCTTCAGACTCTGCCCTAAGCCTCTCGTTGAAGCTTTCGATGACATGGACCCAATCGGAGACGAAAAGGAAGTGTATGCTTTACATCGGGACGACATGATCACCAATTTCGATCAATACACCAGGTTTGATGACTTCCCTTTCCATCGCAAAAGCTGTTCTGGAATATTCCGTGTGGTTGGTACTTGTAATGGCTTGATTTGCCTCGCCGATGATTTAGACGAACACTGTCCCAATTTTTATCTCTGGAACCCTTGCGTTAAAAAATACGTGAGACTTCCTTTCCCATATTTCTTGACTACCGGTATCTACACCGCGGCTGTTGGGTTTGGATTTGATTCCAAAACAAATGACTATAAGGTGGTTATGTTTGTCACTCGTGGCTATAGTCATGACCACGAGGACGAGGGTGAATCTCCACCTAAAGTTGAAGTTGAAGTTGAAGTTGGGGTTTACTCACTTGCCACTGGAAAATGGAGAGAGGCTACAGCTGAACGTCCCAAATGTGCTGTTCGCGATACCATCATTGTCGACCTCCGCCTACAGGCTTTTGTCAATGGGGCTTTGCATTTGGTTTGTTACAAGACTACTCCAGAAATCAGATTTCTCTACTTTGTTTTGGTGTTTGATTTGGAGGATGAGGTCTTCCGCGAGATACCACTGCCTAAGCATTCAGATATGTTCTTTTGGAAGTGGGTATCTATTATGGCAATTGGGAATTCCATTGCTGTGTTCAAACCGGGGTATTCTGTTAATACTCCCGATATATGGGTGTTGAAAAACTATTCAGATGCATCATCATGGACCAAAATTATAAGTTTAGATGCTCAAGCGCCCCCACAGAGGCCACCTTCACCTTTTTACAGAGTTAAAACGCCTAGCCTAAAAGCTTTTAGGAAGAGTGGTGAGGCTATATTGCAAACACATAAAAAACGGCTCGTCTCGAAAGACCTTGAGACCAAAGAGGTTAAAGACCTTGGGATTACTGGATCTAAGTATAGTTTTGTTGATTCTTATGTTGAGAGTCTGGTTTTGCTAGACAAACCTAACCTTGCAAATCCTTATCCTTACTAAGGGAAAGAAAGAGGAACAACAACAGACAAGGTACATTTTATTTTCGTACTTATTTTTTTTTATGGTTATCAGTTTTGTTCTTCATATATACTTGGCATTCATTATGAATCAGATATGAATTTAAATACTATAAATTCATATTGCTGATTGATTACCTTAATTGAGTGCATTTATATTTAGGATAGATAGCTTATCAAAGTTTTGCTTGCTGTCAATAGCATGTATACTCAACCATCAAAAAACAAAGTGGTTTATGTTGGTTATCAACTTTTAGCACATTTTTTTTATTAAGTGGTTGAAAATAAATGGGACTGTGAATTTCATGTTTCTTGCCACTTATAATTTATATTCTATTGATTAACAAATAATTTTTTTATTATTAGAGGATTTACTTATCAAAAAAAAAAAAAATTACATTCTATTGATGGATGTACTCAACTTTTTCTTTCTTGATAATGTTCTGGTGACCTCTTTTAACTTCATGTTTTCACAATTGCATTAAATGTTCTTCATGATCTCCTTTGATTATTTATACATTTTTCTTAATCTATCAATTGTGATCACAGTATGCTAAAGATATTGCTTGTACATTTTAAATTTTTAATTGCCTCATGTGCCTTTCTTCTTACTGAAAAGATTCCCATAGCTCCATATTCACTGGCAAAGTAGCTCATCAATAATTATTTCTTGCTTTGGGCAGTTAAGAATTGAAAATGACTTGTTTATAAACCTTTTTTTTAAAACTAGTTTTGTTATCATTTTTTCCTTAGCATAGTTTGAATATTTTTATCCCAATAAAGTATTTATGCTTAGATTTTTTTCTTTGTTGACTCCATTTTATTCCATTGTTCATCTTTTTCCCTCTTTTAATAGTTTGTGAATGAGTTGGTATATATTTTTTACTCAGTTGTACAAAGTAGAAGTTCTTATCAATAGTATAGACCCTTATGCAAGAATTGGCGTTTCACATTGGCTTTAATGGGATGTAGTTCAATGTCTTTGCAAGTGTGGTAGTTTTAATGGGATGTAGTTCAATGTCTTTGCAAGTATGGTAATTTTAATGGGATGTGTTTTTTTCTGAGAATATTGTCTCAAAATTACAAGATTTGGTTACTGCTGTTTTCGTAAATGTGTATAAGCACTCATGTTTTTGGTAATTGGTTTTGCCCTGTTGTAGCTCACTGATGAATATATTCACTTATTTGGAATGGAAAATTCTAGAAGTTCATAGATAGTTAGCATCTTTTTAGCCTTTTAATTTTATGTAATTGAAAACGTGTTGGTGGACAAATCAATCCTTGATTCATAAGAGTGATTTATTAATGTAGCAATGAGGTTGGTGTCAATAATCAAAAGAAAGCAATGAGATTTATGATAATTTGTGATTTTTGCTTGGCCAGATATTGTTGTACAGATTTTGGTTTTTGAATATATCTCTCTTGTTATGGAGGATGCTAACTTTTGCATCTAGTTTTTTTTTACAACCCCCAAAATTTAGGTGGTTGTTTCCCTACTACATAAGGTTTCTTGTTTTGCTTGTTAGGGTGGTTGTTTCTCTGCTATGTAACTTTTGCTGATTTGGAGGCAAAACCCTTTCCTTGTAGTCATTCCACTCACCCCATACCAACTTGTTGAAGGTGAATCTCAATCCATATTCGTAACACAACTCCCAAAAAAAAAAAAAAAAAAAAAATTTCTGCCAAGAACCTAAGTTGGAAACTTTTTCTCAATGATTTAAAAGGCTGAAAATTATTTCATCTTATACCGTTGATGACATAGATTGTATTTGAGTTGTTTCTTTTACTAAGAATTTTGTATATTTCTACTCTCTTAGTTTCTTCTAGAACACATGTCTTCTCTTTATGATTGCCCTTTGTTATTTTGCTAGATTTCTTATTATTAAGTAATTGCTGGCTTTGGAACCCGCTTAGATCATTTACCCTGGTCCCCTGGTACACTTGTTTTTGTGGTAAAGGCTTGGAGTGTTTCTTAATATGTATCCAGAAAACTTTCAAGTATCGGTGTAGATTTTTTCCATATGATACTACACTAATTTGTGTTATTTTATCTCCTTTTGCTTTTAGCATAACTCGATAAATGGTCTGATTACTTGTTAAAAAAATAAATCTACTTCTGCTATAAAATGACAAACAATCATGGTTGGTAATGAGCAGGGATGTATTTATGAGAGCATGTTGAGGGATGATACAAACCTTGACTCAAACATGTGTTTTGTGGTCTAGTTGGCTTTGGCTTTACTTTGAAATGTTTGTTTTGGTTGTGTGATATTTGAATGGTTTTAGACCCCTTAAACCAACCGGATTAACCTATTTAATTAGCCAAGTGATTAACTTAGTCAATTTATGCAATTCTAGGTTATCACAAACATACAATCATATCAAGAATATAATGCAGCGGAATAATAAAAAACACAATGATATGATCACCCAGGAAACCACACGGTAAAAACCTGGGGAGGATTTGACCTAGCTATCCTCAAGGTAAACCTGAATCCACTATGCGAAAGAATCGAAGTTCATACAAAAGGACTTACAAGCTCCCCGCTTGACTTCCTAATGCTACCCACCAGTAAAACTTACTGACACGACCACGTGCAAACTCCGAATTCACGGACTCATTCTTTCTTGTATTCTCCAATCAGCTACAAGCACCCACGCTTGTTATTCTTTAAGCTCCAATGGCAGCAACCGAGTTGATCATCAAGATGTTGATACTATCTCTACCTTGAAAACCCTAAGCTTTGTGTAAGGAAAGCTCCTCTAGATCTCACAAGAGATTTACACAAAACAGAAAAATATGAGCAACAATACAACAGAAGCAACTCTAAAAACTTGGTTAGGGTTTTTCTTTATATACCTCGGGTAAAAACAGAAAACCCAAAACGTTTAATGAGTTAGGGCTGAGCTGGAAAATTCTGCAGAAAAGCATTCTGCCCGAGATTCGATCGATCGAGTATTTCTTTCGATCGATCGAGCCAGGCCGAAATGCACCAATGCATCTGCAGCCTCTCGATTCCAACTTTACATGAAAGACCCAACTTTGAGCAAGCCTAAACAAGACTAAACAACCTGTTTTGATCATGGTTTGCCAACAATACAAATTAGAGTTCTAAATACATAAATTCCTAAATCTTTAGAACCTAACAATATTCCTATTCTCTGATTTTCTTTGGGAGAGCGTTGTCTTCTCTTTACAATTGTCATATGTTAAGTAGCAAAATATCTTAATTGCTGACTTCGTAACCTGCTTAGAACATTTACCTCTGTCCCCCATTTACCTTGGTGCACACATTCATTTGCTTAAGGCTTGCCGTATTTCTTAATTTGTACATTCCGAAAACCCACAAATCTTGGTGTAGGTTTTTTCTACGTTGTTACTAAACTGATTAGTATATTTTTATCTTTTTATGGTATTACATCACAAAAAGGAATGCACTTACATATTTTTAATTCTTGCAGGACTTTGTGCAATCATGGATGCTGATGAGCTGTACATAAGTAACAAACTTTTAACTCATTGAAAGAAAAGAGCCGACAAAAAGTTTCTTGGTGATTTGTAGTTTCTTAGTATTGACATTAGCTTATTATGTCAAATTGGATTGTAGTTATACATTAAAGGGGTTTATTTTGTTAAACTAATTTGGGCCACACCACTCTTATGTTAGTACTTCTGGATGATTTGAAGTTTGGTTTCAGTGTGTTTTCAAAAATGATTAAGAGCCGTATTGTCTGCCATGCTTGCATTATGTGTGTGTTATATTTCTCCTTATTCAATGAGTTAGATAGCTGTTACATCTATTGAATGGGTGTGTAAAGGGAGTAAGTCTTAGGTACTCCTAGAGTACGGTGAATAGTGCTTTCTCCTTTTACGTTTATGGTAGGTTCTACTCATTAAATTTATAGTGGAGTCTACCATGAATGTAAAAGGAGGTAGCACAATTTTTCCGTGCTCCGGAAGTACCTAAAAATTTTCCATGTAAAGGTATCTATGGAAAAAAACATATAAATCTGTCTTTTAATTTTAGGATATGCACATTTAAGATAATAGGAATGAGTGATGCCTACTGCACACTGTGTTTCTGTTTTGTGTGTTGTGCGGTCAATGCAAAATCAAGTACGTAATGCCTACTGCTTTGTAAGTTGTAAACCATCTGGTGCCTACTGGACGCTGCGTTTGTGTTTGATATTGTGTGTTTTGCTGCTGCGGTGTCTGATATAGTGAGTTTCCTGTGCTGTTGTTGTGTTAATTGGCCTGTTGCATAATAAATAATAATTTTCAGATTTTAAAAATAATAAATAAAGAAAATCCTGAAGTTTTAAAACTAGAAACAAATTATGACCTACAACAGGTTAAATTTTAAATTGCAGATTTTAACTTTACCTAAAATTTGATTTAGTCTTGTTATTTTAATTTCGTTTTATTCAATTCTCTAGCTTTGATCTTTATTCAGTTCAGACATCCCATTAATGTTTGTTAATAATAAACTATGCTCTATTTTTTTTTCTAAATTTTTTAAATTTATGAAATTAAAAGAAGAAAAAAAATCAAAATTACATTGTTTTTTTTTAACAAAGAGCTCAAGTCCAAGTTTGTGTTTGGGAATAGATTATAAGCCAGTCTTTTGTTTTTTAGCTTTTATGTATAACTTTTTAAAATCTCACATTTTCAAAATACAAGTATACTTTAGCATTAAGTGAGGTGCATTTGTGTATATTGGAAGTATGCAAGCAAAATAATTTGCAAATTTAAGAGTAATAGAAGTTCTAGTTTTATAATACTAGTTTAAGTAGCTTGGAATTGTGATGTCGTGAGGATAACTCAGGCCAAGTGTAGAAGAAGGTTAAGAAAAAAATCCAGTAGCAAACAAGATTAAAGCAAAGAAAAAGCCTTTTTTTTTTTTTGATAGAGCAAAGAAAAAGTTAATAGGATTGAAATTGGAATGACTTATTGTAAAAAATGAGAAGCAAAGAGCTCAATTAAATGAGGTGCAACAGGGTGATACAATTGGAATTAGGAATAGAATTCAAGAGCCTAAAAGGGGTGGTAAATGGGTGAGTTTGGTCATAAATGGGTTGGGTGTGTAATTACCCATTTATCCATTTATGACCCGTTTATATATAAATTAATTATCCATTACCAATCCAACCCATTTAATTAGTAACCCACCCATTTAACCCAATATGACCCAAATACCTCTAAAACTACTTGAATACCCTCTTGACCTCCAAAATTACCAAAATACCCTTAAATACCTAAAATGATGCAAATGACCCTACACTTCCAATATTACCAATATACCCTTGGACATCCAAAATTATCCCCAAAATCTCTAAAATGAGCAAAATATCGCCAAAATCTCTAAAATGAGCAAAATACCCATGAAACCTCTAAAATAACCAAAATACCCCCGATATCTCTAAAATTACCAAATATGCTCAAAAACCACTAAAATGACCAAAATACCTCCAAAATCTCTAAAATGAGCAAAATACCCCCGATATCTCTAAAATCACCAAATATGCTTAAAACCCACTAAAATGACCAAAATACCTCCAAAATCTCTAAAATGAGCAAAATACCCCCCAAAACCTCTAAAATGTCCAAAGTATCCCCAAAACCTAAAAAATTACCAAAATACCCGCAAAACCTAAAAAATGACCAAATTGCCCCCCAAACCCAAAAAATGACCAAAATACCCCGCAAAACCTAGAAAATGACCAAAATACCTCTGAAACAAAAAAAAAGACCAAAATACCCCCAAAACCAAGAAAAATTACCAAAATACCATTGAAACCCAAAAAATTACCAAAATACTCCTAAAACCCAAAAAATGATCAAAATACCCCCGAAACCTAAAAATGACCAAAATACCCCCAAAACCCAAAAAAAATTATCAAAATACCTCCAAAACCCAAAAAATGACCAAAATACCCCCGAAACCTAAAAAATTACCGAAATACCCCAAAACTTAAAAATTACCAAAATACTTCTAAACCCTAGAAATTTACCAAAATAACCAAAAAATCTAAAAATTATAGAAATAACCCTAAAACTGAAAAGATGATAGAAATGCCCTCGTAACCTAAAAAATGACTAAAATACCCTTAGAACTCAAAAAATGATCAAAATAACCCAGAAACCAAAAAACTTACCGAAATTCCCTCGAAACCTATAAAATGACTGAAATACTCTTAGAACCTTTAATTTGTCGAAAATATACTCGAAACATCCAAAATACCCTAAACCTCTATTTTGGTAATTTTAAGTGTTTCAGGTGTATTTTGGTCATCTTACATGTTTAGGCGTATTTTGGTCATAATTTAGGTTTCAGAGGTTTTTATCAATCATTTTTTTAGGTTTTGGGGTTATTTTGGTCATTTTTTAGGTTTTGGGGTATTTCGATCATTTTTTAGGTTTCGGGGGTATTTCAGTTATTTTTTAGGTTTTGGAGGTATTTCAGTCATTTTTTAGGTTTAGGGAGTATTTTGGTAATTTTTTAGGTTTATGGTCTATTTTGGTAATTTTTAGGTTTTGGGGGTATTTTGGTCATTTTGTGGGTTTTGAGGGGTATCTTGGTCATTTTTGAGTTTGGGGGTATTTTGGTCATTTTTAGGTTTCAGGGGTATTTTGGTTTTGGGGGAATTTTGGTCATTTTTAGGTTTCAGAAGTATTTTAATCATTTTTTGGGTTTTTTGGGGTATTTTGGTAATTTTTTGGGTTTTGGGGGTATTTTGGTAATTTTTGGGTTTCTGTGGTGTTTTGGTCATTTTTTGGGTTTCAAGGGTATTTTGGTCATTTTTTGAGTTTCAGGGGTATTTTGGTCATTTTATGGTTTTGGGGGTATTTTGGTCATTTTCTGAGTTTCGGGGGTATTTTGGAAAATTTTAAGTTTTTCGGGTATTTTGGTCATTTTATGGTTTTAGGGGTATTTTGGTCATTTTTTGGGTTTCGGGGGTATTTTGGAAATTTTTAGGTTTTTTGGTCATTTTATGGTTTTAGGGGTATTTTGGTTATTTTTTGGATTTCGGGGGTATTTTGGAAATTTTTAGGTTTTTGGGGTATTTTGTTCATTTTATGATTTTTGGGGCATTTTGGTCATTTTTTAGGTTTCAGGAGTATTTTGGTCTATTTTTAGAAATTTAGATTTTATGTTATTTATTTAAATGGGTATTAGTGAGTTTATCCATTAAGACCCATATAATTAAATAACTTAATAGTTCTTTACCCATTTAACCCAAATATTCAAATAGGTTGGGTTAAGACTTATCCAAATTAGGTGGGACTTATACAAAGAAGTATGATGATCAAGTGAATACTACAGAGTCAATATTGGCAAGTGCAGAGGTGTTAGAAACAATAGAAGCAGTGCCATTTCATGAAGACTTTATACATTGAATTGGAGCAATGAAGGCAATTTTGTATGACAGCTGGAAGTTCGTTATAATACAAGCACACGTGTAATATTAGAATAGGATTAGTTTCATTACAGTTTCTTCCATAAAATTAGGGAGTTAATTACACATATATAGCTTGCTTGCCTCATGTATATATAGGAGCAGTGGCCTTGTATAAATGCATTATTTTGTACTCTATTCAATTGCTTTCATCAATAAGAATCTCAATTTATTTAGAGAGAGAGACTTCTAGAATTTTACACTTTTCATTTCTAAGCTCAAGACCTTAAGAATATTCAAATATGAAATTTCATGAAATACAAAAATAGACAAGAAAAATGCTACCTCCAAAGGCTGCAATGACTAAAAAAGACTTTTCATAATGTATAAACGGGGATATAGAATTCCATCATACCAATTTGTTGTTTTCTTGTATATATTGCAAGTAAGTTTTGCAAGGGGAGGGTTGGCTGTTTCCCATCTTTTCTTTGCGAATGATCTAGTATTATTTGGTAAAGATGATACAATGAATTATCTTTGTATGATGGATGCCCTTGAGGGATTCTGTGGTGTTTCTGGGCAGAAGGTTAATAAGGAGAAATCTAGGGTCTATTTTTCCCCCAACGTGATTGTTAGTGAATGGGAAGAATTGTGTGAAGTGTTGGGAATTCGATCAATGCCCAAGTTGGGTAAATATCTTGGCTTTCCTCTGAAACAACCTGGATCCAGTAGCAGGGACTTTGATTTTATAGTGGAGAGATTGCAAGCCAAATTGTGCTCCCCACAATTCCTACTTATGTAATGCAAAACACTCTCTTGCCTAGTCGTATTCTTGAGTCGCTGGATAGAGTGACTAGAAATTTTGTTTGGGGATCCACCCCGGACAAACGGAAGATTCATATGATTAGTTGAAGCAAAATAACCAAACCTAGAGAGGAAGGAGGGCTCAAGTTGCAAGCTGCTATGCCGAAGAATTTGACCTTGCTAAATTGAATTGGAGTTATAAAGTGGAAAAGGATAAAGACTGGGTGAGATTGCTAAGTATTAAATACAAGAATCCGAAGCGGAGTGGTTCCAATGTGTGGGTGGGAATGAAGCATGGTGGCAGTATATTTGCGCAAGGAATAAAGTGGAAGATTGGAGCGAATAGCAATTTGAATTTTTGGCATGATAAGTGGCTGTTAACCGGGAATGTTAGAAGCATGATTGAAGGCCCTTTATGGAGAGATGAGGAGTATTGTTTGGTGAGAGATATGAGAAATGAAGGAAATTGGGATTTTTCTAGATGCTCTTTTGATTTCCCTGACAAGCTCACCCTTCTTCTGAAAGCTGTTCCTTTCCCAACCAATCATTGGGGTGAAGACAAAATTGTTTGGGCTTCCTCCCCCTCAGGAGACTTTGAGCAAAAGAGTGCTTATGCCATTGCTAGAGGTGATTGCGATTCCTCTAATAGTTTTGATGGAAAGTGGATTTGGATGATTGACTCGATGCCTAAAATCAAAACATTTATCTGGAAATGCTTCCTTCATAGTATACCAGTGGGAGAAGTCCTTCAAGAGAGAGGTATTATCCAAGATGCCTAGTGCCGAATCTGTAACAATGGTAGGGAGTCAATCCTACATGTTCTCAGGGACTGTAGGTTTGCAAAATCGATTTGGGAAAAGCTTCGCATACATTGTCATGTCCAGGACTTCTATAGCGAGGGTCTGTGTGATTGGTTAGCAAAGAATGCAAAGCTGACTTCTTATAAGGTAGAATTAGTTCTTTGGAATATCCTCTTTCCGTTTGCAGTCTAGAAAAATTGTGGCTGCACAGGAATGATGTGGCCTTCAAGGAGAATCAGCCTAACCAGAATCTGTGTAAAGGCATTATTCAAGTTGACTGTGAGTACATGTTCTGCGCTAGCAAGGCAGATAGGAGGTTGATCAATAAGGTGGTTCAGGTCAGACGGAATAGACCCAGTGCTGGGTGGTATAAACTAAATTCGGATGGTTCATCGTTCGGAAATCCAAGGAGAGCTAGTGGCAGTGGATTGATTTGTGACTCTAATGGAGTGTGGATTAAAGGGTTTACTCATAACATTGGAATCTCTTCGAGTGGGGAAGCGGAGTTATGGGCTCGTAGGGATGATCTATCCTATGCATTTCTCTTAATTTTGTGGCTTTAAAGATAGATATAGATGCAAAAGTTACTCTGGACTGGGTTTGAATGAGCATAGTTGTAATCTAAATCACTCACCTCTTATTATGAATTGCAGGGCTCTCATCAACCAAGTCCCATAGGTGAAGATGAAGCACTGCTTTCACGAAGCCAATAATTGTGCCAATGCGCTATCTTAGAGAGGTCCACTCATCCAGCAAGACTTTGTGATTTTTGATAGTCCATTTGCGAACATTGTTATGCTTTTGTTTTATGATAATATTGGCATGTACTATGAGAGGACTCATCCTCAAACAGTTGTATCCTTTGGGTAGTTTTTTAATTTAATCTCCTGTTTATTAAAAAAAAAAAAGTTTTGGTACCAACTGATTATGCAATACTGCGATGCCTTGAGTACAATCATACTGTTTTCTTTTCCAATTATTTAGACTCAAGTCATCCTCTCAAATTGGAACCAACGTTGCTAATTGTTTATAGTTTTGAACTTTTGATTTTCAAACTATATCTGATATGGTGTATTCTTGTTTAAGCATGTTATCAGGTCCAATTGGATTTCTTGGGTAGGTCGGGTTCAGTGAGTCCATGGACACGCCTAATTTTCTCAATTTGAGCAAATCGATGAAATGTGACGGTTTTGCAATTGCATAAGAGCATCTCCAATAAACTAGCCAAAGTCATTGTTTGGAGAGCAAACCAAAAAAAAAACAGCTCCAACAGACTCTCTAAAAGGAAAACTTTTCCAATTTTTTTTTGGAGTTGCTACAATAGTTTTCTTGACCTGGAGAGCATGGTAGCTACTCCAAATGAATTTTTCTCCTTAAAAAAAAAAAAAAAAATCAAACAACTCAATAAAAAACGATTATTTCTCTCTCCTCTCATCTCTTTGTTTTAGTTTCTTTGCTTCTCTCTTAGAGACTCAAACGTCTCACATAATCAAAACACAAAACAAAATCTATTTTTTATTATAACAACAAAGTTGAATCAGAACAAGAAAATAAGAAGGAAAAAAAAAAAAGTCAAGCCGATCTGACCCAGTCTGGTGGTGGGAAGGAGGAAGAGTGGCAATGGGGAGGCGGACGAGGCGCTACTGCTTGGTGAAAGTCAATCTCTGCCAGCTTTGTCCTTCTGACGGCTCTCGATATCTCCGGCCTTCTCTCTCTTTATGTGCTGCATTCTTTCTCCCTCTCTCTCTTCTATTTTCTCTGATGTGATAAATGTAAACTGTGAGTAAATAGAATAACGATTGAGGATTTTTTTTTTTTTTTTTTGATAAAAAGAATGGTTGAGGTTGAGTAAATAAATTGGATGTGAAAATGTGTGGTCTTTAAAATTAGTAGGTTGAAATTTTATATGTAGTTCATTAATAAGATAGAACGTGAGATGATTTTTGTTGTGTGGTGATTTTTATTGGGTTATATGTGATTAGTTTTTTTTTTTTTAATTTAGTTCATTAATATTAGATTCCTAGTATTTTATACTCATTAACTTATTTGGCACAAAGATTAAAAAACTTAAGTGGACACATGACACAAACTTAAGTGGATAATTATGGTGTACTCCCCACATAAATTTAAACACATGACGCAAAATTGAATTCTAATTTCAAATTCTAATTGAACTTACTCTAAGCTTTGCCTATATATATATATATATAGCATGTAACACATACATATGTATAGATACATTTAAAATTAAATACAATTTTTATCATAAAAATATAAATAATTAGTCGAATTATTTTTTTAAAAAGTAAACGTAATTAGTTACATATTAAAAATTCATACCTAAATTTAATACTACTTATAATCTCTTTTTTTTTTCTTCTAATTTTTAATAAGATAGAACATGTGGTGATTTTTGTTGTTTGGTGATTTTTATTGAGCATATGTGATTAGTTTTTTTATATATTATTTTATAGTTCATTAATATTATTATTAGTATTTTGTACTTATTAACTCATTTGCATAAAGATTAAAAAACTTAAGTGGACACACGGTACAAACTGAAATGGATAATTATGGTATGGTCTCCACATAAATTTAGATACATGGCGCAAAAATGAATTCTAATTTTAAATTCTAATTGCATTTTCTCTAAACTTTACCTATTAATATATATATATATATATATATATATATATATATATATAGAGGAATAACTGATTTAGTTGAAACTAAAAACTTTTTACTGAAAATATTGTAGATAAAGCTAAAAGTTAGTTGAACTAATACAATAGGACCCATAAACAAATAAGCTAAATAGTAAAATAACGGCACAATATAAACTTATACCAAATACATCCATAGATTACTGGAATCCGGTTTTTTTGGGGGAAAATAACACTAAAAGCCAAACTATTTTGTTAGTTAGCACAGTTTTGAAACTATTTTGCTAACTAACAACTCGAGAGTGTGAGTCTTGATTTTGAGGTTTTAAATTGAGTATAATGTACTCAATTTTCCCATTGTGCCAGCAGTTGAGGTGGACAAACTGTCCACGTAGGCATGCAAATCGAGTCTAATGGACTCGGTTTCTGGTCACTGAAATCAAGTCTGTTGGACTCGAGTTTGCTACATGGAAACCAAGTACATTAGACTTGATTTATAGGGGGTCCCACCAGTCACTGTTTCACGCTTTTTTCGGCAACGTGGATATAGAACTCAAGTCCTTTAGACTCGATTTCTCTTTAATGAAAATCGAGTCTAATGTACTTGATTTTTATGAATGGTCACCAGCCCTTCCACGTGTGGCATGTGGGTCCTAGCTGGGACCTTTTTTCCCCCTTACTCGTCTCACACAGTCTCTACAGCTCTCACACCCTCTCTTCAACTCTCACAACCTTTTTCACTCAGTCACAACTTTCCTCAGCTCTCACACCCTCTCACACAACACTCACCTCAACAACACTCTCTCACAGGTAATGTTTTATATATATATTTGTACTTCAGTTATGTTATATATTTATTGTGTTATGTTTTTACAATATTGGGAATATTTTTTGTTAGTTAATATTGTGATTATTTGCTGGGTTTTTTTTTTTTTTTTTTTTTTTTTTTAAATTACAACATATTAGGAATATTTTATTTTGTTAGTGTAAATATTGTGATTAATTTTTTTGTTAGAATATTGTGATTAATTTATTTGTTAGTATATTGTGATTATTTGCAAGTTTATTTATAAAAAAAAAAAATTATGATTAATTATTGGGAATATTTAGTACTAAATATTGTGATTAATGTTATTACAACATATTGGGAATATTTTTTTTTTTTTTGTTACTGTAAATATTGTGATTAAATTATTTGCTAACCGTTTTTTTTTTTAAATTAATATTCTGATTAATTATTGGGAATATTTAGTACCAAATATTGTGATTAATTATGTTATTACAACATATTGGGAATATTTTTTTTATTATTTGTTAGTGTAAATATTGTGATTAAATTATTTGCTAGGTTTTAAAAAAAAATTTTAATATTGTGATTAATTATGTTATTAACATATTGGGAATATATTATTTTTGTTAGTGTAAATATTGTGATTAAATATGCTAGGTTTAAAAAAAAAATTTAATATTGTGATTAATTATTGGGAATATTTAGTACTAAATATTGTGATCAATTGTTAGGGATATTTAGTACTTTTAGGTTTTTATCATGGGTATGAAATGAATTATGAGTTTGATACCTAAGATAGTATTTGTAGTCTTTTTAGCATAAATTATTTCAAGATATATTTGTTTAAGATTTGTAACAGAGATTTCAATGGATAACTGGTTGGTATAATATTTTTGTTCATCATAACTTATTTGAATGGGTTTTGAAAGTCATGCCCCTAGAATGATTTGGAATTTTAAAAGAATATGAAATAGGTAATGACTATTTTTGTATGTGACCTGAGGTGAGTATATGCAAATTTGGTTGAGGTTAGTATTGTTGGCATTTCATACGCAAAGTTTTGTGATTGATGTTGATTGAGAGTTATATAAATTTGTCACTAACACAATTACACTTGATGATTTATAGGTTGATAATGATCCATATAAATATATACTATGGTGGACCCCTTAGCAATGCCAACCCTTATGACGGATTCTCATTTCAAGGTCTGGGTATCCAGTGCTATTATATGATGATACACCGTAAGCTAAAGACCTTAAATGATTTGAAGATAAAAATTATGGAAGAGCTGCAAGTGAACCCTGCTTTGCATGACATACATATTACTTTTCGTTCTCCACATGAAGTCCTCAATCAATGCATTAATTACAGATATATGGCGATAACAGAAGACAAACATGTGAAGATCATGTTTAACAAGATGCAGAAATGGGAACAAGTAGCAAATTTTGAGTTGTACGTCACTTTAGAGCCGCGTGCGGAAGTTGGTGTAGAGGAAATTGTACAAACAAATACATCTCTACAATTTGCAGTCCTAGATGATTGATGCACCACATTGGGAGGCTATACAACCCCTTTGCAAGAGACACCAACAACAATTGAGAGTGAACCTAGCAATAGATATGAAGATCAATTTTGTACACATCGAGGTGAATCCTCTACACTTTTAGTAGTTGAAGATGAAGATGAAGACTGTGTTGATCATGCTGCCATTGATGACGAAGATCTTGACAATAGAGATGAGTACAAACAAAGGATTGAGCGAGGCGACTTTGACAGGGGTGTTGATGACCATGAAATTACTCCGAATCCTCATGTTGATGATATGGCTGAATGTGATGAAGATGATGCGGACGCTACTATTAGAGTTTAGCATGTTACAAATATGACCCCCATTTATGAACCTCCTGCCTCATCATTTTATGCAAATACTTGGGAAAATATGATTGATCCTGAAGTTATTCAGCAATCATTTGCTTCTTCTTGGAATGTGGACATGAATTTTAGTATAGGGTTAATTTTTGCGAATAAAGAGGCGATGAAGCGCGCATTAACAATTTACGCCGCAAAGTACAACAAAAACTTTATGACTAGTAAGTCAACCAAAAGTAAACTGTTTGTGAAATGCATGGATGGGTCATGCAAGTGGTACATTGGAGCAGTCATGAAGCCTAAACTTAATGGTTACAGTTGTATACCCCTTGGCACGGCCCTTGATGGTAGAATGATGGATTCTAATTTTCTTGCAGTAGAATTTGTTCCAACGTTGCAAAAAAATCACATGACAACAATTGGTCACCTCAGAGACATCATTAAAGTAAAGTATTATGATCATAATCTTTCTTACTATAAGATATGAGATTCGAAACAAAAGGCTATTGCAAAGATATTCGGGGATTGAGAAGAGTCTTACCAAAGGTTGAGAAAGTTGTTGTTGGCATACTTGGATCAAGAAATTGGCACCCGATACTGGTATCACACCATACCCAAGAGCGAGTTCAATGATACAATATTGTGCTATGTGTTTCGGGCTTTCGCTCCATGCATTGAAGGATTCAGACATTGTAAGCTAGTGATCAATATTGATGGGACCCATTTGTATGGTAAATATCTAGGGGTGTTGTTGATTCAATGGCCACCGATGCCAACAACAAGGTTTTGTCTCTCGCCTTTGCCGTTGTGGACAAAGAGTCAGGGCTTAGTTGGGGGTGGTTTTTAGAATGTCTCAGGATTTCACTGGGGGATGTGATAGCAAATAAGGACATCTGCATAATTTCTGACCGACATTAGGGTATCCAAACGCAATTGCAAACTGGCCCAGAGATGGTGATAGATATCGCCTTCGACATGTTGCTAGTAACTTCAACACACATTTTCAGGACGCCACTTTAAAGTCATTGGCCTTGAAAGCGGGGTATGCTACTCAGGATGCTAAATTTGAGTTGTACATGCAATTTATCAGGGAAGCCAAGATCCAGGCCCTTAGGAAGAAACTGAGAACCGGGCAGCAAGAAAGTGAACCCAACTCGTCCATCATGCCATACACAAATCTAATGAAAGAGGATCTAGACATGTGGACCCAGCTACATGATGGTGGATACCGTTATGGGGCTATGACAACCAATATCTCGGAGTGCTTCAATAGAGTACTCAAAGGTGCCCGTGGCCTGCCTATTGCTGCAATGATTGAATTCACTTGGAGCAAACTTGTTGCGTATTTCCATGATCGACACAAAGAAATTACTCATAATCTCTTGGAGGGCAAGGTGTGGAGTAAATATGCCTTAAAAATCTTTGATGTGAATCTGAAAAAATAAAAAACACACCAAATAAGGGCGTTTAATAATGTCCATGGTATATATCAAGTGGAGACCGAGGGGGGCACCATAGTCATGAAATAAACATAGTGGCTAGAACATGTGGTTGTGGAAAGTGGCAAAATCGAAAGACCCCTTGTTCACATGCAATTACAATTCTTCAGTACTTGGCGAAAGATGCGACTAGATATATTGACCCATGTTATAGTTTGGAGAACGCCATTCACACCTACTCACATGCATTTGTGGTGCCAAAGTCAGAGTCATTGTGGAGGGATGTGGATGGTCCAAACTGGGTGCCTGACCCAGAGCTGTTACGGGCCAAAGGTTGACCTGTGAAGTCTAGGATACGGAATGAGATGGATGGGGTCTGGCGAGAACCGGGAAGTTGGAGGCCAGATTCAGACTTGAGGGAGATTCAACAAAAGCAGAGTTGTGGACTGTGTCATCAACATGGGCATAACCGTAGAAGATGTCCGTTTTCCCGTGGGGCTTCGACAAGCAGTAATGATCCAAACTATGTAAGTGATGCTTTTATATAAAATGTCATGATTGTATCAATTAGCCAAGTTGCGTAGATTAGTACATTTGTTTTGGCTTTTGGTATCTAACGACAATATTTCAATTTTTGTCAGGCATGCAGATACTCGATTTTGGAATGACATTGTAGATGTAAATTGTTGTTCTCTTTATTGTGTATTCGAACTTACTACTGCGTTGTATCGGCACAATTATTATTTTGTTTATCACTGAATGCACTTGTAATCAAAGTATTCTATATCCAATGTACCTGTTTCTAGATTGTGATATTATGAATGTTTAATTTTGTCTTTCAATTAGTTGTTAATTATTTCCATTCTTTTCCCCCCTCTAAAGCATGGTATGGGGTTGTGATTTATCATCAAAATAGAAGCTTGATTTTTTACTTAATCATACATTTTAACTTGTTGGAAACTAAAGGAGAAGTTTATATTATGAAGGATTGACATTAGTTGGATATTGCTTGTATGTTCCTCATTGTTTGATATTTTTTCCTACGTTATTTTCAAACATTATTAACTTGAGGCAAAGTACTCTGTGCCAAGTATTCCAGGTGACTACATTTCATATGTTGTGAACTCTGAGATCCTAGAACTTTGATACTAAAAGAACTTGCCTAATGAAGAGACATCTTACTACGAAAGGGTGTTGCAAGCTATATAACATGAGTCAACTTAAAGTGATGAACTTAAAGGGAATGTGTAATCAAGAAGCGAGATTGCTAGATTGTGGAGGGAATGTGTAGTCATGAAGCAAGATCCAATGTGGAACTATCATTTGTAATCAAAGTGTATATTTCAATAGAAGTCTTGTCATTATGGCCTTGTAATCAAAATGTATATAGAAATAAAATTTTGTTCTTTTTTGGATTAAATTTTTTTTCTTGTCTACTTCTTCGATCAAATTTTTGTTTTTTTGCCATGTAGAAATTCTCTTGTTTGCTCTGTTTCTGCTTTGCATAGGTGTTACTCTGTTTCTGTGTTTGGTGTTTCTGCAGGATTGAAAAAAAAAAAAAAAACCCAGTAAAACTTGAGTTTGTAGTCCTCGAGTACAACTCTGTTTTTCTTCCGGGCTCTTTGCTTGAAAACTCGAATTGTGGGAACTCGAGTTCAACAAACTCGAGTTTTGTTTTTTTGTTTTTTCATAAAGCCTGGCATCAGGCCCTTATGTGATACACCTGCCAATATTCTCTTAAGTAACAAGAAAACTGAATCTAACCATAGAGTAAATTCTATCTACTTCAAGACAAATGGAGAGAATTTTTGGATACCATTAGATTCATGAAAATTAATTCTGAACTTCACTTGGATAGTCTCCACTTAGAGACAAATTGAAAAAAATCCTAATCTCGATTAAGCATAATAAACAAGCGTACTTGAAACAGAAAGACACCACTAGTTTTCAAATTCCTGGCAAGTTACAATGACAGCTAAGGAATAGTCACCGAATAATGTTATAGTAAAGTATAGTTTGATACACTTTCACTAGTTTACATGGAGAAACCCACAGAAATAGAATTATTCTATAAGCTATGCAGCCAAATAATAAATGCTACAATCCGAGCAGAGGCAAGTCCAAGTTCAAATGAAAGAACCACATGGATGTGGCTCATATCATGCCTAATTTGAAAGGCCTATAACTGACTCAATCGTAGACCATGTACTTGGGTGTTGCACTGAACTTCTGGTATCCCTTGTGTCCGACTCTCCAAATCAAGGCCAAACTCGACCTTATGATCCAATCGTCCAGGCCATAGAAGTGCTGGATCTAGCGTGTAAGGCCTGAAAAAAAGAGGCAAATGAAATCCAAAAACATTAGCACTTGCATTGTTAAAGATTGTAAATACACCCAAGAAGAAGTTTACAGTTCTATTTGAAAATTGAAAATGAGGTTGACTTTAGACCTAGAAATGATGTACCAACATCAGGCAGAGATATAGCTATGATAGGTAACTTAACCAACCTATTTGTAGCCATTAGAACTTTGATGTTTCCACGAGCATCAAAACCATCCAGTTGATTGACAATTTCCAGCATTGTTCTTTGAACTTCATTATCCCCACCTACACCATCATCAAAACGAGCCCCTCCAATGGCATCTACTTTGTCAAAAAATACAATGCAAGCCTTCTTTGAACGTGCCATCAGCAGCATACAGCAGTAAGAGTTAGACGATAACTGGATTATTAAAACAATATGAATAAAAAACATAAGTTTTGAAACTACTGAACATGCACAATTGATAACCTGTAATAGTTCTTGAACCATCCGAATCTTATAGTCAAAGATTTAAGTATAATCTATATATTGAGTTCAAAGCTACATGTCTGATTTCTGGTCTACTAGCAAACTCTTTAATGCTACCATGGTTCAGAAACATTAATGACCCACAACAATGGGTAGCACTTCTTCCTCAAGATCAGCACTCTGCTTGATCTTCTTCTTTGGTCTCAGCTGCAACTCAAGTAACAAGCAAACATTTTTTTTTTCTTCATTTTACCACAAGAAAATATGGGGGAAGCAAGCAGAAATAACTCTAGAGAAATAGCTACTGAAAATAATCAACCTATAAGTATATAACAACAAAAATTGATATACCTGGTTGCTGTGTCCACACTTCTTCTTGCTGCAGTTGACAGCACGTGGGTGCAAGCATGCATAACATCTGTACATCACACAAATTCATTGGGAATTAAGCCTATGATTCTTCTATTGAATAATTAGGATTAGGAAAATCAGGAAAAATTTAGAAGATACATGTTTTAGTAACCACCAAACATATCTAAAATTCAAAAAAGAAATGTCCATTGTTAAATATATGTGCATGACATCTGTAAGTCATAATAAACAACTTAGTATAAGAAACTTCCCTTGTTCTTGACAAGGAAAGTGTTCCAAGACATCTTTGGGAAAAAAAAAAAATCATTAAAACCAAAAACTTCCAACAGTACAGGATGGTTCAACCCGTATCTAATTCAAGCGCACTGAGTAAGAATGCCCCCTAATGTCTATAGAAGATGAGATAAATGAGCAAAATTGATTGACATAAGTTGTCATTTGTCAACAAACATTTTGATTCAGAGCCAAAGAAGAGCAACCATCAATTACAAAAAACTCCTTGTTATGAGGCAGCTTAGGCTATTAAAATTATTAATCAATCATTTCAAATAAAAAAATAATTCAAAAAGTAAGTCCTATATCTGAAACACGTTACTTCATTTTTCAAGATGAGAAATAGCATTGTCTAAGTCAAGAGAACATCAAAATTATTTGATCATAAAGTCCATTAACAACCATCACAAGTTTAAATGTTAGAAATGAATACCAAAAACAAAATATAACAGTTTTGGTAAGCATAAGCAAAGCTCAATATAACTACATATAGCAATCTTACTTGTGGCAGATCATCTTATCTTGGTTGTATTTCCTAGCCAATTGCATCAAAGATGGCTCAATAATACCACCACGAAGCCTCAGAACAAGATGAAGAGTTGACTCTGCACAAGAAAGTTTATATTCAAATCAAACAATAAATAAGTCCAAAACACGAGATTTTAAAATCAACCACAAAACCAAACATGCAAATAGAATTCAGCTGACAGGGGATTTAATTCAGTATGAAATTTTCTTAGAAGCTAAAAAAGGAATAGATTTTAACAATTCTTTTGAAAAATAATGTGAAACCTCATGTTTCTTTTAAACCTAGAGGGCAATGATTAATCTATCAAATTATACACACACACCCAAAGGGTCTTAAACCCACTAACTGACCCTTGAGCCATTTGTTAAGGGAGAACGACAATGCCCAATGAGCTATAGTTCATTGGCAAACTATCAACCTATATCTTAAATTAATTTGAGATCATGTAGCCCTTCCAGCCATTTAACTAAACAAAGACTTAGCTCTCATACAGCCCTTCCAGTCAAAGATTTAAGTATAATCTATATATTCGGTGTAATCTAAGATTTAAATAAAAACACATTGTACATGTAAAGAAAAATGACCCCTTCTTTTTTATAGTCCAAGAGTATTTTTTTTAAAGCAACAATTTCCCCAGTTCTGATTTCTCTGGCCGTATAAACTTGAATGCAAAAATACCACAGGGAAAAAAAATTCACACATAAGAAAAACCAAAGAACTGAGTTGGCTTATAATCCAGAAAAATCCACACGGGTAAGTTTAAGAAAATATCATTCTCTCTAGAGCATAGAGACAATACAGAAACTTAAAAAGACATGAAAATTATGTAATATCCTTGCATGAAACTTAGTCCCTGCTGCATTCCACACTTAATGAGATAAAAGCTTCATTTTCATTAAATAATATCACAACTCATAGTGCCACATCACAGTTTTTAACTTAATAGCAAGTTGGGCCCTAATAAGAGGAAAATAATGCATGTAGTAAAGGCACTGTACAACTCCCTGATCCACTTTGATCATCTATAATACAACTCCTTCCCTCAATAATAGGTGAAAATGTAAACCTCCCAGAACCATTCACGAAGTAGGTGCAACAAATGAACACTGTACACAATGCCCTCTCTTACAACATAATGATAGTTGAACTCCAACTCACCTACAAGCGTTGGAAAAATAATCAAAAGAATAACACAAAACTTCCAGATTTAAAAGACTTGTATCCTCCGCAAATAATTTAACATGAAAAAAATAATAAAGCATTTCTTATTAATCAAAGAAAAACCTTCAAGCCTATGCTGACAACCCTAAGAATGTAGAAGACAGAGCAAGCACCTGCATCAATGCTGCACCAGCTAAAGCCAATATCACTCCAATAATATCCATACCCTATACAAGAAGTGTTTCAGGAACAAAAATGGTTACTTCAGCAAATTTAATGAAGAATTGAGAATAAAATTGAAGAAATATACTCAAACAGAGATTACCGTACTCTTAGCATGAGAAGTAATAGAGATGGAGCATATAGTAGCACATTCATCTTTATTGAAACGGCACCACTGTACAGATGAAAAGATATCATCAACCAATTTCTTTTACCATTAAAAATAAGAAAGGAAGAACAGAAGTGCAGTAAGAAAGCCAAGATGCTACCTGAATATGATCAACCCTAGATGCCACCTTTGGTAAAGAAGTGAAGCGATTGAAGCATGAAGGAGCGTCATGGCAAAACAGTCATTAAAGAGACGGAGCACAAAAATGGAGTGCACTCTTCTTGACGAACAAAATCTGCACCAACAAACCAGAATATGAACCATGAGGCAATCTGGAATCACGTATTAGTGTAAGCATATATAGAGTTCAGTAACCATCAATAAAAGGGCCTCTGGCCTTTTTTTTTTTTTGGGGGGGGGGGGGGTGGGGATTTAGGATATTGGCTTACAACATAATTACAACCAAAATAACTCCCCTGCAAGACCATTCATTTTACTTTAGTAAACATCAGCACTAGTTGTTTGTGCCCGGTGCCAACTGAACCAACTAGGCAGTCAACATTCATTTAATGAAGCAAATACCAATAACTTGTTCCCAATTCAATATCACAAACAATGACTTGTTCCACTAAGATAATTCCAACCAAGTTAATTCAAAATAATCTTCTAACTTAACCCATCAGTCATATATACCAGTTACTTATCAAATTTTGCAAGAAACCCCAAAAAAATAGAAACAAGAGTGAAGTAAATTACCTGAGCTGGATAGACCTCTCCTCCTGTGACATACTGAATTGCAGAATAAACATAAAAGAAAGCCAGCTGGATAGACCAAAAGCCCCGTGTCCCCTTTCAAGTTACTGTAATCTCTTTCTCCTCCAACAAACCCAGTTACGTGTTTCACAATTTTCAGACCAAATTGCACCAACCCATTTATCTAAACTAAAAAATACATCAACCCAGATAGCAAAAACACTTAATAAACTCATTTGGTAGCTTAGAGAATCCAAAGACAAAGAAAACGAAACACTTAATAAGACTTTTTTTTTTTTTTTCCACATATAAGTTTATGCAAACTGCTACTGATAGGCAGTTTCAGATAATAATCCAATTTTCAAAATCATCCCCCAAATAGGTTCTAGCTCAAGAACACCATGAGAGTACGGTAGTGCAAATAATATTACAACCAACCTACTACTCAAGTAGTTAAGTTTCCAGACTTTATCTGATTCCACACGTCTTCTTAACAGAAAAACACTATTTACATGCTTCAAACCCCAATATGAAATGCGAAGAATAACTTTGAAGAAAAAGACCACAGTTTTACCTGAAACAACTGAGCCATAAGATTAGAATCACTTCGAATATGCTGCTGGAAAGCTCCAGGGTTCACAGCAGACCTATCTGGCCTTGAAGCTCAAATTATTGGTAGGTGCACTGAAATAATTTCAAATAATAAGGGTCAGAATAAAGCTTTAGATTCCTGTTTAGTACATAACAATTATTGAGATCAAATTACAAATCGAAAATTAAAAAACAGCACAATAAAAAACAAATTAAAGAGATCTCGCCTCCACTTCAAGCGAAGCTTTCACATTCTCAACCTATTGAAACAAACCCAGATTTCAAAAAAGCCAAAAAGAAGAGTTCTATCAAATTATTTACAACGACATTTATAAATATACGCACACATGTATGCATGCACGCATGTGAATAAATGTTCCCTTCACTAACACCATGATTTACAAATTCAAATGAGTGCTGACCCTAACGCATTTTACGCTTATGCTGTCTTGTATAGTGTCTGGTATGTGGGTGAGGGGGTACTGCATCTCCTTGCTCAGGCTCCTCGCGTTGCTGATGAAGTTACAACCAAACAATGGATTAAATGAATTCTAATACCAACCATAACAGCAGTTGCAAAATTATTCATTACATTAAATGACTTGTCATACTGTGCGGCTAGCTTTGTGTCCTGCTTTATGACCACCTGTCCCATAAGGAGGTGATTTTGTTGTGCGTTTAGGTCGACCTTGTGGGGGTGAGTGTAACCCAACTACCTGCTCATTTTCGACATACACATCTGGCTGTTTTGCTTGACTCCCAACAACTAAAGATCCTACAACTGCGGGGGAGGATGGTGTAGCAGATGAAATGTGAGTGAGGCCCGTAGTCATGGGATCTGTATGCAGTCCAGGAGTGGGCATGAATGACATGGAGTCACTATGGGGTGGTACATGGTCTATATGACCAATGTTGTACGAGGGGGATTGAGTGTGCATGAGAGGAGGGGTCTAATTGAAATCAATGCCGAGATCAAAGGATGGCGGAGTAAGTGAAAGATGAGCGGGGTCAGAAAATGTACGTGGGGTGGGTGAAGGGATCTCGAGGTGAGAAGATGCATGAGTAGTGGGTACAGGGATCTCTAGGTCAGGAAATGCATAAGCAGTATGTGGAGGGATATTTGGGGAAGGAGATACATGTGGAGGTGGAGAGAACTCTAGGGCAAAAGATGCATGTGGGGGTGGAGGGAACTCTAGGGTAGGGGATGCATGTGGGGATGGAGGGGGATCCGGCCTACTGATAACCTGATGGGGTGCAACACGCTGACCATGGCTATGGCTGGCAAAAGTTGAGCTTGTGCTTGGTCGTCTAGTATCTTCTAACGCTTCTGGAATTGCCCCATCGGTATCTTCGAAGGGAAGAGGGGTAGCTAGACGGTGAAGGTGATCCAGTGCCTTAAGCACAGCTATAATCTGCTTGTACTTAGGACTGCCTACTACATAACACGTCAACATCTACTTGTGATTGGCAACCTGCAAGTAAATAAATACAATTAGTACTTCTAACACAAAAATGGTAATACGCAACAAAATTTGAAAAGAAAGGTCGAAGCGATTACCGTAATAAGAAATGTGGTGCTAGTGTGGTCAATGAACCTCCAAGTAACCCTACCGTACCAGTGGAAGTATGGATGATCACTCGACATAGCACCCTCTAGTCGTGCTCCATGACATAGTAATTGTGCTTGACTATTCCATACATGGATATGGCCAAGATGTTTGGCCCTCCAATTCACTTTGGTTTTCCCCCTCAAGTCTATGGCATGAAGGGCATCGTCAGTATCAACATCGACAGGAATTTCTTGTACCATCCCAAACTGACGAAGAACACGATCCAGTGTATGTTTCTCTACTAGCCAAAAACATACAAGCGACACCCTTGTCGTCCACATGTCTCTTCCTGCAAAACAAAATGCAAGCAGGCGGCTTAATTCGGCTTCATATGGTTGCCACCCCACCTGATATAGCCAAAAAAAAAGGGTAGCACATTATGCAATGTTCCATTATTTTCAACTATGAAATATTTTACAGTTATAACAGTATACACTATTCATAAACATTACAAGAAACACAATTTGGGTACTTGGTTGGGATGCATAGAATCTAGAAGCTAATGGTACCGAACCAAACAGATCTCAGCAGGGCTATTCTTTGTGCTCACGATCCACACCCACCTACAATTAAGAAAGAGGGAGTCAATATCTACCAATTATGCAATCTAATAAAAAAGAAAAAGGAATTGTATGCTGATGGACGCTTAAAAAAATCCATATTGTTTATTTTTCTTTCAAATACTACTACTATACTACATAAGCATCCTTAGTTGTAGAATAATACTTGAATAATGCTAAGTTCAATTATTTTTTTATCAACTTAAGTATTTGGGACAAGTAGGTCTAGACTTCTTTATCTGAAGACATAAATTTAATTGGGGAGAGAAAGGGAGAGAGAGAGAGACTATAATAAAATGTTTTTTTGTTCACCATTCAATGATTATAATTTTTTTGGCACGCTAGCTCACAAAATAATGACTACTTCTTATAGACTAGCAAGAGTGAAAAAAAAATCTCTTTATTTTAATTCTTTTCCTTATCAATAGTTGTGGATTTCAATTAATTTTTTTCCTATGCTATTTATCCACAAAACTCAGCAAAATTATTCCAGCAAAGGATGAGTTATGAAAGAAATAAAAAAGAAGAAGAAATTGAAAGAAAGAATCTAATTAGCAAAAAATAAAACTGAGAGAGAGATACAAGCTTTGTATCATATATATGGCCCATTCTTCCTACAATATTCTAATTGAGAACTTTCCATTCATGAAGCGTTGTATCATATATAGCTGAAAGGAAAAATTAATAAGATACAAGCTTCATTATCTCAAATTAGATAGCATTGGAACAGTTAATACTTGGAATTGAGAATTTGAAGTAATCAACAACAATAAATGATGGGTAATCATAAATTTAACATTACATACCACTAAGTTTATACCAATAAATGATTATCTAAACATATGATTAGTGGTGGAGCTAGAAATTAATAACACTTTTATACATCAATCATAACATATGACCTCAGTGGTTGTAAAACAATGTATAAAAATAAATAAGAATCCTATTAATTTTCAAAATCTGAGGAATATCAAGGTTAAAATTTTATTTTCTATGTCTAACAATGTGTCATGTCGTTTAAAATTATGGATCCATTTCCAATAGAGAGAATCGACCAACAAAGAGACTTACTTAATGGACAATTAAGAAAGTGCTAATGGTGGGCCATATGCATCATCTGGTGGGAGGTCCATCCTTGGGCACAAAAAAGGGAATCTGAACCATGCCCAATATTGAACCAGTATCAAGGCCCCACTAATCTGATTGGCACCTCTGTCGGTTGCTCTGCACAACTCTTTGTACAACTATGCAAGGCAAGTGCTCCCCCAACTGTACTGAGGTGGATTGTGAACGTCCCTCAACATCTGCAACCACATCATATGCACCCTATCGCCAGACTTGTCGGCAAAAATTGTGTCCCCTAGGAGTGCTAGAATATAACACTGTGCATACTGATGCACAACAACCTCTACTATACCATCAGGCAACCCTTGGTCAACTTTTTCAACTAGCTTGTTAATTTGGATCCTTTGTCCTTGAAGCACCACAATATTAGTAACAATTCCAAGCATATTCTGACATTCATGAGCCCACCCCAAGTCACAAGTTCCAACAATTGCCTCACCATTGATTGAAATCCCCAAAAGAACCCCCACATCTTGTAATGTGATCGTCATCTCACCATGTGGCAGGTGGAAGGTGTGGGTTTTAGGTCGACATCGCTCAACAAAGGCCGTTATCAAGTTATGATCAATCTCTCTAGATGGGGTCCTATGCAACCCCTCTAATCTAGTTCTCTTGACAATGTTGAGGACGTGATCATCCACCATCGGGTGTCGTTTTCAAAACTCCTTATTACGACCACGGCATTTCAGTGGCCCTGGATCTTGCACATGATAGAACCATGGTGATGAGATGCAATATGCCATAACCTTTGTATATGTGATTGTAGCTATTGTTCCGAAAAAACAAAAATAAAATGGTTATCAAGGGAAATTAAAATTTCATCCCAAAAAAAAAAAAAAAAAAGGCAACAAAAGGAGAAAATAAAAGGATGCAATGCACTTGATACATTTGTTTTTAGCCGTTTATCCTGCTACTTATGCCATGCATGCTATTGTGTAAACAAAGGGAAGCAGCAACCATGAAAAGCACGGCAACAGAGGCAACATAAAACATTTCAAAGAGCATGAAGATTTAGAATCAAAGAACAGAGAGAAAATTTCCTAAATGAGCTTTTCTCTCTTCAGTCACTCTGTTCTTTCTTTCCCATTTTGATTTGAATTCTCATGTGAGTTTTTATACTTGTTTTCAGTGGTTCAGCCTAATACCAGGATATGAACACCAGGCCTTGAAGCAAAACAAAGCAAGGAAGATTGGGATAAGCAACCAATAGCAAGCAAGAATCAAAAGCAGCCCGAAACAGCCAGGCAGGGTAAATGTATAATTGTATACTAACCACCAGCCAATTAATTTGTGTGTGGTATTTCCTCTCTGTCGTACACATATTGTTTCTCTCCTAAATGCATATTAACACACAAAACAAAGAGCATACTGATTCACATTTGAGCACTGACTGTTACATACCACTGTGTGCGGAGTGTGTTTGTCACGCCAGTTGATTTCAAGTATAATTTTGAAATTGTTGATTCCAAAATTATAATTTAAGGCTGTGTGTCCATATGTGTGCAACAAACCTTACATACAACAGAAAAAATCACTCTTCCACACACAAATTGGCAAAACACATGCACACCACACACACACACAAAATAAATCTTAAACCCATCACACACTTTCAAACACCCTATTCAAACCAAGCTAGTTCACAGCCATACCCATACAGAAATCCACACGTTCCAGAAAAAAAACACCCAAACTTAGTTGCCTAGGACATCCAATCTGAGAGAGTTGATCTAGAATAGGGTATATGGGCATTTTAGAGAAAATAGACTTAGGTTGGGTTCAGTTTTTAGAGTGATACCTGGTCTACTAAGTCCAAGTCCAACCCATTCCGAAAACTGATGTTTAAACATAAAACCCTATTTTAAATAAATCTCAACCCATTCACTCAACAAGCTCCTCACACTAATCCTATTTTACTTTTATAAATTTTTGAAGTGGGGAATGGCCAAATGGGAACCCATAGAGCTTAATTTCAACTAGACCTTTGTGAAAATTTCTATCATGTCAGCTATTCCTTTTTTCAATCCCATCTTGGAGACTTTGACAAGTAATGGGAAGAGTATAAAGTATAAAGTATATGTAATTTGCCAATTTATTTTTTTATTTTCTTCATGTCCAAGGTTTTTTTTATCCCTTACTAGAAATTTAAATGAATTGAATTCAACATGTTTTTTAATAAATTTTTTTGTTGCACTAAGCCACTGACATTGAAGAATACATGATAGGTGGGCTTTGCACCCAATATAACCCTATCTAATTTACCACTAGCTTTGATGGGCTATAGAGGCCCAATTAGTGATGGGCATGAATTTGTGTAACCTTTATGTAAGGGTGTGCAACAGTCAACCAATCTAACTCAACCCAACTAATGGGCATGACTATGCATTCAAAGCTAGTAATACCATTGACAAACTTAGAATTTTAGAAATGAAAAAAAAAATCAACATAATGTAAAAGGATAATAAGAAGAGAATATAGAAATTCAGCAAGTGGTCAGTTTTAATTTTACCTTGCCTTCCTAAATAGCGCACGATCGACGTTCTTTTAGAAACCTTAACACCGAACGCTCCATGGGACCAGGACCGAACTCATCAACCTCCTCAGTAGCAACGGCAGCCATACTGCACGAAGTTTAGAGAGTCAAGAGTAATATAAGTACATGTTCAAGATAAATTGGCAAGGATCTCAATGTATAGCCTAATTTCTTGCACAAATGATAAGTATGACAATCAACCATAGGGAATAAATATACATATAAAAAACTCAGTATACTGCCAACAATTGTAAAAGCAAAGCTTTATGTTAAGATTAACGAAAGAAAGCTTAATATGCAGCACAATTCTGACACCGAACTCTTTTATGTTTATTATGCTTATTATGAAACCCAATTCTGACACCCCAACCCTTCACCCTTCTTTCTCTAATTAAGAGAGAAGTTGGGTGACCTCCCGTTAAACTTTTAACCACTCAATATATTAGGTGATTAATTTACAAAACCAAAAACAATAAAAACTAGAACACTGACCTCTCTCTCTCTCTCTCTCTCTCTCTCTCTCTCTCTCTCCCCTTAATATATATTTCCTCTTTTCTTCTTAAAAAACAAGAAAAATAAATAATGATGTGACAAGAGTTAGTAACAGACTAGTGCTCGTGTTCCCACAGCTAGGATATACAAATTGGCTTAAAATATTTGGTCTGTCACTGACAAAAACAATTAAAATCTATTACTGCATAACAAATCAGGGTGCTTTACATCTAGTTGTTCAAACTTTAAAGGAATTCAAAATCAATTTTACTATTTCCATGGAAATGTGATGAAATGAGCTTCACTTGTGCCAAATATATACCACAAAATTTGATTTGGAATTAACCTATAGGAATCAAGTAACAAAATTTGTTCTACATAGATGGCAAATATATATATATATATATATACCACATATTTTATGCTCAATTATTTTGATTAAGAAAAAGTAAAAGGGATTAACAGATCATGCAAGGATCAACCCCTTTTTCTCAACAATGAAACAACTTTATACAGATGATCCAAAGCCACCATGATAAACCATAAAAAAAAGTTGCCATATTTTTTAAAATGATCTTGAAATGATCATAAACCTGAAACCTTCTACATCAATCTAAAACACCCAGATTCTATTCCTCAACATATTTGGAATAAAAAACATTTCTACAATAATGACCAGCAAAATAAGAAACCTAATATCATATAAAAATAAAAATAAAAAAACAAAGTTTGCCCAGAAAATTTTACTTCTACCACATAAAATCACAAACAAACAAACAAATAGCACTAAGAAAACAAAAAGTTTCAAACACCAACGGGGAGAGAGAGAGAGAGAGAGTCCTTACTTGTGATAGAGGTGGAGTCCCTACCAGCGGAGCCACCCAAAATCAATGTCTGAAGGAGAAAATGAAGGAGCAAGGCGGAGCGATGGGACGAAGAGTCTTTGAAGAGTGAGAGGGAATGAGACTAAGAGAGACCGTGAAGTTTGAAGCTGAGGGAAAACCCAGTTTGAAGAGTGAGAGTGAGAGGGAAAACCAAGTTTGAAGAGTGAGAGTGAGAGATTGTGAGAAGACTTAGTGTGTTTCAGTTTGAGTGTGTTTGACTATGAAGCACGGGTGCGTTTCTGGATTCGGGTGCAGGTGCGAGACTCGGCAATTTTTGAAAAAGTAGGGTGCGGGTGTGGTGGGGTGCGGCGATTAAAAAATTATTAAAAATATTTTTATTTATATTTTTAATATATTGCTAACCATACTTTTTCACATTATATAAACATATACCAAATTTAAGAGCAATAGTAGATAATAACTAAAACATGATGTTCATAAATTAAATACAACCCACTTAATACCCTTTTTCAAGACAAAATTAAATTAAATTAAATTAAATCCTTAATACCCCCACTTAATAAAGCCACCTTCACGTGTTTGAAAATCATTTTTTCCCCTTTTTGCCCTCAGTTATTTTTGTTTTGATAAACTTTTTGCCTTCAGTTATGTGGGTCACTTGTTGCTTAAATTGAGTTTTCATCCTAGGGAATCACAATCACACAATTGTCGAAGGTAGCAAGATAAGAAGGGCCCTGTAGTGGCAAACTGAGAGACATACAGAGAGAGAAAATGGTTGTAGCAACTGCAACTTTGTCTTACCAAAACCACATCTTCTTCTCCTAATATTCTAACCTCTTTCCTCTCCATCTTCGCTGGCTCAAGAGACAGTTAGTCACAAGTTTTTATCCATTTTTTGTTTGTTTTCATTTTCTTGTTCGGCGCCGACATAGTGTGTTTCAACGGTTTTGGCAGATACGGACCGATTTGGCCTGAATCGGCCCAATTCGGCGCGAGTCGGCGTGTATCATGAAACGAAAAAAAAAAAAAATGGACGCGGTTCAACGCGCAGGCAGCGGCGTCCCTCACGCGTCGCCGCGTCAAACGCGGGTGCGGCAGCCATTTTGCCACGTCTGTGCATCCCAAGTGTTTGAGTGATCTGTTTGAGTGTGTTTGAGTTTGAGTGATCTGTGTTTTGAGTGATCTGGACACGTGGAGGGCTGAATTGAAATCGAGTTCAGAAGACTCAGTTTCCGCTTAAACTAAATCGAGTCTAAAGGACTCGATTTCCTTTGAACCAAACCGAGCCCAATAAACTCGAGTTCTGTGCCTACGTGAACTAGATGTCCACCACAGCTGCTGCCATGATGGGAAAATTGAGTAAGTTATACTCGATTTATAACTCTAAAATCGAGTCCTTTGGTCTCAAGTTGTTAGATACCAAATCAGTTTCAAAAGTGTGCTAACTAACAAAATAGTTTGGCTTTCAGTGCTATTGTAAAAAAAAAAAAAATCCTCAGAATCCTGTCAGAACCTTATACACACAAAAATTCACAAAACCCTTCATGGATATCCTCGCCTCGTAGCGTTCCTTAGTAGTTTCCCAACAAAATCAATGAATCCAAAACTTTGTCAGTCATGGCCATCCTCTCTGTTTATGAAGAAGATTAGCAGAATCAACAACCTTCTTCTTCTAAGAAAGAGATCATTCTTGCTGAGAAAGAAGCCGAGGCCAGAAAGGCAGAGGAGGAGGAGAAGCAGCAGAAAGAGAACAAACCTGTTTCTAACAAAGACAACGGCCTAGATATGGAGAATTATTCATGGGATCAATCCCTTTAAGAAGTCACTGTAAACGTGCCAGTCCCACAAGGCACTAAATCTAGCCTTCTTTTGTGTGACATAAAGACGAGCTTTGAAGGTTGGGCTCAAGGGTCAGCCTCCAATCATCGATGGACAGCTATTCAAGCCTGTGAAAGTTGACGATTGTATTTGGAGTTTGGAGGATAAGAAGATGATCACTATTCTTATTTGCAAGAGAGATCAGAGCGAGTGGTGAAAATCTTTGTTGGAGGGTTATCCAGAGATTGACACACAAAAAGCTGAACCAGAGCCAAGCAAGTTGTCTAACTTGGACTCCGAGACCCGTTCTGCAGTGGAGAAGACGATGTTTGATCAGACGCAGAAACAGAAGGGACTTCCAACAAGCGATGATATTTGTTAGAGATATATATTAGACATATATTAGCCCAATGTAATAGGCCCAAGCCCAGTCCTACTTGTACTAGTAGTCTAGGGTTTAGTCGCTTATATATACTCATGTTAGGGTTCATTGTAACATAGGTTATTATACTACACTCTTACATAATAAAGATGTAGCCCTTAAGGGATTTCTCCGTGGATGTAGGCCGACAAGGCTGAACCACGTAACCCTCGTGTTCTCAGTGTTCCTATTCTATGCTTCCTCTTCCGCATCCACTCTAGCATACACAACATGGTATAACACAATGCGTTGCTAATAATACATTTAACAATATTAAACAAGGACAGCTGATGAAACAATTCATGGCTCAGAATCCCAACATGAAATTCCCCCTAGGAGCTCAGTTCATGTGAGATTAGGAAGACAACGAAAAGATTTGATCTTTTTAGTTTGTAGTAGATGTTTATGGCTATATGTAGTTCTAATTTTTATTGCTTTCGTTTAGGATTAAGGATTTGTTTACAAGTTTAACCATTGTGATCGTGTGCTATTCAATATCAATTGTGGGCTTTTCAGATTTATCAAACTTCAATTTTTGGTTGAATTTATTATAATCTGTAATCTTTTTAGCTCGTAGATTAAGGATTTGTTTATAGATTTAAGCTTGAGATCATATGTTATACAGTAAAAATTGGGGGGTTTTTCAAATTTATCAAAGTTCAATTTTTGGTTGGATTTTTTTTTTTTTTTTTTTGGGAACTATCATTAAACATGGAACAAAAGGCAAATACATCAGGTTCAGCAGCAATGCTGGATGGCCAACTTAGTGGTTGGATTTATAATAATAATCTGTAATCTGATATATATGAGAACAAGTTTTATATTAGCTATTAGTAACATTGTAATTTTTTGGCTAAATTTAAGCCTGGTTAGATGCACTGACCATACAATTTGCATTGTATACTGATTTAATTCTTTATGTACTGTGTGGGTACATTGAATTTTAAGGGAATAGATTATAGAGTGTAATTATATAAACAGAGCTTGCATAAATTTATAGAGCAGTGATAATTAGAAATTATTTGTAATTGTAAAATTGTGTATGTAGGGGCCTTGTGCCCCCGAGCCCATTATTTGGGTATGTAATGGGCCTAAGGCCCAAGCCGAGGACTAAAGGCTTTCGAGGAGGGGGCAAACGCTGTCAAAAGGACCCATGTTGGTAAACGGAGAAGTCAATTTAGATCATGGCGGCCCAGGGGGTTGTGCCGAGGACAAGAGCCACCTCGGATGATCGAGACCGATATCCGTAGAGATGGTCTGCCATTCGAATGAACATCACAGAAACATCCAATTGATACGAATAAGTACTATGTGAGCTCAGGAAAGGGAAGGGTTCTAAAATATCTAAGGAAAAAGCTGCTACCTCCACATTAAATGCACTGCAGTAATTCCTTGGCCGCATTAATGAGGAGGTGATACCTGAACAATGAATTTCAGCCTTACAGCTACTACATGAAGACTTATGGAAGGGGCTGATGGGACAAGTATCAACACCAACTATCTGGCATGCACATGAAAGATAGGGATGAAAAGGAAAAGGAATATAAAAGGAGGAGAGGGCAACGAGAGAGGGGGATCGGAAAATTAGAGAAGAAACACTGTAGCAATCTAGAACCAAACTTGTAACCACATTTAAGATCATTATATAAGAACCAGTCTCCTCGGATATTGCCAAAGACATTTATTATTCATTCTACACTTGTCTATCTTCATTCTTTCACCATCAACCTCTTCAATCTGTTGCTCGATTAACTAAAGCCCAGTTTTCTAACTCATTTCTCTACAAATTCATTGTTTTGGGCTTTTTGGACCTAAGTCCATTCATATTTTTGGGCTAGAAATTCAAATCTGGTCCTTACAGTATATGACAATGAATAATTCAACGTATGCAATAATAATTAGTAAAATGTAAAAAAACTAGTAAATATCATGCCTTAATGTAAAAGAAAAAACATTTAAGGCTCCACGCAAAGATTGATATATATATATATATATATATATATTTATTTATTTATTTATTGTGTTTAATAATAGAATTTTAGTTGAAGTATATAAATATGGTAAAGCTTATATATTGTTTCTTAGATTCTTTTCTTAAAATTCAGTCATGTGGCTTTTTTCTCATAAGATGGAAGCGTATTTTTAGTTAAGTAGAATCTTAAGAGGGGAACCTAAGGAACAATACCTAAACTTTACCCTATATATATATTATTACAACATGAAGTCCTGAGTGTCTCTTTTAAAAACACCAAGATGTGTTAATTGAACTACTAAACTCTTAATAATTAGAACTTAGTACATCATCATCAATTTCCACAGGACATTTTCTCGGGAATTGAAAAAGCTTTTTCAATTCTCAAGAAAATTTTTTCCAAAAATGAAAATTTAGTGGTTGGATTTATAATAATAATCTGTAATCTGATATATATGAGAACAAGTTTTATATTAGCTATTAGTAACATTGTAATTTTTTGGCTAAATTTAAGCCTGGTTAGATGCACTGACCATCCAATTTGCATTGTATACTGATTTAATTCTTTATGTACTGTGTGGGTACATTGAATTTTGAGGGAATAGACTATAGAGTGTAATTATATAAACAGAGCTTGCATAAATTTATAGAGTGGTGATAATTAGAAATTATTTGTAATTGTAAAATTGTGTATGACAATGAATAACTCAATGTATGCAATAATAATTAGTAAAATTTATAAAAACTAGTAATACCATGCCTTAATGTAAAAGAAAAAACATTTTAAGGCTCCACGCAAAGATTGATATATTTTTTTTTTTGGTTTAATGAATTTTAGTTGAAGTATATAAATATGGTAAAGTTTAGATATTGTTTCTTAGGTTCCTTTCTTAAGATTAAGCCATGTGGCTTTTTTCTCATAAGATGGAAGTGTATTTTTAGTTAAGTACAGCCATATGGCTGAATCTTAAGAGAGGAACCTAAGAAACAGTACCTAAACTTTACCCTATATATAAATATATAAATAAATAAATATATATATATACATATATATAATTACAACATGAAGTCCTGAGCGTCTCTTTTAAAAACGCCAAGATGTGTTAATTGAACTACTAAACTCTTGATAATTAGAACTAAGTACATCATCATCAATTTCCATAGGAGATTTTGTCTATTTGATAAAGTTTTTGTCTCTCTCTAATGTGAGGATTAAAATGATGAGTTCTATTGGTTGAACAAGACAATGTCTTTTTCGTGCGTACCATTGTTATATTTCTCGTGCAAAACTCAGTGGATCCATGATGGGGGTTTTAATTGTTATGGTAATTAAAATGTAATGTTTAAATTGACACAATCAAATTAATATATAGAGTCCCTAAATTTAGCCCATGTCCAGTTTTAATTAGTTCATAAAGTTCAAAGTGATCGTTTTGGCGATCTCTTGGTCCCTTACAAGTCTAAAGAAATAATGATGTGCCAATTTTTCAAAAATGTCTCATGCTAGAATATATAGATACATAGGCTAATACTAGTTGCACACATTGTTCACACTACCCACTATAACTTAAAGGGTGACTTTCAAGTCACTGTTTCAAACTTAAAAAAGGTCATTTTTCAGTTTTAATGGGTAGTGTGTTTGCACACAAAATGTGTGAAACAAATGTTTCCTATATAAATAACTAATATAATTAATTATGATCTATTAATGTTTTGCAATGAGTCAATGACCATGGGGGCCATGACAAAATCATGGGAAAGACTTTATTAATTTCGAGAAAAAATATTCCACATGTTAAAAAATATATATATATATATATATATATATTTAATGAATTAATTAAGTTAGTAATTTACTACTTAAGCTTAACTATGACCAAAACGGAAAGAAAGCCAAATTTCTGTTGTGATCTTAACAAATTAACTAACTAACTATCAGTGGCAAATCTGTAAATAACACGATTAAACTATAGTACAGAATTGTATAAATAGGAGTCGTCGCCTTGTGGAATGGAAGCGCTAGCTATAGAATTCAGAAAGAGAAAGAGAAAGAGAAAGAGAGAGAGAAAAAAAGCAAGCAAACTTTTTAAAGAGAAAGAAAAGGTTTTTACTTTATACAATTCATAATGGCGCTGATTCCACGACATCTACGTCGAAATCTCTGCAAAAGGAATTCCGAGATCAGAGTGTATGCAGCTAATGAGGTTTTTCCTTCCACAACCTTAAATTCTTCTGTTTTTGATCTTTTTGCCGCCTTTTTCACTATTTCTATCTCTGTTTGGTTACTGAGAAAATAATATACTAAAAGAATAGAAAAGAATAAAATATATAACAATTAAGAAAGAAAAAGAAAGGAATATGTATATATGTGTGTGTCAGTGTGCATGCGTGGGTATTATTAATGTGACTCACTCAACTCAAGCAGTAGTCAATTAGTTTTATATATAGTATCTTTTTTCTCGTCTCGTTTGTGTAATACTATTTTCTCAGACACCAAACGCAAACAGAGCATGCGTGTTCTTTTTCGCTTCTTTTCTTGCTAGCTATTATTTCTCAGTGTCCCTCTGTTTCTGAGCGGCATTTCTGTCTGGATGTGGTGTTTTACGCCCTTCAAGAAAAAAGAAACTTTCTTTTTTCTTGATTTTTTTTTTCTTTTTTTCTTTTTTTCTTTTTCCCAATCTGGGTATAAAATATATGCACACACGTTCTTGTGTTGGGGGCATTGGTTGATTTTATATGCATGAAATATTTCTGCAGATAAAAAAAATCGTGGAAAAGGTACAGAAGAAGATTTTTGAGAGTCCTCATGAGAAAAAGAAAGTTATTAAAGATATAATCAACTTCTTGGTGACAAAATTCGGAGCCTCGACAGAGGAAAACCATATAAAGGTGATGATGAATTCATCATTTATCTTTGTATCTATCTATGTTGTTTAATTGTTTATTTATTAAAGTTTGTTTCTTGTATCAGGGAGGACTAATGGGACTTGCTGCTGTTGTGGGCGGGCTGGCTACAGATACAAATGTGTTGGACCCTGCTGCTGCACCTTATCTTGAGGTACACAATTTATGTCACTCAAAACTATCTTGTTAAGAACTAAACTTGTCATATTGATAGCTTTTGCATGGTTAAATGTTTAATTATTTGCTATAAACTAGGGGTTTTTTTACCATAATTATGGATTATATTTAATTAATTGGGAATTTATATCTTAATGTTCAATAATTAATTTATCTTCGTAATCGTTCATTTATTATTTCGGAAGTATTTCCATTTTTATACTTAACATAATCGATTCTTCTACTTTTTGATGATTAGGTAGCAAAACAAAGTATCTTTAAGTTCCTGAATGAGATTTTTGGAGCAATCTGCAAGCTTTTTGCTTACTCAGATCTGGCTGTACAAAATGCCACTCATACACTCAATGATAGTCTTCTGGTATATTCTGATTTGATTTTTCCTTTTTATGTTATGCTTTAAAAAAAATAATAATAATAAAATAAAAAAAGGTAACAGTTGAATTCGCACTAATCTTGTCTTACAAAAAGAATTTTCTGCCAATTGATAAACAGGATATTGTGAGAAATCATAGTGAGCCCCGGTAAGCCTCCTTTTATTTTACATGTTAGTTTCATATTGCAAAACATTTCCGCCATATTTTGTTGCTGAATTTTGTCTAACTTTATTATTTATGTGATTTACAGCACTGAAGAATTCATGAACTTGTTGGTTGAGCATATAAATACACCGAATCCCTTTGGACGTAAAATTTTGTTATCCTGGATTAAAGTAATGCACAACGATCCAGAAGTTGATATGCTTAGTTATCTTCCAAATATTATTGATGGTAATTATTGATTGTGCTTGAGGTTTTGAATACAAGCCTTTTTTTAGTTGGATTTTTAAGATGATATAGGAAATAATGAACTGAAACTTCAGGTATGTTCAACATGTTGAGTGATCCTGATCATGAAGTGAAAAAAGAAGCTGCTACGATGTTGTCCAATTTTCTCCAAGAAACTAAGATCTCACGAGTATGTCTTTTGTTCTGTCATATCCACTGTTGAATTATATATTTTATTTACTCTTGCCTTGCAAGCCTGATTAGTTTAAGTTAATCTCATTTACTATTTCATTCATGAGTCATACCCTTTAGTTTGTTTCAGAAAAACTAATGCAATAATTTTAAACACTTATGGATTAGACATCCTTTATTATCCAATCATTTTCTCATATGACAATAAGCATGAAAAGCTTAGATAAGACATGCAATTTAGCATTGCATTCCACGAAATTATCTCTAAACGTGAAAAGATACTAGATTAGTGCAATATCTCTAAACGTGATGCCATTCAACATAACACTTTATTTGAATCAATATATTACCAAATTTCACAATTGTATTATATGCTATCCTCGCTGATAATTGACCACTCGTTCCAAAAGTTTAAACTATCAAAAAATTATGAATATAATTATTTGAATATTATTCTAACATGCTCTCACACATGTGGTCCGAACTCCATCTTAATTAGTGAGTCCGAATACCATGATAAATTACCGTTTCTCCAAAATGTTTAAGTTGTTAAGAAATAATGAACTTAAACATTTAACCATTATTCTAATACTAATGTTTGTCTTGCATGCCAAATTAATGATTCTTAGCACCTCCCAGAAAATTCTAGACTAGACTTACCAACTAACATATCTTTAATTCGTTAGGATTGCAAAAATTGCAAGTTACCTCTGAATACAAAAAATTGATTATAACTTGTTAATCTAGCAACTAAATTAAAGACTATTTGAATCCTAGGACACATATCATTAGATCATCAAAACCATATGACTTTTATTTCCATTATTATACTTTACACGTGGGTCCCATAAAATAAGTTTTGAATAGATGAGTTTGCAAAGTAGTAACCAGTGCATCAAAATACCATGTAAATCATAACAGATAGGCCTGACTAGACTGGAAAGGAAGAGGATGGTTTAAGTAACAGTAACAGACATATGTAGCCAAATGGGTTCAGACTATTCTGTGTTCAGCTGAGGATAAATGAAATACTTTTATTCTTCTTTTTAACTTTCTGTTTTCATGATTCATCCATGTCAAGTTTTTGACTTTGCTCCTCTAATAGTCTGTAGACTATGTTGGTGTGAGTCAAGTTTTATTACGTAAAGCAGCTCTTCCAGACAAATTGACTCGGTTGACAGCTATCACATGGGTTAGTAGCTAGATATAAATCTATTTTTTTCTCACAAAAACCTTATCAGTTTTCATATCACTTTTCTTCTTCTAATAAAGGATTGGCATCCTTCTTGGTTTATTAATACTTGTGATGTCTCACCATCAATTTAGATGTGGAGTTAGATATTTAAATTCAGTCCAATGATATGACTTTACAGATTAGCGAGTTCATACAACTTGGTAAAAAAGAGCTTGTTCCTTATTTTGCTAAAATTGTGGGAGTCATGTTGGATAGCATATCAGATAATGATTACGCGATAAGAAAGGTAAATCTTTATTTGTTTCCTCAATTTTTAGTTTATAAGGTCATTTGCTATGTCCACCGTAAACTATAAATTTGCTGCAATAACATATTAATTTCAGACTTTGAGATTAGTCTGCAATGTCCATCCCCTGTCCAAATTAGTGGTTGGTTGGAATGGTATGGTGCACTAACATGTCAAAATTAATAGATTAGTTCCTATTACCTTATAATATCCACCCTCAATCAGTCCACTAATTTGTTAATTTCACAACAAAAATTGTATTTTTGTGGTGGACATGGAATGACTTCATAGTTTAGGGTACAATTTACACTTCTAGTTATATGATACACATATTCATAGTTTTCCTAAATTATTTTGCATCATATTTCATGCCTTTTGCTTACACTTATTTTTCAGGTTGCCAATCAGACCAACAAAATGTTTAGAAAAATTTTGAAATCTTCAAATGCGGACCAGGATGTAGTAAGAGCAATTTTATATGTTGTTGCTAGGTACTGTTTCTATTGCCAATCAAGATGTTTCCTTAAATCATTAGTAGCAACAGGACAATGAAACAATATGTTTGTTCTATATATTGCAATTGGTTTAATGAATGGACTAGATGGTTATTAATTGGTTGTGTTTGGCCATTCAGGAATCTATCTAGTGAATGTACCAAAATCAGAATCCAATCATTGAGATGGATAGTAACCTTGTCTAAAAAATTTGCCGAGGTAATTGTTTTATTTTTATTATATGAACTGTGTGACAAAGTTGGCAATATTTAATATTATTTTTCTCAGAACTAGTTTTCTTTTTTCAATGTGTACCATTTGTTGTGATATTTTTTGCAAGGACCCCCTTCTTCGTGTAATGAAATTTTTAGTGCTTATTGTTGAAACAGATTTTATCTTCACAAGATGACTTGTTGGACAAGCTTCTTAAAATGTTATTAGATCCATCAACTGAGGTACTATCATTTTCTTGGTTAACTTTCTTTTTTCCTAATTATATTTTGTAGTTTTAGTGCATCTCCTTTTTAAAGTATCAGTAGACTGAATTCATCAATAGTGTTTCACACCTGTAATTGTGGTTTTAAAACATTTGATTATACACAGGCAGTGCGGCTGGTACTTCGGGTGCTTGCAAGAATGGCTGAGGATGTCCAGTACTTCAACCGTCTTATTGCATATTTACTGGATAGTTTTCGGGTTCAACACTCACTGCTTCAAACGTGAGTTCACCATGTCCCCTCCCCTCAACATTATCAAATTTTCTTATAGTCAACATTTTTATTTAGAAACAACATTTTTAGGATCTTGCAGGGCATTCTCTCTCTCTCTCACTCTCTTCCTGTGTTTTCTTCTAGCCATGCTTCGTCGATTATTCTTCAAATGTGTGAACATTTGGGTGCTGAACGGGTTTACCAGAAACTTGCCGCTGAACTTAAGGAAGAAAAAGACTTAAATTTTGCACTTATTATGGAACAAAATCTTGCTATTTCACTGGAGTTATCTGATCTTAAGGTTCTCTCTCTCTCCCTCTCTCTCTCTCTCTCCCTCTCTCTCTCTCTTTCTCTCTCTCTCTCTATATATATATATATGTGTGTGTGTGTGTAAAGCTTACTTTATGACTCATTATGGTCAAAAACTGAAAATATTTTGCATGGTTTTGGTCTAAAGTAAAGCCCAATTGGAGGAGGTGTTATTCACGCTGATACTGGGGCCTGGATCAAAGCTTTCTCAAGAACCATTGGAATCACTACTAGCCTATTAGCTGAACTTTGGGAAATAAGAGATGGATTAAGCATGTGTTTAGATCTAAGGATTTATGCACTAATAGTAGAGTCAGATGCTAAAGTTTTTGTTGATTTGATTAACAATGACAGCTTGTCTATTGCGACTAATGCCTCCCTTGTGGCTGATTGCAGGCTCCTTCTCTCCCAAATTCCACAGGTCAAGGTGGTGCACTGTTTTAGGGAAGCAAACTGTTGTGCCGATGCTCTTGCCAGAATAGGAACTTTCCAGGACTTGGATTTTATAACTCCCCTCCCCCTGTGCTTTTGAACTCTTTTCTATCGGACCTCTGTGGCCTTGGTCATGCCAGGATATGTCCTGACTTGGATGTAGTTGCTGCTTTTGTTTAGTTGTTGAATGAATTCCCTTTTTACCAAAAAATAAAAATAAAACCCAATTCTAATGTTCAAAATTTATCTGAATGATAAAAGGAAACTTAGAATAGAAAAATGGATGTCATAGCTTATCGCAATTTGCTGACTGTGTTTTTAGTCCCACCTGTCAATCTATACAACAACAACAACAAAATTCGATCTCGTGTAAAGACTGGAAGATTCAACCATATTCAGACCAATGTCACCCCACTATGCAGATATTAAGGTAACAGATAAATGAACATACCATTTAAGAGAACTGATGACATATCCAAATTGCAAATGGTGAATTCCTCAAATAGTTTAGTGCACATATTTAAAGACATGCACACACTAAATACATGTAGATTTTTACACATGCATACACATGGATAACCCTCACATTGTGATGCCCAGATTTTATGATAAAATGTTTTTAATATAAGTGGAACATCTCCCCTCTACTCATTCTCCAAATTCCTCCAATTGGAAGGGATTATAAAAAGGGATGTACATGCTATAAGCCTATAACACAGCATGGTTTTAGAACTAGAAAGTTTACTTTAAACATGGCATGCTAGATGAATTCCCTTTTAAAAATTTCACCATAGTTTGTATGTGAAATTTCCCAATTAAGCATGGCTTATGTTGATTCAAGGAGATGTAAAAACCTATGTGGGGGTAAGTATGATACGAAATCCATATCCTAGTTGGTGGTTAAGGCAATTATTGATGGTATTAGGAACATGGTGACCAAGTGCAGAGCATCATCCTTCAATTGGGTTCCTAGAGAGATGAATAGAGCTGCCCATGAACTAACTAGGTGGGCAATATGCTCACAACTTGAAATATATATATGCTTTAATTTGAGTTTGTAGGGAATTTGTTTATACTAAAATTATATTACCATTCCAGAAAGAATAGTTTTGATTCGCTCCAGACTATAACAAATTTGCAGTCCCCTATCATGTCTAGAATTCCTCAGCAAGACAAAGAATTTGAGTAATGTTGATAATGAAAGTTCAATATGGGTACGAAACACCCTTGAACGTTTAGACCCCAAATTACAAAAATACAAATTCAAGCTTTATATCAAACAATTAATGTGCGAAACATGATGATAAGCTTATAACAGAATTGGTAAACAATCTAAGCCAAATATAAACACATCCACAGCAGTAAATATAAGGCAAAGATAAAGGAAAGAAAGATGCAAACACGCGGACAACACACGATGTGTTATCGAAGAGGAAACCGAAGTTCTCAGCGTAAAACCTCTCCGCCGCCCTCCAAGCGGTGATAAAATCCACTAAAGAATATAGTTGGGATACATGAACAGCAGAAGACCCTCCAAGCCTAATCTACCCAGGTACCTAAGCCCTCCAAGTTTCTTGCTCCAACGAGGTTACGCCGAACCTATTTCTTCTTTAGCTTCCCGAATTCCGCTACTTGACCATAGCATCAACCAATGTATATTGGTTCCTTCCAAACTGCTTCCCTCAGCACCAAATAAACCTTCTCTCAGACATGGGTGTGGTGAGATAAGGATTTGGTAAAAGACCTCTCAAGGGTATGACAATGGAGAGGAAGAGAGTAGAGGAATGTGTAGAGTTTCTTAGATGAAGATTGGGGATGAGGCAATCTTATTTTTCTCTAGGGTTTTCTCTCACAAAATTCTCTCTGGAAGCTCTCTCAATTTAGTGGGTATAAGGGTCTATATATAGTGAGGTGAGAAAAGAATACGAAGAGACAATTTTTGCCAAACAGGGTAAATTGGCAGCTTGGTCTCGCAGCTTGTCCAAGTCGCGAAATCAAGTCGCGACATAACGGCCTGGCCAGCCTGGGACTTTTGTCCTGTAGTGCGACAGCTGGCGCGACCCTTCAGCTTCCCTGCATGCATCTCACGTGCCTGAAGTTGGCGACTTGCAGCCGCGAGCCACCCGCGAGTCCTAGCCGCGAAGCTCTGCTTCTTTACACATACTTGAGATTTTCTTCATATCTTCTCACACACTACCCTTACAATAATCCCACCTAAATACAGGGTTACTAAATGCTTAAATTACAAGCAAATTGACACGGAATAAAGCCAACAAGATGGTTGATAAATTTCAACCTTACAGATAATACCAACCTGTCCTGAATTAGGAGCTATGACTATAAGTAACAAAGGCCATAAAAATAAAAGCTCCATCATGCTAGGAAAACTCTCTGCATATCCCCTTTTTTTTTTTAATGAATTTTTATTTTATTTTATTTTATGAATACTCTCTGCATATCTTATTAACAAAAAAGTCAAAAAATTTAAATGAACATGTACATCAGTACATGAATAAATATATAGGTACATATTGGTTCTTTTAATTTTGATTCACTACATTACCAAGTTCATTCACTCACTATTTAAATTTTTGACTTTTTGTTAACATTACCAAGTTCATGTAATGTCAATGTCCACTGGGTTTTTAGTTTTGATTCTTTTGATGGCAAAAGTCAGCAAGTTTAACCGTGAGTGAATCATTAGTCATAAAAGTGAGTGAATCATTAGTCATAAAGTAGTTGAGAAGCTAGAAAAATCTAAAACAAATGCTTAGGGTCCGTTTGGATACAGCTGAAAACTGAAAAACACTGTAGCAAATAATTTTTAAATGTGTAAATAGTACCGTAGGACCCATTTTTAATGAAAAAGTTGCTGAAAAGTGAAATTTGTGGATCCATGAACAGTAAAAGTTGTGTGAAAAAGTCACATGTTGCGGCTACTGTTTAATGAACAGTAGCCGCAACAGTATTGCTACAGTAAAAAAAGTGGCTGGGAACTGCTGGAAACGCGTGAAAAAAAAAAAAAAAAACAAGTAAACGCGCAACGCCCAACGCGCCAGCCAAACGCTCTCTTATTACTTGGTAATAAGACATTAATTGAGAAGGCAATTATAATAATTTAAAATTTGGATTTGTGTACAATTAGGCTGTCACTCCAAAAATCCGGGAGAACTTGACACTGCATCATGAATGTTGTCCTAAGTATTATATATCTTCCTCTTTTTCTCTTTTTCTTTTTTCTTTTTTCTGGTTCTTGTGGTTTGTGAGTGGCAATTTTTTATTCATTCCCGCTCTCAACGACGGCCCACTAACAATAGTTTAATTTCCGGCCCACTTTATTGTGGGCTGTTCATGTCAATGTGTGGAGTTTTGGACCCATTCAACTGGTTTGATCCACAATAGCTTATATACATATATATTGTTCTGTTTATTTGATTTTTGTTGTCCAGCGATGATACCCATCATCCAGATCCTGACCATGACAGTTCAAATGATAGTAGCTATCACGAAGATGAAGAGTCGCCTAATTCCTCTGAATCCTCCTTTAAACCAGAAGAATTAGAAGAGGCAAAAGCTGAAGCAAAATCCAATGAGTATTTTTACGATGATGAACTCAATGAGTTCCTGGCTATTTCATTTCCATCTTCTGCTGAAACTGAATACCATCCTGAAGAACTTGACTCTTCACGTAAGCGCTCAATCAAAAAGGAAGCTATAGAAGACTCTGACTCCAACTCCGAAGACAATGGCAAGAATAAGAAGAAGAAAACGACAATGGTGTGGAGTAAAAATGACAAGCTTAACCTTCTCCAATCCTTGTATAAATACGCTGAGAACAAGCGTGCTGATCCAGTTGCTGCAACTGTAGACATGAATAGTTTTTGTAACTCATTCAAGAAACTTTTCACTGCAAATTTACGAGACTTCAGGTGGCTGATAAAGTGAGAAAACTGAGGAAAAAGTTTTAAGGATAATCTAGAAAAGAAAGGGAAAACTTTTTCTTTTTCCAACCTCCACGAGAAAATTTTGTATAAACTATCTAAAAGTATATGGGGATTGCAAAAGGATTCGCGTCAAACCAAATGCGTGGTTAATAAAAAGTTGAAGTTTGATTTTGAGGGTCATGGTATGGAGGCATTTGTAAATAGTACCGTGAGACTTATTTTTAATGAAAAAGTTGTTGAAAAATGAAGTTTGTGAGGCCCATGAACAGTGCATGAGTGCACTGTTCATGAAAGAATTGGCCAACAACTGCTGCTGAAGAAAAAAAATAGAAAAAAAAAAAAAGAAATGCGGAAACGCAAACTTTGAATCCAAACAAATACTAAAGAAAAAAAATGTCTTTGAAGGAAAAGTGGAATGAGTTCAAATTTTCTGAATTGGAGACAACCCGTAGGCAGGCTGCATTCGAACAAGAGCTCTACGAATTGGCATTGGATGAATTGCCCTCGGGTTCTCTTTAATTAGTTCATGGCGCTATGGAGGGGATGTTAATGTTTTGTGATCTTTTGAAAAAGAAGTTTGTGAGGCCCATGAACAGTGCATGAGTGCACTGTTCATGAAAGAATTGGCCAACAACTGCTGCTGAAGAAAAAAAAGAAAAAAAAAAAAGAAATGCGGAAACGCAAACTTTGAATCCAAACAAATACTAAAGAAAAAAATGTCTTTGAAGGAAAAGTAGAATGAGTTCAAATTTTCTGAATTGGAGACAACCCGTAGGCAGGCTGCATTCGAACAAGAGCTCTACGAATTGGCATTGGATGAATTGCCCTCGGGTTCTCTTTAATTAGTTCGTGGCGCTATGGAGGGGATGTTAATGTTTTGTGATCTTTTGATCTTCAACTTTGATGTTTTGTTGCTTTTTTGATCTTAACATAGTAGCAATTGCACTTGATACGGTTGTTATTTAGTTCTGAACTAATTTAAACTTATGTTATTTAGTGCTACTCTTGCATTACAATCAATGGTAGTCATATGTGCTAACTCCTACATGTGTTTATATGGAACTATATTTTGCTATTGCCATTACAAAGTGTTACTTGCATAGTAGACAATGGACAAATCAATTTGGATCAAAGAGAGAAAATAAATTCTGATTTATCTAGGACTAGGGACTGAAATGAAGAGGCAAAGCTGATTGTTGTGGTATCTAGCTGTCTGTTATAGTGTCCTGCTTTATCCATTTGAGGCTCTTGCATAATGTTATCAGTTGGTGCTCAATGCAGTAAAATTATCAAATAACTTTTATAGCCTGGCCAACCAAAAAAAAAAACGTTTTTGTGTTGGGATTTATCTGGATATATTTGGTTTAACAGTTTTATGTTGTAACTCATCATTTTATTAAAAGTTTTTAATTATAGAATTTGACTTTTTAATACTTTCACATAGCAAAGTATCATGTGCTATGCTAATTATGACATATTTGTTGTATTATATGGGAAGGGCTTTGCCTTGAAGATCCTCATGAATAATCTACTTTGGCCTGCTACACTCTTGCAAGTTGAAAAACAATTGGTTGACCAACCATTGCTGATGTTTGAAGGTAGAGCTGTGTGTTATGTTCTCCTGCTTTATCAATTTGTTGGCCCTTTGACGCTCTTGCATGATGTTATCAGTTGGGGCTAATTACAGTAAAGATTTCAAGTAACTTCTATAGCCTGGCCAACTAAAAGAGAGCTGCCAAAAAATTCTTGTGGCTCAAAATACCCTCAAATGGAAGTACACTTGAGCTTTCTGTTCCTAGCTTAAAAGAATTCTTTCTTGACATGGATTACCCTCTTGATGTTACCTCCTGTATTTTGTTCCAAATATTTGGTTTTATAGTTATCTATTTCCATTATCTTGTGATTTAATTTTATTAAAAAAAGAAAAAAAGAAAAAAACGGCAATTATCTACTTGGTCCTTGTGAGTAATTGGTTGAACTGCAAATTATTGTAATTCATGTTGCTTGGTCCTTGTGACCAAGTGTTATGAAGTGTTGCCTAATTGCTGTGTTTGTGCAATTGATTGTGCACTCTTCATATTAGTTCAATTATGTTGGAGGGTAAACACGGCACTTTTGTTGCTCTATTTATAGTATTCACTACAATTTTCCATAGATGCATGCCACTTAAAATCAAATGGAAAGAAGAAAATTTGGGCCCTTTTTCCTAGAGAGGTCGCCTTCTTTTAGGGCCTATAAAAAAAAGGCATTTGATTATTTTTTCCAATAAACTGCATCAACCCTTTTGAAATCTAAAAATTGATTCAATGATTTTTTTTCAATTGTAATGTTGAGGATCTTTGAGACTATGATGAATTTTGTTGATTTTGTTCAGTTTGGTTGATTAGAAATCTGTGAAAATTTCGCTTTTTGGTTATTGGATTTTGTATTGAGTCCGCCATAGCAGGCCTGTAATAGTAAAATTAGGCACTTTTTAGTGGAGGGCTTTTTGTTGTTCGAGATCCCAATATATGAAACTTTTAGCTCATTATTATTATTTTTTTCATTTAAACAATTTGATTTTAGATATGAAATTATGTTAAGAACTCCTGGTGTGTGTGTGGCAAGTAAGCTCTCGTTGAGTATTATTGGTTTCTTTCCTTATAATATTTGTTGTTGATGGATTATCTACTATCAATTGAAAATATTTAGCAGTAATACTTCCTCTTTTTATTATTATTATTATTTCTTTTATCTACCTACTTCATTTCTCATGTGGATTTTCCTTTTCTTTTCCCATAAACTTTGTCCTTTTTTTTTTGTGCACTTGTTGTTTTATGTGACTATTTCTCTGTTTGGCTGCAAGGAAACTTGAGGAAAGTTAATGAAGAAAGGGTGCAGTGCTTGACTAATATGGGATGAAATAGTAGTTCTAGACTTATGGCCTGTTTGGATGGAGGGAGGAAGGAGGGGGACTGGAGGGGAGTAGAGTAGAGTAGAGTTAGCTAAAAATCAGTGGCGACACCACGTTCAAGCCAGGGTGTTCCTAGGAACACCCTGACCTGAAAAAAAAAATTATATATAATAATTTTAAATTTTTTTATTTATCTACCCTTAAAAAATAATTAGGAACACCTTCAAAAAAATTAGGAATACCCTCAAAAAAAATTTATCCCAATAAAATTAAATTTTGGTGGATTATTTGTTCTACTTTCAAGCAAAAAGAAAAAGCTTAAAAAAAATTTGAACTAAAATCTAAAAAAATAATTGTAACATAGAATCTGGAAAAAAAAAAAAAGTAACGGAGCAAGCCCACCAAGAGGGACGGACCCAGGTGGGGGCCTAAAAGGGCCAGGGCCTCCCTGACCTTTAGAAAAAAAAAATAGTAGGAATATATGCATCAAGTTAGATACTCACATACAACTTCGGCCCCCCCTCTCTCCAAAATCTAGTCCCCCATCATCAAAATTTCATCAAATCAGCCCAAAGAGATCACAATAGTCAACAACCCGTAACAAGAAAAACCTTCAAATAGAACAAAATTTCGGTCTAAACAAAAAAAATACATAATATAATCATACCACAAATCTAAAATAACAAAACAGAAATCACAAATTCCCAATTTTACCCACTTAAATTTCTCTCCCTCAATTTCACTCTCTCAACTCTTATTCTTCCTCCAACAACTGTCATTTTTTACCTGAATCCTTTATGCTTCTTCAGTTCTTCTTGCATGGACTGTCATACTGTTATGGTTGATGTTGTCTGCTGTTTGAACAACAAAAATCCTCCTCTATTTTTTTCGTCTTCTTTGGCTTAGATTTCTCCACCAGTTTGCTGAAATCCTCCTCTGTTATTTTCTTTCTTCTACTTCGATTTCTCCACCAGCCCACTGTCTCTTTGTTTTCTCAAGAGTTTTTTTACTTTCCTATATTTACTTTTAAGCTTTTGGTCAAAAATGTCAGACACACATGTGGTTTTTACTATTGTATTTTGTCCAAGAGTCCATCTACTCTACACGTGGGATTCACTTCTCCACATCTTTCTTTTTCCTACCTTTTATCTATTTTGTTTTTCATATTAATGAGTTGTGATAGTAATCAAAATGTATCTTGTGCAATATATAATTAAGTTTGATGATTTGTTTGAGATCCGTTTATTTTGTTGAAATTTAAAATTTTTTGTTAAAAATATTGTAGATAAAGGTAAAAATTAGTTGAAATAGTACAATAGGACCTATGAATAGTACCAAAAAGTGCAAAAGGACCCATAAATAGTAGCAAAAATAAGCTAAATAGTAAAATAAGCTGGCAAAATTAAGTCATGCCAAACACACACTACATATATGAATTTATGGCTTAAAAATAGATTATATGAATTTACATTTTTTAAAAGCTCTTAAAAAAAAAAAAAAAAAGTGGGGTTCTAATTTATAAACAAATTAAATATAATATATATAAAGTGATAACTCTAAAATGTACATTAGGATTGATTGGTACTCAAATATGTCAATTTTTTTCTTCTTAACTAAACTTAAATGATCTTCGTATGAAATTGACCCTTTTGCTTCGAGCCTCCTTTAAGTTCAAATCCTGGGTCTGTCCCTGTCAGGAACACCCTAAGAAACATTCCTGGAGTCGCCACTGCTAAAAATAAACTAATTTTGTACTAAATTTACTCTACTCCCTCTCCCTCTCCCTCAATCCAAACGGACCATTAGTTACTAGGTTCCCTTAGAAACAATAAAATTTGTTTTCTTATCCTATATTTTTCATAGAAACTGGACAAGTGACAAAATTCTGGGGTTTATGCTTTTATATGGTTTGTTTTCAGAACACATAAAGACAGCTCAAGCAAGCTATAGTTGTGTTTGGCTTTGCTGGAAATTTATTTCCTTTAAATAAAATGCATTTTCCCCATGAATAGGAGGAGCTTATTGTGGGTTATGTTGTTTTGTATATGTGTTTTTTAAAGGCTCCATTTGGACTTATTGTGGACTGTTGGAGATGACAAACTGCCAAAGTAGGGTTTTATTTTGATCATAGAAATTCCAGGAATTGGACAACGGAGTCACAAAATGAATCTTGCTGCTGACTTTATTATTGTTTTTGTGGATGTCATTTGTTGGACCGATAAATTTGTAGAGTTTCAAACTTTGCTGACAAGACCAAATCACCTAATCTGAATTCAAGATAGTGAGAAAAGTTATTGCTGTTGAGAAAACTTTTGAGCTGCATTCATACAAGAATTCCTGGCTAGGCAAAGCATCTAAAGCTTTGCCATAGCAGTCCAAATTACTTTCGAATTAGGCATTTGAATGACAACTAGGAGAACAACGTGAAATCCACACTAGTGTAGAAACCAAAAGCGAATTTTTGAGTAGTTAGAAATCAGAAATATACCTTTACTATCAATATTTTAAATTATAGTATTTTCCCTTTATTTTTGGTTTGATTTAGTCTTCATTTATCATGGTTGAGGGATTACAAGTTCTTTGTGGATTTGTTTAGTATGATTACGTTTTGAGTGTCAATTAACTTTAAAGTAAGTTATTTTCATTATGTTTAATGGTTTTTTAAATTTTTTGTATGCTTTAAATAACAAATATGAATATGTTTTAATTGTATTTAGTGGTGCTCTTATTTCTTATAACACTTTTATTTTTTTGGTTGTATGTGGGAAGGGCCTTGTCTTGAAGTCCTTGTGTTGTGAATAATCTACTCTGGTCTGCTATACTTATGCAAGTTGAAAAAAGATTGGTTGACAAACCATTACTGATGAAGATGTTTAAAAATATCCCTGGTAGTGCCCTTGGTTGATGTCATAACTTATAAAGCTCATCAGAGCTTCTAACTTTGCCACCACCTCTTCTGATCTCGCCCAACCTGAGCTTGACTGTGTGGTTTTCATTTCCATTCTCAAAGGTGGGGGTCCTTGACATTTTTACCTCAGTCCAATGTTTATAATTTTGCCTCTAAGTAGCCTTGCGTTTGTCTATATGCTAAAACTGGTTCATTCTAGTTTGGTTCACATGCAAAAGGTTTTAATTTGCAAGAGCAGTTGCTTGAAGCAGGCAGCAAATTAAAGGATTGTTATCAGAATTTGCTGCTGGAAATCAAATGAGGAAATCTTGCAGTTGTCCTTATCCAGGTCTTTAATTTATGAGAAGTTGACTTTAATAAGCTGCATTTTTATTTTCCTTTCTTGTTTTGCTTTTGTCTGTTTGATTCTTTTGAAATGGTTACTTTAAGTAAACAGAAGCCTTTGTCTATGAAATAAGGAAGTTAGATATGTTTGTAGACAGGGACAAAAAAAAAATTCTTATTTTGTTAATAATATTCAATATATTTATTTTGTCTTGAATATAATATATTTTTTCAATTATCTTCAATTATAGTATTTTCCCTCTGTTTGTGGTTTAATTTGGTCTTCAGTCTTCACTTAGTATGGTTGAGGGATTACAAGTTCTTTTTGGATTTTTTTTTTTTTTTTTTTTTTTTTTTGAGAAGGAAGTTCTTTTTGGATTTGATTACATTTTAAGTGTCAATTAACTTTAAAATGAGTTATTGTTATTATGTTTAATATTCTTTCAAATTTTTTGTATGCATTAAATAATAGGTATGAATATGTTTTAATTTTATTTAGTGGTGCTCTTATTTCATTTAACACTATTTCTTTTTTAAATGGCTTTACTTCTCCTTCTTCTTCACACTCTTAATAGTTATCAGAAAGAGGGTTCAGATTGTGTTAGGTTGGGTGGTTGCCCCCTCTCTGAACTTAATGATTTCTATCAATTTCGCCCTTCAAATCAACCACCCTTTTGACCCTTCTCTTCTAACCATATACCCAAAATCAATATCAAAAACACTTTCTTTATTGGTTGTAAACATGATGTCCTAATTTTATTCTCGTTAAAGCTATCAAATCTTGAAAGTTTCAAAGGTAAAGGGTATGCAGCAACTCAAGCCTATATGAGCTCGATGACCATTTTTTTTAGGTTGATTTAATTCACTGAAGATCTTTAAATATTCCAGCATAAAGTCCTTCAAGTTTGAGGAAGTGCATACATTTTATTTTGTTGAATTGTATGCAAATAATGTGTGGCATTTGTTATTTGTTAATAGAGCTTTGTTTCAGATTGGATTCTGTTTTACAGTATGATTCTAGACTATTTTTTTGGTTACTGGAATTGGAATTTCAGGCCCACCCAAAAAAAAAAAAAAAACCATAAGACAAGAATAAAATTTAGTTACAATTCCTTGAGAAGGACAATATATTTTTGTGTTGCATGGGTTGGTGTAACCATGATTAAATTAACCAGAGAAAATGAGCATTCACATCTGGGTTGTTAAAAAATTTGCCATTTTACGTTCTAAAACGTTTATTTATCTTACAATACAATTTCACAACTCACCCAACATCCAAATTTTTATTTTACCATACAACTTATTAAAATAGTATAAATTATTCAATTAAATAATATAAATCTACAATCTCTTATGCTCTGAGTGTGTGAGAAAGAGAGTGAGTGTGAGAAATTAATAAGATAAACAATTTTAAGTTTAGCAACAATGAACAGCAATGTCTAAAAGTAACAAATCACTGTAGCTCAGTTGTAAAATATTTTAAATATAGTAATCCAGGTAATGCTTGTCTTTTGTGTCTTGAATCTTGATGGTTAAAATAGCAATTTGGGATGTTTTACACCCCAATGCTAATGCTACTTTTAAACATAGTAGATAAGTTTGCCTCAAAAAAAAAAAAAGTGCAGCAGCTCCTCCATGTCTGCACCACCTACTGAAAATTGAGTAATCAGTTTGTTTTGCTGTGTGTTTCATATGACACTCTCTTCCCATTAGTTGTTACATGTCATTTCGGATTAAGGCTTATCATCTAATCTGTTTTGTCCTGCAATAATTATGGCTATTATCTTTGAATTTGTTCGCATTTACCAGTCACACGTGTGGACTTGGAAACCCCTGTCTATTATTTGCTGTAAGTTCATTTATTCCGCAACTGATAAATATCTCACAAAATTAGAATTCAAAGTCGAGCATTCTAGAAAAGGAGGCCAACTTTACGTGACTATTCCTATTTTACACCGTGCCAATATGCATTACATAGTTAGCTAGCTTGTGCAACAAATAACAACTACCCTTTTTTTTCCTCTCTTATTTTGTGTTCTTAATTAGTTGCTTCCAAATGCTAGCTTTGGATTTGCAACACCACACCACTATTTTAGTTTTGGCAGTTTGAGGAGGAGAGAGATTGATACATAGGCATATAGCTAGCAAGCTAGGCCCTTCCACCACCCTTTCATGTAGGGACGTAGCTAGCTTTGGACTATGGGGGCAATGCCCCCCCCCCCCCCCCCCCCCCCCAAATTTAAAAAAAAAATATTATTATATATATGTGTACTAATTTTAACAATTTTGTTCAATAAAATTACATTTTTTCTCTTAAACAATATCATTAATTCTTTTAAGAGTAATGCTATACTCACAAACTTTTTGATAACATTTTTACTAACTGTTTTGGTAGAAAATTCTTATTTGGTAGCAAATTACATCAATAATTTATATAATAAAAAAAAAAGTTTGTAGCGCTAGTATTTTCCTCATTTTAGTAATTATAAAAAAATTTATAGATCTAAAATCTAAAACAAAATATACAAGCCCAAAAAAAAAAAAAAAAAAATAGCTCAACAACAAAAATTACCAATAGTAAAACTTTAAAAAAAAATTAAGTTCAATTAACCAATTTTATTTAAAATAAGCAACCTTGTCATTTAAAAATTTATTATAAACAAAAATAATTTTGTTCCTACCAACAAAATATATATATATATATATATATATATATATATATCCTCAATAGTTAAGTAGTAGCAATTTTATTTAAAATAAGCAACCTTGTCATTTAAAAATTTATTATAAACAAAAATAATTTTGTTCCTACCAACAAAAAAAAAAAAAATATATATATATATATATATATATATATCCTCAATAATTAAGTAGTAGCAAAGTCAAAGGTTAAAACTGATTCACACAGCCAATAGTAAAATCGCCCCCCTTAACTCAAAGTTCTGACTCCGGACTACTTACATGATTGCTTTTTCTCTCAGCAAGTAATTAATCTGTCAGATTAGGAATTTACTGTTTTTTCTTTCTTTCTTTTACTCAAGTGTGCATGTGTATTAAATATTAATAATCATTGGGGTTTTGGCGGGAAGGATTGGTCATTATTGCATGCATGCACATGCTTTAGCTTCAATCTAAATGGGTAAAATAAAATAAAAAGTAAAATGAGTAATCATTGGAATTTTGGCTAGAATTGCTTCCATATAAATCAACTTCAAACTACTCTAAAAAGTAGAGCCAGAGTGATGTTAAAAAAAAAAAAAAAAAAAAAAAGCAACGGGAAAACGTGCTTGTTGAGATAAAAAGGGCATCTCGCATTGGATATTATTATCTCTCAATTACCAAAAAAAAAAAACACAATTACTTCCTACATAATTATATATATCCAACCGAAATTTATTGGGTACCCTATCCAACAACCGTCAAATTTTTTGGGGTACCCATTTTCGCTTGGTTGTGTTTATTTTGTTTTTAATCTTTTTCTTTTCCTTCAAGGTCTAACTCTCTTATTGTTGATAGTTTTTTCTTTTTTATTATTACTAGTCGTTAACCCGTGCTGTGCACGGGAACCTACTTATTTGTGAGGTAAACTAAAATAATTTTATAAAATCTTGAATTGATTAAGAAACTATACCACTTCATGATTTGCTCTTGTATGACTTCAATTTGTATTACAATTTAATGAAGAAGTCATTGCTTGAACGTGCAATGGTTTACAAAAAATTTGTCAGACAATTTCAGATTCTACAAAAAAATAACTCAAAAATTTAGACATTAAAACTTCTGAAAGACCAAAAAATATTAAAGAATCAGATGATTCACTGCTTAGAAATTATTAAAACAAAACAAAATATATATGACTAAATAATAGAGAAATATAAAAGAAAGATAAGTTACATTCAAAAGAATAATTTCAATTATTGCAAGCTTTTTTATCTTGTAAAAAATGGCTAAAGAGAGTTTGGTGGTTCATATACGAAAATTACTTTTTAAAAAATACATGAAAAACCATAAAATATATGTGTGTATATATATATATATTTAAAAAAGTAGAGGAGAAGAAAATAATATAAGAAGAGCTCATACCTATACTCGGTTTTAAAAAAAAAAATATTGGAGTTTGCATTGCTTTTATAGTGTTCATGATTAACCTTGCAAAAATTTGAGATAAATTATTAATATTTGAGTTTGAGTTTAAGTTGGACTTGTTAGAGAGATAGAGTTTCACTCATTGTTAAGTTTGAATTAAACAAAAATAATTTTGTTTAAACAAATTATGAGTTTGAGTTTAAGTTGGACTTGTTAGAGAGATAGAGTTTTACTCTTTGTTAAGTTTGGACTAAACAAAAATAATTTTATTTAAATAAAATGATAATTTTATTTAAATATTGTGCTGACGTGGAAAAATGTGGGAGTTTCAGAGGCTTTAGTTTTAAATCAATTTTGAAGAATTTCATCTGGTATAAAATTTCAAATTGTAAAGTAGTTAGATATCTAATCAATATGAATTATAAGAGAAGGAGAATTATTGACAATGGTGGAATGAAAAGTTTGATAAGAAGAATAAATCAACTTAAAAAAAATTGTGACAGTTCAACATAAATAAAAAATGAAACCGTGTATTAGGGAAAAAATTGTGACACTTTCTACCTAATAGCTATTGATTTTAGTATAGAAAAAGACGATGTGAAGGAAAAAAAAAATTTGATTACCTTTTGTATCTATCCAAAAAGTGGATAAAGTTGTAGAGGAAAATGTTGTCTATATATCTAAAAATTTGCTAAAGTTACATAAAAGAAAAGTTGATAAATGTACGTTTTTAGACCCCTTGAAACACAATTTGATTAACCTAGTTATTTAGCCAAGTGATTACTTAGGTAAATTATTCAAATCTAGGTTAACACAAGTAAATCATATCATGTATACAATGCGGAAAATAAAGAACACAGCGATATGATAATCCAAGAAAACCAAATTGGTAAAAAACCTAAAGAGGATTTAACCTAGCTATCCTCAAGGTAAAACAGATCCACTATGAAATAATTGAAATTTTACAATAGCGACTTAGACCATTAACATCCTATTGCTACCTCGAGTAGAAAACTTACTACCATGACCACGTGATAGCTCCGAGTCCACCGATTACTTCTTTCTTGGATTCACAGCAACCACAAGTACTCCCACTTGTGTTTTTCTTTAAGCTCTTTATGCAGCAACTGAAACAATCACCAAGCTCTCGACATCAATCTTGATCTTGATAACCCTAAGTGTGTATGAAGGTAAACACCTCTAGATCTCACAAGAGATTCACACACATAGCATAAACAACAACATCAAAACGTGGCTAGAATTTTTCCTTTTATACTTAAGGTAAAACATAAAACCCTACACGTCATATGGGCTTGGGCTGAGTTGGAAAATTCTGGAGAAAAACATTATGCATGAGGTTTGATCGATCGAGTCTAATTTTCAATCGATGCCTTGCAAAAAGTGAACAGTAATTTTCTGCAATTACTTGATTCCAACTTTACAAAAAACATACTTTGAACAGCCTAAATCTAGACTCTAAGTTTTGATCATGGTTTGCCAACATTACATATTGAAGTTTTAAAACATTTAGATCCTATATTCTTAGAACCTAACAATAAAAAATTAAAGATAGTATTTGTGGTGTATAGAAATCTAATAAGGTAATAGTGCCACGTGTTATACCCAAGGCCGAGGAGCCCAATACAGTGCCGAGATGCCCATACACTCGGATAGTGAAGCCAGGGAGGCAAGCCATGGCTGCATCGATGGCACATTACCAGAGAAAGGCCATGTTGTTGAGGAGAAACTTCAGAGAAGGGGTTAGCCCTGGCATGACTGGAGGGGTGGTAGCTGCCACCACATTTAATGCACCCCACCAAACCCCCTGACCACATTTATGTGGAGAAGACCCCTAAATAGTACTGTCTTGGTTACCGCAACTCACAGAAGATTGGGGAGGGCATCTGATGGGACAAGCACTTAAGTTGTGGCCTGCATAATCAACAAATGGAGGGCCAAGATCAGAAAAATGGGCATATATAATGTGAAAGATCCTCCAGGGAGAGGGTATCAGGGGGAAATCTGTAGAGAAAACACTGTAGCAATAAGAATTGAAATTGTATCCAAGTCTAAAAGAACTATATGCAAGAACCATTCTCCTTAGACTTTGCTGAGGAAGGAACTCTTTGCATAAAGCTTGTCTTCCTTTGTTTTCTTATGATCTTTAAACCCCTGTGCGTGTTGCTTGATCCATTGAAACCTAGTCTTTAAGCTCACTCTCTACAAATTCATTGTTTGGGCTCTTTGAGCCTTAATCTAGCCACTTTTAGGCTTAGGATCCAAACAATTGGCGCCATCTGTGGGGAGACTCGAGCTTTAGTGAGATCAATGTCTAGCTATGGTAGGTTTGGGGTTCAACTAGGAGGAATCTATTGGCTCTCAACGTCAGAACCAATTTCTTAATCTTGAATGAAGGAGGGACCACGAGGTTAGTATGCACACCACGTAAACTAGCAAAAGCCAGTATCGAAACAAGAGTCACGCCTCTCATGAAGAGAATACCAGAAGCTTGCAGTTGGAGATCGATCGTCTGCGGAGGAGGTTACGTTGCAAACAACAGAGAAAGACTCTTTCAAGCTCTGAACCTTCTTCTGATGACAGTAAGGATGGCAACTATAGGCCTAGGTCAAGGACTCCTCCCAATGAGTTTTTTTCGTATGATGAGGATCACCATTATGAGTGCAGAAATAAGAGCCCGTCTCGCAAAGGTCTAGGAAATGATGCTATGAGTAGGGCGTTGAACCAAATCTCCAAATTGCCTTTTACACACAAAATTGAGGGAGGAAAACTTTCTCGGCGGTTTACTCAGCCAACATTCACCATGTACAATGGTCAAACGGATCCCGTGGAGCATGTGAGCCATTTCAACCAAAGAATGGCTATTCACTCCAAAAATGAGGCCTTGATGTGCAAGGTGTTTCCGTCCAGTTTGGGGCCTATGGCGATGAGGTGGTTTGATGGCCTGAGAGAAAGTTCTATCAACTCCTTTAGGGAGCTTACTCGGGCGTTTGGGGCTCGTTTTGTTACTTGCAGCAAGGTTTCTCGGCTTTTGGACTCCTTGTTGTCCATGACCATGCGAGAGAGGGAGACCTTGAAAACATATTCTGACCGGTACTAGGAGATGTTCAATGAGATTGATGGGAATTTCAACAACGTGGCCATAAGGACTTTTAAAGTCGGCCTACCCGCTGAGCATGATTTGAGAAAATCTCTGACAAGGAAGCTTGTTGAGAGCGTGCGTTAGCTCATGAATCGTATTGACGAGTACAAATGGATCGAGGAGGACTAGCAGCAAGGAAAGGGAAAGGCTAAGATGATCCCCCAAGAGCGGAGGGATTTCAGGTCGGATAGGTACAATAGCAGTAGACCTCGGAGAGATTTCGCCGGGCACCCTAGCTCGACTGCCACCCAAATGGTTACTACTGTATTCCAAGAACTTGTGCATCAGGTTTTGGAAAAAATTAAGAACGAGCTATACTTTAAATGGCCAACTAAGATGAGAGGAAACCCATGAAGCACAACCAAATTCTTCATTGCCAGTACCATTAAGAACGAGGGCATACTACTAAGGATCGCAGGACCTTGTGGAGCCATTTGGAGCAATTGGTTAAGGTGGGAAAGTTGAAGCAATTCTTGTATCACCTCTAGGTATAACCACCTCTAGGTACAATCAGTGTCATTCTTGCTGCTCTGAGAAGAATTGTTTCTCGGCCATCTAGGGTGATGTCTGTAGTTCAGCCATCTATAGAGGGCTCCCCCCCTGATCCGAAAAGGAGTAAAATGGAAGTCCGGCCGACTTTGAGCTTTTCAGACGAGGATAGGGTTGGAACTTTGCAACCCCATGATGATGCCCCGAAGGTCACCCTCAGGATAGGAGAGTATAATGTAAAGAGAGTGTTGGTAGATCAAGGCAGCGGCGCAGAGATCATGTACCCTAACCTATTTAAGGGGTTGAAGCTGAAGCCTGAGGACCTGACCTGCTATAATTCCCCTCTAATAGGGTTCGACGTGAAGATTGTCTTTCCAAAAGGCCAAATCTGACTACCCGTTCAAACAGGGACAGAGGTTGTGGAGGTGAACTTCATTGTGGTAGATGCCTACTCCCCTTACACTGCTATTGTGGCAAGGCCTTCGCTTCACGCCGTGGGAGTTGTACTTTCCACCCTGCATTTAAAAGTAAAGTATCTATCTAGGGATCAGGTTGAGGAGCTGGTGATAAGCCAATCTATGGCCAGGCAATGCATGGTGGCTGCAATTAGACATTAGGTTGGAGATGAGTCATTGGCCTCTACTGGGCGAGACTTATAGCAAACAAAGGTGCCAGTGTTGTCCACGGAGGTAGAGGTAGGAGGGGAAAAGTACGAGCAGTTGGAAAGAGTTGTTATTGGCGACAATGAAGAGAAGTTCTTTCAGGTCGAAGTTCAGCTGCCTCCTTAGGAGAGGCAAAAGCTAATAGATTTTCTCATAAAAAATATTGACGTGTTTGCGTGGAGCGCCTACGAGGCCCTTGGGGTGGATCAAAATTTCATTTGCCATCGTTTAAACATCAATCCATCTGCCATCCCCAAGAAGCAACCACCTCGGTGGTCATCTTGGGAACATTCTGACGCTGTCAAGATGGAAGTGCTCAAGCTCAAATAGGCTGGGGCCATAAAGGAGGTATTTTACCCCAAGTGGCTGGCCAACACAGTGGTGGTGAAAAAGAAAACTAGGAAGTAGTGAGTGTGTGTAGACTTTATGGATTTAAATAAAGCCTACCCAAAGGACCCTTTCCCCTTGTCTCGGATAGATCAATTAGTGGATGCAACCATAGGCCATCCTCGGATGAGCTTTTTGGACGCCTTCCAGGGCTATCATCAGATGTCGTTTGCTCTGGATGATTAAGAGAATATTGTTTTTCTTACACTCACTGGGAATTACCACTACAAAGTGATGCCCTTTGGATTGAAAAATGCAGGGTCCACCTACTAGAGGATGATGACCAGGATGTTTGAACCTCAGTAGGGAAAAAATATTGAGGTGTACATAGATGATATGGTGGTAAAGAGTAAAGCAGAGTCCAAGCATATAGATGACCTCAGGAATATCTTCGATATACTGAGGAAACAAAAATTGCGCCTTAATGCCGCTAAGTGTTCTTTTGGTGTAGGCTCTGGCAAGTTTCTGGGTTACATGGTCACCCACCGCGGAATTGAAGTTGACCCCAATCAAATTAGAGCAATTAACAACCTGCAGCCTCCTTGAAATCCCAAAGAAGTCCAAAAGCTAACAAGAATGACTGCCACTTTAAACCGATTCATTTCTTGGTCAGCAAACAGGTGTAGGCCCTTCTTCCAGTTCCTGCATAAGTGGAAGGGATTCGAATGGACGGAGGAATGTTCCTCGGCCTTCCAGCGATTGAAGGAATATCTTTCTCAGCCACCTATTATGTCCAAACTTGAGGATGAGGAGGTTCTATTTGCCTACATCGCTATGGCCTCACATGCGATAAGTCTGGTACTGATACGGGTTGATGATGAGGTGCAAAGACTAGTTTATTATGTGAGCAAAGCACTATATAAGGCAAAGGTTCGCTATTTACCATTAGAGAAGGCCATCTTGGCAGTAGTACATGCCACCCAGAAGCTCCCACATTACTTCCAGGCTCACACGGTTGTGGTTCTAACCCAAATCCTTCTTCGATCATTGCTTCGGAAAGTTGATTACACAGGGAGGATTGCAAAATGGGGTACGATCCTAGGAGCTTTCAATATTAAGTATATGCCCCGCACTTTTATAAAGGGTCAGGTCCTTGCAAATTTGGTGGTTGAGTTTGCCAAGCCTTCCCTAGAAGAAAATGGTGAAAGGCCGAGCATGGATGGAAAATCATATAGGACCATCTCCTTATAGGAACCTCCATCCTAGAAGGTGTATGTCCTGAGAGGATCATCATTGAGAAATCTTTAAGGCTGGGCTTCTTAGCCACGAACAATGAGGCTGAGTACGAGGCTTTGTTGGTGGGAATGACTATGGTTCAGAAAATGGGAGGAAGAACAGTGGAGGTATTTTTAGATTCGAGGTTGGTTGTAGGCCAAGTAAAGGGAGAACTAGAGGCTAGGGACGTGAGAATGCAGGACTATTTGAGTCAAGTTAGGCACTTGCAATAAGAGTTTGAATCTTTCTCCTTACAACAAATCCCAAGGAGCAGAAATACGCATGCTAACTCCCTTACCACCTTTGCAACCTCCTCGGCGCAGAGTCTACCTCGGATTATCTTGGTGGAAGATTTGTGCAAGCCTACCGATACGGGAAAACAGAAGGTCCTTATTCACCAAGTTAGGGTAGGGCCTAGTTGGATGGATCCTATTATGCTATTTCTTAGGGATGACATTTTGCCCGAGGAGAAGGTCGATGCTACTAAAGTGCGAAGAAAAGGTCCTAGATTCTGGTTGCCCGAGGATCAAAAGTTATACAAGCGCTCTTTTTCTAGGCCGTATTTGCTATGCATTCATCCTGAGGCAGTGAACCCACTCCTAGAGGAGCTACACGAATGGATTTGTGGAAGTCATATAGGGGGCAGGTCATTGTCTCGCAGGGCCCTTACCCAAGGGTATTGGTGGCCAAATATGCAAAGGGAAGTATAGGAATACGTGAAGAAGTGTGACCAATGTCAGAGGTATGCCCCAAATATTCATTAGCCAGGGGTGTCCTCAATCCTTTTTCTAGCCCCTGGCCTTTTGCCAAGTAGGGCTTGGACATTGTGGGGCCCTTCCCCAAAGCAGCAGGAAATATGAGGTGGCTGTTGGTCGACACTAATTACTTCACCAAGTGGGTTGAAGCTGAGCCCTTATCAAATACCAGAGATATGGACGCCAACAGATTTGTGTGGAAAAATATTGTCACTCGGTTTGGGATCCCTCACACCCTCATCTCGGACAATGGCCTTCAGTTTGATAGCAAAGCCTTCAGGAGGTACTGTCGTGATTTAGGCATTAAGAATAGGTACTCCAACCCGGCTTATCCACAGAGGAATGGACAGGTCGAGGCTGTCAATAAGGTCATAATGAGTGGACTCAAGAAGAGGCTGGATAATACAAAGGGTAAATGGGTGGAAGAGCTGCCACATGTTCTTTGGACTTATCGGACTACCCCTTGTAGGTCAACAGGGAAGACATCCTTTTCAATGACCTATGGAGCTGAGGCTATGATTCCTCTTGAGACTAGATTCCCAACGCTGAAGACAAACTTATTCACTCTGAACAGCAACGACAACCTACTGGAAAGAGGTCTGGATTTAATTGAAGAATGGAGAGAAAATGTCATGGTTCAATTAGCATATTATCAACAAAAGCTCAAACAGGGGTATGACTCAAGTGTGAAGTTAAGACTGTTAGCCCCTGAGGACTTGGTGGGGAAAGCTAGGGCCCAATTGGGAAGGGTCATACCGTATCACCTAGGTAGTTGGGATAGGTGCATACTTCCTAGAAGATCTGGAAGAAAATGTTGTACCACGCCTCTGAAATGTAAATAACCTGCGAATGTATTATTATTAATGAAAGGAAAATCTGCTGTGTTTTTGTTAAAATTATGTGTCCTCTCTGTTACCCATTACTTGTTTGACTATTAAACAAAACCTTGGTCATGCTTGGCTCCTCGGACCACATACCTTGAGTAAATTAGTATTCTTGATTATTTATTTGAATATTAAACAGAACATTGGTCATGCCTGGTTCCTCAGACCACATACCTTGGGTAAATTAATATTCTTCATTATTTGTTTAAGTGTTAAACAGAACATTGGTTATGTCTGGTTCCTTAGACCACATGCCTTGGGTAAATTAACACTCTCCATTACTTATTTGAATATTAAGCAGAACCTTGGTCACACCTGGCTCCTCAGACCACATACCTTGGGTAAATTAATATTCTTCATTATTTGTTTAAGTGTTAAACAGAACCTTGGTTATGTTTGGGTCCTTGGACCACATGCCTTAGGTAAATTAACACACTCCATTACTTATTTGAATAGTAAATAGAACATTGGTCATGCCTGGCTCCTTAGACCACATACCTTAGGTAAATTAATATTCTTCATTATTTTTTTAAGTGTTAAACGGAACCTTGGTTATGTCTGGTTCCTCGGACCACATGCCTTAGGTAAATTAACACTCTCCATTACTTATTTGGATATTAAACAGAACCTTGGTCATGCTTGGCTCCTCGGACCACATACCTTGGGTAAATTAGTACTCTTGATTACTTATTTGAATATTAAACAAAACCTTGGTCATGTCTGGCTCCTCAGACCACATACCTTGGGTAAATTAATATTCTTCATTATTTGTTTAAGTGTTAAACAAAATCTTAGTTATGTCTGGTTCCTCGAATCACCTACCTTGGGTAAATTAACACTCTCCATCATTTGTTTAAGTGTTAAACAGAACCTTGGTTATGTCTGGTCCCTTGGACCACATGCCTTGGATAAATTAACATTTATGTGGTCATGAGAGTACCAATCAAGACCTCGGACCATATGGCTTGCGCAAAATAACACTTCACAATTTCACCAAGGATAGGACCTCGGCATATACCCCATCAAGGGAGAACAGGGACTCATCCTGGGTTCTGGTTAAAGGATTCTAAAGGTACACTCATCAAGCATTCTTAAAATGAAAAACCTCTGACACTCTGTTTCTACTAAGTGTTCCTTTTGTCTTTAAAGACTTAGACATTCCTGTTGATTATACAGTTTTTAGTACCAAGACATAGCCATTTTTCTCACCGTTTACATGGGCTTAAGTTATTTGAATTAACAGCAATCCACTACTATTAGATTTTGTTAAAATATGGGCATTCACCCTTAAAAGCATCATTAATATAACCTTCCAGTAAAGGACAAAATAGTATCTACAACCAATCAAGGATGAATATTTCAGGAAAAATAAAGGTTCATAAAGTAAAAGTTAAAGTCTTTTCATTAAACAAAGGAGAAAATACATTATAAACAGTGGCAAACTGCCACAACATATGGATAGTACAAAAAGAAAAGAAGTACAAAGAAACAACAAAAAATCCTAAGCTAAGTCTTAGCTTGAGGAGGGTCTTCTTTGCTGACTGGCTGGGGTACAAGAGGATTAGCGGCCTTCTTCTCCTGGGCCACGGCTTGAGGCTTGGCTGGCTCAGACTCCTTTGTCTTAGGGGCAGCTTCCTTGCCTTTGCCCTTGTCCTCTGGCCAAGCTCTGATCTGGCCAGCATCCTTACCCTTGGCCACTTCCACCCTGTGACCTGGGTCACCAACCTTGCTAGACCTTTTAGTGGCCTCAGGAGGGGGAAAAGAGGCCTGGGTGGGAGGAGGCTACTCGGCCTTAGTTAAAGCAAGGGTGGCTTCCTTGGGTGCTACCTTAGGAGCTTCTCGGAGGTCCTTGGGATAGTAGATGTTCTTAGCTTTCCTCCACTCCGAGTCCGTAGGGGCTCCAACCACATTCAAGGCCTCGGTCTAGAGATCGAGGCAGTAATCCCTACAAACCCCAGCCAACTCATCAGTCAACCGAGCCTCAGTCTCTTGCACTCCGAGGTCATAGAACTTCTGCCCTATAGCATCTGTGGCCGCCTGAGCCGCTGGGCAGCCTCCTTAGCCTTTGACAACTCCGCCTTCAGCTCCACCACCTATTGCTTGGCCATGGCCAATTCTATCTTTGTGTAGTGGAGCTTTTGGCGCTGCTCCTCCGCTTGTGCCTCGACGGTCCTATGGATGGCCTTCACGCTCCTCCGGTCCCTGTTTACAGTAGCCAGCTTTAGAGCCAGCTCTTTATTCCTACTCTCGGCAGTGGCAAGGGACTTGCTAGTCTCTGCATGGAGGTTGTCCACCAGTCTAGCCTTGTTTCAAGCGTCTTTCACCCACTCCTCGGCCGTGAAGACCTCCTGGATTGTCTGCGCAAAAACGACAAAGAAAAGCCCTGTTAGATAAGAAAAGGGCGATCTAGCAGGGAATCAATAAGGTATGTTGAGAAACTCACCAGGGCTAAGTCCCTTTTCAGGGACATGAAGAGATCCTGCTACCTCACGTTCTTCAAGGCATCCATGTCCTTAGGCAGCAAGAGAGGCCGCTATAGGGCGTCGACCATGTAGTAGGCGTTACCTCTCTAGAACTCCCTGATGGAAAAGTTCTAGGGTATCGCCGCGCCATCCAACTCCAGCCGGGGTTCCAAGTTGGATGACGCACCTCGGCCACATGCTTGGCCTCCTTGTTCTCGACCGAGGAGGCCCTTCCTTTGCCCTTGGCTGTCTTAGGCTTCTTAGGAGGAACCCCCTCATTGTAGGGACCAACTCCCCCCTCCCCCCTCGGCCACCTCCTTGTCCTTCTTCCTCTTCTTGAGGTTGGAAGGCACAAAGGGATTGACTATAGGAGAAGGAGGTAGAGCAGGAGGGAGCTGAGATGCCGAGGCATCTTTGGGCACCGACCCCTTGGCCTTATCCGTGAGGAGCTCACATAAGCCTTTCTTCCTATGCAGAGACATTTCCTCTTCTTCTTCCTTTGAACTATTATCTATACGCACAACGACGAGGCCGAAGGTGCGAACACCCGAAAGTATGTCAAATTCGTCTTCCGAATCCGAGACTTGAATCACGGGCTCTCACTTCGATTCTTTCATATAATGGATTCAATTTTACCTTGAGGATAGCTAGGTTAAATCCTCCCCAGGTTTTTTACCGGTTTGGTTTTCCTGGGTGATCATATCATTGTGTTCTTTATTTTTCCGCTGCATTATTTCTTGATATGATTAGTTGATTGTGTTAACCTAGATTTGCATAATTTGACTAAGTTAATCACTTGGCTAATAAACTAGGTTAATCCAATTGTTGTGTTTTAAGGGGTCTAAAAACCTAACAAACCCTAACATGATTGGAAAGGTGGTAGCTGCCACCACATTTAATGCACCCCACCAAACCCCCTGGCCGCATTTACGTATAGAAGACCCCTGAACAATGCCATCTTGGTTGCCGCAACTCACAGAAGACTGGGGAGGGCATTTGATGGGACAAGCACTCAAGTAGTGGCCTACATAATCAACAAATGGAGGGCCAGGATCAGAAAAATGGGCATATATAATGTGAGAGATCCTCCAGGAAGAGGGGATCAAGGGGAAATCTGTAGAGAAAACACGGTAGCAACAAGAATTGAAATTGTATCCAAGTCTAAAAGAACTATATTCAAGAACCATTCTCCTCGGACTTTGCCGAGGAAGGAACTCTTTGCATAAAGCTTGTCTTCCTTTGTTTTCTTATGATCTTTAAACCCCTATGTGTGTTGCTTGATCCATTAAAACCTATTCTTTAAGCCCACTCTCTACAAATTTCTTGTTTGGGCTCTTTGAGCCCTAATCCAGCCACTTTTTGGGCTTAGGATCCAAATAGCGACCTTACAGTATTTCTATGTAAAAATAAAATATAAAAAAGTTGTGACACTTCAACACTAAAACAAAAATAAAAAAGGGAAAACTTATGACATGCACTTCAATGTTACTGGTTTTAGGATTGGAACAATAATTAAGCTTTCATATTTATCTCAAAATTGGAGTTTTAGTTGGACTTATTAGAGAGATAGAGTTTCACTCCTTGTTAAGTTTGGATTAAACAAAAATAATTTTGTTTAAAAGAAATGATGAGTTTGAGTTTAAGTTGGACTTGTTAGAGAGATAGAGTTTCACTCCTTGTTAAGTTTGGACTAAACAAATATAATTTTATTTAAATAAAATGATAATATTATTTAAATATTGTGCTGACGTGAATAATTGTGAAAATTTCAGAGGTTTCGGTTTTATATATATATATATATATATATATACTAGTATTATACCCGTGCGATGCACGGCTTAATCAAAATTCAAATGTAAACAATTTTTTTTTTATTAATTTACTTAAAATTAAACAATAAAATAGACAATAAAAAATAAATGAATATTTTACTTTTGAGTTATATAATGAATGCATATTGTGTGAGACTTAAGTGTTACAAAAGCATATATATGTCTAAAATAATTGAATGGAAGATGGTAGATGTAACTAATATAAAATGAGATACGTAAAAGAAATATAAAAGGATTTTGCATAATATATTGAGATTTAAGGCTCAAGTAATATTTAAATGGAAAAACCTTGAATTTAATAATTAAAAGCTATTTAAGTGGAAACCTCAATTCAGTAATTAAGAACAATCTAAATAACTAAACATTTAAAAATCTAAATTAGAGAGACTTACATGAAAATTTAATTTTTGTCCTTGAAAGCATGGGAGAAGGCACCGAAACTTGAGTGATTTTCACCCAACCAAATGAAATAAATAAATAAATTCATTTGCATTGAGATATGATGAGAATTGAGAAATGATACCTGTCAATAGTAACATCCTTTTTGGCCTTTACTTGTGAACAATAATCTCTATTGTTTATCTCTCTCTCTCTCTCTCTCTCTCTCTCTCTCTCTCTCTCTCTCTCTCTCTCTCTATTATTGACAAAACAAAATAAGTAGCACCAAATAATAATAAAAAACTACTTAGCATGATATTTGCTATCTAGTTCACCTAATTAACATTTTTCAAATAATGCTTAAACTACAAAGAGAATGGTAGACAGTAGCTTCCCAGTTAACAATATGAGTAATATGAATAAATAAAAATAAATAAATAAAGAAGAATCAAAAAGACCAAAAAAAAAAAAAAAAAAAGGTAATTGAGGCATAACTATAATAAAATAAGTGAAGGGGGAAATATGTCTTACTTTTTCTTTGGAGATCATTAAGTAATTCTTTACTTGCAATGGACAATTTATCCAGGTGTGATGTTCATGTTGAAGCAATTTGTCCAATATGCATAACTTCAAATGAATTTGTACTAAAAAAAGATAAGCGTGCTATTGTTCAAGGTTTTCAAACCCGGACCGTTCATTGAACCGTAAAAGAGAGAGGTTCAGGGTTTTTGAGGTTGAACCGAGGTCGAACCGGGGTCGAACCGTGATGACGTCATAATTAATTTAATAATTATTTTAAATATATAAAAAAAATTAAATGAATAAAAAAATAAAAAAATAAACTAAAATAGTCTAATTCATTTAGAGAATTAACATTACTTTAAATATTAATCTAATACAAGAATTCATTGTATAAATATTATAAAAATATTAAGTAAAAATATCATTACGTTAATTTCTAATCTAAAATATCTACGTCTACAATATTTTTACAACAAATTATAGGTTGATTTAAATTTGAACGTATCATTGAAATTACTTTTTTGTTCCAATAATAACAACTAATAACAACTCACTATTTAAAATTTATTGTGAAAATATCGTAAGCATAACATTTCTCTTTCTAACTCAGTACAAATTTAAAATCTTTTTCTTTTTATTCCCTCCCTTCACCTGCCACTCCACAGCAACACATCACGTTTGGATCAACTTTACCTTTTTTTAAATTTATTTATTTTATTTCCCAAGGCTTCCATTTTCCAAGGTTTAATCTACACCACACCTTTAAAAAAAATCTCTGCACCAAGTCAGCCTCTAACTTTCTACATATTTATTTATTTTACCTTCTTTTATCTTCTAACTTCATTTCTTCCGTCACTCCTTCATTTCTACACCACACCTTCATTTCTTCCGTCACTCCAGTCTCCAACTTCCCAGTTCATGCCTTTTTTTTTTTTTTTTTTTCTACCTTTCTTTAGTTTTCTTAAACCAATTTACGCACCATCTAGACGGAGTAGAGGCAGGAAAACAAGACAGTGAGAGAAAGAGAAGAAGATTAGGAAAAAAAGTTCTAAACAGAGAACAAACGAGAGACAGAGCTAGCGAGATAAAGATGATGGGATCTCAATATTTTCAATGTTTGACAGCATCTCATAGTGGTTGAAGTTTCAACCATGGTGATAAGGTGCTGTGAGCTTGTAATTTTTTTTTTTTCTTTTTTTAAGCGTTGATCTGAACCGTGAGAACCGTTCACGGTTCTCAAATCCGAGCGGTTCAACCGCGGCTCGAACGGTTTCATGCTTTTTGTGCATAGAACGGTTCTGGTAGTTAAAAGAACCGTGTTAGTGAGAGGTTTCCGGTTATCCCGGTCGGACCATACGGTCCGGTCCGGGTCTGAAAACCATGCTATTGTTGAGTGTAATTCATTTATGATATACAAAATAATAAAAAAATCATGTCTAACTCTTTTAATATTGATGCTCAAAAAATAACCATATAAATAGGATAAAACTAAAGGAAATTAGGTTAAACAAAAGACAAAAAGTACACAAAACCTATTCAATTTGATGGAAAAAAAATTAAAGTAAACAAATACATAAAAAAAAAAAAAAAAATAGAGTAAGCAAATACATACGTGTAAGATTGTAGGTAGAAGAAGGGAAGAATAGAGGAAAAAAACTGTATCATAGGTATTTATTTTGAATTATCTTATATATATACACTCCACATTGAAAAAGTTGATATGAACAAAAAGTCTAACGTATATTAGATGGATTTTTGTTGTTTTCATTTTACGTGTAGTAAAAAAATAAAAAAAGAGAGAGAGAGAATTATGTATATAGACCTAAATGTGTACTTTAAGAAATTATTTGATAAAAAATTTGAATTGTAATTAAATTTAGATTTTTATCAACTTATAAATTATAGGTGAAGAAAAATTATATCTATCTTTTCAAAATCTAAAAACTTTTCTACAATTTTTTTTAAGAATATTTTGCATGTAGTAAGTGTAGTAGTATGATTTATATAAATAAAAAAAAAAAAAATAAGGATTAGATGGACCTTTTTATGTGTACTACGTACATAGAATTTTTTTTTTTAATTAAGATTCTTATCAACTTATATATTATAATAAGAAAATGATCCGATGAAGAATTTGAATTGTAATCAAATTAAGATTTTTATCAACTTAGAAATTATAGGAGAAGAAAAATTATATATATATATATATATATATTTTTTTTTTTTTTTTTTGAAAAAGTTGATAAGAATAATTAGGTTGTGTTATTCCTATCTAAAACAATTACTGCAATTTTTCAGTTGATAGAGTTTAACTTAAACTCAAACTTAGGTAGTTTTAGGCCCTTTAATTAGGATAATTACAAAGCTATCTCATAAAAAATGAACTATATGTATACACATGAAAAGAGAGTGTATGTTAAATATTATCCCTTAATTTAAGAAATATATTTTTTTTTTTTGAAAAAGTTGATAAGAGTAATTAGGTTGTGTTATTTTTATCTAAAAAACTTACTGCAATTTTTCAGTTGATAGAGTTTAACTTAAACTCAAACTTAGGTAGTTTTAGGTCCTTTAGGATAGTTACAAAGCTATCTCATAAAAAATGAACTATATGTATACACGTGAAAAGAGAGTGTATGTTAAATATTATCCCTTAATTTAAGAAATATATCCTAACAAATAAATAAATAAAATGTTAATCTAATTTTATTTCAATTCAAATACATAATCCTTAACCTCTTGAAGAATTTGGATTGTACTTATCCCTTAATCAAGTTTTGTAGCTTGATATTCTGATAAAATAATATTAATTTAATAATAATAATAATAAGAATAAGAATAATAATAATAATTAATAAAATTTAAGTTGCAACTTGAGGAAAACAAAAAACAAAAAACAAAACGTGAGATGAAATTTAAATTTAGGAATTTTTTAAAATATACTTTTAATTAGAGTATAATTAAAATTTTGGAAATTTAGATGATAAAATATTATCTAAATTAAATTTTTGTATGTTAAATATTATCCCTTAATTTAAGAAATATATCCTAACAAATAAAAAAATAATGTTAATCTAATTTTATTTAATGATAAGAATGAATTAGAATCCTGGTAGTATACTATTCCTTTTAGTTCTTTAATTATCTAAAAATTTAATAACATTTCTGTAATTTGGTGAAGCCACATGGCGCAATTACGACGTCTAAGCCCAAGTTTTATTATATATAATATGATATAGATTACTTTTTTTTTTTAAATGTACCTTCTGTAATTATTATTATTATTATTTTTTGAGCGGAAAAGAGGAACATTTTGTTGATAGTCAAATTGATAATTTTTTTTTGGAGGATCAAAATGGTAGGTGATATAAAAAAATATATATGAATTATACCCAAAAATAAAATTGTCATGTAAAAAAAATAATTTTACATATATATATATATATATATTTTTTTTTTTTTTTTTTCTTTAATGAAAAGTATGATTATATAACACCAAATTTGATCCTATATACAATCTAATCTATGCAACCTTTCATCAATCTTGTGTAGAATCCCAATTTTATCAACTTTGGTGGAGAGTGTTATCAAGATTTTTTATCTAACATGATGATGAAATTGCTATTAATAGGGGTGAAGTTGTTTGATCTCAATTTGTTGATTTCATGACAATTTAATATATAGTCTTCTTCCTTTCTTTCTTGTCTAACATTAAGCTAAACTAACAATAAATTAGGATTAATGTTGTTGTAGAAAAATCACTTTCAGGGGACTCCAATGAAGCCGTAATATAACATAGGTTAAAATATTATCTTTGTCTCTAAAATATAAATCAAGTTCTATTGTCGTCCTTATGCTTTTTTGAATATGAATTGTGAGGACAAGGATCCCTAATTCCATTTAAATGGATTGCCAAGATTATTTCCGATGATACACCTTGGATCTCGGGGACGAGCATTGGTTAACCACGGGGATGAGCACCAGCTAACCTTAGGGATAAGCATCAACTATGGGAGGTGCATGAAGTTAAAATATCACAGAAGGAAGAAAGCAGACTTGGAACAGGTTACAAGGAGGATGAAGGGAGAAGGGTGTAGAAGCCATCCCCTCCGCATTAAATGCAAGACAACTACTCATCTGGCCGCATTAATGAGGAAATGACCTTGAACAGTGGTGGCATAGCTCAGATTGCAGGGTAGATGCTTACTGGTATGTTCCGGATGAGACAGAAGTCCTGGGAATGCAATCTCAGCCCTCCAACTGTAGAACTAAGATAATATATGTGTAAATATAAAAGAAAAATGAAGATCCATATGAGTGGGATCCAAAAAAAAAGAGAGAAGGAGAGAACTTTGTTACCAAGAGCTAACATATTTGTTCAACGGAGAAAGAAACACACATATATAAAACAAACACTCCTCGAGCATGACCGAGGATCCTTTTTTCTTCATAATTTGCGGTCTTAGTCATTTCATTGGCCTCTTATCTCATTGTGGTTAAATTTAACTTGTTAAGTGATCAATATCCAACCCATTCTCTAACAAATCTATTGTAGTGGGCTTATTGGGCCACTGTCTAGGTCATTCTTCAGCCGTTGGATCAATTTGTGTCCTTACAATTGGCGTTGTCTGTGGGAATATTGAGCATACCTAAGTTAGTTTAGTCATGGTGGGTTCAGAAGAGTCAGTGAATCTTGAACGAAGAAGAGATCGTGAGGTTAGTATTCACACAACTCATACCAGTAGGAGTCATTCTTGGAGTGGGAGTCATGTGTCTCATGGGGTGGATACCAAAAACATGCAGCGGGAGATAGATCATTTAAGTAGGAAGTTACGTCGGAAACAGAGGAGAAGGTCACCATCAAGCACAGAATCTCCATCTGATGATGACAGTTACAAACCCCGATCAAGGACTCCCCCCAGTGAGTCTTTCTCCTATAAAGAAGAGCCCCATTATAGGCAAAGGAGCAGAAGCTCGACCTATAAAAGCTTGGGAAACGATGCTATGGGCAAGGCTTCACGACAAATCTTGAAGTCCCCGTTTACTTGGAAGATTGACAGGGCAAACCTTCCTCGGCGGTTCACGCAGCCCACGTTTACCATGTACAATGGTAGAACGGACCCGGTGGAGCATGTCAGTCATTTTAACCAAAGAATGGCTGTATACTTGAGGAATGAGGCCTTGATGCGCAAGGTGTTCCCCTCTAGCTTAGGGCCAGTGGCAATGATGTGGTTCAATGGCTTGGGAGAGGGATCAATCAACTCTTTTCAAGAACTTACTAGGGCCTTTGGAGCCCGATTTGTCACTTGTGGTAGGGATCCTCGTCCCTTGGACTCCTTGCTATCTGTGACTATGCGGAAGGTGAGACTCTGAAGACCTACTCGGATAGGTACTGGGAGATGTTTAACGAGATAGATGGAAATTTTGAGGAAGTAGCTATAAGAACGTTTACGGTCGGCCTGTCTACTGAGCATGATTTGAGGAAATCCTTGACTAGGAAGCCTGCCCGAAGTATGCGGCAGTTAATGGATCAGATTGATGAGTATAAACAGGTGGAGGAGGATTAGCAACAAGGAAAGGGGAAAGCGAAGGTAGTGCACCAGGACCGAAGAAATTTTAGTTTAGAGAGGTATAACAATAATAAGCCCAGAAGAGATTTTGCTGGGCATGCTGGGTCTACTACTGCCCAAGTGGTTAACACAGTGTTCAGGGAGCCTGTACACCAAATCCTGGAGAAGATAAAGAATGAGCCATACTTCAAGTGGCCAAATAAGATGGGAAGAGACCCCATAAAGCGAAATCAAATTCTTCATTGCCAGTACCATCATGACTAAGAACACACTACAGAAGATTGTAGGACTCTACGTGACTACCTTGACCAGTTAGTCAAAATTGAGAAGTTAAGGCAATTCCTGTATCAGCTCACTAGGCAGGGAAGTCGGGTCAGATTAGCACACTAAAGGGATGCTTCCTCAAGACCACCCGTAGGAACAATCAGTGCTATTCTTGCTGTCCCAGTTCGGACTGGTTCATGTCATCAAGGGTTATGTCCATATCAAGGCCACACACCAATGATTTGATCCCTAATTCTAAGCATGGAAGAGTGGAAATTCGACCAGCTCTAAGCTTCTTAGATGAGGATAAAGTTGGAACTTTCAACTGCATGATGATACCTTGGTGGTTACCCTCAAGATAGGGGGTATGTTATGAAAAGAGTCTTGGTAGACCAGGTTAGCGGGGTCGAGATCATGTACCCTGACCTATACCAGGGGCTTAGGTTGAAGCCCGAGGATTTGGTCAGCTATGATTCCCCTCTGGTAGGGTTTTATGGGAAAATAGTTATCCCAAGGGGTCAGATCAAACTACCTAGTCAAGCAGGGTCAAAAGTAGTTGAGGTAGATTTTATTATGGTAGACGCATTTTCCCCCTATACCGCTATCTTGGCGAGACCCTGGCTTCATGCCATGGGGACGGTTTCTTCAACTTTGCACTTGAAGGTGAAGTATCCCTATGAGGACCAGGTTGAGGAGCTGATTAGAAGTCAGGATATGGCCAGGCAATGCCTAATTGCAGCAATCAGACACCAGTCTGAGGGTGAATCCTTGGCCACTGCGAAAAAGGCTTTATAGCAGTCAAAGGAGACGGGAATGTTACACTACAGATGAGAGGGCGAGATGCGAAGAGTTGGAGAAGATCACCATTGATAATGATGATGATAAGTATTTTCAAGTGGGATTTCAACTGCCTCCTCGGGAGAAGGAAGGGTTGGTTGCTTTCCTTAGAAAGAACGTTGATGTGTTTGCCTAGAGTGCTTATGAAACTCTCGGGGTGGATCTTAGCTTCATCTGTCATCACCTGAATGTTGACCCTCTGTCACCCCTAAGAAACAGCCACCTCGGCACTCTTCTAAAAAGCATTCTGACGCTGTCAAGGAAAAGGTGGTGAAGCTTAAGCGCACAAGGGTAATAAAAAAGGTTTTTTACCTAGAATGGTTGACCAATACAGTGGTGGTAAAAAAGAAGAATGGGAAATGGCGAGTGTGTGTGGACTTCATAGATCTAAACAAAGCTTGCCCCAAGGACCCCTTCCCGATACCTCAGATAGACCAGTTAGTAGATGCAATGGTTAATCATCCTCGGATGAGCTTTTTAGACGCCTTCCAGGAGTACCATCAAATACCATTAGCTTTGGTTGACCAGGAGAAGACTGTTTATAACACCTACTAAGAATTATCATTACAAGGTGATGCCATTTAGGTTGAATAATGCTGGGTCTACTCACCAGAGGATGATGATTAGAATGTTCAAACCCCAGCTTGGCAAGAATATTGAAGTCTATATTGATGACATGGTGGTGAAAAGCAAAGCAGAGACCGAGCATGTGAATGACCTCGAAAGTGTTTTTGAAATGTTGAGAATGCATAAATTGCGCCTTAATGCTTCTAAGTGTTCCTTTGGCTCAGTTCAGGCAAATTTTTGGGTTACATGGTTACCCACCATGGGATTGAAGTTAATCCTGATAAGATTAAGGCAATCAATGACTTACAACCTCCTCAGAATCCTAAGGAATTCCAAAAGCTGATAGGAATGATCGCAGCCTTGAACAAATTCATCTCTCAGTCCGCGGATAGATGTAGGCCATTTTTTCAACTCTTGCACAAGTGGAAGGGGTTTTAGTGGAATGAAGAGTATGCTCTAGCTTTTCAGCAATTGAAGGATTACCTTTCTCGATCACCCATTATGTCTAGACCCAAGGAGGAGGAAGTTCTTCTTGCCTACATTGTCGTGGCATCTTATGCAGTTAGTCTAGTATTGGTGAGGGTAGAGAATGAAGTACAGCAGCCAGTCTATTATGTGAGCAAATCATTACACGAGGTAGAAGTTCATTATTTGCCCTTAGAAAAAGCTATTTTGGTAGTGGTGCATGCTATGGGAAAGCTCCCCCACTACTTTCAAGCTCATACAGTTGTAGTTTTAACTCAACTCCTTCTGTAGTCGTTGCTCTGGAAGGCTGATTATACGGGGAGAATTGCTAAGTGGGGGACGATTTTGGGGGCATTTGACATAAAGTACATGCCTCGAACCTCCATTAAAGGGCAAGTTCTTGCAGATTTGGTGGTTGAGTTTACTGAGTCTCCAACAAAGGAAGAGGTCGAGGAACATAGTTCAGTAGGAAAGCAAGTTCAGGCAATTTCTCAGCAAGGGCCCTCACCCTAGAAACTCTATGTTGATGGTGCGACAAATCAGAGGGGATCTAAGGTGGGCCTGGTTATAGTGCCCTGAACAAGATCATCATTGGGAAGTCTTTAAGACTAGGCTTCTCGGCCACGAACAATGAAGCCAAGTATGAGGCTTTACTAATAGGGATTGCTATGGTTCAGAAGATGGGAGGAAGGGATATTGAAGTGTTCTCAGATTCAAGGTTGATTGTAGGACAAGTAAAGGGAGAGATGGAAGCTAGGGAGTTGAGAATGCAAGGGTATTTGAATCAAGCTCGGCGTTTGCAATGCAGCTTTGAGCTCTTCACCATACAACAAATACCAAGAAACAGCAATACTTATGCTAATTCCTTGGCAACTCTAGCAACCTCTTCTAGACAAGACCTACCTTGGGTTATACTTGTTGAGGATCTGTATAAGCCTACTGAGGAGAAGAAGGAGAAAGTCCCAGTTCACCAAATCAGGGTCGGGCCTAGTTGGATGGATCCTTTTGTTCTATTTCTCAAGGAAGGTGTTTTGCCTAATGAGAAGGGAGAGGTGGAAAAGACATGGAGGAAAGATCATCGATTTTGGTTGTCCGAGGAACAAAAGTTGTATAAGCACTCCTTCTTTGGACCATACTTGCTATGTGTTTATCCTGAAGCAATGGAGCCACTTTTAGAGGAGCTGCATAAGGGGATATGTGGAAGTCATATAGGGGCAGGTCATTGTCACATAGAGCCCTTACTCAAGGGTATTGTCGGCCAAGTATGCAGAAAGAAGCACAAAAGTACGTTAAAAAGTGTGATTAGTGTCAGAGGTTTGCTCCGAATATCCATCAGCCAGGGGGGTACTCAATCCGTTGTCTAGTCCATGACCATTTGCTTAATGGGGCTTGGACATTGTGGGGCCATTTCCCAGGGCTGTGAGAAATCGAAGATGGCTCTTGGTTGGAACTGATTACTTTACAAAGTGGGTGGAGGCCAAGCCATTATCCAATATCAGGGATATAGATGCAAAAAAAATTCATTTGGAAGAACATTGTTACTCAGTTTGGGATTCCTCACACCCTCATCTCGAACAATAGGCTTCAGTTTGATAGTAAGGAATTCAGGAGATACTGCTGTGAAGTAGGCATTAGAAATAGATATTCAACTCCAGCCTACCATAAGGAAATGGGCAAGCTGAAGCAGTCAATAAAGTTATAGTAAATGGGCTCAAGAAAAGGTTAGATGAAGCAAAGGGTAGATGGGTAGAAGAGCTACGACACGTCCTTTGGACGTATCAGACTACTCTGTGTCGGTCAATGGGGGAAACACCCTTCTCAATGACCTATGGATCTGAAGATGTGATCTGTCTAGAGTCTGGGTTCCCAACACTAAGAACGAGCTTGTTCACCCTAGATAGCAATGATCAGTTGTTGGAGAAAAGCCTAGACCTGGTTGATGAACGAAAGGAAGCTTAAATAGGGGTATGACACCAAGGTGAGAGCAAGGCCATTAGCCCCGGGCGACTTAGTGCTAAGAAAAGTAGTAGGAATTGCAAAAAACCCATCATAGGGAAAGTTAGGGCCCAATTAGGAAGGGCCATATCGCATCACTTTGGTAGCTAGAATAGGTATGGGAATGTTGTACCACGTCCATGGAATGTAAATAATCTACGAAGGTATTATTATTAATGAAAGGCGTGTCATGCCACTTTCTGTTTCAACATTGTATGTTTTATTTCATTCATTTTGGTGTTAAACAAAACCTCGGCTGTGTTCAACTTCTCGGGTTACTTGCCTTGGGTAAATTAACATTTGGTTCATTTTTATGTTAAACAGAACCTCGGCTACGTTCAACTCCTCGGGTTACCTACCTTGGGTAAATTAACACTGGGTTCAACTCCTCAGGTTACCTGCCTTGGGTAAATTAACGTTTGGTTCATTTTTATCTTAAACAGAACCTCGGCTAGATTCAACTCCTCAGGTTACCTGCCTTGGGTAAATTAACATTTGATTCATTCTTATGTTAAACACAACCTGTGCTAGATTCAACTCCTCGGATTATCTGTCTTGGGTAAATTAACGCTTAGACTGTTATATTTTATATAGAATCTTAGTCGGGCCCCACTTCATGGGTTACCTGCCTTAAGTAAAATAATATTTAAATTATGTTTATGGCATACCATCTGACCTTGGTTATTTTCTGTTTCTTATATCATCTACCATGAGAAATTAGGGCCACAATATAAGTGCTTCCTTACATATGAGCATACTAAGCAAAAATTATATTATAACACTATAAGTATAAGATTAATACGACAAAGCCTTAAAAAAGGTTCTCCATTAATACAAATTTAATGAGATATGTATAACAGAGAAGGAAGATAAAGACAAAAGGCCTTCTGTTTAAAAAATAAATAAATAAATAAAACCAACAAAGCAACAAAAATGGCATTAGGACCCACTGCCATGTCCTTTAAGCTTGGGAAGTTTTTTGTGTCCCTATCTCTGTGGTAGGTGGCACTTCAGAAGTTGAAATTGGGGCATGAGGAGCCACTGAGGTTGGTAGGGCACTTGTGGAGGAATCTCCTGTTGTTGGAGGTGCCTTGGTTGCCACCTTAGTACTTTGAGCAGCAGTTGTGCTAGCTTTGGAGATGGCTAGCTCGGTTTGCTAGGATTTGGTGGAAGCAATGGTGCTGGACTGCTGCTCAGTGGATTTGGCTGTGGCAGGAGCAATGGTGATGGGTTATTGCTCAGTGGATTTGGCTTTGGCAGGAGCAGTGGTTTTGGGCTGTTGCTCCGTGGATTTAGCTTGGGCAGGAGCAGCAGTGCTGGACATGGGCTGAGGATTTTCTGTAGAGCTCACTGGCCTTGAGGCAAAGGTGCTTATAGGAGGTTGGCTGACTGGACAAGCTCTGATTGCTGAAGGGTAGAAGGCTTTCTCCGGATTCCTTAGCTCGAAATTGGAGTCTACTCCAACAGCAGTCAAAGCTTTAATCCATGTCTGGAGGTAGAAGCTACGACATACCACGGGAAGTTGAGACTTGAGGTGAGCCTCAGTCTCCTTATGCCCTTGGTCGTACATAGTCTGCTCGACCTTTTCCATCTCCTAGTCTTTTTGGCTGAGCTCCTTTTTCAGCTTGGTGATGGATGTCTAAGCAATGGAAAGTTGGCTCTCAGCCTCCCTCAATTGTACAAGCTATTCCCGAGCTTGCCTTACTAAGCTTTCAATGGAGGCCTGAGCACTCTTTCTGGCCTTGTCACACTCAGCCAGCTTGAGGAGAGTCTCCTTCAGCTTCTTATCAGTTAGAGCCTGGGACTTCTGCATCTAAAGGTAGAAGCTACGACATACCACGGGAAGTTGAGACTTGAGGTGAGCTTCAGTCTCCTTTTGCCTTTAGTCGTATGCAATCTACTCGACCTTTTCCATCTCCTGGTCTTTTTGGTTGAGCTCCTTCTTCAAGTCAGTGATGGATGTCCGAGCAATGGAAAGTTGGCTCTCAGCCTCCCTCAACTGTACAAGTTGTTCCCGAGCTTGCCTTTCTGAGCTTTCAATGGAGGCCTCAGAACTCTTTCTGGCCTTATCACACTCAGTCACCTTGAGGAGGGTCTCCTTCAGCTTCTTATCAGTTAGAGCCTGGGACTTCTGCGCAGCGAAGCACTTGGACTCTTCCTCTTTTAAATCTCAAAAAGCCTGGTCGACCCAGCTAAAACACCCTCCAACTAGTCTCGAAACACTCTTAAATAGGACCTATAATCAACCTTGGAAATTACTTAATATCCTCCACAAAATATAGAGCTTATCGAATTATACAAACTAACTCACTAGGATATACTTTGCTGAACTAAATAATAACACTTATACAAGGCATCTCTACCCAAAAATATGTTTCCTTAAATTTATCAAAACTCATAGGCAATAGCCAAAACTTTAGGATTTAATATATATCTCCAATGGAAACGTAAAAGCCGTATATATGAATCAAAATTGCAACCATGGCTTTGTTCTAGAATCAACACTATGGGCAAACCTAGGATTTAATATTTATATATATATAAATATATATATACTAGTTATAGGCTTGTGCATTGCACGGTTTTATGAAAAGGCTTATAAAATAAATGTATAAATAATTATATATTTTAATAGATTCAATAAAGATAAAAGAAAAAAATTTCAAGTGTAAATAATTACCTCACTAAAATAAGGGGTAAGATTTCTTCCTAAAACTAAATTAAATTGATAATTCCAAATTGAATTTTAAATTGATAATTATTTAAAAAAATGTACTAAACAATTGATAAATCTAAAATTAATATAATCTTAATAATATTATAAATTAAAATTAAAGTTGATAATTCAAGAATACGTGTAGAACATCTTGATAATTTGATGTAACATAAAAATCAAATAAGAAAATTGTTAAAATTAATCTATTAATTCTAACCATATTTAATCATTAATTCTAAGACCCTAACCCTAAGCATATAAATTAGATCAAAGCTAAGAAAATTAGTTTAAACAAAAGGCAACCAATACACAAAACCTAATCAATTTAATAAAAACAAAATACAAAAACAAAGGAGCCTTTAGAAACTTGACAATGTTTTCAAATGTTTTGAATTCATTAATTAAAATCACATTAAGACAAAAAAACCAATAATAACACTAAAGAAAATAAACAAAATGAAAATAGTAATAATAAAAGAAGAAATAATGCAAACCTGCATTGTCATGGGAATTAGACATTCACATATTGAAATAAACTTCACTCCAAAAAGGATATATAGGGTTGTATATATTGGTAGAGTTCCATTTGAAATATAATTCATTTAAATCTTATTGAAATTAAAGATATCCAATCAATGTGTTTGTTTTTATCCCATAAAAATTGGACTTAAAAAAAATAAAATAAATAAAAATAAATAAAAAAAAGGTCATATGAATTGAAATGAAAAAAAGAAAAGAAAAAAAAAGAGTTGATTCAACATTACGTAACATATAAAAAATTAAAAATTTTAAAAATTTAAAAAGAGAGAGAGAGAGAGAGAGAGTGAGAACGTGGTTGATAGCTATAAGGAATTTTGATATATATATATATATATATATATTAAATGTCATTAACGTAGAAATTATCAAATTAATGGAGATATATTCTGTTTTTTGGAATAGATAGAGATTATCAAATTATTGGAGATATATATTGTTTCTTGGGATAGATTTATATTAATCACCTCTTGAAGAATTTGGATTGTGCTTATCCCTTAATAATCAAGTTTTGTAGCTTGATATTCTAATAAAATAATATTAATTTAATAATATTAAAATTTTGAAAATTTAGATGATAAATAATATCTAAATTAAATTTTTGTATGTTAAATATTATCCCCTAATTTAAGAAATATATCCTAACAAATAAAAAAATAATGTTAATTAGATGATAAATATTATCTAAATTAAATTTTTGTATGTTAAATATTATAACTTAATTTAAGAAATATATCCTAACAAATAAAATAATAATGTTAATCTAATTTTATTTAATGATAAGAATGAATTAGAGTCCTAGTAGTATACTATTCCTTTTTAGTTCTTTAAAAATCTAAAAATTTAATAAAATTTTTGCAATTTGGTGAAGCCATATGGCGCAACCATGGCGTCTAAGCCCAACTTTTATTATATATAATACTAGTCGCTAACTCGTGCTACGTATAAGAACCTACCTATTTGTGAGGTAGACTAAAATAATTTTATAAAATCTTAAATTGATTAAGAAATTACACCATTACATGATTTGCTCTTGTATGACTTCAATTTGTGTTACAATTTGACGAAGAAGCTATCAAAAAATAACTTCTCCTCCATATTACATATCATTCAACAGAAGTGGCTTGCTTTTCTATAGTCAGCTGCAACTCCTCTTTCTTTGCACCCACAACCTTGTCCACTAATTTGTCTTCTTTCAAGAACAAAAAGGTTGGCATCACCTCCATAGCCCATTCCTCAGCTACAGTCTGCAGACAGCCAAGTAATTTTTTTTTTAAAAGTTAAAATCATATATTGGTTTGAATTGAACTACGCACGCATTTCATACAAGTTAATGTAGAATCAGATTAGGTGATTAATTAGAAACATAAAAAAAATAACTTTAAAATTCAGATATTAAAAGTTTTGAAAAACCAAAAAATATTAAAGAATCAAATGATTCACGGCTTAGAAATTATTGAAACAAAACAAAATATATATGACTAAAAAATAGAAAAATATAAGAAAAAGATTAGGTTACATTCAAAAGAATAATCCATGGCTATAAGTTTCCACCCTATCATAAAATATCACGTTAGTGAAGTAGAGAGATGATGATAATAATAATAATAATAATAATAATAATAACAATAATAATATCAACTTTTGAGTTTGAATTTAAGTTGGACTTGTTAGAGAGATAGAATTTCACTCATTGTTAAGTTTGGATTAAACAAAAATATTTTTTTTTTTAATGATGAGTTTGAGTTTAAGTTGGACTTGTTAGAGAGATAAAGTTTCACTTCTTATTAAGTTTGGACTAAACAAAAATAATTTTTTTTAAATGATAATTTTATTTAAATATTATGCTGACGTGGAAAATTGTGAGAGTTTCAGAGGCTTTGGTTTTATATATATACTAGTATTATGTCCGCATGATCCACGGCTTAATAAAAAATATTTTTTTGATAATATATTAAATTGAATAACAAATAAAAGGGAAAAAAAAAATTTAAGTTACATGGAAGATGTATATTATGTAAGTTCAAGTTTGGCATTTTCTTTTTCAAAAACAAATATTATAAAATATTTTAAAAACTATGGCAAATTGTAAAAATAGTATAACAATTATTAATGAAATCTCTCTCTCTCTCTCTCTCTCTCTCTCTATGTGTGTGTGTGTGTCTGTGTCTGTGTATAAGAAAAAAACAAAAAAAATATCTATTTTTTTAAAATCTAAAAAATAATTGAACTTTGTATATTTGTCCTTATATATAATATATCTAATTACAGTGATCAATAAAAACTTTTCTAATTTTTGTAATAATTCCTATTTATTTATGAAAAGGGGATCATTCTAAAAGAATTAATTCAAAATTTAAGATTAAAAAATAAATTTTACTTGTACACCTAAAAGAAATTTAATTTTTATTTCTTATTTTAATATTTAAATCATTTGTTTTAGTGTTGATTTTATTCAAATGGTTATAAGTTATATCACACATTCTAACTTAATAATAAATAAAAATATAATATCCTAACTTAATGTAACATTTTAACTGACTAATAAATAAATATACACCCTAACTTAAAGTAATGTTTGTAATTGTATTGTGCTTTAGCCTTTAAGAACACATATATTTTTTTTTTCTCATAAAAAAAAAAACACATATATTAATATTACACATGAAAAAAATAATTCATTCAATAATTGAAACAGTTGAAAACAAAATTAAGCCAAAATCCCAATTCATTAATGAATTTAAAAACGTATTTTTGTTTCACGTATTTTTTTTTTTAATTCTATGTTTTTTACTTCACGTATTTTTTATCTCTTTTTTTTATTTAAATTCTATCATTTTTTATTTATAGGTAATTCTATCTTATTGATTTTGGACTTTGTTGATAACATTTTAGATAGACACAAATGTAGTTGTAGTTGTAAATCAAATACTACTTTCTTTTGTTACTTAATTATTAGGAAAAAGATGAAATAAAATGCATATTTATCCAAAAAAATGGAGCTTTAAAAAATTAACAAAAATGAATGTATGTTGATACACAATAGTATTCAATTCTATCTTTTTTTTTATATAATTCTATCTTATTTGCTTTATTTTATGTATTTTTTTATTTATTGAAATTCTATCCTTTTTTTAGGTAATTCTATCCTATTGATTTTAGACTTTGTTGATAATATTTTAGATAGACCAGCCAAATAAATTTAATCTCTTTTTGAAATTTTAGACACTTACTGTTATTTTATCCAAAGAAATTAATAAGAACAAATATAATGTTGTTTTTATATAAAAATTACTGCAATAAGAAAGTTGCTTTTTTTTTTATAATACACTACATGTAAAAATAAGGATTAGATTGATTAGATAAATAATTTGGATTGTAATCAAATTAAAAATTTTATCAACTTAGAAATTCTAGAAGAAGAAAAATTGTATATATTTTTTCTTAAAATCTAAAAATCTAAAAAAAAATCTGCAATTTAGTGAAGCCACTTGGCACAATCGCGGCTTTTAAGCCCAACTTTTATTATATAGTATACTAGTCGCTAAACTGTGCGATGCATGGGATAGTTAAATAGAAATTAAATATATTTATTTTGTTCAAGGTATTGACTTGAAAATATATGAAAACAAAAAAAAAAATTCAAAATAAAAGTTCACATAAAAATAAAAATAAACACAGAACTTGTAGAAACCTAAAACAACATAATTTCAAAGGATCACAAAAGTATACATGTAAAATTTCATAAACTTAGAAGAGTAGTTGTTATCAAAGCTAGTTGAACGTTACTTTTATGAACACCACAAGTTGAATATTTCTTTTATAAACACTTCTTAGCAAATCTATCATTGTACATGGACATTTGTCCATTTGCATATTCCATATTTCTATGGTTTATGAACTGGTTCTGCAACTGTGTATGTGAAACTCATGAGATTTTGTCTTCTTGTCCTCATTTCTTCAACGAAAGCAGGATCATAATTGAATTGAGTTATCTACTTTTTGTCAATGCTAAATCAAACCTTTCATACCTCTAGGAAATATCAGCAACCCCTTGTCAAAAAAACATTTATATACAATACATTTTTAATTGATAAATAGTAATAAGAATCAAACACAGCTTACCTTGATTAGATCAACAATAGAGCATCACATTTCTTACCTATCTTCCTCCTTACGACTCTCCATGTATTATGACTTCTAGAACTCATAAAAAATTTCATCAAACACCTTGTGTACATGAAAAAGAAACAACACTTAATAGTCATAAATCATTGCATAACTACAAATGTAACAGGAAAAATCACTATTCAATTCAAAGATTCAACTTAAATTAATCAAGGACAACCCAAGAAAAATCACAAAATTAACACTAAATGTATTATGACTTTGAGAAAAAAAATTAGTAATGAATTGCTAATGGTGACGATTTGGGGGAAAAAAAACTTTATAGGAAAAAAATAATATGAAGAATTAAACAAACTTCACAACTTTGCAGATAATTCTTGTCATCTTTAGAGATCTTAAACCAACTATTTTCATTGCAAAAGCCAAAATACACACACAGTTGTTCCACCACTATATATAAACTATACAACAAACTGAGCTATAGTAAATGTTGGTAACACAAAATCTCATAAAGGATGTAAAAGCTTATTCCAAAAGGTAAAAAACAACAAATTTTTAATAGATGTTTTCTTGAAGAATACAATCATATATGAAACTTGAAAGCAAGTTCAAAGAATAGATGTAGCACATAAAAGCCAATCATTCGTTTTAAGTTGGAGAAACAAAATCCATCCTGGTTCAATTGAAAAAGCATAAGAAAAATGAGTGGAGTTCTTTACACTATTTATATAAACCATTCATGCTATCCCTCATCCAAAATCATATATGGACCTTTTATATATCATACCTACATATTGGATCATAACAATTTTGTAACCAAGGGCCTATTATTAACATTCAATACTTTATCATCAGATCTGAAGCAAAAACCACGGCAGCCAATTCCAAATCATGAGTTTGGGTAGTTTTTGTTCAAAATTCTTTAATTGTCTAGAGGCATAAGCAACCTAGCCAGTAATTTTTTACATCGCAAAAAATGACATTGAAAAAAGAAGGCCGACAAACACATCTCAACCTGATTAAATCAGCAACATAACATCACATTCTTTACTTATCTTCTTCCTTACTAATCTCCATGTAATATGACTCCTAGAATAACCAAAAAAAAAATCACATAGGAATTTTATCAAACAGCTTATGTACATGTAAGAGAGATGGGGATACTAAACACATCCAAAGAAATAGTTATGTGCTTGAGGAGCTCTAGACACCCATGTTAGGAAGAAGTAGTAATATTAGTTTGTAAAGATCCAAATTTCTAGTGCTTGTACTCACAATGTCAATCAAACATACTTGTTAAAATATCATGCTAGCTTCAAGAATACAGGCCTATTGTCAACATCACATCCACCTAGTGTCGGGGCAGTATAATTGTGCCTGATGGGGCAACTGGTCCACAGCTACCTAAAAAGAGAAAGTACCCACTCCAAGTGGATTACCAACTAGGCAGTTACTTCAAACCATCCCACTTGAGCTCAGAGAAGTTTAGGAGAAAATTGTCTTATAAGTTAAAGACATTTGTCATCTACTCAATTATAAATTTTGAGGCTCTATTTATTAACCATGGCTCTTTTTTTTTCTTTTTTTTTCTTTTTTAGAAATTGGATTTAGAGCTTACCTTGGCAATTGGCATCTTTGCCCTCTCTGAATCAATTAAGGAAAAATCAATATCAGCCACAACAATCATCTGCATAAATGGGAGCATATCATCTGCAATTTGTAATATATAGTTAGCCTAATCGCATCTTGCTGTTAGGAAATTAGGTTTTGAGCAAAAAAAAAAAAAAAGTATAAAATCATTGAAAAACAAAGAATTGAAGTTGGCTTAGAGCCATGATATGATCGTTAGTATGAACATAATATTTGCTCATATTTTGATTGAGTTTGCTAAAGGATTGCAAGCATTTGCAGATTTGCATGCACCATAATAACCAAATCATGTTGAAATAATAAACTTTGTCCTAGTGTGCGGGGGTCATTACTCATTAGTTTATAGTCTCAATCTCCATGTTAAAAACATTCTTGTTAAAATCCAATAAAAATTGCATACAAAGAAAAAGGGAAAAATAAAGTCCAATACCAAAAATCCAATCCAAAGGAAGAAGAAGAAGACATGGAAACTCTGCAAAAACAAAAACAAAAACAAAAACAAAACTTAAATTAAGACAAAAGAGAAAGAGGAATGACATGCAATGCTAGTTATGTAATACTGAAAATGGAGTATTACATAACCAATGATAAAAAAGAATTCTAACTAAATAGTTGAACTTTTTCTTTTTCCAGATAAGTCTTCATAGTTGATAGCCATAGCAAATTCATGTTCATTTGTAAGTGAATTTAATATCAGGGTCTGAATTGTAATTTGTGAGCTCGATTGAATAATTTAAAAAAGGAAAATAAATTGAATATAAATTAAGTTAAATCAATGTCAAGACCATGTAAGAAAACATTTTTTCCACATTAAATTCAGTAAAGTAAATTGAGTATAGCACATACACAGCAAATTGAATTAGTGAAAAACCTTCAATTGATCCAAGTTCAATCAAACATAAACTCTATCAATTTATATAAAATAAAAATCAGACATAGTAACTTCATTTTTTTGCTTAGCATCAAGACAAAAAAAATTTACTATTAAATTCCCACGTTACTATCATAGTATCATCATAAGAGAATCAGACCAAATGTTATAAAAGGATAACATGAGTAAGGCCTGGTAGTTGAAGGAATTGAGTTTTATAAAAAAAATTGTGAAAAAAAATCGGTTAGAAAATTATGAATAATTGCCTGCACCCATAGTGAATAAGAGAAGGGAGAAAAAATTTGTACTTTTTGGCCAATCTGCTAGTGTCAGGTCCTCCCAAGCTTGGCCAGCAGCTTTGTGAGGAACTACTTTCTTCTTGGTTTCTGCTTTGTGCTCAATCTCACTACTTGCAAGGGCAGCCTTTACGCTCTCAAGTGCTTCTGGTGTAATCGTTTGTGCATGTATTTGAAACAATTGTTGTGCCTGTTCAAATACAGCACTTTTAATTATAAAGATATAATTTGATTTTGGGTAGAAATAAACTCAAAGACCCATCCGCACAATTTAATTCTCCTTTTCTTTTGGTTACAGACAGATTTGTGCTCTTCCCAATCATTAAAAAAAATTGATTTCATGTCACAAAGGTGGAGAATGGTGGTTTGGGGAGCGAGTTTGGCTGTGGATCTTTGTTTTGGAAGAAGGAGAAGGGGAATGATGGAGGAAGGTGAAGGGGTTTGCATTTTGTCTCTCAAAAGTGGAGATCGGTGGTTTGGGGAGCGGGTTTAGTCGTGAGTCTTTGTTTTGAAGGTAAAAAAACATCTATGACAATTAACAATATCAAAATTTTATTAATATATATATATATATATATATATCTCAAACAGAATGGCATCCAGTGCAGAGTTCCAAACCCAAAGATTTCTCAATTTGTGCACAAACTCAATTATACAGATACACAGCTATAACTACAAATACAAAACAGAGTCAACAGACTCAGGAATACCCCCAAGTTTGAGATAACCAAGAAACTTAAATATGCAATCACATTCCAATTTCAAATTCTTTCTAGAAACATATTATCAATAAATATGCAAGAAACAGTACATACTAAAGGAAAGGTAAATACCTGATTGTCCTCGTCTTGCAGTACAAAGAATCATATGTAACCCCTCCTTAATCATGTTCAGCTACAAACATGAAAAAAAGAAAAAAGAAAAATGCAAGCACCTGCAACAAAAGTGAAATAAAATAGAATACTATAGAAAAATCTTAGTAGAAATAAGATAAAGTAATTCACAATTGGCATATTAACAAAGCAAAATTCACAATTCACAAAGATATCTAAAAAGAACCTTCACAATTGATTGTGCTTCCATTTACTTTTGCTTCACTATTTTTTTTTTTTTTCCTCAACACCCAAACAAATGCTCAATTTGGTTAAGTTTGTCTGATCGTGAAAATACTTTGGAAGCTTTATAACAAGCAGATGGTATGCGTCTATGAAAAGTGAAACTATTTTGATTCTAGGAAAGTTAAGTAACCTGGGTTGGAGGAGAAAGATGAAGAAAAAGAACATGATTTATCAGCTACGAAATCAGAGAAAGAAATCAAATTAAAAAAAAAATTTATTTAACAAATTCGTAGGTGTAAATTAATTGAAATCAACAATAATCAAACTGAAAGCAATTCAAACATTAACGAATTAGTAAAACTAAATAAAAGTTAAAATGTTTCACAGATATCTGATGCAATTTGTACTAACAGATTTAATCGTAAAGAGAGAAAAGAGTTACCTTCTTTGGAAGAGTCGGCAGTTTGGGTTAATACCTTAGAGAGAATGATAGAGAGGATTAAACCCAGGTTTTGAAAGGGGAGTGTTTTACTTTTATTAGGGATGTAACCCAGAGGTCTGCGTTAGGAAGGGGTGAAGTGGTTAGAGAGAAGAAGGTTTTGGAAGGACTGATGGTGGCCTGCGTTTTGGACTGAAGGCGGAGCCATTGAGCTGAATTTACGTGTGGGGAGAACGGTAGAGCATGGTCTGCATTTTGGAGGAAGGAGAATGTAGAGCGTGTTAGGGCTTCTCTGATTTTGCGTTTAAGGCTACGTTTGTTTCGGTAGTAAAAGAAATCCGGAAAATATTTTACACCACGGGGCGTGGTCTGCATTCATTTTACACTCGGAATTCAATTTACATTGAACCAAACGCAACCTAAGTTTTTTTTTTTTGAGTTTTAGAAAAGTTTTTTTTTATGATTTATTTTTTTTTTTAATATTGTGCTGACGTGAAAATTTGTGGAAGATTCAGATGTTTCGGTTTTATATATATATATATATATATATAGATGATATATATATAACCGCAAAATAAAAAAAACGTTAAGCCATCTAATATATATACCCACAAAGAAAACGTTAAAGCCCTATTCATGAATTAAGATTTGCAATTCCATGACTCTGTTCAAGAATACACACAATGGGCAGTGGGCAATCTAACATAATAGAGTAAACAACAATTCTAGGAAAATACCCCTTTTAACAATCTACACAACACTAACGTATCTATGATAAAATTTTAACCCTTTAATTCTTTGTTTCTAACAATGAGAAAATCATACCTAGAAAAATTGGTTGCCTCTTCAATTGTATTTCTTCTAAACTCTAAGGAAAAAAACCCCTCCTAGCCTCCTTAGTGATGAAACCCTTCCTATAAAAACCCTAATTTATCTCTTCCTCTACCCTATATTTAACGCATCAAATATGTGGACTTGGTGGGGTAGTGGACTGTGGTTACTAACAGAATATATTTAATTATTTATGGTCCATCAAGATTTAAGCTATATAAACTTTTCTAATCCTTTTCCTTAATTGACAAGGAGACCAAAAGTTTTATATGAATAACCGACAAAGTAACACTCGACGTTACATCTTCCTCTTTTATTTATTTATTATTTTAAATGCCGTACTAAAATGTATGCACTAAAACTTTAATTTTCTTACCAATTTTGTAGCACCACAAAATTGTCTATTCTCATCTTATTGTACATGCACGTAAATTACCTCAACTCTATATTAATAATGATGGTGACGTGATGATCATAAAATAAAAATCGGAGTATTACGATAATATGGCAAAGCAAAAGTGGCTTGGGCCTTTGCAAACTGAGGAATTCTCTACAATTGATGTTAAGGAGTTTTGTTTTTAAAAGTTGGCTACAGGAGATGAAATTATATTAGTTGGCGTGGCATACTATCACAAGACGAATCAGCTAGAAATTAAAAAGTTAATCTTTATTGAAAGACAAGTTACAGGAATGCTAAGGGAATGAGCTTGAAAATTCAAAAGGTCAAATATGTATATTACAAAACAAGTGGTGTAAAGACTTAAGCCACCTAATCATCCAAGGAAGAAATGTTAAAATTTCTCATGGTAGCATGAAAGCCACTTAAGCCATCCTATGAAGAGAAATTAAGTTACATGTGGGACATGAAAAGCAAGGACCGTTTCAGATTGAAGCTATCACTTGGTTACAACTCAACTTTCTTGGAATCGTCACCACGACATTGACCCATGATTTTTCTTACAAGTGGGTGCCATGACACATGACACTTCAACATATGGGCTTCTTTGACCCATGCCATCTCAACAAAAAATGAAGTATTTGGGTAAACTAATTCCCAAACTCGTAACATTTTCAAGCAACGGGAAACTTCAACTACTCACATGCATGCCGCAAGCAACATGCGCACTCGGGGGGCTAATGTTGAGCCCATTTTTGCAACACATTTTATACAAGCCCAACTTCCTTTTAGGCTCAATTCATGGATTTTATTATATTTTATTCTTTCAAGCATGGCCCAAGCCGATGTAACATATTAGGAGAAATTGAGGAAGTGTGATTTGGAGGGTATGGATCGGTTTCTTTCAAATCTTTTGCATGAGCCAGCCCATGCATGCTACCAGGTGGACAAGGGACACTGGTAGCACCTTAGGCTTATAGAGGAGGTCTTGTACCCGAAATTTCCTCCCCAAAAGAGCTTTCATGATCTGGTTGACTGAGGCCCAAAATTTCTGCCCGAACCCATTTTCGCCTTTAAACATAGTTGGTTCTCATTGGCCAACTCCAACTGCTAGCCCTCACTTAGGTAAGCCTCCCAATGGTCTGAAACAACTGAAAAGGGGGGAGCCAATAAGGATTTAGTCAAGCATTTCCCTTAATGATGATAAAAGTAAGCCTTCCTTTTATCCAAACAAAAGTAAACCTAAAAATTACTACTTGCTTAACACCTTGGGTCCAAAGTCTTTTCTATTGACCAAAAGCCAATCATTAGCAGCACCCCAAACTCAATATAAAACTCTCCCTTCAGCTCAAAAACCAACCAACCACATTTTACCCACATAGTTGAAACTTTAGAGTAAAAGGTCATTCAATCACCCAACATTCTCACAATTCTGAAGCTTAGGGCTGGAAATATGGAAACAGGGAAACCTTCTCTCTCTTTATCACAACCTCTCTCAATTTCCTCTTCTCGCTAACTGTGAGTCGAAGTTTCGGACCCATGTACTTTTTCTGCATTTTCTTGTACTTCAGTTATGGCATTTTGATTTCTCTTTTGTGAAAGTACTACTAGCCTTTTGTTCATTATACATTTGGAACTTTGGACTTGATTCTCTACAAATTACTATTTCTAAAGAACCCAAGGGGAGATTTGGGCTAATCTTGCATATTTGGCCCTTGTCGCAAAAACATCCCCAACACAACTCCAACAACCGTGAGCCTGTAGCCTACCATCCCAATAATTGAAACTAGATTTTTAACAATCAAAATTGAAATAACTACAAGAACAATAATTTCATACGTTGATGAAGCATTCTCTAAACTGTAGCTTATAGTAGCATCTCAAATTACAAAAAAAAAAAAAAAAAAAAAAAAAAAAACCAAGATTTCTTTGAATCTTATTTTTTAATAGGTTTTTAGTGTGTTTGAATTAAAATTTTGGTAATTTGTTAAAAGTGGACAAAAATATAATCATATATATTATATTAATTTGAAATACAATTTTAGAATTCAAATCGGATCAAATTAATTTCTAATTGTAGTTTAATTTTGTATTATGTATCCAATTTAATTTTTTAAATTTTGGTGTCCAGTTAACTCTATTCATAATACTCAATGTGGAAACCGAGATAAACATCTTATTATCACAATTGTTAATATTTCCGTGCGTTATTATCCAATAATGGGGAATAAGGGATTTGAACCTAATTCTCTTTTAATACCCATCAAAATGATTTCAACTTAAACAAATGACGTTGGATTTAAACAAGTGAGATCTTGCAAAGAGCATCACACGAGCTTCAATTTGAGGGGCACCGAGCAAGAAACTGTCAATTCATGCATTTACCTAAGAACATTAAGACTAGGATGAGAACTGGGAAAAGATGTTAACCTCTTTAAAAATTCAAAACGAAGGCAATATAATTGCCACTCCCAACTTTGCATAGAAATAGCAATGTGCTAGCATTAAAAGTGCCCCGAAAATTCATTAACACAAGTGGAGTAGCAAGTGATACAAACATGGCCTTCTGCTTACAAAAATAAGGTTCCCAAAATTAGTAATATTACAAAAGTGGAACCTGTGAAGCATGCCTACCTTGTCTATGCATAAAACCCTTCCAACTATCAGATCAGTCCTCTCTTTCTCTCTCTATCTTTGAGAAATTTCCAATAACGATTTAGCATATGATCAATAGGCCTTACCTGGTCCCACTTTCCTGTACAAAATATTGCGTACGCATCAGCTGCATACCTAGCCCGAAGACAAAAAAGAATTCAGTTTCCATTAAGATATAATCAAACTTCTAGGTAGGATTCTTAAGCATCTAAAAGAAAAAGGATGAAAGTGTAGTCAATTTACTTGCCAACACCATGCAGCTGAGTCACATAGGTCCAGCTTTCCCCCATATACTCCCGAGACAAGCGTTGTATCATCGAAGCCCTCTTCTTTTGTAGACCTAGAGTTTTTATAATCTTTTCTATTTCCTCTTTGGCAACCTCAGTTGTTGTCTTTGCATCAGGACAAAGAGTAAAGAGATTCGATATAACCCTTCTAGCCTGTAAGGAGAAAAATATGCATATAAGCAATTCATTTATAATGAGGTGCTAAGAAAAACTATCAATCTATACAAAATGTCAAGAGATCCATTAAGAGTGTGTTTGGGAAGTGATGAAACCTACAGCTTATTACTGTTTTTAGCTTACTTTGCTACTATTCATGAATCCCATTGCACTTTTCGGTACTATTCATGGGTCCCACTGTACTATTCAACTAACTTTTAGCTTTTTTCTACAGTACTTTCAGCAAAACGTTTTCAGTTTCAACTAAATAAACTGTTCCCAAATGGACACTAAGACCCACACTTGTATCCCTTCTAAGAGAAACTATCAATTTGTAGAATATTTTCCATCATGTGAAGAGAAACATAAAAATCATTATAATCTATTAAGAGACTTCAAAAAGATTTACTGGGTTGTTTAGCCAATATGCAAACACCAACGTTGTAACAATGTAATGTGCACCTTAGTTTGGGATGGTATAAACTAGGTAGCTTTCTCAAATTACACCCAAAACCAGACCAAGGATCCCGTGGAACTAAACCCAGCACCTGAGGCCAAGCCAAATCGAACAACCAAAAAAACTCATATTTGTTCATACAACTTTCTTTTTTACTTTTTAAACAAAATTAATGATTTTGTGATGTATTGTAACAAACAAAGGATCCAGACTATAGAATCAACAATCATGATAATTTGTAAAATGATAAAAACAGGCAGCTTAATTAAGAATGTTTAAAGCTCAAAACAGGCAACCATTCAATCAACCAAATCCAATGTGACCCAACTGAATCCAGATGAATGCTGCATCTAACAGTGTTCATAAGGGTGAAAGTGAAACATCTATATTTGCTATAACTAACAAAGTGTCCTTGATGTAGGACAAATTAGGGAATTTGTCTACATGTGTTTGTGGTAGGTTTAGGGTTAGGAAAGAAGAAGAATTAGAGAGAAATTAGGGTTATGCGCCCGTGAACAGTAACTTTAGAAAGAGAAGAAGAAAAGATAGAGAAGAGATAAGGAGAAATCAACAAAGGCCAATGTGCCTATTTCTCAAAACACTCCATTCTATTAATCAACTCATTCTACTTCCTTTAAATACATTGAGCACAATATTATATATGACTCTTTTACTAATAGTAATCTATGTAGCACGGGTGCGTTTCCAGATTCGGTGCAGATACGGGACTCGGCAATTTTTGAAAAAATAAGGTGCAGGTGCAGCAGAGTGCAGCGATTAAAAAATTATTTAAAATATTTTTATTTATATATTTTATATATTGCTAAGCATGCTTTTTTATATAATAATAATAATAATAATAAATAAATAAATAAATAGATAGATAGTAATAAGTACACAAAAGTTTTTGACACTTGAATTATTGACAGAGATATTAAAATAGATGAGGCTTCCCTTAAATAAATTTAAAAAAAAAAAAGATGTGGCTTAGTGGCTCATGTATTTGGTCAGCCCAAAAAATAAAATAATATAAAAGATATATATGGCAGGTATTAAAATAGGTGTAGCTTCCCATTAAATAAGAAAGGAAAAAAAAAAAGGGGGGGGGAAGATGTGGCTCACGTGTTTGGTCAAAGAGGCACAAAAAACAAAAACAAAATAAAGTCCGGCATTTAACAAAACTTATCCTATCATTTTACTATAAAAATTAAAATTAAAATTAAAATTAAAAATTAAAAAAAAACTTATCAAAAAAAGAAACAGAACAGAATGCGGCAAAAAAAAAAGGAAGAGGAAAACGAAGAAGCAAAGAAGAAGAAAGGGGTTAAGGCCACTAGTATCTTGTGATGGCAACAGCGGCTATCTTGTATCAATATCCACCAGTATTTTCGGTTTAAGTTTTTCTTTTCTTTTTTTCTTACCTGCCAATTTCCTTTTCCCGGCTGAAACACACTGATATTCAGCTGATACGATCCAATTCGGCCAGAATCAGCACGAATTGGCACGCGTCAGAGCAGAATCGGCGCGAGTCAGTGCGAATCCGGAAACAAAAAAAAACTCAGGCGCGGCACCAACGTGCGGGCAGCCACATCGGACTCCGGTGCAGCACCCTCCCAGCCACATCGGTGCTTCCTAGGTAGTAATACGAGTACCAAATTAACTAGTAAAAAATAAAACCTACTAATTAAACCAAAGCTCATAATAAAGACCCATAACTAAATAAGACTCATTAATAAAATAAAACCCATGTCCTATAACTATGGCCCACACTCAACAATTGTAAAATTACTTAAATACCCTAAACTCTAGAATAACCAAATAAAATATAAATATCTAATTAACTACCATAGACAATTATTCTTGGGCTTTGCCTTAGCCTTACGCTTCCAAAGAGAATATCCTTTATATAACCATGCTATGATTGCGCCATCAGTCCTCCAACTGTGCAATTCTTCTGTTATTACAGCAACAACTACATCTTTCCCCATAAGACATGGAATAGTCAGAAGTACAATCACAATGTTGAGATTCTGTTTTTCAGTCACTAATCCACAAACCTAATTCTATTCTTTATGTTCTAGTAATCCAAAAATCTATGCCATAAACCATGCCTAGATCCAGCTTTATGATTTGCTATCTTAATCTTTGTCAAGTTCTTCAGTCATCAACCAATTTGGTCACAGACTTTTCTGTAACAAATGTTAGTGGACCCTTATTTACCATTGACAAATACACAAGCCTCCATAATCACAACACCATATTGGATTGTGATGCAAGACACAATCTTAGAGATTTGCAAAGCCAGCAATATACACTAATAGATTCCAAAACAAATCATACATACAAATTAGGAAAACAAAGAACATAAACTGAAAGATACGGATAAGTGGGAAATGCATGACAGTAAAAAATAACACCAGTGCTTTTTCAGTGAAGATTCATACCTAGAAATAAGTCTCAACAAGGTGATTGACATTACAGCAAGGCAACCATAAAGAAAAAATATACAAAGTGTCTAGTGTCTACAACCAACTACCATGGCAGTAAAAAATAACACAAACAGTGCTTTCTCAACGAAGATTCATACCTAGAAATAAGTCTCAACATGGCGATTGACATTACTGCAGGGCAACCATAAAGAAAAAATACACAAAGTGTCTAGTGTCTACAACAAATCATGGCAACAACCTAAATGTCAAAAACATGAATCGTAATTATTTTCTTTTTTTATTGGTAAGTTAAACAGGCATCCGATGGCTCTTGAGCCACAGCCTCACCCTCTCCTTAGCACTCATAAGGGGAAGAGGTGCTAATTGAGCTAGAGATCATTGGCAAACTGAAGACTCACAAATTAAACAATAAAAGATGTTGATATTCCCAAAAAAGTAGTGAAGAATAATGCTCTATTTCCATGATAAAAGTGATAGAGCAGCTGAAGAAATAAGTGTATCAATTCATGATAATAGTAATCACGACAAAAGTACACACACTTCCAAAAATCCCCCTCCCAAGGAATAGTAGTAGAAACTAGTTCGGTAACACCCTTGGATATATTACGCAGGAAAGAGCCAAGAAAATCATAAGTTGAGCTTGTTGGATAACCTAGTCAACCATATTACCATTCATGCCCTAATCCAGTTTTGTTGTCCCCAATAAAAGAGAAAGTAATTTGATCATACACCGTAAATTTCCTATAATGAAGTTATGATGTTTCCTACAAACTACAAAGGATGGAAAAATTATAACTAGTCAACTATTGCTTCAGGGAATAACAAACTGATATATCTAAAGAGGACCCAAAGGCTCATATTAAACAAACACTTGATTAGTAGTTTGGAAAAGACAACAGAAATACCTGAAAACCAGTTGTCCGATTTAGGAGCATACATATCACCAATACCCTCCAAGGATCATGGGCATGACACTCTTGGAGTAGACCAGGTGTGATGCGCGGAGGCTTCCACATGTTATCTGGACTTTTTCTTCGGTATGCATCGTCTAGCTTCTCAGAAGAAGAAAGAACAGTCTTAATTGCAACAGGTTTTTTATATCCATTGCTACCTTCCAACAAACGGCCATCTTCATTTTCTTCTTCTTTGGATATCTTTTGGAAGTAGGGTGAGACCCTCACAGAAGTAGCATGAGTTCTTGCACAACGTCTTGGTGGTTTCATTTTTTTTGTACCATCACCACCATTTCTTACCACCTGTCCTGTTGACCTCCAGAAGTAAGGGGAGACCTTTCGAATTTCAACATGAGCTATTGCTTGCTGTTTTTCACTTCTTCTCCTCCACTTGGAATGAGAAACCTTTCCAATTTCTAACCCATTTTGCGGCACTTGCTCTTCTTTCAAGTTTGTATGAATGCTTGGCAATATAACAGCCTCATTCTCAACCTTCCCAGCCAAGTTCCTGCCACCATCATCAGGTAGAATGGATGAATTGTTTGTCATCTCAAACGGGAAACTAAGTTTCTCGCTACATGTCTTCTCTTGCTCCTCATCATGCTGGCCATTCTTTCTGTTCTTTGTCATATCATGACTCCTGTAAGTGTATTGTGACAGAACATCCTCAAGCTTCAAATCCTCATTTTGTAAACTTCCCTCAAATGGACTAGTCCTACGTTTTATTTTGTAATCTAACTCCATTTTTTGCTCTTCATCCTCCATCTCCCTCTCCTCATCTTTAACTACCATTTTGTGAAAATCCCGCATGTAATGCCTGCTATCCTTTCTTCTCCCCTTGGCATTACCATCAAAACCTTCAGTTGAACCTACATCCTCATCTATTAAAACGGCTTTCTCAAACCCCAGTATCTCATTAGACTTGGTACACTCCTTGCTAATTCTATCATCCTTTCTCTTCCCCCTCTTCTTATCCTTCCTTGGGTCACCATCACCTCTAAAATTCTCAACAAAAGCAGCAGCATCTCCAGTAGTTAATAATATATTTCCATCGCCGGAATTGCCAGCAGTACTAAAGGAATGAGTATCCAATGATCCTAGCGACGAAAATTGGTTTTTTGTTTTTCTTATCTTATCATGATTCTTCGCAATCATGTCCCTGCTTGTTCTACTATGCTTTGATATTACAGTGTCTTTGTTGCGAATGGTCTCCTCAACCTTGAGTCCTTCTTCATTTGCAAAGTAAGGGGAGACCTTTCGAATATCAACACGAGCTATTGCTTGCTGTTTTCCATTTCTTCTCCTGCGCTTGGAATGAGAAAGCTTTCCAATTTCTAACCCAGTTTGCTGCAATTGGTATTCTTTCAAGTTAGCATAAATGCTTGGCAACATAACAGCCTCATTCTCAACCTCCGCAGCTAGGTTCCTGCCACCATCATCAGGTAAAAAGGATGAATTGTTTGTTAACTCAAATGGGAAACTAAAATTCTTCTCCTGCTCCTCATCATACTGGCCATCCTTTGTCATGTAAGTGCATTGTGAGAGGAGATCTTCAAGCTTTAAAATCTCATTTTGTAAACTTCCCTCAAGTGGACTGGTTATTTGGCAATCGGACTCCATTTTATGATCTTCATCCTCCAAATCCTGCTGCGTGTAAGTGTAACGCCGACTATCCTTTCGTCTCCCCTTGGCATTACCATCAAACCCCAGATCAATCTCATTCGACTTGTTGATGATTCGTTCATCACCCGTGGTGGTGGTGGTGGGTCGTTGATTAGCAAAATAAGGAGAAAGCACCACAACCCTATTCTTACCTCCTCGTCTAGGTCTAGGTCTAGGTCTATTATTCGATTTTCTTTTCTCAATAATAAAGGACTCTTCTTCTACTTGTACACTCTTATTATTTGGAACATCAAGTTTATTGTTGTTGATGATGATTTTCCTAGAAGAATAAACATTCTCATGAGTATGTAATTGAGATGCAGAGGAATCGAGAGAACTTACGGCTGAGATTGTCATGATCATCGGAGACTGAGACTGAGACCGATACTTTTTCCTTTTCTTCATACCCAACGACGCCATCGCCGTTTCTTCTGTTTCCGACGACATAATCACATAAGGTCTTTGTACTTTTTGCCTCTTCTACTGCCCTTTTTTTTTTTTTTTTTAATATCTTTCTCTTTTTTCTTTTTTCTTTTTTCTTTTTTCTGGTTCTTGTGGTTGTGGTTTGTGAGTGGCAATTTTTTATTCATTCCCGCTCTCAACAACGGCCCACTAACAATAGTTTAATTTCCGGCCCACTTTATTGTGGGCTGTTCATGTCAATGTATGGAGTTTTGGACCCTTTCAACTGGTGGATTATATGGGATTGCCTTCTAATTATTGAATTAATTGGGAATTTACCTTGTTGCTCAATTATTAATTTCTTATTACAGTAAAATGCTATCTTTTTTTTTTCCTTTTTTTTTTATAATCTTTAAATTTGTTATAAGGAGCATGGATTAGATGTTGGAGCAAACAATACAAAGGTCAAAATACTTCTGCGTGAATCTCACATCATCCACTTATTAAAGTGTCAAAATAATTATATGATACCAAGTTGAGTTGCAAACTTAAAAAAATTAGCATAGAGAGAAAACCTATCCCTCTCTTTATTTATATCAGCATAGATTTATATATATTTTTTATATTAAATATTAGCATAGATTTATATTATAGCGATATTATTATATGAATACCCTTATGCTAATTTATATATATATATATATATATATATATAAAACCGAAACCTCTAAATCTCCCACAATTTTACCAAAACCTTTGAAACTTCCACAATTTTTCACGTCAATACAATATTTAAATAAAATTGTCATTTTATTTAAATAAAATTATTTTTGTTTAGTCCAAACTTAACAAGGAATAAAACTCTATTTCTCTAAGAAGTCTAACTTAAACTCAAACTCATCATATTTTTTCAACAAAATTATTTTTGTTTAGTCCAAACTTAACAATGAGTGAAACTCTATCTCTCTGACAAGTCCAACTTAAACTCAAACTCAAACGTTGATAATTTTTCTTTAATATTTTTTGGTCTTTCAGAAGTTTTAATATCTAAATTTTTGAGTTATTTTTCAGTATTTGAAATTGTCTTACAAATTTTTTGTAAGCCATTGTATTTTCAAGCAATGGCTTCTTCATCAATTTGTACAAATTGAAATTATACAAGAGCAAATCATGCAATAGTATAGTTTCTTAATTAATTTAAGATTTTATAAAATTATTTTAGTTTACCTCACAAATAGGTAAATTCTCGTATATAGCACGGATTAGCGACTAGTTAATATAATATAACAAGCAAATGAAATAATTACAAAGAAAGCCTAGCTTAGGCAAGCTAGTCTAAACAAGTAATCTAGGCCATGGAACTCGATATGGCAAGATTACAAGAATGTCCTTATAAATTAATTGTTTTTTTCCTCGCTAACCGAAGATTATCAAAATTATATATCACGAATGCATTTCATGTGAGAAACTCTTATGCCATGCAGTCGAAGTACAATCCCAGTTCCCTCCCACTACAAACAGAAGCTTCCCAATAGATGAACAAAGAGCTATTATTCCTATTCCTAATTGAAGTAGAATTTTGGTCCGTAGCTACTTCCGCTCACAAATAAAGACTCTTTTCAATGGTTTGTTACGTTTACAAAGATTACAATTTCTGCCGGGCGGCTTTTTTTTTTTTTTTTTTTTGTATAAAAGTGGTGTGCCTATGGTTTAATTGAGTAGAAAAGAAACAAGTCAGAAACTATAATTTTTTTGAAAATACACAAGGAAGCAGTGACGGAGCTATTCTTGGACCTGGGGGGCAGTGCCCCCACCCCCAGATTTTCAAAAAAAAAATTTAGTATATATATAATATATCATTTTTAGCCATTTGTTCTAATAAAATTGGACTTTGTCCCTTAACAATATTACTGATATTTTTAAATACTATAAAAAAAATTAGCCCAATAACAAAAATTAAGCCCAAACAATACCCAAAAAAAAAAAAAAATCAAAGCCAGTTCTAATTAAATATCTACCTAGCCCAGAAGTAGGAAACACCCAACTTACCCCACACACATAATAAAAGGGAAAAAAGAGAGATTTCTAAGACATTAAAAAAAAAAAAAAAAAAAAAAAAAGAGGAAAACCTAACTTACGGCTGTACACAGTGAGGAATTCGGCAGCCAGTCAGCGGCAGAAGAACTGAAGAAGCAAAGCCAGTGGCAGTGGCAGTCAGGGACGCTGGGGCTAGGACGGAGAGACCTGAGAGTCTGAGACTCAAATACAGAACATACTAGAGAGAGAGATAAAAGAAAGGTAAAAATCTGATCCAAGACTGGTCTTTAGCATTCTTTTATAAATGAAAAAGTTGCATCTAACAAGTGACAAACACAACACCACACGCAACAGTCAACACTTACTGCATTTGATGTTTTGTATTTTTTTTTTTTTTTTTTTTTGTAGTTTTGTCTTTAGCAATAGTGAATAGGCTGTGATGTTTTGTGATATTTTTTTTTAGTTTTGTCTTTAGTGTTTTTGTCTATTTGTTTTTGTCTTATAAAATATTAAAGTTCGATAAATAATTAAAAGATTATTTGTAATTTTGAAATTTATTAGTTAGTTGTTGAATGTTTGTGTGCATAGTATTTGTCTATTGTGTGTAATGATTGTAGATTATTGACCATATAATAATATAATAATTTCAAATTATATTTTATTTGTAGATTATGAAAAAATCAACTACTATATTTGATTTTTTCAAAAGAAAAGTTTCAAATGATTTAAAAGCTAATACTAGTGTTGCAACATTGTCAACTACTAATGTTGAGGAAAATCCTAATGTTCTAATTGAGGAAAATCTCGACATCCCAATTGTTTATACTTTTGTCCCCCTAACTCCAAGTCCTGGCTCCGTCCTGCAATGAAGGTTCTTTAAGTGCTATATTTATAGATAGTTGAAGTGTTCTACATCCATAGACAGTTGAAGTGTAAAAAATTTGTCTACAAACATTGCTTTAATTCATTAAAAAGGTATGTAAGTTTTCTTCAAGGTATGGTTTTTTTTTTTTTTTTTTTGGTGGAGAATTTGTTTAGGATTGCTAAATTCACTAACCACTACAAATTTACGAATTGTTGGGTTTATTAAAAAATTAATAATTATTAGGTTTCAGTTGTAATTGAGAACACATTCTATAATTGAAGTCTAAACTTATAGATGGTAGAATCGGTGTATCGAATTTCCTTTTAATACTTTTTTTTTATTGTGTTATTTTGGTGTTTGAACTATTTTTTCTTCTCACATCTCTCTACGCTGTATTTTTGTTTATCTTTTAATGAATGTCTTTCCTTTGTACAAATTTTTTAAAAAAAATTTAATATACAAGTCTCATCCCACCCATGTAGTTTTTTTTTAGCCTCCGTTTAGGAAGCATGTTTTGTGCACTTCTCAGCAAAAGCGTTTTTTATATAGGTCTTATCTCATGCACTATTTATGGGACCTATAAATATTTTCATTCAGCAATTTTTTTTTTTAAACTAGATCTCACAGCACTATTTATCTATACTATTATTTAAGGGGTTTCCCCTGTTTGGATTCTTCATTTTTTAGTTTAATAATGCCCCTATACCCCTATGTTTAATTAAAGATAAAACTAAATGACAATCTGGTAAAAATACAACTCTAACTCCCATTAAAACATTGCATAAAAAATAGGACCACTTTCCTATTAATTTTCAAAATAAAAATTATATATATAAAATAAATAAATAAAACACAATTTTTTTTCTACAAAATAGGACCACTAAAAAAAAATCTCATTGCACGCACTTTGCGCGTGTGATGAAACTAGTATATTTATACTATTATTTAAGGAGTTTTTCCTACTTGGATTCCTCATTTTTTAGTTCAAAAATACCCCTACACCCTTATGTTTAAGTATAGACAAAACGAGCATTCACAACAGTGGTTGTATAATTTTAGCTATTTAGCATCACCAAAACTTACTTTATCTATTTTACCAACACACATACTGCAGCAGTAAATCTATTATAGCTTTCAACACAATAAAATAATATATCTACTACAATAAAATAATTTATCCACTCCAAAAAAAATAATACATACTACTACCCAAAAAAACACTACAAACGGCACAATCCACATCCACTGCCAAAGAACAATCACCCAAATCAACTACACAAATGGCACAATCCACTTTTCCACTGCCAAAGAACAACCACCCACCAACAAAAGACAACTACACAAACCCAGACCACCATCAAACCCACCATCTGAGCTAGATCGAGAGAGAGAAGACCAGCCATTGCCGTCGCTGTCGCCGATCATGCCATCGCCGACCCACTATTTATCTTATGCTCTAGACCAGTCATCGCCGACCCACTAACCCACGCCATCGTCGGAACCCACCGTCCCACTTACCCACGCCATCCACGAAACCCACCGTCCCACACCATCGTCGATCACGCCATCCATGAAACTCACCGACCCAATCACCGATCACGCGAAAAGAAGAGAGAAAAGATAACGAAGAGGTAGAGAAGGAAGAGAGAGGTTGAGACTCTTGAGTCTGAGACGAAAAGAAAGAGAAGGAAGAGAGAGAAAAAATATTTTAATGAAAAAGGGAGAGAGAAGTTAAATAAAATATATCATTTTTTTTAGCTTTGTGCCACTATAGTTGAACATCTAAATTTTTTACTTATGCCTCCACTGCTGCAACGTGATTTTTATGATCAGTGGTGCTAAAAAATAGTAATATAGTTATTTAGCACCACTGCTATGAATGCTCTAAAAGACAACTCGATAAAAATGTAACTCTAACTTCCACTAAAATATTGCCTAAAAATTAGAACAGCTCCCTGTTATTTTTCGAATTGATATATTCACTTAAGAATTGTACTCGTTTACTTTTACAGTAACCCCGGAGGTAGCAGCAATGTCTGATAACTCACCGCCAGAAGTCTCCAAATCCTTGACCGAAGAAGAAGAAGCAATTTTGTTGGACTTTCTTCCTCCTGAAATCCTAACCCACATTTTGGTACGCTTACCCATAAAACCTATCATCACTTGCACCTGTGTCTCCAAAACATGGAAATCCCTCATCCTAAACCCCACCTTTATTTCCACCCATCTTCACCACTCCTCCAGCAACAACAACAACCTCCTCCTCTTCAGACTCTGCCCTAAGCCTCTCGTCGGAGCTTTCGATGACATGGACCCAATCGGAAACGAAAAAGAAGTGTATGCTTTATATCGGGACGACATGATCACCAATTTCGATCAATACACCAGGTTTGACGACTTCCCTTTCCATCGCAAAAGCCGTTCTGCAATATTCCGTGTGGTTGGTACTTGTAATGGCTTGATTTGCCTCGCCGATGATTTAAACGGTCACTGGCCCAATTTCTATCTCTGGAACCCTTGCGTTAAAAAATACGTGAGACTTCCTTTCCCCTATTTATTGATTGCCGGTTTCTACACCGTGGCCATGGCTGTTGGGTTTGGATTTGATTCCAAAACCAATGACTATAAGGTGGTGATGTTTGTCACTCGTGGTCATGGTCGTGGCTATAGTCATGACCACGAGGACGGGGGTGAATCTCCACCCGAAGTTGAAGTTGAGGTTTACTCACTTGCCACTGGAAAATGGAGAGAGGCTACGGCTGAACGTCCCAAATGTGCTGTTCGCGATACCGTCATTGCCCACCTACGCCTACAGGCTTTTGTCAATGGGGCTTTGCATTTGGTTTGTTACAAGACTACTCCAGAAATCAGATTTCTCTACTTTGTTTTGGTGTTTGATTTGGAGGATGAGGTCTTCCGCGAGATACCACTGCCTAAGCATTCAGGTATGTTCTTTTGGAAGTGGGTATCTATTATGGCTTTTGGGAATTCCATTGCTGTGTTCAAACCGGGGTATTCTGTTGACACTCCCGATATATGGGTGTTGAAAAACTATTCAGATGCATCATCATGGACCAAAATTATAAGTTTAGATGCTCAAGCGCCCCCACAGAGGCCACCTTCACGTTTTTACAGAGTTAAAACGCCCAGCCTAAAAGCTTTTAGGAAGAGTGGTGAGGCTATATTGCAAACACAGAAAAAACGGCTCGTCTCGAAAGACCTTGAGACCAAAGAGGTTAAAGACCTTGGGATTACTGGATCTAGGTATAGTTTTGTTGATTCATATGTTGAGAGTCTAGTTTTGCTAGACAAACCTGACCTTGCAAATCCTTATCCTTACAGACCTTACTAAGTGAAAAAAAGAGGAACAACAACAGACAAGGTACATTTTATTTTCATACTCAATTTTTTTTATGTTATCAGTTTTGTTCTTCATATATACTTGGCATTCATTATGAATTAGATGTGAATTTAAATGCTATAAATTCATATTGCTGATTGATTACCTTAATTGAGTGGATTTATATTCAGGATAGATAGCTTATCAAAGTTTTGCTTGTTGTCAATAGCATGTATACTCAACCATCAAAAAACAAAGTGGTTTATGTTTTTTTTTTTTTGGGAGCAATACAAAGTGGTTTATGTTGGTTATTAACTTTTAGCACATTTTTTTATTAAGTGGTTGAAAATAAATGGGACTGTGAATTTCATGTTTCTTGCCACTTATAATTTACATTCTATTGATGGATGAACTCAACTTTTTCTTTCTTGATAATGTTCTTGTGACCTCTTTTAACTTCATGTTTTCACAATTGCATTAAATGTTCTTCATGATCTCCTTGAATTATTTATACATTTTTCTTAATCTATCAATTGTGATCATAGTATGCTAAATATATTGCTTGTACATTTAAATCTTTAATTGCCTCATGTGCCTTTCTTCTTACTGAAAAGATTCCCATTGCTCCATATTCACTGGCAGAGTAGCTCATCAATAATTATTTCTTGCTTTGGGTGGTTAAGAATTGAAAATGACTTGTTTATAAACCTTTTTTTGAACTAGTTTTGTTATCATTTTTTCCTTAGCATAGTTTGAATATTTTTATCCCAATAAAGTATTTATGCTTAGATGTATTTTTTTGTTGACTCCATTTTATTCCATTGTTCATCTTTTTCCCTCTTTTAATAGTTTGTGAATGAATTGGTATATTTTTTTACACAATTGTACAAAGTAGAGGTTCTTATCAAAAGTATAGACCCTTATGCGAGAATTGGGGTTTCACATTGGCTTTAATGGGATGTAGTTCAATGTCTTTGCAAGTATGGTAGTTTTAATGGGATGTGTTTTCTTTTAGAGAATATTGTCTCAAAATTACAAGATTTGGTTACTGCTGTTTTCGTAAATGTGTATATGCACTCGTGTTTGGTAGTTGGTTTTGCCCTGTTGTAGCTCACTGATGAATATATTCACTTATTTGGAATGGAAAATTATAGAAGTTCATAGATAGTTAGCATCTTTTTAGCCTTTTAATTTTATGTAATTGAAAACGTGTTGGTGGACAAATCAATCCTTGATTCATAAGAGTGATTTATTAATGTAGCAATGAGGTTGGTGTCAATAATCAAAAGAAAGCAATGAGATTTATGATAATTTGTGTTTTTTGCTTGGCCAGATATTGTTGTACAGATTTTGGTTTTTGAATATATTTCTCTTGTTATGGAGGATGCTAACTTTTGCATCTAGTTTTTTTTACAACCCCAAAATTTAGGTGGCTGTTTCCCTACTACATAAGGTTTCTTGTTTTGCCTGTTAGGGTGGTTGTTTCTCTGCTATGTAACTTTTACTGATTTGGAGGCAGAACCCTTTCCTTGTAGTCATTCCTCTCAACCCCATACCAACCTGTTGAAGGTGAATCTCAATCCATATTCATAACACAACTCCCAAAAAAAAAATTCTGCCAAGAACCTAAGTTGGAAACTTTTTCTCAATGATTTAAAAGGCTGAAAATTATTTCATCTTATACCGTTGATGACATAGATTGTATTTGAGTTGGTTCTTTTACTAAGAATTTTGTATATTTCTACTCTCTTAGTTTCTCCTAGAACACGTCTTCTCTTCATGATCGCCCTTTGTTATTTTGCTAGATTTCTTATTATTAAGTAATTGTTGGCTTTGGAACCCGCTTAGATCATTTACCCTGGTCCCCTGGTACACTTGTTTTTGTGGTAAAGGCTTGGAGTGTTTCTTAATGTAGATTTTTTCCATATGATACTACACTGATTTGTGTTATTTTATCTCCTTTGCTTTTTGCATAACTCTATAAATGGTCTGATTACTTGTTAAAAAAAATAAATCTACTTCTGCTATAAAATCTCAAACAATCATGGTTGGTAATGAGCAGGGATTTATTTAAGAGAGCATGTTGAGGGATGATACAAACCTTGACTCAAACATGTGTTTTGTGGTCTAGTTGGCTTTGGCTTTACTTTGAAATGTTTGTTTTGGTTGTACGATATTCCTATTCACTGATTTTCTTTGGGAGAGCGCTGTCTTCTCTTTGCAATTGTCATATGTTAAGTAGCAAAATATCTTAATTGCTGACTTCGTGACCTGCTTAGAACATTTACCTCTGTCCCCCATTTACCTTGGTGCACATGTTCATTTGCTAAGGCATGCTGTATTTCTTAATTTGTTCATTCCGAAAACCCACAAATCTCGGTGTAGGTTTTTTCTACGTTGTTACTAAACTGATTAGTATATTTTTATCTTCTTATGGTATTACATCACAAAAAGGAATGCACTTACATATTTTTAATTCTTGCAGGACTTTGTGCAATCATATATGCTGATGAGCTGTACATGAGTAACAAACTTTAACTCATTGAAAGAAAAGAGCCAACAAAAAGTTTCCTGGTGATTTGTAGTTTCTTAGTATTGACATTAGTTTATTATGTCAAATTGGATTGTAGTATACATTAAAGGGGTTTATTTTGTTAAACTAATTTGGGCTACACCACTCTTATGTTAGTACTTCTGAATGATTTGAAGTTTGGTTTCAGTGTATTTTCAAAAATGATTAAGAGCCGTATTGTCTACCATGCTTGCATTATGTGTGTGTTATATTTCTCCTTTTTCAATGAGTTAGATAGCAGTGACATCTATTGAATGGGTGTGTAAAGGGAGTAAGTATAGAAAATAGTGTTTCCTCCTCTCATGTTTATGGTAGGTTCCACTCATTAAATTCATAGTAGAATCTATCATGAATGTAAAAGGAGGGAGCACAATTTCTCCGTACTCCGAGAGTACCTAAGAATTTTCCATGTAAAGGTATCTATGGAAAAAACCTATAAACCTATAAATCTGTCTTTTAATTTTAGGATATGCATAGTTAAGATAATAGGAATGAGTGATGCCTACTGCACACTGGGTTTCTATTTTGTGTGTTGTGCGGTCAATGCACAATCAAGTACGTAATGCCTACTGCTTTGTAAGTTGTAAACCATCTGATGCCTACTGGACGCTGTTTGTGTTTGATAGTGTGTTTTGCTGCTGCGGTGTCTGATATAGTGAGTTTCCTGTGCTGCTGTTGTGTTAATTGGCCTGTAGCATAATAAATAATAAATTTCAGATTTTAAAAGTATTAAATAAAGAAAATCCTGAAGTTTTAAAAGTAGTAACAAATTATGACCTATAACAGGTTAAATTATAAATTGCAGATTTTAACTTTACCTAAAATTTGATTTAGTCTTGTTATTTTAATTTCGTTTTATTCAATTCTCTAGCTTTGATCTTTATTCAGTTCAGACATCCCATTAATGTTTGTTAATAATAAACTATGCTCTCTTTTTTTTTCTAAATTTTTTAAATTTATGAAATTAAAAAAAAAAATTAAAATTACGTTGGTTTTTTTGGCACAGAGCGCAAGTCCAAGTTTGTGTTTGGGAATAGATTATAAGTCAATCTTTTGATTTTTAACTTTTATGTATAACTTTTTAAAATCTCACTTTTTCAAAATATAAGTATATTTTAGCATAGTTTCAGCAAAAAGTTTTGAGCAAAAAACTAAATAAGCTATTACAAAAAATTAAAGCTATAATAAGACTAAATTAAATTTTTTTAAAGTTCAGAGCGTGCAATTTAAATAAAAAATAAAAAAATAAAAATAAACCAATAAGGCTGTGAGTTGAGCCTATGAAATGTTGCCATACTCCACACAAAAAGGTAGGGAAAAAAAATCAGGGCAAGCAAACCAGAGATGAAAGCCGAGAAGAACAAGCACATTGATTGTCTTCTTCTATTCTGTCAATTATCGGGATAATACAATTTTCTCAAAGTTGGAATTCTCAAATTGCCGAATTCTATTTCTAATATACTAATGACTGCGATTTTTAGACAATGCCTTATACAAGCCTTAATAGATTTTTAAGTAACCCAAGTTATTTATCAAAAGTTTTAATATCCTTGAAAGAGAGAATATTTTCTATGTGTTCATGCCAGACATAATCTTTGATGTTTTAGATTTTTTTTTAAGTGAGGTGCATTTGTGTATATTGGAAGTATGCAAGCAAAAAAATTTGCAAATTTAAGAGTAATAGAAGTTCTAGTTTTATAATACTAGTTTAAGTAGCTTGGAATTGTGATGTCACGAGGATAACTCAGGCCAAGTGTAGAAGAAGGTTAAGAAAAAAATCCAGCAGCAAACAAGATTAAAGCAAAGAAAAAGCCTTTTTTTTTCCTTTTTTTTTTTTTTTTGATAGAGCAAAGAAAAAGTTAATAGGATTGAAATTGGAATGACTTATTGTAAAAAATGAGAAGCAAAGAGCTCAATTAAATGAGGTGCAACAGGGTGATACAATTGGAATTAGGAATAGAATTCAAAAGCCTAATGTAGCAGCTAGAACAAAGAAGCATGATGATCAAGTGAATACTAGAGTCAGTATTGGCAAGTGCAGAGGTGTTAGAAACAATAGAAGCAGTGCCATTTCATGAAGACTTTATACATTGAATTGGAGCAATGAAGGCAGTTTTGTATGACAGCTGGAAGTTAGTTATAATACAAGCACACGTGTAATATTAGAATAGGATTAGTTTCATAACAGTTTCTTCCATAAAATTAGGGAGTTAGTTACACAAATATAGCTTGCTTGCCTCATGTATATATAAAAGTAGTGGCTTTGTATAATTGCATTATTTTGTACTCTCTATTCAATTGCTTTCATCAATAAGAATCTCAGTTTATTTAGAGAGAGAGTCTTCTAGAATTTTACACTTATCAATTGCTAAGCTGAAGACCTCAAGAATATTCAAATATGAAATTTCATGAAATACAGAAATAGACAAGAAAAATGCTACCTCCAAAAGCTCCAATGACTAAAAAAGACTTTTCATAATGTATAAAAGGGGATATAGAATTCCATCATACCAATTTGCTGTTTTCTTGTATATATTGCAAAGGGATGGTTGGCTGTTTCCCATCTTTTCTTCGCGAATGATCTAGTATTATTTAGTAAAGCTGATACGAAGAATTGTCTTAGTATGATGGATGCCCTTGAGGGATTCTGTGGTATTTCTGGGCAGAAGATTAATGAGAAATCTAGGGTCTATTTTTCCCCCAATGTGATTGTCAGTGAACGGGAAGAACTGTGTGAAGTGTTGGGAATTCGATCAATGCCCAAGTTGGGTAAATATCTTGGCTTTCCTCTGAAATAACCTAGTTCCAGTAGCAGGGACTTTGATTTTATAGTGGATAGCAGTGCAAGCCAAACTGTGCTCACCACAATTCCTACTTAAGTAATGCAAAACACTCTCCTACCTAGTCATATTCTTGAGTCGTTGGATAGAGTGACTAGAAATTTTGTTTGGGGATCCACCTCGGACAAACGGAAGATTCATATGATTAGTTGGAGCAAAATAACCAAACCTAGAGAGGAAGGAGGGCTCGGGTTGCAAGCTGCTAAGCTGAAGAATTTGACCTTGCTAAATTGAATTGGAGTTACAAAGTGGAAAAGGATAAAGACTGGGCGAGAGTGGTAAGTATTAAATACAGGAATCCGAAGCGAAGTGGTTCCAATGTGTGGGTGGGAATGAAGCGTGGTTATTAATTGGTTGTGTTTGGCCATTCAGGAATCTATCTAGTGAATGTACCAAAATCAGAATCCAATCATTGAAATGGATAGCAACCTTGTCTAAAAAATTTGCTGAGGTAATTGTTTTATTTTTATTCTTTAAATGGTTATTTTTCTCAGAACTAGTTTTCTTTTTTCAATGTGTACCATTTGTTGTGATATTTTTTGCAAGGACCCCCTTCTTCATGTAATGAAATTTTTAGTGCTTATTGTTGAAACAGATTTTATCTTCACAAGATGACTTGTTGGACAAGCTTCTTAAAATGTTATTAGATCCATCAACTGAGGTACTATTATTTTCTTGTTAACTTTCCTTTTTCCTAATTATATTTTGTAGTTTTAGTGCATCCCCTTTTTAAAATATCAGTCGACTGAATTCATCAAGAGTGTTTCACACCTGTAATTGTGGTTTTCAAACATTTGATTATACACAGGCAGTGCGGCTGGTACTTCAGGTGCATGCAAGAATGGCTGAGGATGTCCAGTACTTCAACCGTCTTATTGCATTTTTACTGGATAGATTTCGGGTTCAACACCCCCTGCTTCAAACGTAAGTTCACCCTTCCCCTCCCCTCAACATTATCAAATTTTCTTCTAGTCAATATTTTTATTTAGAAACAACATTTTTAGGAACTTGCAGGGCATTTTCTCTCTCTCTCTCTCTCTCCCTGTGTTTTCTTCTAGTCATGCTTCGTTGATTATTCTTCAAATGTGTGAAAGTTTGGGTGCTGAACGGGTTTACCAAAAGTTTGCAGCAGAACTAAAGGAAGAAAAAGACTTGAATTTTGCACTTGCTATGGAACAAAATCTTGCTTCTTTCACTGGAGTAATCTGATCTTAAGGTTCTCTCTCTCTCTCTCTCTCTCTCTCTCTCTCTCTCTCTCTCTCTATATATATATATATATATGTGTGTGTGTGTGTGTGTGTGTGTGTGCAAAGCTTACTTAATGGCTCATTATGGTCAAGAACTGAAAATATTTTGCATGGTTTTGATCTAAAACATATCTTCAGAGGGCTGGCCTAACTTCATTACAAAGCTCTCCTAACATTAAGACGTTGTTTTTCAAAACGCACTTTTTAAAACAGTCTATCCAAACAAACCCTATATCTTTTTAGCATTTGTAAAAATTAAAAGAATCTTATCAACATTGTAGGATCTGAAAAAATTTTGTAGACAAGTTTTCTTATCCTGTACATCTTTCAAAATATGCAGGATGTCCCAGAAATCTGAGATACCAATAATGCTTCACAAATCAGAGAAATCAGAAATCAGAGGTCTAGTGCAACTTAAAAATCTTCTTCATTATGTGATTGCTAATATAACGTGAATGGATGCTAGGACATACAAGACGTTTCCACTTTTTTCACGAATTATATCATCAAGGAAAAACAAAATCAATAAGCTCATAGGCACTGAAATTCCCTTCTTTTTCACTCTTTTGGTGTGTGCTGTGCAGGTGAGTGGCAATTCCATGTGAAAGACTGCGTGAAATTGAAATCACATATGCAATTAAAAGTTCTTTGATTCATTGTTTTTTGAACAAATTTTAATTACAAAATTGGTTATAACATAAGGAAGAAATAAGTAAAATTATAGCCTAAGACTATAACTAATTTTGTAATTAAACTTTATCTTTAATTTTTTTGGTACTCGGCCCATAGTTCTTTATTGCTACTAAAACAAAGAATAACTTTTGTAACACCGCCTTCAACAAAAAAAAAACTTTTGTACCACCATATTTTTTTCCCCAATTTGTAGAGCAGATATTGTGAAAGATGTCCCTCAAAAAAAGATATTGTGAAAGATTGAGAATCATTTATAGTGGCGTTAGTGATTAACACGTGCAGGTCATTATCCACATAATTGAAAGATAAAATGATGAAGCTTATACTTTTTTTTCTTTAATCCTTTTTCCTCCACTTATTTATTATTAAATTCTTTTCTCCTTTGGCTCTTGCAAATTACAATAACCTCCAATTGATAGGTCGGGGTTAGCTTTGCTAGTATCACACAAGTAGACAATTTTATGTTTCTTGAATAAGAAATAAACAATTCTAATCAAATTATCATTGGAAAAACATATAAAACCATGCACAATAAAGACCAACTTAACCATTTCAACGAAGAAAATCAGCACTATTTGGAGTTCATATAAAAACCCATTATTTAAAATGAGGCAGAATCAAGAAGCAAGGAGGAATTAAACTCACCTGCAACCTAATAGACAATAAAGCAAATGACACAATACAAAAGAGCAAATATACTCTTATCGTAAAGCAAATAGAAGGATCGTACAGAAACACAATTTCTTTCCTATCCCATGGAAAGCCAGTGACAATGTTTTCCTAAATGCAGGTGGGTGTAGCTGGGAACTCATGGCTTCCACAGGAGGGTGGTTTCTGCAATCATGGAAGTGACCACATATGGATCCATGTTAGAAGCAGGCCTCCTGTCCTCAAAGTAGCCTTTTCCTGCTTTTTCTGTGTCTCGACCAACTCGGATTGATGCTCCACGATTTGCAACACCCTGTCCAATAGTCAAATGTAAGCAAACTAAACCAGTATCTTTCATATTATGAGAGCAAGTTACAATATCGTGGACCCAAAAATGCACTCTAATCATATCATCAAACTGAAGCTACTGGGTGCAGGCATGTGCAGCATGGAACAAGCTACTTGTCCTGCTCTATTATCACCCCTAGAACCATTCTAAACAACAGGTAATATTTAACAAATATGCAAACCTAAGCAGCAATATGGGAACAATTCATCCTCATCAAATTATAACATCTTTACCCATAAGAAAGTGTTAATGTCAGCTGTTTCATGTCGGCCAGTGAGACGACGCTCATTGCCTTCACCATATGCAGCAATGTGCTCTTTGTGCCTCAGCCCAAGCTTCTCAATAGCCTTCTTGATGACCTCAAAGCCTCCGTCATTTCTCATGGACTTGGTACTGGAAAAATACCAAAAATAGACATGAGAGAGAGGGGGGAAAACAGACCATTAAAACAGGCAATTCTACCACAATTACAGATGTTGTAAATGAAATATGTACCTGTAGTTTGAGTGAGCACCAGCTCCATTCCAATCACCCTGATGGACATGGGGGATTAAAGTCAGACATTTAAAAAGTCACAAGTTCGATGATTGAACAGAAAAATAATGGATGGGAATTAGAGGGAAGGAGCTTAATCAAAAAATGATGGGGAAAAATTCTGACCTGAATTGGCTTGGGATCAAAGGAGACCACAACCCCAGCAATCTCTGTAATCCTCTGTTAATACAAAAGAAAAATTGAATATTAAGGAAACACATACTATTTAGTAATAGTGCTAGTTGAACTAGTATTGTGTTAATTTGAGTATATAAAATTACCTCCAAAATGTAGCGAGCAGCCCACAACTCATCTCCAGCAGATATACCAACAGAAGGGCCAACTTGGAATTCCCACTATATAATATTAACAGTTCAGAGATTGAAATATGAAGTAAGGTATATAAAAAAATTAAAAGAAGATAATGGGGAATTTGCTATTGTACCTGGCCAGGCATCACTTCTCCATTGATGCCACTGATGTTAATGCCTGCATATAAACAAGCCTTGTAATGGGCATCGACTATATCACGGCCCCAGGCTTTGTCAGCACCAATACCACAATAGTATGGTCCCTGTTGAGCAACAAAAAAACCTTCAAATCACACAGCTGCTACAGGTTAAATATTGGCAAACTCATTATCAATGAAGGGGGAAAAAGGACCAAATCTTTTTGCAATGAAAGCCACAAAATCATATTTAAAACTTAAATTATTAAGCATCAAAATAATAGGACTACCACCAGGGACACCATGTAAAATATCTTCTTTTTTTTTTTATAAGAATGAAATTTTATTCATATAGTGCTAAAAACCAACACAACCTAAGTACACAGGAAGTGTACTTGAGTTGCAACAAGAAATCATCAAAAGTTAGTCCAGAATCTAACACAACTTCAGATGCTAATTTACCCTCTCAGGAAATAGGAGGAAGCTGGAAGCCAAGAGCTGCTTAATTATATAAGTTACAAGATGCAAGCAATGCATATAGATATAGAAGTAATAGGGAGAAAAATAGACAACGTAGAACTCAATGAAAAATATGTGTGTGTGTGTGTGTGTGTGAGTGAGAGTGGGAAACTAAGGAAAGGGGTATTGCTATAAGGATACTTGTTGCACATAGTGTGTGTACACACTGCCCAAAATAATGTCACTCAAACTTCAAAACTTGACTTAAAAATCACAATTTCAGTTATTTCGGGCATTGTGTGCAATAAACACTGCCCTTTTTATAAAATTTCAATACCTGAGGGCCGGGATAACCACCAGTAGGCCACCCAAGAGGCCATTTGATATCTTTCTGCAACAAGGTGTACTCTTGCTCAATACCGTACCTGTTCATCGTTGCAAGTAAACCCACATAGTCCAAAAAACATTAAACATGGTACTCAAAAGAATATAATAAGTGTGAGATGAGATGGAAGTTACCAGGTTTCTTCAGCAACAACAGCAGGATTGCTGAATATCTTTTCAGCATTATATCTTTTGTTTGTTGGAATTGGCTCTCCCGCAGGAGTGTAAGTATCACAGATAACCTAAGTCAATTAGCATTGACAATACAAGTAAATTAGTAAAACACTTTACCATAAGCCAAATTAAATAAATAAATAAATATATGTATGTGTAAGTGAATAGTAGATAAAAAGAACTCACTAGGATATTGTCGCCTCTCCTAAATGGATCCTTGAAAATTGCCTGGGGACTGTTTCAATATATCAACAATACACAAAATATGAGGATGTCCAAACATATATAAAAAAGAAAAAACTTACAAGTGGCAAAAAGAAAAGGAAATGTAGTATAAAATAGTAAGCTTACTATAAGATCACTTCACTATCTACACCAGGAGCTTGACCTGTACTAGAACCATCATAATTCCACTTTGGGAGCTTTGAAGGATCACTTACGGGTCCTGGAAGGGTCTTTGTTTACCCAAAAGTACAGTTGGAAAAATTAATAATCCAAATATAACAAAAACAACAATGGTTTTCTATTATTTATTCAAAAGGAGAAGGATTATTACCCTTGCTTTGCTTCTGAGGTCCATTCCAGATCCACCAATCCTGTACAAAAAATTATAGACAATAAAATAAAATTATTCAAAAGCACTGTTCAATCAGGAATAAACACAAAGGCAGTGAATGACAAAATTAAGTGTACGGAAATTAACCATCAAAGTTTAATCAAATATAAAACTCCCCCCCACCCCCATAATGGTACAACGCAACAAATTTTAACTGCTTTATTCAATACTTGTTGAAGTAGTAAATTGTGAACAATACAATATCACCCATTACATCACTTTTATTGTAGAGCAAATTAGCAATCACAACCTCTGCAACCTCAATAGTTGTGAAATTTGTTGCGACACTAAAACTTATTGGAACTCATAAGCCCATATGCGGTAAAATCCTAGATTGATAACAAAGAGGGAAAACTAACAGGGCATAGCCATCAAAGCCAACCCTTGATAATTCCATTAAAATAAAATACAAGCTCCATACAAACAACAAAGAGGACGAAATAAATAATTGAACTTCACAAAATGAGAATAAGATATTAATAAACTATTTCGATTCTTATAAGGTTAAGAGGACATCAAAAAATACAACAATAATTGGTTATCAAAAAGAAAACAAAAACACAACAATAATTGGCCTCATACAAAAATATGGCCATCTCCACTTTCCCCTTTCAACTATATGGCTTAATTAAAGTCAGCTTTCTATTATCCTGCAACTCATAAACAACATATAACATCTGAACACTCCAACATATCATTTTCTACTGCTTCCCTCGTAAGGTCTTACAAAAGAAAAGGAGAGAAAACCAAAACAAAAAGAAAAAGAAAAATTAAATCCTTTTCATAAGTACAAAAGCAAAATTAAATCTTACATACCAGTAGTTGATACGAAAACTAAAAGCAAAAACATATAATAAAGAACTTTAATAGAGCCTTAAATTTAAAGCATGAGGATCTAACAGAAACTGATCAAAAGAAGAATCAAGAAATCACGATCCACCTGTGAGAAGCAGAAATAACCAGAGATCATATCTTTTTTTCCTTTTCCACCGTTTCCTCAGTAACCATACAGACCAAAACAGAGAGAGAAAAAACCAACAAAAAAAGCACAAAACAGAGATCTCAAAGCTACAAGTACTATATCACAAAAATAAAGAAAACCCACTACCAAGCTCACCAAAATAAACAAACCCATTAACACAAACATATAAACAAGTACAAATACGTGTAGAGAAGAAGAGAAGGAGAAGTATGAAAAGGAAAAAAAAAAAAAAAGTCAAAAGAGGGTCTCACCATATGTACTCAGCGATGATTTTCTTAGTGGAGTCTGAGAGGTTAAGGTTGATGAGATCTGAGAGCAAAGCCATTGCAAAAAGAAAACACGAACAGAGAAGAGAGAGTGTTTTGGTTTGGTTTCTTCTCTGAAGATTGAATCAAAACAGAGTCGTGAACAGAGAAGATGGGGTTGGTGACTTTTTATAGTGGTGTGGTATTGAGAGTAGAGTCTCCGTTGGAAATATAAACGACTTTTTTTAATAATAATATATTGACTTTAAAAAATTTTACTAGTAAAAAAGTTTTTTTTTTTTTTTTTTTTTTTTTGAGAAGATAGTAAAAAAAAATTTATCCTTTTCTTATTTTTAAAAAAATATTAATTAAATTATTTTATAATACTAAGATATTCATATTACTGTGGATAATAATTTAAAATTTTTAATTTTAATTTTTACGAAATTTTCGTAACTTGTTGATGTGGTTTTCTGTTTCATTTTGATTGATATATACATCATTAAAATTGTATCTATTTTTTATATAAAAAAAATAACAAATTAAAAATATTGTGCACTTAATGTTTGGGAGATATAGAACAATTTTCTATAATATGAAGTCCTTTTTATTTTTTAAATATAAAGAAATAAAGATATTACTGCGACTGAGACTGATAATTTGAAAAATACTAGTTGTAAATTTGTAATCTACTAGGATCTAGAAAGTGAACAAAGTTTCTCTCCAAACTTCTCATATATATTTTTTTTTTTTTGTGAATTTTGAAAATCTAATCGTTAAATTTCATATTTCTTATGTTCTTAACATGCATATCAAATTTCGTTCAAATCAGATATTATTTACTATTTGATCAATTACTTTATTTTTTATATACAACTTTAGATTATAAAAACTTGAAATTATAACGTTTATTTGATTACATAGCAATTGATTTTTTATTTTCTTAAAATTTTATAAGCATTAAAGACATAATAAGAACATACAACCTAACGGTTAGATTTTTAAAATTCATACTCCATATAAATATATATAACGAATTAAATATATATAACGAATTTGTAAGGTCTTTCTCCGATGGGACTTAGATTATATTTAACTGTGGTAAAGAATCTTCTCAGTGGACTCCACGTTACCGGCTACTGGTTCTCCCTGTTCATTTCATTTCTCTTTTCTCTTTTTTTATTCAAAAAAAAAGTTAAAAATTTAAAACCAACAAAACCTTAATCCAGCATTATTATTCATTATTACGCCTGAAAGTAATACTGAAAAGATTCACAAATCTCTATACCATTTTTGAATCCAAAAGAATCTGCAGGTTTAAGCAAACTAGGAAAACTAAGAAAGGTATTAAGTTAAAAATCTCCCATATGATACCGAATATTTGATTCTAGAATACGGAATCATTGCTGTTTATCTTTAATTATAAAAGATTCATAAGAGATGATAAAATCATAAAAAAGCTTTGGAATCTCCCTGTATTTCCCAAAAAAAAAACGTTTAAGGTTTAAATTTTTTTTCTTCCGTTCTAACTATCAAATTATAAAATAAAAATAAAAATTATATTATTAAAGTTTTTAATTCAATATTTTCAAAAAAAAAATCTTAAATTCATTATTTTTATTAATGTAAAAAAATGGGATAATACTTTTATCGTTTAGAGTGTTGTAACTCAACCAACACTTTCTTATGTTTTTAACGAGGACATGAGTGTTCGTTTGTGTTCAGTTTATTTAGTTGTTTTTAGCTTTTATTTACTTTTTTTTTTTTTTAAATCTCATTTTTTTCAAAGTTCAAACATATTTTAGCACATTTTTCGCAAAAAACCTAATACTAAACACACACATCAGGTTCAATATTCAAATCCACCATCCTCATTGTAATTATCAAATCATAAAATTATATATATATATATATAAAGTTGGGTTCAAGTTACACCTGGTGTAACTTTAAACAATGTTACACCACTCAATATTTTTTAATTGGATGTGAATATTGACAAATCCACCGTTAGATTACATTATCTTCATATATTTTCCATGCTTGCTAAATTTCAAAGTTATTAAAGATTAATAACCATGTCATCGATCAATTATTAAAATTCAAGTTTTTGTAGTTTAAAATAATACATAAAAGATAAGTTTATGGATCAAATGATAAATAACATCCGATTGATGTGAAAATTGGCATGCATATTAAGAACATATTGAACATGTAATTCAACGGTTGGATTTTCAAAATATTAATTCAATTACAAGTTATTCGGTGGTGTAACATTGCTTAAAGTTACACCAGATGTAACTTGAATCCAACCCATATATATATATATAATCATATGATAAGAATAAGTTATGCTAATGAAAAAAGCTATGATAGCTAGTTGGTTTTAATGGAGCAGTTACAACTTACTATAGTTAATATATGACATGTATGCATGCATTCTTATTGGAAATTAAATCAAAGTCCAATAAGATTCATTGAATGTGTTATGTTAATCAATAAAAATTAAAGGAATCTTAATTTTACATTTATGGAGCATTAAACAAAATTGATAATAGGAGGTTGGCAGAGCTTTGAAGTATAAACAGGAAGAACTTTATAGCTAAACCGCACCTCTTCAACTCCCTCAATTATCAAATCATTTTAAAAAATTGAAACATTGAATTTTGGTAAGAGTATTTAAATATAGTTTTTTGTTTTGCAATTCATAAAATGGTAGGTCCCACAATTGAATCTATTGTTTAGTTAATATTCTCTAAATACAGTTTTTAGAAAATTGTATCTTATTTTCCTTATTCAAAACATAATTTTAAAAATGGTTGAGAGGATGTTTTCAAGATACATAAAATGTTTTTAATAGCATAGTTGTAACTAAATTGAAAACAGACCTCACATATTTGATCAAACTCTTCTTATCTTTATCACAAAAGAATTCTCACACTTCAAATTTAAAACTTATCATTATTATTAAAAAAAAAAAAGGTACATGAGCTCTACTCCCTTATCATTATCCACACAACAAAAGTAATCTACATATTCTACACTTTACTTTTTGTAAATTTTTTTTTTTAAATCTCAAAAATAGAAATGGTTTCCCAAACAAATTTTTTTTTTTTTTTAGTATTTTGAAAATTGTTCTTAAAAGTAGGAGGTAAACACATAATATAAAAATTATTATATGAAAACTAGTTTCAATTTCAGGGCATGTTTGTTATCGTTGTTTAAACAACAGTTTTCAGTGTTTAAACAATATTATACGTATTTTCACACACTTTTTCACCCACACGTATTTCCCAAAAATACAAACAATGTTACTACAATTTTCACACACTGAAAATTGTTTTTTTTACTGTTTTGAAAACAAAAACAAAAATCCTTCCACCAAACAGGCCATTAATGGAGGCAAAGTGAAGCTTATTGTCTTTCTTTTTATTTTGAATTATTTAGAAAAAAAATAAAAGGATGAGTATAAATTTTTTTTTTTTTTTTTTAAATCATTTGATGAGAATAGTTTATGCTATTGAGAATAGCTATTATAGCTAGTTGGTTTTTATGGAGTAGTTACAACTTACTATAGTTAATGGGCAAGATTTAGATACAGTACTTAAGTGTTGTTTCTTAGGTTCCCTTTTAAAATTCTACCATGTGAATTTTTCTTATGGGATAGAAATGTATTTTTTAGTTAAGTAGCCACATGACTGAAGAACAGTACCTACAGTACTGTACCTAAATTTTGTCCATAGTTAATATATGACATATACGCATGCATTCTTCTTTGGACATGAAATCAAAGTCCAAAAGATTTATTTAATGCGTTATTAATCAATAAAAACGAAAGGAATCTTAATTTCACATTTATAGAGCATCAAACAAAAGTGATAGTAAAGGTTGGTAGAGTTTGAAGCAAAAATAGTAAAAACTGGTATTTAGTTTGTGTTTTCAAACAATCATTTTCAGTTTTTAAACAGTATTTTACGTATTTTCACAAATATTTTTAAACAACAATTTTCAATTTTTAAATACATGTACCAAACGGGATTAACTGGCACCCCTTTATGTTTTTTAGTGGAACATTCGTGGCTAATATTCACCTTTCTCAATTATCAAATCACAAATAATAATAAAAACGAAAAAAAAAAATCGAAACATTAACTTAGTGGCGGCAAAGTGAAGCTTATTGTCTTTCTTTTTTATTTTGAATTTTTTATAAGAAATTTTTTAAAAATAGATTGTTATAGTTTATTGAAGTAAATCACAAATGTCCCGTTTGATTAAAGGGTGATTATCTCAATAAATAGCACTGACAGACAACCGTGACGATGACAATAGAAGGAACGGGGGTAGTTGGATGCACGTTGGTTGAACTAACAGCTTCTCAACATTGCGTGTTGCTTCAATTTTGATTGTTTGAACTTTGAATTTAGTTATTCAAGTTTTTAAAAATATTTGATTCTCAAAAAAAAAAAAAAAAGTCTTTAAAAATATTTTAATGTTATCCTTATATAGTATAATTTACTATCTTTATATGAACGGCTAAGTTGGGTTTATGTGACAAACTTTTTATTTGGTACATATCTTAATAAATTGGGCTTATGTGACAAACTTTTTTTTCGGTACACTTGTACTTAAAATGTATATTTTAATATGGGAGTAGGTGTGGGTTCCAGTTATCTCAACTAGTAAAGTCTCTGATGGTTGAAAAAAAGATCTGAGGTTCAATCCCCGCCTACACCAAAAATTGATTGGTGTATTGATCTGATGATAAAGAGCTATTTTTAAATCATCGAAGGAGTGATACGATGGTTCATTGGTTTCAACCTTTAGGCCATTGATTCAACCGTTGAATTAATATTTTTTATTAATATATATATTAAATAATTACATTAAAAACAAAGATAATTTCTTTAAAAAATAGACGCTATTCAATTTAAACCTTAATATGCAACCATACCAATATTGAACTTAATAAAATATTATTATTTCCTATTAAAAAAATAATATATTATTATTTAAAAAATTTATTCAAAACTACAATTTAAAATTTTATATATATATATATATATATATATAATATGGTTAAAAATATGACACTTGAATTGAAATTTTGAATCTTGATTACCTGCTTTAAGTATAAAAGCAAAGGGCTTAAAAAATCCATAATGTGCAAACCTGAGGAATATATGATTTTGTCAAAATAACTTAATACTAGCTTCTGAACAGTGGCTGCTCTAGGATTATTTTCTAGGAGGTTCAATAAGAAACATAAATTATACAAAATTTTAAACAAAAGATAAATTAAATATATCGACATCACAAAAAAAAAAAAAAAAAAAAAATCTTTAATACATAAAGTTTTACAATTGCCTTCTACAATGTTTCATATTTTGAAATTGTTGCATGATATTTTCATTATCAATCCTACTAACTACATTTGTTTCAATGTACATAGTCAAGCAATCATTCATCCACTAATTTCTCATTTAATTGATTTATTTAAAAATTCTTAAGATCTAAATGAGCTTTTTCTAAGGTTTAAGATTAGCAAATTCTACTTTTGTTGTTGGGCTAATTAAAAAATTTTTTCCCAGATTTTAGATCAAATTGATTTGTAATTGAGATTTTTCTTTGTGTTTAAAAAGGTCAAGATATTGTTAAGATGATTATGTTTAAGTTTATTTCAGTTGGGCTTAAGGTTAGGGTGTTCAAATTTTTATTTTAAGTGTCAAGACAAGAAAAATTTTATAATAATTTTTTTTTTTTTGGTTCAATTCAAGGGGTTCATTTGAACCCCCTCGGCCCAAGTGGAGCCACCCCTGCCTCTAAGAGCGCGTGTTCAAAAGCTCTTCTATTTTTTTTTTTTCTAAAGATTAATTATTTTCAACTTGTAAAGTAATCAAATATATGCAAAGTGAATGCACAAATAAGTAATTTGCAAAAATATGCTAAAAAGAAACTGAAAAATTCCCCAAGAAAGAAAGTCTAAAAAGACTTTTTGAAAATGAATTTTTATTACATCAATATTGTAAAATAGAAAGAAGAAGCAAACCCAACCAAAAAAAAAAATCAAAAACCTTGAAACTCATTCAGTAAAATTCTTGGATCTCATTGCTCTTATTTTTTCTCTATTTGACATAATCTACCAATTTCTTCTCATAGAGTACCTTCCTTTTCTTTATTAGAAATTTGTGGTGGTTAACGTTAAAAATTATCACAATTTTTTTGCTGTAATTTTGTAGCAAATGATTATGAGAAGTTTTGACTTTTGAAAATAATATGTACGTGATAACTAATAAGTAGTTTTTTTTTTTTTTTTTTAACAATCAAAAAGTAAGTGGATAAGAAAAGTTAGTGGAATTTTAAAATGGAACACAATTTTACATATTTATTGTAGTAAGTGAATAGGATATATATATACACACACTAGCCTCTAAGCATGCGTGTTGCGTGTTGTGTGTGTGCTCATAAGCTCTACTATTTTTTTAAGTAAATGTTAATAATTTGTATCTATTATAATTTGAAAATATATTTTTTCAAACAAATAAAAATGATAAACTTAAAAATAAGGAAAAATAATATGAACGTGAAGGGAAAAAAAGCTAAATTTTAGGAGTTTTCTTAGTTTTTTATTTTTAAAATTTGGGTGTTTTACTATAAAAATGCTAAATTTTAGGGAATAAAAAGATGAACATGAAGGGAAAAAAAATCCTAAATTATAGGAGTTCTATTTTTGAATTCAAAATGAAATTTGTTATTTAACATTTATGACCTTATTTCTATGAGAAGTTACCCTTCACTAATGAGGGTATTTTTAAACCACATAAAAGTTCAGTTCAAAGAGGGGAATCCTCTTATATATAGTACTAGCCTCTGACCACGCGCGTGAGATAAAAGTTAATAATTTGCATCTATTATAATTTAGAAATATATACTTTTTATTTTTCAAATAAATAAAAATGATAAACTTTAGAGATAAGTAGTAATTGTAATTTCTTTTTTGAACGTGAAGGGAAAAAGTTCTAAATTTTAGGAGTTATCTATTTGAATTCAAAATAAAATTTGTTATTTGACATTTATGACCCTATTTTTAAATGAAGTGTGCGTTTGGATACCGTTTATTTTGCTGAAAACTGAAAACAATAAAAAATAATAATAATAAATTAATGTTCATGCTATAAGGTATTGTTCATATGCTTGATTGCACTGTTCATGTCCCATGAAGAGTGCAATAGGCGCTGGTTTAAAAAATAAAAAAAAAAAAAAAAAAGTTGAAAACGTGGAAACGTGAATGTGGGCGTGGACGCTCAAGGCAAACGTACCCGAAGTTATCCTTCATTAATAAGGGTATTTTGAACCACAAAAAAATCCAGTTAAAAGAGGGAATTCTCTTATATATATATAAAAGTGGATAATGCAATTTGAAAACCAACAATATAGTAGTTTTGTTTTATAGGCAATGTTTTAGTGGGAGTTAAAAATATATTTTTATCAAATTGTCCTCCAATTTTGTTAGGTAAAGTGTAAGGATTTTTTTTAATAAGCTTAAGGATATTTTTAAACCACAAAAAAAAATTATCTCAAACAGAGAAAACCTCTTAAATAATAGTATTGATATATATATCTTTTTCGAGAATCTGTGTACTCTGTACTTGTGTAGATATAGATATAGGCATATATTGTGTAGATATAGATATAGGCATATAGCTTAAAAAACCGATTCAAATAAAACCTTGTCTAGTTGTCTGTATGGTTTTGAATCTTGATAATCATGCTTAGCAGTTGCATCCTCTATAATCCCTTGCCTCAAAAGTTTGAAGTAATTGTAATTGAATAAAGTTTACTACAGTATTTTTTATATTAAAAAAAAAAAAATTAAGCATGTAAACTATAGCTGTATCAGTCTGTAGAGACCTTAGACCATACCTTTTACTTACATCTTTGGAATGAAACATGGTTTTCGGGACCAAAAGAAGTATGGTATTCATTCTCAAAAAAGAAAAGAAAAAAGAAGTATGGTATTTGACAGAAACTCACCTAATTTGAGTATCAACTATCAATGGTCCCATTTATGGCAACAATTTTTTTTTTTTTAGAAACCCATTTATGGCAACAAAACTCATTAATGGTATCAATTTCTCTGATAGTATCGACAACTAAAATAAGATTATAAAAAAAATCAACAACAAAAATAATGTTGAAGTAATAAATTTCAAAAAAAAAGTAATAAATTTCAATAAAAAAATATTAAGCTGAATATATATATAGTCAGCCGACTTGTTTGTTGATAGTCTTAATTTATATTCTCAATCAAAATAAAAATATTACGTCACAATATTTTTATAATAAATTTTATGTGACAGGTTATTACTTGTTTTGATTTATAATTAATATATAATTTATCTTTTTCTACTAATAACAGCTAATAATAATCAACTATCTAAAATTTATTAAGAAATTATTGTGAAAATATTGTAATTTTTTGAAAAAAAATAATAAGTTTTTCCATAAAAGTAATATAAGTTATATAACCCGTTCCTCATCCTCAAAAGAAAACAAAAGTTATATAACCCTTATTTTTAAATTAAAGATTTGAAGATGGCCACTAAGAATCCATTTTTTTGTCTTTCTTAAAAAAAATAAAAAAATAAAAAGTTTCAAATTTTTTTTTTTTTTTATAAGGGCTTTGGAGTTTGGTGGATGAAACCTGTTTGGCCGGTAAAATAAAGTGGAAGAGGTACGAAGCCCAAGGCGAACAGGTTAGATAGTCAGTCACGTGGGTTGTATAGACTTCGTAGTACGGTGAAGGACGAGATAAATGTTCCAGATCTACTTAAGAATTTTTCGAAAAATGAGATAAATGTTCCAAGACTACCTAAGAATTTTTCGAAAAAAAAGCAGAATTGAATTCACCGCCACGTGTCTGGAAACATTATAAGTGCAACTACTGTGTCGTGTGTTTGTTTCGAAAAAAAGATTAGGTTCATTGGGTCCACTTGCTGCCTTTTTTTTTTTTTTGAGAATGGGTCCACTTGCTGCCTTGAATTTCCCAATTTTCTCAACCTCTTCTCTGCTTCAACTGTACGATTATCTTTGGGTAATTATATTTTTCCCTATTTTTTTTATATTCGTGAGCTCTCTGGTTTCACATTAAGATAGTATAAAAAATTAAAAATCACTGTAATTTTAATGAACTACATTGACAATTGTAGCCAAAAAAATATTATCAACTACATTGAGAAGTGGGTAAGAGATTCCGGTTACGATTAGTGTGAGGACTGGAGGATTATTCAAAAACAATTTGAATTAAAACTGTTAGATTAAAGTGTAAATTTCACCTTTTAAATTTTAATTTTGGGTTTATTTTGATTTTGACCTTAAAATGTTTTAATTTTTTTTTAATATTCGTGCTTATATCAATTTCTATTCAAACTAAACATGTAATCTCTATGGCTGATCCAATCAAAATGTGTCGTATCATTTTAAAATTATAATTAAAAATCTTTGAACAAAAGATTATAAAAGAGAAACATCATCCCCTTCTTTTTAGATCGACACAGTCCTGGCAGCTTTCAGTGGTCATAATAGCCCGTGATGGTGGCATGGTTGCAATAATGGCTTGGGCGGCAACAGTGTCAGCTTTGGAAAATTTTCTAGGATAGTCAGTTAAAAAAATTAGTAAAAAGTTAAATATGTCAATATAAAATTTCTAGGATAGTCCGATTTTAGTTTTTTTTCCGGGTACATAAAACTGTGTAAAATAATGTATATGCAACAAGTGGTTTATCTCTCTTTTTTCTCTTTTGTTTTAGAAAAATTATTAGTCTACGTTGTATTAGTAATGTAAAATTTACATTATAAATTAAATAAATGAGCATAATATTGTTCACATTTATAAAAAATTAATGTACAATCATTTAAAATTTGCATTACTAATACAAAGTAAACCTTTAATTACCATTTGTTTTATTATTGGGTAATAAGAAAGTTTGGGGTGATGATTAATTTGATAAAAGTGAGAATGGGTTTGAGGTAGTGGCTTTAGTTTGGAGACGTGATTGACGAAGGTGGCTGTGGTTGTGGATTGAGAGGGGATTGGTGGCAACAACTTCCAGTATTGATATTTCGATTCAGAGCCATCGGAGAAAAGGAGGTAGGGAAATTATTTATTTATCTTAAGCAACCATTTTTTTTCTTGACGTGGCCTCAATTGGTCCAAAACTATATAGTTTTGTGGTATTAAAATGACTCAATTTTTTTAGTTTAGTTTGCAATTTGGCATTGAATAGCCACATCATTATCATTGTGTAGACCCATAAACTAATAAGGTGTGTTATAAAGAAGAAAGTACGATCATTCATAGCTCAACGGGGAAAGAGAAAGACAGACATTTTAAAGGATGGAATTGGCAGGAGAAAATACCGATAAATACGAGTCAACCTTAAATATTATTAGTGTGTAATTTGTGTATATGTACCGGTATAATTTAAAATAATTACAATTATATGATTTAAATTATACACTTTTTTTTAGAAGAATTTTAAATTATACGTGGTATTAGTTTACACATTTTTTAAACTATACATTTCTAAAATATGTAATGGTTTCTCATATATATATATATATATATATATAATTTAGAATTTAATTGAATTTAGATTCTTCGGTTTTTGCATCCAATAATTTACTTGTCACAAAAATTTAAAAATTAGATGTACATGTGGCACAAAATTGAACTCCAATTGAAATTCAAATTAGAATTTAACTGGATTTGGACTCTTCGATTTTTATACTCAACTAATGTGTAGTCCCGTGCAAATGCACGGATACAATATATATATATATATATATATATATAAAAGTAAAGCTGAGAGAAAATCCAATTTGATTTCAAATTGGAACTCAATTAGAGTCCAATTTTGTGCCACATGTCTCATCTAATCTAAGTTTTTATTTTTTTGTGCCAAGTTAGTTAATTCAATGTAAAAATTGGAATTCAATTAGAGTTAATTTTGTGCCACGTGTCTAATCTAATGTAAGTTTTTTTAATTTTTATGCTAGGTGAGTTAATTCAATGTAAAAAATGAGGAGTTCAATATAAATAAATCGTAAAAAACCTAAACATATATACTCCCTTCGTCCCAATTTGTTTGTCATATTTAAAAAGTCGAACTTTTTAAGTGAACATCGTTTATTGTCTTGTCTACCTTATAAAAATGTATAAGTTTACAAAACTACTCTTAAATAAATTTATCAGTTTTTTTAAAAAGAGTTATTCTTAATGAGACAACTAAAAAGGTGCCCCAATTAAATTGATTTTTTTTTTTAATATTAGTTAGTTTTTTTTTTCTTAAATAGTTTTGAAAATAAAGTAGGGGTATAATAGGAACATTAGTAAACTAATAATTTTTATTTTTAGAAACATGACAATATTTTGAGACATCCCAAAATGGAATAGAGGACAAACAAACTGGGACGGAGGTAATATATATATACCATGACTATATACGGTCCATTACTAACTAATATATATATACACCAATGCTTAGAGAAAATTTAATTAGATTCAAAATTGAATTTTGCTTTTATTAGCTTTCTATACAAATGAAATTGTTTAGATTTTTGCTGTTATTTTTTTCTTTGAACTAATGAACATATTTTTTATACTTTTTCTATTCAGAAATTTTGTATGCCAAGATCTTGAACATAACAAATTATAATTGAATTGAACGATCTCATGCACCTATCACCATTCAATTTAGGAGAAACTATTGGACCAATTTATTCTTTTATTTTGTATCGTTTAATATTGTATATCCAATAGTGGTTTTGAAAATTATATACATAATAGCAGTGTAATGAGAAACTTGAAGTAACCAATATCATGAAAATTGTAAGAAAAAACTATTTTAGTACTTCCAAATATCCTAGTCAAATTAATATCCTATATGTTTTATAACCCAAGCTAACATCAATAGCACCACTACAATTCATCATGCACGAGTTACATACTAGTCAAAAACAATCACAATTATACCGTTCAAATTATACATTTTTTTGAGAAGATTTTCAAATTATGCATAGTATTAGCTTACACTTTTTATAAACCATACATTTCTAAAATATGTAATGGTTTCTCATTATATATATGATTTAGAATTTAATTAGATTTAGACTATTCGGTTTTTGCATCCAATAATTTACTTGTCACAAAATTTAAAAAAAAAAATTAGATGGACATGTGATGGAAAATTGGACTCCAATTGAAATCCAATTTTGAATCTAATTGGATTTAGACTCTTCAATTTTTACACTCAATAATTCACTTAGCACAAAATTAAAAATTAAATAGGACATGTGGCACAAAATTGAGAATCCAATTAAAATCTAATTGAATTTTCTCTAAGCTTTAGCTATTAATATATATATATATATATATATGTAGGGTCCGGGTTTGAGCACTTCTGCTATTGAGAGAGTGGACTCAAGCCCAGTTAGCTCAGTACAATGAATTTGTAGAGAGTGGGTTAAAGAACTAGGCCCTAACAAGCGGGTAACGTCCATTCGTTCCGTTTGGAGGCGCCGGAGACTGGTTCACCAAGATCGTACCCCGAAGTCTGTCCTCGGCACCTGTCCGAGGAGCTTTGCCATGGCCTTTCTCCCGGGGATCCATCCCCCCCTTTCTGATCTTTCTCCCTTCTTATATATAGTCCTCTCTTTTCACCTCTATCTTCCACCTGTTGATCATCCATGCTTCTTCCTTCTGACTGCCCGTCCCGTCAGCCACTTTCCCAGCACCCCTCTGAGTTGCGGCAACCAAGGCAACTCTGTCCAAAAGTCACATCTCCATTAATGCGGCTAGGGGGTTAGGTGAGCGCATTTAGTGTGGAGGTGACAGCTTATCCTAGACGTGTTCCCCCGCCATGCTGCTATGGCTGACGTGTTGGTCTCGACAGGATCGTCCTCGGCAGGGTCCCTGGCCATTAAGGCCTTCACACTCCTTCCTCGGACTTTTCTTCCTCCTCGGCATGGACCTTGGGCCGAATATAAGATGGGCTGGGGTTGCCAGATTATCAGGCCCCACAATATATATATATATAATTTACTTGGCACAAAAATTAAAAATTAAATGCAACACATGGCACAAAATTGAGAATCCAATTGAAATCTAATTAAATTTTCTCTGAGTTTTGGCTTTTAATATATATATATAGATTAAGCCAATATACAAAGGATGCAATCATGCAAGGTGTCAATCAATGAGGCAAGAAAACTTTGGGTCTCTTTTAAGTATTAGGCTAAAATGCAAAATTCACCCTTTATATTTTACCAAAATTCATTTTAGTTCTTTAACTTTGCTTTCGCTCATTTCAGTCCTTTAAGTTTTAAATTTATTCAATTAAGGCTTTTTCCATTCATTTTTGTTATATGTTGTGGCTAATTGTCCAATTGTTTAATTTTTTCTTCAAATTTTTTAAATTAAAAATATATAATTAATGATTAAAAAATATTTTCCATCATTTATTTATTTATTTATAGAGAGGTCTTAATTGAATAAATTTAAAATTTAGAGGATTAAATTGAATGAAAGTAAAGTTAGATGACTAAATAAATTTTAGAGAAACTTAGAGGGGTTTTTTTTTTTTTTTTTTGAGAGAAAATAAATTTAAAGGGTTGGTTTTGCATTTTAGCCTAAGTATTAATAGTTATCTATTTTTTATTTATTTTTTACCTATAACTATAATTCCTAAACATTTATTGCTTAACTTAGATTATTAGACTTCAAACACTTTAGCCCCTGGTTTAGTATTAAATGTTAGGAGAATTATTGCACCTATAAACCTTAGGGCAATGTTTATTACAGACTGCTTTATTATACATAAAGTATACACAAGTTTTCCAGAAATGGAATCTTCTAATTCTTCCTAACCCGAAATTGATCAATCTAGCCATCAAGCTACCTGGCACAACATGTTTATTCTCGAAGGCAATTACATTATGTTTCCCAGACTACTCCAAAAGATCCGCACTCTAGCCCAATTGCTTCCCTTCTAGTCACTTCCTCAGATTCTAGATCATTCTCTCAAGTTTCCTTTATCCTGTTGAACAAGTTTTGAACTAAAATTGTGACTTGAAGTCACATTTTTAGGTTTTTTTTTAATATTTTAATATTTTATTTTTAACTTGTGTATACGATGTGTGCAACAAGTAGTGTACACTCACAATTACCCTAAGCCCTATGATTTACAGCAATGTTACAAAACAAACACTCACATCCCAACCTGTAAGTGTGAGTGTGCACTACTTGCTAAGAGGTCATTGGAAACACTAGAAAGTGTCAACCAATTAAATTACGAGGTTTTTGGCCTTCACCTTACATTCTTTATCCATATATATTTGGTAAAATTTATTAATTAATAAGTAATTAATTATATTATCTTAGATATTCATAAACCTTTTTAATATAATTAAATATGATGGCTGATATTAGGAATATTGTAAAATTTATTACATAAGTCTTAGAAACTGTTTTGCACAACTTTTTTTTTTTTTTGGAGAAAAAAATCAGCATACTTTTTATTGAATTGGTAATAAGTCTAAAACAAAACAACTATAAATATTTGGAGAAATAGACTCCATCCAGACTACTAAAGGAAATAAAAATCTCGTATTATTGGCTAAGGCATGTGCTAACACGTTATCTTACCTATAAGTCTGAGAGAAAGAAAAGCTCTACAAAGAGGTAGCAGAAGACAACATGGCATTAACAATATGACCAGAAGAGGTTGTAACATAACACCGTGTCTAAGATTGTTAATGGACATTTATAAATCACTCTCAAATAGGGAAGGCAATTTTTCCCCGCCCCGCTAAACCTGCCCCTTTCCGCTTCGCCCCGCCCTGCAAAGGTGGTGGGGCGGGGATGTGACAAGATTTTAGCCCCGCACCACGAGGCGGGGCGGGGATGGGTTTAAATTTTTTAGACCCACCCCACCCTGCATTGCTAAGGGTTATAATTGTAAAATTTTCATACCCTAAACCCCTACTATTTAAACAAACACATAAATATTAGCTTATTTTATTCTACCCAATGTGGTTCTCTGCCTTTATTTTGTTATGTGTTATACTATGAGATTTTTTTTTATTTTTTTTTTTATTTTTTTTTTTATGATTGTTTTGTTAAACACTTGGATATATTATTCAATTTTTTCTAAAAATTGATTTGATTTGATGAGATAAATTTAGTTGTAATTTCAAGTATATTTTTATTAATGAAATAAGTTTCATTAAAAAAATTGTACTAGTTGTAGGGCAAATTAACAAAAAGTAGAGTTTTACGGGGTGGGGCGGGGCTTCGCGGGGCCCCAAGGGGCGGAGATGGGGTGAGAAAGTTTTCCCCATCATGTGGGGTGGCGCGGGGATGGGGCAAGACAAAACCATGCGGGGCGGGGACGAAAACCCCATCCTTTGGCCCCGCCCCGCCCCATTGCCATCCCTAATCTCAAATAGGGGTGTGTAGAATATCCGCTTGACCTGCCAACCCGTTCGACCCGTAGCCGACTCGCCTGCCTTGTGCGGGTCATTAAGTTAGGCGGTTTGGGTTGGGCGGGTTAGACGCCCAAAGTAGCGGATTGGGTAGGATAACGGATTGAAACATTTTCAACCAACTACAACCCGACCCACCCGTTTAATTATACATAAATAAGAAAACATATATATATATATATATATATATATATATTAGTTCAAATTGATCAACCATATTTTCTGTATACAAAGTTAATCAATTCACCTAATCAATTTTTACTGCTAATCAATCAATTCCTTATACAAAATATAAAAAGTCAACATTGAAACCCTAAAATCACTTCTACCGTATACTACATACACTTTGTATTTAGCCTTCACCTTCAGCCACTTCCTCTCCCTCCCTCTTTCCTGTTGTTTTGTCATTTTCTTCCTCAACCTTTTTGAAACCACTTTTTTTTTTTTTTAATAAATTTTATCCCTTCAATTCTTCACCTTCCATCAACTGTGTACTCTCCTAGACAACCACAAAGGTAGTTGTTTTTATATCTTGTATTGCTTAATGGTGTATCTATATTTTTATTGAGTATGTTGTTTGTCTTTTTTATTTGGGTCCCATATATTCTTGTAAATCTTGAGACCATGCATACCATTTTGAAATTTATTTGTTATGTTGGTATGTTATTATTTTGAACCCTTGATGTGACTTTGGGTTTGTTGATTTAATTTTCTTCAGTTGTAAGGTAGCAACCTACTATTTTTTCTTTTTCTTTTTCCCTTTTTGTGGAGACAAGGTCTATTAGAGATGATATATCTCTTTTTTATTGACCTTATGTTTGTGTTGGAATTGAGATTATTCAATGAAATTAACCTTTAATTTTTTGTGTGCATTAGTTATATTTTGAGATTATGCAATAATAAATTGTAGATTGTGATAATTAAAAAAAAAAAAAAAAACATTGTTAATGCCAACCCGCCTAACCCACCGAGTTGAAACTGCCAAAATTTGTAACTAATCCGCCAGATTTAGACTTTGGTGGGTCGGTGGCAGATTAAAAATTTTCCAACCTGCTAGTGGCAGATTGGATAGAAATATTGGCTTTTACCCGCCCAATCCAACCCGCGCACACTCCTACTGTCAAAGCTAGAACGATATAACCAAATCTATTATATATAGACCAACCTCATTGCAAGCGTTTAGAGGATTTAGAGAAAAAAAAAAAGTAGCAAAACCTCCATTCTTCTAAGTAATACTCTTTTCAAAATAAGTAATTGTTTTACTCAATAGTTTAAAATTTTTTCAGGTAGTTGTAGTTTTATCAAATATTTTAATAATCAAGCCAATACTCATATAGTACAAAGTGACATTTCTTAGTATTTCCATGAGTCGTTTAGGGTTTTAATTTCCACTCTTCTATTATAACTATTTAATTTTAAAAAAATCATTAATAAGAAAAACTAAGAATAAAATGTGAGGTCTGAAATTAGATGTATTTGCGGGACTTTATTAGTTTGATTATATTAAACTTTAAATTTTTATTTATTTATTTAGGATATTAAATTATTTGTCATAATACTTTTATCCTTGATTGCACGACTTGATGAAAATTCATATGTAAGCTCAAAATTTTTAAATAATTAAAACTAAATTATTAAATAAATAGTAATAATAAATTATAAAATAAGTAAATAATTTTAATAAAAATAATACTTTAAGTTCTAATTGTTTAAAGTTTAAACTTTATCAGTGTTTATCTATTTTTATATTTTAAAATTCTCTTTGTGTTTTGTGTTAATTTCTTAATATTAGATATGGAATGAGTTTGATCATTCTTATTTGGGTTATGTTTAATCTATGCCCTAACTAGCATAAACAAAATAGTTTCTCAATACCGATTTTTTCTTAGTAATAGTCTAATTGAAAAAATAAACACACTCACAAATTAAATATACTAACCAAAACTAAAAGTCAAAACATACACAAAAGAGTTCAAAAATTGAGAATATAAAAAAAGTAAATAAAAACTTACATAAAAGAACCAAGAACTTAAATGGGTGTCCATTATTTGGTTTCTTTATAGTAAACTTCCTTTGACATAATATCATGCACACAAATTTTGAATCAAAGAATAATAAGTAAGATGAATTTATTAGATTAAAACATAAGCGTAAGTTGCATTTCAAAAAAAAAAAAAAAACAACAACAACAACAACATGTGGTGTATTGTGTGAGATTTAATTATAGATGACTTATTGGTTAAGAGAGATTGTATTGAAAAGCCATAGTTGAATATATATAAGTTCTAAATTTTTTGATAATAAACTTTTAATTGGAGTAGAATTTAAATTTATAAAACTTAGATAATAAAGTTATATCTAAATTAAATTATTGTTAATCTTATCCCTTAGTCAAGTATCCTAATAAAAAGTTAATTTAATACTGTAAGATGCAACTTGAGAAAATAAAAATAAAAACAAAAACATGGGTTGTGTCATGTGTGGGAGTTAAATTTAGAAATTTTTTATAATAAACTTTTAGTTTGAATAGAATTTAATTTTTTTTTAAATTATTGTTAAATCATGCAACTTGAGGAAAAAAACAAAAACAAAAACATGGGTTGTATGAGATATAAGTTTAGAAATTTTTGATAATAGACTTTAAATTTGAATATAATTTAATTTTTTAAAATTATTGTTAAATCTTATCCCTTAGTCAAAACATATGTTGTTGTTTTTTTGAAAAGAAAACATAGGTTGTTGTGTGAGATTTAAGTTTATAAATTATTTATGATAGACTTTTAGTTTGAATATGATTTAAATTTTTTGAAATTTAAATGATAAAGTTTTACCTAAATTAAACCGTTGTTAAACATTATCCTTTAATTGAGGAAATATATCATGACAAAAAATATATAATTAATTTGCTAATTAGTGAGATTGTGAGAGTAGCCATTTGGCACAACCACGACTTCTAAACTCAACTTTTATTATATAGTATAGTAAGTATATGATATGATTTTGTACTTTTAAAAAATTAATTTAATTAATTAATAAGATAGCTAGTTTCCTTAAAAAAAATTAATAAAGATAGTTTTGAAATAAGTGAAGACTAAATTAATACACTCTATATATATATATATCATATCATATCATATATTTATTAATTTAGCCTTCACTTCTTTCAAAACTATCTTATTAATTTTTCCTATCAAAAAAGAAAAGAAAAAAAGAAAAGAAAAGAAACAAATACACACAATTAAAAAATATAAAGATGCACATGAAAAAAAAAGGAAAAAAAAGTTGATAATAAGAAGTCAGCTTTGACGAGTCAAAAAGTTGTGCGGCAGCATGACGTCCTTGGTTGGTATTAAAGATCCAATCCAATTAGGACTTGGCCTTGGAATCAATATGCTGACCGCTGCAGTGCAGGCCGATAAATGCCTAGTTTTTGTTTTTGTTTTTTTATTTTTCCTTGAATGAGAAAGTCTTGTGACATAATTTTTATTTTTTGCCACAATTCTTAAAGTGATTGGCTTCGATATCAAGGTAACTGTCCACTACTTATATTGTTATTCCCTAAATTTATGCATTGTTTGGTTTACTTTTCTTTAGGTACTTCAATAATTTATTTCCATCTTGTTCACAAGCGAAGCCAGGCATTTAGGTTAGGGTGAAGATTAAAAGACAAAATTAAAAGTAAAAAATTAATATAAAAATAGTAATTGATATTAATATATGCTAATGTAATTGTCAAACACAAGATTTCTTTTGTAGATAATGTCTTCGAATTTGATCACTTTCATTAGGATGATAATCGTAATTTTTTTTTCTTAAACTAGGATCCATGGGAAGAGTTGCAAAATTTGTTTCAATACAAGTTCGTTTAGGACTTGATCTGGACTCACTATTATGATCATAATTCTTCATAATCTCAATTAACTACCAATATATATTTCATATCATTAAAATAAAGAAAAATAATATTCATTGTCAAAAATAGTTTAAATATATAATTTGATTCTTCAAAAAAAAAAAAATTAAAAAAAAAATTAGTGTAAAAATATGAAGAATATTTTTAAAAAATTATGTAGAATTCAACCTTTTTTCTTCGTCTTCTTAGTAGTTAAAACTGAGTTTATAGCAGAAACTCTAGGTTTGACACTGAAAAAGGCTGGTACCAAAAAAAAAAAAATTTGATGGGAGGCAGAGGCTACAGTAAGTGGTTGAAGTGGTATTTATTTATTTCATAATTATATACCAATGCATAAAAGTTGCTTAAAAGTCAGTATATGTTTTTAGAGCATTCATGTTGAGCTAAAAATTTTAGCATTTAACAACTTAAAAAGTTACTTAATCTATTTTAAAATATAATTTCACAATTCATCCTATATCAATGGTCTTATTTTTACCATTAGCTAAATACTATTCATTTTTTTTTTTTATTAATTTCTTTCTCACCTTCTCTCTCTTTCTCTCGGCCCCGAAACCCAACTAAGTGATAAAATAATTTTTTTTTTAGCCTTCTTGCTATAGTTAATTGGTAGTTTTGGTAGTTCACTGTACCAAGAAGGCGAAAAAATTTGCCTTTAGCTCCACCGATGTTATTGCTAGTAGTAAATATATTATTTTATGGTGTTAAAAACTAAAATAAAATCACTAATATTAACTATTTTGTAAATAAAAAAGATAAAATAGATAAAATAATTTTTTATAATACTAAATAACTAAATTTTTGGCACCACCAATTCTTAGGCACTCAATTAGAATTTGAGACGGTGAAATAGCTTTTATTTTACAAGCACTGATGGTGATGCTTTTAGAGTCTAGTCCCTTATGGTAGAAAAGTAGGTTACTGTACAAGTTTTTAAATCTTTATTAAGTGGGACCCAGTTTTAATATAAGAGTTATTAAAAAATAAATAAAAGCTGCCGTGGGAATTGAAGTCTGCTTGTTACAATATGTAGAGAAATTGTTTGTCCTTTGTGCTAGGGGGGTGGGACCGTGGGTGGGTGGAGAGGATAAGACTTTTTAGTACCCCAGATATGTAGAGAAATTGTTTGTCCTTTGTGCTAGGGGGTTGGGGAGGATAAGACTTTTTAGGACCCCAGATTTTTGATAGTATGAGGATATAAGATTTGGACCCTAGATATCTTTGTCGAAAATTTTAAGAGATGCTAATTAATTGAGATACTGTGGGTTATAGTTAACTTAATTTGTCCTTTGTGTTAGGGGGTTGGGGAGGATAAGACTTTTTAGTACCCCAGAGAGAGAGAGAGAGAGAGATTTTTGATAGTTTGAGGATATAGGATTTGGACCCTAGATATCTTTGTCGAAAATTTTAAGAGATGCTAACTAATTGAGATACTGTGGGTTACAGTTAACTTAATTGGTAAAGTTTTTTATGGTTGAATAAAAAATTTGAGATTCAATTTTTACCTACACAAAAAATCGATTGGTGTCTTAACTTGATAATAACTCTTTATTTATTATCAAGAGTGGACGCTATAAGTTGAAACTCTCTTTTTTTTAAAAAAAAATCGAAATACAAGACTCTTGGCAAAAAAAAAAAAAAAAAAAAAAAAACCTATGAAAAAAGTATTCTAAAGACATTAGTTAAGGAATAATAAATATTCAAGTATCTTATTAATAAGTATCTTAAGAACACATGTTAATAATAATAAGTACAAAATTTTGAGATTTAATACACACTTTTTTTTATTAAAAAAACATATTTGTCAATAATTTTTCTCAATGATTATGTGTGTTTTTTTTAATAAAAACATTTGTACATATTTTGATTTTTGACTTTATTTTTTGAAATTAAATGTATGATAATATCATTTGATAGAGTTATAATTTATTGTTTAAAAAAAAAGAGTTATAATTTTTTGTGACCTTATTACATTATTGTGAATTTTTAATTATTTTAATACACTACAAAATCCTCCTATCGTACGTAATTTTTGTCCCTATAAATTAATTTGGCTCCACGACTTTTTCATATTTAAGAATATTTTTAGATTTCTTTACAACCACAATAAAATCTTGTAATATTTTTACAACAAAAATAGAGATGTCAGCACACCATAAGTTAAATTGAAAAAAAAAAAATGCACTTGAACCCAACAAAACTCAAAATAAATTTGTTGTGAAAATATTATTAGATTTTGTTGTGCAACAAATTTTCTCATGTATTTATGATAACAAATATATATAATGTACTTTTCTATGAACTCTTGTATAGATAATATATACTGATGGTGCCACAACGTACTCCAGATTCGTCCATGAGGGTCGTCCTGATCCAGAGTCGCGAGCTGCATGGAATGCTCGTCCTAGGCAATCTCGTCCTGGAAGAAAAAGATCGAAATTCATTATTACGAACCGTTGCCAACGACGGTTAGAGAAATAAGGCCAAACAATAAAACTTCAATGGCAGTTATGGGAGTTACTTCCAAGCTTTCCGGACTCCTCAACAATAGGAGAAGTTACTAAAATGAAATAACTGTTTCATGTGCGCTATATAAGCATTCATCTACGAGAAGGTAATTCATTCGGACACTTCCATTATGAATCACAAAAATACTAACTTAGCCATCGAAGGATTCTTGGCCGGCCTCCACCGGTCTCTTCTGATTTTCCTGTTTGCTTTTTCAGGATTCACCAACAGCCTTAAGATCGTTAATGCCCGAGATTTTCAGCCTACTGATTTCCGATGATTCATCAGTTGGCGCCGTCTATGGGAAATGAATATTTTGCACTCGAACTTCATCTTTGAGTTCTGCGATTTCTTTCTCCGACAAAGGGCTGAAATGGTTCGGACAAGATCAAGGGCTACTAGTCCAGGCCCTCAAGAGAGTAGGGACGCCTCCAGTAACCCCCATCGTGACCACCAATCAGCACCCACCATGCAACCATCTTCTGTCCAACACGCGCAGTCCATGGCTGCCGCCATGGCAGAGTTAACCCGTCAGAACCAGGAATTGACCAGGGAACTTAATTTAAGGAGGCAGCGTCATGAAGGGAATATCAAAAGACAAGCCCAGAGTCAAGAAGATAGAAGGAATGTTGAACCCGAAAGCCAGTCCAAGGGTACTACTTCTCGAAGGGTGCCACATTTGGAGAGGGAGATAGACCAAATGAGGAATATCATGGATGAAATGAGAGAGAATATGAGAAGGACAAACCCCGTAGAAGACTTGGTTCACATAACTGATTCCCCCTTTACGGCTTCCATCAACGGTCATCCCTTGCCACCAAAGTTCAAGATGCCTTCTTTAGATTCGTATGATGGGACGCGTGACCCTTTTGACCACATTGCCACCTTCAAGACTACCATGCACCTTCAAGGGGTTCCAGATGAGATAATGTGTAGAGTCTTCCCTAACACCCTCAAAGGGCCCGCGCGAGTATGGTTCAACAAGATACCCCCAAATTCGGCAAGTTCCTTTGAAGAGTTGAGCAAGTTATTTGTTAATAATTTCATTGGAGGACAAAGGCACAAACGTTCCTCGTCTAGCTTGTTAACCATAGAACAAGGATAAAATGAGAGCTTGCGGTCCTTCATTACTCGTTTCAATAGAGAAGCCTTGACGGTGGACGAGATGGATGATAAGCTATTGTTAGCGGCCTTCCACAATGGGATTAATTCTGACCTGTTTATCCACAAGCTTTATGAACAAGAGCCTCAAACTATGGCTGAACTCATCCATTCGGCCCAAAACTTCATGAATGCAGAATACGCAATCATAGCCAAGAAGAGGAAAAGAATGGAAGCAAACGCTCAGCGCCACCCCGAACAAGGTCCTCGTCCAAAGAAGGGACGAACAGAAGATAAGAAAGACCGAGACAATAAGAAGGTAGGTCCTTTAGCGCAGAATCAACAGTACACGCCGTTGAGCATGCCACTCGAGCAAGTCCTTATGCAAATCAAGGACGACCCTTCCTTGAAGTGGCCGGAGAAAATGAAGGAAGATCCCAACAAGCGCAACAGGAACAAGTATTGTTGCTTCCATAGAGACCATGGCATGACACAGATGAATGTTTCAATTTAAAACAGCAAATTAAGAATCTCATCAAACAAGGGAAATTGAGAAATTTCCTTGGACGAGATCACAAAGATGAGAAATTGAAAGGGAAAGTAGAAGAGTCGTTGCGACCTCCACTTAGAGAAATAAGAGTTATTATAGGAGGTGGTTCGACAGGTCAATCGTCTAAATCAAGAAAGACATACCTGAAGGTAGTGCAAAATGTTCAACTCTTTGGACGATCTCCCAGGACGAGAAACACAGACAAGTAGGCGATCACTTTTACGGACGAGGATGCGGAGAGAGTTCACCACCCTCACGACGATGCTATTGTCATCACCTTGCTTATTGCTGACTACGCAACCAAAAGAGTGCTGATAAATAATGGAAGCTCGGTAGACATTATGTATTATCCAGCTTTTTAGCAAATGGGGATTGGACGAGACCAACTTCGTCTAGTACATTCGCCTCTAGTAGGTTTCGGAGGAATGAAGGTACAACCTGTAGGCACTGTTACGTTGCCAATGGTGGTGGGGGCATATCCGCAACAGGTAACCAAGGATGTGAATTTCCTTGTGGTAGATTGCTCGTCCTCTTACAATGCCATAATTGGAAGGTTGACTTTAAATAGTTGGAAGGCGGTTACATCTACCTACCACCTGTCAGTTAAGTTTTCAACGGAGTATGGGGTAGGACAAGTGCAGGGAGACCAACTGGTTGCAAGAGAATGCTACTTGGCCATGTTGGCCATGGACGAGCAAGTGCAGATGATGAGCATTGAGGAAAGGAGAATTATGGCGGAGCCTACAGAAACGTTAGAAGAAATTCCTTTGGACGACGACAAACCTGAAAGGTACACTCAGATTGGCGTAGATTTGGAACAGAAGACAAAGAGGAATCTCGTTCGTTTCTTGAAGAATAATATTGATGTATTTACTTGGCGTCATGAGGATATGCCGAGTATAGACCCTAGCGTCATTACCCACTGTTTGAATGTATGTCCCTCCTCTAAACCCGTATGACAGAAGAAAAGAGTATTCGCCCCCAAGAGAGATAATGTCATCAAGGACGAGGTCCAAAAGCTGATCTCGGCGAAGTTTATTCGAGAGGTTTATTATCCGAATTGGTTAGCCAATGTAGTAATGGTTAATAAGGTCAATGGCAAGTGGAAGATGTGTGTAGATTCCACCGATCTGAATAAGGCTTGCCCCAAAGATAGCTATCCGTTGCCACATATCGACCAATTGGTGGACTCTACGGTAGGGCATAAGTTACTCAGTTTTATGGATGCCTTCTCCGGATACAACCAAATAAGAATGGACGAGGTAGACCAGGAGAAGACGTCCTTTGTTACCAGTCAAGGTTTATTTTGTTATAAGGTGATGCCCTTCGGTTTGAAGAACGCAAGAGCAACATATCAGAGGTTCGTTAACCATATGTTTCGTCCGCAGATTAGGCGGAATGTGGAAGTATATGTTGATGATATGCTGGTGAAAAGCCTGGACGAGGAGAAGCATCTAGACGACCTACAAGAGACTTTTGATACGCTCAGGCAGTACAACATGAAGTTAAACCTTAACAAATGTCCTTTCGGAGTATCATCAGGGAAGTTCCTTGGATTTATGGTTTCACATAAGGGGATCGAAACAAATCCTGATAAGATCTAGGCAATACTGAATATGAAGCCTCCACAAAACATTAAAGAGGTACAGTCTCTTACCGGACGAGTTGCAGCCCTCAATAGGTTTGTATCTAAAGCCACTGATAAATGTTTACCATTTTTTAAGGTTCTTAAGAAAACGTTTGAGTGGACAGACGAATGCCAAAAAGCCTTCCAAGACTTGAAGACGTACCTCGTTACTGCACCCTTACTAAGTCCATCCGTGATGGGAGAGGAGTTATATTTGTACTTAGTAGTGACCCCACATGCCGTCAGTTTAACATTAATAAGGGAGGAAGGGAGAAAACAAAAACCCGTGTACTATACAAGCAGAGCATTGAGGGGAGCGGAAGGACGATATCCGTTAATAGAAAAGCTAGTTTTCGCGCTAATAACGGCTTCCAGGAAGCTAAGGCACTACTTCCAAGCTCATGTAATCGATGTCATGATGGACTATCTGCTCAAGAAAGCCATGAACAAGTTGGAAGCCACAGGACAACTGATCCAATGGACTGTTGAACTCGGTGAGTTTGATGTCAGGTACCAACCAAGGAATGCGATAAAGGCTCAAGCCCTGGCAGACTTCATTGCGGAATTCACACCAGGCTATGATGACTTAGAAGGGATAGAAGATAGTAGGAAGTGGGTCGTCTACGTGGACGGCTCATCCACGCAATATGCAGGGGGAATAGGAGTCGTTCTACAATCCCCGGAAGGAGATAAATTGAAGCATAAGATACGTCTGCAATATCAAGCAACCAATAATGAAGTTGAGTACGAAGCCCTTCTTAAAGGACTGGAACTGGCCAAATCAGTAGAAGCAAAATCAATACTCATTTTGGGGGATTTTCAGTTGGTCATAGGCCAAATAAATGGGACGTATGAGGCCAAGGAAAAACGAATGAAAAAGTACCTTGAAAAGGTGTTGCGGCTTGTGAAGAAATTCAAAGATACTAACTTCGTTCAAATCCCGAGGTAAGAGAACATGGAAGCAGATGCCATAGCGAAGGAAGCTTCAGCGAATGAAGCCATGGACGAGTTTGATGAAGTTCAGTATGTCCCAAGTATAGATCTTCCAGATGTGCAGCAGATAGAGAATGAAGGAAACTGGATGACCCCAATAATATCATATCTGAAAGACGGGAAGCTCCTGGAAGGGAAGGACAAGGCCAGAAAGCTCAGGGTTAGGGCAGCCAAGTATGTCCTTTTGAACGAAGTACTGTACAAGAGATGTTTTTCTCAACCTTATCTCAGGTGTCTGGCTTCAGACGAGACAAACTATGTGCTGAGGGAGGTTCATGAAGGAGCTTGTGGAAACCATTCAGGAGCCAGGTCACTCATCCATAAGGTAGTCCATGCAGGGTATTACTAGCCAACCGTCCAAGAAGACGCAAAGGCTTACGTCAGGGTTTGTGATCAATGTCAGCGATTTAGTAATGTCCCTAGACAGCTGTCAGAGTATCTCACCCTTATGATGGCCCCATGGCCATTTGCTTAATGGGGCCTAGATATCTTGGGTCCTTTTCCACTTGAAACTGGACAAATGAAATTCTTGGTGGTAGGGATAGACTATTTCACCAAATGGGTGGAAGCAGAACCCTTAGCAAGTATCACACAACAGAATATAAAGAATTTCGTCTAGAAGAACATCGTGTGCAGGTTTGGGGTGCCCAAAGTATTAGTGTCCGACAACAGACGACAATTTGACAATGCACTTTTTAAGGACTTCTGTAAACACTTTGGAATTCAAAATCATTATTCCTCACCCTCCCACCCCCAAGCAAACGGTCAAGCTGAAGTTGCAATCCGATCCTTGTTGAAAATCATCAAGACTCGGCTTGAGTAGCAAAGGGAGTATGGCCGGATGAGCTACCAGGTGTTTTATGGGCATACAGGACGACGGTGAGAACCCCTACAGGGGAAACTCCTTTTAAGCTAGCCTATAGAAGTGAGGCAGTTATAACTGCAGATGTGCACATGGCCAACCACAGGGTGACGATGTACCAAGATAAGGATAACGAGGAGCAATTCCGTTTGAACCTCGATCTGATAGACGAGGTAAGGACGGACGCAGAACAAAGGACGGCAAGGTACAAGAACCTCATGGCTATGCAATATGATGCAATGGTGAAGCCGAGGCAATTCAACATAGGAGACCTCGTCCTAAAAAAAGTTTCTTTGGCATTCAAGAACCCAGCTCATGCGAAATTGGGACCTAATTGGGAAGGACCCTACAGAGTTATCAACTGTAAGAGACAAGGATCCTACTACTTGGAGGCCCTAGACGGGAGGAAATTGGAACATCCTTAGAATGTTGAACACCTAAGGAGGTATTACTAGTAGAGTGCCAACCTGGATGAGTGTTATTCTGGACGAGCTTGTTTATTTATATAAGGAGCTTGTTTATCTACGTATTTTTAGTATTATTTTATTGTTATTATGATGTGGTTATGGACGAAGTTATGGATTTGCCTGTATTTATTTAACTCCTTAGAAGGCACTAGATCATGAGTATGTGCCTCGTATGTGAACAATATTTATGCTATGTATATAATGTTGTGTGAATTCTTGATTTCCATACTACTTTTGTTCAAATTAACCCATAAGAAGGCTGAAAAGCCCAAGACAAGAAAATTCTCTAGACGCGGAGATGTAACGTCTAAGCTTTCCTAAGGGCAAAGCAAAGCAAGGCATGCTCGTCCATGTAAAGGACGAGGTAAAACCTTAACTTCCCTGAGCAAAACACCAAGTTCAGAGGATGTTCATTCGTATAACGGACGAGGTAAAGCATAATGCATGTCCAGCCCATGGACGAGGAAATGCATAAGCAAGTGTTTAACTTATTGATTAAGACGCCTACTAAAACAATTCAATTTATGGACGAGTGAAAAGTTGTGTCTTATCTTCATTAAAGATGAAAACCAGCTAAGTTTAAGAATGAGTAATGCTGATAATCACCATTTCACAAAGACGAGTTACACTTGCGAAATTCAAAGTATGACAAAAAAATGTATACGTATACACAACAAGAAGGAATTACTTCTATGGACGAGTAAAAGTTTGAAACAACATAACATCGAAAAGAACTCTCGTCCATACAATAATAGAAAACAAAATCAAGCAATTGTTTAAAGGCGGACAACCAACGTCCAAACACCCTGACAAAAATAACTGTTCAACAGCTCGTCCTAAAACTATGGATGAGCTTAATGTACTTGGGTTACATTTATAAAAAAAAAAAAAAAAAAAGAGGAAAAAAGTACAAGAAACTTCAATGCTTAGATCTCGTCTCTAGGCAGGAGGAGCATTGTCCTTAGGGTCATCCTGAGGTAGAAGGGTGCTAGCATCGTCTTCAATATTAACGTCCTCTGAGCTCGTCTGGATGAGGGAGCTTGTAGAAGCACCAAGGTTGAGCTTTATAGAGCTGAAGTCAAGGTTAGGGAAGTTCTCAATGTCGTCTAGCCTGAAGTCCTCAAACCCAGCTGCATAGTTCTTGTCCAGCAGATCAGTGAATTGCTTGGACGCTTGAAACTCTGCAACTGCGTCTCCCTTGGCCTTTTCAAGAAGGGCGCTCAGCCCGTTGTTCCTCTTCTGGAGGTGGTCAAGATGAGTGTCCTTCTCGAGGACGTCAATCCTTAGCTCCTCATTAAGGTTCTGTAGCTCCTTTGCCTCTTCCTTAGCCTTAGCAGCCACCTCAACCCACTTCTTGCTCTCGTCCTTCACCTCCTTGATCCTCTTCTCCAGCAGGATCCTTGTCTTGTCTAGATCAGTTGCCTGCCTAGACACAGCAATGAACTTAAACATTGCCTACAAGGATCAAAATTTTGTTAGAACCAAACTGATACATATGTCTGCATTATTGACAAAGACGAGATATATATACAAAAAAAAAAAAAAAAAAAAAAAATAACTTACCTTAAAGAGATCGTGAACACCAGAGTGCTCAAAATCCTTCAAGGACATGTTGTAGCAGGCTGCCACATCTGTGTCCGTCACCGCCGTTATGAACCTCTCCCAAGCCAGGTCCTCGTTCCCAAGAAGGTGCTGAGGAACTTCTTTAGAAGGCTGAGACGAGGTGGGTGTGTGGACTGTGGACGGGATCTTCTTGGACAAAGGGTCCTTGGGCTCCAAGTCAAGGTTAAGTATCTGCTCTGGGGGCTCTTAATTAGGGACGAGAGGAGGAGTGGATTGGACGTCTTTGGGCTTGGACAACCTGTGTTTTTTCTCCCTACCACGCCTACTTGGGAGATCACCCAAGTCAACCCTCGATGATATATTTTTTCGTTTTTCGCCTACTGATGGACGAGTCTGAGATTGCACCCCTTGCTTGACTACCTTGTCCATCACCTCCTTGTCTTTGTTTTCTTTCATCGTCGCCATTCCTAAAAGGAAGGACGTTAATTACAAAAAAATAATAATGATAAACAAATAGATAGATAAAAGGGAGGAGGGAAAGAGAAAACTTACATCTACGGACGGTGATCTCGTGTGCGAGAGCTTCAACGGAAGGCTCTGGGCCTAAACCCCAGGTGGCAAGACGTTGAAGACTTACCAAAGAATGAAACGTCCTATCAGTGTATAGATGAGCTTTTTGAACACGTTCGATATAAAATCTACTCAAGTGAGGCCGTCTAACACCTATAGAAAAGAAAAGAAAAGACAAAGGATCAAGAGTTAGAATTTTTAAACAACTACAAATAAGAATGAAGAAAATAGATGACGAAGTTAGGACGAGCATACCTTCAGGATGAAGGTTCCCTAACTTCCCTGCGTAGGGAGGCAATGGGTCCCTGTCAACCTCAATAGGGCGTCCAACCCAGGAACCTGAGACGAAGAAGAACTCAGTCTTCCAGTTCCTATCTGAGGTGACTAAAGACTTGATTAATCTATATTCTCTCCCTCTGGCTGTGAATTGATAAAAGCCAAGGGATTGGTTAATCTCGGAGGGCTTATAACAGTAGAGGAACTCATCCACGGTAAGAGGACAGTCCCCCTCAAACACCTCCCTCCACAAAACTTGCATGGAGACGACTAATCTCCATGCGTTAGGATTAAACTGACAAACTCCTAAACCTAGCCTAGTCAACAACTCCCTAGCAAAAGAGTTTAAAGGTAACCTAAGCCCCCCTAGAAGATAAGCCTCATAAGTGCCTATCCCAAAACGAGGTTGACAACACCATTCTTCGTCGACGGCTAACCTAGGGTTAAGCCCGTCTGGGATTTGATACCATTTCTTAAGTAAATCTAACTTCCTATCGTCCGTCTTTGAAGCTACTCTTATGGCACAACTATAAACCACCTCAACCTCGTCTTGGTCAGCGGACGAGGGAGCACTTGTGCCGGCCTTAGAGCCAAACTCAGATTTCGTCCTGAGCTCCTCCTGGAAAACTTCCAAAGGAATCCCAGGGATGCCAGACTCATACTCGTCCGTAGTGTTCTCCTTACTACTGTTACTACTATCACTATCACTACTGTTGCTATCGCTAGAACCACTAAAACTGCTAGGGTCATTATACTCGTCTATAGCCTTATCCACACTATCACTAGACGAGGAAAGCACAATCTCAGACATTTTTAAGAAAACTTAAGAACTAAGGACAAAGATAAAGAAAATACCTGGATCTAGAACGAGGGAAGGCTATAGACGTAGGAAACTTCTAGACGAGGATCTAGGACAAGGAAGGACGAGGAAGGAAATTTCAGAAATGAGAAGGGTAACGAAGGTATTCTACTATTTATAGGCAATAAACCCTGGAACCTGAAACGACACGACAAATCAATGGAGGACACGTGGCATGCTCCTCGATCAAATCAATCGACGTGATTTTTCACCAATGAGATCATGACATGTGTCATACCAATTCACTGACGAAAATATACACGTCCCGAGAAAGATCAAGCTATACATTTCCCTGGACGACCCATGGACAAGGGGGAAACTGATGGTGTCACAACGTACTCTAGATTCGTCCATGAGGGTCGTCCTGATCCAGAGTAGCGAGTTGCATGGAATGCTCGTCCTGGGCAATCTCGTCCTCGGCAAGCTCGTCCTAGAAGAAAAAGATCGAAGTTCATTATTACGAACCGTTGCCAACGACGGTTAGAGAAAATAAGGCCAAACAATACAACTTCCATGGCAATTATGGGAGTTACTTCCAAGCTTTCCGGACTCCTCAACAATAGCAGAAGTTACCAAAATGAAATAACCGTTTCATGTGCGCTATATAAGCATTCATCTACGAGAAGGTAATTCATTCGGACACTTCCATTATACTTGGAATCACAAAGATACTAACTTAGCCATCGGAGGATTCTTGGCCGGCCTCCACCAGTCTCCTATAATTTTCCTGTTTGCTTTTTCAAGATTCACCAACAGCCTTAAGATCGTTAACGCCCGAGATTTTCAGCCTACTGATTTTCGAGGATTCATCATATACCATTCTAGTTAACAATATCCTTTTGTGATGTATGTGTTAAGAAAAGGTGGTAAAATTTAGGTAAGCTTTTTAAAGTGATGTATGTGTTAAAAAAATGTGGTAAAATTAAGGTAAACTTTTTTAAGTGGGGTGAATTAGGTTTTCTAATTAAATTCAAACACATGGTTTTAGTGCAAACATTGTTATTCTTTTTAAGAACAATTAAATTTAATGTAACTATATATTTAGATTTAATTGAAGAAGCTAGTATATTGTTGTTAAGAAATTATACCTGAGAACTTTAAATGAGGTTGTAAAAATACATGGTAAAATACACTGTCTTTGTTAAAATAAAAAATTATGATAAATTATTAGAATAAGATAAAATAATGAAATTTCTTTTGAATTTATTAAATTTATTTTGGTAATAGAGTTTACTTCTTTTTTGTTTTTTGAAAACACTTCTTAAGATTTTGGTAATAGAATTTTTTTTTTTGACTGGATTTTGGTAATAGAATTGTACTTTCGCTTTGTTTGTTTTTATGGAAAACTTTGTGTAAAAATAGTTTTCCACATTTTCTAGTATTTGGTGGCATAAAAAAAATAAGTAAAAGAAAAAATAATTTGGTCCACTAAAAAAAGTATGACTTATTTTTCAGAGATTGTTTTCCACTAATTTTTTTTTTGGAAAACAATTTTATCTCACATCAATCTAAATAAGGAAAGTTAGAAGATTGTTTTTCAACTTATTTATGGTTGTTACCAAATAAAGGAAAATAATATAGTTTTATAAAAAAAAATTTGTTGAAAAATGACTCATTTTTTTAGAAAATATTAACACCAAAACAAATAGAGAATTAGAAAAAATGATCGTAATAATTTTAATACAATAATACACTATACATGTAAAATTCAACTTTCATTATGTTAGCTTATTATCATATTAGTATACTAGCCTGCGTGCTTAGAGACTATTCTTTTTTTTTTGGTAAATGTTAATAATTTGCATTTATTATAATTTAGAAATATTTTTTATTTTTTATTTTTCAAACAAATAAAAATGATAAATTTTTTTTGTTGAGAAAGAATAAAAATGATAAACTTTAAAGATAAGCAGTAACTGTAATATCTTTTTTAAACGTGAAGAGAAAAAAATCTTAAATTTTAGAAATTCTCTTTTTGAATTCAAAATGAAATTTGTTATTTGACATTTATGACCTTATTTCTAAATAAAGTTACCTTTTATTAATGAAGATATTTTTGAACCACATAAAAGTCCAATTGAAGGAGGAAAATCCTCTGATATTGTATAGATTACCATACAAATGATGTAGACAAATTAATAAACAATGAATTTATTGGCAAATCACCCATCCGAGAAAACATAAAGGCTCGATCAAAGTGACATCAAGGCTCAAGCAGAAAAGCTCTTTCTTTTAAATTGAGGTACGAAAGAATTGCATCCTACGTAGATTTCACTCACGCGATTATTTATATTTTTTTTAATGAATAAAATTTGTTTTCACGAGGAAAAAAGAAGACTTGTATTTGTCTGGCTTGACAAACTTTGCTCTTTTTGCTTTTAGGAAATTATTTTTTAAGACTTTCTTTCTTTTCCATCCTTCAATACTTGGCCCAAAAAAATGGCATAAAAGTTTGGTGCAAACTCCAAAGTACAACCACTAGATAAAGAATAACATGTTGTTGGCCTCTGATATGCTATATGATTGACTTTTTTGGCCAAAAAAGAGGACCGGAATAGCAAAACATTTGTTTGTTACCATAGGACTTAGCTAGCTTCCAGTCAATCGCCACCAGAAAATCACTAATTCTTGGTTAAATTTAACAAAAAGTGACAAAATTTTCAAAGCTTTTTATTCTTTTTTGACGTCCAATCAAATTTCAATGGTGATTTTCTATTGCGTGGCCCTTTCATCTACGTTGGGCTGTTTATTCAATGTTCCCATCTAGATGGGAAAATTCAGAACTCTAGATTCCTTTTTTCTAGAATATTGACTTGTCTACTCTCCTAAAAAATAAAAAATGACCTTATTCATTTTATAGCATATTTAGATTCAGGGCCACCGGACCCTCTCTTAATATATATATATATATATATATATATATATATATTTATATTTATATTTATATTTTAGAATCTCAGGAAACGGAACATCGTATGTGTTGGGTGACTAGGATGCGAACTTTATTCATTTAATAGTGTGTGTATATATAATATGAATTATTCAGAAAAAAAAAAAAATACTAATATGAATGATGCCAGGGTGCTGTCCCACTTGGGGCATTTCAATTATTAGTCCCACTAAAATCTATACACATTCTCACAATTGTTTTGGTATAATTTGTGACTAAGTTGTTATGTTCATAATATATTCACAATAATTTCACAATAGATTATAGACAGTAAGTTGTTATTAGTTTTAATTTAAATTCACAACTTAAATTATTTTTTTCCTCACTTATAATAACTAATAACAACCTACCACTTAAGATTTGTTATAAAAATATTATAGACATAACATTTCTCATTTGTGATTGGATTATAGTACTGAGGCGAAAAAGTGAATTAAGATGCATTAATCACGAGTAAGCACTTAAGCATGTTGTATATTTTGATAAACCTTATAATTTTCCTTTAATTATGGACTAAAAGTCAAAACCCATAGTTAATAGCAAATGCCTTGAAATGGTTGGGTTAGAGGGAGGTGAAGAAAGAGAAAATATACTTCCCAATATGCCTCTTTATTTTTATGTTATATTTGCTGAATAAGAAGAGAATTATATTAAAATTAAAGAAATTAAGAAAATAAAAAAGAAGAAGATGAAGGCACAAACAAGATTGGGATTTCCCCCTCCTTTTTACACAAAAGAGCCCACTTTAACAAAATTAGCCTACCTAAGGGTGAGTTTTTTTTTTTTGGATAGTAGTTAAGGATGAGTTTGACATTAACTTTTAGTATTAGTTTTTAGTGTTGGAATCTCAGCAAAGCATTGAAGCTCACAACACGGTTAGGGCATCTCATTTGCACATAAAATACTCTTACCCCAACTAGAGTTGGGCAGGGATCATAGAATAGAAGTTCTACTTTTGCTATCCCACTTGTGTCAATTTTGCCTAATCTAGAGTACCTCATTTTTATGATTTCTACCCACCACATCTAAGGGGCCGTTTGATAACGTTGTTTTAGTAACATTGTTTGTATTTTTTGAAAATACGTGTAAGTAAAAAAGTATGTAAAAATACGTATAATATTATTTGAAAACTGAAAAATATTACTTAAAATCATGTACCAAACGACCCCTAACTCTCCTTTATTGAAGGCCACATCGGCCATTGCAGTTCACTTTCACAAAAGAGTTGGTGGGAGGGTCCTGCATGTTGCTTCAATGCTTTTCTTCTCATGCATAATCCCAAGACAAAATATGGTCAGTGTAAAATGTAAATTGCATTAATTTGTCTACATAAAAGCATAGGATTTGGAACTTCCATTTCTCTTTGCCTTATGAAATGGTTTCTTGTCATCCATATTATTTCACAACACATAATATTTTTGTGAATGAAGGAAAATCAAAGTACCATACTCTCTTAAATTCGTTCCAGACTTTTTTCTTTTTTATTTTTGTAGAAAAACAAATTCCTTGCAATGTTCCTTTCCCTTATTAAAAATTCTTTTAAAAGGAAATAATAATTCAAATGGTTACAACAAGTTGGGAAGGAATTCAAATCTTAGTGCTCTTCGTAAAGGAGACCAGACAATATCATTAAACTACAAGTTTATTGACTTTATTAAAAAACTTTAAAACAAAAGAAAATAATATTTCTTACATCATTTACCCATGAAAAAAAACTATTCTTTTATTTATTTTTTCTTTTCTTCTCAAATGCATTGCAACTTTGTAAGTACCATCTACTTATGTTCTATTTGTTTTGGTAGAAAACATTTTATTATCAATATTTGAATGGTGGAAAATGTTAGTCAACGGAATCAAGCCTAAGGCTTTGCTTGTTTAGGAGGGTAGATAGTAAGAGGATGGAAAATGTTGAGAGATTAAAAAATATTTCAATTTTCAATATTTGTGTTTGAATGGAGGATGAAAAAGTGGAAGAATATAAGTAAATTACTTTTACTTGTATTGTAGTTTGAAATAATAGGATAACAGGGGAAATAAAGTTTAAAAAAAAAAATCTATCACACATTTTCTTTCCAATTTGAGAGGACATGTTTTGGTGGACTTGAATGGAAAACACCGAAACCCATCCTTTTCCATCTAGCCAAATTTCTAGGGGGAAAAAAAAAAAAGTTTTCCAGAGTAATATATATCTAATAGTTCATCAAACATAAATTTCACGGATTCAGATCCTCTAGATTTCTTAGGGTACTCTACCAAGTAGATTTCCTTAAATCCTAACCACTCTTTAATGATTTAATGGTCAAGATTCTGCCATGTCAGCATTCCACTAACAATAATATTAATTGTTTTGTTTGCAACATTATTTTATTATTTTAAGAATATTGTTAGTGGAATGCTGACATGACAGAATCTTGACCATTAAATCATTAAAGAGTGGTTAGGATTTAAAAAAATCTACTGGTAGAGTTCCCTAGGAAATCTAGAGGATCTGAATCCAAATTTCACACCACAAAAACTATCGCAATGATAAATTTTATCTCTTCACTCCCTCTCTTTCCATGTACTAATTGTTGATTGGTTGTTGACCGATATTGACTTGATTTTTTTTTTCAAATGACCTTTTTTTATACTAAAATTAGTAATTTTTTTCACTTAAATTTGCACTTAAAGTTCCAAATTAAAAAATGGGTAATTGTCTCATATTACTTAAGAGAGTATGTTGTGTGTAATATAATTTGCTCCACCCTCTCTTAAAAATTACTATGAATTTTGAGTGAAATTGTAGTGTGCTTTTGTATTAAAACTCATTTCCCTATCTTTTGTGTGTGTGTATGTGTGTATTTGTTTCTACAAAAAAAAAAAAAAAAAAGGTTTCGAATTAGGGTATGTTTTTGTTGAATAAAAGTTTGTATTTACATAATTTTTTAAAATTAGAAGAAATGTCAACGATTTTCCGTGTGAGCCAAATAATAAACAATACCTTTTTGTTTCCATTTCAAAGCTGTGACCAAATATAAGAAAATGAGTCCATTTAAAAATTAAAAAAAAATGATTTCTCATAAAACGTCATTATCCCTCACTTTCTTTCATGATTAAGGTTGGATCCATAGAGATTGATAGTTTGATGCCAAGAATCTTGTAGTTCAACTGGTTGACATTTCTTAGTGTGTTTTTGACATTCAGAGTTCAAATCATTTTTTCACAGTTGTAATTATCAAATTATAAAAAAGAAATAGAAAAAAAAGAGATTGACAGTTAGATCCTAGATGTGTTGTTTCAGAGCCGCAAAGGTCACAAATAACTCGTATTATATATGTTATTTCCAAGGCTTAACCAAACAAACCATAGGAAAAAACGTAGGGAGTACTTATTTTCAAATGACCTATCCTATTTGATTCCATGTGACTTTACATTGTTATTGTTACTTGCTATATTATTTATCGATCATACCCATATTGTCAACAAAATCTAATAATGGTTAATAATTTGCTATGCCTGGTTTTGGCATCACGTTCTCTGAACTAAGCTGGCCTGCACTATATAGTATTATATATATGCAGATAAATTTTGGATTAAACTCCTGATGATGATGTCTTTTCAGTTAGTTATAGAGACATTGCGTTGTTTTTGAACATCTATATGGAGGCAACTATAACAAATTTTGTAGGATTCCTTCCTTCTTTTATTATATATTGAGGTAGTTCTGACCTTTAGTACATTTTATTATTATTATTATTATTTTATTATATGAATTTGCATTCATTATTATAGTGCTTATGTGATGACAATTATATTTCTCTTTCATTTGTCTACTAATTAGAAGAAAGGAAATAAAATCACAAATCGTTGATTAGAACATAATTATTTAAAAAATAAAAACAAAAAGAATAATGGTATTTTTAGATTTATATAACTTTTCCTATTTCTCCTTTCTCATTTTTAAATAATAAATACATCCCATATGATATGAGCGAGTGAGCACAATGGCAGGAGATACTTGAACAACAATCATGGGTGTAAAAATAATCATGTTTGGGTACATATCTCGAAATTTACAGATTTTTAAGAGTTTTAACTCACATGAATTAAAATACTTGAGACTTTAAATATACTACTTAGAATTTGGAATTTATATCATATTATTGAAAACGATACATTAAAAAATAAAATTGAATAATTTGATATAATCATATACTATATATTATTTTAGTAATTAAACAAAAATTAAAAATTTGACTACTATGGATAAGTTTTTTAAACAAAAAAAAAAAAATACCGAATATTAATAAAAAAAATTAATTGGATGAAAAATAAATATTTTTGTTGTAAAATCAACTCTATATAATTAGTTTAAATATCACATTAGTAATTCTCGCGCACACATACAAGAATTGATATTTCTTACATAAATGTGGGAGTTCGGAATTATAACACTTCATGGGAATTATAATTCTAGAAAACTTTATCAAATGGATAAATTGATAATCAAATTTTTACTTCACAATTCTTTATCTTAAATTCCAGGTAAAGAACACGTCCGAATAGAACGACTTATATAAAACTGTCATTGCTTTATATAAGTCGTTCTTCTTCTAAACTCAGAAGAAGAACGACTTATATAAAGCAATGACAGTTTTTTCGCTACGGTGTTTCAGATCCTCAAAGGTCACATGCTCACAAAAAGTTCTATTGAGTATCTTGAAAGGGCAAAATAAATTTTAATAAAAGTTTTGATCTTATTGTTTGAATGATTATATATATAGTTGCAGCTTAATATATGATACATGATGCATCGCAATACTTCATACGAACTCAATTTAATATTATATAATTAGTGAATGTCAATTCCTATATATATATATTGTGGAGGGCAAAAGCCCAAGCTTATGTATTGAGCCTAGAGTCCTATTTGAAGATTACTGTGTGTCCAAAGAGAAGAAAGCGGTTGAGAAGGAATCCATGCGGAAGAGAGATACCTAGAAATGAAGGAGGTGTATAGTTCGAAGAGATCATCATTGGTCCGAAGAGGTCATTCTCCTAGGATACAAAGAGTCTTGGTCAAGCAGATACATGGGATGTTCAAGTAATCTTCCTAACGACAATGGCGGCTCCAGGAATTTTGTTTAGGGGGTTCATTAAAAAAAATTTAAAAAAAAAGAACTTGAATATATCGAGTTACCGACAAAAAAAAAATAATAATAATAATACATGAAGTTTTATAATTTCCTTTTCCAAGTATTCAAATTTTGAATTGTTATATGATAGTTCATTATAAGTATCTATTGCCAATGTGGGTAGTTATGAGCCTATAATCATTTTATTTTGTTAAGTTTATCTAACATTTTTATTTTTATGCAGTTTTTATTATCTATTTGTTATTGTTTGTATAAAAATATTTTAAATTAAATGACTAAACTAAACTCATTGGCTTTGTATTAATTATTGATGCACACAACCACACTCATTTATACATAAAATTATACACTAGTGTCTACTTAACCAATCAAATGCTTAGACAATCACTAACTTTACATTTTTTTTTTCTTGAATTTTACTAACTTTATAACAAAAAGTTATTATAACATGATAACAATATACACACATGTAACAAACCATATCTATTTCCTAATTATTAAATTATATATATTTATATTATAATGTACACACAAACATCCACACACATCATAATTCACACAAATAATATTATAACAAAAAGTAATGCACACAATCAATATCAGACACACTCACACACATAATATAAATTTATAAAAAATAGTGACACTTACAATTCACAAGCACTTACGTTTTATTCTTAGAGTTGGAAATCCTTGTAATAAGAGTGTGTAAAATTTAAGTTAGAGTGTGCAAATATATTTTTAAGAAAAAAATTATAGTATTAAACTAAAAAAATATTTTTTATATATAATTTTTTATTTTTTTGGAAGTCAGAGGGTTCATTTGAACCCCCTGAGAATAGTGTAGAGCCGCCCATGCCTAACGATTCTAATGATAAGGATAGGCTTTAGGCACGTATGGAGATGATAGGAACGGAAAAATATCTAGAAGACAAGCTGCAACCACCACATTAAATGCACTGCAACTGCTTTTCTGGCCGCATTAATGGGGAGAAGACCCTTAAACAGTATAATCTCAGCTATCACCACTCACAGATAGTTAAAGAATATACCTGACGGGACATGTACTCAAGTGGATGCTTAGATGAAGAACAAGTGGACGATGAAGATGATGGGGGAGGATGCAATATAAGGTGAAGAAGCCTCTGACAATGGGAGATCAGAACAGAGAGAAAAAAGAGGAAGAGAACAATTTTATTGTAGCTCTAAGACCTGTATTCATCTTTAAATCAATAATACACCTCTTCGGACATCAATTTGCTTAGCTTTCAAGCATATTTTCACGTCAATTCATCCCTTAATATCATGATTAACTGTTGTTAGATCCATAATCAGCCCAGCTCTTTTACCCACTCTCTACAAATTTATTGTTTTGGGTTCATTGGGCTCATAATCCAGACCTTTCGGGCTTGGGCTACAAAAACTGACCCCACAATTGGAATGACTGACTGGAATGATCAGCAGATAGGTGTAGACCTTTCTTCTCGTTGATCAACAAATGGAAGAGATTTGAGTGGACTGAAGAATGTGCTGTGGCTTTTCAGCAACTTAAGGACTATCTAGCTCGGCCGCCAATTATGTCCAGTCCTGAACCAGATGAGGTCTTATTTGCCTACATTGCGGTGGCTCCTTGTGCTGTAAGTTTGGTACTGATTAGAGTGGACCAAGGTGTGCAAAGGCCAGTTTACTATGTGAGTAAGTCATTACATGAGACCGAGATTCGATACCTGCCATTGGAGAAAGCCATCTTGGCAGTAGTACTTGGTACATAGAAGTTGCCTCACTATTTCCAAGCCCATACGGTCGTTGTGCTCACACAACTTCCGCTTAAAACCATACTTAGGAGTGCTGATTACACGGGGAGAATAGCTAAATGGGGCACTATCCTAGGGGTTTTTGACATCAAATACATGCCCCGCACTTCAGTTAAGGGCCAGGTTCTCGCAGATCTGGTGGCCGAGTTCACAGAGCCAAGTTTAGAAGAAGTAACGATAGAGAAGGACATGGATAAAAATCGGTTGGCATGATTTCTCAACAAGGCTCGTCATACTGGGAAGCATATGTAGACGGCGCAGCGAACCAGAAAGGTTCTGGAGTGGGGCTAGTGCTGATATCCTCTGAAAAAATCATCATTGAAAAGTCGTTAAGGCTGGATTTCTCGGTAACAAATAATGAGGCGGAATATGAAGCTCTACTGATGGAAATGGCTATGGTTTGAAGAATGGGAGGAAAGTTAGTGGAGGTGTTCTCGGACTCGAGGTTAGTCGTCGGTCAAGTACAAGGTGAGTTTGAGGCAAAGGATGAAAGAATGTAGGGATACTTGAGCCGAGTTAAATGTCTGCAATTGGAGTTCGAATCTTTCAATTTGCTGCACATTCCCAGGAATGGTAATGCACATGTTGATTCTTTGGCCACGCTCGCTACCTCTTCGGCACAAGATTTGCCGAGAGTTATCCTTGTCGAGGACTTGCATGGGCATACAAAGGCAAGAAGAGAGGTAGTCCAAGTTCACCAGATTAGGGCCGGACTCAGCTGGATGGATCCTATAGTCAAATTCTTGAAGGAGGATATTTTGCCTGAAGAAAATGGGGAAGCTAACAAAGTTCGAAGGAAGGCGACCAGATTCTGGCTATCTGAGGACCAGAAACTATACAAACGCTCCTATTCAGGATCGTACTTATTATGCATGCATCCTGAAGCGGTTGAGTTACTACTAGAAGAACTACATGAAGGAATCTGTGGGAGTCACACCGGAGGTAGGTTCTTGGCTCACCGAGCCATTACTCATGGTTATTAGTGGCCGAATATGCAAAAAGAAGCCCACGAGTATGTTAAGAAGTGCGATCAATGTCAACGGTTTGCCCCAAACATTCACCAATCAGGGGGAACTCTCAATCCACTATCCAGCCCATGGCCTTTCGCTCAATGGGGCTTAGATATCGTGGGTCCATTCCTTAAAACTGTAGAAAACAGGAAATACCTTCTAGTCGGCACAGACTATTTCACCAAATGGGTTGAAGCTGAACCTCTGGCCAACATCAGAGACGTAAATGTGTAGAAATTTGTGTGGAAGAGTATTGTCACTCGGTTTGGGGTTCCTCACACTCTTATCTCGGACAATGACTTACAGTTTGATAGCAAAGCATTTAAGAATTATTGCAGCGAACTGGGAATCGTGAACAGATACTCCACCCCTGCTTATCCCCAGGGTAATGGGCAAGCCGAAGCTGTTAACAAGATCATAGTAAATGGCTTAAAGAAGAGACTAGATGATGCGAAGGGCAAATGGGTGGAAGAATTGCCACATGTACTTTGGGCTTACAGAACTACACCTCGCAGATCTACTGGAGAGACCCCCTTTTCAATAACCTATGGGGTTGAAGCTGTTATACCTTTGGAGACTAGGTTCCCAACATTAAGAACTAGTTCGTTCAGTCCGACCGGCAACAATGAGTAGCTAGAGAAGAGTTTAGACCTGATTGAGGAAAGGAGGGAAAATGCAATGGTCCGACTGGCACATTACCAACAAAAGCTCAGGCAGGGCTATGATGCCAACGTAAAGCTAAGGCCTCTAGAGCCTGGTGATTTGGTGCTGAGAAAAGTCGTGGGCACTGCAAAGAACCCAGCTTGGGGAAAGTTAGGGCCCAATTGGGAAGGGTCGTATCGCATTACTTCAGGGGCTGGTATTGGGGCATATTTCTTAGAAGACCTAAATAGTCATGTAATACCACGCCCTTAGAATGTAAATAACCTCAAAAGGTACTATTATTAATCGAATCTTTTCTTCAATCAATATGCCAATTCGTTATATGAAATGTTCTCATAAGTGTTTAAACTTAAATCCAATCATGTCTGTAGTCCTCGGACCAGATGATTTGGGTTAGTTAACACTTGTTCACAGTTCTCATAAGTGTTTAAACTTAAATCCAATCATGTCTGTAGTCCTCGGACTAGATGATTTGGGTTAGTTAACACTCGTCCATAGTTCTCATGAGTGTTTAAACTTAAATTCAATCATGCCTGCAGTCCTCGGACCAGATGATTTGGGTTAGTTAACACTCGTTCACAGTTCTCATAAGTGTTTAAACTTAAATCCAGTCATGCCTGTAGTCCTCGGACCAGATGATTTAGGTTAGTTAACACTCGTCCACAGTTCTCATAAGTGTTTAAACTTAAATCCAATCATGCCTGTAGTCCTCAGACCAGATGATTTGGGTTAGTTAACACTCGTTCATAGTTCTCATAAGTGTTTAAACTTAAATCCAATCATGCCTGAAGTCCTCGGACCAGAAGATTTGGGTTAGTTAACACTCATTCACAGTTTCCCCAATGTTTAAACTTAAATCCAATCATGCCTGAAGTCCTCAGACCAGATGATTTGGGTTAGTTAACACTCATTTACAGCTCTCCTAAGTGTTTGAACTTAAATTCAATCATGCCTGAAGTCCTCGGACAAAATGATATGGGTTAGTTAACATCGTCTCATAGTCATTATTAATGTTTGAATTTAACAAATCATGCCTAAATAACCTTGTCTTATAGTCGTGAGTATTTGAGTAATCGAAAATCAGTGCTTAGCAATGTTCTTTATGAGTATTAAGAAAACCTGTGATACCTTCACATCATTCATTGCATTCAATGTTTGTTAATAATTCTTGTACGACCTATTTCTTCCAGTATTTGAATAAGGTGTTTGCATCATTGGCACGATATCCTTGTTAAGTCTGCCTATATTACCATAATTACAAGTTATAGTTATTCGCAATAATAATAAGTCTCATAAGATGTGCAACGAAGAGACTAAAAATAAAAGAGAAACGATTTCATTGATAAAAAGAAAGTAATTCACAATCTTTTACATAAAAGAAAAACTAATACAAGCATAAAAAAAAAAAAAAAATAAATAAAACTCCTAAACGCCTAGGCCTTCATCTGAGGGGCCAAAGCGTCAACAACCTGACTGGACTGAGCAGCAGCAACTTCTGGGGCTTGTTCTTTAGATTCTGAAAAGGTTTTCTTTTTTCCCAAGTCTTTGCCCTTATCCTTGGGATCCTTAGTTTGCTTGCCCTGATCAACAGGTTAACCAGACTCCTTGGGGGCCTCTGGGTTGATAGGAGGGTCTTGACCGATCAGTGATTGCTCCAAAGCCTCTTGGAGTTGTATGGGGGGAGAGGAATCAGACCTTGGGAGTTTGCGGATATCAGGATCGTAGTATATACTCCCAGGTTGCCTCAAGTCAGATTCCGCAGAGACCCCAGCAGCATCAAGTGCTTTTCCACAAGTTATATAGCAGTAATCTCGGGAGACCGAGGCAAACTGATCAGTAAGGCTAATTTGAGTCTCCTCCACCCCCAGCTTATATGCTGCCTGCCTTTCAGCCACGACTGCCTCCTTGGCCAACTGAGCATCCTTCTCGGCTAATCGGGCAGTCTCCTTGGCCTTTTGAAGCTCAGCTCGAAGACCTTTCACCACCTCTTTTTCTGTTGCCAAATTGATTTCCGCCATATTCAGTTGCTTGCGTTGCTCTTCGGCCTGCCTCTCGGCAGTTTTAAGGCTAGCATCGAGGCTATTCCTCTGATTGGTCATCTCTTTTAACTGCTCGGACAGACGAGCATAATCTTCCTTCAGACTGCCCATAGATTTTTTTGCCTCAGACCGAGAGTGTGCCTCTGCTTGGGCTTCGGTATAGGCCTTTTTGTTCCATTCCTCGGCCACATAAACTTGCTGAGTAAGTTGCATAGCAGAATGAAAAACTTTAGTATAAAGCAAAGAAAAGGGATGAATGGAAAGGGCTGGCACCTTAAATTGAGGAAATGGATCAAGTCACTTACCATGGCTAAATCCCTTTTAAGGGATAAGAAGAGTTCATACTGGTTGAAGTGCCTGTATGACTCCATGTCTCGTGGGAGGAGCAGTGGTTGCTCCAAGGCCTCAGCAACGAGACCTGCTTTCCCCCCACTATAATTTCTGAGGGAGGTCTCCCAGGGGATAGGAGTACCATCTAATTCCAGCCTGGGAGACCAGGTGCGAGTTCCTCGGCGCACATCTGCTATCAGAGAGTCATCTCGGCTCTCGGTAGACGAAGCCCTTTTGCTCCGGTGGTCTTTGACTACTTTCTGTTACTTGGTTCCTTTTGGAGGTGTCACCTCCCTTTCTTCATTATCGGCGAGGGGCCTCTTCTTCTTCGAATTTGGCAATCGCTTTGAGCTGACATCCGAAGGAACCTGAGGAGGTGGAGGAGGAAGACTAACCACTGGCTGAGACGTACCAGTCTCTTTGGGCCCAACTTTTTTACCTCTATTCTTCATTAAGTCCTTCAAGCTCGCCATGTCTTCTTCTTCCGAAGAGTCTTCTGAAGGAGCAGTTATCAAAACAGGAGGGCGAACACTAGACTGCCTGTCAATCTCCTCCTCGGCGTCCGAAACTTGTATCACCTGAACTCCTCCCGAAGCCTCTCCTTCAAATTTAAACTTATCAATTTGTTCCCCAAGTGAAGAGGCCGAGGAGGCGACTCTTTCCTCTGCAGCAACTGGTTCAAAAGGTACCTGCTGAACTGGTTGGACGAGTAGAGGCATACCCTGTGGATTTGGATGTGGCACGGGGGCAAGATCAAAGGGGGCTAAAAAATCTTTCCGAGCAACGTCTATGCGGTTGATGCGATAGTCTCCCTGTCTTATCACGTTGCCGACCGGCTGAAAATCGGTTGGTTTTGGCGTACAACCGAGAATAAGAGGAACCGACCGGAGTTGCCCGTCTTCATTTACAAAAATTTCTGATCGTAATAAATAATTGAGCGCGACGACGTTCGTGAGGCTAAGCCGAGGAGTGACGTGTTCTTTATCTGTTAACATCACAACAAAATTTAGTTAGAGACTTGAAAATACTGATACAAAGAGAAGGAAAATTGTTAAAAAATCGAGGGTCCTAAATTTATTATTGAGAAACCTAAGTCTAGGATATCCCACCTGGCTCTCCTGGTTGGGTTGGGCAATGGAGACCGTCATGCCACGCGCCCGAGACGATCAGATAGTCGTCTTTCATCCCTTTGTTAGACTTGGGAAGGCAGGAGACAAGCCAAACAGTGTCGGATCGAGATTTGAGATAATACCCCGCTCCCTTTTGGCTATGACATTCGTACATGTGTACTACGTCAAGCCAGGTGAGTCCGAGTCCTAAATGATGATTCAAGGCGTCAATCGCTCCTAAGATCCTAAAGACATTGGGTGCGCACTGATCAGGAGAGAGCCTATGGTTACGAAGATAACTTTGGGTAATAGAACCCATAGGGAGAGTCATCCTTCCTTCTATGAAGGCTATCATAGGGATTACGACTTCTCCCTCTCTTCGGTCGGTTATTATTTTTTCTGGGGGACAGTACCTCAGGTTTACTCCCGGCGGTATGTCGTATGTTTCCTTAAACGTCTCTATTAAAGCAGGACTATCGACGAGATACTGAAATCTACCCATTTTTTGGCTAACTAGAGGGAGGCATGGAGAGTGATAACTGGGGAAGGAGAATTTGAAGGCCGAGAACGTTGGCCGAGAAGAGGATGAAAAGTTTAAATAAGGGAGAACTTACACCAACTAAATCAGAGAACGATCTCTAAACTCGTAGAGAGATTTTTACAGATTCTAGGAAGAACTGGGATTGATGATTGGAGGAGCTTGGTGGATTTGAGTGCTCGAGTTCGCTGGAGAATCTGAGAATTTGCAAAGTAAAAGAGAAGAAATCTTCTTTGAGGCTTTATATAGGGGCCGGAAAATGGGTGGGAGTTATCCCGCTCAAATCTCGAGGAAAGACACCAATCGTTGGATCGATGGTCAACCGTTGGATGTAAGAGACAGAACGCCGCCTGGAGTAATTAGTAGCGCATTGTGAATACCGAAACGTCAGCAGCAATGATGAAGCACCTAAATCTATGCCCACACACGTGTAAGTTCAGATATTTGTGCATTTTAAGCTTTTATTTCGTGACAAGTCAAAATCCTATTTTTTCTCCTCGGATGCGAGGGAAAAATTAAAATTTTGAGGGGCTATTGTGGGGGGCAAAAGCCCAAGCTTATGTATTGGGCCCGGGGCCCTATTTGAAGATTATTGTGTGTCCGAAGAGAAGAAAGCGGTTGAGAAGGAATCCATGCGGAAGAGAGATACCTAGAAATAAAGGAGGTGTATACTCCGAAGAGATCACCATTGGTCCGAAGAGGTCATTTTCCTCGGATACAAAGAGTCTTGGTCAAGCAGATACATGGGATGTTCAAGTAATCTTCCTAACGATTCCAATGATAAGGATAGGCTTCAAGCACATATGGAGATGATAGGAACAGAAAAATATCTAGAAAACAAGCTGCAACCACCATATTAAATGTACTGCAGCTGCTTTTCTGGCCGCATTAATGTGGAGAAGACCCTTGAACAGTATAATCTTAGCTACTACCACTCACAGAGAGCTAAAGAAGATACCTGACGGGACATGTACTCAAGTGGATGCTTAGATGAAGAACAAGTGGATGATGAAGATGATGGGGGAGAATGCTATATAAGGTGAAGAAGCCACTGACAATGGGGGATCGGAATAGAGAGAAAAAGAGGAAGAGAACAATTTTACTATAGCTCTAAGACCTGTATTCATCTTTAAATCAATAATACACCTCTTCGGATATCAATTTGCTTAGCTTTCAAGCGTACTTTCACGTCAATTCATCCCTTAATATCATGGTTAACTGTTGTTAGATCCATAATCAGCCCAGCTCTTTTACCCACTCTCTACAAATTTATTGTTTTGGGTTCATTGGGCTCATAATCCAAACCTTTCGGGCTTGAACTACAAAAACTGACCCCACATATATATATATATATATATATATATATATATGTATATAAATTTTATTAGCAGAAAATCACAATCTCTTGTTTAAGTTTGACAAACACCCTTAAATTAAAAATTAAGACCTTATTGTGTCACCCAAAATTAAGAAGCAAGCAGGGCCAAATGATTATAATTGCTGCTTACATTATAAATGGATCAACTTTAATTATAATTGAATGGAATTCAACTTGCTGTCTAGTCCTAGCGTCACACACACACACACACACACATATATATATATATATTTTATTCTTTGGGCAACCATCATGCTCAAACTTAAAATGAGATCCCATAATCCCATATTCGTAATATTTTTTTTTTTTTTTTTGAGAAAAATATTTCTTTGATTAATTGTTTCATTTTTTGCAACAGAAATTTCTAGAAGAAAAATTCAATCATATAGGAATAAGTCCAAATAATCCCTAATGGATAAAAAAAAAAAAAAAAAAAAAAAGAGATTGAGAAAATTTTATAATATTTTTTTTAGAGAATAGAAAAAATTATAATCCATTAATTAATATTTTTCGTTAAAGTAAAGATGGAAAAATATGGGGAGGAGTGGTCCCGGCTGGGTGGGGGGAGAAAAGAAAAGAAAAAGTCTTAAAGTAGTATTTTTTTAAAGAGAGTTTTAACTTATAGCATCCGTTTCTGATATAGCTTCTTATCATCAAACCAAGACATCAATCTGTTTTTTGTGTAGGTAAGAATTGAATCTCAAATCTCTTATTCAAACATGGTTTGTTAGAACTTTTTTTTTTCCTCAAAGAGTAATGCTCTGGGTATATACAACAAAAAACCACAATAATTTCATAACATTCTTAAATTAGCATGTTACTTCACACATGGGCTCACCATAATTTTTAAATAAATATTTGTTTAATGACGTGATATACTAATTTTAATATGTTGTGACTTTTTTGTTGTATCAATAAATATCATTATCGTGGGTTCTGGTTAGTTTAACTGGTAAAGTTTCTGATGGTTGAATAAGAGATCTTAAATTCAATTTCCGTTTATATAAAAAACCAATTGATGTTTTGGTTTGATGATAAAGAGCAAAAATCACAAAAGCGAACGTCATAAGTTAAAACTTTATATATATATATATATATTACCCTTTCTCAAATGATGTGCAAAGTGCAAAAAATAGTAACATATTATTTTGTTATATGAATTGACACGTAACAAAACAGACATCATACATAGTTTGTCAAACCCCTACAAACATGAGGAGGGATATTAGCGAAAGGTGGTGGGGTTACATGGATTACTAGTCACATGTTTATGCTTATATCATTAGGTTTAGGAGTTTTCTAAGTAGGCAATATCTATATTTTGTTATATGTCATTGTCAAAAAAAACAAAACAACCGATAATATTATTTTGGTTTAGGAAATTATTCGTATGATGGTTAGAAAGTCTGGGCCCAAGGGTCATAACGCCGTCAAACTTGATCTTGATAAAGCCTATGATCGCCTCGAATGGTCGTTTATTCACGAAATTCTTGAGTTCTTCCAAATCTCTCCAACTTTGACTAAACTTATTATGAATATGATCTCCTCAACACGTTTTCACATCATGTGGAATGGTGCTCCTTTACTGGCTATTGTCCCAAGTAGGGGGGTGCGTCAGAGGGATCTTTTATCTCCTTATCTGTTTATTTTGTGTTTGGAATGCTAATCTATTCTTCTGGAAGAGGTGGTTCGGGACAAAACTATCCATCCTGTCACGTTTAGGGGTCAAATTAAAATTTCGCATTTATTCTTTGCTAATGATATCTTTCTTTTCTCTAAGGCGAAGATTACATAGTGCCATAATCTTAAAAACATTTTACATAAATTCTGTAATTGCTCTGGCCAAATCATTAGTACACAAAAATCACATCTTTGGTTTTCACCAAATACGCCCAGGCGAACTAAAGATTTGATTGTTGGTATTTTTGATATTCCTACCACGACTCATCTCGGAACCTACATAGGAACTCCTATTTTTACTACCCGCTGAAAGGCTACTGCCTATCAATAGTTAGTTGAGTAAATCCAGAAGAAGATTGAGGGTTGGCAAGTTAAATATCCTTCTGTTGCAGGTCGTGTCACTTTAATCAAATCCACCTCGGCCTCCATCCCTATTCATGCCATGCAAACCACCCTTCTCCCGCAAAAAAATAGTCTGCAGCTGGATAAATTAAATTGTAAATTTTTATAGGGAGACATCACCCACCACAGACACTGTCACACAGTTAGTTGGGAAACCATCACTATTCCTAAGGATGCGGGTGGTCTAGGTCTTAAATCTACACACCATATGAATGTGGCTTTGCTCATGAATTAGGCCTAGAGGCTTCAACAATAGTCATCTATGCTATGGGCTCAAGTATTAAAAGCCAAATACTTTCCCCATACAAACCTTTTTGAGAGTGGCATAAACCCTAGAGTGTCTCACATTTGGAAAGCCATCCATGTAGGAATACAATGGCTTCGACGAGGTATGAAATGGGTATTAAAGGATGGTCAAACCATTTAAGTCTGGGAGGATCATTGGATCCCTGGTGGTTCGCTACGAAGTCGTATTGAAAGTCCTTTTATGCCAAATGAGGAGCAGAGATTAGTGAGTTCCCTACGGGACAATCATATTTGGCGGTTATAGGATCTACAATTTCCCCTCCCAACACAACTTGAACAACTTATACAAGGTATTTTTGTGGTCCAGCTTACTAGGTTGTCGATTCCTTTGTCTGGCCTCAAAATAACGATGTTTGTTTGGTCAGTTTTGCCTCGAAGTTTTTAAACCAACAAGCTAATGTTCCTTTTGTGAAATCTCTTTGGAGTTGGATTTGGAAACTCCATTGCCCCCCCCCAAAAAAAAAAAAAAAATCCAAATTTTCATTTGGAAGTCCATGTGCAATCGGTTGCCTACTCGTCACTATCTGGCTTTTTCTCAGTCGGAAATTGATAACCGATGTCCTAGGTGTAATACTCCTGAAACCACTATCCATATCGTAAGAGATTGCCCTTGGGCTAAGATGGTCTAGTGTCAATCTCTGGGTGTCTTGCCCCCAACATTTTTTCAACTACCATTTCAAACTTGGCTTCAAACAAACGCTATATCGGATACTCTTATCCTCCGTCATCAGCTTCCTTGGAAGATTTACTTCCTCTTCCTCTATTGGCACTTATGGTTGGCTAGGAACGAGCGTATTTTTAACAATCAATCTAGCTCCCAATCTCGGCTTGTCCACAAAATAGTTCAGTTCGCTACAAAATTTTTCTATTTAGCTTGCCTTGCTAAGACTATTAAAATTGGGATCCTCGAGACTATTAAATGGATTAATCCACTAGAACCTTTTATAAAATTAAATACAGATGACAGTTCTTTAGGTAATCCTGGATTGGCTGGTGCAGGCGGTCTGTTACGCAATAGTTTCAGTGCTTGGGTTTCAGGTTTTTCATTAAACATGGGTATTACTTCTAATAATATTGATGAGTTGGGTGTAGTTCGCTAGGGTCCATTCTGGCATGAGATTTGGGTTTTAAATTTATTAATCTCGAAATTGATTCTATGAAAGTTCTTTCTAGGTTAACCACTAATAATGATATCTCACCAGATGCTATCCCTCTACTATGTGATTGCAGGAACCTTATAGAGTGCGACTGGACTGTCCAGGCATGCCACATATTCCGCAAAGCTAATGGTTGCGCGGATGCTCTAGTAAAGAGGGGAAATCAATAACAGTGTCTTTTGGAAATCTATGATACTTGTCCCGCTTTTGTATATGCGCCTTTTGTATGGGATATGGAAAAACTTGGGACTAGTAGACTATGTCCCTTAAAGGTTGTAATGCTTGTTGTTGTATGAACTTATATATAATTAAATAATACACCCCCCCCCCCCTTTATTAAAAAAAAAAAAGTACATAGCTTTTTCATTTTTCCGTCTCATAAAGCGACGTCCAACTTTTTGGCAATTCTAAAATCTAAATTGAAAATCGGAAGATATATTATGGTTTCTATTGTTCCCTTCTTTTCTCTCCCCTAAAATGTTTTAAACTGTAAATAAAAACATTTTATATTTAAAACTATTTTCAAGTATTTGGTTGGTGTAATATGTAAAAATTTTCATGTATAAGAGCATTCACATCAGCCCAGTTAAAGATGTCTAAAATAGATATACAGTGTAAATTTTATACATTTTGAGCAAAAAAACACCCACATCAGTGGGTGTAAAAACGGGCAAAATCATGTATATATTTCCACGAGCTACAGTACCCGTGTAAATATACACGGATACTATAGCTCGTGTATTTATTATTTTAATAATTTTCATTCGCCCCAAATTTTCTCTCTCTTCTCCGATGCACAACTACCTCAGAAACACATTTTCTTTTTCTCAGATGCACACAAACACAAACACACCCACACACAAACACATCCACAAAAACAGACCCACGCACAAACAAACCCACACAGACAAACCAACGGAGAGATAGATCGGTGCTTGTGGTGCTTGGTTCGTGGATCGGCCGGTGAAGACATGATCTGGGTCGCCGGAGATTGGTTCTGGGTCGCCGGACCCTGGTTCTGGGTCTTTGGAGCTTGGTTCGTTGGTCGCCGGAGCTTGGTTTATGGATCGGCGGGTGAGACACGATCTGGGTCGCCGTGAAGCTCGGTTTGTGGGTCGTCGGAGCTCGGTTCGTGGGTCGCCGTGAAGCTCGGTTCGTGGGTCGCCGTGAAGCTCGGTTCGTGGGTCGTCAGAGCTCGGTTCGTGGGTCGCCGTGAACCAATAAGTCACTGGGTTTTCTTCGTGGGTCGCTGGGTTTTTGTTTTTGAGAAATAATGAGAGAAGGCAGAAGAGAGAAGGTAGAAGAGAGAGAGAGAGAGAGAGAGCTGTTCAGCAAAAATAAAAAGAGAGAGAGAGATACGCGCGTATATTAAGAGGGAGTTGAGGGAAATAATAAAAAAATGAGAGGAATGAATATTTTATTGAAATAATTTGTAAAATAAATGAGCTGATGTGGGTGTTTTGTAAAAGTGACAATGTAAAATAGAAAAAGTAGGTTTTTAGTGTAAAAATGGATGTGTAAAATACAAATACTGATGCGAATGCTCTAAACCTCCAAAATTGGCTTAGCCACAGGAGTTGGCGGTTCGGTAGGTGGAGTCGGTAGTCCAATGATTGGACTGCTGCCAACACTGATTGCCAAACTACTAGCTTCGGTAGCTCCAATAACTGGACTACAGACTTAGTCCACCGGACTAGCAACTAACTACTAGATGGCGGGAGAGGCATTGTATTCGTTGGGATCCGCATTTTGCTCTCAGCGTTTGTGTTTTTAGTTTTTTTTTTTTTTTTTTTGGTTAAGCCGCAAAGGTTGACTTTTCAACCGTAAATAGTGCATCCATGTATTGTTTATGGACCCATAAATATCACTTTTCAGCAATTTTTTCATTAAAAATGGGTCTCACAATACTATTCACACATTTAAAAATTATTTTGCTACAATGTTTTTAGTTTTTAGTTTTCAGTTTCAGCAAAATAAATTCTATCCAAACGGACCTATGATGTGTTTTTGTAAAATATTTTACTAAGTTTTTAAAGGTTTAAGGTTTTTCAAAATATTTCTACTATAAAATGCTATAAAAATATTTTACAATGAAACAAATACAAACGGATTTTATTTTTATTTTAATATTTTCTATATGAAGAAGTAGCCGTTATTATTGAACATGGCTCTGTGATATTTCTACTTAAAATTTGCTCCGGATTGATACAAAAACATAATGGAAAACGCGTGCCAGTTATCATCAATTTCTCCCGAAAGGTAGTGAGTTGAGTGAGACAAGGTACGTCATTAACAACTTGACAGAGACTTGCTGGTGAAGAGTCTTTTTTCACGAAATGCCTCCTTTACCACTCATTTTGTGATAAGTCGTAAGTTGTTTTTATTGAATTCTAAGGTACCAAAATATTTGGGAATACCTTTCCAAGGTTTGGCTTGGTTATACACTATTAGACACGAGCCTGTCATTGTCTCAACTCTCAACTCTCAAGTGAAAAATCAGTCTATCGGATATCACATGGTTTACTTAATTTGATAACTTTCTATTAATTTTAATTTTGAGTGGGTATAAAGAAGTTGAGCAAAGCTTAGATAAAGTGTACTAGTGTACTAGATCCGATACGATGATCATATATAACCACTTTTAAACAAGTTTTGCATCATGTTAGATTCAAACAGAACGCTTAAGAAATTCTTGTAGTATCTAATAATTCTAGATATTTTTAATATGAAAGGATTTTTCTTGCAACATTTTAAGGTAATAGGACACATAACCTATCTATGTTTACCACTTTACCCAAAAGAGGAATACAAATATATCCCTCTGAATGACCTGCAGTTTATCTGTTTATGATCATTTTGGGACAATTACATAAACCTATCTATGTTTACCACTTTACCCAAAAAAGGAATACAAATATATCCCTCTCAATGACCTGCAATTTATCTGTTTTTGATCATTTTGGGACAATTACATAATATATTCTAGTTTCAAAATTAATGTAATTTAGACTTTGGGGGAAAAAAAAAATCCTACCCACAAATGTCAAACGATATTCCCAATTTTTTTTTAAAGAAAATTGTATTCACCTATTTGAGTTTACAAATGATTAAGTTGTTTTGCAAGCCTTTTAAGTGTCAAAATATTATTTGAGATAATTTAGATAGAAGGATTATTGGTGCATAGCGAAATTTCAAACCCAGTTTACTTTGTTTTTACTAACTTTTGTTAATATAATTTTGTTTAGGTAATAATGATTTTGAAATTATAGTGTAAAAATTTATGCAATTAAAATTAGGGTCAAACTTTTTTATGTAACTATTCCTTTTTTTTTTTAAATAAACTTTTTGCAAACTTTTGAGTGGTAAGTTACTTGAAGAAGTATGGAATACCTTTGTTTGGCAAAAAAAAAAAAAACTAGACACTCGTTTTGTTATTATTATTATTGTTAACTTACAAATTCTCCCAAAAGTTTAAATTATTAGGAGATTATTAATTTAATTATTTAGTCACATAAATACACCTTGGGTAATTAACTTTGATAGCATTGGATCTATATTAACCTTAGGTATATCTTTCAAGACTATAAAGTAAAGAGATCACATTGTGCTTTCAGTCTCAGCCTGCATGGTTGGACACTAGCAAGCCAACTAGGCATAGGTATAGGCTGATAGGCATGGGCCATTTGCTCATGGACACTCACATTGAGTGATGTTCGAGGAAAATGCACAATCTGATAGACAAATTTGACGTGGATCCTCTCTACTGGCCTATTGGGTGGCATCTGGTGCGAAATACTCATATAGGTAGACTTTATGTATGTGTCTTCAATTGTGGATTTATGATTATGATGCTCATGAAAAAGAGGGTTTCAATTTATTGGGCGGTTTACAAATTACAAGCACTTCTTTGCAGTGTTCAGACTTCAGAGCACATATTCTTCTGCAAATGTTCTAGTTCTATAGGACCAAAAGTACTTTCCATTTGAAGCAAGCCATCTTTCGAACAAAGTTGGTATTCCGATATATATGCTTTTAATCCTCATAACTTTTACTTGTAAGAGAAATATGCTCCTTTTTCTTTTTCCAGATTTATGTTAAAGCACTCAATAAAAAAAAAAAATGGAACATCCGAAAATTGTGTGACCAATGTTAGTTGCATGTCACTACCAAGGATAGCGAAAGATTACTACAGAATGCGAGTCTAATTGGATGCCAACTTCAAAGTATCCAATAGCAATTCACTTACAAATATGTATAGTCCAGAATCACAAAAAAAATTTCACACATAGCAAGGTGACAAGTTGTTATTATAATAAATAAAAAAGTAATGTTAATGCATGGGGGTCTAGACTTGTCAATATAATTGTTGTGTCTATAACATCTCACACAACCGATAAAACTAGCGCTCATCTCTTTTGGGATCACCACAACTCAAAGAACTAGAGGGAGAATGTGAATATTTCTATGAAATTGTTGTTGTCTTTGGAGTCATCAATGGCAATAACATAAATGCAAAATTTTGGACAACCAACCCAAATTAAATCACCGACATCAATTGGTGGTCTTTATTTATTTATTTATTTTTAAGAAAAACATCAGTTGGTCAAAAATTAATAAATTATGCATATCTTGTTCACAGTTACAAAATGATTATGTGAATGAAGAATTTTTATTTTATTGAATTAACTTTGAGAATAAATAATTTAATGTTGACATTTTAAAAAAGTAATGCTGTAAAATATAAAAAGTAGATCCTAACATTAAAATTGACAGAATTGGAATGCTCTGTATTGCTATGCTAATGTTTGAACTGTGAAGTGGGCCTTTTGTTTTTGGTCTTCAAAAACACTTTTTCGTTCTTTATTCTTTTATCTTCCCCTCCAGATTTTTTTCTTTGTTGAGAAAACTTTCCCCTAGAGTTAATACCAATAGTAAGGAAGTACGGTCCTCAATCAATAATGTTATCCTTGAATTGATCTGCCATTATTATTTTCACCAAACACTTACTTTAATTTCACACACTTTTTTTTTTTTTTTTTGAGAAAACCTTAATTTTACACTAATGTAAATATGGGAGTGCAAAAGTAAAACAGAACATGTGGGGTTTGGTGAGGGGCATATTTCTCGACATTTTTGGATTTATTGGAAATCCTTGAAGGATTGTTAATGATGTCCTCGTATGATTGCACTTGCTCATTTTGAAAGAAAACTAAAAGAAAAGTAATAATAACTCATTCTTTGATAACCTCGTTATGGGGCTTTAAGCCAGCTTCAGCTAACATTTCTTTTTCTGATTTTGCAAATCGAAAGTTATGAAGAAGGAAAGCCCACCTAAGCTATTCTATTTTATGAGTTCTCTTTATTTTCTAAAATTTTAGACAAATCTTGAGTCATGTGCAAGATCATCTGGTAGAAAATTTGCTCAGGATTGTACATATATAGTTTCATTGCAAAAACTAAAAAAAAAAAAAAAAAATTCCCTTCCCCCTCAAGAGTCCGATTTATTTTGCTAGAAAATATATTAAATTTATATTTTGATTTGTTAATGTCTTTGGTTTTTCTTGGTGTGTAAGAAAAAATTGACTTGGCACAAAAACTGTGATATATATAAGAGCCTACTTTCGATTCTTCTCTTTGATGGATAAATATAATGAATCTTTAGGTAAGGGATGTTTAGGTGAAAATCTTATTTTTGATAATGATTTGATCTAATCTAGAGATTTACATGGAGTTTTCACTCAATTTAGTTTACATGATTTAAAAAAAAAAAAAAAAAAAAACCTTACAAATAATCTTAAATGATAAATAATGAAAATTAACAAATTGTCAAAATGAAAATAAATTACAAGACTTTAATCCTAAATACAATTTAATAAGAAAATTAAATTACAAAGCCTCATTTCTTAGTTACAATTTGAAAGAAAATAATAATAAAAAATTACATGAAAATATCTAATCTATATCCCATAGACTAAGACCAGGGCTAAATTTAACAAGAAAAGAAAAGAAAAGAAAAAGATCAGGGCTAAATTACCAACTAAAGAAGACAACAAACTAATACGCCCAATCAACAGTTGGTCTCCTAAGATATAATAGCCAATATAAAATAACTCATCTATCCTATTCCTATCATATAATTATTATATAATGAAAAATGAAAAAACCCATAAAATTAGATTAGTGATTATGCAATGCAACCTAATTAATTTAACATTAATAAAATACATAGGAGTGATTTATCATGTGAGCATTAGTGTATGTCCTTGATGTTGTTACTATATGATGAATGAACATGTTTCATATGTAATCATAAAAATTAAAATTAGATCTCAAATCTAGAAATTATACGTTCTAACTTATTTCCCTTGATTTTATGTGAGTTCTAACGTATTTCCCTTGATTTTATGTGAATTATGCTCATTATGATGCAAAGGAATACACATATACCTATCATTGTCTCCTAAATGACTTGTGAATTATATTAAATAAGATAAAAAAACATAATTTTGTCTAAGCTCTTTCATGATTTTACATGATGCAAAAACAAAAACTAACTGCTGGAAACTGTATAAATGATCCATAAACATTTGATTCAATGTGTTAAATCATATTTGAAACAAATTTACATCATATCACTATACAAGACACACAAATCTACATATCTATACAAGATATGCATGAAAAAACAAGTTCCTTTGATCGGATCTACATTTCTGGCAAACAACCTATAAAGGATCTATTAATAGCTAAAAGTAAAACATAAGAAACAAGACAAAATACTACAACTCATAAGATAACCCCAATCTAACACATTTTTTTTGTTGTATTTTTTGATTTATTGGAATAAAATCATGCGTAGTTATCTAAAGAAATATGGAGCTGCCTTCTAAAACTTATAATATAATGGGTGAAAATTCTAAACCCCTTTCATGCCTTTCCTTATAGAGAAGATTTAGTGCGTTTGACAAGCTCAAAAAAAGTTTGATTTTTGGGGTTTTTAGAACTTATTTTGGTGAGCTCCACAAAAAAATAAATAAAGTAAAAACTTGCTACCTTTTTTTCCCCCTACAATACTTTGATACATATAAAAATTTAATAAATCACATCAAATCGCACATATTTCAAACAAACAACAACAACAACAACAACAACAATAATAATAATAATAAAAATTATTATTATTATTGACTTTTTTTTTTTTTAATATTATGAAATGAACATTTGACTTTGCTTATAAAATGAACCAGGTGAAGCCTTCAAGATATTTGATGTGCTGATTCTAAACATTCGTAATCTTACGTATAATAATATTGATAAATCAAAAGTTAACAACCCATTGTCTACCTCAACACTCAGCTTATTTTAATCTTTGCTTAAGCCACCAATACTCTCATGCTTTAAAAAAAACAATGAAAAAGAAAAAAAAAAAAAACCCTCTTGAATCTTGACTAATGAGTGCTGGAAATATTAAAAAAAAGAAAAAAAAGAAAAAATGCTAGTTGTGCTTGTTTATTCACAATTTGTTTTTTCTGGGTTTTAAATTTAAAAATTCTTAAATGGGCTGAGCTTCAGAGGCTTGAACTTGGCCCAACATAGAAATGAGAAATTCAAGGTCAAGCCCATGATATGTGCTTTTCAAAACTCCCGCTCGAATTCAAAACCCCATCAGATCCAATTTTTTCACACTCAACTGTGTGTCTGAGTCTGAGAGAGAGAGAGAGAGAGAGAGAGAGAAATGGCGGAGGAGAGAGAGGAAGAGAAGCAATTGAAGCAAAAAATCGCGAAGATTCTGGAAGAAACTCGAACCTCCTACGCAACTCACAACCGGAAACTGAAGGAGCTCTCAGCCCTCCGATCACGATCATCGTCTCCACTCCAATTCTTCTCCGCCTTCTCCAAAACCCTAACCCCGCTCTTCACTCTCCAGCGGCGCGTCGCCTCCACCGAGCGCGTCGTACGCTTCGTCTCCATTTTCGCCAGCGCCTCCGTCGATTCCGATGCTTTCCTCGAGGAGTTCCTCAGGTTCCTCCTCGTCGCCGCCGCTGCCGCCAACAAGACCGCCAGGTTCCGCGCTTGCCAGATGGTTTCCGAGGTACGTGTGGTTGTTAGGTTTTGTAACTGAATGAAATGTGATGTAATTTCAGATGAGAATTGAAATGCTTAGGGTTAAATTTTGGTTTTTTTTTTTGGTACTTGTTTGGTTGCTGAGGAAAATGAAATGAAGAGATGGGACTAGAAACTATAAAGTTAATTTCATAATACGGCTTTGGTTACTGCTGAGTTTGAAAATGTAGGCAAAAATTGAGCTGGGAACTTATAGGATTGGGAAATTTGGTTTTACAAAGTATTTGGGAGTTTGGAGTTAGAAGCTATTAAGAATTAAGATTTGTTCATTAAGTTCCGAAGCTCTGTTGGTTTCAATATCTTAGAAATTGCACAATTGGATTGCTTATATCAAAAATTGATCTGAGAATGGAGGAGTGGAATGGGAGACGAAATTTGGGTACTATGCTTTTTGTTGTTTGGAGAAGATGGGTATTTTAATATGGCACTATGCTAGTTATTCATGAAGTTGCACAATTATATTTTCTTGTTTTAGTACTAGGAAGCATGGACACTTCATTTGGGGTGTGGTACCCGTGTAGTACTGGTGTCATACCCATTGTGTCATGTTTTAATTTTTCAGAAATTGCTCGTGTTGCTGTGTCGTACCTGTGTCTGTGTTTCCTAAAATGCACTGAGGCTCTTGGTCGCTTGTCATTTAGCATTTGAATTTCCTGAAAATGCTCCTAGAAAGCTGCTGAACTGGGTTTCTTTTTGGTGGACTTATGCTTGGAGTTGATTTTTAAATCTGCTTCCCCCCATTTTGTAATTTCAATTGCTGGTCTCTTTGTTTCCTCCTTTTAAGAAAGTGAAACTAGTCTTAAGTTTTTCTACTGACATTTGATTCAAATACTCTACATCTTGCATGTCATCTGAGTATGAACATTTTAGCTAGTCTGAATAATACTTCCTACCATGGTTTTGGGCACTCTTGTTTGTCTTTTTATTTGATGAAATTCTTGAACTTGTAGATCATTATGCGGTTGCCGGATGATGCGGAAGTGAGCAGTGAACTTTGGGATGAGGTAATAGAATGCATGTTGGTGTGCATGAGGGACAAGGTCTCTATAATCCGAACATTTGCAGTCAGGGCTCTTTCACGCTTTGCAAATGATGGTGAGAACAGTGATATCCTAGATTTATTTCTTGAGGTGCTTCCCATAGAACAGAATGCGGTGAGTTGCCCTACTGGTTCATTGAATGTGTTCTGACTTAATTTGAAATCAAATCTTTGTGCTGTGAATTTTTTTTGAAAGTTTTGATCTATTCATTTCTTGCTTGTGCAAGCATGAGTCCATGCTGTCACATTTACTCAACGGGTTAGTATGTGAGGATTCATGGTCCTTCACTGATGTTGGGACACCAAGCTCCAATGGCCACCTGCTTGTGCTAACATTAACACAAGTATTCAAATGTTTTCTCTTGTTCTTAACTCTTGGAAGAGTGTCAGATGTTTCATGATATTCACGTCACTTATCTTGGCATAGGATGGATCTGACTATGTTCAATATGATACCAGGGTCTTTGCCTGTCTCTGGCATTGTTTTTTAACACTTGATCCTCTTACGATATGATAACAGTCCACATTCCCCTTTTGAGTCGTCCCAAAATGTTTGTCTATTGGTAAAATTCATAGCCTATTTTGTTCATTTTTCCAAATTATTACTTTTTCTTTTTCTGTCTATGTCTTGTAATGTACTTTCTAACTTTTTTTTAAAACTAATTAAAGGCAATGTCTGTAAGCTAGGATAGGACAAGGTGGAAAGCTTGAATGCTACATTTTTTTGGGAGTTTTGCTTTTCCAGCAGCGGCAATAGTTTTATTACCAAAAGGATGAAAGCTCATAAAATATGAAGCCTATGGAAAAATGTTCAATATTGTAGTGTTTTTAATATCTACAAGGCTGTGGCATGTCTGCAGGATGTTCATAAGACAATAGTTCTATCATTGCCTCCTTCAAATGCAACATCACAAGTAATTATTGATTGCACCACAGATGTGAGTGAGTCAGTGCGCAAAGCAGCATACTGTGTTCTTGCTAATAAATTTCCTCTTCAAAGTCTAAGGTAAGTCCACGGTATAACAAGAACTGCTCTGCCTTCAGTATGAATTTTCTGTGTTTATGTTCAATTAAAGTATTGCATAGTCTAGTTAGTATTGACGATGTGTTTTGAGGGGTGCAGACATAGTTGAACATCTGGCTTAGCTTTTGTAGTTGGTTTCATACTAAACATATATTATTCTTCAATTTGGTTTGCTTTATTTTGTAGCATTAAGCTCAGAACAACAATTCTTCAGAGAGGACTTGCTGACCGTTCTCTAGCAGTCTCAAAGGAGTGTCTAAAGCTAATGAAAGATGAGTGGCTTATTAAGTGCTGCAATGCAGACCCTGTAGAACTTCTCAAATATCTTGATGTTGAAACCTATGAATTGGTTGGGGAGTCTGTGATGGAGGCTTTGTTAACAGCTGGTTTAGTGAATCTACGTGATGGGGAAAGTATTCAGCAATACATATCATCTACAGTTGATAGAACAGAAGGTTGGGTGAGCTTTATTGTATTTCTACTTGGCTATTCAAGCACACAAATTTATAAAATTGGTCAATTTATTGTGCTGAGTGGGTGGATGGGGGAGTTGTGGATCGTGGCACAACATTAGATATCATATATTTCTTAAACACTTTCCTGCTACAACAATGTTGAAGTTTTGTTTGGTATATACCTAAATTTATAATTTGAGGCCTGAGGAGTTGTTGATGAAGAAAATATCATCGTTGGTTATGACTTTTTAGTGTTAGAAAGATAGAACATAAGATGCATTGCTGATATGCATTTAACTAAAATATGTATGGTTTAGAGACAGGGTAGAGTCATTAGAGTTTGTAGTTGGATGTTATTTATAGAACATATTAGCTTATATAAATATGCTTTATTTCTGTCCTAGTTGATCCCAATTCGACTTTTGACATTAGAAGTATATTGTTTTTTACCCAATAACCGAATACTGTTGTCTTGAAATACTGGGTTGGTGTCCTATTGCTACCCGAACAAATTGATATACATAAGCTTAAATGTTCACCTGTTTCATGGCTAATATGTAATTTATAGAATCCTTATGGTTTGTCATATTGAATTTAGGGGACTCAGTGCATTGCACCCCAAGCATCCAATTAATGGAAGCAGAGGTTGCGCTTTATTGGAGGACCGTGTGTAGACATTTGCAGGATGAAGCACAAGTGAGTTTCTCTCTCTTTCAAAAATTCTCTGGACTTTTATATTTTCATTGACACACTTTCTCTTTTATTTGTAAGGGTTTGGGGGGGGGGGGGGGGGAGTGGTGTTGATTAAAGCTGCCAATCAGTCTAGTTGAATGGGGATAAAGTTTAGCCCTGGTCAAGCTAAGAGAAAAAACCCTCAACTTATAGCCTTACATATCATGACTTTGGATTAACAAGCTTTAAATGTAGGTTCAACCCATGCTAAAATTTGAGAGCTTAAATAAAAGGTCTTAAATTGAGGTGTCTTGCATGATGTTTCTAACTTTTGGCCATTTGTCCAGATATTTTGCTCTATTATTGAGATTTCAATTAACTCAAGGGCCTCTACTCTCTTTTGTTTTAATGGAAACTTACCCTGTTGGTGTCAGAATGAAAACTATTACATAAACAAAAATTTGAAGATTTTTGTTAATGGAAAAGCTTTGTAGAAAACATGAATAGAGAACAACAAAAGAAATGGATTTGGAGTGAGGTGAGGGGGGGGGGGGGGGTAGTGTGGAGAAGAGTCAATCACACAATTTTTGTCTGTTTTTGTTGACCTTTAATAGAAAACCCAAAATTTTAAATGAACATCATTTAATATATTATACTATTATCTTTTAAAAAAAAAAGTAAGTTTCCAAGTCATTTTTTTTAATTCGAAATAAGGCCAATGAAATAGGGTATTGACTTTTCGTATAAAGCAAATGGTAGTATAGGAAAGTTATTAATACCATGTTCACTGAATTTTCAAAGATCATATTTTGGATGTCTCAAAATGGAATAAACGACCAACATCGCTGTCATGGATTTCTCCCTCTCATTGTTAACATGTGTTCCTCTATCACTTCGAATTCTTTGCCAGTTAGTATGCTGCTAAGTCCAATATGCTTTGTTTTGATCTTATAAGAATTATAACTGTGCTTCAACAGGCAAAAGGCTCTGATGCTGCTGCTACAATGGGCACTGAAGCAGCAGTATATGCCGCAGAAGCTTCAGACAATAATGACCTACTAGAGCGAATTCTTCCCGCAACAGTTTCTGATTATATAGATTTGGTGAAAGCTCATATTGATGCTGGTGGGTGTGAGTTCATTTGGTTTGACATGGGAGTCAATTATATCCAACTACGTGTCCTAATATTACCTAATATATGCAGGACCCAATTATTGCTTTGCATCTAGGCAGCTACTATTGCTTGGTGCAATGCTTGATTTTTCTGATGCTACAAACAGGAAGGTTGCCAGTACATTAGTGCAGGAACTGCTGCACAAGCCTCCTGAGCATGAAGTGGATGATAATGGGAACATGGTCGTTATAGGAGATGGGATAAATCTTGGTGGAGACAGAGCATGGGCTGATGCAGTGTCTGGACTGGCAAAGAAAGTCCATGCTGCTAATGGTGAATTTGAACAAATTCTTCTTGGGGTTGTAGAAGAGCTTGCTCGGCCTTGCAGGGAGAGAACTGCAGATTTCATGCAGTGGATGCACAGTTTTGCTGTTACTGGTCTTCTCTTAGAAAATGCGAAATCATTTCGTTTGCTTCAGGGACAAGCTATTGAACCTTTTGAACTACTGCAATCTTTGTTGCTTCCAGGGGTAATGAGTTTATATGTCAGTATTTTATTTTCTTTAACCTGTGCTTTTCCTTCCCAAAGTGTTATGATCTATGCTAAACGGATTTGGGTACTGGGAGTGTTTGGCACATGCGTGTGTTAAGTGGTGGGATTTATCTAACCTCCAAACCATGGGACACGGGGAGAGGACTCAATCATTGAAGTATGGCATTTTCACTTGCGCACCTTAGAGCAAAATGAACTGCATGTGGGGGATAAAGGATAAGAGTAGGATGGATGAAGTGGAGAAGCAAATTAGGAGTATGTATGATTGTAGTACTGAAGGTTGGGCTATCAAGAAGCAACATGTTCAAAAATTGAGTATAGTTGAAATTAGAATGTTAAGATGGATAAGTTTAAATGTTAGGAAAGAAACGATAAGAAATGAAGAAATTCTCTAAAGATAAAGGTGACTTCTATTGATGAAAAGGTTAGGGAGAGTTGCTTGAGATGGTTGGGTTATGTATAAAGGAGAGCAATTAATCCACCAATGAAAAAGAGTGTTACGATTCAAGTTGAGGGAATGAAAGGAGGTAGAGGCTTGAAATAATATTGGTAGAAATAGTTAAAAAATAAATGTTAGTAATAGAAGTGACATAGTATGATTTTAGATAGGATAAAATTTTACTTCTAAAAAACAGATTTGATAGAATGGTGGAGATGAATACATATGACCAAATTTTAATTAATCTTTTGAGGATCCATAGTTGACATCAAAGTTTTGGGGCTAAGGCTTTAATGTTGCTGTTGTGTATGTGGAAGATAATTTTTTGAACACTTAAAATGATGTTTTAATATCTATGCAGTTCAAGAAGTTAATTGCATATATTGAAAATTATGGTAAAGAAGGAATATGTTCCCCTTTTCTCAATGCAATAATTAGACATCCTATGAGAAACATTTTCCACACCTGTTATTGTACACTTGTTTGTGTTTAATTCAGTAACATAGCTCAAGACTTTCTTTTTTAAAGGTATTTGACGCAGGACAACCTTCTCCCACATCAGTATTAACCACTGTTAAGAAATTCAATTGCAGGCAAAACATGTTCACTTAGATGTGCAAAGGATTGCTGTCAGGTGCCTTGGGCTTTTTGGGTTGTTAGAGAAGAAGCCAAGCGAGGAACTAGTAAAGCAATTGAGGCTTTCCTTTGTTAATGGCCCTTCTGCAGTTTGTGTAGTTGCTTGTAAGGCCCTAATTGATCTTGTGATGTGGCATGGGCCTCAGGAAGTTGACAGGGCCTTGGGGGAGAATTTTTCATCAAAATTCCAAGATGATAAGAAGACTTTTAGTCCTGTAAACTTATCTGATACAGGTGAAGGTTTGGATGTTCAAACGCTCGATCTCTTATATGCTGGAATTGACAGATATGAGCAGGGAAACTCTTTAGCAAGTGATGAAAATGAGTCCGTTCAAGCTATTCTCGGGGAGGGATTTGCAAAGATTCTTCTACTAAGTGAGAACTATCCTAGCATACAATCTTCTTTACATCCTTTTCTCTTGGCCAAGCTCATTAACTTGTATTTCAGCAATGAAAGAAAAGACCTGCAGAGGTAGGCTGATTTAGTACTTTTTTTTTTCCTCTTTTTATGATCTTTTTATATCAGTGTATAAAAATTAATTCTCCTTGTCCTATTGACCAGGTTGAAGCAGTGTTTATCTGTGTTCTTTGAGCATTATCCTTCCCTCTCTGCAAATCACAAGGCAGGTTACTCAGATTTCAAGTTTTGGTGTGTCTTATAAATGTGAGTGAATTATGTTTTATGTTGATGGCCTGAGTGTTTTGGTTCTGTAAATGCAGAAATATTTATCCAAGGCTTTCATTCCTATCATGCGTTCAATGTGGCCTGGCGTCAATGGCAATGCTGGGGGTTCTCCAGTTCTGGTGTCTGACATGCGTAAGCGTGCAGTCCAAGCATCACGTTTCATGCTGCAGATGATGCAGGCTCCATTATATGAAAAGGAGACTGTGAAAGAGGATGAAAATGGAAATAGGGAACTACCGGAAGTCATAGATGGTTCTCTAGAACCTCCGCTTGAGTGTAGTGAAGAGGGGCTTGCAATACGCATTGCTGTAGAGGTAATTGTTTACAACTTTTCGATTAAACTATTATAACATTAGTGCTATTGCATGACCATGCTGACGCTCCTGATATAATATAAGTTATGGATATTATATTTAGGATTGGCAATGAGCTGTATATGGATCAAATTTATTGTATTGAAATATATCTTGTAGTCGGTGATCCAACAATCGAAGTCACATCAATTCTCTGAATTTGATGGCTGTGTGGGAATTGGGAACCCATTTCTTTAAAACCACAGAGTATAATACAAATAGGAAATGTTATTTGTAGGAGTTTGTACTCCTGCTATTTCTATTTCATATTCATTTGCTTTGTTGCATCATTAGAGGAGGAGGTAAATACTGTAGGATAACTATCCATGATGGAATTTTATCATGCATGCACTTCGAGAAGAACACTCAGAGTTTTGGTGGGCATGAAACCTTCCATATCCAGTTCCAAGTAGGGGTGGCAATTCGTGTTCGCGTGTCGGGTTCGTGTCGTGTCAAGACATGAGTATTCAACTACATAGGTCAACACTAACCCGACATGTTTATTAAACGGGTCAAGATTCCTTAACCCTAACACGACTCATTTATTAAACGGATCAGTCGTGTCGACCTGTTTATCAGATTTTATCAAAATGAAAAAAAAAAATTATGAAAAAACAAATAAATAAATATTTTTAATATAAAATTCAGAACTAGCGAGTAATTGTATCACAAATAATCATTCAAAACTAAAGCATATCCCAATATCACAAATAATCAATCACAATATGTCAAAAAAAATAAATCACAACAACTAATATGTTTATATACTTAGAGTTTGAAGGGTATATTAGTAAAATGTCGTTTAATTAAACAGGTTAGACGGGTTCTATGTGTTCAACACTAACCCAACCCATTTATTAAACGGGTCAGCCGTGTCAACCCGAATATGACACGAACCCGTTAAGCCTCAGCTCATAACCTGCTAATTTCGTGTCATGTCATGTCAGGTTCGCGGGTCGTGTCAAATTTTGCCACCCCTAGTTCCAAGTCTAGGGCTGTTATTGAGAAAGTGTGTTTATTTGATTGAATTACAAAAAGGCTGACTGGACTATATTAGGGATGGTGGATTATTGGCAAAGGAGTGGCATGGATGAAATGTTTGTAAAAGTTAGGAGTTTCAAATGACCCTATTGAAATCCCACTCTCCCTGGAGTGAGAAATTCATCCTTCACTATTTCTATCCATGTTAGTTTAAGTTACATGAATATCATATAGGATATCCTTTGGATCAGATATTATCTAAATTCCTGAGTGATAAGTGATTTAAGACTTGAGTCAAGAAGGACCATGCTTTGTTAGAGATGGTAAGTTATTAGTTTGCATATATGTAAAATACCTAGGGATAAATGTCTTTTTGAAAGAATACTTCATTTGAATATTGTGGGCTTCAAACTTATAATGTCTTTTTATTATTTTTTTGTTTTTTGGGAGGTTGCAAGCTTCCATATGAAGAAGACAGCTGCTGAGAGGTCATATGTTTTGGCACTATGTAGAATACTTGTCTTGCTCCATTTTCGGTTATCAGAACAAGGGTCAATAAAGTTAATGAGGAGGCTTCTAAATCATGTGGCTGAGTCTGTCTTGGCAGAGAAGGATCTTGTAAAGGAACTGAAGGGGATGGCTGATCGTCTGAAGGCATTAGATAGAGAACCGGAGCAAGAACTGTCACAAGATCAAGCCGATCTTATTTTGGGTAAAGACCTTTACATATCTGTGGAAGAGCTAGGGAGGGACAGTTCTTTTTTTGACATTATGCTTGGGGTTGGTAAATTGTTCCAAAAGTTTCCAGTAACACTGTAGAGAAGTGGTATTTTATTAGAGACAAATTCTTGCCTTTTCCAGATTGATAAAGATTACATATGGCAATTGCTTCATGCAATGTGTTAGCATGGTAGTGGCAAGCCTAACATGTTAAGTAGTGGGAGTAAATTTGAAAGATTTTCCCAATTAACTTATGGATTAATACATGCAGTTTAGAGTTTGATTTGTTAGCTGTAGTTTCAATGTCAAATGCATGTTGGACAATAATCAATGTGCTAATCTTTCCATTTGTTTTACTTTTTGTGGTTTAACATGTGTGTATTTTTTTGTCCCTCTTTATGTATCATAGGGAGGTTGGAACTAGACTTTAACCTGGACACCAATGGTTCTGTGGAGATGCTACAAACACCAGCACCACGCTCAAGCAGACCTCCCCGTTCTAGGAGACGCGTGAGGCTTGAAGAGGTCTCTTCTGATGAAGAAGTTTCACCCACTTCTGTTGTTCCCACCGTTCCTGGCACAATAAGCATGCGCTCGCAGAGGGCTAGTAAAACTGCAGCACTGACGAAGATGACTGCCACTAGATCAATGAGGATTGATTCATATGATGATGAAGAGGAAGAAGGCTCTGAGGTGACATCTGAGGAAGATTCGGATGAATCTGATGAGTAATATGAATGTGAGGTTGGCATGATGGTTCTCTCTGTCAATGCCATGATTTTTCCTCAACAGTAATACACATTGTAAGATTTTCTATTTAGGCTGCTGTTTTTGTACAGAGGGTGCATGAGACTTAATAGGATATGCAAGTGTGTTTCAGGAGTTGGGTTTAGGAAAATACCACAAAAATAATTTGTGGCTGTAAATGCTAGTTCATGATCCATTGAGCCTTATGCCCTTACAATTTATTTTTTTGTCTTCAGGAGTTTGTGATGTAATGAGGCTGGTGGTGAAATTCTTCCATACGCTTAATGATATTTGGTAATTGGTATTTTGTTGATTGTCTTTTTTTAAATTGAAGAGTATGATTCTTCATGATTGATGTATTATAACTAACTTTTGAATTAGCCATTAGATACATATATGAATTATTTAAAATTGTGTATTAATTATTTATATTAAAAGAATTTATTTGATTATTATTCTTTTTATAAATTCTATATAAGAAACAATTTTTATTTGGAATAATAATAATAATAATAATAATAATAATAATAATATGAAATTCTTTCTTATATTCAGTTGCTTTAACAACAATTAGCATACAAGTATCTAAAATTAAATATTTAAAAATTTACTACTGTGGGGATAAGAGCTCAAATTTGTGTATTGGGCCTTGGGTTTTATCTGAGGACGTGGATATGTCCGAGGAGGAATAAATGATTGGGAGAGGTCCCAAAGTTGAGAATCATGTAAGGAAAGAATGGAGGAATATAGTCAAAGGAGTAGCTCATTTTCGGATACGATGAATATCGATTAAGCATGCATTTGGGCAATTTAGGTGACCTTCCAGGGAGTTCCAACGATCAGGATGAACTTCAGGCACGTACAAAAGTGATAAGAACACAGAAATATCTAAAAGAAAAGCTGCTATCACCGCATTAAATGCACTGCAGCAACTTTTTTGGCTGTATTTATGTGGAGAAGATCCCTGAACAGTGCAGTCTTAGCTACCACCATTCACAGAGAGCCAAAAAAGATGTTTGATGGGACATGTACTCGAGTGAAGGTTTAGATGATTAACAAGTGTACGATCAGGATGGACTGAAAGGAACTATACAATGTAAAAAACCTCACATAAGAGGGGGATCAGAAAAAGAAGAGAGAAAAAAGAGAAAAGGAATTACTGTAGTAATAAGAACTGTATTAACATTCAGAACTATTGGTTTAATTCATAATCTATCTCCTCGGGCAATCATTTCATGGAGTTTTACGTGCGTTTCACGCTTGTTAATCTTTGAAATCCTTACTAGTCATTGTCTAATCCAGAAAAAGCCTAGTTCTTTCACCAACTCTCTAGAAATTTATTGTACTGGGCTCATTGGGCTTATATCCCACATCCTCAGGGCTTGGGCTACAAATTGTGACCCTACAACTACAATTAACTTATATATATATATATAAAGATGATGGGTTTGTTTGAGATTCACTTATTTTGTTGAAACTGAAAACTTTTTGCTAAAAGTACTATAGATAAATGTAAAAGTTAGCTGAAATAGTACAGTGAGACTTATGAACATTACTAAAAAGTGCAGTACGGTTCATGAATAGTAGCAAAAAAAAAAGCTGAATAGTAAAATAAGTTGTATTTTTAAGCTAGAGCCAAACGCACACGATATATAGTTTATTTATTCAATATCTTGGTTTACAATGGGAAGGAGAAAGGAGAGACATTCTTTAAGTCCAACAATGACCTCCTTATTCTCCTTTGAGACACTAGCAAAAGTTAGAGCAACTCTATTACATTTGATAAGAACACTAACAAAATAACTAAAAAGAAAACTTTCACAAATTATAGATATTTACTAAAGAATCCAAGAAACTTAGGCTAAGAGTCGACCTCAATAGTGGCTTTTGAGACTGGATTCGTACTCATGCTCTCTGCTCTCTTCTTTACAGAAGTCCCCATAACGTTTACAACGCCAGTCTCCTAAGGTGACATACTTTTTTTTTATTTTTAATTTTTATCTAGATACATTTTCTGAATTAGTCAAAGGAAAAACAACTATAGATTCACGAATGATTTTCTTCTATTTTCTCAAACTTTTGGTAACATATAAGATAATGGCCCAAAATTTGGATTATTTACTTACCCTTAAAAACTTTGAAAATTGATTATTATCTATTGCATACGTTACAAAATCTTCACCTTCCATTTCATCTCTATCCAAAACATTTGAACATCATGGTTTTAAAAATCAGAACGATCAAAGAATCGAAAAATGGTTTGGTTCTCAATTTTTATTGATTGAACCATCAATTTTTACCGGTTTTGATTGGATTAGGGTCCAGTTCCTAGTTGAACCGACTGATCCGATCCGGTTTTTAAAACCATATCGAACATATCCTATTATCTTGCTCAGTATTTTGAAAAACTATGGCCCCACCAACTTTTAATCCCAATTCTATATAAGATTGAGTATCTTACTTATCACACTGCTCATTACTAAGAAATTTTTTAATCTTTGAAGGCTTATTCAAATCCTTCATGTTATCCTTATTCGTTGGGACCCCCACTAAAATTATTCTTAACCATTTATATTTTCTAACTCATTTCATTGAGATGGAATCAACATTGTAATATTTATTTTATGTAATTAAAAAGGTTACTAATATAATAAATATATTTATTTTGTTACATTAATTATATTAAGTGTTGCATTAATTATTTAAGTATAATGAACTTTTGGTGTCATTGTACTAAAATTTATATGAAAAACAATTGATTTAAAATATGGTATTATTGCCCAAATTTAGTTGATTTTGCAACAATTGAAACAAAGTTCTACAAAAGGGGGAAAAAAAAAACACACACACACACACACAATTAAGAATTAAAAAAAAATAATCAAAGGATATTTGCATATTTTAATATATATTTTTAAAACGATATTTGCATTCTTGAGTTGGCACTATATCATGAAATTTCAAGTTTGTAAACATATATAGTATGATCAATCACCACACTACATTGTATTTATGTTTTGTTTATAAAATAAGATACTAAAGATTACAATTTTTTTACAAAAAAATTTATACATCAATAGTTGGGGGGTTGAACCCTGGGCGTCTTTAATGGAAACGCTGGGAAGTGTCAACGAATTGAGTTACAAAGTTCTTGGCAAAAATTATTGAAATATTAGAGGAAACTAATAACAAGTGAGACTGCATCTTGCTTTAATTCAACTAGTTGATAAATATGAAAGTTATGGGCATACTTGATTTTGTACTTGGTCACACATGAAAATCAATCTTTTCCTCACACTTGTCATAATTACTTACACTAAAATTCACATCACTTTGTATTTGGTTACCCATGAAGATCACTGTTCATCTTCATGCTTGTACTTTGTACCAAGGAAGTCAATACTGTACCGGAGGCTGTACCGGTTTAACCAGTGGTACGATATATTTCGAGTACCTGTCAATATCGGTGTACTGTTTCGGGTTTACTGTTATTTTTTATATTTATATATATATATATATATATATATATGTACGTATGTGTGTGTATATATATATATATATATATATTATAACAAATATAAAAATTTACCATAAAACATTTCCTCAATTCAGAATAAATTATTCATGGTTTTAGACTTTAGTATCAATTAAAAGAAAAAAAAAACACAATATAAATAATAGAAAGCTTAAAAGTTACTATTGCATACTAAGAAAACAAATAATACTAATAAGTTAATGCAAATAAATTATCATTCTGCCCTAACAAAAATTCAAAAATTACAAAACTTAAAAAAAAAAAAAACTTTTTTCTGTACCGGCCAGAACACTCGGTATCGGCTAGTATTGCTCGAAATTGGCTGGTATAGTCGATACATGGCCAATACGGCCAGTATTTAAACTTGTACGAAACGTTGATATTTCGATACCGGTATACATACCGGTACGGTATTGACTACCTTGCTTTATACTTAATCACATATGAAAATCACGACTTTGTTTGTGGAGGGAATATTTTAAGCACCATTTTCTAATCACTTGTATGAAATTTTTACTATAATTATGTAGCTGAGGAAAATCTGGAATGTGTGGGAAGGAATATTCTTGAGTTATTTGAAGTGTGAGCAATTATTGCGAATCTCCCACCATGTTGTAATAATTATAGGAAGAAACTTCTTCATATGAACAAGCTGAGAGATATTTTTGAATTTAAGAGAAAGTAAATCTTGTTATCTTACCGTGAATGCAAACAATGTTCAAAATATTTAAAAAATAATAACCCAAACAATCCCAAAAGCAAGAAAAATAAACAATGGAAAGTTATTAAAGAATTAGAAAGAATATAAGAATGATGAAAACGAAAATGAAGCAAATGTGGTTGAAAAGATTGTAACTATGGTTTCCAAAATGACCATTTACTACTCTTCCAACATTTTAAAAAAAATGATATTTGTTGGTTGTGAAAATTTTGTGTTTATATTTAGAAGTGAGACGGACAGTGTTGGGAAGCCCAATGTATTTTGGTTTGCACATTTAATTTTGAGCTTTCTATTAGAATTAGAATGGCTGGATTCGAGAGTCCACGTAAAATTTAGGCTTTGTGTGACCATTCTCCAAATGTATTAGTTTATTGGGCGGAGCTGTCGAGGAGCAAAATGTTATTTAGAATCAATTGTTTTATTAGGATTAGAGGCCCAATGTAGTGAACTGCTGTTTACTATTTTTATTGGGTACAGAGCCTAATATGTGTGATAGAGTCCATTAATATTCATTGGATTTGGAGACCTAATATCATGTAGTGATGTTCTATGATATCATTAGCTTGAGCGAACAAAGCCCACAAAAAGGGCCCTGAACAGAAACCTTTCCTTACAGTTTAATTTATGGATAAAATGCAAACAAATGTCCTCTTATGAAACAATCTAAAAGAAACATTTAGAAAACAATCTGGAAAGAAATAGAAAAATGGACAAAAATTAATGAAGGTTCAAACACAAACTTCATGGTCTATTTCTTCTTAATTTCTTTTTAAAAAAAATCATTTTCTATTTTAGGAAACTAGGATTATGAAAATGAATAACTTAGTTTTAGATTTGAGGATTTGAAATATAATGATAGTATCAATTATTTGATATATATTTAATAGCACATGATGTTGTAACTTTTTGAAATTTTGTAAAAAATAAAAAAATCGCTTGCAATGTTATGGATTTAAAATGACATTACACCAAGTCATTTCGACTCTCATATTAATAAAGTTTAAATCCTTCATAAATTTTAATAATAAAAAGCTATATTTTCATAATTTATCCAAGTAATTTCAATTAAAAATTGAAATCCGAATTCATCTCTTTAAATTAATTTATCCTAATGAACACATAGTAATATTGCGGCTCTTAAGGTAGTTTGAATACATATAAAGTTAACATCTTTTTCTTTTTTTTAGTTGAGTTAGGGATTCACACATATATCTTTAAGAATATCTTACAATGAACTCAATATAGTTTTAGCTAAAATTTTGCTAAAAGGTTATTTTTTCAATTTTAAGAATCTAACTTTTTTACATTCACTCCCCACCAAACTATCTAATTTTTAATCTTTTCAATTAAAAAAAAAATTATTATTATTATTATTGCTTGTTCGTTTAGACCCCTTAAACCAAATTGTTTAACTTAATATATTAATCAAGTAATTACTTAGATTAATTATTCAGATCTAGGTTAAATACAAATAAATCATATCATGCAAAGTAGCAGAAAATAAATAACACCACGATATGATGACGGAAAACCGGTGAAATGAACCCTTTCAAGGTAAAAACCTAAGGAGGATTTGACCTAGCTATCCTCAAGGTAAAGTAAATACACTATAATAGAATTGAAGTTTTAACAATCAGATTTAATCCTAAATCTATTGCTACCTCATGTATTAACTTACTGACACGATCACATGCAAGCTACGAATTCACGGACTTCTTCTCTCCTTGGATTTACACCAACACAAGCACCCACGCTTGTGACTTTGAGATCCCACTCAAAAGTTTCAGATCACCTTCACTTGTTGATCTTGTGGCAGCAACTTCTATAACACTGGATCTTGAGATTCTTCAAGGAATATTGCCGGTAGAATACTTTAGAGAGCTTTGGGTACAAAACCCCTAGATCTACAATTGGAGGCACACGATGCACTTTTCTCTCTCTAATAACCCCCTCTAGGGTTAGCTTATAATGTCCTTTAAATATTGGAAAAAACGGATCGCGATTTGGGCTTCAAATTGACAAGTTATGTGCTTTTTACGTTTGTTGATTTTTTGCTAATATGCGACTTCTGACCGATCAAATAGCAATTGAGCAAGAATCGAGAGGAATTAAGAGGAATCGAACAGCAATCGAGAGAACTAGATCGCAACTCACTTTTTTCATCTTGAACTTGAGTTTTTTCATCTTGGACTTGAAAGTACTCCATTCTAACTCAATAATACTTACTTTTTGTCATGGTTTGCCAACACTACAAACTCAAAACCTAACAATTATTATTATTATTATTACACCAATGGTCATATTTTTCACACATTTGTGAAAACTCCATTCAAACCAAATAGATCCAGTTTTTCACTAGCTCCATCCAAACCACAAAAGCCCCAAACAAGAATAAAGTTTGACTATAAACTTAGTTGTAGTCTAAAATTACAACTTGTTTTAAAAAAATTAATATTGTTACATTGAAAATCTAACCGTTGAATTGCATGTTCTTTTCGCTCTTAACATGTCAAATTTTTTGTCAATCAGATGTTATTTATTATATAATCTATAAATTTATTTTTTACGCATAATTTTACACTATAAAAATTTGTAATTCAAATAATTGATTGATGACATAGTTATAAATCTTTGATTTTTTGGAAATTTGAATGAAGGATATAAGAAGAAAATATAATCCAATGGTTGATTTGTCAAAATTTACATCCAATAAAAAAAATATTGAGTGAAGTTGTAAGCTTAGACTACAACTAAGTTTGAAGTCAAACTTTGTCCCCCGAGCAAAGACCCAAACTCAAGAATCTTTAGCTATATAGACTCAACAAAATCCTCAACATAGATTCACTAAAATCCATTTCCGTGCACCCAAATCTTTAGCTGCACAAATTCACCAACATGCTTATGTCCTCCAAACCCAACTCGTCAATAAGCATGGCACTTGTTCGCAATGCCCTTGAGTCTGTGTGACAAGTCGTTTGAGCCCGAGTCCTGCTCGTTTTGCTTTGTCCCGGAGAGGGGGCAATTGCCCCTCGGCCCCACCCAAAATCCCCCCCTAATTAGAGTACATAATTTCTTTGGTTTTCTTTCTTTCATTTTATTTATTTATTTTTAATTATCTCTTTTATATGTCAAAATGAAAAATATAGAAAAAAAAAATCTATTTTATCAGTATTTTTAATGATAAAATTTGTAAAATAAAAACAAGCATTAAAAAAAAAAGATTTAAATTGAAGAGAGGAAATACAAAAAAGAAAAGAAAAAGAAAAAGAAAAAGAAAAAGAAAAAGAAAAATGTTGCTTTAAAAGGGCTAAGAGCTGAAATTCTTTATATGATTATTTGTTAGTTTTCATAAAAAGGAATTATAAGCAATAAAGTTTAAAAATAATTTTATAATAAACTTCATAATTTGAAATTGTTTTAAGTTGAACTCTAAAGTTGTAGATACACAAATGATTACTATATTTTGCTTGAAATTATTATAATTTGATCATTTTATAAGTTTTTATACTTTAGCTGTATCTAATTCCTAAAGATCTTTACATGCGAATTATAAGTATAATTTTGATAAAAAGAAAAAATTGCAACACAACTTATTCATATATAAATATTCTAATGAATAAACACACCATAATAGATATGTTATATTTTTATAGGTTTTATAACATTAAATTACCACTTAGTGTTCACACGAGTATCATTTTATTATATAGATTGGTCTTAAGTGATATATATATAATATGTGTGTTGTGTATGTGCATAATATGATGGAAACATGTACTTTAAGTATATATTTTGCTCTTCCAAAGTCAAATCCTAACTCTATCATTGAGATTAAATAAAAAGAGAGGGAGAAAGAAATGTGTTTGTAGGAGAAAAAAAAAAAAAAAAAAACAAGGTGAATAATTATTTAGCAAAGCCGCAGTACTTTATAATATTGTTGAGTTCTTGGAAGATTGTAACTAAAATATGGGTTTAGCTAAAATTTAGAAAAGATTTGGTTCCTCATTCAAAAAAGAAAAAAGAACAAAAAGAGAAGAACAAGAAAATATTTGGTTTGTTGAGTTTATTGTGAATGGGCTAAGACCTTTAATATCCACTTATTCAAATTGATTAATTAAATATCAAAGAAAGAACCTAATTGATAATGCAAATTGTAAAGTGATATTTGGGTATGAAAGCCACTGATTTAGAGGCAAAAAGTCACCAATTAAGTTTGGATTGTAGTTAGGTCACTATAGAGAGCTTGCCCCACCTCCAACCATGCAAATTGCAAAGACAAGATCAAAAGCTGAAAAAGTGAAGAGGAGAACATCATTATAATTAATATCTACAAGTGGTGAGAGTCATCAAAACCCACCAGTATAATCCTTGCCTCTTGCCAACTAGTAGTGGATGTAATGTAAAGCTCGATCAAAGTGCATGCGCCAAAATCATGAGCCATGACCATTAGGCATTTTTTTGCTTAGTGGTCTGGTCTGGTCACCACTCAAATGTACGATTCTCATCTCAAGTTTCAGATTTTATAAGAGCAGTACAGAAGTTGAAAAAGATATGCAAAATTTTTAAATGAAAGAAAGGACCGCCGGGCGCACCATTCTCTTTTGTTAATTATTTCTCTCACAAACAATTAAAACTTCCTATATCTATGACGACATCCAGCAATTATCGGAGCAGTTAATTGTAGAGTATTTTCCTTTGTGCCGCAGTGCTTTGTTTTCAATATGTTTTATTATTATAAGATGAAATGCATCAACTACTTATAAATTTTATAAGTCATAAGGAATTGTAATTTAGATCTCGCATATGTTAATTTCATCAATATACTTGAACCGCGTACAATGTAATTAGGGAAAATTTATGAAATGAATGCATAATATCCAATGTCCATATTTTGTTTTTGAGCGATGATAGAAAATAAAACACTTTTATTAATTGAAAATGTCATACAAATTGGATTTGAAGGCCTATATCCCAATAGTTGGTACATTGTCACTTGGAAAATTTTATGAGACTGTTATATGACCAATTATGCTTTATGATATTAAATATTGGGCTCTTAAGAAGTAAGAGTTGAGAAATTGCCTCAAATTCCAATTGTGACTTGGAAAGTCAATTATGTTTCTTAGTTGAAGAAGGAAGAAGGAAAAACTAATTTGGGTTTCCTAGTTGTGAAAGGAAAGACTTTCTTGGTGTGGAAGGAAAGTTTATTCCTTATTAAAGAAGTAATGTATTCCTAATTCAAGAGGGAATAAGAAAAAAGTTTTATAAATAGACAATGCTACAAAGAATTTGATGACTTTGGCCCAAGGGTACGGTCCTCCCTATGGGTAGAGGGAAAATAATGCGTGAAACCAATAGAGAAAAAAGATATTTTCGATTAGGAGAAACGCAAGAAGGAGGAGAGAGTAAAGTGTTGCTACCTTCGAGAAGATAGCCAAAGAAGAGGCAACAAAGAGTATTGCCGCAAATTGAAGAAAACAGAGAAATAGGTGCCGCACAAGAAAAAAAGAGAGAGCAGCCAAGAGGGAGTTGCTTAGAGAAAAAGAAGACAACCAAGAGAGAGAGCTGTGCGTGGAGAAGAAAATAAAAAAGGAGAGAGCAAAGTGTTGTCGCCTTTGAGAATGATAATTAGAGTGTGTGAGAGTAAAGAAAACAAGAGAGATTTTTTCTTTAGTCGTGATACATGCATATAAATTATTGTAATTGATTTGATAAATATTGAATTGATTCAGAGTTTGTCCCTTGATTTTTCCTTTCAAAGAGAAAGAGTTTTCCACATAAATATTTGTGTTCTTGTGTGTGATTGTTATTTTGGATTGCTAATATTTGTGATAATATTATTTGGGACCCAACATTAACATATTAATAAAATGAGTGTAGTTAATATAAGAATTTAAAGATTGATAAGTAGTGAAAATGCACATAAAGATAAAATTCTAAATGAAAAAAATTCGCTTAAAGATAGGGGTGACCCATCTTTGCTTAAAAATTCGCTTAAAAATTCGCTAAAAGAGATAATTTGCTGTATAAATAAAGTAAACTAGAAATAAATAGACTGGCCTTAGCCATTGGGTTAGACAGTATGTAAGTGTATGAGAAATATTAATGAATGCTTTAAGGATATTGGTTTATGAACTATTTTAAGAAAATTTTTATGGTAAAAGAAAAAAACAATTAATTGTTTTGATATACATGCACTAACAAAGTAAAGCTTGTTATTGTCATTATCGTCTTGTGTGTGTGTGTATATATATATATATACATATGCCCATTGTGTGTCTTACCCAATCATTAACCATATACATGCCATTTGCTGAAATGTTAAGACAACCTTAACATAAAAAATTGGATCATTTGCAAGGTGGGGGCTGATTAGATAGAATGAAGTTTAGTTATATTTCTATACTTACACTTACGAAAAAAGAGTTTTTTGTTGTTTTTTTTAAAAAATGAAAAATTGATAGTTACGACATAAAAGTTATAATTCGGAACCTTTATCTTATCTTACATGTAATTAAAATAGGAATTGTAGGGTCACAATATAGGGCCTAAGCCCAAAGAAGAATTGGATAATGGTCCAATGAGCTCAAAACAATAAATTTGTAGAGAATTGGTTAAAGAGCTAGGGCTTAATGAAGTTAATAACGGCTACTATAGGTTTAGAAGATGATCAAGCAAGAACAAGACTCATTGGATTGAATAAATTCACTGTCCGAGGAGATCATTCAGAGTATAAATAAATATAACTGTTTATAAATACAACTTTTTCTTACTACAGTGTTTCTTTTCCCTTTTTATTTGATCCTCCTCTCATGGGAGATCTTTTACATTATATAGTTCATTTCAGATTATCTTGATCCTACACTTATTGATCATCTAAGCCTTCACTTGAGTGCATGTCCCATCAGACATCCTCTTTAGTTTTCTGTGAGTTGTGGTAGCTGAGACTGCACTGTTCAGGGTCTTCTCCAAGTAAATGCGGCCAGAAAAGTTGCTGCAGTGCATTTAATGCGGTGGTAGCAGCTTTTCCTTTAGATATTTTTGAGTTCCTATCGCTTTTGTATGTGCATGAGACTCATCCTTATCGTTGAAACTTCCTGGAAGGTCACCTAGATTGCCTAAATACAGATTTGATCAGTATTCATCGTATCCGAGAAGGAGTTCCTCCTTGGACTATATTCCTCAATTCTTTCCTTATGTGACTCTCAACTTGGGGCTTTTTCCAATCATTTATTCCTCCTCGGATATGTCCATGCCCCTAGATAAGCCCAAAACCCAATATATAAATTTGAGCTTTACCCTGCAGGAATTATATATGCATGGAAATTTGCGCTTATGCCTCATGATTGTGCAGCCACCTGCTTGTTTTATTTATGGCGCATACTTTCGTGCCCAATTTTTCCAGAACTTCCTTTATAATATATATGATGATCATCTATATAATATATATGATGATCGTCATCACATTCCACGAGTACTAAAAAAAATAAAAATAAAAATTGGGGAACTTAATTGTGTGGCGGGATTCACATATCAATTTGTCAACGATGACATAAACTATATATCTATAGTGATTCACATTTATTTATTTATAGCAATAAATAAGTGCTAACTTGGAAAGCATATAATAATATAATCAATATAGAAAATCAGATCCCACCGACATGTGACCGACTAGTCGTGTATCACGACAAACTTTTTAAATGCTACAATAAATGTTGCTAACAGTAAAATACCTACTGCGTGTGACAATTGGAGAGGGGCGCTTTCATATTTTAAAACTTAAAAGAAGGGTCAAGAATGAGGATTTATGTAACACGCAATGTATGGTTTCTTTTTGTGATTTTCAACTCTATAGACTAATTAATTTGTAGGCTATATATATATATACTTATATATTTCTTTTCATGAGTTGAAAAATCACAAAAGTTAAAAAAAAAAAAAAAAATACATGCAAGACTTACTCAAATTTCTACTTGGGTGGGCGGGACGAAAAAAAAATACATGCCTTATATTAGAGGGCATGACCCCAATCATTCATCTGCGAAGGAAAAAAAAAAAAGTCCTCCATTTTTCATTGGAAGTTCACACTAGTTTGAATGCTTCAATAACTAATTGAAAATAAGGTTCTTTCTGGGTAGTATGACTTTACTTTTATTTTCACTCTTAATGCAAGTGTATAGTGATAATGACATTATTTATGTCAGCTTATTTTTATAGTTTGAATCATATTTTTCCCTTTATCAATTAAAAAAAAAAGTGTACAAAAACTAGTTGAATCATGTGAATCACGATATGTTGTAAACTTAATTTTGATTAGGATTTTAACCTGCTATGTTTATTTGTTGGAAGATTAATTATATGCTGTAAATTAGTTTCACGAGTAATATTCAATGGGTAGTGGTGTTAATTAGAAGCATCCTAATTTTGTCACTATCAATATTAATTTTATAATTCATATCTCAATTCATGTCAATTTTCTTCTCCCCTCTCTAGTCTCCTCCTCATCAATATACTATACCAAGCTACTGTCATCTCCAATGCTCTTGGGGGATTTATCTTTCTTTTAAAAAAAAAAGAAAAAAAAATGAGTTTTTGGTGTGAATTCATCGATCCTATATCATGTGACGATAATGAATAATATTATATGTATCACTGAGATCTTATTAGCTAGTATTATCGCTCAAACATCACACCAAATAAAGCAATTTAAAAACTCTTATCATCAAGTAGTGGCGTTCTTGTGGATTTATCGATCAATGTTTTATTGGGCCGTTAAATAATTATATAAGCATCTAGGATACACTTCAGATTCAAACCATGTGCTTGACCTATGTGCCCTCAACGGTTGACTTTCACTGGCTCAATTTTCAAGTCTTTTTATTTTATTTTTCTCATTTCTTGCTTTTATATATATATATATATATATATATATATATATATAATGGGATCTCGTGAATAATATTAGTTTGTCATTGAGATAGACTTTTTTTTTTGAATGAGTCATGTTAGTATCAGCAGAATATGTAGTTTGTCCCATTCGAAAAATCCCATTGCCTAAAACTAATCTATAGCTATTTGATTCTCATACCTATTTTTGATACCGTACTCCACAAATTTTCGTATATAATAAAGGTGTCAAAATCATTAGAATCTCAAAAAGAACATGCATAGCCGCATTCACTCACCGAAAATAGCGGCAGATCGCTATACACCGAAAGGAATATGATTATCACACGAAAGTTTCGAAAATAATCATATTTCCATTGACAATTCATTTTCATGTGAGTACTTGATAAAAAGAAAGAAACCACCAGAACTTTGAATTTGGGCCAAGTTGCTATCTATGGTCTAAATATGGGAAAAGGTTTACTAATTCATTGATAATTCATGTTTATGCGAGTGCTTGGCATTGAGAAACTGGCAGTCTACTTTGTGTTTTAGACAATAATTTGCTGTTTTTGGTCTAAATATATACAGGAGGTACATTGTCATCACTCTTTCCCGGCTCAAGTGACGGAGAGTAATTAACTAATTATGCAAAAACTAGCAGTTAAGTTTGAATATTTTGATGGATTGAACTTAATAACCTTTAAGTTCAGGGTATGTCTTTCAAGTTTAGTGAGTCCACTATCCTAGAGTCTCGAAAGGACTGATAATGAACATCATTAAACTCATGTGGAAAAACATTTTAAACTTGTCCAAATTGATATAACTTGTAGAAATATGCATGCGCTACTACTGTTACTCAGGCACTTAATTAAGAAAAAGAATGTAAACTGAAAAAAGAAGTATTAAGATCTTTTTAAACAATGAATTGGCCATTGCGTTTTGACTTTGACAACGTTTTACCCTAAAAAAAAGAAGAAAATACAAATGTCAAATTGTATTAGCTAGAATCTTTGTTCACAAATGAAATAAGTAGCATATTAATGATTATTAGGTAAAATACATTTTTGTCCTTAAAAGGGTGACATGGCAAAGACAAATTTTGCTCACCTTGGCCTGATGTATATATAATATTTTATTTAACATATATTTAAATTATTTATGCATATAATACATATTCTAGCTAGTTATATTAATTTTTTTTACATAATTAATTATAATCTTGGAAGAAATTGTTTTTTCTTCTCTCATAGTACTCTCATGATGAATCTTTCCATTTTTGTTTTATTATAATCTTATTATCGTTAAAACTATATATCTCATTAATATTAGTAAAATATTTTCAACTTGTCCCAAACTAGACATGCCTTTCTCTAGCCCCATAAAAGAGATAAAGTAGGGACAAGACACCTATAATCTGACCTCGTTACCTCATTGCCATCTTACCCACACGGCATATAGATCATACTTTCATTGGCTTAGTTGATGCTAATGCCAAGGATTCCTATCAAGGTATGGATCGCCGTTAAGTCCCATATCCACAGATAGCTTTCCTTGTGCACATATACTTTGTTTCCATAATCCCTTCAAAGTTCAAACCACCATTTTCATGTCATTTTCTTAAGAAGCCATGCCTAATCATAAGAAGTAGATGCCCTGAGTCATGTCTGTGGTCAGGCTGTTGTGAATGTCTCATCTACGGTCTTATCTTATGCCTAGCTGGCTTAGGCCGGCCTTCCTCGTCCCATGCCTTAATTAGGAGCACACGAAGGTGGGGTCTATGGTCATATTCTAAGGACCCATGATGAAGAAAGCAAAGACTACCTATATATTTAACCCAAAAAAAGAAAAAAAAAAGAAAAGACTACCTAAATAGCCCAATATTCTTTTATAAAAAATGTTAATGAGTGCCCTTAGGGTACTGGTTAATAATCTATTTTAAAAAAGTTTTTATAGGAAATGAAAAAAAAAAGTAATTAATATTTTGATAACTTTTTTTATTTCTCATAAAAGTGGTATCAAAACTTTCTTAAAATTGATTATTAACTAGTACCCTAAGGACACTCGTTAGTATTTCCCTTCTTTTATTTCTCATGGTACTACTTCAAAAAGTTACTCGTCGCAGTCATTTTTACTAGACCTGAGTGGCACTACAGGGTCTCACTTGCACCAGATGAGACCTTTAGATTATACCTCAAAACAGATAAAAATTGAGCACATAGGGCAAGTTTTTTTAGTGAAAAGAATTTTTGGTGGTGAATTTGTGAATTGTTAATTTGTGTATAAAATATGAATTATTTATGTGAAAGAGAAGATGTTTAGAAAATGGGAAAATAGTGGAAAAGATAAAAAAGGAACTTCATTATTTATTTTTGGGAGAGGAAAAAAAAATAGAATAATACTTACTAAGAATAGAAAACTAAATAGAAAGTTTGATCTACAACAACAGTAAAAAATTGCACGTGAATGGAAGTAAAATGGGAAAGATCCATTTTAGGGTTAAAGATGGTAACAGAAAGTTATGTAAAAACAAAAAAAGTGTGTGTTTTAATTAGAACTAAAACTAAAATCTAAAACTAGCCAGTCCCAGCAGTTGGATATTGAAAAGTGACAACCACATAAAAAAAAGGAGCATGACACATCAGCAATACGTAAGCCTGGATCTCTCTCTCTCTCACACACTTGCCATTATTAAAGGGGGTGGTTCGGCTTTCCCTTATGTCTCCTCATATCCACTAATAACAGAAGAAACAGAAACATTTCATTTCACTACAGGAGGATCTTCACAACTTTCTCTCTTCTCATCCTTCATTATCTATAATAAGATCGAGAGCTAGCAGCCAGTGCTGCAGCTTAATTTTGTCTATTTTCTTGTATTGAGAAGATTATTGGAAGCAATTTTTTTTGTTTTCGTTTTCAAGAATTCTTCCCAAAACCAATACAATATGGTCACTTTGATGTCTCAAGAAAACATGGTTGCTTTGGTATCTCGCACTGGAAGGCATTTGCAACGATACAACAAGGGTCGTCGCCAAGTTGTAGGGTTGGTTCTCCTTCTCCCTCTCTCTCAAATTATATAATAATGGAATTGGTTTTCATAAATTTTGTTCTTTTTCTAGTTTCTTCGTTTGGTTCATAATGTTTCATCGTGAAATGGAGAAATACCTCCTCCTCCTCAAAAAAAAGTTACCCCATTGATCCATTAATAAGTTACGTCAATGGATTAATATCTGTTGGAAATTTGATATAATTACCTAAACATTTTGGTATCCTTTTGATGTTTTTCCTCTTTTAATCTTGTTTTGTGTCTCTTGATTAAATACAAGTTAAAGGTCACTTAATTTTTGTTAATTGGGCTTTTTTTCAAAAAATTAAAATGTATATAAATTTCAAGAAAATTCACAATCAACTATTAGTGTATCGCTAATAAAAGTCTTTTTCTTTCGAAAAAGTACTACACCCTTCAAATTCTGGGTAACGAAAGCTTTTTTTTTTTTTTTGTTTGACATTTTCGGTGGAGGCCTTTTTAAGTTTGTGCAAAATTTGACATTTTTCATAGCTAAAACGGTCAAAGACCACCGATTGGAGGGCGTGATGGGAAAGGTTTACTTTTTGTTGGGGGCCACGAGCCGACATTTTACCTATCTTTGCCTCTCTCCTGTTTTTCTACTCTACTCTTCTTATCACCGTCAGAAAATGTAGAATAATGCTTATTAATCTATTGACCTTTAGCCATGTGGAAACTTCTTTTTCCTTACCCAAAATTTTATTTCTTTATTTTTTTAACCCACACCACACCAGAATCCATATTATAAAGTACATACTTAATTTATAGTTTTTGAATTTAAATCTATGACTTAAATTTGTAACTTCCGATCCATGAGGTCAAGACTCAATTTTCTAATTGACATTAAATAAAAACAAAGAATCTCATGAAACTGTATTGTGAGACTTTGGTTTCATATTTGATAGAGTTCACGCTAATAGAGCCCACGTATTGTGAAAGAGGTGTTCTATAAAACTATCTCGTAAGATTATGCATTTTGAAATAAATCCATAATTATAAATGATGGGCCTTATATTTTGTTTTAGTGAAACAAAAAGGTTCTTGAATATCTTGGTAGCGTCAAAGAATTAAAATTCCTAGAAATAAAATTTCACTCTACAAAATTATACTCCTACTTTCAATGATGTAAATGTTAAAAGAGGAATTAATTATGAAGTGAATCCTATCTAGTAAATATTGAAGCTTTGTTCACGAGTCAACGAGTGTATGTTCTTAGTAGCTAAAATGTACCATACTCTTTTGTGTTGTATAGATGCATACCATACAGATACAAGATTACAAACCAGACTTCCATTGAAGATGCAGGAGATTTAGAAGTTCTTGTCATCAGTTCTCAAAAAGGCAAAGGGATGTTGTTCCCAAAGGTACTCATATTGTTGTAACTATTTAGTGAATGTTATTATGATGTGCTTGTTGTCTTAACTAATTTTAAATAAAATTACTTTCAAACTGACATGTATGTAATTCACAGGGAGGTTGGGAAACAGATGAATCCAAAATAGAGGCGGCTTCACGGGAGACCCTAGAGGAAGCAGGGGTTCGAGGCATTATCGAGGTTAGTGGTTCTCTGGAGTTCCCACTTTTGCTCAACTGAACATCAATATTGTACGCACTTATTTTATAACTGAAAATCTAAAGATATAGCAAATTTCACAATTATTGAAGTGGTAAATTTTGATTGGTATATAATAGAAGCAATATCAATGGTGGTTTTATATGACATTGATGGTGCACTAATTTACATCTTCCACCTTACATAGGAAGAATTTTTTAACAGTAGGGAATTTATTTCTCACTTGATTTTTAACTTGAAGAGATTAATAAATTACTTTTTATGCTGTGTTACCTTGGCGGTCATACAAATTAGTACTTGTATTATTATTATTGCGTTTTTCTTCTGAAATTTAACTCAGAGAATTTGTCTTTTTCCCCTACCGAAAATATTAGCGGGTGAAAACTCATTTGACTTATAGTTTATACTATTTAGTTTTGTAATGTTTTTGACATATGAAATTTCTTCTTGCAGTCTGAACTGGGTCAATGGAGTTTCAAGAGCAAAAGCCGTGATACATATTATGAAGGATTCATGTTCCCTTTGCTTGTTCAAGAGCAGTTAGATTTCTGGCCTGAGAAGAATGCCCGCCAAAGAATATGGGTAGGCACAAATTTAGTGCTTTCCTATGCGAGTGTTTTGCCTAAATTTTGCAATATTAGAATGTTTTTCTTCAAAGAATTGCTGTTGTTCTTCTTTTTTTGTAAGTAAAACTGCTGATGTTTATTTGTTATATATGGGTTATATGGTGTAGATGAGCGTGCAAGAAGCTAGAGAAGTTTGTCAGCATTTGTGGATGAAGGAAGCCTTAGATAGATTTGTAAGTCGGCTGACTTCTCAACAATCTGCTGAGGAACAAGCGAGGCCTACATGTGCAATAAGCTAGGACGACAAATCTGATTTGTAAATAGGAAATTGTTGAAGCACACATCAATCTTGCTGTAATACCAGATGAACTAAGGAAAAATAGGATCCAAAAAGCAAGAAAGAGTGACTTACAAAAAGGGATAGCAGAAAGTTGGCTATTCTGTTTCTTGTTTAGCTTTCTTGGAATTCTCCTCCAAGAAAAAAAAAAAAAAAATGAGGAAAAGAATCCGGAGGTAAAAAGCTGTGCTAAAGCTACGAATGTAGCTAGCTGAGGATTAGAAACTTGTTCACGAAATTTGTACATGGTTTCTAATAATAAGAAAGTTCTTGTTTCAGAATTCATCTTTTGTTGCATCTCATTATGTGAACATGGTGACAGTAAAATGACTTCAGTGGTGACTCTTTTTTGTCAACTTCAACACGGGAGTTAGTCTAATTTGATACTTATCTGTCTTCAACATTTTTAAATGCAAATTCGACATGGCTTGTTGATAGTTTCATCACAATGATGTGTTGCCCGCATCGCCATCAAGACCGACCCCACTTCCTGATTTCATTTGGCAATTGAAATGAGCAAAGCATAACATAATATTATTAATGTTAAGTGTTGTGTTAGCCTAGTCCCACTTATTGGGCTAACATGAAGCATTAGACAAAGAATGGGCAACCAATTATCATAAACCCATTTGACCTTTCGAAAATTTTCCAGTTCTATACTTCTATTCCATATAACCTAGACAACCCAAAATAATTTATTTAATTAAATTAAGACACGGGGCCCTAATTCTGAAGTAATGAAAATAATATCCCCCAATCAGATGGAAGAGTTGCTAATTTGTGTCCTTTTGGCCCAACTCTAGGATCGCCTAACTTTGACCAACTTTGTAATATTCGTAAAATCTAATATTAGTTGAAAACCCTATAGCCCCTCTTCCTCCTCCTCAAGAGCACCGTTGAAAAACGACTACTATTGTAGTTGGAAAAGTTTCTCGAACAACCAAAACAGTATAAAGAAAGATATTTTAGACCAAATCAAGAAATTACAAGGATTGGTTGACGGTTAATCTTCTTTACCCACTACAGAAAACGCGGGCTATAATAGCGTTTTATTTAGCAGTATTTAAAAAAAATATTGCTATAAGTTCACTATAGCGGCATTTTCAAAAAATGCTGCTATAGGTATTCTATAGTCACGTTTTTAAAAGTCTATAGCAATGTTTTAAAAACATTGGGCTGATAGCGGCGCTAGTAGAGCGTACTGTGGTCTATGAGAAAGCATATAGACATAAAGATGGGAGTCCTGTAACTGAACAAGCCATTCAAAACATTGTAAGTATTATCTACGTTCATCCTTCTTGCCTTACTTGTATTTGCAAATGACTAGGTAATTGTTGATTGTAAATACACCGAACTCTTTGCATTATATGTAGAAGCTAACACGTTATTTGGTACAATTGTGAAAAAAGGCAAGGATGCAAGAAGTGCTCAATGTTACTAAAACCCAATTAACTAGAGAGAGTAGTGGTGGAGGAGTCCTTTGGGCACCAAATGATGCGTTTGCTCAAGTGATGGGCCCAAATCACCAAGGATGTGTATGTGGGGTGAGTTTTGGACCAACCTCATCTAGTAGAAAGACGAGAGATGTTCAGCAGTACACTATAACTCCATCACTGTCCCATGCCAGTGATCAAAGGGTTACGGAATTGGAGACTCGGGTAGAAACACTGACCCAGTTACTAGTTGAAGAGAGAAATCAAAGGATGGAATGTGACGCCCAATTTAAAAAAATGATGGACGAATTTAGCCAAGCAGTGCGTACTTCAATGCAGACTTAGGTAAAATATTTAATGCATTAATGTGGTTTGATGCATTAGTCATTAGTAATGTTGTCGGTAAATTTTGTTATGATTTTGCCTCTATTATATTCAGGTTGAGAATGATGATGATGAGGATATGGGTTGATGAGTATTCTCCTGCAGATTCAAGTATACATCATGGTTATTTAGTTGTATTCAATGTATAAAGTAGGATGCTTAGCTGTTTATATGTAATGTCTACGAAATTTGGACCGTCTTCTTTAATTTTGCATTTCAATCTATATATTATAGCTTGTTATTGTATTGACATTTGGTAGTTTCGAAAGCGCAAGCGCTGTAGTTAGTTTAGCATTTTGTGAAGTTTTAAACAGGTTGATATGTTTGTGGAATGCCCAGGACAATATATATATAGCGACATTTTTATGGACATGGTGATATGTTTGTGGAGTTATAAAAGAGGTGATATGTTCGTGGAATGACTAGAAACTAGTTCTGTTCAGGAAAAAAAATATTATATATATAGTGGCGTTTTTATGGACCTATAACGGCATTTTAAAACACTGCTATGGCTAATTTAAAAAAAAAAAATTTGGCCTATAGCAGCATTTTAAAAAGGCCGCTATAGGTCCAGGTTTATAGCAGTGCTTTCCAAAATGCCGCTATTGACCTAGATGGACCTATAGCCACAGTTCTACAGCAATGTTTCATATGTACAAATAAATTTGTACATATGAAAGTGAGTGTTATAAGTATAGTCTAAATTTTGTATGAGAAAGAGAAGGGAGGAAAAAAACTCATGGACTTACTATTTCATTAGACTCAATTAAGTTTTCCAATAATTTTGTGTTAACAAAGTCTAATAACTTATTTAAATAAAATAAAATCACAAATTTTAACAAAAAAACCCATTTTAAATCCATATGTTTATGTATCGTATGATACACCGATATGGTTCGATTCATATGATACGAACCTATGTATCGGACGATTTATGAGCACTTACGATACACCCTTATGATATGAAACTTTTTGTACACGATATGATACGTATCGTACGATACGTATCGCGTATTGTATGATACTGACAACTATGGTTGCATCTAATCACATTAGTTTGTTGCTGGGAGTGGTTGAGATTTTTAAAATGGGTAGGGTCATTGTAAGGAATAAGAATCAAAGGCAAAAACTTAAATAATGCACCCACATTTACATACCAACAACAAAAATAAAACAATAATGAACGCGAGTATCATGACTTTATAGATAATGTAATATAAACACCAGCACAAACAGACCCAAAAAAAAAAAAAAACACAACATTGGACTAGAAAATCACCCCAATAAATGAGGCACGCCACATTATTATTTGAGAATACTTGTGAAAAATATAGATAACGATTGCAAGTTAGCACGAAAAGAGCATTATTTGGGCTTCTCTCTCTAATGGCGTCAAATAACTCGGTGAAAATACTTGAGGTTTGCCGAGTGACTCCATTACCAAGCTCACAAGCTTCAGCTACCCCAAGTTCTCTCCCCCTCACCTTCTTTGACATACTTTGGCTTAGATTTCCGCCAGTGGAGCGAGTTTTCTTTTATGAAACCTCTTCTACTAACACAAGCTTCATGGATTCCATTCTTCCAAAACTCAAGCACTCACTCTCCCTAACACTTCATCACTTTCTCCCTCTTACAGGTACCTTCATTTGGCCTCAAGACTCCCTCAAACCTATCATCAATTACACAGAGAATGATTCAGTTTCACTCACTGTAGCCGAGTCCAATGCCAATTTCTATCATCTCTCAGGCAACAACTTTGTTGAAGCTGTGGAATACCATCCTCTTGTACCTGACTTGGCAACATCCCGTGAACAAGCCCCAGTATTGGCGTTGCAAGTCACGGCGTTCTCAAACTGTGGGTTTTGCATTGGAATTACTGCACACCATGCTTTTCTTGACGGAAAAAGCTCAACCATGTTTATGAAAGCATGGGCTCACTTGTGCAAACTTGGAGGAAATGCTTTGTCCTTAGTACCTGAGCTAACACCATGCTTTGATAGGATGGTTATCAAGGATCCGGCTGGGCTTGAGTCAATCTATTTGAACGGGTGGTTGAACCATGATGGACCACACAACAAGAGCTTGAAGGTGTGGGAACTAAAAACACCACCAGGTGTGGTACGTGGTGCATTTGAGTTGACTCGTACAAAATTAGAGAAGCTCAGGCAGTTGATAACCAATATACTGGAGGAGAACAATGAACAAGAACAACCAGTTCCCTTATCAAGGTTAATCCTAACATTTGCCTACACATGGGTTTGTCTAGCTAAGGTAGAAGGACTAAGGGACAACAAAATACATCTTGCGATTACTGTAGATGCTAGGTCTCGCTTAGAACCTCCTGTGCCTGGGAATTATTTTGGAAATTGCCTTACTGGTTGTGTTGCAATTGCAGAGAGAAATGACCTTTTGGGTGAAAAGGGAGTGGCTATGGCTGCGAAGGCTATAATTGAAGCCATAAGAAGTTTGGATTATGGGGTCCTAAAAGGTGCTGAAAAATTGTTGTCACTACTGCTCACTGTAAAGATAGACAATATATCTGATAGAGTATTGGGAATTGCTGGGTCACCTCGATTTGAGCTTTACAATACAGATTTTGGATGGGGAAAGCCAACGAAGGTAGAGATGATTTCTATAGATAAAACAGGAGCAGTACGTGTTTCGGAAACTAGAGATGGTGCTGGAGGAATTGAAATAGGGGTGGTTTTAAATAAAAATGTAATGGAAGAGTTTGCTTCAGTATTTGCCAATGGTCTTGAAATCCTGTAAAGTTACATGTAACTTGCAAGGTTATGCATGTAAGAGATCGAGACGATGTGTGAACTGTGAGGCCATTTTGGTTGATTTGATATTTTTGTTTTGTGTAATGTCAACACAGTTTGTGATCCAATATATTTAAGTCTTTTGTCAGGTTCATGAAAAGTAAGGGTGCTGATGATCCGGTCATAGCAGGTTGTTCTTAATGAATTGAATGTATTAGTGTCAGTTAACGATAAAGAGATCTTAGCTTTAGAATTGGTGTCAGTCACAGTTATAATATTTGCTTGATGATTCTATTCTATATATAGCTTCCAGATATGTAAATAAAATGCATATTGTGCACTCTCTCTTTGTTTCTCTTTTTTAATTGTTCTTTATTATTAGTTAGATGCAAAGTGAAAACTAATGTTCTTAATTAACAACAAGTAGAATTGGTCCAAGTCTATAAAGTAGTGAGGGGCGAACTGATTTGTGGAGAGGAATTGAAGATGGTGAGGATGATATCAGACTGGTGATGGGTTAAATAAAGCTGGTGAGCCCCATCTGGCTGGCTGGTGCATGCCGAATTGACTTGTGAGATCCATTTGGTTGATTAAAGATAGACTAGCTATAGTGAAATTGGGACTGATTGGTATGGCTGAGCCGTTGCTGATGAGGGCAGTGTGATAAGTTGGGTCATCACAGAATGGTTTTTTAGTTGAATATTTTTTGACCTATGGTTCAAACAAACGGTGCCAATTGTAAGTGTGTGAAATTTGTATGAATAAATGAAGAAATTTTAAATTTTAAATGTATCACCTCTGATAGCACATGCTAATTTTGTACGTTCACATGTTTGTATGCTTACTAAGGGCTTTGTAATTGAACTAGCACCCTTGAGAGAAAATGGTTTGAGTAGCAGGGTTAATAGCATATTCTAATTATTTAGTATAAAAAAAAAAAAAACATGTTTGTATGCGCACATGCATGGATGTACACAAGTTTGTATTCTCCAATTTTTAGATGTTTATATACTTAGTTGCTCACATGCTTTTAGATATACTCCATCCGTTCTACTTTTTTTGTCCTCTATTCTATTTTGAGATGTCCTAAAATATTGTCCTGTTTCTAAAAATAAAAGTTATTAATTTACTAATGTTCCTATTATACCCTTATTTTATTTCCCAAAATAGGAACATTATCAAATTAATGGTTTTTAATTTTAAAAACAAGATAATATTTTGGGACATCCCAAAATAGAATAGAGGACATATAAATTAGGATGAAGGGAGTAGTATTTATTAGGCAATTAAGATATTTCCTTTTGAAAAATTAGAATCAAATTTGAAAGGAAAATATCTTAGGGAAATTTTTTTAGCCTTTAATGCTTTTAAGATCTCTTCCTGTTTCCAAATTGTTAATTAATGAACTCTTTCTTAATTATTAAGCAATCCAAAAGCGTATGAAATCGTTTCTCCAAAAAAAAAAAAAAAAAAAAAAAAATGAACTCTATGAAATCTTATACAAAAAATGGAAATTTCTATGTCAATTAAAAGAAATTTAATATTTTTAGTATTTTGGGTTTTATTAAATTAAATTAACCAATAAAGTTGATTGCTGATATGAAAATAACATATAATTGAATAAAATACAACCGTACAGGCTTAAACAGAGAAAACAAATCAAATTAGAGAATTTGCACATGGTGGCGTATGCCACTGAGGTTCGAGCAGAACCACAGAAACAAACAATGTAAGTAAAGCAAGTAAAAATAAATTTTGAATTCATACCAGCGTACTCCGATAGCTTATTATTAGAGGAAAATAAATGCATTTATTTCATTAACATATGGCAACTAATTAATATTTTAAACTAAATATAATGTTTAGGTGAGGTGAAAATTAATATTTTCCTTTCTCTGTTGTCCCTGCGTGGGGTTTCCCCATAGGTACAAGACAGTAGAATTTCTTTTCTCCCCTAGGGGATGATAGTTTCGTACTTCTAATAACACTGTTATTAGTAGGTAGTGTGGGGTTTTCTCTCCTTTCTGGGGTGGGGAAACAATTTCTTTCTTCTCCTTCTCAACAATGGATGATATTCTAAAGAATTGGACCCGCTTATCCCTCACAGAGGACGAGAGAGAGAGGGTTTATCTTGAAAATGATCCTGTCGAGGACGAAAAGAAGTTCGTTTTAGCAGTACGATTTTTAACCCGCAGAGTTTTGAATGTGGAGGCTATTGGAAAAACTTTTAAACCATTGTGGAAAGCATGGGATGGTTTCAAAGTTCGTGATGTTGGAAACCATACTATGCCTTTTTGTTTTTGAGGGGGAGAGTGATGCTGAATGGGTTTTAGCCATGGAGCCATAGACGTATGATAAACACTTAATTCTCCTGAAATGGTATGATGGTAAGTGCCCGGCCCACACCCTTCATTTTTCTATTGTTAAATTTTGGTTGCAAATACATGGTTTACCAGTGAACAGGTTAATATTTAAGAAGACTATGGAATTGGGAAAATCTGTTGGAGTTGTTTCACGCTCAGAACATAGAGATCAAGTTATTGGTGGTGATTTCCTACGAGTGCAAGTTAGTATTGATGTGTCTAAACCCCTCTGTCGGGGCCGTAAGGTTTTGCTGGGTCAGAATAGAGTAGATTGGGTCTCTTTCCAATATAAAAAACTCCCAAACTTCTGTAATTGGTGTGGCATGGTGTCTCATGACGATAAGGATTGCGAGATTTGGCTAGCAAGCAAAGGAACTTTATCTCTAGACCAACAAGGTTACGGGGCTTAGTTACGTGCTCCCCCAAACACCATGGGTAGAAAAAAATTATACATCTATACCAGGTTTTGGCAATGTCTTTGGCAATGAGGCTTCTAAGGAAAAGGAGGTTGATGCCGATCTGCCCACCCCCACAGCCTCCACCACTCCCTCCGCTGGCGCAAATTTTCCAACTCAGGCCATTACTGTCCGAAATTCTAATATGGAAACTACAACATCGAAGGAAAAAATCCCACAATACCCAAGTGTCATTAATCCCACAGTTGGCCGAGAGATCCTCTTTTCCCCCGAATAACTTGCAGTTAGATTCAAATTTGAATTCTTTCGAAAGTCAAATTTAAGAAATTGATTCTGAAATCATGAGGTATGATCTAGAATTTATTCCCTTATCTGATCAGGTAATCATGGGTAGCAATATATCTCTAAATAAATCTGATGGAGTTATTTCTGGTATTGATAACAATAAGAATTCTAGTCATGCCCCTCTTCTATTGGAGGGTGGCACGTGCTCTACTCATGATGGGCAAACAAATTTGAGGACCTGGAAAAGAATAATACGCCAAACTCATACAGAGGACAATCCCATGACTGGCATCACTCAAACTGGTACTCCTCAGACTGGTAAACGTGCAGGTGGTTCTCGTGATGATTCCCAATCTGAATTACCTTGTAAGAAATTGCAGGTTTTAAAGATGGATGACAAGACAAATACAGTAATGGTGGAGGCTGCAAGTCAGTCCTGCTAGCCCGTAATGAGTTGTTTATTTTGGAATTGTCATGGGCTTGGGAATCTATGTACAGAGAAGGAGCTTGGAGATTTGATCTGGGCAAAAGATCCCTCCATGGTGTTTTTAGCCGAAACATGGGCGGATAAAGCTAGGCTAAAACAAATAAAAGAAAAATTAAATTTTCCAAATTTGTTCTTTGTGGAAAGAAATAACAAAGGTGGAGGTTTGGCATTGTATTGGAGGAATTCAATTGACCTTGATGTGGATACATACTCAAAGAATTACATAGATGCAATTGTGAACAAAGGCAAGGAAGATGCATGGAGACTAATAGGTTTCTACGGTGAATCTGTCACTCATAAAAGGTATGAATCATGAGACCTTTTGCGCAGCATAAAAAATCGGATGAAGCTCCCATGGCTCTGTGCAGGGGATTTCAACGAATAACTTAAGAGTTTGGAAAAGCTTGGGGGAAGCAATCGAAGTCAGACACAAATGCAGATTTTCCGTGATGCCATTGATGAGTGTGGTTTTCTTGATCTGGGCTTTCTAGGCTCTCAATTAACATGACAGAAACACTTTGCGAATGGGCATTCAGTGTGGGAAAGGCTAGATAAAGGCCTTGCTACTAATGATTGGCTTATCAGGTTTGCTGATGCTTGAGTTCATCACTTATCCTTGGATACTTCTAACCACTATCCACTATGGATTGTCCCTGAAAGTCTTGAGCTCCCATGTATATCTAAGCCTTTCCGGTTCGAGGAGATGTGGCTCTCTGACAAAGGCTGTACAGAAACAGTTGAAGCCGTGTGGGCCTCTCAAGACTGTCTTGATCCTTAAACTCAAGTCGAAAGGAAAATTGATCAGTGTGGGAGAGAGTTGAAGAGATGGAGTCGAAAGCATTTTGGGAATGTGAGAAGGGAGCTATTTCTGAAACGAAGGCAGCTTGGTGAAGCCAAATCTCAAGCACAATTATGTGGCAACAACTCACGGGTTAGAGCCTTAAAGGAGGAAATTAATGATTTGATGGACAAAGAAACACGTATGTGGCTTCAACGGTCCAAAGCTTTGTGGGCTTCACATGGAGATATAAACTCAAAGTATTTCCACAACAGGGCTACCCAACGTTACAAGAAGAATTCTATAACAAATATCAGAAAATCGGCTAGACAGTGGTGTTCTAATTATGAATAAGTGGCCGAGACTCTAGTGAGCTATTACAAGGGCCTCTTCACCTTGGTACCCATCCCTCAAGCTAATGAATCAATTAACACCATCCACAGTATTATTACAGATGAGATGAATGGCACTTTGTCATCTCCGTTCCAACCTTGGGAAGTTCATGATGCCACCAAACAATTGGCTCCCCTTAAAGCACCAAGACCTGATGGCATGCCACCCCTTTTCTACCAAAATTATTGGAATCTTGTTGGTAATGATATATCTCATCTTGTCCTTAATTTTCTCAATACTGCATCTCTTCCACCTCATCTCAACCATACTTTTATCACTCTTATTCCCAAGGTTAAGTGTCTTGAATTTGTATTGGAATTTAGGTTTATCAGTTTGTGTAATGTTCTATATAAAATATTTTCAAAGGTTTTAGCCAATAGACTAAAAAAAGTTTTGCCAAAAATTATTACTGAACATCAGAGTGCTTTCACAAAAAGATGGCTTATTTCTGATAATATTTTGGTAGCTTTTGAATCTTTACACAACATGCAGGAACACACTGGCAAAGATGACTTTATGGCAATCAAGCTTGACATGAGTAAGGTGCATGATAGAGTGGAGTGGGCCTATTTAGAGTTAGTGATGAAAAAACTGGGTTTCAATGATCAGTGGGTCAAGCTCTTGATGGTCTGTGTAACGGCAGCATCTTACTCTATCTTGGTGAATGGGGAACCTAAGGGATTGATCCATCCCTCCCGAGGCATTCGCCAAGGAGATTCGCTTTCTCCCTTCCTCTTTCTATTGTGTACTAAGGGATTGCACGGTCTCATATCACAAGCAACAACTATGGGAGATATTCGGGGGTATTCTCTTGTAGAAATAGCCCACTGCTAACTCACCTTTTATTTGCAGACATTAGTCTTTTGTTTTGCAGGGCACAACTTCAGGAATGTCAAAAAATTATAGAGCTTTTGGATGTGTATGGAAGATGCTCTGGCCAACAAATAAATAGACAAAAGACTACTATTTTTTTCAACAAAGTTGCCTCGGAGGAAGTGAAAGATCAAATCAAGCAAGCTTTGGGAGTTCCAGAAATTAAGCAGTATGAAAAATACTTGGGATTACCATCCTTTGAAGGGCGGAGGAAGAAGACCAATTTCAACTACATTAAAGAGAAGGTATGACGGAAACTACAAGGTTGGGAGGAAAAGCTATTATCACAAGTAGGGAGAGAGAGCGGTTGTTCAAGCTATTCCAACCTATACGATGAGCTGTTTCAAAATTCCTTTGGGTCTCTATCATGAAATTGAAAGTATTACTAGGAAGTTTTGGTGGGGACAAAGGGGTGACCAAAGAAAAATTCATTGGGTGAGTTAGGATGCTCTTTGTCAACCAAAAAACGAAGTGTTGGGGAAAAATCCTAATCCCCTCAATGTCTATGTACGAATTAAAATATATAACTACCAAGTAATAGCAATATTATGGAAACAAAAAATTTCAGCAAGCACCACATAAACATAACCACACAAGAATACCAAATCTTACGTGGAAAACCCTCCGGTATATAGGAAAAAATCACGGGGCAGCTCCGAAAAATATTTACTATGAAATAGAGATTACAACTATCAAGTTTATGCTAAACTTGAGTCCACAATAAATTGGATATACAACAAATAAATCTCAAGGAGTAAATACAATCTCACCACAAAGCCAGTAGCAAAATCTTCCTCTGAATACTCCAACTCTCCATGGTTATAGCACTTAAAAAACTTCATGAGAACTCCACCAATTTATCTTCCTTATGTGTAACTTGAGCAAAGAAAAATGTCTAATTTTTTCTTTTTCACTCTCTCACACTCTCACTGTGTTTCTCTTTATCTCTTCAGACTACACCTCTCAAGTTGAAGCTCTCTCTTTTATGTGTTTCTTGCTCACTCTGGAACTCACACAAAATGGCCAAAATGGCTCTCTGTTTGCTTCAGCTTCCCACAAGGCCAAATGGCCTTAGTTTCCTTTTTTTTTTCTTCTTTTCTTTTCCTTCAGCGTGTCCCACACGCCTTTCATCACTGCTCATTAAGAGAAGTCAAACCTCTCCCAAGCTTTGGTCATTTCTCAATAAATGAGAAAGTTAGCTATGAAGACTTTTGGAACAAGCTCATAAATGAGCTTTGACAAATGTGTGTGATGGAATCCAAGGGTGTCACGTGCACCCAACATGAAGGAGGTATGAGTTTTAAGGACTTGTCTCTCTCTAACGATGCACTCTTGGCCAAACAAGCTTGGAGATTGTTATATAATAAAAACTCATTGTTCTATAGAGTTTTCAAGCTAAGATTTTTCCCAAATTGCTTCATCTTGAAGGCACCTAGTTCAACCATTGGTTCTTACGCTTGGCAAAGTATTTTGAAGGGGAGAGAAGTCTTAAAGAGAGGAGCAAGATGGAGGGTTGGCTGTGGGGATTCAATTAGTGTGTGGGAGGATGCATGGTTACCATCTCTGGACCAGCCACAGATTCAATCTCCAGTAGTTGAAGGAATCTAGGATATTAGAGTGGTTGAGCTAAAAAATCCAAACTCTCAGACCTGGGATACAAACTTGATTCAAGGCCTTTTTGCTCCACAAGAGGCTGCCTTGGTTTTAAGTATCCCCCTCTCACGACACTTTTCAGAAGATAAAATTATTTGGCCCTTCAACGCTTCAGGTAGCTACTTTGTTAAGTCTGGTTACAATTTCCTTGCAAAAGAAAACTTTTCTCACACTCAGCATCTGAGCAACCCGAGCTCTCCTTAGGAAGTTTGGAAAAAAATTTGGGGATTGAAGGTCCAGAGTAAGGTGAAAAACTTCCTATGGCGTGCTTGTAAAAATGCCATTCTGGTCAAAACGAATCTGGTTCATCGAAGAGTCCTAATTGAAGATATTTGTGAGCACTGCCAAACCTGTTCAGAAACAATCATTCATGCTTTATGGAGTTGTCCTGCACTATCGACAATTTGGGAAGTTGATTCTTTTTGGTTGTTTCGTCGAACAAAATTTTTTTCAATTTTTTTGGAATTGGTGTAGTTTGTTATTAAGGAAGGAAAAGATTTAGAACGTTTTGCCATGTTAGTATGGACTATTTGGTATCGTCAAAACCAAATCAGGATCAAGCATGTGGAGTTTCCTGCTAGCCAGGTTCTATCCCAAGCATCCTAGATGCTCCATGAGTTCTATCGGGTTCAACTAGCTCTTCCAAGTTGACCCCTTAGTCAAACACAGACTCGGGTTCATTGGCAACCTCCACCAAATTCAGTTCTAAAAGGGAACTTTGATGGAGCCACCTTTAGAGATGTTAATATGGTTGGGTTGGGTGTAGTGGTTTGTGACTTGCAAGGACAAGTCATAGCCTCTCTGTCAGAGAATATCAGATTACCCCCCTTCACAGATGATGTCGAAGCTTTGGTAGTTGCCAAAGCTATTCTCTTTGCTCATGATTGTGGTTTTTCTTCTATTATTCTCAAGGGGGATTCAGAAGTTGTTATCAAAGCTCTACAAAGCGACAAGGACTCCTTTGCTTCCTTTGGTCACCTACACTTTTCTTTAAAGAATACTATAGATGCCTTTGATTTTATTTCTTTTTCTCATACTCGAAGAGCAGGTAATTCTATAGTTCACTATCTAACTAAACATGCGAGACACGTTAGTGGTATTTCTACGTGGATGGAGGGTGTTCCACCACATCTGTTTAATGTTTTTTTTGCCGATTATGGCTGATTTTTTTCAATGAATGCTCGAGGTATTTCTTCTAAAAAAAAAAAAAAAAAAAAAAAAGATGAGGTGAAAGACAAAATAAAGAGAAAAATAATGATATGATATGTCATTAAAAAGAGAAAAATAAATTATTGAAAATGACTAGAGTAAATTGACACTTATTTTATTACTTCCACTAATGTAAATGCAAAATTATTATTTTATACAATTGATTTTGTGTTATTAAATATTTTTGTAGAGTCTCATATTTAAACTCAATTGTTTATGATGTTGTTTCTCAAAAAAAAAAAAAAAAAAAAAAATTATGATATATATTCTTGATTGCATGCTTTTTAAAATTATTTTTTAATCATGATTTTTTTTTTCAATGGTTGCCAAAGCAACTAAACATGAGGAAAATGTTGTATTCCTAATCAAATTTTTTTTTTTTGGATCATAGTTATTCCAAATAAAAAAAAAACCATATAAATTTATTGTGTATAAATAATTATTGCACCATTTAGAGATAATTAATACATAAAAAATAAATGCATTTTTTTGGATAATAGTTATTCCATATAAATTATTTCTTATGTAAATTTACAAAGAAAACCATATAAATTTATTATATATAAATAATTATTGAATATTTTATAGATAATTAATACATGAAAATAAATGCATTTACCTCATTAATCATGAAAATTAATTAATGTTTTAACATAAATCTGAAGTTTTGATGAGGTGGAAGTTTAATTGAAGATAATTTTCTTTTGTTTTAAAAATGAATGAATAATGCTACAAGCTCAAACTATTTTCAATATTTTTACAAACTGTTGATATGAAAAATTGAAGGATCATTACTTGAGTCGGTCACCTTTGGATGATCATTTGGATCATTCTTCACCTTGGTGACTTGCTAGTGAATCACTACTTGAGTCGATCGTCTTTGGAAGATCCTTGGATCATTTGTCACATTAGTGACTTGGTTAGAGCATCACTACTTGAGTCAATCGTCTTTGGAGGATTACTTGGATCATTCGTCACCATGGTGACTCGCTTAGAGGATCGTTGTCGATTATCATTGGAAGATTGCATGGATCTTTCATCACGTTGGTGACCTGGTTAGAGGATAGTTGCTTGAAATAGGAAACAAAAGATTTATTCCTACTACAAGTAGAAACACTTCATCAAGAAATAACATAACATGTACAACTAATTAATTATTAATATTAAGATGTTATAAAAAACTTATTATAGATCACAAAATTAGAGTATCTGATTTAAAGAGGAATTTAAATCAAGTTTATAGGCTTATAGTCTTCTTCTAATTTTAAACAAAAACAGAAAATTGTACATGACTTTTGCATGAACTAATTAACGACTTGGCAGATGAGATGTTATGGTATTATTGATTCACCAAGGACGTTCATATTCTGTTAAAAGTGACCTCCCGGATCCAGTTCCTCAAAGTTGACTAATGGTGACAAAAATAAAGTAATGTGCTTGCTAGGTAAGAGCCATAAAAGATAGCGAAACGAGGATTACAATTAAATCTTCTTCTTCAATTTAAACACCGTACGTGCATGTAGTCAAACATGAATTAATTCCTTTGAAAGAAGCATATATTGTGTTTGCTCTGTTAAGAAATTTTCTACACAGAGCAAACACTTTAGTTATTGCTAGAACATGATCTCTTTATTGCGAGTGGACTACTACTATTGAGATTTCAAGCGCTTTGTTATTCTTTAAGAAGTTTAATATATTTTAGGATTTCAAGTTTTAATTTCAAAAGATTTCTTTGTGAGACGATATATATATATATATATATATATATGACTTTTGTATATGCTTAAATTTTGTGGGGTTTGGATAACTTGGTTATTTACAAACTAGCCTTATTATACGTTTTTTTTTGGATACGTTTGTTTTGAAGACATGGATTAGTAGGAGAGTATCATATTTTGTAGGTATTTTAAGTAGAGTTAGAGATATATTTTTACCAGCTTGTCTTCAAGTTTTTTTCTTGATAAATCTAGGGTTTAGGGGTATTTCTGAATTACATAAAAGTCCAGTTTAAAGAAGAGATTCTTTTTATAAATAGTATAGATGACGAAGAAAAAAAAAAGTTAAATTTTCAAGAGTATGTCTTACATGAGAGAGAGAGAAAGAGAGGAGAAATTATAAGGTCCTCATGGTGGATAAGTGACGTGGTCCATCATTCCACTAAAAAACTTTCATCTGTTTAAAATTGATGAGTTAGAAATTTTTTTTAAACAAAAACTAATTATTGACTTAGCAATTTTAAACAAGTGGGAGTTTTTTAGTGGAATAGTGGACAAGTGACGTGGTCCACCAAAAGACTGTATAATTTCGAGAGAGAGAGGGGGTAGCAAAAGTGTAGCCATCCATAATGCATAAAGAAATGGTGTATTCTCGTAGACACACTCAATTCAAGCCTCCTTACATTGAGAAGATGATTGGAACACAAGTTCTTAGCTAAATTGATGCCTATTAGTATTAGGGATTGAATATAGGACGGTAAAGGATGACATAAGGTGCAAGATAATTATTGACATGTGAGTGGTGCTAGCACTAGTAGTAGTAGATAGAACTGGGTCAATTTGGGCCACCTGTGGCAGGTAAGTTTTGTAGTTTATCTAAGTTGACTCAGCTGAGGGAGTTGAGATTTGGGCTTATTTCATGAACAGATAGTGGGTTCTTGAGGTATTAAAAAATGGGCTTTCAACTTAAAAAAAAAAAAAAAAAGTTTCAGATGAAAAGGTTTTTGGTTGGACCAAAGTTACGGGGAATGCTAGGCTAACAGTATAATAAAATTGTCCCTTAGGTGGGCTGGACATTTCAGATATGGACCAATTGAAATTAGTGGGCATACTAATCGGTTTGAGGCCCAACTCAGGTTCCTTGGGAGTTGTTGTGTTTAAGACTTGCACAGAGTTATGGAAATTTGTGCTTTTGGTTGGTTTTCTAGTTTTAATTGGTTATGTTCACTTGTCAACGTTTTAAATTCTCAAAAAAAAAAAAAACTTGTCAACGTTTTAGGGAGTTACAATGGCAGGAGCATTAGATAGTCTGACGTTTATCAGAGTCAGACATAATGCGCAAGGTGTGAGAAGCATATGTCCACGGATTCATATCAAGTGTAATATTTAGGATATTGTAACTGGTGCAATACTTAATCAACAGTTAAAAAATTAAAGTTAAAAAATATATTAAAAAAATTAAAAAATATATTAAAAAAAATTAAAAATTAAAATTAAAAAGTAAAAAAAGTTAAAAAAATTGTGAGGAAAGTGGAGGTATTAGTATTGCACCTTGTGTGAATCTGTGGCTATTTGCATTTCTGGTTCTTCCTTTTGACGTGGCCTGATTGCATTTAAACTCTAATATTATAAGAAATCATGATGTAAGTATTTACGAAAATACCAAAAATTTTATCCTCTTATCAAGAAAAACAAAATATGCAATTGATTCTTTAAAAAAAATGAAATAAAGGCGGCTCGTCTCTCAAGATATACAAGATATGACAGAAAAAGTAGGGTTTTGGCAATAAAAGCAAATTTTAAATGCCATGGTCACAGGCCGGGTACAAATGAAAAAAGGCTATATATATATATATATATATATATATATATATCAAAAATAGACATCATAAGATAAATTATTGAAACTCTTTAAAATTTTTTTACAATTCTAACTTTGGTATACATATCATCTTATTACTATTTTGAGCCATACGGTTCGCATCCCATTCCTTTACAAGCTAATTTGCATCATCCGGTTACATTAGTTTGTTGTAGGGAACCATCGCATATCCTTGGTGCGATGGTCACTTCACAAGTATAAGTGGTTGTAGAGTGTGGGGGGTAAAGGCCGAAGTTCAAGTCTCTAGGAGGGAGCTTCATACACATATACACTTAGATTAGGTTAGAGTATAAATTCTATCTTATATATACACTTAGTTGGAGGGAGTGGTCGAGATTTAAAGTCGTGACTTTTTAGATAATAATATAATAATATAATAATTAAGCAATGACTTGAAAATCACCACAATAAATAGACAAAAGTTTGAAATTTTATTAATTTCAAAATTGAATTGCCTTGGGAGGTTACAATGCATTTAAATAGTAAAAAGAAAATCTAGAGCGGTTAAAAAAGCGTATAAAACTGTAATTTGATTAAACAATTTTAAAAGCACTTAAAAACAAGAAAATAAATACCATAAACTTAAAATAACAAAAATTACATTAAAATAATAAAATTATTAAATTACAAAAATTAAATGGTAGATTATATCCTACGTCATTACATAAAAATACTAAAATTATTAAATTACAAAAATTAAATGATAGATCATGTCTTACATGAAGAATGTAAACCAATATTTTACACCATAACTTGATTGAATTTAAACTCTAATATCATACGAAATCATGACGTAAGTATAACATATTTATCCTCTTAACATATTCAGATATTCTAAAAAAATATGCAATTGATTATAAAAAATAAAAATAAAAAAATTAAAAAAAAAGAAAAAAAAGAAAAAGAAATAAAGCCGGCTCTCCCAGGATTTTTTTTTTTTTTTTTTGGAGAAACAATCCCAGGATTTATATGACAGAAAAAGGTTTGGTTTTGGGAATAAATACGCATTAAATGCTAGCCTTTTTTCCCCGCCTTGTGCCATTCTAAAAAAAAAAAGAAAAAAAAAAGAAAAAAAAAAGAGAATTAATAGCGAAAGGACACATACTGGCAAACAAAGAAATACGGATGGGAGTACTGAAATAAAGAAAAGTGATAGAGATAACATGCAACTTAATAGTTAATATTTGTTGTAAAAATATCTTAAAATTGTTCTTCTTCTTAAAAATAAAATATCCTCTAGGAAACCACCACAATAAATAGAAAGAATAGCATATGAGGTGATAAGGCAAAATTATGGCACACAAGGCACCCCACGCTCAATCCGTCGGCTTCTCTCAAAATGGAGCCTACGGCTCATGCTGACGGGCTAAGCTATAAAGGAGGTTGACGGGCTAAGTTATAAAAGAGACTGAAGACCCTGAAGTTGATGGACCGTAATAGGCAGTCGTGGAAGGAGGTCCGCGAAGAACCCTAAGGGGCTGATCCTTCATGGGGCTGACGACCCTTCCTTACTGAAGGGAATAAGACAAACTGACGGTCTTAAGGCCGACGGGTCTAATAAAACCATAACTTGGCCACCACGCATGAAGGATAAAGAGATGACTTGTCTTCCATGTTCAATGTTAGAGTCCTATAAGGAAAGGATTCCGCAATCTACGCTCATAAGGACTCCTATAAGGAAAAGACTTCTACTCCAAGGAAGAGAGGTCCACCCTCTACTACTATAAAAGCCCCAATACCCTCACAAATCGAGGTACGCATAATTAACCCCTCTCTAGCACTCTAGAGTTGAAAGAAGTTCTAACTTGACATTCGGAGGGTATTTGGCCGGTACCACACCGGTACTTCTCTTAAGGTCTTCAGTTTTTGTGTTGTGCAGGTGCTGTTTCGAGTGTGCGAGAACCGTGTGACTCACTGGTGATATTTTCGGCATCATCAGTTGGTGCCGTCTGTGGGGACGATTTTTACGACTTGTAAGCCATATTATCGCTTCCCGGACAAAGAGTTGCATGGTACTTACTCGCTAAATGGCGACCACCAGCAACGTTCAAGGAGACGAACCACGCCCAACTGCATTCGAGAGACAGGTGCAGGCTCTCACTGCAGCCGTGGAACGCCTCACTAAGCAAAACAACGATCTGGAGGAACAGTTACGCCAGAAAAATGCAGGTCACGGCACTCGAGAGCAGGACCAAGAAGGCACCAGTGCCGATAGAAGAGAACGAGAAAGGCTGGAGGGCAGTAATGCTACTAGTAGACCGGAGCATCAAAATCTGAGCATGCCATCCCTCATGGATGCAACTCAACCACACATTGCCACGGAGATACAGGCAATAAAGGAACAAATGGAGGTCATGATGAATGCCCTCAAAGGACGAGTATCCAGCGACCTTGACGATCTGGTAAATCGCACCGACTCACCGTTCACTGCAGCCGTCAATTCCTTCCCCCTACCACATAAATTTCGCATGCCGCATATAGATAGTTACGACAGAGTGAAGGACCCTCTAGATCACCCAGAGACCTTCAAGACCTTGATGCACCTTCAAGGGGTAGTGGACGAAATCATGTGTAGGGCATTCCCTAAGACGCTGAAGGGCCCCGCAAGGGTATGGTTCAGCCGACTGACGCCGAACTCCATCAGCATTTTCAAGGAGCTAAGCGCTCAGTTCACTACATACTTTATTAGGGGACACAGGTATAAGAAGTCCACGGCATGCTTGATGAGTATCAAGCAACGAGAGGATGAGACGCTGAGATCCTACATAACGCACTTCAATAAGGAAGCACTATCGATCGACGAAGCCGACGACAAAATACTTGTAGCAGCCTTCACAAATGGGTTGTGAAAGGGTAAGTTCTTGTTCTCCCTATACAAAAACGACCCGAAGACCATGTCGGAAGTACTTTACAGGGCCACTAAATATATGAATGCTGAAGACGCGCTGCAGGCCCGGGAGGAAAAGCCAAGAAAAAGGGAGAGGCAGGAAGATGCACGACAAGACCAAGGGCGGAAGAGGCCGAGGACAGGAGATCGAAGGGATAAAAGGCGTTCTAAACCCCCGGGGGGAAGATTCACAAGCTTCACCCCGCTTACCACCCCGATAGATCAAGTCCTAATGCAAATCAATGACGAAGGGGCTCTGACCTTTCTTGGAAAGCTAAAGGGAGATCCTAGCAAGTGTTCTAGAGACAGATATTGCCGCTTCCACCGAGATCATGGTCATGACACAGCCGATTGTTATGACTTAAAGCAGCAAATTGAGGCTCTCATAAGACAAGGGAAACTACAGAAGTTTGTAAGAAAGGAAAGAACAGATCCACCACCTCAAGAACAACTCCCCCGACGGGATAATGACCGTCCTAGACCTCCCATCGGTGGCATAAGGATGATTGTAGGAGGAATGGCTACCGGATCATCCAAAAAGGCTTGGAAGACGTATCTCAAGATGGTCCAGAACGTCCAATTGACGGGCTCAGTACCAAAATTAGCACGAAGAGAAGGCCCTATCTTCGGGTTCTCAGAAGAAGATGCGCGACGTCTTCACCATCCGCATGACGATGCGCTTGTTGTCAGCCTACGAGTAGGGGACTACAACTTGCATCGGGCGTTGGTCGACAATGGGAGCTCGGCAGACATCCTGTATTACCCGGCATTCCAGCAGATGAGAATCGACAGAGAACGATTGATTCCGACGAATGCCCTACTCGTCGATTTTGGAGGAACAAGGGTGTTTCCCCTGGGCGCGATCACATTATCTGTAACGGCAGGCGACTATCCTCAACAGATCACGAAGGACGTGACGTTCCTCGTGGTCGACTGTTCGTCTGCCTACAATGCTATCTTAGGACGACCAACCCTCAATTCATGGAAGGCGGGGACCTCGACTTATCATTTAATGATCAAATTCCCTACCGAATACGGAGTGGTAGAACTACGCGGAAATCAGGTGGCCACACGCGAATGCTACGTGGCTATGATGGAAATGGATGATCACCTCCAAACCATGAGCATAGAAGAACATCGGAGTGCAACGGAGCTCGTTGAGAAACTTGAAGAAATACCCCTTGACGACTCCAGACCTGACCAAACAACAAAGATTGGGACCCTCGCAAGTCCCATGATCCGACAAACACTTATAGCCTTCCTCAAAGAGAATCGGGACGTATTCGCCTGGAGTCACGAGGACATGCCAGGAATAGACCCTTCAGTCATGGTGCATAAGCTGAATGTGTCACCCTTCTTTCCACCCGTCCGGCAGAAGAAACGGGTGTTCGCCCCAGAACGAGATCAGGTCATAGCTGAAGAAGTCCGCAAGCTACAGGAGGCGAACTTTATTAGGGAAGTCTACTACCCCGACTGGCTAGCAAACGTAGTGATGGTCAGGAAAGCTAGCGAGAAGTGGAGGATGTGCGTAGACTTCACCGACCTAAACAAAGCGTGCCCCAAAGACAGTTATCCCCTCCCGAGGGTCGACACTCTAGTAGACTCTACAGCTCAACACCAGCTGTTAAGTTTTATGGATGCTTTCTCCGGTTACAACCAAATCAAGATGCACGAAGCCGATCAAGAGAAAACTTCATTCGTAACCAGCCAAGGCCTCTTCTGTTACAAAGTAATGCCATTTGGTCTGAAAAATGCGGGCGCAACATATCAAAGGCTTATGAACAAAATGTTCGCATAGCAGATCGGGAGAAATGTCCAAGTCTACGTAGATGATATGCTGGTAAAAAGCCGAAGGGAGGAAGATCACTTAGAAGACCTCAGGGAAACATTCGACACTCTCCGCTCTTACAACATGAAGCTTAATCCAGGAAAGTGCGCCTTCGGGGTGACGACAGGAAAATTCCTAGGATTCATGGTTTCCCAGAGGGGCATCGAGGCCAATCCGGACAAGATCTGGACTATAATGAAGATGGCACCACCAAGAAATGTGAAGGAAGTACAAAGCCTCAATGGCAAGATAGCAGCGCTAAATAGGTTCGTGTCTAGGGCAACGGACAAGTGCTTACCCTTCTTTCGCACACTGAAGAGATCTTTCGAGTGGATTGCCGAGTGCCAACAAGCGTTCGAGGAATTGAAAACTTACCTCTCTTCCCCACCACTGCTGAGTCCCTCACAACCAGGTGAAGAACTTTTTCTCTATCTTGCCGTCTCCCCAGCCGCCGTCAGCGCCGCCTTGATCAGAGAAGAAGAGAGAGTGCAGAAACCTGTGTACTACACCAGTCGGGCACTACGCGGAGCCGAAGAAAGATATCCACCCATGGAAAAGCTCGCATTTGCGCTAGTTACGGCAGCACGCAAACTAAAGCCGTACTTTCAAGCCCACACGATGATCGTCCTAACTAACAAGCCTTTGCGACGGGCGATGAGCAATCCTGAAGTTGCTGGACGATTGGCACTATGGGCTATAGAATTAAGCGAGTTTAACATCCAGTACCGCCTGCGAACCGCCATTAAAGGACAGGTCGTTGCAGATTTCATAGCTAAGTTCACAAATGGTGAGGACAGGGGGGCAGAAGAATCTCCCCAATGGAGCATACATGTAGACGGATCCTCCAACAGGCAGGCTGGGGGAGCCGGCGTCGTACTACAGTCACCCGAAGGAGACACGGTCGAGTGTATGGTCCGCCTTGAGTTCCCTACCACCAACAACGAGGCGGAGTACGAAACTCTAATAGCAGGGCTTGACCTCGCCAAAGCCGCAGGAGCCGAAAGAGTGATCATTTACTGTGACTCTCAAGTCGTGGTCAACTAGATAAATGGGGATTATGAGTGTAAAGGCGAAGGAATGAAGAAGTACCTGGACCAAGCAAGGAGAAGGGTAAACGAGCTGAAGGCCGAAATTATACAGATCCCCCAGGGAGAAAACGAGCGAGCTGACCGACTAGCCAAAGCCGCTTCAGCCGAACATATGGCCACCCTTGGTAATATACTCTCCTTCGTTCAGCTCTCTCCACTTATAAATTATGTTGATGTACAGGAGCTTGGTTCCAAAAGCGATTGGACCGCGCCGTTAGTTTCTTACTTGAAGAACGGCATATTGCCAAATGAAAAGGAAGCTGCAAGAAAACTGAAGGTCCAAGCAGCGAGGTTCATTTTGATAAGAGATGTCTTGTACAAAAGAGGTTTCTCCCGCCCCTACCTACAATGCTTAGGTCCTGAAGAAGCAGATTACGTCATGAGAGAAGTGCACGAGGGAATCTGCGGAAACCACTCAGGGTCGAGGTCACTAGTGCACAAGTTAGTGCGAACGGGGTACTTTTGGCCAACCATGCAGAAGGATGCCGAGGCTTATGTAAAGACTTGCGACAAATGCCAAAGGTTTAGCAATGTCATCAGACAACCACCCGAAGAACTCACCCCGATGACGGCGCCATGGCCGTTCGCTCAATGGGGACTGGACATCATGGGGCCGTTCCCTACGGCAATACGACAACTGAAGTTTCTAGTAGTGGACATCGACTACTTTACGAAGTGGGTGGAAGCTGAAGCCTTGGCCACCATTACGGAGAAAAACGTACGGAGTTTCATCTGGCAATGTATTATATGCAGATTTAGCATCCCTAGAATCTTAGTCTCGGACAACGGGAAGCAATTCGGCAACGACTCCTTCCGGGACTTCTGCTCGCAATTGGGGATATGGAACCACTACTCCTCCCCCGCCCACCCTCAAGCCAACGGAAAGGTCGAAGTCACGAACCGATCCTTGCTGAAGATTATCAAGACTCGGCTCGAGGGGGTAAAGGGTATATGGGCTGAAGAGTTACCGAGTATACTTTGGGCTTACAGGACTACGACAAGGACACCAACAGGAGAGACACCATTCCGACTAACATACGGGAGCGAAGCAGTCATCCCAGCCGAAGTCGGCCTCACAAGCTACAGGGTGCACAACCATGACGAAAGCAAAAACGACGAGGCCATACGTCTACAGCTCGATCTAGTGGACGAAGTCAGGACAGTGGCAGAACAAAGGCTCGCACGGTACCAGGACCGCATGGCCAAGCACTACAACTCCCGGGTCAGACACAGAGACTTCCAGGTTGGAGACCTCGTTCTAAGGAAAGTCATGGGCGCAGCAAGAGACCCAACCCAAGGAAAACTCGGCCCAAATCAGGAAGGACCTTACCGAGTCACGGCGTGGCAAAGGAAGGGCACCTACCATCTGGAGACACTAGACGGACGGAAGTTACCACATCCTTGGAATGCTGAGCACTTGTGAAAGTACTACCAGTAGAGACGATGACGGGAAGAACAACACCCCCCTTTTTTATTCATAGTTTACTCCTTAGATTTATTATTTACTTTAAGTATTTGCTACAATAAGCCCAAAGGGTAGGTTTTTTACTTTGGTTTTTGCTACAATAAGCCCAAAGGGCAGGTTTTCTACTTTGATTTTTGCTACAATAAGCCCCAAATGGGCAGGTTTTGTTTTTGGACTACTTTTTATATAGATGCATGGCAATAAGAGGAGTTTATTCAGAACTACTGAAATTTCTACTTACAAATTCAAATTCACAAAAAGTGGACGACCTTGAATCCACAAGAAAAATGGCCAAGTCCACAAGATGGACGAAGCTATTGAGCTGACGGTCTAATAAAAGACCAACGAATTGGCCAAGTCCACAAGATGGACAAAGCTATTGAGCTGACGGTCTAATAAAAGACCGACGAATTGGCCAAGTCCACAAGGTGGACGAAGCTATTAAGCTGACGGTCTAATAAAAGACCGACGAATTGGCCAAGTCCACAAGATGGACAAAGCTATTGAGTTGACGGTCTAATAAAAGACCAACGAATTGGCCAAGTCCACAAGATGGACGGAGCTATTAAGCTGACGGTCTAATAAAAGACCGACGAATTGGCCAAGTCCACCAAGCTATTAAGCTGACGGTCTAATAAAAGACCGACGAATTGACCAAGTCTACAAGATGGACAAAGCTATTGAGCTGATGGTCTAATAAAAGACCAACGAATTGGCCAAGTCCACAAGGTGGACAAAGCTATTAAGCTGACGGTCGAATAAAAGACCGACGAATTGGCCAAGTCCACAAGATGGACAAAGCTATTGAGCTGACGGTCTAATAAAAGACCAACGAATTGGCCAAGTCCACAAGATGGACGAAGCTATTAAGCTGACGGTTTAATAAAAGACCGACGAATTAGTCAAGTCCACAAGATGGACGAAGCTATTAAGCGGACGGTCTAATAAAAGACCGACAAGTTGGCAAGTCCACAAAGTGGACAAATCAATAAGACTGACGGTCTAATAGAAGATTGGCGAGTTGGTCAAGTCCATAATATGGACAAAAGCGACGGAGGAGAAGCAACAAATTAAGTCTATAAAAAAGACAAGTCCGTTGGTCCATAAAAGTGGACGAATCCAACACAATAAAATAGACGAAGTCATTTAATTTGACGGGCTCACCAAAATAACCGTCTATTCATAGAGTTGTCATGACTGACGACCTTACTGGATGGCCATTTGGACGGTCATCACAGCCAGAGGCCTCAGAAAAATATCATAGTTAAACGACGGATGACAACAAAAGTAGACGAATGAACACTATTCATTTTTCAATCCATACCTAGGCCGACGAGTTCAATAAACAGTAAAGTCTTCAAAATAGATGTCCCAAAGGGGACGAGTCTATAAAAGACGGGCGACTCTAGCTTATGAAAACAAAGCACACAAGCACAAGATACAGTGCATACATACCAAAAGCGACGGATACAAATGTCATAAATAATAATGTAACACTTACAAGTAAAAAGCCCAAAAAACATAGGGGCGCTTAAAAGCATTGTTTACAAAACAGAACGTAAAAACTACAAAAATAAGGCTAACACTATGCGGAAGCGTTCTTAGAGACCCCGTCATCTTTGTCCTTGGAATTAACATCTTCTACATCCAAGAGTTTAACAGACGGATTGGAAGCAGGAATAGGAGGATTGGCAGCAGGCTGAGCCAAAACAACGCCACTATCTTCATGTGGGGGGGCATCCTCGGAGTCATCACCATCAACAACGACGGCGTCATTAGCAGGCGTCATCGAAGGAACGTCATCCAAGGTGATCCCAGATAGATCCAGCTCAGGAAAGGCTGACGCAACTTGCTTAAGACAGTCGTCAAATCCAGTACCATAGTATCCACCACAGGAATCGATGAAGGAATCTGACGCCTTGAATTTTTGGACCGCGTCAGCCCCAGCCTGCTCCACCTGCTTACGAAGGGCCGTCAGTTCTTGTTCTAACTTCTCCTTCTGACGGTCCGCCTCTTCAAGCTTCTCTCTAGTATCCTGCAAATCAACGTTCAAAAGACGAACGACCTCTTTATACTGCGTCTGCTGGTTCAACATGTTAGTATTATGTTTACTAACACGAGTGATGACTCCTTCCTTGGCCACACACCGGTCCTGGAGCGCTTTTACACGTACCAAAGCCTAAGAAGAGCATAATCGTCAGTTAATAAACAAGGAAAAGATAAGAGAAGTTAGATAAGGGAGACAGCTTACCCGTGTTAGGTCAAACAAAGCCGACGCCCCCAAATCCTCCGTCCCTAGCAAAGCACAGGGATCAATATCCGTCGGCTTTATGAACGATTCTACTTCTTCGACGGCATAATCCTTATGCGTCAGTAGGCAATGGGGCCCCTTAAGGACGGGACCGGCAGAAGTCATCACCCCTTTTCCAACTCCATGGCCTGATTTGGGGGTTGACTTCTCTAGAGGCTCATCTCCAGGAGTGACGGCCACCCTTTTAGACGAACGACCAACTTTCCCGTCGGGTTTTCTCTTCAACGAACCCTTAGTGACGGTCTGGGGGGCTGACGTGGAGGTCAACTCCCCCTTTGCCCTCTTCTCCTCCTTTTGACGGGCAGCAGCAGCCCTTATTCGTTGCTTAGCTGACTCCATCTCTACAAAGATCGCAGACACATAAGAGAAAAAAAATCTTTCTGACGACAAAAGCTAAAGTGATAGGATAACAGGAAGAGATTACTCACGACGACGAGAAAATCCTTCTAGCTTACGAGCTTCAGGCGTTGGTTCAGGGCCCCCGCAGTATGCGTGAAGGGTGTCGAGAGTAATTAAATCTCGATACGTTCGCTCTTCTAAGGGTATCTCCGTAACCCGACGGATAAAATCCCTTTACTCTTCAGTTATAAGAGAGCGAGTGTATGCTGAAGAGGAAAAACAAGTAAACATTAAAACATTTCAAAAAGATAGAAAAGCATGTAAAGGCTGACGGGGATAAAAGCTGTCGGCTAAAACCTGAATCCCTGACAAAAGCCCAAGTATTATCAAAATAACCACGGGGTATTGTCTCCCATTCTTCCTGACGGCACACCCAGTCCGTCCCTTCAACAAAAAAGTACCTACTCTTCCATGCTCTATTTGAATCTGACATTTCAGACACTAATCTCAACTCCCTCTCCTTGGCGGCGAAATGGTATATCCCCTTAGAAGAAGACAGGTGCTGGGGTCTATAACAGTAGAAGAACTCATCTAAGGAAAGCTGACGGTGTCCTCCACTTAGACGACCCCATAAGACCTCAGCACTTATAAAAATCCTCCATGAATTAGGAGCGATCTGGCTAACGGACAACCCCAGAAAGTCAGCCAATTGACGGTGTAAGGTCGTCAGGGGCAGCCTGAGCCCTGCAGCAAACATCGCATCATACATACCTACGTCTGCGGTTCTCCCCGTATAGCACTTTTCATTTTCCCTAGGGGGACAGATAGGAATATGATTTGGGATTTGGAAACGGATGCGCAACTCTTTAAAAACCTTATCACTCATGTTTGGTAAAAATTTGTTGAAGGCCCATTCCTCGGGAAGGATAAAGGGACGGCTACCTCCAGGACTTCCTGAGGTTCCCTCGCAAGACTCCTCGTCACCCTCACTTTTGTTATCCCTCTCTTCTTCCACCTCGACTTCACCCTCCTCACCTACTACCTCCTCCTGACCTTCATTTCTGTGACTCCCTACCTCCTCGTCAGGAGATTGGGCTGACGTCTCTCTCTCCGATAACCAGGAAAAGCTCCCGGACTCGTCACCTGAACCGAATACCTCGTCATAGCTCGCTCCATCGCGGACCGACAATTGATCACTCGACGCGTCACTTGACATCTGACTACCTACAAGTGACGGGTTCATTCTAAGCACCTAGGATGACGACCTTGTTATAAAAAGAAATTAATTGAAATTGAGCGTGTACACAGAAAGAAAAAGGACTTACAAGTTTCTTAACGGTTGATGGTTGTTGGAAGCAACGGCAGCAACTCAGGTGACGATGTTGGGAAATTGACGGAACAAAAGCGACGGATCTTCTCTCCAAGGATCAGTAAAGGTAAAGTGGGAAAAGTGAGGGGAAGAAGTGGGTTATATATAAAGGGAAAAAGGCGCGGAAGACGAAGCGACGCCCTCGTCCAGAAGCGGAGCCAACCCGAGCGCGCCACGTGTCCGAGCATTTAATATTGGCTGCTCGAGGAGTCACATTTTGAATTATTTTCTCTCTCCAGGCCAGAGTAACAATTAACGACGAAAGAATACTCCATAACCCGTCATTTCTAACTGACGGAGATATGAAGTAGGGGGCAACTGATAAGGCAAAATTATGGCACACAAGGCACCCCACGCTTAATCCATCGGCTTCTTTCAGAATGGAGCCTACGACTCATGCTGACGGGCTAAGCTATAAAGGAGGCTGACGGGCTAAGTTATAAAAGAGACTGAAGACCCTGAAGTTGACGGACCGTAATAGGCAGTCGTGAAAGGAGGTCCGCGAAGAACCCTAAGGGGCTGATCCTTCATGGGGCTGACGACCCTTCCTGACTGAAGGGAATAAGACAAACTGACGGTTTTAAGGCCGACGAGTCTAATAAAACCATAACTTGGCCACCATGCATGAAGGAAAAAGAGATGACTTGTCTTCCACGTTCAATGTTAGAGTCCTATAAGGAAAGGATTCCACAATCTACGCTCATAAGGACTCCTATAAAGAAAAGACTTCTACTCCAAGGAAGAGAGGTCCACCCTCTACTACTATAAAAGCCCCAATACCCTCACAAATCGAGGTACGCATAATTAACCCCTCTCTAGCACTCTAGAGTTGAAAGAAGTTCTAACTTGACATTCGGAGGGTATTTGGCCGGTACCACACCGGTACTTCTCTTAAGGTATTCAGCTTTTATGTTGTGTAGGTGCTGTTTCGAGTGTGCAAGAACCGTGTGACTCACTGGTGATATTTTCGACATCATCGTGAGGCACACCACATTATTATTTGAGAATACTTGTGAAAAACATAGATAATGATTGCAAGTTAGCACGAAAAGAGCATTATTTGGGCTTCTCTCTAATGGCGTCAAATAATTCGGTGAAAATACTTGAGGTTTGCCGAGTGACTCCATTACCAAGCTCACTAGCTTCAGCCACACCAAGTTCTCTCCCTCTTACCTTCTTTGACATACTCTGGCTTAGATTTCCGCCAGTGGAGCGAGTTTTCTTTTATGAAACCTCTTCTACTAACACAAGCTTCATGGATTCCATTCTTCCAAAACTCAAGCACTCACTCTCCCTAACACTTCATCACTTTCTCCCTCTTACTGGTACCTTCACTTGGCCTCAGGACTCCCTCAAACCTATCATCAATTACACAGAGAATAATTCAGTTTCACTCACTATAGCCGAGTCCAATGCCAACTTCTATCATCTCTCAGGCAACAACTTTATTGAAGTTGTGGAATACCATCCTCTTGTACCTGACTTGCCAACATCCCATGAACAAGCCCCAGTATTGTCGTTGCAAGTTGTTGGGGACATATTTTTATGTAATTGGCATATCCTTTGACAAAACGCACTTTACTTGTATTTGGGTAAATCTAAGTAGGTTCAAGATGATCATTACAAGTGGTTAAATTGAAGACATGAAGACTACTCAAGAACTACTCAAGAACTGCTCAAGAAAAGTGCAAATTTGCAGGTCTCGATACCTGCTCGATAGAATCTCGATCTATCGAGGTTCATTAAATCTCGATAGCTGGTCGATCGATCGAGCTTACGGATTTTCAGATTATAGCCATAATGTTTTTATTCTAAAAGGCTATTTGTTTAAGAGTTTGTATAATCCTTATTGGACTAGGAAAGCCCAAGGTTTGTGTAAACCTATTTGGAATAGGAGAGCCCATTAAAGCTCCTATTTAAAGGAGGTGGGAAAAAGAAAAACCTAACCCTAGAGAGCTTCATAAGGTTTTCTTTTTGAAACCCTAGCCTCCTCCTACAGAAGAAAGAGTTCTTGCTGCGTTTCTTGTACGCCTATTGGTGTTTCTATAACCAAGCAAAGGCTCTTGCACCAACATTGAAGATCTTATTGGTGTTTCTATGTGAAGCTGCTGCAAATCAACTACAACAATCAAAGGGTTGCTGTGGAGTTAGTCACGTACTGGGATTCGTGCAAAGGAGTAAGCCGCGTACTGGGATCCGCGCATCAAACTGGTTAGTCACGTACTTGGGAGCCGTGCATCAAAAGGGGGAACTGTCACTACAGATCAAGTCCAATTGGGTATTGGGGTAAGGGTTCAACTGTAGGTTGGTAAGGTACTTGAGATTCCTTTACTTGTAACCGCTTGATTTGATAATAGTGGAGTTTCGGGAGTGGTGACCTGAAAATCACCCGGTGGGGTTTTTGCCGTTAGGGTTTTCCCCATTCGTAAACAAATCACCGTGTTATTTAATTTTCGCTGCATATTTAGTTTTTGGTGATTTGTTTGTGCTTCCACGCAATTGCATGATTAATTGATTAATTAATAACTTGGCTAATTAATTAATTGGTATAATCACAAGGGGTCATTCAGATTGTGGCCTATCACAAGTGACAGCGTTCTCAAACTGTGGGTTTTGCATTGGAATTTCTGCACACCATGCTTTTCTTGATGGAAAAAGCTCAACCATGTTTATGAAAGCATGGGCTCACTCGTGCAAACTTGGAGGAAATGCTTTGTCCTTGGTACCTGAGCTAACACCATGCTTTGATAGGATGGTTATCAAGGACCCGGCTGGGCTTGAGTCAATCTACTCGAACGGGTGGTTGAACCAAGATGGGCCACACAACAAGAGCTTAAAGGCGTGGGAACTAAAAACACCACCAGGTGTGGTACGTGGTGCGTTTGAGTTGACTCGTACAAAATTAGAGAAGTTGGGCCAGTTGATAACCAGTATTCTAGAAGAGAACACTGAACAAGGACAACCAGTTCACTTATCAAGGTTAACACTGACATTTGCCTACACATGGGTTTGTCTAGCTAAGGTAGAAGCAGTAAGGGACAACAAATTACATCTTGTGATTAATGTAGACGCTAGGTCTCGCTTAGAACCGTCTGTGCCTGGGAATTATTTTGGAAACTGCCTTACTGCTTGTATTGCAATTGCAGAGAGAAATGAGCTATTGGGTGAAAAGGGGGTGGCTGTGGCTGCGAAGGCTATAAGTGAAGCCATAAGAAATTTGGATGATGGTGTCCTAAAAGGTGCTGAAAAAAGGTTGTCACTACTGCTTACTTTAAAGAAAGACAAACCATTTGATGGAGTGCATGGAATTGCTGGGTCACCTTGATTCGAGCTTTAAAATACAGATTTTGGATGGGGAAAGCCAACGAAGGTAGAGATGATTTCTATAGATAAATCAGGAGCTATACGTGTTTCGGAAACTAGAGATGGTGCTGGAGGAATTGAAATAGGGATGGTTTTAAATAAACATGTAATGGAAGAGTTTGCTTCAGTATTTGCCAAAGGACTTGAAATCCTGTGAAGTTACATGTAACTTGCAAGGTTATGCATGTAAGAGAGATGATGTGTGAACTGTGAGGCCATTTTGGTTGATTAATTTGATATTTTTGTTTTGAGTAATGTCAACACAGTTTGTGATCAAATATATTTAAATCTTTTGTTAGGTTCATGAAAAGCAAGGATGCTGATGATCCGGTAATAGCAGGGTTGTTCTTATTGAATTGAATGTATTAGTGTCAGTTAAGAATAAAAAGATCTTAGCTTTAGAATTGGTATCAGTCCTAATTCTAATATTTGCTTGATGATTCTATTCTATAACTTTCAGATATGTGAATGAAATGCATATTGTACACTCTCTCTTTGTCTCTCTTTCTCAATTGTTCTTTGTTATTTAGTTAGATGGAAAGTGAAAACTAATATTCGTAATTAACAATATGGAGGATTGGTCCAAGTCCATAAGGTAGTTAGGGGCGAATTGATTTGTGGAGACGAATTGAAGCTGGTGAGGACTGAGGATGATATCCGACTTATGAAGGATGATATCCGACTGAGGATGGTGCCGAATTGACTTGTGAGACCCATTTGGTTGATGAAAGATAAACTGGCTATAGTGAAAGTCGAACTGATTGGTATGGCTGAGCCGACGCTGATGAGGGCCGAGTATGATAAGTTGGGTCATCACGGCATGGTCTATTTGTTGAATATTTTTTGACCTATGGTTCCTAGTTCCTACAAAGTACAAACGGTGTCAATCGTAAGTGTGTGAAATTTGGGGGTTACAATGGAACCACTGTAAGGACTTTAACCCTAATTTTAATTGAATGAATGAATGAAAGACATTTTAAAATTTAAAAGTATCACCTTTGATAGTACATTAATTTTGTACGTTCATATTTTTTGTATGTATTTGATCCATTATAAGGATTGCTGAAGTTATCATCTCAACCAATGAAACAACGCCATCTATGCAAATGTATGATTCATCTTCCTAATCAATACAAGAAATAAAAAATAAAAAATATCAAGTAATGTCATATTTGCATAATTAAGTAGCAGCGTTTTATTGGTTGAGAGGATTAGGAAAGACCACTTCAACAATATTCTGATAGATCTAGTAATTTCTCCATTGTTTGGCTTATATTAAAAGCATTTATTTAACAATTTCATGATTTAATCAAATTTTTGAATGAATGTCCTCATTAAATTTTAAATTTCTTCAAAAATTAGCATCATTGTTCCAATTCAAATTTGCTCATGCCTTTTAAAGAATATCCCTTCAATTATCCACTTATGTGTTATTATATAATCTTATTCTAAGTTTAGCTCTTAAAGTCCTTAAGGAAAGATTTTATCATTAATTATCATTGATGGGTTACCATTTGCTTAATTGGCATTTAAGTTTGAATTTAAATGTGATAGATTAGATCACTCGGGCTTGATTGATAATAATTGTAGAAGATTATTTGTTTGATTAGGCAATTATGACTTGATTGACTTTAACCTTGGAAAATATTTATCATTTATTAGGCAATTAATATGTTTCCATTTAATTAATTAGAATCAATTTTGAAATTTAAGGAAAATATTTTAAGGAAATTTTTTTAGCCTTTAATACTTTTAAGATCTTTTCTTGTTTCCAAAATTTTTAATTAATGAACTCTTTCGTATAGACGTATCTGTCTCAGCAGAAAATTGAAACTGTTTTCTAAATCTCTTCATATGCTTCTCTTCCAAAACCCATGTTTCGGCCAAAGCGTGAAAGGGTTTTGATGAAGAAGATGAAGAAGGTTTAGACATCGTCGTGTCCACCTCCATACCCATAGGGTTATCAAGCTCGCTAGACCTATCTCTTGTACCCTCGGTCATCTGACCCACTAAGTGATACTAAATTAGAGAATGAAGGATCAAGGGTAAAGCTCAAGCAACACCGGCCTAAGGGCACAGTCACGAGGCACAAACAGACCCACCTGGGGACGCCAACCACTTGAGTACTTAAGAAAAACACCTAGCTTAGCAAAGAAAAAGGAAACGGAGGGAGACTCTATCCTAATAGCAGTATAATCAACCATGAATCAAGAGAGTGTGAAGGGAACTCACCAGAAAAACGTAGAAAGAAAGATGACTTAAAAGCTTGAGGAAGATGAAAAGAAAAAGGAAATGAAAGGTTTTTTTAAGGAAAGACGTGATATTAGTGTGGGAAAACCGAGACTCCACCTCCGCACGTCCAACCAATAAGAGAATGACACGTGGCCACGTCTTGACATGTAGGTTAAGGTGCATTTAATGCGACATAAATGGCATCCAAAAATAGAAGTTCCCGTCAAAGAAATTGTAAACCGTCAATATTCCTACAGTCGACCAAAATATCAATGCAGGAATAAGGGGACAATTGACGAGTACTAAAATTACAAGCTCGTCCATAGGACTGACGAGTGTTAAAATTCCAAGGTCGTCCATAAGGTGGACGACCATACAACATTAATGGCACAATCATAAATGGTTTTGTAACCGACGAACTTCAGTTAAGCTTCTATTTAAGCTCAGACATACGTTACTCAAAAGCTAGAAGAGCCATTAAGAGGTTACCATCAGTTACACTCATAATGAGGCTCTCAACAGCTGTGCTAAGGTTAAAAATAAGCCACCAAGCACCAAGAGAAAGATACACAAATTTAAACACACAGAAATACCATCTGATTCTCTAAGAGATATTGAGAATCCTACTGACTTAGTTATTGGAGAACCTTTGACTAACGCCACTCTAGTGTTTTTCTCTCTCAACTTCACAAGAAACCTAACCTTATCTAGAGCTTAGATGAGGTCATCGAATGACAACCATTTTTGGCATCATCAGTTTCGATTATAACTTTTGTAGCCATAGCCAACCCCTTTTTGCCAAATAGGTCATTTCTCTCTGCAACAGCAACATGGCCAGTAAGGCAGTTTCACAAATAACTTGTAGGCACAGGAGCTCTAGAGCATTCACATGTGCAAAAAAGTCCATATATTTTAGTGTAATAACCAATCTTTTTAATTTTACATACTTTTCAAAACACCACATATTATATTATCTATTTTAAACTACATTACATTAAAATATCAAAATTTTATTGATTTTTTTTAATTGTTTCTCTTTCTTCATACACAATAATCACCATCTACTTTCTTCTTTCAATCTTCGAATACGTAAAAAAGAATAAAAAAACTATATGCAAAATGAATAGTGTTAGCATAAATTTACAACGTTACTGTAGTAACTTTGCAAATTTGCACATTTTTAACTTAACTGATTTAAGTAATTTTAGGAGTTAAATTTGTAAAATTGATATATTTTTCTAGTTTGCATTGATTGATGCAAATGTTCTAAACGAGGCCTAGTGTCTGCATTAATAAAAAGATGTAAATTGGTGTCTCTTGGTCCTTCTGCCTTAACGAGGCAAACCCATGTGTAGGCGCATGTTAGTGTACCACAAAAAACTGGGTCTAGAGTGGCGTTTGTGAAACGCCGCTAGAAGTCCTAAAAATGCCACTGTAGGTCCCTTTGGGCTATAATGGTGTTTTCTATATTAATGGTTATGAACGTCACTATTGTACCGTAACTATAGACCTATAGGTGTAAAACACTACTATAGGTTGTTTTTTTTATAAAAAAAAAAAATGTTATAGTAGCGTTTTGAAATGCCACTATAGGTCTATTCCCTATAGTGACATTTATAAAACGTTGCTATAGGCCGAATTATTATTATTTTTAAATAAGCTATAGCAGCTTTTTAAAACGCCATTATAGGTCCATTCCCTATAGTGGCGTTTATAAAACGTTGCTATAGGCCAAATATTTTTGAAAAAAAAAAGGGTTATAGCAGCAATTTAAAACGCCACTATAGGTCCATACCCTATAGTGGCGTTTTATAGGCAAATTTTTTTTTTTTATTTTTTTATTTTTAAATTGGCTATAGCAGCATTTCAGTACACCTCTATAGCCATCAACACAGAAAAAAAAATACCAACAACCATCACAACCCAAACCCAGCACTATCTCTCTCTCTATTCAGCCACCTAAACACCAATCACAACCCAAACCTAGCACATCCAACCACCAAAACAGCAATCTACAAAAATCGATCCAAAAACACCAATCTAGAAACACCCAAACACCAATCCACAACCACCCAAACACTAAACACCACCGATCTGGCCACCCAACATCGATCCAAAGCCACCCCACCATCGATCCAAAGCAACCCACCAACAATCTAGCCACCCAACACCAATCCGGCCACACAAGATGAAGTGAACCTTGTAGACACTGCATTTTGTACCCCTTACAACTCGGGCCCCTGTTCCCCAATGATGCTAAAATTCTAAGACCCAAGATTGGTTTAGGGTCCAATCAGATGTTAAATTGACTTGAGAAATGTTAAAATGAAAAATATAACTTTTAATGAGCAAATAAATCTATTTTTGGAAAAGTAAGGCCAAGGAAGCCCTTAACATGCGCACGCAGGAATCATCCTGCACGCGTAGCCATAATGCATACGCACGCAGGCTCAAACCTATGCGCGCATGTAGGGTTCTAGAAATATAAAAAAGACAAGTTTTCTACATAATATTGAGGATTGGAACAAATCCCACATCGTCTGAGAGCCATTCCAAACCCCAATTTTCATAATATAAATAGCCATACATGGTACATTTTCAAAACAGACAAAAATCCTAAGGGAAAACACTAAGATTCACTAGAAATAGTGAATCAAAGAGGGATTTTTTCACAAAAAATTCTCAAGTCAATTTTCTTTTGATTGAGGCATTTTCTGGCGTTGATCTTTGAGTTTAAGATTATTAATCACTTTTTTTATTGATTGTGAATAGATTTGACTGAGGAGAACGGTAAAAAATAAAGCTTGAAGAGCTTCAATTTTGAGGTATTAGTTCTAAGCTTTTTCTTTCTTTTTCTTTAGTTTGATTATGTTTTTGTTTGTTTCTTTGCTTGTTTTGTGTTTTAATATGTTTATATAGCTTAGTTTTAGGCAGCCTTTGTATTTTTAAGCATGTTAGGTTGTTAGATTTATTACTTTAAGGTTTGCTCTATTTTCTGTGCTTGCTGTGTTTTCTGGGCTAGGGTTTCTGAGCAAGCCTACGTGCATATGCATCTTGCATGCGCGTGCAGTTCAAAGTATGCACACGCATGTAGCTGGTTTACACACGCAAACCGCTGCCTAGAATTCCTCATTTAGATTTCTGCTTTGTTTTCTTTACTTATTTCACATGTTATGCCTCTGTTTGTTCCATCTTTTATATGTTTTAGTCCTTGTTTTATTGTTTTATTTGTTTATTTGCTTTTCACATGTTAAATTAGGATTTGTCTTGTGTTCCTTTGTTTAGATGCCATGAACACGCATTCACATGTTCATGCATTTATGCTATAGGTGCTGAGATGCAACAAGGTAAGTGAGGTAAGTCATGCATTCACATGAACATGCATGATGTATGTTTAATGATAGAGATAAACATGCTTGTTTGGATGAGTTTTTCTTAAAGTATAGATGCAATCACATGTTTTCTTAGATCTTTCTATGCCTGTGTTTTTGCCTTGATTTAATGTTTATGCCTTGGATATGGTATGATGACATGATGCTAGATGAATGCTAGGTTGATATGAGATGCTATGTGATATGCCATGATAGATGAATGATTAGGTTTTTGGGATGATTGATGTCATGTTGTATGCTTAGATGTATGCTAGTGTGTGTGTGAGTATAGATACAATATTGAATATGCCTTTAATAGGGTTAAGACATAAGACACAATGAGAAGAAGACAACCCTAGGATTGGGTGGTTTTGGGTGCCTAACACCTACCCAAAACCATACCTAAACTCCGAACCCATATTTATGGTAGTAAGATCAAAAAGGCCTTTCCTCGAGAGGACGCTATATATATGGTTCTTAGACCATTGCAAAAACTAGGTGGTGACTCTCTGTTATATCCACAAGCCTATCAAAAATAAACATATAAAGTGAGCACATAGACTGAAAAAAGAAACAAACAAAACAAAAAAAAGAAAAGAAAAGAAAAGAAAAAGAACCAGATCGATATTGCATGTCGTGTGAGAGAAAGAAATCAAATATAAAGAAGAGGAACAAACTTACCAGATGAGAGAAACAAAGGTTCGGCGGCATGGGTCTGATGGTATGTCGGCAACATGGCTCGGAGGCATGGATTGGCGGTGTGGGTTGGCAGCGGCAAGGGTCTGATGGTGGGTCGGCAGTGGCATGGGCCTCATGGTGGGTTGGAGAGAGAGAGAGAGAGAGTTTGAGTTTTTATTTTTATTTTTTTTATGAGTCTGATGGTGGGTCGTGAGAAAGATTGAGAGATTTTTTTATTTTTATTTTTATAATGACCAAATCCTTTCAAATTAATTCAAATAGTGGCATATTCCTTTAATGAAAGGAATATGCCACTATTTGAATTATTATTTTTTAATAACTGAATATTCTAGGTATATGTCACTATTAGTACTACTACTACCACCACCAAATATTCAGGGTATATGCCACTATTTGAATTATCTTTTTTTTTTTTTTTTTTGGGTTGTACCTATGGTGGCGTTTGAAAAATGCCATTATAGGTCCCTCATTTGTTTTTGGTTGGACCTATGGTGGCATTTAAAAAACACCACTATAGGTCTCTCAAAATTTAATTTTTTTAGTTGGACCTATAGTGGTGTTTCCAAACACTGCTATAGGTCCTTTATTTTTTGGGTTGGACTCCTTTTTTAACACTTTTTTTTTGGTTGTGCTGGACCTATAGACCTATCGGGGCAGACCTATTGCGGCGGTTCCAAGCACTGCTATAGGTCCTTAATAATTTTTAATTTATTAATTTTTTTTTCTGGTTTGGCTTTATATATATATATATATTAATAACATAATAATTTTATATAAAATGAATTCATAATAATAACATAACCTTATGCTGTGTACATGATATTGTTTGTCACTCACAATCACAATCGACCATAGTGAGATAGAGGAATCAAATTTTTATTTTTAATATCTCATAGCAAGGGTAATACAATTAAATTGGAAGTGCATTGAGTTTATTCAAACAAATAAAATGTAACTTTTGATCTGAGTCATGGCGATACTAATCTTTTTGCATCGAAGAAGATTGAGTTTGCTAGTATTCCTTAAATATATTATTGTATTTGTTTGTTGAGTAATCGTAGGTCCATACCCTATTTTATAACATTTTTACAAATTATTATTGTGGCTTGTAATTACTGATTCTCATTTGGACTCATCACTAATATCATTTTTTCACTTATTAATAACTACTTACCACATCAGTATTTTGTAAAAAAATTGTAACTCTAATATTTTCGTTGTTCACATCTTAATTTTAATATGATAATTCTCCTTTGTATAATAATGTTGACATAGTCAAGATTCTTTACTTTAGTGGCATTTCCTAGTCTCCCTTATAAGGATAACCAGGGTTCAAATCCTCCTCCTCTCAAATTGTTTCACAACTCTAGAGGCCAATATGATGAAGTTAGTCCCATTGGGCTCTTCGAACAAACCAGTTAATTGGTTGGCTTGGGCCACTCGAGGGAGTCTTCATGGTGAAGGTCGAAAATCACTTGGCCATGAAGTTTAAACAAATCAGAAAAAATGGGGGATAATTCTTGTGAGCCGATGAGCTGGCACTACAAGAAACAACTATCGTATACGAGGATTCCACTAAAAGTCAAAAAAATTATATTGTATATATACAAAACCATTTTTTAATTCAAAATTTAAAATTATGATTGCTCAAAATGACAATAGTTGTTCACCTATAGCAAAGCAATCATCTCCCAACAACCTTTTACCACCATAAATCAAGGCAGTTAATGTGAAACAACAAGTAATGAGCTAAATACCAAATAAAGTTTCAAATTCACGTACTTAACAAGAAACAAATAGAATATATCAACAAGGGTGGTATTTGAATATATGAAAATGACTACCCAAACCATATAAGAATATTAAGGAATAAGAAAATGTCACAAATACATGTATATTAAAGATGCCATGTCCTATGTATTCAATAGCACCAAAAGGGTTACATCCATGTATTGCCCCCATGGGTAAGATCACTGAAAAATAAATAATTATTAGGAACCATAGTTGTAACATTTACCTCCACAACACCAATTACGTAATATGGATCATGGCCCATGTATTTCTCTTATGACGGGGTAACCAAAATTATTTCATAAAAATAATTTAGTTAATGTTATATAGAAATTTGATCAAACGAATTTCATTGCAATTTTCTCAAGAGGTATAAGAATCTAATATCTATAAACCCATGATTTGTTTTATCTCCTCACTTCGATTAAAATCTGACCAAATTGGGAAGTTACCTTTAATTGAAATCCTGAATTAAATATTTGATAAATTAATTTAGTGGATTTTTTTTTTTTTTGGTTGTTGAGAAAGTTTCAACCTATTTAATGGATTGAAACTTGAAAGTTGGAACACAAAATCCCTTATTTAGGCACAAAATCCCTTATTTATAAACGCTACTATAGGTCATTTTTTCAATTTAAATTTTTTTTTTTTTTTCTGGTTGGGATTTTTTATTTTTATTTATAAATGCCACTACAAGCCCTTGTAAGACCTAGGACTTGTAGTGGTGTTTATGAATGCCACTATAGGCCATTGTAAAACCTAGGATTTATAGTGGCATTTATAAACGCCACTATAGGTCTTTTTTTTTTTTTTTTTTTTTAAAGTTGGGCATTTTTTTTAAAGGACCTATAGTGGAGTTTATAAACGCCACCACAAGTCCTCAATATATTTATAACAATAATTTTTTTTTTAGCTTCAAAATTTATTTTTAAAAAAAGTGGGTCTATTGTGGTGTTTTAAAACGTCACTATAGGTCCTTGTAAGATCTAGGACCTATAGTGGTGCTTTTAAAACACTATTATAAGCCTAGTGTTTTACAACGCCACTATAGAGCCCGGCCAAAATGGGCAAATGCCCTTTTCGTGCAAAAAAAAGTGGCGTTTTGCCCCCTTTCCCAAACTAAAAAGTTGAGCCTTATAATGGCGTTTTAAGGAGCCTATAGTGACGTTTTAAGGACCTATAGTGGCGTTTTGGAACTTGAGCTCCATAAACTTGAGTTATAGGCAAATTTTTTTTTTTAATTTTTTAACCTATAGCTCGAGTTCATGGAGCTCGAGTTCTAAAACGCCACTATAAGTCCTTAAAACGTCACTATAGGTTCCTTAAAAACGCCACTATAGGGCTTAACTCGATTTTAAGAAAATCGAATTTCAAAACAGGGGCATTTCCCTAATTAGTTTGGAAAATGGGGCAAAATGCTAGATTGTTTGCGCGAAAAGGGCATTTGCCCATTTTGGCCTATAGAGCCCTCAAAACGTGGCTATAGATAAGCCTATAGCAGCGTTTTTAGAAAACGCCACTATAGTGTACCTATAGTGGCATTTTTTTATGAACGCCACTATAGGCAACATTTTTTGTAGTGGTGTTAACCTTGATAAAGTGAACTGCTTGTTCTTGATTATTCTTCTCTTGTTGTGTGGTCCATCTAGGTTCAACCACGCGTTCGAGTAGACTGCCTTAAGTTTGTGGACGAATTACATTTAAAGCGCCCCCCTTCAGAAATCACAAACTTGAAACACATTGGATTTGAAATAGAGGGAAAGAAAGATTTAAAAAACTTTTTCAAGGTTGTCTTCCAAAGTCCAATTTGTCTTAGAGAATACCTATTTTTAGAGATCAAGGGATAAAGCAAGGGGCTATGACTTTTTTTTTTTTTTTCTCTCTCTATATTGGTTCTAAGCTTTTCAAATAGGTGAGTATCTCTTCAAATATAGATGACATCATTGTACTTGTCTAACTACACCCAATTACACAACATGCAAGAAAATGACCAAATAACATAAGTTTAAAATACATTGGAAACTATAACAAGCATTTGAATTTTAGACTAAAGTACATATTTAACCTCAACTCATAGTACCTTGAAACTTCTATAATAGTTTTCATTACCCAATTTACAATATAAATTAAACCTAAAAGTACAAGAAAATTTGCCATAGAATTAGCTAACACAAAAAATCCTAATATAGGCTATCAACTTTTTTTTTTTTTTTTGGGTGTCATTGACTATTTTGTAACTATTCCTTATTTAGTGAATTTTATATGGGATTGTTGTGAAAATATAATAGTTTTGTACATTGGAGGAGTTTTCATTTAATTTTCAGATTTGTAACCAAATTACTATGGACACAATGGTGGTTCACCACCTAGTTTTTGCAATGGTTTAGGAACCATGTATATAGCGTCCTCTCGAGGAAGGACCTATAGACACTCGATTTTGCAACATGTCTCTCACAAGACCATTGATCTTACTACCAGAGATATGGGTTCGGAGTTAAGGTATGATCTTGGGAAGATGTTAGGCATCCAAAACTGCCAAACCCTAAGGTTGACTTCCTCTCATTGTGTCTTATGTCCTAACCCTAGGCATACTTAATATTATATTTATACTCACACACACACTAGCATACATGCTTGCTCACTCCTAAGTGCAGGAGATCATAGCAATATAATTCTCGAAGTACTGAGGTCGAACCACAAAGAGCAGGATAAATTCAAAGACAATATAATTAAACAAAAACTTTTGGTGAAGATGAAGAATAATTTTGCCTGGTAAATGTAAACAAGAATAACAATGATAACTGATTTAAGTCAATAATGTAAATACAAGGGCATCGGGGTGTTTCCCTATATCGATATGAAATTCTTTGTGATCTAAGAAATTATATATTTCATAATTGATTGTTCTTATACAATTAAATACTTATGATTCGGTTGAACTAAGACAATTCAAGAACACATGATAACCTAAATTAATAATGCAGTTAGAAAAGTTTTCAGAAAAACTCATTCACTTTAAAACCTGATTTCTATTTGAAACTATTAGAAATTCGTCTAAACAATAAGAAAAACATGATTGAACTTATTGAAAGCATAGAAGAACTAATACATCAAAAAGAAATCTAATTGAACAATCAAATTTGTTGTTGATAAAATCCTAGAAAGAATCACATTGAATATTCATACTGTATAGAAGAAACATAACTCCTAGCCCTAGCAAAGAGTTTAGGCTGCCATTAGAGAAAGAAAAATACAAGGTTTACTCTGCCAAAATTTGTTCTACACAGCCTCCCTTCAAAACCCTAACGTCAAAAGTGCAAAAGAAAATAATACTTTTACTATTTTAATTTTCGTTCAGGTTTACAACAGTAACTTGTGAGTTAATTTCGGCCTTCAAAAATTGAGAATTTCGGAAAACTTAAAACTGGAAAGTTATAGATATTTAAGTCACGGTTCCAACCCATCTGGCCTTGTGTCAATTGGATTTTTGAGGAGAGCGATACGCCCAAAATAATGATCAGTGCTCAAATCTGATTTTTCCTTTTCAGATTCTGCCTCTTTGATTTCTTTTCTTATTTGAAGCTTCCAAACATGGTAGACGACCCAAGCACTCCAGCTGCACCTCCTTAGACATTTATGCATGGTCCTTTAGCTCCTCTTTAATTCTAGTTTGGCCTCCATTCTCTCACAAACTCTTGTAAACTCATCTTTTTCACATGATTTCCTGCAAGTAGATAATTACACGCAATGAATGACATCTTATTCAAGAAATTATGTAAAGATAAATAATAGGGACTAATGCAAATCATGGCTTAATTATTATACAAATTAAGCATAGTAATAAGGAGATAACGCCCACATAAATATATAACAAGTATACATTTTAAGGCGTTATCAATACATCTAAGCACACAATATGGCATTAATCATCCCAAAAAAAGACCTAATCATACATCTATCATGGCATAACATAAACTCTAGCATGTTACTATCATACATATCATATCCAAGGCAGCAACATAGGCATAGAAAGATCCAAGCAAACATGTGATTGAATCTATACTTCAAGAAGAACTCAACCAAACAAACATGTTTATCTCTATCATCAAGGCAAAATCATATTCAAAGATGCACGGGAATGTGAATGCATGACTTACCTCACTTACCTTAAAGCAACTCAGCACCTATGGCATTCATGCATGAGCATGTGAATGCGTGTTCATGGCATCAAAACAAGAAAACATGAGGCAAACCCTAATTTAAACATGTGAAAAAGCAAATGAATAACAAGCATGTGAAACAGAATATTAAAACCACAAATATATGAAAAAGGAACTAAGACAGAAGTATTGCATGTGAAATCAGAAATGAAATCAGAAAAATTAGGGTTTCTGGGCAGGATCATGCACACGCATGAATAAGCCTGTGTGCTCATAATCAAGCCTGCGTACGCAGCCAAGATTATGCGCACGTGGGTTTCAGCCCAGAAACCCTAGCAACACAAAAACTAAAGCAGAGCTTCAAAACGATAAATCTAACATCCTAACATGCTTCTAATATAAATCTAAACAACCTAAACTAAGAACAAATATATAAAAAAAAAAAAAAAAAAAAAAAAATCTACTCCTAAACATGCATTGGATCTAACAACAAACTAGAACAACATCAAAACATGTTCATCAATATATCAAATCATATTAACTTTCCAACCAAAACATGATGAGACAAAAAAAAAAAAAAAAAAAAACATATTTCTAAGCATGAATAACATATAAATTAACTAAGAACAACAAAATTACAAATTACAAAAGAACCAAATCAAGGAAAACTCATGAAAAGAGACTCACCTTACTATGAAATACAAACTTGATTGATATTTAACTGGCCCCTCAGTGCCTACACAACAAGATTCAATGAGATATCAAAATAAATAGAAGATTTCAATAGTTTTGAAAAGGTTTTGAGAAATCCAATTGAAAACAAGTTTCTGCCTTAAAACTAACTAAAGAGAGGTTTGTTTTTATGATTAAAAAAAGGTGCTCAGGTCTCTGTGTGTGAGTTTAGAGAAGATGAAATAGAGTTTTTAGAGAAGATGAAGGCAAAAATAAACTCTCTCTCGCTAGGGTTTGAGTTTGGAGGCATAAAGATGTATTTATAGGTTTAAACTAGGGGTTTCATTCTTATTTTTAGGGTTTCGGATGTTCAAAAGGGTCTAGGGGCTGGGCCCCATCAAAGAGGGAGGTTTTGGCTTTAAAACATGAAGTTTTGGGCCTTTGGAAAGTGGTTTGCGTACGCATGCGTGCTCTCCGCGTCCGTATGTTTCCCCAGAAACCCTAATGACCCAACTTCAAACAGCCATAACTCATGATGGAAACAGACATGTACGCAGTGGAAAAATTAAATTAACGGATCTACTTCATTCACAATTGTCAACATGTGCCATCAGGGGCGTAGCCAGGAATTTTTACATGAGGGGGCCGATTCGAACCATGAAGGTTGAAATCGACGACGATGAGTATCATCGTTGTATGGATAGTCTATATTTTTAGGTTGATATGGACCTTCTTTGAGATAAACTCGTCGGACTTCATCTTGTTTGTTGATAGGGAATTCACATATTTGTTTACGTGATCCTGGATCACGATCTATCTCTTCAAATTGAATTCTTGAACATTTGGAGGGGTCAGGGTGTTCATCAGGCATTAAAGTATCAACATTTGTTTCTACAGCCACAGGTGTCCTAATTTCTGAATTGCTAACATTTTTTTTTTTTAAGAATGCATCAATTGTTTTTCGTTTGCTCATAATTCTTTTAGCTTTAAGAATATGACTCAAAAATTAACCTGAAAAGAAGTTTAAAAAATAAAATTTTAATTATAAATATTTACTTAGTTATATGGATGTTGTTCATACTCAAGAAAAAACAAATTTTTCACTATAATTTAAACATATAACCCATTTTTAATACGACTTTAATTAATAATAACCCCTCAAATAAAAACAAAAATTAAACACACAAGTATTGGTACACAACATAAACCAAACAATTTAACAACACCCACAGCCACATCCACAGCCACATGATATCTAACTAATCAAAAATAGGTAATAAATCAAAACAATTTTACCTTAGAAACTTTGTCTTCACAAATTGCAAAGATGGGTCACCTGTGTGGCAATGCCTACTGCCTCTGCCTGACTGCCTCAAACTTTAGATCTTCCCTTCAAGACTCATCACAAACAATCTCCCCATGCCTTCAATCATGTATTTCTCTAAAAATCTATGAAAATATAAAGAGCATGTGAATATTTAGGTGTAGATAGTTGAGAAAATAAAAAAAAGACACTAAAAAGAGATGAATGTCTAATGCTTAAGAAAGAGAAGAAAACTCACTAGTCACCAAGTAGTCACCAAGTTTCAAAACTAAAACTGATGAAGAAAGAAAAAATTGGTCAGGATTTTTTTTCTTTTTTTTCGGACTGTGAGTACAGAGGACTGGAGTTTTAGGGGCTGGTAGGTAGGCAACGGTACCAGTGCAAATGAAAGTGTATCAAAGAAGACAAAACAAAAGAATAAGAAGTAAAGAAAGGGATTCCGTGAGTCAGTGGGTGGATTTTTTGAAATGAAGAGAAAGTGAAGTTTTGTTTTTAGTGTTTGGACTTGAGCGGGCTAGCTTGTTTTATTTGGAGTACATAAGGTAATAAGGCCTAAAACTAAAGTTGGGCTTGGGAGAATAGTTGAGAATTGGGCATTAGGGGGGGGGGGGGGGCGGCTGTCCAATATTGGGGGGGCCCAATTTTTTTTTCTACCTACTCTAATGGAAATTTTTTTTTTTTTGGCAGGGGCCGGGGCCCCCCCCAAGCCACTACGTGGCTCCGCCCCTGTGTGCCATATAAGTTTCAGAATTAGAGAATAAGATAGTGTACCTTGAAGTAGTGAAATTCAAAACCGAAAATTCAGAAGTTCTTGAGAAGACTTTCAATCTTCACTCCAATTCCACTAACACCCAAGATGTGTGGTCTCTCAATCAGTTATATGAGTTTGTTCTAGAGAGAATTGAAGAGTGTCCAACACTCACATACATACCAATTCATTGTCATTTAAAATCTGTATGTTTCTCTCTATATATCTGATTATCTAATTGGGCTAGCCTTTTGGGCCTTCCCAATTGGGCTTTAGTATGTGGCTTGGAGTGGGACCAAAAGGGAACAAATAAGACACTAGCTCCAATGGGCCTTAGGCTTTTCTGTCAACTCTTGACAAATCCAAAGTTACCATTAATTATATTTAATACCACTATATAAATATAATTGCACTCTAGGCCTTATTAATAAATTAAATCCCAAGACTTTATTGTATATGCAACCCCTTCATAAAATATTCGTAGTAGCACAAAGTCATGAATGAAGACTGCTACTTTGTGAATTACTACATCTTAATCCTTGAGTACCCGGTTTAATCCTTTTAAGTTATTTATCATATATTTATGAAATCCAATTTCATAAATATATACTTTAGTCTTACTAAAGTGGTTAGGCCTAACTCTCTGAATAACAAACACATTAAACTTATCTCAAGGGAATATTTTATATCTCCGTTAAGAGACTATGAATTCCATCTTGAGAATATATGTTCCATCAACACTAAATGTGGTTGCCCAACATACTGAGGTTTTGACCGTTACTTTAGATCACACTCCTGATATATCAAAGCAACCTACACTTCATGATCAGGTCCATTATTCTCTCAGGATTAAGAGTTCATGCAAATATTAGTCGTGAGATTTATTATTCAATTGACAGTCGTTAGGTGAATAATAAATCTCACAGCGGTCCAGTTCAATATGTTTTAACTCTTAATACATATCAACATATCAACATATCAACTAGAAGTCACCACTTCCATGATCAAGACAAATCATCTTAGTTAATATGTTATAGTCTTCGCAGATGAAATGCCCAATTTCATCACCGACTACGAACCAAATTCAGAGTTTACAAAGAACTTGTGATTTATATCTTCTGTGACTAAATCACATAAATCACATACTATGCATCTCATGGACTATATGATAATGTCCAAATATTCATGTTATCATTATTTCAGATAATAATAAAACAACTTTATTAATTGCAATATTAAGTCATACATCATGTCATACATAATGTCATACATAATATAATACATAGCATTATATAATAGGATTCTAGGGCACAAATCCCAACAACTCACTCAATATTAATCCAAATTAGGCAAAATTTGTGTTTAAATTGAAGGCCAAAATGTCTAATTTCCAACGAAATAGACCGTACTAAAAACTTCTTTGTGGATCAAAAGTTATGGTCAAAACAATGAGTAAAAGTTATTTTTAAGCATTGTTTTTAAAGCGAATTTGAGCACTTTTAAATTGTGATTACTTCCAAACTATAAAAATAACTTCAATTACCTTTTGTAGACATGTCAAGCTCATCATTGGGACCGGAGACTAAAGTTTATTAACCGGATACAAAATGAGGTGTCTACAATCACTGCATCACATTTTTTTTTTTTTTTTTATTGATTTTGTATATTGCAAAAATTGAGGTATAATATATCAATCAAGAGGTTAATGTTTTGAATTGTTGTGATTCATTACTTACTTATTTTTGCAAGATTTATCACACAAGGATCTTAAATTATATTTTTCAAAAAATAACTTGAAATAACTTGTCAACCTAATAGTTGTATCAAATATTATGTCTATAACATTATTCATCTTTATTTATATATATATATATATATATATATATATATATATATCTCAAAGGAGCCTAATGTTTTACTTATCCAACTTCTATGGCACCATTCTACATCTTGGTTGACTTTTAACCAAGTCCAAACCCTCAAGACATTTTAGCAGGCCAAAATGGGCAAATGCCCCTTTCACACAAAAAAATTTAGCAAAATGCCTCATGTCTGAAACTAATTAGGGAAATGCCCCTGTTTTGAAACTCGATTTTCTAAAAAATCGAGTTTTAACTCGATTTTTGGAACATCAAGTTATAGCAAACATGGATTACGAAATTTTTTTTTTTTTTGGAACTCGAGTTCCACTTGAATTTTTTCAAGTAACTTGAGTTTCATGAGCTTAAGTACTTCACATGGTACTCGAGTTCATGGAACTCGAGTACCTTACATGGAACTCGAGTTCCAAATTTTTTTATTTTATTTTAAATTTTCAGTTTGCTATAACTCGATTGTCCAAAAATCGAGTTTCAAAATAGGGGCATTTCCCTAATTAGTTTGAGAAAGAGGGCATTTTGTTGGATTTTTTGTGTGAAATGGGCATTTGCCCATTTTGGCCCATTTTAGCAGCACCACAATGCAACAAATAAAAGAAGATAATATATAAGATGAATGAAGGACCTAAACGATATATAAAGTTTGACTCCAAACATATTTAGAATTTTGGGCTCTAATAATCACCTTTAAGAAGATGATATTTGTATTTAATATGTGCAATGCACATGATTCATTTAACTCAACTAATCAAGTGAGTTATATGCAATGCACATAACAAACCTATATAATCTTTTTACCGGTGGTTGGAGCATAACGCTTTAAACATATTTGAAACCAAATATACACGTGAGTCAAAGAAGGTATAATGATATATCGGATAGATCCACTCCCACGCCAAACATGCAAGAGGGCAGTTATAGAAATTATTATTTTTTTGTGTGAGATAGGATTGATGCGACAAGGTTGGAAATTTTTGGCATCTCCAACTGCAACTATGAGAAATAGAAAAAGAAACTCCACAAAATAAAAGCATTGGTATTTGTCAAAGATTTGATAGATTCTTTCGACCCTACTCAATTTTCCAAATCAGTCTTTGACGATACTTTTGCTATTTGGTCGAGTTGATCACGTTGGCTCTTGCCCAACGATGAATCAGTATTTCTTTATTTAGTTTTTTTTTTTTTTTTAAAGATCAGTTTCTTCCTACCAACTTTCCAACTTAATGACTTAATATTTAATAATGATCCGCTATTCATGGAAATATTTTTAAAAAAAGGATTACATGTCTCACAATTTTATCATATTATAGGTAAGAAAAATGATCCATCATTCATAATTTAATCATATTATAAGTGAGATTTTTATGATATTTTTCTATGTATGGTTACATGATTCTGGAGATTCAACATTTTATGCTTTCTTAAATTTTTTTTTTTTTTTCTAAAATTTTAAAAGGGAAGGTGGTTAGCTTGCTCATGCAGTCATGCTCTTCAGCTCTTGCGAAGAGCAGTCCTAATGGCTAATCTTGACTTGTGGTGGAAGAATTACCACTAGATTTGGAAGAGATGTTTTTTAAAATGATTTCATTCATCAATTAAATTTCTTATCTGGTTCTTAAAAAAAAATATTAATAATATTTATTTTTTTTTCTATATTGTACTTTTTTTTTCCCTTTTAGATGTAGAATTAATAATTTAATTTTTGTTTTTAGGTGTTATTAACATATTTCCTGTCAAAAAAAAAAAAAAAATACTACTAATAATTTTTTTAGATAAATAATTTAGGGGTTTCAATTGAGTTAGATTTGTATCCTTCCAATATTTTGGTAGCCTTCTTGAAGGTGGGAGAAAGAATTCAAAACTCACTTAGATTTTTATTTATATAAATTAATTATCATCCAATTTTTTTGTTTTGTTCTTTGATAATTCGATAGTTATGATGAAAAGAGGATTTGAATGTGAGATGTCTCATTTTTGAAATATCAGGAGGTACTAACTAGTACTTATTGTTACAACCTTAATTAATATCAAATTTCACCCAAAAAGAAAAGAAAACAAAACTTTCACAGGGTCCTTGACTAGATTATGTTCAAAACAAAGAGAGCATTTATTTACCAGAAATGGATGCCCTATCCTAGCCAAATGGCATGGAGCTGAAAAGGCGTAAATACAATACCTACTTAAACACAAATAATTACAGTACCATAACCACTCACAAGAACAAAGATACTTTTATTTTTTTTGGCTGAATCAAGAACGAAGATACTATAATTTACCAATCATATGCGCACTTCGCTAATTATCTCGTCTCTGTAAGATGCATAATCTTTCCAGTTACTCGTAACTTTACTTTACAGGACTTCAAGACCTTTGGCAAATAGTGATGCAAACACTTCCATTTCATGTTTCTTTAAAACCAATCCAATTTCAATTCCTCCAGCATCATCTCTACTTTCCGAAACACTTATAGCTCCTGTTTTATCTATAGAAATCATCTCTACCTTTGCTGGCTTTCCCCATCCAAAGTCAGTATTGTAAAGCTCAAATCGAGGTGACCCGGCAATTCCAGCAATTCTATGAGCCACTTCGCCTTTTTTTATAGTGAACAGATGTGACAGCCAGTTTTCAGCATCACTTAGTACCCCATAATCCAAACTTCTTATAGATTCGGTTATAGCTTTTATTGCCACAGCCAACCCCTTTTCTCCCAACAAGTCATTTCTCTCTGCAACTGCAAGATGACCAGTAACGCAGTTTCCAAAATAACTCGCAGGCATAGGAGGCTCTAAGCGAGGCCTCGCGTCTGCATTAATAAAAAGAAGTAAATTGGTGTCTCTTAGTCCTTCTGCCTTAACTAGGCAAACCCATGTATAGGCACATGTTAGTGTTAACCTTGATAAGCGAAGTGCTTGTTCTTGATTATTGTTCTCTTCCAATATGCTTTTTATCAACTGCCTGAGCTTTTCTAATTTTGTACAAGTCAACTCAAACGTACCTCGTACCAGATCTAGTGGAGTTGTTAGCTCCCACACCTTTAAGCTCTTGTTGTGTAGTCCATCTAGGTTCAACCACTGATTCAAGAAGTTTGCCTCTAGCCCAGCCGGGTCCTTAATAACCATTCTGTCAAAGCTTGGTGTTAGCTCCGGTACCAAGGACAAAGCATTTCCTCCAAGTTTGCACAAGTGAGCCCATGATTTCATAAACATGGTTGAGCTTTTGCCATCAAGAACAGCATGGTGTGCAGTAATTCCAATGCAAAACCCGTAGTTTGGGAACATCGTGACTTGCAATGCTAATACTTTGGCACGTTCATGGGATGTTGCCAAGTCGGGTACAAGAGGATGGTATTCCACAGCTTGAACAAAGTTGATGCCTGAGAGATTGTAGAAGTTAGCATTGGACTCAGCTACAGTGAATGAAACTGCATCGCCCTCTTTGTAATTGATGATGGGTTTAGATTCTGGAGGCCAAATGAGGGTACCGGCAAGAGGGAGGAAGTGTTGGAGTGTGAGGGAGAGTGAGTGCTTGAGTTTTGGAAGAATGGAGTCCAAGAAGGTTGTGATAGAAATAGAGGTTTCATAAAAGAAAACTCGCTGGACCGGTGCGAACCTAAGCCAGAGTCAGGGGCGGCTCCACTTGGAGCCCAGGGGGTTCAAATGAACCCCCTGAATTGAACCAAAAAAAAAATGATTATAATATTTTTTATTTTATTTTTCCTATTTTGAAACTTGAAATAAAAATTTGAACATCCTAACCTTAAACCCAACTGAAATAAACTTAAATATAAGCATCTTAACAATATCTTGACCTTTTTAAACACAAAGAAAAATCTCAATAACAAATCAATTTGATCTAAAATCTGGGAAAAAATTTAATTAGCCCAACAACAAAAATAGAATTTGCTAATCTTAAACCTTAGAAAAAGCTCATGTAAATCTTAAGAAATTTTAAATAATTTAATCAAATGAGAAATTAGTGGATGAATGATTGCTTGACTATGTACATTAAAACATATGTAGCTAGTAGGATTGATAATGAAAATATCATGCAATAATTTCAAAATACGAAAAATCGAAGAAGACAATTGTAAAATTTATATATTTAAGTTTTTTTTTTTTTTTTTTTTTTTTTTGTGATGTCGATATATTTAATTTATCTTTTGTTTAAAATTTTGTATACTTTATGTTTCTTATTGAACCCCCTAAAAAATAATCCTGGAGCCGCCACTGGCCAGAGTACGTCAAAGAAGGTGAGAGGGAGGGACTTTGGGGTGGTTGTATCTTGTGAGTTTGGTAAAGGAACCACTCGGTAAACCTCAACTATTTTCAATGAGTTATGAGTCGCCATTAGAGAGAGAAAACCAGAAGAATCTCTTTTGTTGCTAACTTGAAACGTTTCTTACTTCCTAGAAAAGCTTTTCACAAGTAATCAAATAATGATGGGGCATACTTTTGCTCTATACTGCTTTTCTATTCATTGTGATAATTTCCTAGAGCCATTTTCTGAAAAGAAAATGAATTCAACCTTTACCATCACTCCATCCATTTTAAATCCCAACCAGTCCCTGCTAGGCTACTGCAATTCTGATATTGACAGGAAACGCGTAAACTATTTTCAAAGAGAGTTACACATGACCGAATGGTTAGGATGTGGGCTGTATGTCTCAGTAAATTTGACATTCATTCTCATAAATACGATGACCACAATTATGACATGGTAAATTGTAGTGAAAAAAAAAAAAAAAAAGGTAATAAATCCCTGGTAAAGGAAGTGGTTAGATTTACTAGAAGAAGAAGACGAAATTGAAATTGTTATAATGATAGGAAATGAATATTGCTTGTTGTGGGTGCAAGCACCCCTTGACGGATGTTCTTCTTTTGGGTTTCTCCAAAAATTCGTGGGAAGTATGTCTTGGTTTAGGGTGGACCATGGTGGAGGGTGTAAATGGAGATGCCACTTAGTTTAGGTCTAGGAATCATAAATATAGCGCCCTTTGTAGAAATACTGATCTTTACCAGAGCACATGTCCGGAGTTTAGGTATGGAGATGAGAAGGTGTTAGACACCCAACCTCACTCGACCCGTGAGTTGGCTTCCACTCATTGTGTTTCAAGTCTTAATCTCATTAAAGACACATTTAACACATTGTTCTAACTCTCTCTCTCTCTCTCTTTCTCTCTCTCACACACACATACACACACACACACACACTAACATGCATCTAAGCAATCAACATGGCATAATCATCCTCAAACCTAACATTCATCTAACATGACATATAAACATATATCTCTAAGGGCAGAAACATCACAAGGCAGATCATGATCAACATGTTAGAGCATTCAAACCTCAAAATCAAGGGATTCAACCAAGCATATCAACCATATCATACCCATCAACCAAATCAAATGCATGTTCATAGTATTATGCATGACTTAACTCACAGCATCACAGCATCTATGCATGACCATATCCAAAAGCATGTTCATGGTATTTAAGCAAATTAAAACCCTAATAAGCATAAAAAGATAAAACAATGCAAAGCGAAACAAAACAGGGTAAACGGATGTATACAGATATGAAAAGTAGGTTAAATAGGGGCTAAACATGTAGGTAAAACAAAGGAAAAACAAACATAAGGTAAATTAGGGTTTCTGTATAGGAGTATGCATGTGCATACATAGGGCATGTGTACGCAGCCCATTTGTATGCGTAAGCAAACTACGAGTATGCGTACACATGCAATCAGCATGCATACGCATACACGCCCTAAGAACCCTAACCTAGAAACTACAGAACAGAAACACAAAAACAAAGAATTTAACAACCTAACATACTTAGAATAAAAGCACAAAGCAAACCTAGACTAAACAAACATATTAAAGCAAATAGAACACATATATAAACACAAGATCAAAAGAAAGATAAAGAAAAGCGAAGAGCTAAAGTTAGAAACTTTACCTCAACACTAGAACTCTCTAGAGCTTGATTTTGATTGTTCCTCTTAGTCAATCTAGTCACAACCAATTCAAAATAAGTTAGTAAACTTTAGAACTCAAAGAATAAGACCAGAAAAGGTCTCAATCAAATAAAACTTGACTTGAGAATGTTTTGTAAAAAAATCCCTCTTTGATTAACTATTTTCTAGTGAATCTTATGTGTTTTACCACTGGAATTCATCTTCCTTGAAAAATTACTTTTTATGGCTTTATATAGTCAAAAAATAGGGGTTTGGGGTGGCTTCCAAACGATATGAGATCCATTCCAAACCTAGTATAAATCCAGAAAACTTGTCTTATATAGTTTCTGGAACCCTAGCATGTGCATGCATACATGTGGATGAGTATGCATGCATGAAGCATGCGTATGTAGAGCTTGAGCATGCGTGCGCATACGTGTGTATGCGTACACATGTCTTAGGGTTTCCGTGGTCTCACTTTTCCAAAAATAGTTTATTTAATTAAAAAATAAATTATATTTTCCATAAATACTTTCTTCAAGTCAATTTTCATCTGATTGGACCCTAAACCAACCTTGGGCTTTAGAATTTTAACATCATTAGAGAACGGGGGTCTGAGTCATAAGGGGTACAAAATGCGGTATCTACACTTGTGCCACATAAAATAGCAAAACTTATACTATATGATGAGTTGCGAGTAGTAGAGGCGTGTCCCACATGGACCAGCATTACTCATGAAAAATTGTTATATTGAAAAAGCTCTGTTGTCAATTTGTAGCCTTTTAGATACTAATACTCTTTGAGTACATATATTTATTCTTTCACATGAAATGGACCCCGAAAATATGTATTTGTAGATGAAATGCCACCACCTTTCTCACCTTTCATCTCTAGTACCTTCCGTACATATCCTTTTCACTTATTTGATCCAGGTGGGTGTTGGAAAAAAACATGGAAAAATACAATTTTGTATCTCATAAAAAAATACATAGCGAAATATAAATGAATCTACTTCATTTATGTGAGATAACATGCAACATCTGAGTTTTTAAAAACAAAGAACAAGAAGGCGTACCTTGATGCAGTGAAATTCAAAACAAAATAAAGATTGAACTTGGGAAGACTTTCAATCTTCACTCCAATTCCACAATGTGCTCAAGATGTATGGTCTATCAATTATTTTTATACGTATTTGTTTAAGCGAATAACCAAGTGTCTTGAGAAAACTTTGAATATTTTTCTCTTTTAATCATACGTATATATTTTCTTCACTTGCCAATTACTTTATTCAATAATTCTTATTAAATAAATAATTGATTATCTAATTGGGTTAGCCTTTTGGGTCAGCCCAATTGGGTTTTAGTGTGTGGCTTGGAGTGGGACCAAAAGAGACAAATAGAACTCTAGTTCCAATGAGTTTTGGACTTATCTGTCAACTCTTGACAAGCCCAAAATTGCTTTTAATTATATTTAATGCCACTATATAAATATAATTGTATTCTAGACCTTATTAATAAATTATATCCCAAGACTTTATTAAACATTGAACCCCTTCGTGAAAATATTCATAGTAATACGAAGTCATAATATATAACTGTCACTTTGAAGATTACTACATCTTGATCCTTGAGTACCCGGTTTAATCCTTTAAGTTATTCATATATATTTTATAAAATCTAATTTCATAAAATATAAACTTTAGTAACTCTTTACTAAAGTGGTTAGGTCTAACACTCTGAATAACCAAACCCATTAAACTTATCTGAAGAGAATATTTTATATCTCTATAAAGAGACTATGAATTTCATCTTGAGAATATGTATTTCTTCAACATTACGTGAGGTTGCCCAATATACTGAGATTTTGATCGTTTGTTTAGATCTCACTCATGATATATTAAAGCAACCTACATTTCATGGTCAGGTTCACTATTCTCTCAGGATTGATAGTTTATGTAAATAGAAGTCGTAAGATTTATTATTCATTTGATAGTCGTTAATAGAATAATAAATCTCACAGTGGTCCAGTTCAATATGTCTTATACACTTAAAATATATTAACATATCAATTAGAAGTCTTCTCTTTCATGATCAAGACAAATCATCTTAATTGACATGTTATAGTTTTTGTAGATGAAATGCACAATTTCATCACCGACTACGAACTAAGATTTTGAGTTTATAAAGAACTTGTGATTTTTATATTCTGTGACTAAATTACATACTATGCATCTTAAGGATTATATGATAATGTCAAAATATTCATGTTAATATTATTTTAGATAATAATAAAACAACTTTATTACATATAACATAATGTCATACATAATATCATATATAGCATACAATAGGATTTAAGGACACTAATCCTAACAGTGAGTGTTGACATTTAAATTTTAAAAAGATTTATGTTCATAACATTTTTACAATATTTTCATAACCAATCATGGGTGGTGAATTATTATTGGTTTTAATTTGAACATAATACTGAAATTACTTTTTTACTAACTAATAACAACCCCGAAGAACTTACAATTTGGAATTTGATATGAAAATACTATTATGAAAATGTTATGAATATAACATTTTTCTTCATTTTTATTTATTCATGAAGTTGTCTCCCTTCAAATTAAAATTGGGTGGATTTGGTATTCATCTTTCACTAGTCATCATCCACAATAAATTTCTTCGTACTCATGTTCTTACTATTCCACCCGCTACCTTTATCAATTGCTTTCTCTTTCCTCACCTATCCCAATTCCCAACCTCTCAGAATCAGATTTTTAACTCTTGACATTACTCAATAGCAAACTAGAGAATGACCCATAATACACTACAGAAAAAGGGAAGCTCAAGACTAGGGGCCCTACGGACCATGTCTCAGACAAAATAACCCAAGATGTCTCCTAAAGAAACAACAATGAATACTGGTCTACCGTTGTACCATAATGACTTAAGTTCCACGAATTCTCTTATAAAAAGCAGCTAATACACACACACACACACTCTCTATTGTACACATAATACACATAAGTTGCAATTTACAATAATTTAAATCATGATTTCAAGTTCCAAATCATAATGACTTAAGTCCCACGAATTCTCTTATAAAAAGTAGTTAATGTACTCTGTTTACACTTTAGCTTTGTGCACTAATTATTTTAGAATGAGCCAAGATAGTTGCACATTACCTATTTCAAACTCTTCATTCGCCATCGCCTCACTTTTCGAAAAAACGCCATTAAATAATTTCCAGTCAGCTATCCCAATTCCACGTAACTATTCTTTCTATTATTCACGAATAAGCTAATCTTGTAACCAAACACGAATTAACAAACATCCTTTTCCCGCCAACCAATGTGTGGATGCTCTAGCCAGAATGGGAGGTCTACAAGATGCTGATTTTACTGTTTTTGAAAGTCTGCCTGTGGACATTTCTAGCTTTTTAGATTTTGATTTCAATGGTTTGTACTTGAACAGGCTCTGTCCTGTAACCTTGTTTTTGCGCTTTAGTTGTGTTAATGTTATTCCTTTTAACCAAAAAAAAAAAAACTCTGGTGGAGTGGTACCACTATAGAACAAGAGGGAGCTCCCATGGTGTCAGACTACAAAATGAACAGAATCAGAGAGAGAGAGAGAGAGAGAGAGAGAGAGAGGGAGGGGGGGTGCTTATGGGGTTCGGGCGTCCGAAGTGATGTTTCAGCAAACAAAGGTTCAGACATTGATTCAATACTACAACTGTTGGGTGGAGAAATGGCCCACCCTTCAACACCTCTCTCTGTGAAGTTGGGTCTGTGTTTATCTATTAGAACGATTCTGTATATTTTTTTCCCCAATAAAATGATTAGGGCCAATTAGCCATTAAATGGATTTCAAATTATAGATGAACCCACACTCACATTACGACAAGGGCCATTAGCCTAATATTATTGCAAGTTGCAATATGATTGCTTCTTCTCTCATTATATTTTTCATCTTAAAGGTTAATTACTTTTTGGTTTTCTTATCAGAAATATCCTAATATTAATTGATGGTTTTTTTTTTTTTTTTTTTCATATTTGAAAGTTTTCTGCTTTGGATGAACTCATAATTTAGGTTTCTCTCCCAAATTATTGCGCTAACTAGTTTTTAATATCATAATTTTTTTTATAACAAAAACTCAATTCTTTTTTTTTTTTTTTTTTGAGAACTAAAAAAACTCATTCTTTTTATTTTGTAATATGCTCTTCTTATTTTGGAAAAGTGCTAAAATTATAACAAATTTTACTAAAAAAACTTACAAACAATATTGCAATGAATGTGAGTAGTGACACTTCAAGAAGATAATAAACAAGTATTTGAATGAATGATGTTAAAGATATTATAAATTTTACAACATGAAACATACAAAAATGTATCAACAATCACAAAAAGTAATTAAAAATGCATTTAATAGGTTATTGATATTCACATATCATATTGATTGTCACATCAATTTGTAAATATTTTCAATTAGTGAAATTAATAATATTTCTAACAGTGGGTTTCAGTTAGCTCAATCGATAAAGTCTATAATTGTTATATAAGAGATCTAGAGTTTAATTACCGCCTATACCAAAAATTGATTGGTGTTCTGGTCTGATGATAAATAACTATTATCGAGAGCAGACGTCATAGGTTGAAACTCTCTAAAAAAAAAATTTATTTCTAACATTTTCTTATTTGAATTATTTCTTGCCATTAGCACACATATATTTGTAAGATCATTTATTTAAAGTTGTATTATCTCTAGCATTACTCAATTCTTTGGGACTTTTTTTTTTATTTTTTAAATAAGATAAAATCCTACTTTAGCCTAATCTAAGTGTATACGTGTATAAAATTTTTTGTGACTTCTTAAAATTAAAGGAAAAATGTAAAACTAATTTTTTCCCTATATCTCCAAAAAAATATTTAATATTTTTGTTTTTGCCCCAAAATTTGAGGGTCTTTCTCCAATAGGGGGCCTAGGCGATGGCCTAAGTGGCCTAGGCCACCCTGAATATATGGGTTCATAATTTGATATTTATGAACATTCAATTTTGTTAGATTGGTCTACATACAAAATTTTTTGTATAAACTTGTATGCATGCATGTGACTGTATAGTTAGATAGCCGCCCTCAAAGTTGGAGGAATTGAAGATTAAACATGGCATATTGAGTGATTTTGTGCACTAAGTACTGATGCTTTCTAGTATGAAGTTAAGAGGTAGGCTTTGGTTATTATTAGAAGCTCTTATTTGTACTGGTGGCCTTTGTTTGTTGAGCCTTGCTGTTTTATAGCTTTCTAGTTGTATCTACAGGAAAGATCTATGCTCTGAAATGGTTATGTTATTAGTCTGGTCTGTAATGTTCTTGAGAGTTGCTCCTTTGTATCTTTTAGTGTATTATATTTGATTTAGTGCTGGGCAGGATTGATGTTGAATTGTATGTTTTTGTTGTTGTTGTTGCAAAAGTACAAACTTGTGTACATTTCTTGAAGGTAATATACAAAATTTTGTATATTCTTTGAAGGTTTAGACATTTTTAGTAATTTTTAAAGAAACAATGTCCACACATCAAACAATTGTGTACTTTGAATGTTCAAACTTGTGTGCATTTCTTGTGTACATTCTTTAAAAGTTTGGACATTAAGTATGAAGAAAAATGTCCACAAATCAAATAATTGTATACTTTAAATGTACAAAATGTGTACAATTTTCGAAGGTTTGTATATTAAATGTAATTGTGTACATTCTTTAAAGGTTTGGACGTTGTGGATACCGTATATTTTTTGTCTTTGATTTGGGTGCTAGACCCTAAAAATTCCAAAAATATCACATTTTTTTGCTAGGGGGCCATGGGAACATCTAGATTGTCATGGTACAACCCATTCGAGCATTGGAGCAATTGAAGTGTCATTTAGGTCAAAATGATCAAAATGCACCTGGTCAACCCAGGGTTGATCAAAGGTTACCTATTTCACATTATTCTTCGTACACACCGCTCTGTTTGTCCCCAAAAAAAAAAGGCCATTAAATAATACCAATTAGGGTCTGTTTGGTTGGAGATTTCTAGTATTGTTTTTTAAAATGATGTGAAAATTATGGTTTAAAAAATGTTGTGAAAACAAGTGTTTACAGTATTCATAAAACAAAAAATGTATTTAGTACCATATTTCAAATAACATATTTCAATGTGTGAAAAAACGTGATTGTGTTTTTGGTATGTGTGTGTATATATATTTTTTAGAAAAAAAGCTGACAAACACAATACAATTTTTTTTTTTTTTTTTTGAGAGAGAGAAGTCAGTTTATGTGTTATCTAATCAAGTGGGCCCCATGGTTTTCAACATATTTACAAAAGTTTCATTGAGCAATTTTATTTGAAAACTGAAAACTAGTAAGAGGAGTTTTCTAAATTCAGTGTTTATACACCCTAAAATGAGTAACCTAACTCAAACACTCCAGTAAAAAATACCCTTACCGAACGCTTTTTTTTTTTTTTTAGCCTATAGATTTCAATGTTTAAACACTGAAAATTGTTGTTTAAACATCCTAACTAAACAGACCCTTAGTTATCCCAATTCCACCTTACTATTCTTCCTATTATTCATGAATAGGCTAATCTTGTAACCAAACACAAGATTATTTCAAGTTATGGGGTTTGGATGTCGGAAGTGATGCTTCAGCAAACAAGGGCTCAAATATTGATTCCAATATTATAACCACTGGATGGAAATGTGGCCCACCCTTCAACACCTCTCTCTGGCTTCAATTAGTGCTTAGATCAGTACCAGGAGCACTTCTAGCCAAAACGATGGTGCATGTCACCGCATCAAGATTCATTTTGCTTCAATTGCAGTGTAAAAGTTGGGGTTCTGTGGTGGCAAACTCGATAATGGAAGGAAGTTCAGTGGTAAAGGCAGCATCAAGCACTGTGCTGTCATCGCATCAAGATTCATTGGAATTTGTTAATGAAGGGTATTGCTTTTTGGGTCTGATATTTCAATTGGTTGGGATGTTCATTTGCATAATGATATGGGTTTATTTGGTGTTTTGGAAATAACAATTTGGTTTAGATGGTGATGTGGTTTGTGTTATAAAAAAAGAAAATGAAAAAAAAAGACGTGTTTGATAATGAAATGATGAGTTCGGTGATTAATTTGGTTTTTTAAGTGATTCTGGTTCAAATAATGAGAGGCATGTTATAGAGATAAAGCAAGTTAACTGCTTGATTAATTTGGTTCTAGCATGTAAATATGTAATTTTGTGAAATTTTTTGGATATTTCCTTCAAATGTGCACACATCATACAACTGTATGCATTAAATGTACAAGCTTGTGTATTTTTTTTTATATAGTCTGGACATTGAATATACAAAATTAAATATCTTTTTTAAAGGTTTAGATACTAAATATACATGCCTTACATCCTTAGAATTGTGAAGAAAAATGTTCACATATTAATTATTATTATTATTATTATTTTTATTTTTTTTGAGAATCGATACTTTGAACTTTATTAAATAGTAAGCAAAACAGCCAGATAAATAGCAATGGTGTGTGATGGGACATCTTCCATTCACACTTGAAAACCAGTGACATGTCGTGCATGTCAAACTAGGTTGTGAGCTACACTATTCCCTTCTTTGCGAACATGTGGAAACCTAAAACAATGAGATAAATTTGCAAAACATTTAACCTTATGACTAAATAAACTAAAAGAAATCAAAGAGAACGAGTTAGAATCTCCTTCTGGGATGGCAACAATTAAACTCAGATCAGCAACTAACTGTAGAGCACTCGATATAGCCAAAGTTTCAAAATCCATGACAGTTAAGGGGAAAGGGATGATTTCGACCCTGCGCCAAGCCCTACCTTGGCAATCTTGAATAATCAATCCAATCTCAGCCCTATCATCTCCTTGAAACAATGCATCGATGTAATTTGTGCCTAAAACCTCCACAGTTACATCAATAGTCAATCCCCAGAAAAACATTGATCCACCTCCTCTTAGAGTTATTGGGTAAACAAAAACACTTTCACATTGAATTTTCCTCATCACCTCTTTTAGCCTAGCTTCATCTGCCCATGTTTCGACTAAGAACACGACATAGGGATCTTTTGCCCGCACCATCTCAGCAGGCTTGTTCACTGTACATGGGTTCCCAAGCCCACGACAGTTCCAGACTAAGCAACTCATTGTGATTGGCGGGGCTGAGTATCAGCCTCCACCATTGAAAAAAGTTTGGCACTCTCATCTTCTGAAACCCGCCTGTGCTTGCAAGGTAACTCCAGATGACCATCACCACTCCTCTTCCCACAAGTTTTCCTCCCCTCTTCTGTATGGCCCACGGATTCTGAGTAGTTCCCACTAGGGCTTAATTTTTTGGTTCTCGGGTTGCTGCTGGTAGCAGACTTCGAATTGGATGGGAGAATTTTTTTCCATGTTGCCCCAATTCCAGTTGGCCGTGTTGCTTGCTTCTCAGTTGAGGTGGCATGCTGAAAATGGTAAGGAATCTCCTCATTAACTGCGGCTTCCTTCTTTTGACTTAAATCAGAATTAATGTAATTAATTCCCGTTACACCCTCATTAAGCCCCTTTATTGGAATTTCAAACAATTCTGATGTTGGCATCTGATTTGGAATAGACTTCATGGCGCCATAACCCTCCTCCATAATGTTAGGAGCATTAATAGGATTAGTAATGATTGAGATAGACTCCATATTCGACTCAACCACTGAAACATCTTGTAACGTATCAACCACATTAATATCCTCCTGTGTCATGCCATCAATGCCTTCATCACTACCTTTACCCGTTGCCATGGATGACTGATTCACCTCCATCGGACCACCACTACCCGCCTGCCTTTCCGCTACTCCTGGTTGTGAGTTGAAGACCTGAGCCGTGGCATGAACTCTGGTCTTATTTCGCTCATAATATCCGGGGACATAAATTACGTTCCTACCTGTTGACGTATACGAGGCTGCCTTCAACTATGAATCAAATTGTTGTTGCTCCGGTTTAAGCGTACCCTTGCTATCAATCCATAAATCACAGTTCTTATCACTGTGATTTAGACGTCCGCACCAAAAACAAATGTTAGGCAGTCGCTCATACTTGAACTTCACCCACACTTTTTCTCCATTCTCCATTGTGATTAGCCTTCCACGGCATAGGGGAAGAGAAACATCTATGAGTACTCGGACTCGTATGAAAAGACCACCATCATCATCCATAGCCCCTGCTGATTTTTGCACCTCACCAACTATTTCGCAAATATCTTTAGCCACACGTCTATTCATATAACGAACTAGAATATCGTGAACTTGTACCCAGAAAAGGGTTGTTTTGAAAATCAAGTTACGAACAGGAACGTTAGAATTGTATCTTTGCAACATGACTAAGTGTTTGTCGAAACTCCATGGTTGATTTTGCAAAATCCTATCCACATCACCCAGATTGTCAAAAACAAATAAGACTTTCTGCTCCTTGTGATTTCGAATTTTGAAACCATTAGTAGACCTCCAAAGTTGTTTGAAGGTCCTCGTCATTGCTTCCATATTCAAAAATCGAGGGGTTAAAAAATGTGCTACTAAAAGAAATTCCCTCGATCTTTGGTCACGCTGAAGAACAAAACCTATTGTCTCCTTCTCTGACAAGGAGAAAGTGCTCCACTTAGCAGCGAGATCCTCCATGATACAATTTAGAGAGAAGATAGCCTAATTAGTGTTTCCCTAACCCCCAAAAAGAAAAAAACCCAGAAGCTCTAATGACAAACTTGTTGCCTTAGAGAACAAAACTCTCCTTCTTAGAAGGGACAAAACACTTCTATTGCTGTTGGGAAAGGGAGAGAGCTTACTCACCTAACAGCAGAGAGACCTCGCTTGATAGAGTTCCTTACCAGTTTCCACATATTAAATAATTGAATACTCCAAAGGGAAAAGTTAACGGATGCCTTAAGGACATTGGTTTATAAAATATTTTTAGACACTTTTATGGGAAAAGATAAAAACAAATTTGTTTGAAATTTTTTTATATTTCTTATGAAAGTAGTATTAATAGTTTTCTAAAATGATCCATTCACGAATGTCTTAAGAGCATTCGCTAACAGGACCCTACCTTTTTTTTTTTTTTTTTTTTTAGGAGGAAAAAAAAAAAAGTAGTGTCCTGTTATTAGGACCCTACTTTAAATGTACAAACTAGTGTACATTTCTTAAAGGTTTGCACATTAAATATACATAATTATATACACTCTTTAAAGTTGTGGATATTAAATGTACAAAATTAAGTATTTTCTTTGAAGATTTAAATAGTACAAACTTTACACTTAGTCATTTGTAAAGAAAAATGTCCATGCATCAAACAATTTTTTTATTTTGAATGTTCATATTGTGCACATTTCTTGAAGGCCTGGATATTACATATATAGAATTATGTACATTCTTCTTGGACATTAAATGGGAAGAAAAATGTCTACAAATTAAACAATGGTGTACTTTTGAATGTATAGAATGTATATATTACTTGAAGGTCTAGGATGAGCCACCAAAGATATAAAGCAAGTTTTTCTGTCGCTAAGAAAGTTTTGGCTCTGGCCACCTTCTCTTAGGCTGTAGAATAGGTTGGTACCTTCCTTGTGAAGGTTGTTTTGTCCTCTTTAGGTAACAAGTTTACCTTCAGAGCTTGTTGGTTTTTTATTATTCGTGAGGTTTTGGGAAACAAAGTTGCTATGGAGGCTATTACCAAGTCTTGGAAAAACCTTTCCCTCAATGAGAGAGAAGGTTCAGACCTTACACTGCAAAATAAACTAAGGTCCTCTGAGTTCATCATAGCTGCAAAATTCCTAACTAGGCGAGCCTTGAATATGGAAGTAGTGGCACGAACGTTCAGGCAACTATGGAAGTCTACCAGTGGTTTTAAAATTAGGAACATCAAAGACCACATTGTTCTCTTTGTTTTTAGTACTCAGATGGATGTTATTCGTATCATCCAAAGCAAGCCTTGGTGTTTTGATAAACACCTTGTCGTGTTGGAATTGTTTGATGGTGATGTTCTTGTGCATAAGCTACAATTCCGAAAGGACACGTTTTGGGTCTAAGTGTACGATATTCCAATCCGGTTCATGACAAGGGGAGTGGCTGAAAATATTTGTGATATTATTGGCGAGGTGTGTAGATCATTATGGATTGAAAGCAAAGGTACTCTCACCCCTGACCAAAGGCAGTTCGATCAGAGCCTTAGAGTTGCCTCGTACAAGTCCTATAATAAACTGGTGGTTTTTATTCCTGGATTTTACAACGGCGCAAAGTTTTTAATGAAGAAAACCCGGTCTGACGATGAAGAAAGCAGTTTAGGCACGACGGAGGAGAAAGTCCATGGTGAATCCATTCCCAATATGGAATTGGACATGGATGGGGAAGTTGAAAAGGAAATCATTAATGCATCTCCACCTACTCAGCCCAAGCAAGCGGATTTTCTAGCTAAGTGTAATTTGAAAATGCAGAAGTCGTGGGCTAGTAATGACTGTGGTGTGACTGATAAGGAAGGTGGTACTAGGCTTATCATTTCCTTTGGTGAGAATCCAGGTCTAGAAATAGAAAAACAAGGTCAGAGCAAGCATGAGGCTCTTTCATGGCTAAATTTCTGGAGATTGATAGGGAAATTGGCAAGTTTGAAGGTGAAATAAGGGGAATAAATCATGTGGATAGTGAGTTGCATACTAACATGCCCTTAAATCCTCCTTTAGTCATCTGGGGTTTTTCAAATTTGGAGGGTAAGGCGGGGGAACGGAGGACAAACATGAATTACCAGAGCATGTGAGACCTGATGGAATTAGTGTCAAAATACCTGGGCCATCCACTATTGGGCTGAGTTTAGGCAAATCAGCTTTACCACTAAATGGGTTGGATGTGGGACAGTCTGAATCACCTGATCAAGACTTAATAACAAAGCCCATTTATCTCAGGGCTTCTCAAGAGGTGCAAGGAAGGAAGTGGACCAGGCTTGATAAGTTGGCTCCTGTTAAAGACCTCTACCTGAAGCCTCAGAAATGCAACCTGTGAAAAAGAGAGTGTTTAGCAACAATGAGTCCTCTACCCTATCTATATCATCGGCAGTGGCTGTTTCCCAGCCTTGCCGTTCACCATGAATTGTGTCAGCTAGAACTGTCGTGGGCTTAGGAACCCACGACGAGTTCGAGAGCTTTCAGAACTAGTGGCTTTGCTATGGATGGATGAGCTGAATTTGCACATTTATACTTTCTCACCTCGACACATCGATGCAGTGATTAATCCAGGTATTGATGACGCTTGGCACTTCATAGGATTCTACGGAGCTCCTGAAGTTGCCAATCGGGAAGATTCTTGGTCAATGCTTCTCCATCTTGCCTCACAATACAATTTACCATGGGTGTGTATCAGCGATTTCAATGAAATTGCGAAGGTAGAAGAGAAATTGGGAGGAGCAATTTGGTCCAAAAAACAAATGCAGGACTTCAGAGATTGTCAAGATTTTTGTGGGCTTAAGGATTTGGGCTACACGGGTTTACCTTTACCTGGTGTAACATGCGGTTTGATGGTTCTCTAGTTTGGGTTTGGTTAAATAGAGCTCTGGCTATAGTTGATTAGATCCTAAAATTCCCTTCTATCCGACTCCACCGTCTACAAGGTTTGTCTTCTGATCATAAGCCTTTGTGGTTAGCTTCTGATGATGTCAATACTCAGTTTTACAGATCCCAAAAATCTTTTTGGTTTGAAACCATGTGGCTCAAAGATGACCGCTGTGAGGAGGTGGTTCACTTGGCCTGGGATATGTGCTGAGAAGAGGATGCTGTGGGTAAAGTTTGAAGGAAGGTTTTTAACTGTCAAACATAGTTGAAGCTCTGGGCTAAGAATATTTTTGGTAATATTCGTATTGCTCTAGCCCAAAAATGGAAGGAACTTCTCCAGGCAGAAAGTGACTTTATGGCTAGGAGGGGTGGACATGCTCGGATCAAAGCACTCACTGATGAGATACACAAGCTGATGGAGAAGGAGGAATGTATGTGGCATCAACATTCAAGAACTGATTGGTTGAAGTTTGGGGATTAGAACAAAAAGTATTTCCACTGTCGAGCAACAGAGAGGAATAAAAGAAATTTCATTTTAGGTTTAGAGAATAAGCAAGGGATTTGGGTGGAAGGGGAAGACCAGATTGGGAACCTGATCACAAGATATTACTCTTCTTTATTTACTACGGCAAATCCTACCGAGTTTACTCCTATTTTAAATGGGGTAAAACAGAAGATGTCAGCAGAGATGAATGACAAGTTGCTTAAGCCGTTTGTGGAGGAAGAAGTGAAGCATGCTCTGAAGCAAATGGATGCAAATACAGCCCCAGGACCGGATGGCTTACCACCACTTTTTTACAAATAGTTCTGGGAAAAATTGGCAAGGAAGTATCAAAAGCAGTCTTGGCAATCCTAAATTCAGGTACAATCCCAGCTAACCTCAACCATACTTTCATTACTCTGATTTCTAAAATAGAAAGTCCTAGAAAAGTTTCTGATTTTAGGCCAATTAGTTTGAGTAATGTCTTGTATAAGCTGATAGCTAAGGTCTTGGCGAATCGGTTAAAGCCTTTTCTGCCAAAGCTGATTTCGGAGACTCAGAGTGCCTTCCTATTAGAGAGACTCATTACAGATAATGTCCTCATAGCCCATGAGACGCTGCATTACCTAAAAGAAAAGAGAACAGGTAAAATGGGTTACATGGCATTGAAGCTTCATATGCGGAAGGCTTATGACCGAGTTGAATGGGTTTATTTGGAGATGATTATGGAAAAGATGGGGTTTAGTCAAAGGTGGATAAACCTAATTGCTGCTTGTACCCACACTATTACTTATTCAGTCATGCTTAATGGCCAACCACATGGTTTGGTAACTCCAACGCGAGGGCTACGTTAGGGTGATCCATTATCGCCTTATCTATTCTTATTGGTGACGGAGGCTCTGCATGCTTTATTTGAACAAGCCGAGGGGATTGGAGACATTAGGGGAGTTTCTTTGTGCCCTGCGGATCTAAGAGTATCTCACCTCTTATCTACAGACGACAATTTGGTCTTTTGTAGAGCTATAGTCTTTGAGTGTGTGAAGATTCAATCACTGCTTTACCAATATGAGCAAGCCTCAGGCCAGTCCATCAATAGAGGAAAGACTAACATTTTCTTCAGTTCCAACACTCTATCTCGGACTAAAGAGGCTATATCTACTTTCTTGGGTGTCCCTGCTACTCAAAGATATGAACATTACTTGGGTTTGCCTTCTTTGGTTGGATGTGCAAAGAAGAAGTTGTTTAGTATCATCAAGGAGAGAATATGGGAGAAATTGAAGGGATGGAAGGAAAAGCTCTTATCACAAGCGGGTCGTGAAATTCTTGTGAAGGCGGTTATCCAAGCCATCCCCACTTATACCATGTCATGCTTTAAGTTGCCTAAAGGTCTCATCAATGATATTGAGACGCTTATTAGGAAGTTTTGGTGGGGATATCAAGGTGAGCAAAGGAAAATACATTGGGTTAGTTGGGAAAAAATGTGTCAGCCAAAGAGTGAGGGAGGTATGGGCTTCAAAGAACTAAGCAAGTTTAATGACTCGCTCCTAGCCAAGCAAATCTGGCGCCTTGATAAAAATGAGGATTCCTTGTTCCATAAAGTATTTAAGGCAAAATTCTTCCCAACTTGTTCTATTATGGAGTGTGAGAGTTTGAACAAAGGGTCTTATACTTGGAAAAGTATAATTCAAGCAAAAAATGTTATTGAATTGGGAAGGATTTGGAGAGTTGGAAATGGTGATTCTATTCAGATCAGAAGTGATAAGTGGCTTCCCTAAGTTTCGGGCTCTAGAGTTTTTTCCTCAGTATCAAGTATGGCTTCGGATTCAAGGGTCTGTGAGCTTATAGACCATGAAACACATGCATGGAAATCTAATTTGATTGATCAAAGTTTCCTACCTTATGAAGCAAAGAGGATAAAGGGCATTCCCTTGAGTATGTATGATTTCCAAGATAAGCAAGTATGGCTGCCTTCTACTTATGGTGAGCACACAACCCGTTCAGGTTACCAACTCTTAGCTCAAAAAGAAAGGAACTTGTTACCAAGTAGCTCTTCAGGTGGAGGTAGTAGGCAACTCTGGAAGAGTATTTGGAATCTGCAAGTGCCACACAAGGTGAGACATTTGATTTGGAGAGCAGCCAACGAAGCCTTACCTACTCTTCACAACTTATTGCGCCGAAATGTGGTTAAATCAGCATACTGTTCAAATTGTAAGTCTGATGGCAAAGATATGATACATGCTTTATGGAGTTACAGAAGGCTGATGGTGGTATGGGAATCAGATGAAGAAATCATGAAGTTCACCAAACAAAAACATATTTTATTTTCTAACCTCTGGGTTGTTCTGCTCTTGAAAAAGGATAGGGTGGATGTTGATTTGTTGGCTGTGATTTTTTGGTTAATTTGGAGCCGAAGAAATGCTAAACGAATGGGAGAATCTGTCCTTGAATACCATCAGATTCGGGCTGGAGCTGATTTATACCTGTTAGAGTTCAAATTTGCCAGGGTGCATGAAAGAAAGGTTGTAGCATAAGGTATAAGTACTGTTAGGTGGAGGCCTCCCAGTCCCAATTACTACAAAATCAACTTTGATGGAGCTATTTTTTATAATGTGGAGGCAGCGGGTTTAGGGGTTGTTATTCGAGATTCTTGTGGTAGAGTGATAGGATCTTTGGCTGAGCATGTTCCACTCCCAACTTTAGCAACAACGGTGGAAGTTCTTGCCTGCAGAAGGGCTTTATTGCTTGCTAAGGAGCTATGCATATTCAAGGCAATGTTTGAAGGGGATGCAGAGCTTATCATAAGGGCACTGTAGGGTAGGAAGGTGCATCATCCAGAGTATGGTCATGTTATACAAGATAGCCTTGTCTTAGCTGCTGAGTTCCAGTTTTGTAAGTTTGATCATGTTAGGTGTGTTGGCAACTCGGTTGCCCATTTTCTTGCTAGACGGTCTAAGTCTAGCAACGAGTTACAGGTTTGGATTGAGGCCATCCCTAATGATATAGTCCCCCTTGTAAAGAGGGACACTTTGTAATTCTTTTTTTCTTGAAATAAAATTTGGCCGTGTGGCCTGGATTCTAAAAAAAAAAAAGGAAAAGGAAAAGGTCTAGACATTAAATGTACATATGTTTAAATGCAACATTTGTTGCAAGAATTTGTGATAAAGCCATCATTTTAAATTCTAGTAACCCTAGATTCTGATTTTGGCTAAAACAAGAGGAAATTCAGGCTACAAATTTCTTTGTCATTTGTAATTTCGCTCATCTATCTTCTATCAGATTTTTTCTACAAATAAAAAACCTACGCACCTCTACTCAAATCACAAACCCATACCCAGCGAAGGAAAAAAAAAAAAAATCAGACAGCCATGGACCTCTAATCCCAACCTTCAAATGTGGCCATCATGGGGCTTTGTTAACTCACCATTGTCGGAAGTTCGTTGCTCTCTGAGAAGCAGTTTTTGATAATCTTCATCTTCATATTTTTCTCAAAACATTTCATCTTTTAAGATATAAACCAATAAGCCCTCCTTTCTTTTCTCAGCTTGAAGTTTCTCGTTACGAGAACACCAAGCTGTGTTACAATTATTCTTTACAAATAAATAAATAAAATCTTCTTTGTTGATGAGCATGAAATATATACAATATTTGTATTTTTAACTATACTTTTATGTTATTTTGTGACTAATTATAAGTTGTATTTGTTTTATAAGTAATAAAGACTTTACCTACAAAGTGGGGCTAGGCCAATTGTTAAAATAACTTAAGACCCAGATGTGAAGCATGAAGTAAAGATTCAGCCCAAGTAAACATCTAGCCCAGGCTTGAATTCAAGAGAAGGCCAAATGCAAAGAAAGAAAAAAAGGTAAGAAGAAGCCGAGATGCAATCCAAAGTGTATGAAGTTTGCATGGAAAGAAAATCCTAAAACCAAGCACAGGTGTGTCACAAAGAAAACAAAGTCAACGTGGTGGACTTTAGAGTCCAAATCACTAATTTTATTATTGTTGGTGGGCCTCTCTATTACTTATTGAAACACACACTTTTGGGCTAGTTTTCGGTTTTGGCTGGGCACAACTTGAAGCGTAGCGTGTGGCTTACAAGTATTAAAATCTTAGTCTCACTTGTATTAGGACAATTTCATAGAGAACCACCGCACATATTTAATGTTATGATCACTCTATAAATATAAGTGTTTGTGCGGTGTGAGGACAAGAGTCAGGTTTTAAGTTTCTAAGAGGAAATTTTACACATATATATACTTAGATTAGGTTAGACTAGAATTTCTATCTTCTATAAAAAAATAAATAAATAAATAAAAAAGGACAATTTCATAGAGTCAAGTGGTGCATAAGTATATAAATAGAGAGCAAACAGAAAAATAAAAAGAGGAGGCTAGGGCTGAACAAGTAGCGTGAAGAGGCCATGCTACAGCTTTCTCTGTAACTTTTTTTCATGATAGCACTGTGACTACTTCTTTCTCTATTTTATTTGTTTAATTTAATGCTTAGTATTTTATTTTTTGTATTTTCTTTCAATTACTATGAGTAGCTAAATCTATATATATATATATATATATATATATGGTTGGGTTTAAATTACACATAGTGTAACTCTAAGCAATGTTACATCACTCAATAACTTATTATTAAATTCATATTTTGAAAATCCAACCGTTAAATTACATGTTCTATATGTTCTTAACATACATGCCAAATTTCATGCCAATCAGATGTAATTTACCATTCGATCCATTATTTCAAATTATAAAAACTTGAATTTAAACAATTGATTGATAACATGGCTATTAATATTTGATCACCTTGAAATTTTGCAAGCATGAAGAATATGCGAAGATAATATAATCTAATGGTGGATTTGTCAAAATTTACATCCAATTAAAAACTATTGGTTGGTGTAATACTGCTTAAAGTTACACCAAGTGTAACTTGAACCCAATCCCCATATATATATATATATATATATATATATATATCATATTTTTTAGAAACATTTTTCTTTTTAGCGTAGAAATCATTAGGTTTAACAAAATTAGTTCTGTATTTTTTATATTTTTTATGGCTATAATTCTTGTGAGCTTTTTCATGTTTTTTCCCTTTTTGCCTGGAATGAGCAATAAGGGGCAAACCATATTTTTCACAAAAATTACACATTTCATATTTAGCTTTTCTTTTATTCTTTAATTGGTATTTTAACAGTTTTTCATCATTGCACATATTAATTCCAAGTTTTTTAATAGTGCTTAAAATATCACCATAAGTTAAATTATCATAATCAATGGAATCATTTTTACCAATTAACTCTTGTTTTACCTTATGAGCAAAGATAGGACGCAGACCATCAATAAACTTTTCTTTCCAATAAGGCTTGTAACAATCTTTCCAAAGCATTACTCTGGAAATAAAAACATTTTGATACCATCCGTAATCAGACATAGTAGGACATCTCAAATTATTCAAATAATCAGAAATTTGAGATGAAACATTAGACGGAGTACCAAAAAAATGTTTGAGAATAGTATAGACCAAGGTATTGACACCATCAGGGATACCTTGATCAATACTTTCATAAAAAATAGGGATACCTTTATCATTCTTTTTAATAGCATGTTTAATAGATTCTCTAGAATCTTCTGTTAGATATGAATCCCACCATCCACGAAGAGTGCCAAAAAAACCAGTAGCAAGAAGGTCAACAATTTCAAGGTGGTTAAGATTATGGTTATTAATATAAGCAATTCCAACCATAGACATATGACCCATTTTATTAATGATTTCTTGTTCAAACAAACCATCAATATTTCATTCATAAATTTTATCAGCAAAAACAGATAACTGAGTTTGAAAAGATCTTTCTTCAAATGCATATCAAGAGAAGTTGGTTTTGAATACCAATTTTTTGTAAAAGACACAGGTTTGGAATTTCCAACAAATCTTTTAATTTCTGGTAAATCATCCTTAAAAACCTTTTTAGTAGAAATAGAAGACAATGAATCAGAATCTATGTTTTCATTAGAAACAATTTCCTTTTCATTTCTTGAAATAGTGCAAAACAGTACCTGTAGAAGTACCCTCAGTTTTAACTTTCAAATCAGAAAGCATTTTCTCAACAATGTCAAGAGTTTTAGCTTGGGAGGTTTTAAACTTCAATTTTCTATCTTGACTGGCTAAATCAATCAAAGGTTTCTCAGGTTTTGAAACAGGAGTTTTTTCAACAATTTTTTCTTCAATACGGTCAAGTTGTTGACTAATAATATGCAAAGATTCATTAGTAAAAAAAATTTGTTCAATAATACTAATAATAAGAGTTTGATCATCAGTAATTTTAAAAGGGGAGACCCTAACATCAATCTTTTTACAAGTTATCAAAACTGTCTCAAGAGGCAGGTGGCTAGACCTAGTAATGGTTTTATCTTCTTTAACAAAATTTGATTTCTTTATCACATTCAAATGATTTTTTGAAACTTCATCTTTTGGAACATAATAGTTTTCAAGAAAATCAAAAAACAAAATGTGTTTTTTCAATTGATTCATCTTTTCTTTCCATTTCCTTTTAACATGATCTTTTTCAGACTGAGGAAAAGTATTTTGGTAATATTTTCTTTTATCTTTGTTTTTAGCAGAAATAAATTCATTATACAATGAAACCATATCCATTTCGAAGCTTTCATTTAAAACATTCAAAACTCTTAATTGATTAGGGTAATCAGGGGTTTCAATAGGGGGAAAATCAAAAACAGATGGAGACACAGATCTAGTGTCCTCTTCTTCTTCATTAGCAGTTCTGCCATATGGAGAGGAAGTTTCAGGTTTAGTGGAATAGAAAACAGTGCTAACTTGGGATTTATCACTTGAAACACCTTTTAGCTTTGAATCAGTGGGTTAAAACTCTTTTGCAAAAATTCATTGAGATGTTGATCTCTTTTTGAAATACTTTCAGATCCAGCAAAGGAATGTCTTCCTTTGTTGATCCTCAAGGGTTGGTTATTTTGAAAACTTATTTTAACAGTACTATCAAGATATTGTTGAATATGTGTGAGATCTAGCTCATCAAAAACAGGTTTAGCAAGAGGGGATTCTTGTTCCAACAACCATTCAGTGGGAAGCTTAACATCTTGCCATTGAATCATTTTTGGAACTTGAACTTTAGCATCAGGGGTTGAACATTTAATTAACATGGTTTTACTAGAAGGTTTTCTATTGATCTAAGCACTAGGATTCAATTGAGCACCCAACAATCTATAATAAATTCGGTAAATCAAAACAAAAGGCTTACTACCTTCTTCCATGTGATAACCAGATGAAGCAATATTCAAAGTTAAAGCTTTAACAATATTAGGATCATCTAAAGCAAGAGTAATATCAGGATAACAGTTGAAATATATAGGACCATCATATAAAGAAGTAGTAATCATACCAAGAATGCTATCTTTAAAGTTCTTAAATCTAGCATCTCTTAAACACATTAGAACAGAAGCATTTATTCCTTTTCTAGTAAGTGGTTTAATAGCAACTTGAACCATACCAATATGCAAATAACTGAATTTTTTAACAATAAACTCATTAATATTTCTTTTAGAAAACAAACAACATTTTTCATGAGTTTTAGAAATAGAAAATGTCTGTTCAACAGTTCTAACTTTGTAAGTGGGATGAAAAGTACTTTCAGCCCAACTAGTCTTATAAATAGTTTTAGTATCAACTTTGGAGATATTCCATTTCAAAACTATATATATACATTCATGCTCATGGTAAATAGCATACTGGTTACAAAATCTGCAGTACTCAAACTCCAAAGTTTTCCCTGGGGTGAGAAAACTTCTTGGATTACAATGATCTGCAATCCGCATATGAGTGATGGCAGCAGCATAAGGTCTGGGGCCAAAAACAAAAATTCTATCTGTGCTTCCTATGAAATGATAATCTTTCCATAGGTTTTGGGTGACTTCAAGAATTTGATTATTAAAATAGTTCCTCTAGCATTCTGCAAGGGCAAAGGGATTTCTGAAAGATAAATGAGAATCTCCTTCATACCATTGTCCTTGGTGGGTGTACCCATTAATAAGAACGAGATGTTTTGAGGGCTGGACATTCATCCAGTTATCTCTTTCCCATTTTGGCAAGGTACTCCAACATCTGATGGAAACAAAAGGGCTTTCAAACCCTCTAATAGCAGTCTGAATAATTTGTGGAAGTTAGCTGGCTTGGTCATGGCTTGTTAATTTTATGAACCTGATAAAGCCATATTCAAACATTTAGGAAAGCCAGTTAAGATCTCTATCATCATCATCTGAATCATCAACAGCAACATATGAACCATCATCATAATTGATCAGGAGACCAGGAAATGGATGTTTCTTTTTCATACACCCTGAGACTACTCCCAAAGTGTTCTTCCCAGTCTAGCTAAATAAAGACATTGTTAGATTAATCTAAATCATCTGGATCAGGAATAGTGGTTGTAACGAGTTTCTTGAAATATTTGTACCATAGGTCAAAAGACCTAAACATAGCCTTGCTTTCCAGAATATGAGATTGTATATCTGTTGGCAAGTTGGCAATAACACTTCTTAACAGAGATTGGGTCTTAAGACTCAATCTAGCATAATCAGTGCCCATTGTAGTCATTTTATCCGTTGAATGAATTTCCTCTTTTCCAAAGAGTTGACTAATGTAGGCTTCAAGATGGCTTCTAAAAGCCTCATTTTCTAAAACAAGGTTATCTTCTGAAACAAGGTTATTTTCTTAAACAAGGTTTGCATAGTGGCTCACATAAGCCTCATTTTGCATAGTAAGATTAACAAGGTGGATCTCAAGTGCTTGGAGGGTTTTCTGAAAAAGGGTGTGGTGATTTAGGGTAAAAGCTGCATGGAGGTTATCAAGAATAATTTAATGGAGTCTGGTAGTTCACTATAAACTCCATTATGAAATTGCAAAGTTCTGGATAAAACTTCCTACAAAGCAATAACCATGTCACTACTAGAATATGTCACCTCTGCCGGGAAAAATTCCTGGAGGAATGTTGATCCGCTAGGTTTGACCCCAAAAGATGCACCTTCATGCATTACAAAAGGTTGTCCCACTGGGAGTCTTTTGTCTTGAGAATAGCCCTGTACTTTCAACTCAAGCAATATATATATATATAGGCAAAGTTCAGAGAAAGTCCAATTAGAATTTCAAATTAGAATCCAATTTTGCGCTATATGTCCTAAATTATTTATTTTTAGAGAGAGTTTTATTTCCTAATTTTAGAATCAAATGTTGGACAACATCATAAATATTCATCAAGTGAGTTATTGAGTACAAAAATCAAAGAGTCTAGAATAAATAAATCATTAAAAAAAAAAAAAAGTGCTTCACAATAAAAAAAAAATTAAGAAGTAATAAATAAACATGGACAATTTACATTTTATATCTAATAATATTCTTATAAGACTTTATAAAGAGTTAACAAAATATAAGAATGGTATTTAAATTATATATATATAATTATACTATGTATCTTATTGTATATCTATGCATATTCATGGGGTTACAGGCTAGTTTATAATTAAGGTTGAGAATGAAATCTTGTTAAGGATTACCAGTATTATTTATGTGATTTAATTTTCCCACAATATTTGTTCTTTAATGATTTAAATTGTTCTTGCTTCATATCAATTGACTAAGATAAGATTCTAGATATGAGTTCAATCATGTTTTTCTCATGATTTAGGATTTATCTTAATTAATTGCATGCTTGGTTTTATAATTGTTTGATTTTAAAATTGGATATCTTTTGTGATTTGTTTAGCTATTGATACAATTGATGATTTGATTTTATACCTAAGAAGTGAACACAAGCATGCTTTAGATTTTTAAAACAGAGGTTTTAATGATGATATTTTTCATGATATCAAGATTGATTTTTAGATTATCATGTCGTAGTTGAAAAAAATTAATGATCATAAATATATGTTAATATGAATTAACAAAACGAATTTCAAAACCTTAATTCCTTTCTTCTTATTGTTTAATCTATTTCCTGCTATCTTCTGAATCTTTCAGAAAAGCTCATTCACATAAAATTCCAAAAGAACAGGTAATATATAAGAAACTAAATTTTATTTATTTTCTAAGCAAAAATAAACATAAGAAAATAATTGAAGTGCTATAAATTAGTAGCAGTGGAAGCAGAACAAAACCCAAGAAAAAAAAAAAAAAAAAAAAAAAAAAAAAAAAAAAAAGGGACTGGACATCGCAGGCCGTCAGGTCCAAAAACTAGAAAAACATGAGAGAGAAGAAAGAGAACCGTAGGCCGAGCCCAAGAAGGACACGTAAGGGAAGACAAGGGTTAGGCACTACAGAGAAAGATAAAGATAAAGGTTTGAGAAACTAGCAAGGCATTTTCTTTTGAGGAGCCAATTTTTTCCTCTTTACATATAGCCGAGAAGCACCCTTTCCTCGGATCATGGCTGACGAGCCAAGCCAGCTATGGAAGAAACAAAAACAACATAAAAATTGAGAAAGAAGCATAGCCAAGGAATGTGAGAAGGTTGTGCCTACAGTCCTCTTGGCATTAAATGACTTTACCTACCAAACATGAGCTGCAATAAATGTTGACCCACCAGAACAATGCCATAGGTCCAAGCTCGCATGACAAGTCTCTTATTTGTACTAGTCTTATATATATATATATACTTATGTTATGGTTTATTGTAATACAGGCTTTGTACTACACTCTTACATTATAAATATATAACCCTTAAGGGTTTCTTTTGTAGACATAATGCATTATCAAAGCTGAACCATATATGTAACCCTCATGTTCTTGTGTTCCTATTCTATGTTTTTTCTTTCTTATCTACTCTAACATATACAAGAAGGTATATACATCAATACTAATATTTAACACCCTTAATGGGACAAGTATCCTTCTCCCTGTACCATACAACCCGCCAGAGAGAGAAAATATTCACTAGTATAAATAGAGCCCTCCCCTCATAGAATAAGAGGTAGAAAAATTGGAGAGATAGAGTGAAAAGAGTGAGCCTCAAATGTAATCTGTGTTCCTAGGTCAAGAGAGTTAATATACAAGTTATTATCATCCAGTCTACTTTTATTAGCTGTTTGATCGGATTTTCCCTTTTTGATCTCTTATTGTGAATTTTCTCTTCCACTTGTTTTAAATTAATTGAGTCTTATTTATAATCCTAATTTCAACCCCACAAGTTAGATTTTTTCTTTCTTTCTTTTATTCATTGGTAGTCGGAAAAAGAGAGATTTGAACTTTGGATGTCATTAGAAATGTCAAGAAGTGTCAATTGATCAGCTACAAAGTTCTTGATAGTTGAATGTTTTATATACTTAACAAATTTTGTATGAATTTATTAGATAGGTAGTGTGCGTTTGGCTCCAAATTAAAAAGCCAGCTTATTTTACTATTCAACTTATTTTACTACTATTCATGGGTCCCACTGCACTTTTTGATACTATTCATAGCTTCCACTGTACTATTTCAGCTAACTTTAACATTTATCTACTATACTTTTAGCAAAAAGTTTTCAGTTTCACCAAAATAAGCGGATCCCAAACAAACCCATAATATATGCAACAAGTGAAAATGATTAAAAAAAAAAAGATAAAAATAAATCCACAAGATCATGTTTAACCCCGGAATTGAGCTTCAGCTAATTTCTGATTCACAAACTCCTCCTTGGTCTAATAATTGAATCGGTCACCACAGAAACTGATTGGGCAAAATTAAATCAAATGTTTCTTTGGGAGCACATAGTGTGGGCAGCTCATGAGGAACTCTTATCTTCATGACAATGACAATCGGTTGGTCGGATGTTACACCACGAAAGTACTGCTGGCAGTATGGACCAATACAAAACAAGCTATCATTAAATTAAAATGACATTATTGAACGTGACACTGTTCTTCTTTGTTTTCACTTTTGCTCATCCACTCTATACTGACTACTACTTAACTATGTAAGCAACAAAATTTGTGACATAAAAATAGGGAGGTCTTGTTGTGAAGCTGAAGCAAGAACTAGTCTAGGCAATAAATTTAGAGTGCCCCATAATTTATGAGTAGTCGTAGGACAACGTGTGAGCACAAAAACAAGTCTCGTGACATTTGGATGACTACAAAACGTAGAAACTAATAGGAAATAATCCCCTCCAATCAAATCCTCTAATTTCCTCATATTTTAACCAAATGTGCGATACATGTTATTTATTTATTTTTTAAATGTCACATGTCATACATTTAAATAAAAATTGAAGAGAATTTAATTGGAAGGGATCTAATCCGAAACTATACCAACTCCTCATAAGGTACATAAGATGGGTAAGAAAAGAACCATTGTTGGTTCAAGATGTTTTATCTAAGGAGAATGGCATTCATCATAAACCACTGATCTTGAACCACAAAATGTTGTCCACTCCTAGTAACATTTTGAATTTCAGCGAATGAATAATTTGAGAGTGCATCAAGAAATGGCATGCTCCATGTACATATTACTAGAACAACGAATTCTGCACTAGATACAATAGTATGGATTCCAATATTTATTTTCTTTCGCTACGTATGGCAATTTGTGAGAGTTATACAATCTTCCAATTAAGTGAAGGCTGGGGCAAGGGAAACTCAAGGGAAACTAGAATAGCCTATATTGCCTTTAGTTTCAGGGTCCCATATATATATTGCTCGGATTTGATATAATTTTTAGTTGCAGGGTCCAGATATTGCTGGGATTTCATGTTATTTTCTTTTCCGGCGTAATAGATAAAACAGTAAAACTTAAGATATTTACGTGCCACTGAAGAACCAGGGGTGGAGCCAGGGGGGTCGAGGGGGGCAGCTGCCCCCCCTGGCCCACCCAAAAAACCCCTTAGTTTATTGCTAATACTTATTAAAAACCCCAATCTAATTTTTTCTTTTGATAGAAATAGCAATCTAAATCAAAGTAATACATTAATTTGCAGGACTATCTTCCTTATCCTGTGAGGAATTTCATCTAACCAATAGCTCTACTCACTCTCACTTAATGATAATTTATCCAAACAAAACTCCACCCTGTTTCTTTAGTATTGAAAGAGTATAATTCTACCTAAATAAACTAATAAGTAACCACAAGTTCTCCCCTAGCATGTCTTCTACATAAGTTTTAGTGTTTTCATTATTATATATTCACATGATGTGTATAAAGTGCATATATCTTATACAAGTTTTGCCCCCCCTCAACTCAAATCTTGGCTCCACCACAGATATTTAGAACTACATTTTCCTTTAGACTTGTATTATGTCCATGTCATGGCTTGATCAAGAGTCATATCTAAAAAAAATAAAATAAAATATTTTAATAGAATAATTAAATTTAATAATAAAATAGATATTAAAAGCAAAAAATAAAAAGCAAAAATTATTCACTAAATTAATGGAGTTTTGTTTTATATATCTCATCATGTTCTCTCTTTAACGAAACTTCTTTCCTCTTTAAATCATATGCAGTATCTTGAGTTCCTACTCACTCTATGTAAAAAAAACACATTAACATTTGTGGGGGCCTTTTTTGTGTGTTGGGCTGGGTTGCCTGCCGCGGTAGTAGGCCCGAGTATTCTGAGTAAGGGAGTCGAGACCGGTCCAACTGGAACTCAACTTGGGCCGGCTTGTGCGCAAACGTTGAGTCCAAGTCTAAGGGAAGACGCTGCAAAATGGGCTTATCCTTTGTTCCTGCCACAAGAACTTTTTCTCCAGTTTCTGCCGCAGGATTGACTTTTCTGCTATGCAACAAGTCTGTCCGCCGTGCTTTAAAGCTTCTGCTATGCAGTGAAGCTGCTTGCCGTGCTTTAAAACTTCCTGTCGTGTATTAAAGCTTCCTGCCTGCCGTGCTTTAAGGCTTCCTGCCGTAAAGCCTGGTGCAATAGAGTTGTCTGCCATGCTTTAAAGCTGTCTGCCGTAAAGCTTCCTACCGTAAAGCCTTTTGCTGTGCAACAAAACTTTCTGCCGTGCATTAAAGCTTCTGCCTGCCGTGCTTTAAGGCTTCCTGCCGTGCAGTGAAGCTGCCTGCCGTGCTTTAAAACTTCCTGCCGTGCATTAAAGCTTCCTGCCTGCCGTGCTTTAAGGCTTCCTGCCGTGCAGTGAAGCCTTCGGCAATGTGAATGACTACCATTTTTACTGCAGAAACATATTTCTACTTCCTGCGCATAAACAAATCTAAAAAAAAACCCAAAGAAGATACCCATCAAACAAGTGTTAGTTTAAATGGGTTAGCATATTCTCAAATATATACATACATATATAAGTATATATACTTATACATATTCACATATACATATATAAAATATATTTTTCCAGAAACATGAGAAACAGGGTATATGTGTATATATACTTACAGCAGGATAATGGTTAGTTTGTATCAAAAGCAAAATACGTAATAACAAATAGAGAAGAAAGCTTCGGCAGGAAATGATTAGCTTGTATAATAATTAACACGGTAAATATAATGAAAATGTGCTACGGCAGAATAACTAATACAGCAAGTAAAACACCACATCAGGACAACTGCTGCGGCAGACGTGAAAACGTGCTACGGCAGGATGACTAAATACAGTGAATATAAGTTGAAAATCAAATATATTTGCAATCAAAATTAAGTATTAAATCTGCCCATAAGATAAGTAAACCAAGAAGGAACCCAAACTCCAACTTCAACAACCTTATCATGGGCTCTTGCCGTAAAAGTTGTTCATTTTGGAGAATAGGCCTAAATGGCTACTAGCTATTACTTTTGGAGATTTCAAAGAGTGGGTTTGCTAAGAGGGAGGGAAAAGATGGTCTATTGATGCATGCCCCTATTCCTACCGCGTCTTCTCTCTTCTTTTTCTTTCTTTCTTTCTTTCTTTTTCTCCCCTCTGAGTGTTTTTCTTCTTCCCCTGTTTTTTTTTTTTTACTCATTCCCCTGTTTTTTCTCTTCGTCGGTCCGTTCCCCTTTTTCTGCCGTGGTTACCTCCCTTTTATAGTGAGCTAATTCAATGGATTTCTCCCTTTTACCCCTAGGGCTTCACCAACTGTTTTTGGATTTTTGTGGGCATCCTTTCAAGATTACCCACTCACCCATTGGTTGCCCCGACCACTGCCATTTGCTCAGAACATATTTGTTGCACGACAAAATTCTCTTTTGTTTGTTCCTCCCGTATACCTTTACCTCACTACCTAGCTCTATGGCATGCATCAGTGGTCCCAACCATTTATTACTTCTTTTGGGTAAGATATCATCCCAGCAGGATATGTTCCCAAAAGACGTTATGGCAGGAAACCAAATATAGACCCCCTTTTCCCCCCACCACCAAACCACGCCCTCTGAATCTCTTTGACCGTGGGCCCACCTCCCTTGTATTGGCTGGGTACAGGTTGGTGGTGCCCCGGCCCTTCTGTTCTTGCTCCACTGTCTTTTGTTTTTGTCTCCCACGCCATTCCTGCCGCAGCAGATTAGCTTTGTTTCGTCTGCTGCGTGTTTTTGTCTTGTTTCTTCATGCGTTTCCTGCTGCATTTGTCATTTCCTTTAGTTTGACTCTTCTTGTTCTTTGGTCTTCTTCGTGGGCCTTTGGGCCTTGCTCTTCATTGGGCTTTCTTCCTCATAAGCCTTTGGGTATAGATTTGCAAAAATGGGTATCAACATTTAGCCCCCTGAGCATATGGATTGCTCTTGCAATTCGTATGCGAAACTCATGCAGTTTTTCTTTTGCGGGTTCTTTAACAACTCACATGCGAATGCTTCTCTTCTTTTCTTCGCGGGCCTACTCTCCTTAGGCAAGTTGTTTTCTTTCTTTCTACAATTTTACGACCCTCCAAGGGTAGCCAAAAAGTTGTTGTTCATGAGAGTGGTGCTGGGTCTGCTGTATGCTTTCCTTTTGCCCTTCATGACTTGTGCCTGCTAGGCCTCTTTGGGCCTGCTGTATGTATTCCTTTTGCAAAATTCCATTAGCCCAGTACTATCATTGGGCTTGTACTATGCAGTTTTGGGCTTCCTTGGCTCATTTCATTGCTTTCGGGCTCCTTTGTCCCATTTTATTCTTTTGGGCATCCTCGGCCCGTTTCATCACTTTCGGGCTCCTTTGTCCCATTTGGGCTCCTTTGTCCCATTTTACTCTTTTGGGCATCCTCGGCCCGTTTCATCACTTTCGGGCTCCTTTGTCCCATTTGGGCTCCTTTGTCCCATTTTACTCTTTTGGGCATCCTCAGCCCGTTTCATCGCTTTCGGGCTCCTTTGTCCCATTTGGGCTCTTTTGTCCCATTTTACTCTTTTGGGCATCCTCGGCCCGTTTCATCGCTTTCGGGCTCCTTTGTCCCATTTGGGCTCCTTTGTCCCATTTTACTCTTTTGGGCATCCTCGGCCCGTTTCATCACTTTCGGGCTCCTTTGTCCCATTTGGGCTCTTTTGTCCCATTTTACTCTTTTGGGCATCCTCGGCCCGTTTCATCGCTTTCGGGCTCCTTTGTCCCATTTGGGCTCCTTTGTCCCATTTTACTCTTTTGGGCATCCTCGGCCCGTTTCATCACTTTTGGGCTCCTTTGTCCCATTTGGGCTCCTTTGTCCCGTTTGGGCTCCTTTGTCCCGTTTCAATTCTTTACTCCCATGGGCTTTTACTAATTTCATTGGGCTTCCCCGGCCCAACTACTGTATACTCATCCTTGGGGCTCATGGGCTTGCCATCAACCCCTACTCTCTTTACAATACTTTTGAGCCTGCCACGGCTCATTCTTACTTTTACACGTCATACACTGCCCATGGGATTGTTATTCTCTCTTTCCTGGCTCCTTTAAGCCCGTTTGCTCCTTCAAGGCCCATTTGTTCATTTCATGGACCTGTGATCCATTATTCCTGCCGCTTGGGCTTAATAGTTTTTTTCTTACTTTACTAACTCTTTTCTTCCCATATGGTTTTCATTCAAAGGGATTGTTGATGATGATGATGTGTGCATCCTTCTCTTCGTCATTTCTTTGCTTGTTTCTTGGTTTGCTTCTTGGAAATTCCTTGTGATCTTGAACTTCTACAATGGTACTCATTTCTTTATGTCTGCGGCAATTTCTTCACGTTTCTGCAGCAGCACGTACTCATTTCTTTGCTTTTGTAGGGATAAATACTCTTTTTTTTTTTTTTTGCTTCCGCAGGATATGTAGACACTTTCTGCCGCAATGCACTTATTTCTCTGTGTTAATGCACCTCTTACTCTGCTTCTGCTAGAGCATCATCTATACTGTAGGAAGTGAAGGTTGTAGCAGATTCTGCGGCGGAAGAATTAGGCTTGACTGCTTACTTTCCCCACGTATTCCTTAGCATCATCTCTTCATCTCTTCATCCTTTCTTGTTAGGTTCTTCTTCATTATGATGTTTTACATTTTCTCATCTCTGCAGAATGCTCAAAATTGGCTCTTTTGGATTCTTTAACTCTTCTTTCCGCCAACTTTGCGAACAACACCTTTGCGGAGCAAGGATCCTTCTTACAGTCTTCATTTTTCTTTTCTTTTAGCCACTTAAGATTGCTTCACTTCGGGCTTCATTCATTCTCTAAAAATAGAGAAAGTGTTGTCTTCTACTCCCTTCGTATCTAAGCCGACGACTGAAAAGAGTTTCATCAAAACAATTCTGCCACTTCACTTTCTTCAAGTAGAGTTCTTTCACAAGAGGAAAAGCTTCCTCTAAGTGTGTAAATCAAAGGGTGACTTCACTCCCTCTTCTTGTGCCTTCTTCTTCTTCTCTGCATCTTCATTTCTTTTGCTTTCCAGGATCAGCCCGAGCCCTTTTTCATCTATCGTCCTACAGCCGAGGAGCTGCCTGCCTTCATGGGTACACCCGTGGCAGATTCTTTTGATGGGGCTGGTGAAGCTTCTCAGATGTCCATTATTTCTGCTGCTACACATGGGATTCCTGCCGAGACTCCTAGCCCTCCCACCGGATTGGTACCCAGAGAAGAGGGTATTCATATTGAGGGGGTTAGCGAGGCTACTCTCTTCTCAGCCGAGATGCCTATTTCCCCACAGGAAATTGCTCATCCTGCCATAACTCAGACCGAGGCTGTTTCACCCGTTGCTCCTCTTGTCATCTCTACCAGTGATCCTTTTGCGACTCTGTCTTAGGCCGTGAAGGATGGTTCTTCCATAGTAGTCACTCCTTCTTCCATTCCCAGTTCGGCCACTTGCGGACCCGATGTTGATCTGTCTTCCGAGGAGTCCGAGGATATTCTTGAAGATATTGATAGTGAGCCCGTCCTGCCGAGGAGGATTTCTGAGTCCGAGAAGGAAGAGGATGCTCCACCCGAGGCTAGATTTATGGGTATGTCCCCTCTCCCCCTTTTTTTTTTCTTTAACATATTCTTCTTGTCATTCTGCCATAGCCTCTGTTGGTGAGGATATCACTGCCTCTTTGATGAAAAAGGCATAGATGTTGTGAACTAAATCTCTTAACTTTGTTGTAGTCTTCCGCAGATCTTATTTCTCTCAATTCTTCTTTCTCATGTTGCTAAGCTTGGCTGTGTCTCTCCAATTCTTGTGGTTTGCCATTGAATGCGTTGCTCGAGAGATGTTTGGACTTCATCGTTGATTTCCACCTTTTGTTCCTTTTCATATGTTTCTATCTTATCTTTCTTCATGGCAGGCCAGTAGTAACCTATTTGCAGCAGGCATCTGTAAAGCTTCTTCTTCCTTTGGTGCTCCCCACACTCTCCTGAGTGTATTTCTTTTATCATTTCTCTTGCTTCTTCAGGGACCCAGACATCTTAAAAGGTTCTCATCATACCCCTTCTTGAAAAGGACTTCGCTATGCAAAAAGTAGCGTGTTGCCAACCTCTCAAGATTGTACCTTTTGCTGTGTTTTTGCGGCAGGATGCCTTTTATCAGGTACTGCGTGAATGGGCTTCTCCAATCTCCACTGACAAACACAGTATAACTTTCTTCTCTGTCTGCCGCAAGCTGGTAGGTCCCACACTGGGTTTGGACTTGCTCTGCGTCTTTACCCATACTTGGCTAATAAAATTCTGCCTTTTGAAGCCTACGGTAAAGGCTGACTTCCCCGCAGGATCCGTGAGTCTTGTCATATACTTCTTTCATCTTTCTTTGGGCTTCCGCCTGCCGCACGCACCTGGACAATACACCATCCGGCATCCTGTGGTACAATTCTTCTCTCACCAGGACGTAGTCTTTCAATACTTTTAGTTTTGCGTCATTTTCTTCCTTCGTCAAAGCTTCTTTTTTTTATGGGGATTTGCCAGTCCCCCTTCGCACTGTTCTTCTTTGAATCTTTCTTTTAGCCTCTCAATTATGGACTCTTTTCTCTTGCTATCCTCTACTCTGGTGCTATCCCCTTCGAACATTATTTGCGAGCCTAGCGCGGCCAAAGCATTGGCAAACCGACTTTCATTCCTTGGAGCATGTTCTATTTCAAAAGTTGAAAACTTCTCTTCCATCTTCTGGGCCATTAATGCACCAATGGCACATGAATTGGTGGCTAGGTAGAGTATTAATGGTTTTTTGCGGATTGGGGCTTGCACAGTAGGAAGGTTCATCGTGATCTGTTGTAGCCTTTTGAAGGCTGCCTGCTGTATTTCTTTCCTCAAAGCTTTGCCCCTTCTATCCCAGCGTGGAATAACTTGGCAGGCAGTGTGGAATGCCCTGGCAGGCTGTGTGGAACGTCGTGGCAGGCAGAGTGGAACGCCCCGGCAGGCAGAGTGGAACGCCCCAGTAGGCTGTGTGGAATGCCCTGGCAGGCTGGGCTACTAGCTTAGCCTCACGGTCCACATTCAATGTATGCACTATTAGCCCAAGATCCCATCCTGGCATTTTCACTGTAATCCCATGCAAAGACATCTTTGAATTTTTTCAGCAATAGTATCAGTTATGATTTCTCCTTTTCTGAAAGTCTTGAGCTAATTGAGATGGGTCTTGGTTCCTGTGGGTCCAACCCCAGGTTGAATTTCCTCCAATTTTTCTTCTGCCACAACCTATATATCCTTTTCTGCCACAACTTCTTTGCTTTTCCCTTCATTACTCTCCTCCTCCAAGCTTTCTTGAACCACGCAACACACCAAGCTTTTGTAGAAGATACATGATGTTGCTACTTCATATTGGTACTCTAAGCACTTTGCGGCAAGCTTTCTAAATTTACTGCAGAATGGGCCTTAGCCCCCAGCATGTGAGACAACTGGATGAGTCATTGGCTTTTTAAAGAAGACTTCCCAAATTTTGTTGCAGAATGGGACAACCCCCAATATACGAGAATAAGCCCTTAGCTTTCAGTAGGAGGCTTCCCTTGTTTGCCGAGAATAAGCTTTAGCCCCCAGCACGTGAGACAACTGGATGAGCTTGATATCACTTTCTCTTGGTGTTGATGCTCCGTCATGTGGTTCATGCATTTTTCAGTAAAGAGAAAATTAGATGCCATGGATCTACAAGTTGCCATATTGTAGAAATTCTTTGTTGTTAGAGAATTTGGAAAAAAGTTACTTCCCAAGCATGCTTTGACTTCGTTCCACTGCAAGCACAATTGCTTCCCATGTATTTTCTGCTACATATGATTGTGGCTATAGCTCTTCCGCAGATTCTTTCTAAAGACTTGCGATCACGGCTCCTTTGCGGGCTTGATTGAGTGTAGCCCCCATTATGGACTTTTGCCAAGAACTCACAACCATGGTTCCTTTGCTAGCCTTTTGCTACCAAGACTCATATTTCATGGGTTTCTTCTTTGCTTGCTTTGAGTATGGGCATGTTTAGATGGAGCTTGCTACGTCTCTTGCTTCATGGTTGGCTAGTAATAGCCAAAAGTCAGCGGCTTCTAATATAGAATTTCCATGATGTGCCAACATCTTCCTGGGACAGCATGCTTCTTTATTCTTGTGGCAGAATGCCCTTACAGCAGAACGCCTTCAATAAAAACCACGTAATAGTTTTCTGCGGTAATAGGACAAGCAACTCTATTTACGGCAGGATGTGAGTGAGCAATTGTTTCTGCACTTTGCTCCAGAGTTCTTCTAGGATGAGACATGGGCATCAATGAGCTTGATGACTTGAAGAGTGATGGTGGAGTTGCGTAGTTCGTAGGACAAGTAATCTGCTACATTCTTTCTTAGAAACATCATAAAGATAATGTTTTTTAATGCCTCTCTGGGCATAAATCCTCCGAGGTGCTTCACAGAAAACTTCTCAACTCTTCAAGGTTGTTGAATCGGTTTGCTAGACCCGATAATGGACAAAGAGCAGCTTGCAAGCAGCTTGTAGATTTGGGCTTCTTTATGGAGAGTACGCAATTACTGAGTGGTTGGCTTCATCCCAAGGTCTGGATTTAATTTGGACACTTCACCACCATAACACATGCCTTCAATGTATGCTTTGGTTGAAAGCGGATGTTTCGATATCGCCGAATCGATTACTTCTCCCTCCTCCCTTCATTGATACTGATATATTTGCTAATGTAGTAGCAAAATATGGATTCGGCAAAAGTGAATATGAAAGGCTTTGTATGCGCCTCTCTTACTTTGAGAACAAATCTCAAATTTGTTGTGCTGAACTTTGTGGTAGGATATTCTGTAAAAAGGGACTGCTGAAATACAAAATTCTGCTGCAAAATATTCTGCCGTGAACAGTCTGCCGAAGAACAGTCTGCCGTGAACAGTCTGCCGCGAACAGTCTGCCGTGAACAGTTTGCTGTAAATAATCTGCGGAGAGATCTACATTCTGGCTTCTGAAATTTTCTGCTATAAAATATTCAGCAGATGAACGTTCTGCACTTCTGAAATTCAGCAGATTCTGCCGTGAACAGTCTGCCGCAGGACAGTCTGGCGTGAACAGTCTGCCGCGAACAGTCTGCCGCGAACAGTCTGCCGTGAACAGTCTGCTGTAAATAATCTGCGGAGAGATCTACATTCTGGCTTCTGAAATTTTCTGCTATAAAATATTCAGCAGATGAACGTTCTGCACTTCTGAAATTCAGCAGATTCTGCCGTGAACAGCCTGCCGCAGGACCTGTACTTTCTGCTGCAAAATTTCTGCGAAGGGACATTTTGCACTTCTAGAAAAGTCTACTGGAAGATATTTCACGGAGGAAATAGTTATTTGCAACAGTATAGTAATGATGAAAATTTTCCTTTGACCACTGTAGCTTCATTTTTTTTTTTGTTTCTAGCTTTTGGTTCTTTGAGGGGGGAGTAAAGCTAGAATCGCTATCATGAAGAAAATGATCGAAACCTTATGAGGGAATGAAGGGATTTTTCTCCTCTAAGTGTTGGACCCAAAGGTGAAGATGGAGAGAGTTTAAAAGCTTCTAGTGTTTCCTTGAAGGAAATGAGAGCAAAAGGTGATAAGTGGCTTAGAATGCTTTTTAGGAGAGTTGCATGTTTCAATGAGTGGCTTGCCACATGTCTCACATGCATGACAAGGGAAACAAGTGGCATTTAAAGGATAGGGCCAAGTATTGTGAAGGCCTTCTATTGTAGAGTTCTCAATATTTCTGCTCTGTTTTAACATTGCTGTGCAGAGTCCTGCTATGCTACTGTCCTGCGGTAACGTTGCTGTATTCTGCCGCAGGATTCTGCTATGATACTGTCCTGCGGTAACGCTGCTACACGTATTCTGCCGCAAGATTCTGCTATGGTACTGTCCTGCGGTAACATTGCTGCATTTTGCCGCAGGATTCTGTTATGGGATTGCTATGACATTTTGGATACTTCCTTGAGAATATAGCTTGGAAGGTTCAAGAACGTCAGCACGTCTTGCTTTGGTAAGAACTTGGAAACATGTTTGCGGAGGAGAAATATCTCATTCTCCCCATCTTGATCTCAACTCCCCAGTGAAGTCGCCATTTTAATGTGGGGGCCTTTTTTGTGTGTTGGGCTGGGCTGCCTGCCGCGGTAGTAGGCCCGAGTATTCTGAGTAAGGGAGTCGAGACCGGTCCAACTGGAACTCAACTTGGGCCGGCTTGTGCGCAAACGTTGAGTCCAAGTCTAAGGGAAGACGCTGCAAAATGGGCTTATCCTTTGTTCCTGCCACAAGAACTTTTTCTCCAGTTTCTGCCGCAGGATTGACTTTTCTGCTATGCAACAAGTCTGTCCGCCGTGCTTTAAAGCTTCTGCTATGCAGTGAAGCTGCTTGCCGTGCTTTAAAACTTCCTGCCGTGTATTAAAGCTTCCTGCCTGCCGTGCTTTAAGGCTTCCTGCCGTAAAGCCTGGTGCAATAGAGTTGTCTGCCATGCTTTAAAGCTGTCTGCCGCGCTTTAAAGCTGTCTGCCGTAAAACTTCCTACCGTAAAGCCTTTTGCTGTGCAACAAAACTTCCTGCCGTGCATTAAAGCTTCTGCCTGCCATGCTTTAAGGCTTCCTGCCGTGCAGTGAAGCTGCCTGCCGTGCTTTAAAACTTCCTGCCGTGCATTAAAGCTTCCTGCCTGCCGTGCTTTAAGGCTTCCTGCCGTGCAGTGAAGCCTTCGGCAATGTGAATGACTACCATTTTTACTGCAGAAACATATTTCTACTTCCTGCGCATAAACAAATCTAAAAAAAAACCCAAAGAAGATACCCATCAAACAAGTGTTAGTTTAAATGGGTTAGCATATTCTCAAATATATACATACATATATAAGTATATATACTTATACATATTCACATATACATATATAAAATATATTTTTCCAGAAACATGAGAAACAGGGTATATGTGTATATATACTTACAGCAGGATAATGGTTAGTTTGTATCAAAAGCAAAATACGTAATAACAAATAGAGAAGAAAGCTTCGGCAGGAAATGATTAGCTTGTATAATAATTAACACGGTAAATATAATGAAAATGTGCTACGGCAGAATAACTAATACAGCAAGTAAAACACCACATCAGGACAACTGCTGCGGCAGACGTGAAAACGTGCTACGGCAGGATGACTAAATACAGTGAATATAAGTTGAAAATCAAATATATTTGCAATCAAAATTAAGTATTAAATCTGCCCATAAGATAAGTAAACCAAGAAGGAACCCAAACTCCAACTTCAACAACCTTATCATGGGCTCTTGCCGTAAAAGTTGTTCATTTTGGAGAATAGGCCTAAATGGCTACTAGCTATTACTTTTGGAGATTTCAAAGAGTGGGTTTGCTAAGAGGGAGGGAAAAGATGGTCTATTGATGCATGCCCCTATTCCTACCGCGTCTTCTCTCTTCTTTTTCTTTCTTTCTTTCTTTCTTTTTCTCCCCTCTGAGTGTTTTTCTTCTTCCCCTGTTTTTTTTTTTTTACTCATTCCCCTGTTTTTTCTCTTCGTCGGTCCGTTCCCCTTTTTCTGCCGTGGTTACCTCCCTTTTATAGTGAGCTAATTCAATGGATTTCTCCCTTTTACCCCTAGGGCTTCACCAACTGTTTTTGGATTTTTGTGGGCATCCTTTCAAGATTACCCACTCACCCATTGGTTGCCCCGACCACTGCCATTTGCTCAGAACATATTTGTTGCACGACAAAATTCTCTTTTGTTTGTTCCTCCCGTATACCTTTACCTCACTACCTAGCTCTATGGCATGCATCAGTGGTCCCAACCATTTATTACTTCTTTTGGGTAAGATATCATCCCAGCAGGATATGTTCCCAAAAGACGTTATGGCAGGAAACCAAATATAGACCCCCTTTTCCCCCCACCACCAAACCACGCCCTCTGAATCTCTTTGACCGTGGGCCCACCTCCCTTGTATTGGCTGGGTACAGGTTGGTGGTGCCCCGGCCCTTCTGTTCTTGCTCCACTGTCTTTTGTTTTTGTCTCCCACGCCATTCCTGCCGCAGCAGATTAGCTTTGTTTCGTCTGCTGCGTGTTTTTGTCTTGTTTCTTCATGCGTTTCCTGCTGCATTTGTCATTTCCTTTAGTTTGACTCTTCTTGTTCTTTGGTCTTCTTCGTGGGCCTTTGGGCCTTGCTCTTCATTGGGCTTTCTTCCTCATAAGCCTTTGGGTATAGATTTGCAAAAATGGGTATCAACATTTAGCCCCCTGAGCATATGGATTGCTCTTGCAATTCGTATGCGAAACTCATGCAGTTTTTCTTTTGCGGGTTCTTTAACAACTCACATGCGAATGCTTCTCTTCTTTTCTTCGCGGGCCTACTCTCCTTAGGCAAGTTGTTTTCTTTCTTTCTACAATTTTACGACCCTCCAAGGGTAGCCAAAAAGTTGTTGTTCATGAGAGTGGTGCTGGGTCTGCTGTATGCTTTCCTTTTGCCCTTCATGACTTGTGCCTGCTAGGCCTCTTTGGGCCTGCTGTATGTATTCCTTTTGCAAAATTCCATTAGCCCAGTACTATCATTGGGCTTGTACTATGCAGTTTTGGGCTTCCTTGGCTCATTTCATTGCTTTCGGGCTCCTTTGTCCCATTTTATTCTTTTGGGCATCCTCGGCCCGTTTCATCACTTTCGGGCTCCTTTGTCCCATTTGGGCTCCTTTGTCCCATTTTACTCTTTTGGGCATCCTCGGCCCGTTTCATCACTTTCGGGCTCCTTTGTCCCATTTGGGCTCCTTTGTCCCATTTTACTCTTTTGGGCATCCTCAGCCCGTTTCATCGCTTTCGGGCTCCTTTGTCCCATTTGGGCTCTTTTGTCCCATTTTACTCTTTTGGGCATCCTCGGCCCGTTTCATCGCTTTCGGGCTCCTTTGTCCCATTTGGGCTCCTTTGTCCCATTTTACTCTTTTGGGCATCCTCGGCCCGTTTCATCACTTTCGGGCTCCTTTGTCCCATTTGGGCTCTTTTGTCCCATTTTACTCTTTTGGGCATCCTCGGCCCGTTTCATCGCTTTCGGGCTCCTTTGTCCCATTTGGGCTCCTTTGTCCCATTTTACTCTTTTGGGCATCCTCGGCCCGTTTCATCACTTTTGGGCTCCTTTGTCCCATTTGGGCTCCTTTGTCCCGTTTGGGCTCCTTTGTCCCGTTTCAATTCTTTACTCCCATGGGCTTTTACTAATTTCATTGGGCTTCCCCGGCCCAACTACTGTATACTCATCCTTGGGGCTCATGGGCTTGCCATCAACCCCTACTCTCTTTACAATACTTTTGAGCCTGCCACGGCTCATTCTTACTTTTACACGTCATACACTGCCCATGGGATTGTTATTCTCTCTTTCCTGGCTCCTTTAAGCCCGTTTGCTCCTTCAAGGCCCATTTGTTCATTTCATGGACCTGTGATCCATTATTCCTGCCGCTTGGGCTTAATAGTTTTTTTCTTACTTTACTAACTCTTTTCTTCCCATATGGTTTTCATTCAAAGGGATTGTTGATGATGATGATGTGTGCATCCTTCTCTTCGTCATTTCTTTGCTTGTTTCTTGGTTTGCTTCTTGGAAATTCCTTGTGATCTTGAACTTCTACAATGGTACTCATTTCTTTATGTCTGCGGCAATTTCTTCACGTTTCTGCAGCAGCACGTACTCATTTCTTTGCTTTTGTAGGGATAAATACTCTTTTTTTTTTTTTTTGCTTCCGCAGGATATGTAGACACTTTCTGCCGCAATGCACTTATTTCTCTGTGTTAATGCACCTCTTACTCTGCTTCTGCTAGAGCATCATCTATACTGTAGGAAGTGAAGGTTGTAGCAGATTCTGCGGCGGAAGAATTAGGCTTGACTGCTTACTTTCCCCACGTATTCCTTAGCATCATCTCTTCATCTCTTCATCCTTTCTTGTTAGGTTCTTCTTCATTATGATGTTTTACATTTTCTCATCTCTGCAGAATGCTCAAAATTGGCTCTTTTGGATTCTTTAACTCTTCTTTCCGCCAACTTTGCGAACAACACCTTTGCGGAGCAAGGATCCTTCTTACAGTCTTCATTTTTCTTTTCTTTTAGCCACTTAAGATTGCTTCACTTCGGGCTTCATTCATTCTCTAAAAATAGAGAAAGTGTTGTCTTCTACTCCCTTCGTATCTAAGCCGACGACTGAAAAGAGTTTCATCAAAACAATTCTGCCACTTCACTTTCTTCAAGTAGAGTTCTTTCACAAGAGGAAAAGCTTCCTCTAAGTGTGTAAATCAAAGGGTGACTTCACTCCCTCTTCTTGTGCCTTCTTCTTCTTCTCTGCATCTTCATTTCTTTTGCTTTCCAGGATCAGCCCGAGCCCTTTTTCATCTATCGTCCTACAGCCGAGGAGCTGCCTGCCTTCATGGGTACACCCGTGGCAGATTCTTTTGATGGGGCTGGTGAAGCTTCTCAGATGTCCATTATTTCTGCTGCTACACATGGGATTCCTGCCGAGACTCCTAGCCCTCCCACCGGATTGGTACCCAGAGAAGAGGGTATTCATATTGAGGGGGTTAGCGAGGCTACTCTCTTCTCAGCCGAGATGCCTATTTCCCCACAGGAAATTGCTCATCCTGCCATAACTCAGACCGAGGCTGTTTCACCCGTTGCTCCTCTTGTCATCTCTACCAGTGATCCTTTTGCGACTCTGTCTTAGGCCGTGAAGGATGGTTCTTCCATAGTAGTCACTCCTTCTTCCATTCCCAGTTCGGCCACTTGCGGACCCGATGTTGATCTGTCTTCCGAGGAGTCCGAGGATATTCTTGAAGATATTGATAGTGAGCCCGTCCTGCCGAGGAGGATTTCTGAGTCCGAGAAGGAAGAGGATGCTCCACCCGAGGCTAGATTTATGGGTATGTCCCCTCTCCCCCTTTTTTTTTTCTTTAACATATTCTTCTTGTCATTCTGCCATAGCCTCTGTTGGTGAGGATATCACTGCCTCTTTGATGAAAAAGGCATAGATGTTGTGAACTAAATCTCTTAACTTTGTTGTAGTCTTCCGCAGATCTTATTTCTCTCAATTCTTCTTTCTCATGTTGCTAAGCTTGGCTGTGTCTCTCCAATTCTTGTGGTTTGCCATTGAATGCGTTGCTCGAGAGATGTTTGGACTTCATCGTTGATTTCCACCTTTTGTTCCTTTTCATATGTTTCTATCTTATCTTTCTTCATGGCAGGCCAGTAGTAACCTATTTGCAGCAGGCATCTGTAAAGCTTCTTCTTCCTTTGGTGCTCCACACACTCTCCTGAGTGTATTTCTTTTATCATTTCTCTTGCTTCTTCAGGGACCCAGACATCTTAAAAGGTTCTCATCATACCCCTTCTTGAAAAGGACTTCGCTATGCAAAAAGTAGCGTGTTGCCAACCTCTCAAGATTGTACCTTTTGCTGTGTTTTTGCGGCAGGATGCCTTTTATCATGTACTGCGTGAATGGGCTTCTCCAATCTCCACTGACAAACACAGTATAACTTTCTTCTCTGTCTGCCGCAAGCTGGTAGGTCCCACACTGGGTTTGGACTTGCTCTGCGTCTTTACCCATACTTGGCTAATAAAATTCTGCCTTTTGAAGCCTACGGTAAAGGCTGACTTCCCCGCAGGATCCGTGAGTCTTGTCATATACTTCTTTCATCTTTCTTTGGGCTTCCGCCTGCCGCACGCACCTGGACAATACACCATCCGGCATCCTGTGGTACAATTCTTCTCTCACCAGGACGTAGTCTTTCAATACTTTTAGTTTTGCGTCATTTTCTTCCTTCGTCAAAGCTTCTTTTTTTTATGGGGATTTGCCAGTCCCCCTTCGCACTGTTCTTCTTTGAATCTTTCTTTTAGCCTCTCAATTATGGACTCTTTTCTCTTGCTATCCTCTACTCTGGTGCTATCCCCTTCGAACATTATTTGCGAGCCTAGCGCGGCCAAAGCATTGGCAAACCGACTTTCATTCCTTGGAGCATGTTCTATTTCAAAAGTTGAAAACTTCTCTTCCATCTTCTGGGCCATTAATGCACCAATGGCACATGAATTGGTGGCTAGGTAGAGTATTAATGGTTTTTTGCGGATTGGGGCTTGCACAGTAGGAAGGTTCATCGTGATCTGTTGTAGCCTTTTGAAGGCTGCCTGCTGTATTTCTTTCCTCAAAGCTTTGCCCCTTCTATCCCAGCGTGGAATAACTTGGCAGGCAGTGTGGAATGCCCTGGCAGGCTGTGTGGAACGTCGTGGCAGGCAGAGTGGAACGCCCCGGCAGGCAGAGTGGAACGCCCCAGTAGGCTGTGTGGAATGCCCTGGCAGGCTGGGCTACTAGCTTAGCCTCACGGTCCACATTCAATGTATGCACTATTAGCCCAAGATCCCATCCTGGCATTTTCACTGTAATCCCATGCAAAGACATCTTTGAATTTTTTCAGCAATAGTATCAGTTATGATTTCTCCTTTTCTGAAAGTCTTGAGCTAATTGAGATGGGTCTTGGTTCCTGTGGGTCCAACCCCAGGTTGAATTTCCTCCAATTTTTCTTCTGCCACAACCTATATATCCTTTTCTGCCACAACTTCTTTGCTTTTCCCTTCATTACTCTCCTCCTCCAAGCTTTCTTGAACCACGCAACACACCAAGCTTTTGTAGAAGATACATGATGTTGCTACTTCATATTGGTACTCTAAGCACTTTGCGGCAAGCTTTCTAAATTTACTGCAGAATGGGCCTTAGCCCCCAGCATGTGAGACAACTGGATGAGTCATTGGCTTTTTAAAGAAGACTTCCCAAATTTTGTTGCAGAATGGGACAACCCCCAATATACGAGAATAAGCCCTTAGCTTTCAGTAGGAGGCTTCCCTTGTTTGCCGAGAATAAGCTTTAGCCCCCAGCACGTGAGACAACTGGATGAGCTTGATATCACTTTCTCTTGGTGTTGATGCTCCGTCATGTGGTTCATGCATTTTTCAGTAAAGAGAAAATTAGATGCCATGGATCTACAAGTTGCCATATTGTAGAAATTCTTTGTTGTTAGAGAATTTGGAAAAAAGTTACTTCCCAAGCATGCTTTGACTTCGTTCCACTGCAAGCACAATTGCTTCCCATGTATTTTCTGCTACATATGATTGTGGCTATAGCTCTTCCGCAGATTCTTTCTAAAGACTTGCGATCACGGCTCCTTTGCGGGCTTGATTGAGTGTAGCCCCCATTATGGACTTTTGCCAAGAACTCACAACCATGGTTCCTTTGCTAGCCTTTTGCTACCAAGACTCATATTTCATGGGTTTCTTCTTTGCTTGCTTTGAGTATGGGCATGTTTAGATGGAGCTTGCTACGTCTCTTGCTTCATGGTTGGCTAGTAATAGCCAAAAGTCAGCGGCTTCTAATATAGAATTTCCCATGACGTGCCAACATCTTCCTGGGACAGCATGCTTCTTTATTCTTGTGGCAGAATGCCCTTACAGCAGAACGCCTTCAATAAAAACCACGTAATAGTTTTCTGCGGTAATAGGACAAGCAACTCTATTTACGGCAGGATGTGAGTGAGCAATTGTTTCTGCACTTTGCTCCAGAGTTCTTCTAGGATGAGACATGGGCATCAATGAGCTTGATGACTTGAAGAGTGATGGTGGAGTTGCGTAGTTCGTAGGACAAGTAATCTGCTACATTCTTTCTTAGAAACATCATAAAGATAATGTTTTTTAATGCCTCTCTGGGCATAAATCCTCCGAGGTGCTTCACAGAAAACTTCTCAACTCTTCAAGGTTGTTGAATCGGTTTGCTAGACCCGATAATGGACAAAGAGCAGCTTGCAAGCAGCTTGTAGATTTGGGCTTCTTTATGGAGAGTACGCAATTACTGAGTGGTTGGCTTCATCCCAAGGTCTGGATTTAATTTGGACACTTCACCACCATAACACATGCCTTCAATGTATGCTTTGGTTGAAAGCGGATGTTTCGATATCGCCGAATCGATTACTTCTCCCTCCTCCCTTCATTGATACTGATATATTTGCTAATGTAGTAGCAAAATATGGATTCGGCAAAAGTGAATATGAAAGGCTTTGTATGCGCCTCTCTTACTTTGAGAACAAATCTCAAATTTGTTGTGCTGAACTTTGTGGTAGGATATTCTGTAAAAAGGGACTGCTGAAATACAAAATTCTGCTGCAAAATATTCTGCCGTGAACAGTCTGCCGAAGAACAGTCTGCCGTGAACAGTCTGCCGCGAACAGTCTGCCGTGAACAGTTTGCTGTAAATAATCTGCGGAGAGATCTACATTCTGGCTTCTGAAATTTTCTGCTATAAAATATTCAGCAGATGAACGTTCTGCACTTCTGAAATTCAGCAGATTCTGCCGTGAACAGTCTGCCGCAGGACAGTCTGGCGTGAACAGTCTGCCGCGAACAGTCTGCCGCGAACAGTCTGCCGTGAACAGTCTGCTGTAAATAATCTGCGGAGAGATCTACATTCTGGCTTCTGAAATTTTCTGCTATAAAATATTCAGCAGATGAACGTTCTGCACTTCTGAAATTCAGCAGATTCTGCCGTGAACAGCCTGCCGCAGGACCTGTACTTTCTGCTGCAAAATTTCTGCGAAGGGACATTTTGCACTTCTAGAAAAGTCTACTGGAAGATATTTCACGGAGGAAATAGTTATTTGCAACAGTATAGTAATGATGAAAATTTTCCTTTGACCACTGTAGCTTCATTTTTTTTTTTGTTTCTAGCTTTTGGTTCTTTGAGGGGGGAGTAAAGCTAGAATCGCTATCATGAAGAAGATGATCGAAACCTTATGAGGGAATGAAGGGATTTTTCTCCTCTAAGTGTTGGACCCAAAGGTGAAGATGGAGAGAGTTTAAAAGCTTCTAGTGTTTCCTTGAAGGAAATGAGAGCAAAAGGTGATAAGTGGCTTAGAATGCTTTTTAGGAGAGTTGCATGTTTCAATGAGTGGCTTGCCACATGTCTCACATGCATGACAAGGGAAACAAGTGGCATTTAAAGGATAGGGCCAAGTATTGTGAAGGCCTTCTATTGTAGAGTTCTCAATATTTCTGCTCTGTTTTAACATTGCTGTGCAGAGTTCTGCTATGGTACTGTCCTGCGGTAACGCTGCTACTGTCCTGCGGTAACGCTGCTGTATTCTGCCGCAGGATTCTGCTATGGTACTGTCCTGCGGTAACGCTGTTGTATTCTGCCACAGAATTCTGCTGCAGCACTGTCCTGCTGTAACGCTGCTGCGTTCTGCCATAGAATTCTGCTATGGTACTGTCCTGCGGTAACGTTGCTGTATTCTGCCGCAGGATTCTGCTATGGTACTGTCCTGCGGTAACGCTGCTGCATCCTGCCATAAAATTCTGCTATGGTACTGTCCTGTGGTAACGCTGCTGTATTCTGCCGCAGGATTCTGCTATGATACTGTCCTGCGGTAACGCTGCTGTATGTATTCTGCCGCAGGATTCTGCTATGGTACTGTCCTGCGGTAACATTGCTGCATTTTGCCGCAGGATTCTGTTATGGGATTGCTATGACATTTTGGATACTTCCCTGAGAGTATAGCTTGGAAGATTTAAGAACATTTGCATGTCTTCCTTTGGTAAGGACTTGGAAAACATGTTTGCGAGGGAGAAATATCTCATTCTCCCCATCTTGATCTCAACTCCCCAGTGAAGTCGCCATTTTAAATGTGGGGGCCTTTTTTGTGTGTTGGGCTGGGTTGCCTACCGCGGTAGTAGGCCCGAGTATTCTGAGTAAGGGAGTCGAGACCGGTCCAACTGGAACTCAACTTGGGCCGGCTTGTGCGCAAACGTTGAGTCCAAGTCTAAGGGAAGACGCTGCAAAATGGGCTTATCCTTTGTTCCTGCCACAAGAACTTTTTCTCCAGTTTCTGCCGCAGGATTGACTTTTCTGCTATGCAACAAGTCTGTCCGCCGTGCTTTAAAGCTTCTGCTATGCAGTGAAGCTGCTTGCCGTGCTTTAAAACTTCCTGCCGTGTATTAAAGCTTCCTGCCTGCCGTGCTTTAAGGCTTCCTGCCGTAAAGCCTGGTGCAATAGAGTTGTCTGCCATGCTTTAAAGCTGTCTGCCGCGCTTTAAAGCTGTCTGCCGTAAAACTTCCTACCGTAAAGCCTTTTGCTGTGCAACAAAACTTCCTGCCGTGCATTAAAGCTTCTGCCTGCCGTGCTTTAAGGCTTCCTGCCGTGCAGTGAAGCTGCCTGCCGTGCTTTAAAACTTCCTGCCGTGCAGTAAAGCTTCCTGCCTGTCGTGCTTTAAGGCTTCCTGCCGTGCAGTGAAGCCTTCGGCAATGTGAATGACTACCATTTTTACTGCAGAAACACATTTCTACTTCCTGCGCATAAACAAATCTAAAAAAAACCCAAAGAAAATACCCATCAAACAAGTGTTAGTTTAAATGGGTTAGCATATTCTCAAATATATACATACATATATAAGTATATATACTTATACATATTCACATATACATATATAAAATATATTTTTCCAGAAACATGAGAAACAGGGTATATGTGTATATATACTTACAGCAGGATAATGGTTAGTTTGTATCAAAAGCAAAATACGTAATAACAAATAGAGAAGAAAGCTTCGGCAGGAAATGATTAGCTTGTATAATAATTAACACGGTAAATATAATGAAAATGTGCTACGGCAGAATAACTAATACAGCAAGTAAAACACCACATCAGGACAACTGCTGCGGCAGACGTGAAAACGTGCTACGGCAGGATGACTAAATACAGTGAATATAAGTTGAAAATCAAATATATTTGCAATCAAAATTAAGTATTAAATCTGCCCATAAGATAAGTAAACCAAGAAGGAACCCAAACTCCAACTTCAACAACCTTATCATGGGCTCTTGCCGTAAAAGTTGTTCATTTTGGAGAATAGGCCTAAATGGCTACTAGCTATTACTTTTGGAGATTTCAAAGAGTGGGTTTGCTAAGAGGGAGGGAAAAGATGGTCTATTGATGCATGCCCCTATTCCTACCGCGTCTTCTCTCTTCTTTTTCTTTCTTTCTTTCTTTCTTTTTCTCCCCTCTGAGTGTTTTTCTTCTTCCCCTGTTTTTTTTTTTTTACTCATTCCCCTGTTTTTTCTCTTCGTCGGTCCGTTCCCCTTTTTCTGCCGTGGTTACCTCCCTTTTATAGTGAGCTAATTCAATGGATTTCTCCCTTTTACCCCTAGGGCTTCACCAACTGTTTTTGGATTTTTGTGGGCATCCTTTCAAGATTACCCACTCACCCATTGGTTGCCCCGACCACTGCCATCTGCTCAGAACATATTTGTTGCACGACAAAATTCTCTTTTGTTTGTTCCTCCCGTATACCTTTACCTCACTACCTAGCTCTATGGCATGCATCAGTGGTCCCAACCATTTATTACTTCTTTTGGGTAAGATATCATCCCAGCAGGATATGTTCCCAAAAGACGTTATGGCAGGAAACCAAATATAGACCCCCTTTTCCCCCCACCACCAAACCACGCCCTCTGAATCTCTTTGACCGTGGGCCCACCTCCCTTGTATTGGCTGGGTACAGGTTGGTGGTGCCCCGGCCCTTCTGTTCTTGCTCCACTGTCTTTTGTTTTTGTCTCCCACGCCATTCCTGCCGCAGCAGATTAGCTTTGTTTCGTCTGCTGCGTGTTTTTGTCTTGTTTCTTCATGCGTTTCCTGCTGCATTTGTCATTTCCTTTAGTTTGACTCTTCTTGTTCTTTGGTCTTCTTCGTGGGCCTTTGGGCCTTGCTCTTCATTGGGCTTTCTTCCTCATAAGCCTTTGGGTATAGATTTGCAAAAATGGGTATCAACAACATTTTAATTAAACCAATCCTATTTTGCTCTCATGCACCTTTGATGCCCCAATTTACCACCCTCTCTCCCATGTGCTCTCCCTACCCTACTCCTCTACAAAATTTGACATTTCTCCTCCTGCTCCTCAACACTCTAATATATTATGATGCCATAGATTGATTGAATATTGATAATTGTGTGTTATGTGGGTGTGTCTTGAGTCTTATATTGGACATATATTAGATTGAAGATGAACAACTATAATGAACCTTAATTGTAATTAGACTAATTCTTTATGGGTATATCGCAGATGTGACTAATATTTTTCTTTTGACTATTATAAATCGTACCAAAGTCTTGTATGGGCTCAAACACTATCCCGAAAGTGGCCTCCGACGAGAATGTCAGGGATTTAAATGGGGGCATAAAAACATATCAGCTCAGTAGTCAAACACATTAAAATTGATATTGTTCTTGCATAGTTGCATGCAAAGCTATTAAGCATTAGCAAGCTCCTATGTACAAAATACATTTCTCCATGGTAATTTAATAGCCGAAGTATATATGTGTCAACCTCGGGGGTTCAAAGATCGTAATTATCCTCATCATGTTTGTCGACTCTACAGAACCCTCTACTTCTTAGAACAGCACCTCAAGCATGGTTCTAACGTTTTTCTTATTATCTTAAGGATCTTGCTTTTGTGGCATCACAGGCAGAATATTCCTTATTTACATTTCATGATGGTGGCATTTTGGTCTTTCCCTTGACGACTCTTACATCCTTCATCACATAAAACGATTGGGCTCATCACTTGCCATGAAAGCAGGGGCGGAGCCACATAGTGGCTTGAGGGGGCCGAGGCCCCTGCAAAAAAAAAATTTTTCCCATTAGAGTAGGAAGAAAAAATAAATTTGCCCCCCCAACATGAACCAGCCGGCCCCCCCCCTACCCATTTCTCACCCATTTTCCCAGCCCCCAAACAACAATTAGGAACACCTCAAATTAAAAAAAAAAAAAAAAAATATATATATATATATATATATATATATATCTGTTCTACTTTCAAGCAGGAAAAAAAAAAAAAAAAAAAAGGCCCAAAGCAAATTTAAACTAAAATCCAAAAATAAAAAATGTAACAGAGCCCACGGCAAGGCCAAGCCCACGGCAAGCCAAGCCCACGGCGAGCCCAACCTCACTCACGGCAAGCCCACTGCCCACGGATTCTCAACCCAAAAAAGAAAAAAAAAAAAAAAAAAGAGTACAGAGCATCACGTCGTCGCTGGCAGAATTGCAATCCATCACGTCGCCTGGCAGTGGCAGAGAAATCAAGCCCCAAATTCAATACTAAAACACATCATACTCCAGCAAATCAAAACGCAAAACAGGTGTTTATCAAAAAAAAAAACCCCCAATACACAAACCAAAACCAAACCCCAGGTCCCTAGCAAACCAAACCCAGTAACCCACCGTCCCACGGTCACGTCGCCGTCGTCGTCGCCGCAGCTAGCTCCTCGTCGTCGTTGCTGGCCCGGTCGCCGCTCATCGCATATCGCAGAACGTAGATCGGAGATCGGAGATCGTCGCCGACGGTGCTCCCTCCGCGGCTCCGCCCCTCCCTCAAGGTATTTCTCACTTTTTCTCTCTGACTCTCTCAGTCTCTCTCTCTTTATCTCACTGAAATTTGATACCCATTTTTTCGCAGATCGTAGCGGTGACGGTCGGGTCAGTGCCTCATCGGAGATTGCAGATCGTGCTGCCTCTGCTCCGGTGCAGCGGCGCTCCGTGCTCTTTGGCAGTTGCTCCCTCCGCTCCAGCCTCCGGCGGTCCGGCGCCCTCCCTCAAGGTTTTTCTCTCAAACTCTCTCTCAGTCTCTCTCTCTTTATCTCACTGAAGGAAACAAAATGAAACGATTATTTATGAATTATGAAAATGAAAGTCTCTTTATGTCTCATTGTCTCTCTCTTTTTTGAATTGTAAGTATCTGATTGGCTGATTGGCTGGGTTTGCTTTTTACTTGTTTTAGTATTTTTGTCTTTTTAAATTTGGCATTATCTTATCTCCTTTCTCCTTTTGTCGTTGGCCAGTGACACAGTGTGTTGTGTTTGTCTGTTTGGTGAAACATTAATTGTCATTTAGTGTGACGTGTGTTATAATTTGTGATTGGCATTGCGAAATTTTCTGATTGCAGTTAGCTATTGTGATTGGGGCGCATTTTGTATTTTTCTGTTGGCTGTTGAGTGGGGTGGGGAGGGGATAGATGGGCTATGGGCACATGGGGCTGGGTGCAACATAATAATTAAAGCAATGTAATTAAATTAACCAATATATAACAAAAGCTATATAATTAAAACTATAGCGAAAATTAAATTAAAACTAAACAATAATAATTAAACCTATATAATTAAATTAACCAATATATTATAAAAGAAAAATTAATTAAATTATTTTTATTTTTGTTTGAGGGGTTATTATTAATTAATGTCGTATTAAAAATGGGTTGACTGTTTAAATTATAGTGGAAATTTTGTTTTTTCTTGAGTATGAATAACATTCATATAACTAAGTAAAAATTTCTAATTAAATTTTTTTTTTTTAAAGTTCTTTTCAGGTTAATTTTTGAGTCATATTCTTAAAGCTAAAAGAATTATGAGCAAATGAAAAACAATTGATGCATTCTTTAAGAAAAAAGATGTTAGCAATTCAGAAATTAGGACACCTAAGGGAGGAAAAGGAAGTTAGACCAACACTGACAATTGATAGCATGCGTGATGTGTTGCGTGTTTTCATTAATGGCAAGCTTATAGGTAATTAGGCGTTGTCTCACAATATTACTTCCTCTTATCTCAGTCTCCTTTTCTCCGTTGAATTCTTCCTCACCATTCATTTGCGCATTGGATTATATTTTTGTGCTACTTTTTTTTTAGATATCTCTGACTTAATTGAGTATTGAGAAATGATGAAATTAATATATTTGTTGAATGTTGACAATGTCATAATTAGCCAAATGCAGAATTAGTACCCAAGAAGAAAAAAAGACTCAAACTGCTTAGGTTATATATCAAAACTACTCTCTCTCTCTCTCTCTTACTTGTCACCTATTTCTAATCTTCCACACTTTACAACTCAACTCCAACTTGGTATCAAAGACTTCCAATCCAACCCTATAAGCCGTTAAAGAAACCTAGCAGTCATTTGAGTCAAGGTGTGTAGTAGGAGGGAGATAGACAATAAAATAGGGTTGGGCTTAAGTTATTGAAAAATGCTAGAACCACAAAAACTTACACAATTTTTGACACAACTCACCATGCGGCGAGTTGTGAGCGGTGAGGAAAAAGTGGTGGGTCCATGTAGGTCAACACCTCCATGCACAAACGGTCGGCCCCCCCATGTACAAATTCCTGGCTACGCCCCTGCATGAAAGAACTTGTTGGGATGAAATTGACCCCGGTTCAATTAACCAATTATCTGAATTGATTAATTAATTCCAATTATATAATAGTCCTATTCATTTAAGGATAAAAATTTGCTACAAAATTGGTTGTAGTCTAACGATAAGAACCTTCTTGTACTTCAACTCACAATCTCACAGTTATGGTAGTTCTTAGAGGGAACTAGGCCTCCAATGATTATTTCGAGGGAATCAACCTCCTAATCAGAATCTCAATGAGAAACTAATCAATTGCATTATTATCCTCATACCATCAGATTACAATCAGATCAGCCTTTATACTGGCTATATAATAGTCTAACAGAATTACAGCTAGACTTGACAGTTAAGATAATACTACTACCCAACTAAGCCAAGCCTAACTAACTAACAATGTACAAGTAAACTAATGCATCTAGTTATACAACTTGCATATAGCAAGTAGCCTAACATAGGCTATAATATCACTCAATATCTTTTTATTGAATATAGATTTTGACAAATCTACCATTAGATTACATTTTCTTTTTATATCTTCCATACTTGCAAAATTTCTCGAAGATAAAAAATCAATACTTATGTCATCAATCAACTGTTTAAATTGTAAGTTTTTATAATCTAAAATTATGCATAAAAAATAAGTTTTTTTTTTTTTATTATTTTTTTTTTTTTATAGGCATGAAAAATAAGTTTATGAATTAGATTATTTAAAAAAAATATATTTTTGATTGAATCGTCATTAATTGAAAAAATAATATCAGATTAATTTTATTCATTAACATATCGGTTTTCTTATATTAATGACAATTCAGTTTCTTTTTGACAATTTAGTAACTTTATAAGGAAGACTTTTCGTTGGCAAATTTTGTGTACATAAGTGGCTTATAGTTTTCAATTGTTTCAAACGTTACATTAATGGGATTAAATTAAGTTATTGTCATCAACCACCGCGCACCCTTGGCGCGATGATCACTCCACAAGTATAAGGATACATTTGGTACACTGAATGTAAATTACATTAGAAATAGTAATCTTTATTACTGGGAATAGAAGACATTGTAATGGAATAACTATTACTATTCATAAGTTTGGATATCACATATGGAAAGCTTGTAAAAGATGATATATAAGGAAACTTTATATTTTTGGAAATATATTAATTTTAAAACCTATTATATGCACTAAGGGATAACTATTACATCCATTTTAAAGAAGAATAATTATTCTTCAATTTAAAGTATAGTTATTCCAATGTAATAACTAATTCTTGTAATAAAGATGTAACCAAGTGATCGAATTGCTACTACACATAAATAATTAATCCATTACAGGAGCTATTACAGTATATCAAACATACCCTAAGTGTTTGTTGGGGGTGGGGGGCAAGGGCTGATGTTCAAGTCTCTAAGAGGGAGCTTTACACACATATACACTTAGATTCGGTTAGAGTAAAATTTTTATTTTGTATAAAGAAAGTGCTATTTTGTGAGCTTCATATTCTACAAGCAGTGTAGGCTTATAGGATAATCAGCAAGGTGGTTAGGACCAGGGACAACACGGTAAATTATTCTCATGTTATGAGACTACTTTAAAGCATCATTGAGGTAATATATTTCCACTGTTCTCTAATTTTATGGTAAATTCTAATTAATGTGATATATTATTATTTAAATGTTAATTTGAATATTATTTATTTATCAAATATTGTTCATAGGAACAATGGACAAAATTGGCAAATGCCCTTTTCGGGCAAAATAAGCAACATTTTGCCCCCTTTTCCAAACTAATTAGAAAAATGCCCTTCTTTTGAAACTCGATTTTCTCAAAATCAAGTTAAACCCTATAGTGGCATTTTTAAGGAGTCTATAGTGACGTTTTGGAACTCGAGCTCCATGAACTCGAGTTATAGGTCAAAAAAAGAAAATTACCTATAACTCGAGTTCATGTAGCTCGAGTTCCAAAACGCCACTATAGGTCCTTAAAACGCAAGTATCGGCTCCTTAAAACGCCACTATAGAGCTCCAGAATTTTTTTTTTTTCTAAACTCGATTTTGAGAAAATCGAATTTCAAAAGAGATGGCATTTTCCTAATTAGTTTGAAAAATGGGGCAAAATCTTACTTATTTTGCTCGAAAAGGGTATGTGCCAATTTTATCCTAGGAACAACATATAGTAAATAAAATCTGACTAGCACAAAATTTGACATATGTGTTAAGAGTGTACAAAATATGCAGTCTAATAATTAGATTTTCAAATTATGTAACAATGTTAATTTTTTTAAAGGAAGTTATAGCCTTCGGCTCAACCGATTTTGCAGCGAAACTTTGTCCTTCATTTAATTAAAGCGCAATCACATTGCCAAACTAGAGTTTCATGCAGCGGAAAAATAAATTTGAACACAAACAATATGATCACAATGGGGAAACCTTGACACAAAAGAAACTCCAATGGGTGGTTCAAAGACAGCCACCAAACTTGAAGAATTCATCACTATGAAGATTGAAATTACAAGAAATATATATGACCCGAAGGTACCCACCTACACTAAAACTTACTGAACTATCCTAGTGCAGCTCCTACCCTGTTGGACTACTCTTCACGCGAGTCTCTTTGGTGCATGGATATCCAATCCGTGACTTATTTCACACAATCACACTTCGATTATTAAAGGAAATAGGTGCAGCAATCTTGAATGGAAAACTCTAAACTTAATTAACAACTCTGAAAACTCAGCTTGGTGCAAAAACTTAGGTGTAAAACATCGCAGCTGGTTCTTCGAATATTAAAATCTCTCTTTATGATGCCACTAGGTAGTAATCAAGGAAATTCTATTTCAGAGAGTAATAGCCACATAGGCAAATATCAACCCGATCCCGCTAAAATAGGTAATAGTCAACTATCACCGTTCTTTTTCCTTTTTATTTTTAATTTTTAATTTAGATAATTACAATATGTTGCAAACCATGAAGTTCAAACCTTTTTTCCCCCTAGATCGTCAAAAACTTTGTGCATGGAGAAGTGCCAATTAAGTTATGTTGGATTATTTAGACCAATGTATACTCGGATTGTTTAACCTAATTAATTAACCAAGTTGTTACTTAGTTTTATTATTTACATCTAGGTTAAATATAAACAATCATATCACTTAATGCGGAAAAGTAAAGAAAACAAGCGATATGATGATCCAAAAAAACCAATGAAACTATTTAGTTTCAAGGTAAAAAACCTGAGGATGATTTAATCTAACTATCCTCAAAGTAACAAGTTCACTAAATAGAATGGAAGTTTTACAATAGATTTTTCCATAAATCTAAAACTACATCTTGTAGTACTTACTCATGTGACCACACACAGCTCAGAATCCACGAACTCTTCTATCTAAATTTGTCACACACAAACACCCCGTTTGTAACTCTGAGATTCTACTCAAAGCTTTAGATCATTAGCAGTTGTTTATCTTGTATGCGGTAACTTATCTCCACCGGTTGTTGTATATGGATCTTCTTTCTGGTAGATGTTAATTGAGTTAGAAGGTTACAAAACATCTCAAATCTCACAGAAGTAACTCACAAGACTTTGTAGAACTTCTGAAATGTGATTTAGGGTTTTCCTTTTATACCTAGCAGTGTTGGACTCAAACCCTAAGCATTTCGCGAGCTTTCAAGCCTGATTTAAATTTTGTAGAAATCAACTTTCAATTAGTCAAGCCTGTCTCTCGATGGGTTGAGCAAGGCAATTTATGAATTCTTCTTTCTATAGCTTGACTGTTCTTGAATCTTGACTTAAACCATCTTGAGCAATGTCTAAAACTTGTTCTAAAACATGAATATCTTAACCTAGACATGTTTTTGTTATCGGTTTGCCAACATATATAAAATTAGAACCTAAACATTTAATCCTAAATATGTAGAACCTAAAAAGTTACAATGCTCTTGACAATTATCACCATTCTTGGCTGCATATAAGGAAGTAATCATGCTATTGTACATAGGAAAATATCATGACTTTAGTCATGGCTTGTGAATACTACCACATTTTTCTCAATTTAATAGCTCTCTTGGGTGCTTCCTAATGTATGCTCATCCTACACATGGGCTAGAGAGGACGCCATAAACCTCATGTCAAGGCGGATAAAAGAGTTTTCAGTTGGTTATAGGTTCGAAACTAACTTCGAACCACATTCACAAAGGAACTACTAGCCTAGATTGAATTTAGAATTAGAATACTGTCTTGGGAAGGTATTAGCCTATCAGGCATCTGTTAGAAACCCATGGGTAGAACTCACCCTTGAAAACTAGCTTGCAAGAGAAAGGTGCCTAAGAGCTTAAACACATGGTTAAGCTTATATTTAATCCATGTGGGACATTAGGATTATAACATACCACCACACTCTACAGCTGACGTCCATGACGGCTCACTTTAGCAACATTGACCAAATGGTAATCCTTTCTCTTTTGGTGGCTCCACTCACCTATTAGTTATTTTAATTTAGCGTTTAGGTCGCCCCCTCCGGGATCCGACCACAAAACCACAACTCATTTAATCTCATAATCAATGAGCTTCACCCAATTACTCGGGGTGGTGGTTGACTCTAATACCAAATGTTAGGAACCCATGTGTAGAACTCACCCTTGAAAACCGGCTTGCAAGGGAAGGGTGCCCAAAAGCTTATAAACACATGGTTCAACTTATACTTAATCCATGTGTGACACTAGAATTATAACAGCATTCAAGCCTGCCCAGCTACATTGTTAACCTTCACTAGTAACTAGGCCATATTAAAAGAAAAATTACAAATGAATCTGACCTTTATTAAATACACAAACAAGGAAAACTTTCAACTATCAACTAACATAAAATGGAAGGATTTCAAATTTCAAATTTAAAATCAAATTAAATCAACATTTAATTGAAATATCAATCTCCTAATCACACAAAAATCCCTAAATCGTGAAAGCTTGATTTAAATAACATGATTAATCATTAATTTTCATATTCAAATAACCCAAATCGTGCAAATAATAAAGTTAAAAAACATGTGACCTAATTAAAAAAAGGAAAGAAAGCAAAAAAATTCTTAGCATTCAATTACATTTAATTTTTCATGTGACCAAAAAAAAAATCATATTAATATTAAATTTTCAATTTAAATTCAAATCCAAACTCAAACTCAAAATAAGTAAAAAATTTTGTCTTGATTATGCCTTATTGGCTGATTCTATCATGTGAAAGTGATAAAAATTCAAAAATAAATCTTATGCATCAATTCTATTCTAAGTAAATTATCCTAGCATTTAATGAAATTAAAATCCATGCTATAATGACGAGATTTCAATATTCCAAAGATCGCTTATTGGGGGATTTTATCTAAAGGTTATCGCTCTGTATGTTTCGGCAATAATATTTTCTAGAAAATGAGTCATTTTTCAAAAAGTATTTTCTATAAAACTATCTCATTTTCCTATGTTTTGTAGCAACTTGAAATGAGTTGAAAAACAATCTTCTAAGTTCTCTTATTTAGCTTGCTGTGAGATAGAGTTTTTTTCCAAAAAGAATTAGTGAAAAACAATTTCTAAAAATAAGTCATACTTTTTATGTTGACCAAAGATAGTTTTTTTTTTTTTTTTTTTTTGCTACCAAACACTGAAAAACACAGATAACTATCCTTGCACAATGTTTTCCATCGAAACAGACGGAGCGTACATAGTTAGAGAAATGAAACCTATTCAAATGTTATAGTCAAATCACATTTGTAGACATGGCAAAACGGGCGGGTCGGGTCGGGTTCGGGTCGGGTCAATCGGGTTGCGGGTCAAAACGGGTCACGGGTCAAAACGGGTCATTTTTAAATGGGTCAAACGGGTTGCGGGTCAAATGGGTCGCGGGTCAAACGGGTTGCGGGTCAAACGGGTCGCAGGTCAAACGGGTCGCGGGACGGGTCGAGTTGACCCGTATTTTTCAAACAAATTTTTTTTTTTTTTTTTTTGGAAATAGATGCAATTTGTCAATTGTTTCAAAGTTCCTTAACTGTGATTAAATTTTCATTGGTGATACTATTACCACTTACCAATTACCACTAAACACTTGATACCTAAATTTGGTGCAACTCTTATTTCAGCTTTCTAGAAGCTAATCTTGGTATAATTTTTGATATGTTTAAAGTAGGAAGAGAAAATGAAGGTGGCAAGTAAAGAATGACAAACTATAATGGAGTACATAACATATTAAGTGAAGAAGAATAAGTAAATATCTTATAAGAATTACACCTCAATCTCAATCTACTCAACGTTGGTAGACGTGGAAAAACGGGCGGGTCGGGTCGGGTTCGGGTCGGGTCAATCGGGTCGCGGGTCAAAACGGGTCACGGGTCAAAACGGGTCATTTTTAAACGGGTTACGGGTCAAACGGGTCGGGTCAAACGGGTTTGACCCGTTTTGCCATGTCTACACATTTGTGAAAATAAATAAATGAATGAATATTAATTTCAAATTTCAAATTGTGAATAAATATTTATTTGGAGAACATTGATTTGCGGGAATTTTGGACTTTAGAACAGAAAAGCCAAGGAATTAAATGAGAAAATTTTAATTCAAGAAATAACCAAAACTTTTGGCGTACGAGTTATAGAATAGGAGTATGTCATCTTTTTTTTTTTTTTTTTGAGAAACAAACACACACACACACACATACACACGAGAGAGAGGGAAAGGAGTATGTCATCTCAGTTCAAAAAAAATTCTGTAAAAAACATTTTTTTTCATACAAAGAACCATTCCATTAATGAAACTTATTTCTTACTTTCTAAGATTTTGAATTAGGGTAATGTTGACTAAGGGTCTGTTTAAATACCACTTATTTTACTGAAACTAAAAACTTATTTACTGAAAGTACTATAGATAAATGTAAAAGTTAGCTGAAATAGTACAGTGAAACTTACGAATAGTACAAAAAAAGTGAAGTAAGGCTCATAAATAATAAGAAAAATAAACTGAATAGTAAAATAATTTTCCTTTTTTAGTGGTATCTAAACGGCGGCTAATATTTAACTTTGAATTTTGCCACTTGAGGAAGACGAACGCGACCTAGGACTAGGAGGGGTTCGCCCCTTTGTCCACAAACTTCAAGAATTGCTTCTTCTTCTTTTTTCTTTTTTTTTCTTTTTTTTAAATTCCACTGCACTCAATCTTAATTTTTGTTCTTTTTTGAATGCTTTGGAAATATGTGAAAATAACTCTAAATGTTAAAAAGCACAATCAACAAAAACGAATTTAGGAAGGGAATCGTCCTGGACTAGCAATGGCGATGTTACCTATTTATAGTACAATTGAACTCTTTCAACTGTTTTGACGAGCCTTTCAGTTATTCATCACCATGCTTGATCTACTTGAATTCGAAAAGAAGGGCAATGAAAACAAAATGAAAACGCTAAAAGAAAGTGGATTAGTATGTTAGGATTAGTGCCCTTAAATCCTATTGTATGACATTATGTATGACTTAATGTTGTGATTAATAAAGTTACTTTATTATTATCTAAAATAATGGTAACATGAATATTTGGACATTATCATATAATACATGAAATGCATAGTATGTGATTTATGTGAAAAGTCACAGAAGATATATATCACAAGTTCTTTGTAAACTCATAATTTTAGTTCGTAGTCGGTGATGAAATTGGGTATTTTATATGCGAAGTCTATAACATATCAACTAAAATGATTTTTCTTGATCATGGAAGTGGAGACTTCTAGTTGATATGTTAATATGTTTTAAGAGTTAAAACATATTAAACTAGACCGCTGTGAGATTTATTATTCTTCTAATGACTGTCAAATGAATAATAAATCTCACGACTTCTATTTACATGAACTCTTAATCCTGAGAGAATAATGGACCTAATTCATAGAGTGTAGGTTGCTTTGATATATCAGGAGTGAGATCTAAATTAATAGTCAAAACCTCAGTATGTTGGGCAACCACATTTAGTGTTGATGGAACATATATTCTTAAGATGGAATTCATAATCTCTTAACGAAGATATAAAATATAAACTTGAGATGAGTTTAATGGGTTCGTTTATTTAGAGAGTTATGCCTAACCACTTTAGTAAGAAATTACTAAAGTATATATTTATGAAATTGAATTTCATAAATATATGATGAATAGCTTAAAATGATTAAACCGGGTACTCAAGAATTAAGATGTAGTAATCTACAAAGTGGCAATCTTCATTCATGATTTCGTATTACTACGAATATTTTATGAAATGGTTACATGTACAATTAAGTCTTGGGATATAATTTGTTAATAAGGCCAAGAGTGAAATTATTTTAATTAATGGTAATTTTGGACTTGTTAAGAGTTGACAGAAAAGCCTAAGGCCCATTGGAGCTAGAGTCTTATTTGTTCCCTTTTGGTCCCACTCCAAACCACATTCTAAAGCCTAATTGGAAAGGCTTAAAAGGCTAGCCCAATTAAATAATCAATTGTAAGGAGAGAAACATACAAAATTTATGTAAGAACATGAATTGGTATGTATGTGAGTGTTAGACACTCTTTCATTCTCTTCTTGAACATATACATATAACTGATTGAGAAACCACACTTCTTGGGCATCAAGTGGAATTGGAGTAAAGATTGAAAGTGTTCTCAAGAACTTTTGATCTTTGTTTTGAAATTCACCACACCAAGGTACACTCACTTGTTCTTATATTCTGAAACTTACATGGCACATGTTATCAATTGCGAATGAAGTAGATCCGTTAATTTTTCCGCTGCATACATTCATATTTCCATCATAGTAATCATCAAAAAATTGATTTGAAATATAAAAATAAAAGAGAAATGTTATGCCACATTATTTTTATAGCACTTTCATAAAAAATCTTAAGAGCATCTCCAATAGCTTAGGTAAAAGCAAAATAATCTCTATAATAGAGAATGAAACCAAAAATATGTCTCTAGTGGATTCTCTAAATCACAATTTTTTTTTGCTTATGAACAGTAGCTCATCAAATCTGATGGCCTACTGTACATTAGCAATTGGATTTTTTTTATTAAAATATTATACCAGCTACTATTATATCAATTCTTTCTCTTTCTTTGGATTTCTTTTTTCTCTCATACTCTCTCTTCGTTGCTTCTCACAGAACAAGTGAAAGGAGGCTCTGCCTTTATATTTTTTCTTGGATTCTTCTGGTTGTCTTCTCAAATTCCAGCACTGTGAAATCATTGACATCAATCAACAAAATCAAACAACTGAAAAAAAAAAAAAAAAAAAAAAAAAAAAAAATCTCTCCTCTTGTTCTCTTTCTGCTACAAAGGGTGATCTGAAAGGAAGAATAAAAAAATAAAAAAAATAATAAAAAAAATAATGAAAAAATAATATTTAAATGAGATAGATAATGGATAAAGAATCTGTTGGAAAGTGGATTTGAAAAAATGGGTAGCTAAAATGTAAAAGTTACTGTTCATTCTCCAAACAGTACAAAAATTTGGAGAATCTGCTCGAGATGCTCTTAAATGGTATATTGTTACAAATTTTTATTAGTGGGTAAAAAGGTAATTACAGTGGTATACCAACTTACCATATATGATTTGTTATGAAAGTATTATGAAAATATTATGAATATAGCATTTTTCAAATGAAAATGTTACAAAAGGGCTTTATCTAGAAGAGAATATATTTTTCATTAAATTATGGAAGAATTGGAATTTATTCTACTTGCTATTTTCTCCACCCTATATATATAAAAGATGATTTTTCCTAAGCCCTCGTTTGGGAGAAGGGAACGAAATGTAATGGAAATGAATGAAGAGAATTATTTTAGAATAATCTTCTTTTCTCTTGTTTTGGAGTTTTAATAGAGCGAATGGAAAATCAATTCACTTGTTTGGAAGTTTAAGTAGAAGGGAATAGAATGAGTAGGATGGAACATTCATTCCTCTCTATTCCCTTAAAACCTCAAATTTTCATTCCCCTCGAAATTGGGAGGAATTGGAGAAAATAAAAGTAGATTTAATGAATTTTTTATTAAAACTCCCAAAATACCCCTATATATTCAGTCATTTATTTTAAAATAAAGGTCTAATAGTAACATTGTCACAAAATGATTCTATTAATTTCCCTCTATGTTACTCCCAAATAAGATTACTTACATTTCATTCATTTGCATTCCTTTCCATTCCCTTATTTTTTTTAAATCCAAATAAGGTTACTTAATTTCATTCCATTCATATCCCTCACTTAAATATACTTCATTCCATTATATTCACATTTCCATTCCTTTATAATCATTTCATTTTATTTCCTTATGAACTCCCAAACGAAGCCCAAGGGTCTAAGCTCTAAGGTCTTATTTACAGAGTCAGAGAACCCTTTAGGTTTGGCTTGGTGGAATAAGATCTTGGTGTTGGATGGAAAAAAAAAAAAAAAAAAGACTTGAAAAATTAGGGTTTCCGTTGAAATTTGGTGTACATTGTCCCCATGCTAGTGTATGCCAACATGAAAGTGGAGTATGCGGTATGCCACTTCAAGCCAGAGCAACCCTCAAAGTTTTGTAATAAAAAAATTTATGTTTATTTCCTTTTTTTTTTATCAAGTTGTGAAGCCTTCTCATTTGTGGGTGTGAGGATTATTCCTCAAAAAGATTAACAACTTAAGTTTATTAAGCAATCACTACAAGAAATTTGGGTTTAGGCGACGTTTGTAAAACGTCGCTAAAAGCCCAAAAAACGTCACTATAAACTACAGTGACGTTTTTTTTTGCGACGTTCGAAAACGTCGCAATAGGCTGGTCGCTATAAGTCTATTGCGACGTTTCAGAAAACGTCGCCATATATGAATCTTTAATGACGTTCAAAAACTTTTAGTGACGTTTTTTAAAACGTCACTATATAATATAACATTTTCGTATATAATTTAGGAAAATACACTTAGTGACGCTTTTAAAACGTCGCAAAAAACTAGTCCTATAGCGACGTTTTTGAAAACGTTGCTAAAAAGAATTTCCTCATTATTTTTAGCGACGTTTTTAAAAACGTCGCTAAAATTTGCTCTTTATTTTTTAACATTAAAAATGCGACTATATAAACTTGCTCAAACTAACAAATGTCCAAACTGATGATTTGCCTAATACACGATATTCCACAATAGATGTCCAAACTGTTGTTTTGCTCAAACTAACATAATCATCAATATTCCACAAAAAATGTCCAAACTAACACAGTAACACATTAACCATAGATTCAAATAGATATATAACTATATATATGTAATTCCAATACACTTGTCCACCTACACAAAAAAAAAAAAAAAACCAACCACCTAAACTATGACAATATTATAAACAAAATACAATACTTCTAAAATAAATGTAGTTGTAACAAGACACTTGTCTACTTACACAAAAAGAACCACCACCCAAACTATGACAATAGTATAAACAAAGTAGAATACTTCCAAAATAAATGAGGTTGTTCAAAACAGCTATGGATGGAGTCCTTATAAAACACTGCAACATTGCATTTACCGCTATGTGCTAGTTTCTTGATGGGATGAAGCTTGCAAGCTATAAGGAGTTGGAGATTGATGATCTAAACCGAAACCCCCCTGAATACAAATTAAAAGTATCTAATAAGTTCATAAAAAAATCATTTTGAGTAACAAAATAATAGTTGCTATACTTAAAAAATTTAAACACCCAATACATTCTTAAAACATTAAAATCTAATACTCATCTAGCTTCTGAAGAATGATTTTGCCAATTTTGCATTAGTTGCATCATTTGGGTTACTCGCTCCTCCAAGTTATCATAACGATTCACTTTCTACAAACTTAAGCAAAAACCATGAAAGTAGAATTACACATACACTTAAATATAGTGCACAATATATTCAAAACCACTTAGTTTCATAAACATGCAAATAGGATTACACATAATCTTAAATATAATAAACAAACCATATCAAGTCTATCAATATCATCATTCACACAAATGGATTAAGCATTTAACCTCTTAAGAAATAAGCAAAAACCATTTAAAGAGGATTACACATAAACTTGTCCTATAGTATAGAACAACTTCATAAACACTTAGTTTCATAAACATGCAAATAAGATTACACAAGATAACTTTAAAACTCTTCACAAACAAAGCAAATAGGAATACACATGAAAATTTCCATCCAAATTTTCAAAAAATAATAAACACTTCCAATATGAATGTAAACAGCCTTATAGCACCATGCAAGCCACCTGCTTGCTCCAACTCAATAATCCACCCCAAGACAATTATCAACATCTCAAGTACAAAGTTTTAGGCAAAAATTACTTACCATGCTCAAGCCAAGCAAACACCTTTCCAAAAAAAATTCAAACTTATCACAATAAATGAGTGCTTAACCTGCAAGATAAAAGAGGACACTTAAATGATGTTTAAGGCAAATAAGGGTGCCATTGCAGAAAATTTTAATGAGTCATGGTGCATGAAGAAATGGTATTGAAAATAAAGTCTCATATTTTTTTTATAAGTATTTTCCCATCTTCTATAGACATTGGAAAGCATTTTAAGCACCAGCATCAAATTTGATTCCTGTTTTGCAGTCCATAAGTCATAAGGGCATGGCAAGTATTAGATTCTTAAATAAACAGCTCCAAGGCAATAGATAATTGAAGACTTGAAGCAATGCATCAGATGGACCATGAATATTATTCATATAAAAACTATTCAAATTGAGTAATGTCCAATATCTAATCAAAGTACAAAAGAAGGCCCCATTGGCTATAACGCCACATGATTGGCATAAGCAAAGTCTTATTTCGAATCCAGCCAACTTGAATAATTGTAATCCCATAACATACTCTTTCACACATGCCATACTCTAGTACTCACCATTTGGAGTACCATCAAATTAAGAGAAACAAAAAACCCCTACATGTCTATAATATTTGCAACATTGATGTGGTGAATGCAGGGTTCTTTTTTCTCCACGTGTTAGCATGCATGTGTGAGTGAGGGAGAATTTGAAAGTGTATTGTAAAATTTGACACATAAATATTGTAACAGAAACAAATCAGCCGTAGAACTTAGTAACAGAAATAGAATATTCTTCAGTTCTGCAGTCAACAGAAGTCATAAATACCTTCTTCATCATTAACCATTAGAGTTCCACAAAACAAGTCATTATGAGCAAAAACCACTGGAGCATTAAGAAGGCCTGTCAGTTCCTGTTTCATTATCAGAAGACATCCATAAAGAGGAATAAACTTTCCACCTTAATAAACTTAAATAGCCTTTTTCCATGACCATTAGCTAAATATTTTAAAATCTTGCCTAAAAACATCCAAAGATGAGCACCCCTACCTAACCAAGCAAGAATACAAGAAACTCATAGGCTATGACACAACCAAAACCTTTCATTTCCTTACCACAAACAATGTGCATTTACCAACTTAATACAAAGCATGTCATTACCAAACCATGATACAATTAGCCAAAGTAAAACACTTGTTAAAGAAAGTACATATGAACTTATAAGATAAACCACACAACAAAAGCTTGTAGTAAATTCCTTAAAGTCTCAAAATTCGGAACATACTTTCTAATTAAATTTGCAACAGGTCAGCTATTTTTAAAAATTTGTTTGGTCCACTTAGTGTTATCCAAAAACCTTGAAATTAAATATGGAGAAGCCCTTATATGTCTAGTATGTACCATAAAAAATTCAGCTCAAAATAATTTTTCTATAATTTATTAAAAATCATGTAATGCATCTGACTCAATCTGTCCCTAACAAATTTAAAGTCTCAAAAACAAAATACTATGGTTTTAACACCATGTCAAAAGCTTTGATACTTGATTAAACCTTAAAGTTACATGTGTTAGCACATATAAACAACTAGGATTACAACCCATAACCTCATATAACAATCATCACAACACATGTCAAGAAATTCAATCCTATAACTCATATAGGCAATTTATCAAATACTTGATAAGCAAAAGACACATGCTCACATTACTTGCATAGATTTATAGTTCACACCACAATTACAACCTCATATGCCAAAGAGATTTCAAAATGCAAAAAAAAAAACCCTCTTCCAAAAATTAAACCCAATCTCCCGTTGTTGCCAAACAATAAATCCATTTCACCCCAATAAATTAAAAACCTCCAACCAGATCTTAAATGTCCCAACAAACACAACAAAACAACCCCCAAAACAAAACCCACAACATCAAAGAGCAATTCTATCAATATAGAATAAAAACCCAAAGATATTAGAAGGTGAGGGTCATAGAGATTTTACCTTTAGAAGAAGTCAAACCATGGAGAAGAGGGAGTGAGGTGGCGGCAGAGGGTGAAGAGGCGGCGACGGTGGCTAGGCTGGGCGGCGTCGGTGGCTGTGACAGAGAGAGCCGCTTGTGAGAGAGAGAGAGAGAGAAGGAGAAAGAGAGGGTTTTGAATTTTGTGAGAGGAACCTTCAAAAAGATAAGGGAGAACAAAAAGAAGAGAAGTAGGATGTGGGACACGAAGTGCACAGAGGAAAAGAAAGTAAAACAAAACAAAACAAAAAAAAAAAGGAAAAAAAGAAGAGAAGTGGGATGTGGGACACGAAGTGCACAGAGGAAAAGAAAGCAAAAAAAAAAAAAAAAGTGTGGGAAAAAGTTAGTGCGAAAATGTCAAAAGATGGAGGGAACTTTTTTCTTTTGCAATAAATTGGAGCTTTAATATCTATAGTGACATTTTCTAAAGCGCCGCTATAAACCAGAAAAACGCTGCTAAAACTGAACTTATTGCGGCGTTTTCGAAAACGCTGCTATTGTTATGAGTTACAGCGACGTTTTCTGAAAAACGTCACTAAAATCTCACTTTTTAGCGGCGTTTTTAAAAAACATCACAATATATCACTTATAGCGGCGAATTTAAAAACGTCACTAAAAAAAACGCTGCCTAAACCCAGATTTCTTGTAGTGAATATTATTGTCGAATAAGAAATTTGGGGTTTGATTCCCTCCTACACTAAAAACTAATTAGTGTCTTGGTCTAATGATAAAAAAGTAATCATCAAGAGTGGATGTCGTAGGTTAAAAACTATCTCTAAAAAAAAAATTATTAAGCAACATGAAATGAGATGTCTACTGCTTGTAACAACTTTAATCATTTCCCTAAATCAACTGATTTAATGTACTTTATTATTTCCTTAAATCAAGGGATCTGTGGTGCATTATACATTGTAAATAAATAGAGAGTAAGCTCATTGGTCGTGTATTTGCAATTTCTTCAATCCGTAGGTTGCATTCTCTATTGCATTCCCTATGCCAATGCAAAATACACGTGTAGTAGAGTTTAGATATTATCAAATTAACCTAACAATTATGTGAGGTTGTAATCAAATTACAATAAAACTTACTTTTACTTTAAACAGTTTCATATTCGAATCCCCAAAGATTACAAAATCAAATTGAGGCCAAGTCCAAAGGACCAAATAAATTTCCCCCTACATCCAAATAAAAAGGGGAAATGTCCAGCTGCAAAATAAGAATACTAATTAAATTCATGATGTATTTATAAGAAACCAAAAGAAATCACCAACCATACTTTGGATAATGGAGATATACAAAGTAGCAGAATGATCCAAAAATGTTGCCCCAAAATTCACATATAGAGGTTATACACATTAAAGGCTACATACAAAAGAAAAGGACCATCCTTGTAGCTGCTGAGTACTGTTCTGGGGGACCATTTGGTATGGTACTACTAGTCAATAATTGAAATATTGATTATCGGGAAAGAAACTAATAGAGAAATCATTTAACTTCCTTGTAATGATGTCAATTGTAATTTCCTTGCATAGGAGTTCAAATTTTCCCGTGAGTATACAATGGCCTGTAGGCCCACATCGATTCTCTCCAAATTCACATGGTGCTCTAACATTCATGCATATGTCAAGTACAAAATATTCATTCTCTCTTTACATTCTCATGCTAGCCAAAAAAGTGTTAAGGCTATTAATGCTGATGATACTAGCAAGGTTCCTGAATAGAACCCAAACTCGAACCAATATTTAATATATTTCTCCTAATTTATGGAAGTCTAAAGTAGGATGAGGGAGCAGAAGTGCGATGGGCACAGTTGTTTGTGTGTCTTCATTCATAAAGTTTGTGCATGAAAGAAACACCACCAACAAACACATATATAAATTAAAAAGAAGAGCAATGCCTTTTTCTGTATAATTAAGGTCTCATTCCTATACAAGCTATGACTAGCAAAAGTAATAAAGAGAGAATAATTTTTCAAATCTTTCTGGCATCCATGATATGGCCCTCATTAATTAGAGAGGACGTATCAATCAATGTGTTTTTGGCCTAAGGAAACCTCTAGTGATTTCATTCTACTTGGTGTACTTTACTTAGTACATACGTTCTATGACATATATATATAATGTACAATGGACCAAATCATTTTTTTAGCACCATGAAAATCTATATATGCCGCGATGCCAATTGGTGTCAGATCTAACACTGTCCACACTCTTTTATATTATATCCAAATTCTTTAATATGATGTAAAAAATGTGAATATATGGTTTGAATGTTTGGGCATTGTGTGAAACATTTCTTGTAAAATAATGTGAAATAAATTTTTTTTTTCTTTACTATATAACATCTTGTATATGTATGGAATTTTGCCTGAAATAGGAGAAGATTAGCAAAGAAATTAAAATCGCTGTCGTGGGATAAGTTGTCTCAACTCTCAGGGGCTGTTTGGTACATTATTTTAAATACATGTTTTCAGTTTTTAAATAACATTACATGCATTTTCACACACTTTTTTCACTCACGTATTTTAAAAAAAAAACTAAAAACTATTATTTAAACATATGTACCAAACGGACCCTCAGTCTCAACAGCTAACGTTTTGGGCAGCCTTTATCTTTATTGTTGTTTACCGACAAACTACTTTATCATTTTAGATTCTCAATTTTAAAAAAAGCTTACTTTAAATTCATGCAAATCCATGCAATATATATGGGTCACCATTTCGAGAAATAGACGTTTTTAATTTAATTATTCCCTATAGGCGTCTAACCATGCGAGACAGATCTATACACCCTCCCTTCCCTCGAAACAGATCTCTCTTTTTTCTTTTTCCCATTTTTTTTTCTTCATTAGCCTATGCACAATTATTGGCAAAATTGGCTCTAAATTCTTCAATGTTTATGTGCTAACAAGTAGAGTAAAAATAAAATAATTTGATTAATTTTGACCGTATGAAATTTGGAGGGCCATACCTGAAACCTAATGCTTTGTTGACATGGCCATATTATATTCTTTAAAAAAAAGTTCAAAAGTCTAAAGAATTTTATTATAAAAAAACTTAAAGATTGAAATGAAGATTAATTTTTTTTGTTTATTTTTTATTTAATAATTGACATTTCAATTGATAAAAATATCTGTTTTCAATCATATTCTTCTTATAGTGCATTTTTATTAATAATCTGACCATTGTGTTCATCATATTTTAACAAATTCATAAAAATAAAAAAAGTAAAAAATAAAACCCTAAAATGTTGAAGAGTACAAAATTTTCATTATTGTAAACAGAAAAACACATTCGATCATACTACTAACAAATAAAATGGATTATAGAGTTAATATGAAGGTGTAATCAAACATGAAGAATTTAAATGAAAAATTTGAAATGTGAAAGACTCGAAATAAAAGGGACTCTAAACATAAAAAGCCAAAAGAGTATTTAAATGTAATCTATAATTTATGTATTGAACTTTGTATAATACCAAGAACACCAGCATCAATCCATCATTAACCATCGAAAGGACTCACTAATCATAGCATTAAGTTCTACATAAAGTGCTAATTACGTAACAAAGCAACAAAGCCATTGAATTGCCTTCCCCACCCAGAGTTCGTAAAAAAAAAAGAATAAAAGAAAAAAAAAAAACACCCACACACACTCACACTTTTTAAACCCACTTCGAAGTTTCTGGCAAGTTGATTGTAGTTATAAACATATCCATCAAGCACTCTCTCCATATCTCTATCTAAAGAGAAACTACTCCAAAGTTCAAACATGGGAAGAAGAAGAAGAAGCTCAAGCTCATCATTTCTATCACTCTTCATCTTCCTTGTCTCATTCACTTCTCTCCCCATTCCTTCTCTCTCTTCCGACACAGACACCTTTGTCTTCGGAGGCTGCACTCAACAAAAATACACACAAAACTCACCCTACGAATCCAACCTCAACTCCCTCCTCACCTCTCTTGTAAACTCAGCCACCTACAGTTCCTACAACAACTACACCATCACTGCCTCAACCCCACAAGACACACTCTACGGCCTTTACCAATGCCGTGGTGACCTTTCCATGCCTGACTGTGCAACTTGTGTGGCTCGCTCGGTCACCCAATTCGGCGTTTTGTGCCCCCAAACTTGCGGTGGAGCCGTACAGCTTCAAGGGTGCTATGTCAAGTACGATAATGCTACGTTTCTAGGTGTGGAGGACAAGACTGTGGTGTTGAAGAAATGTGGACCGTCGATTGGGTATGATGATGATGCTATGAGCCGTAGAGATGCGGTGTTGGGTGCTTTGGCTAGCTCTGGAGGGCCATATAGGGTTGGTGGGTCCGGTGAGGTACAAGGTGTGGCACAGTGTGTTGGGGATTTGAGCTCGGATGAGTGTCAGGATTGTGTGTCTGAGGCCATCGGACGGTTGAAAAGCGATTGCGGTGGGGCTGTTTATGGTGACATGTTCTTGGCTAAGTGTTATGCAAGGTACAAGACTGGTAGTGCACACAGTATTTACTCCAAGGCTCATCATGGTAAGCTAGCTCATTTTACTACTTCTACTTCCAAAATGTTTCCACTGATTTGGTTCACTGTTTCAATTCTTCTTGTAATGTGAGTATGTGACACTGTGTGAGCGAAGTAAAATCAATCTGTACACACATTGGGAAAATTACTGATAATCATGATGGATTTGTATGTGTAAATCAATGGGGGCAATGCCTGTATAAACGAATGAATTATTGACAAATGTATTTTTACTTTTCAACAATTAAATGTGTATTACAACATCTATTATTCCTTAATTTGTGTCTTTAAGACACTCACGGTCATGAACAAATCAACATGGCTATGATTTTGTAAGATATTACAAAAAATGGCTTATCAAGGGTGGAAAATATTGTGGTCAATCCTTGGTTAGTTTGTGTTATGGGTAGCAATTGGAACTAGTCTATTTGTATAATCAAATTTGATTATCCAGTATTAGAGTATTAGATTCTGAAATTTTCAGCCATGTTTTTTTTTTTTTAATATAAGAATTTTCAGCCATGTTGATTGTGTGGCCAATCCTGGATTAATTTGTGTTATGGGTAGCAATTGAAATATTACCAAACTGAATCGGTCTAATTGTACACTCAATTTTATTTGATTTTCCAGTATTAGAGTAATAGAATATTCTGAAATGTTCAGCCGTATATGTTGATTGGATCTGGGAAAAGGCCAAAAGGGTACAGCATTTTTCTTTAATAAAGAAACATACAAATTTAAATATGAGGGGGAAAAAACCTAAGAATTTTCTAAGTTTTGTCAGTGAACTCCATTGTTTATAGGTTGTGGTTGTTTGCAGATAAATCGACTACTGACGGTGAGAAGACATTCGCAATAATAATTGGATTATTAACCGGAGTGGCTCTACTCATTATTTTCCTTACATTCATAAGAAAGGTGTTCGAGGGACCAGGTAATTAAATTCTTCACTTTCTTTTATGCCTTTAATTTAATATCTTCCTCATATACTTTATTTCATTTCCATGTTAGAACTGGAAAAGCAGAAATCAGTGTTAATAAGTGTTAACTTTTGATTGTTTGGCTGCTACTCTTTTCGTGCAGGTAAATAAATTATATATTTGTCAAAGTTATCGGCAATTCGGCACACGGCACTCAAATTCTCGACCTCTCCTTAAGTGATTTGCTTTTTAGACTCTGGCTCTTTTTGCTTCCTTTTTTTTTTTCCCCCAATGATGCCTACTTTACCTCTGCCTCTATCTCTTTCCTTTGTTCTTCTCTTGGATTTGCTTTATTTCTCACTCCAAAAGGAGGATTATAAGAAGGATTGAAAGACTTGTGATGGGGCACTTACTCGGAAAAAACCAAAGTTTAAAAGGGGATAAAAGGAGACTAAAAGATTCCACTTTCTTTTCCTATTGACAAAACTGTTTTGTCTAAATATGAAAATGGCATATTCTTTGTGTAAAGTTGCAGATGATGTTTCTTCTTGATGTTGTATTCGTGTTATTAATTTTATTTACCTTTTTGTATCCTCATGAGTCATAATATAAGGATTTTATAAACCACTCAAAGCAAAATAATTCCTGGCCCCAAATGATATGCCAATTAAAATTCCCAACCTAGAAATATGTGATTACATAATAATATTATTTACTCTTATCTTAATTTCAAAGTTTTGACTATTGGTCTTTTCTTTTTCTTTTTCTTTTTTTAAGATTGTTGGTAAGAAAAAAGTATTATATTTGCAATGCATAAACATGTTCTTAGAAACACTTGAACAAGCCAATATATATTACAAATCAATAACGTCTAAATAAATAAATAAATAAAAAAACCCAAACTACTTATTGGTTTTATGCAAAGATATTGGATGCAAACAAATATTCAAAAAATATTTTTTATGAGAGATAGGTAGAGCCCATGCCACGCTGCTAGAGTTCACTAAAAACATATGTTCAAACATTAGCCCATGTCATCAACATTTAGCATGTTGTGCAATTTTAAATCAAATTAAATTTGGTTTAGATGCTTACTTGCATGCACCTGCTCTTGAAAATGGTTTAATGGTGGATTACATTTAAAGAATTGTGTTACAATACTTGCTTCCTTGGATCAATCCATGAATCTTCCACTTGCTCAGTTAAGGAAATAGTGCTTGTCAATGCATTTGTCGTTGATTAAGGATGTATAACCTGACACGTTTGGCTTTTATGGATGGTATGCTCTTGAATGAATTTGTCAACTTTATATTTGTTTGTGTACCCTTTTTTTTTTTTTTTTTTTTTTTTAACGTATGTAGAGCTTTTTAAAACCACAAATTTTCGAAGTATATGTATAATTTAGCCTATTTTTGACAAAAAACAATCAGCAAAAAGTTAAATAAGCCAAAGTCAAATGCAAACTATATCATATTAAGAATGAGATGATGAAATTAATGGATGATGTGCTGAAAGCCTAAAACTTCAATTGATGAAACATTTGGAGTTGATTAAAGAGGTGGGCATTTTATGAACACTCAGTGTTTTGGATTTTGATGGAAGGTACCTGGGATTTAATCTAACGAGGAAGGAATGAATGGAAGATGGACAAATGGTGTTTTTCTTGTCTCTAGTCGTCCTCCCTATGTTTTTTGAAAAGAAAACTTATTTCTCTTTCACCAAAATTTTAGATCCTTTTTTAGGCAGTATCGAGTGTTTTGGATGCATGCAATATCACATACACATGCATGTGGATCCTATACGCAAATGAGATGAGTTGTCATCATGGTCTACCCGATATCCCACCTGAATTGACAGTTCTAATTCTCGATCAAAATTGCATAAACTTGGTACCATTTGAAAGTAGCTAGGCAACACAAACTTTCTAACGACACTGATGGGTTATATATTGAACCCAATTAGTTAATTCAATTATCCAAGTTGATTAATTATGTCAAATTACATGTGTGGGGCCCGTGGGCCTGGAAGTCTCGGCCCACCTTTAGGCTGGCCCAAGGCCCATGCCGAGGAGTGATGATTGTCCCAGGCAGTTGTCTAGGGGCTTTTAGCCCTTTCTGGGCCCACGCCGAGGACGCCCCCTTCCTCGGCATACCTATTCTAATTCCGGGCGAGGGACAAACCCAGAATAGGTGGTCACATCCACACTTAATGCGTTTATCTGACTCCCCTGGCCACATTAACGCGGATAGGACTCCTGAACAGCACAACCTTGGGTGCTGCGACCCACAGTAAGGTTGGGAACGTGGCTGATGGGACAGGTCCTTAAGCAGTGGTCTGGATGATCGACAGTTGGAAGGCTAGGATCGACCGAAGGAGATATATAATGCAAAGGTGCCCCTCTTGAGAGGGGGCCTCCTCGGACGGGAGCCGAGGAGCAACCCCAAGCCAAGAAGAACAGGGCTAAGTCCCCTCGAAGGAAGAAGGCTCCGGAGGACGCGCGGCAAGCCGGTTAGTGCCTATCCCTTCGTCCCACTCTCTAAGAAATGTATTGTTGGGGATCCCTCACAAATTGAGCCCCTACAATTGGCGCCGTCTGTGGGAAGGGTTAGTGCGCTGGCCGGCGCAACCGGCGATCGTTCTAAGCGGTCACTTCGCAGAAAGTAAAAAAAAAAAAAAAAAAAAAAAAAAAAAAAAAAAAAAAAAGAGTCTGATATTATTTCATGAAAAGAAAACTACAAAATACAATCAGAGGCTCAGACAGGCTTGTTTTACAAGATTTGCTACAAAGCTAATCCTACAATCAGAGGCCCAGGCGGACCGATTCTAGAACTAGCTAGGGGAGGGGGAAGTGTCAACCCGTGCTTTTATTGGCATCAAGAGAATGGGAGAACTTGACAATAAAAGCGGGGAAGGGGGCTGAGGCTCGCTCGCTTCAAGGCGGAAGCTTGAACAAAGTGAGGAGCAGATGCAGGGGCACCGGGACGCCCTCCTCCGTGATGTTTCCTTGATTCTCTCCAATCCTCACGAGCGCCGGCCGTTGGAGACGGCAACACTCGGGCACCAGCCATGACATGAGTTCGCGTGTCTCCTCCATCAGAAGTGCGCTCCGGGAAGAGACGTTAGGTACTTCGGCGACATCCCTCCTGGCCACCGTGTACGGCACCGCCAGTGTTACGCCCAAACTCTGCCGCGCCGGAAGCCCAGTGGGGGCTGCGGCCACGGCGGCCCTTAACCCCATATCTCCCAACTTTGGTCACAATCCTGGCGGTGGTGTTAAAGGGGCTCAGAGAGGTGGAAGGACGTATTTCTGGTTGTGGTGGAAGGTCCATGGAATGAGGAGAAACATTCCCCCCAGAACGCCTTATATAGAAGGCGAAAACTGGTGGAAGTTGAGCCACGCAGAATTCGAAGGGAGGATTGTCAAACGGAATTAATTCTCACCCAATTCCAAGGGGGATTGCCAACCGCCGGATTCGTGTTAATTCACGAGGGCATTAATGAAGACGCGTCTCACGCACCGAAACGTCAAGCGCGGGGCACGAAAGGCCAAGCGACGCCTCGTAAACTAAAAAGATGGGGAACACGAACTGGAGGCGAGGTCAACGTCACGTGTGAGGTCACAATCCGACCTGAGGAAAAACAGCTCCCAGCAAACGGCCCGTGGACATCGTTACACCAAAAGCAAAACTCTCGGATCCGAGGACGAACTCCTACTAAAGAAGTGTTAGACAGAACCAAGGCCTTGCATGGTCCTCGGCCTTAAGCCTATAGGGAAACTAACCACGGAATCATACCTGGGCACTAGACAGAACCAAGGTATTGCATGGTCCAAAGACCCAAACCTATAGGGAAACTAGTTGCTTACAGAAGAAAAGAGTGTTAGACAGAACCAAGCCCTTGCATGGTCTTCGGACTCAAGCCTATGGGGAAACTAACCACGGAATCATACCTGGGCACTAGACAGAACCAAGGTATTGCATGGTCCAAAGACCCAAACCTATGGGGAAACTAGTTGCTTACAGAAGAAAGAGTGTTAGACAGAACCAAGGCCTTGCATGGTCCTCGGACTCAAGCCTATGGGGAAACTAACCACGGAATCATACCTGGGCACTAGACAGAACCAAGGTATTGCATGGTCCAAAGACCCAAACCTATGGGGAAACTAGTTGCTTACAGAAGAAAAGAGTGTTAGACAGAACCAAGGCCTTGCATGGTCCTCGGACTCAAGCCTATGGGGAAACTAACCACGGAATCATACCTGGGCACTAGACAGAACCAAGGTATTGCATGGTCCAAATACCCAAACCTATGGGGAAACTAGTTGCTTACAGAAGAAAAGAGTGTTAGACAGAACCAAGGCCTTGCATGGTCCTCGGACTCAAGCCTATGGGGAAACTAACCACGGAATCATACCTGGGCACTAGACAGATCCAAGGTATTGCATGGTCCAAAGACCCAAACCTATGGGGAAACTAGTTGCTTACAGAAGAAAAGTGTGTTAGACAGAACCAAGGCCTCGCATGGTCCTCGGACTCAAGCCTATGGGGAAACTAACCACGGAATCATACTTGGGCACTAGACGGAACCAAAGTATTGCATGGTCCAAAGACCCAAACCTATGGGGAAACTAGTTGCTTACAGAAGAAAAGAGTGTTAGACAGAACCAAGGCCTTGCATGGTCCTCGGACTCAAGCCTATGGGGAAACTAACCACGGAATCATACCTGGGCACTAGACAGAACCAAGGTATTGCATGGTCCAAAGACCCAAACCTATGGGGAAACTAGTTGCTTACAGAAGAAAAGAGTGTTAGACAGAACCAAGGCCTTGCATGGTCCTCGGACTCAAGCCTATCGGGAAACTAACCACGGAATCATACCTGGGCACTAGACAGAACCAAGGTATTGCATGGTCCAAAGACCCAAACCTATGGGGAAACTAGTTGCTTACAGAAGAAAAGAGTGTTAGACAGAACCAAGGCCTTGCATGGTCCTCGGACTCAAGCCTATGGGGAAACTAACCACGGAATCATACCTGGGAACTAGACAGAACCAAGGGATTGCATGGTCCAAAGACCCAAACCTATGGGGAAACTAGTTGCTTACAGAAGAAAATAGTGTTAGACAGAACCAAGGCCTTGCATGGTCCTCGGACTCAAGCCTATGGGGAAACTAACCACGGAATCATACCTGGGCACTAGACAGAACCAAGGTATTGCATGGTCCAAAGACCCAAACCTGTGGGGAAACTAGTTGCTTATAGAAGAAAAGAGTGTTGGACAGAACCAAGGCCTTGCATGGTCCTCAGGCTCAAGCCTATGGGGAAACTAACCACGGAATCATACCTGGGCACTAGACAGAACCAAGGTATTGCATGGTCCAAAGACCCAAACCTATGGGGAAACTAGTTGCTTACAGAAGAAAAGAGTGTTAGACAAAACCAAGGCCTTGCATGGTCCTCGGACTCAAGCCTATGGGGAAACTAACCACGGAATCATACCTGGGCACTAGACAGATCCAAGGTATTGCATGGTCCAAAGACCCAAACCTATGGGGAAACTAGTTGCTTACAGAAGAAAAGAGTGTTAGACAGAACCAAGGCCTCGCATGGTCCTCGGATTCAAGCCTATAGGGAAACTAACCACGGAATCATACCTGGGCACTAGACAGAACCAAAGTATTGCATGGTCCAAAGACCCAAACCTATGGGGAAACTAGTTGCTTACAGAAGAAAAGAGTGTTAGACAGAACCAAGGCCTTGCATGGTCCTCGGACTCAAGCCTATGGGGAAACTAACCACGGAATCATACCTGGGCACTAGACAGAACCAAGGTATTGCATGGTCCAAAGACCCAAACCTATGGGGAAACAAGTTGCTTACAGAAGAAAAGAGTGTTAGACAGAACCAAGGCCTTGCATGGTCCTCGGACTCAAGCCTATGGGGAAACTAACCACGGAATCATACCTGGGAACTAGACAGAACCAAGGGATTGCATGGTCCAAAGACCCAAACCTATGGGGAAACTAGTTGCTTACAGAAGAAAAGAGTGTTAGACAGAACCAAGGCCTTGCATGGTCCTCGGACTCAAGCCAATGGGGAAACTAACCACGGAATCATACCTGGGCACTAGACAGAACCAAGGTATTGCATGGTCCAAAAACCCAAACCTATGGGGAAACTAGTTGCCTACAGAAGAAAAGAGTGTTAGACAGAACCAAGGCCTTGCATGGTCCTCGGACTCAAGCCTATGGGGAAACTAACCACGGAATCATACCTGGGCACTAGACAGAACCAAGGTATTGCATGGTCCAAAGACCCAAACCTATGGGGAAACTAGTTGCTTACAGAAGAAAAGAGTGTTAGACAAAACCAAGGCCTTGCATGGTCCTCGGACTCAAGCCTATGGGGAAACTAACCACGGAATCATACCTGGGCACTAGACAGAACCAAGGTATTGCATGGTCCAAAGACCCAAACCTATGGGGAAACTAGTTGCTTACAGAAGAAAAGAGTGTTAGACAGAACCAGGGCCTCGCATGGTCCTCGGATTCAAGCCTATAGGGAAACTAACCACGGAATCATACCTGGGCACTAGACAGAACCAAAGTATTGCATGGTCCAAAGACCCAAACCTATGGGAAACTAGTTGCTTACAGAAGAAAAGAGTGTTAGACAGAACCAAGGCCTTGCATGGTCCTCGGACTCAAGCCTATGGGGAAACTAACCACGGAATCATACCTGGGCACTAGACAGAACCAAGGTATTGCATGGTCCAAAGACCCAAACCTATGGGGAAACTAGTTGCTTAAAGAAGAAAAGAGTGTTAGACAGAACCAAGGCCGTGCATGGTCCTCGGACTCAAGCCTATGGGGAAACTAACCACGGAATCATACCTGGGCACTAGACAGAACCAAGGTATTGCATGGTCCAAAGACCCAAACCTATGGGGAAACTAGTTGCTTACAGAAGAAAAGAGTGTTAGACAGAACCAAGGCCTTGCATGGTCCTCGGACTCAAGCCTATGGGGAAACTAACCACGGAATCATACCTGGGCACTAGACAAAACCAAGGTATTGCATGGTCCAAAGACCCAAACCTATGGGGAAACTAGTTGCTTACAGAAGAAAAGAGTGTTAGACAAAACCAAGGCCTTGCACGGTCCTCGGACTCAAGCCTATGGGGAAACTAACCACGGAATCATACCTGGGCACTAGACAGAACCAAGGTATTGCATGGTCCAAAGACCCAAACCTATGGGGAAACTAGTTGCTTACAGAAGAAAAGAGTGTTAGACAGAACCAAGGCCTTGCATGGTCCTCGGACTCAAGCCTATGGGGAAACTAACCATGGAATCATACCTGGGCACTAGACAGAACCAAGGTATTGCATGGTCCAAAGACCCAAACCTATGGGGAAACTAGTTGCTTACAGAAGAAAAGAGTGTTAGACAGAACCAAGGCCTTGCATGGTCCTCGGACTCAAGCCTATGGGGAAACTAACCACGGAATCATACCTGGGCACTAGACAGAACCAAGGTATTGCATGGTCCAAAGACCCAAACCTATGGGGAAACTAGTTGCTTACAGAAGAAAAGAGTGTTAGACAGAACCAAGGCCTTGCATGGTCCTCGGACTCAAGCCTATGGGGAAACTAACCACGGAATCATACCTGGGAACTAGACAGAACCAAGGGATTGCATGGTCCAAAGACCCAAACCTATGGGGAAACTAGTTGCTTACAGAAGAAAAGAGTGTTAGACAGAACCAAGGCCTTGCATGGTCCTCGGACTCAAGCCTATGGGGAAACTAACCACGGAATATTACCTGGGCACTAGACAGAACCAAGGTATTGCATGGTCCAAAGACCCAAACCTATGGGGAAACTAGTTGCTTACAGAAGAAAAGAGTGTTAGACAGAACCAAGGCCTTGCATGGTCCTCGGACTCAAGCCTATGGGGAAACTAACCACGGAATCATACCTGGGCACTAGACAGAACCAAGGTATTGCATGGTCCAAAGACCCAAACCTATGGGGAAACTAGTTGCTTACAGAAGAAAAGAGTGTTAGACAAAACCAAGGCCTTGCATGGTCCTCGGACTCAAGCCTATGGGGAAACTAACCACGGAATCATACCTGGGCACTAGACAGAACCAAGGTATTGCATGGTCCAAAGACCCAAACCTATGGGGAAACTAGTTGCTTACAGAAGAAAAGAGTGTTAGACAGAACCAAGGCCTTGCATGGTCCTCGGATTGAAGCCTATAGGGAAACTAACCACGGAATCATACCTGGGCACTAGACAGAACCAAGGTATTGCATGGTCCAAAGACCCAAACCTATAGGGAAACTAGTTGCTTACAGAAGAAAAGAGTGTTAGACAGAACCAAGCCCTTGCATGGTCTTCGGACTCAAGCCTATGGGGAAACTAACCACGGAATCATACCTGGGCACTAGACAGAACCAAGGTATTGCATGGTCCAAAGACCCAAACCTATGGGGAAACTAGTTGCTTACAGAAGAAAAGAGTGTTAGACAGAACCAAGGCCTTGCATGGTCCTCGGACTCAAGCCTATGGGGAAACTAACCACGTAATCATACCTGGGAACTAGACAGAACCAAGGGATTGCATGGTCCAAAGACCCAAACCTATGGGGAAACTAGTTGCTTACAGAAGAAAATAGTGTTAGACAGAACCAAGGCCTTGCATGGTCCTCGGACTCAAGCCTATGGGGAAACTAACCACGGAATCATACCTGGGCATTAGACAGAACCAAGGTATTGCATGGTCCAAAGACCCAAACCTATGGGGAAACTAAATGCTTACAGAAGAAAAGAGTGTTAGACAGAACCAAGGCCTTGCATGGTCCTCGGACTCAAGCCTATGGGGAAACTAACCACGGAATCATACCTGGGCACTAGACAGAACCAAGGTATTGCATGGTCCAAAGACCCAAACCTATGGGGAAACTAGTTGCTTACAGAAGAAAAGAGTGTTAGACAAAACCAAGGCCTTGCATGGTCCTCGGACTCAAGCCTATGGGGAAACTAACCACGGAATCATACCTGGGCACTAGACAGAACCAAGGTATTGCATGGTCCAAAGACCCAAACCTATGGGGAAACTAGTTGCTTACAGAAGAAAAGAGTGTTAGACAGAACCAAGGCCTTGCATGGTCCTCGGACTCAAGCCTATGGGGACACTAATCACGGAATCATACCTGGGCACTAGACAGAACCAAGGTATTGCATGGTCCAAAGACCCAAACCTATGGGGAAACTAGTTGCTTACAGAAGAAAAGAGTGTTAGACAGAACCAAGGCCTTGCATGGTCCTCGGACTCAAGCCTATGGGGAAACTAACCACGGAATCATACCTGGGCACTAGACAGAACCAAGGTATTGCATGGTCCAAAGACCCAAACCTATGGGGAAACTAGTTGCTTACAGAAGAAAAGAGCGTTAGATAGAACCAAGGAACTGCATGATCCTCGGACTCAGTCCTATGGGGAAACTAACCACGGAATCATACCTGGGCACTAGACAGAACCAAGGTATTGCATGGTCCAAAGACCCAAACCTATGGGGAAACTAGTTGCTTACAGAAGAAAAGAATGTTAGACAGAACCAAGACCTTGCATGGTCCTCGGACTCAAGCCTATGGGGAAACTAACCACGGAATCATACCTAGGCACTAGACAGAACCAAGGTATTGCATGGTCCAAAGACCCAAACTTATGGGGAAACTAGTTGCTTACAGAAGAAAAGAGTGTTAGACAGAACCAAGGCCTTGCATGGTCCTCGGACTCAAGCCTATGGGGAAACTAACCACGTAATCATACCTGGGCACTAGACAGAACCAAGGTATTGCATGGTCCAAAGACCCAAACCTATGGGGAAACTAGTTGCTTACAGAAAAAAGAGTGTTAGACAGAGCCAAGGCCTTGCATGGTCCTCGGACTCAAGCCTATGGGGAAACTAACCACGTAATCATACCTGGGCACTAGACAGAACCAAGGTATTGCATGGTCCAAAGACCCAAACCTATGGGGAAACTAGTTGCTTACAGAAGAAAAGAGTGTTAGACAGAACCAAGGCCTTGCATGGTCCTCGGACTCAAGCCTATGGGGAAACTAACCACGTAATCATACCTGGGCACTAGACAGAACCAAGGCATTGCATGGTCCAAAGACCCAAACCTATGGGGAAACTAGTTGCTTACAGAAGAAAAGAGTGTTAGACAGAACCAAGGCCTTGCATGGTCCTCGGACTCAGTCCTATGGGGAAACTAACCGCTTGAAGAAAGGAGTGTTAGACAGAACCAAGGAACCGCATGGTCCTCGGGCTCAGTTCTGCGGGGAAACTAACTACCTACCGAAGAATTAAAGCGCCAAACTGACTATTTGGGGAAGAACCAGCTGGCGGAAGGCCTTCCGGAGTATGAGGGCCGTGGATATCAAAACCCTCCTCCCCGTTCAAGGGAACGTGCAGCAGGATTTTGAGGGGCTATTGTGGGGCCCGTGGGCCTGGAAGTCTCGGCCCACCTTTAGGCTGGCCCAAGGCCCATGCCGAGGAGTGATGATTGTCCCAGGCAGTTGTCTAGGGGCTTTTAGCCCTTTCTGGGCCCACGCCGAGGACGCCCCCCTTCCTCGGCATACCTATTCTAATTCCGGGCGGGGGACAAACCCAGAATAGGTGGTCACATCCACACTTAATGCGTTTATCTGACTCCCCTGGCCACATTAACGCGGATAAGACTCCTGAACAGCACAACCTTGGGTGCTGCGACCCACAGTAAGGTTGGGAACGTGGCTGATGGGACAGGTCCTTAAGCAGTGGTCTGGATGGTCGACAGTTGGAAGGCTAGGATCGACCGAAGGAGATATATAATGCAAAGTGCCCCTCTTGAGTGGGGGCCTCCTCGGACGGGAGCCGAGGAGCAACCCCAAGCCAAGAAGAACAGGGCTAAGTCCCCTCGAAGGAAGAAGGCTCCGGAGGACGCGCGGCAAGCCGGTTAGTGCCTATCCCTTCGTCCCACTCTCTAAGAAATGTATTGTTGGGGATCCCTCACAAATTGAGCCCCTACAACATGCAATATTATGAACGCAACAGAAATCACAATTCTAATCTAAAGTGCAACGGAAATAAATTTGACAAAGTGATTTGTTGATTCATGGAGAAACCTTATCAAGGCAAAAACCCCACTGAATGAATTTCAAGTCACTACTCCCAAAAATCCACTAATCAAAAATTAAGTAATTACAAGTACAAAGAATCTTACTATTACCCCACCTATCCCAAAGTACCTACCTACAGTAGAATCCTTATGCTAATCTCCAATTAGACTTGATTTTGTAGAGACTTCTTCAATTACACAAATCTCTAATCTGTGACTAACTCCCAGTAACTTAAAGTTTGTTATTGGATGCAAAGTTCTTTACTACACACTTGTAGAAGAGAAAACAACTTGGTCACCTAAGGCGCATAAGTGAGCAGTAACTTCACAAGAAGCATGTAGATTTTCTATGTGAGTCTTTGTGTATGATGATGGTTGTAAAATAAAGCTTTTATATCATCTAGTACATTAGAAAATGAAACCCTAGAAAGCCAAGTCATCATGGACTGAAAAACAGATCTAAAAATTCAGGATTTGCGAAGTTCGATAGATTGAGAGGTATCAAGGTTCATTAATTCTCAATAGAAGCAAGTATCGAGCTAGGTGCTAAGCCACCAGTTTTCAGCTTTTCACACTTATTTCTTTGTGTAGTCTTCATTAGGGCTGTCCACGGGTCGGGTTTGTGCCCTACCCGGACTCGACCCGCTCAGGTCGAGTAGGAGAGAATCGAACCCGCAACCGACTGCCGATCACCACGGGTCGAGTCGGATCAGATTCTAAAAAAAGATCGATCGGTTTGGTTAAAACTGACGAACGGCGACGCGGAGGAGAACGAAACATCATCGGATCTGGTCGGAGGAGAACAAAATGTCACCGATCTGAGCTTGAACATCGCCGGATCTAAGCCAAAGTTACCAATCTGAGCTTACACGTCACCGATCTGAGCTTCAACGTCGCCGATCTGAGCGATTTTTTGAAAAATATTGCTGGAACTAAGCCAAAATCTTCAGATCTAAGTAGATCTGAGAAAAATTGTCGCCGAATCTAAGTAAAAGATGGTTAATCGTCGCCGGATCTGAACGGAGGATGGTTCATCTGAAGTGGTGGTCGGGCGGGTCGGGTGGCTGCGGTTTTAGAGGAGAAAACCCGCCACTCGACCTGCCGGAATCAGGTTTGAAGGGTTGAGACCCGCCGCTGACCGCCAGAGTCGTCGGATCGGACGGTGAGCGGGTCGGTCCGGGCTGGTTTCTCGGTTTGGTCGGGTATGCGGGTTACATGGACACCCCTAGTCTTCATGTTTTTAATACTACTATTTGTAAAATCTTTTCAAAATACTTCATAATATTCTCGAATCCACTTAGAACTACCCAAATTCAAGTATAGTACGTTTTGTTATAGGATATGTCCGGTACATAAAAATATAACCCTAAACAAACACCAAGACACCCAAACTAGAGGTTGGAAAGGCCATCAACTAATGCTCAAAAGGGAGTTCTGTCAACAATATTTTGACCAGCCTTTTCTTTTTTTAGTAAATAATAATGCAATCCAGCATTTAGTGGATTACATGCTGGCATAATGAGACACGAAAATTGCTTGTTTTCTCTCTAAAAGCAAGAACCACACAGTATATTCTCTTACCGATTATTAGAGCTTTTAGTAATGAATATGACCTAAAGTGGAAAAACTTAACGCAGCAACGTTTAGATAGAATTAATTTCATACCACAAAGCACTCGACAAATCATCGAATGGGAAGTCTAATGGCTACCAGTTCAGTTGTTTATCCCAATTATGCTTGCGACTTGCGAGGCCAAACCTTTTATGCTAGACTGAGTATATACAATTTAGCAACCCTCCACCCCACATATAATATAGTTATATGGAATCAACCACTGGGATTGCTGAGCTTATTAGTTAAGGAACCACGCACACACAGAAAAAATAAAAACTCTGTTTGGTATATAATTTCAAACACATGTTTTCAATTTTCAAACAATATTACACGCATTTTCACATATTTTTTCACCCACAAGTATTTCCACACATTTTTTCAAATAACAAAACACATGTTTTTAAATGCATATGCCAAACACCCCTTAGCAAGAAAGAGATTGTGGTCTTCCAGGAAAGGAACCAAAAAGAGGTATTCATTCAAAAAATAAAAGAACCAAGGGGCATAAATAATGCCCTGAAAGAAAGAAAAAGTCCTAATAAATTACAGCTAGTATATACCAATATAACTTTATCTGTCGATAACCTTTCAATTTGATAACCAGTATATAATTGATATGCAAATGCACTGTTAAGCAATATGGCCATCTTTTTCAAACATCCCATGATTGATACAAAGATATCAATAATGCTAATCTCTTTCGGTAGCTTTTGGTGTACATATTACAAAATGTGAAGCTCAGGATACCAACTTCAATTTCCCTTTAAACATTGTCAAGTCACATAAGCTTTATATATTTCAACCGAGAAAAGAACATTGTAGAATCGATTACTATGAGTATCTATGAGTCATATCAATATATGTGAATTACACATTATTATAAAGTGGAGAAAACAAATAGCGTTACTCAATAATTTCTTTTTCTTTCTCAATGTGACTTTGGAAATTATCACTCAAAAACCTTGACATGAAAAAAGAAAATGTTAAGGACATGGAGATAAATTTTTTGGGGAGTTTCCTTAAATAATTAATATAATATATAAAGATACACTCTAACCCAAAAGGCCTAAGCCTAATAGATACGTGTTCAATTATGTTATATTAATCACTCATTTCTCTCATCATTGTTTAATGTGGGACTCATGTATACCCAACAGTCTCCCCCTCACATATGAGTCTCTACCGCTCTATGGGTTTCAAAACCTCTCTGTGAGCCATGAACGAGTCATACTCGCTCCCCCTTGCCTAATGAGCTTTTTCCTTCACTAGTGCATCATCTATGCGCCTCCTCCACATGTCAATCTCGCACGTCTTTTACCCTTCATGGAAACCTCGCACCCTACCGTTGTCTAGCACCATTGGCAATAATACTCATTTGTTGGGCCTTTTTTCCAAGATCATTTGTGTGGGCTTTATGGGCTTGCTTGGTGTAATATACCGTCCCGCTCCAACTGTGAAAGGGACCCATCCCCGCTCCATTTGTGAAAGAGCCCCAAGTAACCTTGCCACCTTTTGCCCTACACCATCATGGGCTTTGATACCACTTGTTGGGGAGATAAACACTTTGGGGAACTTTCTTGAACAGTTAATGTAATATATAGAGACACACTTTAACCCCAAAAGGCCTAAGCCCAATAGATATATTCTCAATTATTTTATATTAACTACTCATTCTTCTTGTTGGGTTCTAAGACTTTAGGTTTAAATGTATTAGAACTTCATTTTGTAATGTTGGCAAACCATAATCAAAACATTTAGTCTTGTTTTTAGACTTGCTCAAAGTACGTTTATGGAAAAAGTTGGAATCGAGTAAACTACAGGATTTATTGTGTAAATCTGCCTAGCTCGATCGATCAAAAATAAGACTTGACCGATCGAAGCTCGTGCAGAATGTTTTTCTGCAGAATTTTCCAACTCAGCCCAAGCCCGTTTGACGTGTAGGGTTTTATGTTTTGCCTTAAGTATAAAAAGAAAAACCCTAGCCACGTTTTAGTGTTGTTGTTTATGCTGTGTATGTGAATCTCTTGTGAGATCTCAAGGTGTTTGCCTTCACATATACTTAGGGTTATCAAGAACCAAGATTATGTCAAGAGCTTGATGATCAGTTCGTTACTACATAAAGAACTTAAAGATACACAAGTGGGAGTACTTGTGCTTGCTATGAATCCAAGAAAGAAGTAGTCTGTGGACTCGAAGCTGTCACGTGATCGTGGTAGTAAGTTTCCTACTCGAGGTAGCAATAGGATGTTAGTGGTCTAAGTTGCTATTGTGTAAACTTCAATTCTTTCATAATAGATCTGTTTTACCTTGAGGATAGTTAAGTTAAATCCTCCCCAGGTTTTTACCGGTTTGGTTTTCCTAGGTTATCATATCGTTGTGTTCTTTATTTTCCGCACTATGTCAATGATATGTGTAGGCGACTAAATTTCTATTTTGAAATAAATCAAACAAGTAAAATAGTTTCACAAATGCGAATTTGTATTTATGAATGTATGGTACAATTCTCTGAAATTAAAAAAGAGTGATCCTCTGATTAGATCTCCTTGCAAGACTTATTGATTGAATTTGTGGTAATGTGATTTTGACTTGAACACAAAATATCCTTCAATTTGGTTGAGGGATGGATCGAAGATTGTTGAAACGGAATTACAATGAATCTTTGGCTATGAGCTTGTTAGAAATCCTTTGTTCTTCACGTTCTTCGTGTTCTTCGTCTTTGAAGGTTTGTGATGGAAGTTCTTCAAGGCTTTAGGGGCTTAAATCCGTAAAGCTTCACTGATTTGTGATTTGTTGATGTTTCTGGAGGCTTTTGAGCTTGATTCCAGCAAACTTTAGGATCTAGGCAGATAGTTTTGATGATTCTGCTTCGAATGTTCTTCGATTTTGGGGTTGAAGTTCTTGAAGGCTTTGAGGCTTGATTCCTACAGAGCTTTTGTACTTCAAATCTTCTCTGATGCTGCTTGTGCTCTAGATGGCTTGGTGTCCCTTAAATGCCTTAGGAAGGCTTCTATTTATAGGAGTTTGGAGGTAGGTGAGCGACACATGGCGGAGTCTGATTGGTGACACATGTCACAGCCTGATTGGTTCGCCTATGTCATCACTTACACGTGATGGATTGATTATGTCATGGCTTACACGTGCGAGGCTGCTCATGTCATCGCTTACACGTGCTGATGTGTGATTGGTTTTTGCATGACACCTGGCAAATTTCTGTTGGTTTCTAAGTAGTGATAGCAAAACCTAGCAGCAGTACGTGGCGCTTTGTAATTGGTTGTATTTTGTGGAATTGGTAGTATGATGTGTCAACTTGTGATAGGTCGGAAATTTTTCCTCTCTACAAATGCCCCCTCGAGACTCGTTCACACACACAATTTTGGAGTGTGGTGTAGGAATGAGTTTCGAAAACGAATTTTTACACTTGACTCTTTAAGTGAAGTAGTTGAAGGTGGTGGAGCTTTCAGCAGGATGAGATAATTTCCGAAGAGTAGACCCACCCATATGAAAAGCTTTGATGAGACCGAAAAGGGGTCTGCGAGTATTTGAATGTACTTGCGTGACCGAGCCTTCTCAGCAGAGGTTAAGTTGAAGTAATTTCAAAATAGTATTTTGATCATTGGCGGCGATCACAGGGTGTAGAAGATGGGGAAGATGTGAGGATGGTGGCTGGGTACAGCATGCAGAGTCATGGGGCTAGCCTCGTGTTTTTAAGAACTCTTGGTGAAGTTATCTCAAAAGAATATGCTTCGGATTACGGAGAGGACATGTGGGAAAGTGGTTGAATGCGCATGTGTTATTACATCACTCAGGTTAAGTTGAGGTAATTTCAAAAAAGTATTCTGGGTATGTTGATGTTGATGGTGAAGAAGATGGCAATGAAGTAAAGTGAATAAGTGAAACATATGACACCCTGGTGCTAGCCCTGTACGTTGGGGACTCTCTGGTGTAGATGTTTCTGGGAAGTACACCTTGGAATACGGGACTGACTGCATGCTGAATGAGGTCCGACAACAAGTCATTGAATGTGCTTGTGTGATGGGACCATGCCAACGGACGTTAAGTTGAAGTAATTTCAGAAGTATATTTTCTGAAATTCTTCAAGCTGATTTTAAGTTGGAATAATTCTAGAAAGTATTTTTTGAGGTACCAGCAACGATGACCTTTGGGTCCCACACTGGTGGGGACATGGAATAAGGCTTAGGTGCCCATTTACCAACACCAAAGGCTGAATTCTGAGGAGCTGGTGCCTTGGAGGTTGTTTCAAGTGTTGTATGGAAGAATATTTGTAGGATACCCCAACACTTTTTACCATCTTCACCTACTACCACTTGTTGGAAAAGCACAGAAAAATGAAAGATGGAGCTAACTTGTGATTCTGGTCTTAGAAACCAACCAAGTTGCTGTTTGTTCCGAACCGTTGCTTCTGCTGGAAGACCAAGCAATTGGAGAGAGACTACAGGAACCCTGAGCTTAGGAACAGGTGTCTCTGCTGGACTTGGATTTCCTGGCCAACCAAGTTCGAGGAAACATGGAACAACAACCCCAGCCTTGTTATGAGTAATTTTATGGACAACTATGGTCGTTAAGGGGAGAAACAAAATTTGTTTGGATCTCAAAACTATAATGATGTTGTGAAGAGGGTTTCTACTGAACCATGAGAGGGTTGATTTCAAACTGATTATGAAGCAATATTGGTTGCTATTTAATCCATGCATGTGCTAGAACTTACCAAGTCTAACTAACTTTTATTATTTAACCAAATTATATAAGAGAATTCTAATGTGAGCTCCAATTCAACATGCCTCTAACATGTGTCCTTAGTCCTAGAGATTGTTGTGTCCATTTGGAAGCAAAGAGGTTCCTAGGTTGATAAGCACTTAAGGTGTCAAAGAAGTGTCAAAATGAGGCCTCCATCTACTGATTAGAGCATCACCAGTGGGAATGCCAAATGGGAAATGCAAGGATTATTTAGCATTAGGAGTCAAAAATCACCCAGCATTTGGACTTGTAAACATTCGGAATTGTAAAAATTTTTACAATTGTGCTACAGTAGCATCTTATTAATAAGATGCTACTGTAGCATAATTATATTTCTAAAAATTATTTTTTAATTGTCTCTCTCATCCTTTTTATCCGACCAACTTTCTCTGTCCTCTCTCTCTCATTATTTCTTTTCTTTTCTCTATCTTCCTTCTCTCTCTCATTCTGCTCTCCTCTCTTCAGACTCAAAACCCCATAGCCACCATAGTGACCACACCATGGCCTGACCCACTGTCACCGACCATGGCAAGCCACTACCCACTCATTATTTCTCTTCTCTCTTTCATTGCAGATCAGTGTGGTGGCGTGGAGATCGGCGTTTGGGTTTTGGCGCAGAGATCGGTCTTTGGGTGTGGGGTGGTGATCGGCGTTGGGCGTGGTGATCGGCGTTGGGCATGGGATGTGGAGATCACCGTTGAGCGTGGAGATCGGCGTTGGGCGTGGGATGTGGAGATCGCCATTGGGCATGGGTTTCCAACGTTTAGGTCGGATTTGGGTGGCGACGGTGGCGGTAGCGACGACTTGAAGACTGGGTCAGTGGCTGTCTGGTAGTTGTTGTGGCGGTGAGATCGACATGGCTGTGGGTGATTTTTTGATGGTTGGTTAAGTTTCTGTTGATTTGGGTGATTTTTTGTTGTGATTTGCTTCTTGTGATTTTGTTGGGTATGGGTTTGCTAGAGGTTGAGGTCAGTGCTAGAGGTTGAGGGAGAAAGAGAGGAAAAGGAAGAGAAAAAAAGAAATAGTAAAAAAATGATTAAAAAGAATATTTGAATAAAATGGGAAAAAAATGGAGTTTTAGGATGTTGGGGGTGTTGTAAAATGGTATGGTATAATGAATAAAATAGTTTTTTGAGATAGTAAAATGGGATAGGATGGCATTTCGAGATGTGGATGCTCTTAGAAGGCTAGATTCTAAATCTGACTTAAGTGCTAATCGCCACTTTATTCTGAAAACTCTGAATATTTGTCTGCGCTGTTTTGCTCATAAAAATACTTCCTCCTTTAAAGAGATATATTGTCTAAATTCTAAAATCCTAGATTTTACTCTTTTAAGATAGGCACATCCCACCTGAATGGCCTTCCAAATATGAGATCCATTTCTGGAATCTGGATAGTGTAAACTAGATGAATTGGAAAAAAAGCTTGAAACTCTTTGTAGACTTTGCTACTGCCTTTCCAACTACAACAGCCTCGTAAGACACTATGTTCATAATTGTCTTTGCAAATAACGCAGCTCCGGGGATGAAGCTAAGCTTGGACTATGGGGACCAATGGCCCCAATTTTTTTTTTTTTTAAATAAAAATATTAGTATATATATATATAGTTATTAATTTTAGCAATTTTATTCTATAAATTTGCGTTTTTCCTTCTTAACAATATCTTTTGATGGAGCGTGAACTCGCCAGTCAGTGTGGTTGGATGAAGCCAATCTGCAGCCTCCGGAAAGGGTCACCGGTGTGGTGCCTGCCACCACGCCTCTAATGCCAAAGTTAGTATGCAAGAAAATCTCAGAGAATGGATAATATAAAGAATAAGATTTTTCTTTCAGTATATGTGTGTATGTACCTTGTTCTTGGCAATGAGAGTGCTTTATATGCATACCTTCATGGCCTCTAGTCGTTGGAGTAGTTATGGAGATCTTAATGCTCCTCCTCGTAACGTCTGGTCTTGTGTAATGTGGCTTTAATGTGCTCCAACGGCTCATACAGTTGGCTTTGTAACCGTTCTGAACTTAATTGTGCTGTAATGAATGTATTGCGTTTTCCTCGTCAGCGACGTGGATATAAGATATGCTCGTCCAAGCATTCCTTCGTCTGTCTCGTCTAACCTCGTCACTGGAAGACTTCCTCGTCATGATGTTATTGGTTTCGTCATTCCCATCAGTTGCCCCCGGATTCCATGGTTGTCATGACATGTCATGTTGGCCGTGGAAGATAAAAAGTCTCCTGGGCCAAAAGTGTTTGTTGGGCTTCGTGCCGCATTAACTGCGTAGTGATGGCGTCCTTTGCGCGGTTGCCACGTGTTGTGTGTGGATTGGTGGGGTTATTTTCGTGACCCTTGGGTTTCCCGCCGTTTTTTCAGTTGCCTGAGTTTTTGGGTTAAAACTTCTCCACTTTACACCTTTTCGTTTCTCAAAGAAAATCTTTCGCTAAGTGTTTCTTGGTGAGCTCCGTTCTGCGATTCTTCTTCAGACTAGTGCGCCGTGCGTTGGTGTTTTTCCGCCGTTGCTTAAGGTACGTTTTCTTTTCCTTTTGAGTTTTGCTTTTCTTTCTTGCCTTGCTGCCATATGTGGTTTCTGATTTACTCCTCTTTCTCTTCCTTTCTCTATATACTTGATTTCTTTTGGGTTTTTAGCAAGTGTCATTTTCTTCTGCGTTTTTGCGTTTCCATGGTCCGTAGTTCTGAAGTTAGGATAGACTGCCCCTCAATTTCCTTCCTATTTGCGCGATTAGGGGGGTCTTTGGGGAATTTCCCACATTTAGAAAATTTCGTTTTTGAGGGTAACTGTTTGGGCGTTGCGTTGGCCGATCTATTGCCTTTGCTTCGTCAATCGGTTGATTGGTTCGAGGGTCTAGTGAGAGAGGGAGAAACGATGTCTGAAGTTAGGTCTAGCGACCTTGAGACTGGATTATCGTCAAACGGTGATCTAGTGGAGGGAGGTTCAGTCGTCTCTTCCCCTCGAGGGGTTAGGGCTTTTCACGCCCTCGGGGAGGCGTGTGGTTTGGACGCGGATAGTGTGGGTAGATTCAAGGACAGGTTTCAATTTCCAGAACGGGTGCGCGTTCGTCTACCTAGTGACGAGGATAGGGCCTGTCACTTTTTTCCGGGTGAGGTGTGTTTTTACGAGTCAGCCTTTACCTGCGGGCTTAGATTCCCCGTCCATCCGTTCCTGATGGAACTTTTGGATCATTTTGGCATTGCTCCTGGGCAGCTCATGCCCAATTCGTGGAGAATAGTGGTCAACTGTATGGAGATATGGTTGGCTGCTAACGGAGATATGATCAGGATAGATGAACTCACTTATCTATATCGCTTGAAAAAGTCCAAGGAGTATGGATATTACGAGTTAGTTCCCTGGGCGAGGAATACTAGGATTGTTAGGGGTTTACCTTCGTCCTTCAGGTACTGGAAATCCAGGTTTTTCTTTGTGTCGGGGGACGATTTTGAGACTCAATCCAGCAGGGATTGGGGTGATATACCAAGGTTGCATCGTCGGTGGGGGACCCCGGCTTTAGGTGCGTTAGTATCTCTATTCGTCGTTTTTGGTTTTGATGTTTCTGCCATTTTATGTTGCTGACCCCTTTGCCCCTTGCTGTGTGTAGTTAAGAGACGGCCTAAGCTCAAGAGCAGGCATAAAGAGCGCGTTGAGACCGCCATTGGATACGCCCAGACGATTGAGAGCTGGGACGACCTGGTAAACCCATGTACCTTGGCTTTTTACCACCTTGGGCCAAATCCGTCTCCTTACGTTCTACGTTCCATTGGTATTGAAGGCAAGAAAAGTAAGTACTAACCTCGTCAAGCTTGGCCTTCCTTATGCACATGTGGACTTTTTCCTAACCATTTCCTTCTTGTAGAAATGACGACCAAGTTTAAAAAGGACATGTACGCGAAGATGAGAGACAAGAAGGATGAACCACTATCCAGCATTGGGAAGAAAGCAGTGCGTGTCAAGGGGATGGCTACTCCTGCCAACCCAAATGTTCCCGTCAATCCCATAGTCTCCGTCACTGAACCGACGAGGACAGCTTCTCCGTCTACTTCGATTGAGGAGGTCCCTACTCCGGCTTCGAAGAAGCAGCGAACATCAGGAAAGGAGAAATATGATTCACGCTCGTCAACAATATGGGATGACGAGAGATTGGCAGTGGACAGGGCCCACGAGGTGTTGACGGCGGACGATCTTAAGGTCTTCACAGGTGTGCCTTTCAACGAGGTCGCGTCTCGTCATGTTCAAAGACTCGTCCAGGTAGAGTGTTTCTTGCACTGTCAAACCAATTCTCCTTTTTTTTTTTTTTTTTTTTTTTAAACGACCTCAAATCTCTTTCCAGGTGTTGGGGGAAAGTATTCACATTACCTCTGAACATCTTACACAAGAGGCTAGGGTGGCATCCTTGACATCTAGGATGGAGGCTTTGGAGAAGGAGAATTCAGAGCTGAAGAAGAACCTCGTTGAGTCCATGGACGCAGCCACCACTTTAAAGGAGAAGGTCAAAACTTTGAACAACGACCTGAGGGCTAAGCGTCAACTGACTTCGAAGAAAGACGAACAGCTTTTGAATGCTAAAGAGAGTTTGAAGACCATTGCTGCGAGGTCCGTAGAGGCTTTCCAGACTACGGACGAGTATCAGACCGTCCTGTTCAGCTGGTATTTCAAAGGCTTCGAGCTCCTTAGAAGATACCTCGTCAAGCATCCTTCCGAAGTGAACATGGATAATCTGGACTTAGAAGAGGTGGATCAGGAGATGGCCGCTGACGAGGCCGCCCCATCTTCTGTCGTTCAGCCAGATGCTCCTGGAGAGGTTCCTGCTGGTGGTGATACCAATGAGGATGCTCCTGGTGACGATGACGCTACTCGAACCTGACACTTAGAAAAAATTTTCTTTCTTTCCTTCTTTTTGGGATGCCCTTCATGTTTTGGGCAGTTATGTAAATCTAATTTCTGAACAATTTTACCTTCCGTCTATTTTGGGAACAAAAGAAAAGATTTTTAGCCCAGTGTTTATGGGTTTTTAGTTGTAAAGACAATGATGAAGTAATTACAATGAAAAGATTTTCAGTCCGTTCCAGGCTTTAATTTAATATAACTTACCTGCTTTTGAAGTAATTACCTACGTCGTGATACTTAGCCATTTTTTTTTTTTTTTTTTTAGTGACTTACATCCTTCTATAGGGACATTGGATTCGTCAGTAACTTACATCCGTCAAGGCAGAATCTTGTTACTTAGCCATTTTTGGCTTTTAGTGACACTCTTTTTTAGGGAAATTTTCCTCGTCAGTAACTTACATCTGTCAAGGCGGAATCTTGCTACTTAGCCATTTTTGGCTTTTAGTGACTTACACTCTTCTTAGGGATATTGCCTTCGTCAGTAACTTACATCCGTCAAGGCGGAATCTTGTTACTTAGCCATTTTTGGCTTTTAGTGACTTACACTCTTCTTAGGGATATTGCCTTCGTCAGTAACTTACATCCGTCAAGGCGGAATCTTGTTACTTAGCCATTTTTTGGCTTTTTGTGGCTTACACCCTTGTTAGGGATATTGCCTTCGTCAGTAACTTACATCCGTCAAGGCGGAATCTTGTTACTTAGCCATTTTTTGGCTTATTGTGGCTTACACCCTTGTTAGGGATATTGCCTCCGTCAGTTACCTTCAGTTGCATAGACCTGCTCATAGAGTAATATCAGCTGAATGAATTCTTTATTGATTTTGATAACAAGTACATTTGATTGTTACGTCTATTGATGGTACTTCTTTAAGTGTTCAATGTTCCATGGCCTCGGGAGTCTTTGTCCGTCCAGGGTTTCCAGGTGGTAGCTTCCCTGTCTGGAGTAATGAACAACCCGGTACGGTCCTTCCCATGTGGGGCCAAGTTTCCCTTGAGTTGGATCTTTGGTCGCCTGAGTTACTTGACGCAGGACGAGGTCGCCTATGTTGAGTCGTCGGAGTTTCACCCTTCTGTTGTAATACTCTGTCATCTTTTTCTGGTAATCCGTCATCTTGTTGCAGACTTTATCTCTGACTTCGTCCAGGCAGTCCAGGTTGACTCGTAGGCGATCGTCATTGTCTTCCTCGCTGAACATCTCTCGCCTGAAACTGGTTACTCCGACCTCGACCGGGATCGCTGCTTCAGTCCCGTAAGTAAGTCTGAACGGGTTTCTCCCGTCGGGGTTCTTGCTGTTGTTCTATAGGCCCACAAGACGTTGGGTAGTTCGTTTGGCCAAGCACCCTTCGCATCATCTAGTTTCGTCTTTATGATTTTGAGTAGCGTCCGGTTTGTCACTTCTGTCTGTCCGTTTGCTTGAGGGTGGCCTGACGATGAGAACTGGTTCTTGATGCCCAAGCCAGAGCAGAAGTCCTTGAAGCCTTGGCAGTCGAACTGTCGCCCGTTGTCTGATATGATCGTCTTTGGAATCCCGAACCTGCAAACTATGTTCCTCCATACAAAGCTTCGGATCTTTGCTTCGGTGATAGTTGCCAGTGGCTCTGCTTCAACCCATTTTGTGAAGTAATCTATAGCGACTAGTAAGAATTTTACCTGGCCTTTGCCCAGGGGTAATGGGCCAACGATGTCAATTCCCCATTGTGCGAATGGCCAGGGGGACATTATTGTCGTCAGTCTTTCGGCTGGCAGTCGTTGGATATTCCCAAACCACTGGCACTTGTCACATTTCTTGACGAACTCCATTGCGTCCACCTACATAGTAGGCCAGAAATAACCTGTTCGCATAATTTTGCTTACCAAGGATCTAGGGCCTGCGTGATCTCCACAGATTCCTTCATGGACCTCTCTTAGGATGTACTCAGCGTCTTCTTCGTTCACACACCTTAAGTAGGGCATGGAGAAGCCTCTCTTGTACAAAGTGTCATTAAGAATTGCGAATCTAGCAGACCTCTTCTTGATCTTCCTGGCTTCGTTTGTATCTTGAGGGAGGTGCCCATCCTGAAGGAAAGATATAATGGGCGTCATCCAGCTACTTATGTTCTGGATTGCGAAGGTTGGGAATTCTTCTATGCTGGGGTTCTTCTGTACTTCCATCAGCAAGTCTGCATTCGACCCTGTTCCTTCTGACGAGGCTATCTTCGAGACTTCATCTGCTGCCATATTCTGGCTTCTAGGAATCTGGACGAACTCTACCTCTTCGAACCCTTGAGTAAAGTGCTTCGTCAACCTGAGGTACTTCTGCATTTTTTCTTCCTTTGCTTCGTATTCTCCCTTGATCTACCCAATTACTAGCTTTGAGTCGTTCTGGACTAACAGGCTCTTGGCCCCAAACACTTTCCCTAGCCTTAAGCCCGTCAGAATCCCTTCATACTCGGCTTCGTTGTTGGTCGCCGGGAATTTCAGCTGAACTCCATACCTCAATACTTCTCCGTCAGGGGTGGTTATGACGACCCCTACTCCTCCCCGCTTTTGGGCCGACGAACCGTCGGTCTGTATTACCCAAGGTTTGCCCTTACTGGCGGGGTTTTGTTCGTCCGGAAAGGTGAACTCAGCGATAAAGTCTGCCAGAGCCTGTGCTTTAATGGCTGCCCTGGGATGGTACTCTATATCAAATTGGCTAAGTTCGATCGCCCATTGGACCATTCTCCCTGCTGCCTCGGGTTTGCTCATGGACTTCTTGATAGGCTGGTCTGTCATCACCCAGATCAGATTTGCCTGGAAATACTGCCTGAGCTTGCGCGAGGCTATTATAAAAGCGAACGTGATTTTTTCGATTTTTGGGTACCTGGACTCAGCCTCCTGAAAGGCTTGGCTGACGTAATAAACTGGGAGTTGTATCCTGTTTTCTTCTCGGATCAGAGCTGCGCTGACGGCTGTAGACGAAACAGCTAGGTACAGATACAAGTTCTCACCTTCTTTTGACAGGCTTAGGAGAGGTGGATTGCTTAAGTAGCGTTTGAGCTCTTGGAAAGCTGCTTCACATTCGTCGGTCCAGGTGCAAGCCTGCTTCAGAGTCTTGAAGAAGGGGAGGCATTTGTCTGTTGCTCTAGAGACGAATCTGTTGAGGGCGGCGATCCGTCCCGTGAGCTTTTGGACTTCCTTGACGGTCTTGGGTGACGCCATGTTGATTATGGCCTGAACCTTCTCCGGATTTGCTTCTATTCCTCTCTGGGACACCATGAATCCCAGGAACTTCCCTGAGGCTACACCAAAAACGCACTTACTTGGATTCAGCTTCATTTGGTATTGTTTGAGAGTAGCGAATGTTTCCTTGAGGTCGTCCAGATGGGTAAGCTCTTCTTTGCTCTTGACGAGCATGTTAACCACGTAGACCTCCATATTCCTACCTATCTGCCTGCTGAACATTCTGTTCACCAATCTCTGATAAGTAGCGCCTGCATTCTTTAGTCCGAAAGGCATTACCTTATAGCAATAGAGGCCTTGGCTGGTGATGAAGGCCGTTTTCTCCTGATCCTCGTCAGTCATTTTTATCTGGTTGTATCCTGAGAAAGCATCCATGAACGTCAATAGCTTGTGTCCAGCTGTGGAGTCTACGAGCTGGTCTATTCTTGGAAGGGGGAAACTGTCCTTTGGGCAAGCCCTGTTCAGGTCCGTGAAATCTACGCACATCCTCCACTTCCCATTTGCTTTCTTTACCAGAACAGTGTTGGCCAGCCAGTCTAGATAGTACACTTCCCTGATGAAACCTGCAGTCAAGAGCTTCTTCACTTCGTCAGCAACTGCCTGGTCTCTTTCTGGTGCGAAGACTCTTCGTCTCTGCTTGACGGGCTTCTTCTCTGGGTCTACATTCAACCTGTGTTGGATGATTTCCGGGGATATACCTGGCATGTCGTCATGGCTCCAGGCGAAGACGTCCAGGTTTTGCATAAGAAACTGGACGAGCTTTGTTCTCATCTCAGGGCTTAAGGTCGTCCCTATCCTGGTCGTTTTGGTTGTTTCTCCCTCAGTTAGTTGCACTGTTTCTAGAGCCTCCACCTTTTCTTCCTCCTTTTCTTCAATTATCCAGGTGTGGTTCTCCTTCGCGGCCAACACGGCCTGGTAGCATTCTCGAGCTAAGACTTGGTCTCCCTTAACTTCACCAACCCCGTTCTCCACGGGGAACTTTACCTTTAGGCAATAGGTAGATGTGGACGCCTTCCACTTGCTGAGGGCAGGTCTTCCAATGATGACATTGTAGGAGGAGGGGCAATCCACCACCAAGAAGTCCAGCTGACAGGTTAGTTGCTTCGGGTATGTCCCAACTGTCACTGTCAACGTCACTACGCCCTTGGGATAGACCCTGTCACCACTGAAACTGACGAGGGGGGAATCAAAAGGATGTAGCCTTCTGGGGTCCAGCTTCAATTGTTGAAATGCAGGGAAGTAAATGATGTCAGCAGAGCTACCATTGTCCACGAGGATCCTTTTGGTGTTGAACCCTTCTATGGTAAGCATTATGACCAGGGGGTCGTTGTGGGGCTGCTTCACTCCCCTGGCGTCGTTTTCATTGAAAGTCATGTCTTGCTCGGTTCGTCTCTGCTTCGACGGAGGCGTCGTGTGGACGTTGTTCACCTGACGTTGGCATGCTTTTTTAAGGGACCTGAACGAGCCTCCTGTGACGGGTCCCCCTGTGATCGTCTGTATTTCCCCGACCACATTTTGAGGAGGTTGGGACTGGCGGTCGTTCCCCCTTGACGAAGACCCAGGCTGGCCTTTGTTCCCGTCCCGGAATCTACTATACTCACCTTTTTTTACAAACTTCTGCAACTTCCCCTTTCGTATCAGCTCCTCTATCTGCTCTTTGAGGTCCCGACAGTCCTCGGTGTAATGGCTATGGTCTTTGTGGAATCGGCAGTACTTGTTCTTATCACGGACGTTAGGAGACGAGTGTAAAGGCCGCAGCCACTTTAGGTAATGCTCGTCCTTAATTTGCGTTAGGATTTTATCAACAGGCATAACAAAAGGAGTGAATTTTACCGTCCGCGGATTCTTATCATCTTTCCTTCTAATTCCGTCACTAATTCGGCGATCTGGACGCTCGCACTTTTGCCCCTTACGGTCGTCTTCTTTTCTACCCTTGTCTCCTGGCCTCTCAATGTCCCTGATGGCGGCCAGTGCGTCTTCCGTGTTCATGTACTTCTGTGCTTTGAGGAGCATTTCGGCCATCGTTTTCGGGGGATTTTTTGCAAGTGACGAAACGAGCTCTCTGGATCTCAATCCCGCCTTAAAGGTCGTTAGCTGTATCTTGTCATCAGCCTCGTCTACCTCCAGTATCTCCCGGGTGAAACGTTTCACATATGACCTCAAAGTTTCCTTCTCTCCCTGCCTGATGGTGAGTAAGTGATCTGCGGTTCTCTTTGGTCGTTGTCCTCCAATGAAGTGACGCAGGAAGGCGTTGCTCAATTGTTCGAAGGTGTCGATGGACGATGTTGGCAGCTTTGTGAACCATTCCCGTGCGGCTCCCTTGAAAGTGGTTGGGAAGGAACGACACAATATCTCGTCTGGGGGCTGCTGGAGTCCTAGGGTCGTCTTAAATGTGTTAAGATGATCCTGGGGATCCTTTAGCCCGTCAAAGGGTTCAAGTTGAGGTAGCCGAAATTTTGACGGCACTGGACAGTCGAGGACGGCTACAGTGAATGGCGAATCTGTTGCCCTGACCATTCGGTCCACACTCCGTTCGGTTTTCTCTTTGATGGCATTCCTAAGCTCGTCCATCTCCTTCCTTATCTCCTGGAGTAGATCTGAGTTCTGCTCGGTTGGAGTGGTAGGCCTTCGGTGGTCGCCTCTTCTATGGCTATCCCCTTCGTCATCTCGATTTCCCTTGGACCGATTCTCCTCCTGCTGAAGCCTTTGCTTCATTTCCTCATTTTGTTTGGTCAATTCTTCGACGGTAGCTGCAAGGGCCTGAATTTGCTGCGCCAAGGCTGCGGAATCTTGATTGGACTCCATCTGAAAGAAGTATTTGACAGGAAACTACTTTTTCGCGATTGAATACGAAAATGTCGTTCTCCACAGACGGCGCCAAACTGATGGAGCGTGAACTCGTCAGTCAGTGTGGTTGGATGAAGCCAATCTGCAGCCTCCGGAAAGGGTCACCGGTGTGGTGCCTGCCACCACGCCTCCGATGTCAAAGTTAGTATGCAAGAAAATCTCAGAGAATGGATAATATAAAGAATAAGAGTTTTCTTTCAGTATATGTGTGTATGTACCTTGTTCTTGGCAATGAGAGGGCTTTATATGCATACCTTCATGGCCTCTAGCCGTTGGAGTAGTTATGGAGATCTTAATACTCCTCCTCGTAACGTCTGATCTTGTGTAATGTGGCTTTAATGTGCTCAACGGCTCATACAGTTGGCTTTGTAACCGTTCTGAACTTAATTGTGCTGTAATGAATGTATTGCGTTTTCCTCGTCAGCGACGTGGATATAAGATATGCTCGTCCAAGCATTCCTTCGTCTGTCTCGTCTAACCTCGTCACTGGAAGACTTCCTCGTCATGATGTTATTGGTTTCGTCATTCCCATCATCTTTAATTCTTTTAAGAGTAATGATATAACCACAAAATTTTCTACAATATTTTTACAAATTGTTAAGATAATAAATTTTAATTAGTTTTCATCTAGGTCTACCACTTACATTACTTTTGTACTTACTAATGACATCAGTAATTTATAATAAAGTTTGTAACTCTAACATTTTTCTACTTTTAAAGGCCTAAAAAAATTATAAGTCTAAAATCTAAAACAAAATATACAAGCCAAAAAATAAATAAATAAAAATTAGACCCAACAAAAATTATCAATAGCAAAAAAAAAAAATATCCTAACCAACAAATTTTACCCAAAAAAAAAGAAAAAAAAAACCAGTCTTTTAAAAAAATTTAAACAAAATAAATTTATCCTTACCGAGCAGTAGACACACATAAAAAAACAAAAATTTTAAAAAAAAGCCTTTAGGGCACTGTTGTTCTAACTTCTAAAGTTTCACGTGAGAAGTTGTCCAGGTTAAAAAACAAGAGTTCAGCAAAAAATAAGAAATAAAAAAACAAGAGATAATGACACTAAGATAGATTCGGACTGTTCGTTTCTTTCTTTCACTAGTCTGAGCTGACGCAAATTATTATTGAACTGAGGCCCAGTTCAAATTTAATGGACCAAAAAATCTTCAAAGCCCAAACCTAGAATTTCTCGCTAGGTCAGACAGGTGATGACATGGAAAATGTAAATAACAAATTTATTGATACAAATTTTTAATAATTGTTTAAGTATTTTCTGCGGTGATTTTTGCTTATTAAGAGTGATGTTATTTGTGGGTTTATATGAAAATGATAATTATTTTAATCACAACTTTTCACTTTAACAAATTGTGAGGAAAATAATGATTCTTTTTTTCTTAATTTCTAAATGTGAAAATATTTTTATTACTAGCATTACACAAATATAATATCATTTTTTATAATTCAATAATTATAACAATAGCACACCATAATTCTCTTTACAAAAGAAAATAAACAATATCATTAATTATAAGGCTCTTCAAATATAAATAATGTTTTTTTTTAGAGAGTTTCAACCTAATGATAATTTTTTATCATTAGACCAAAATACCAATCGATTTTTAGTGTAGGCGAGAATTGAGCCCTAAATTTTCTATTTAACTATCAGAGACTTTACCAATTAAACTAACTAGAACCCGCAAAATATAAATAATGTTTTTTTATAGAAAATATAAATAATGTTGATTGTGTATAAACGACAGATATACAATTTTCTATTAAAAAAAAAAACTTTAAATACCAAAAAAAATTAATAAATTTATTTATTACATTATTACTTACATTTATTACTATAAAAAAAAATAGCTTTAATAGTAAAATTTATAGTTATTTTAATATTTTTTTGATACCCACGTAATCCACATGTACATAAAGTAATTAAAAAAAAAATTTTAAAGAAATTTTTTTTTGAAGTAATTCAATTTCAAAATGATTTTTATAAATAAAAAAAAAATGAAATAACACAACATTGTTGGATCATCATTTTCTCCAAAGTTCTAGACAAAGCTAGAGGCTAAAACAAATTGCTTCTTATATCCAATTTGCTTCTTAGACCCGCGGAACCTTCTGGATTCTCTCCGTCACACCTAGAGGCTAAAACAAATTGCTTCTTATATCCAATTTCAGACATAAATCTAAGCCAAGCTAAACTCTTAAGAAAATAACACCATGGCTGATGCGTTTTTTGGGTACCCCTTCAGGCGCTTCTTCTTGAGCCCTCCGATCTTCCGTGAATGGTCAGGATCGACGGCCCTCATGGACTGGCTCGAATCCCCTAATGCCCACATCTTCAAGATCAACGTCCCAGGTAACACCACCAGACTCTCTCATTTCATTTGGGTATTAAGCGTAATTGAATCACTGTTATTCATATATTCTCCCAATCATTTAATTCTCTTAGCTTTTTAATTTTTCCAATTTCAATTTTCAACCGGGTTTTTCTTATTTTGCAATTGCCTCACCTTTTTGAGAGGAAAATTTTTGTGAGTTTGTAAGAATTGTCAATTTTTTTCAAATGGGTTTTGCTCAAATTATGGATTTGGACTAAGCGAATTTGTGTGTGAATAGGTTACAGCAAAGATAACATAAAGGTGCAAATAGAGGATGGTAACGTTTTGCACATAAAAGGAGAAGGTGGGAAAGAGGAGCAGCACAATGCAAAAGACACTGTTTGGCATGTAGCTGAGAGAGGGACAGGAAAGGGAGAGTTTTCTAGGGAAATTGAATTGCCGGAGAATGTGAAGGTGGATCAGATTAAGGCCCAAGTGGAGAATGGTGTTCTCACTATCACTGTCCCAAAAGATACTACCCAAAAGTCATCCAAAGTTAGAAACATCAACATTACTAGCAAGCTCTGAGTTTTAAGGCTTGAGGAAGAAGCCCAGAATGTTGGTTTGAGAATAATAGTGGATGGTTTCTAAAATGTATAATGTATAATGTATGGGATATTATGTGTAATAAAATCGACTCCAATAATACCAATGACGTCTTTTCTGGGTTCAGATTGCCTTTCTTCATAAACACTTGTATCTTTCATAATCCATGCATATTTATCAAATGGTAGAGGACTTTTATACATGAGTCTGATCTTACTTGGTATAACAAGGATGCCGTTTCAGAGGACACCCTTATATGATAAATACTACTGTATACACAAAATTTGACACCCTTATATGATTAATACTACTGTATAAACAAAAAATTTGACATTCTTTTTAACACCCGCTGTCTTGGTAAGCATTTACTGGTTCTTATTTTGGCTTATCATTGATATTATTTTTTTATCTATCGCTAACCGTTTGCCACACATTAGCTGTATCAAATTTTTTTTTTTTTTTTTGTTTCTCTAGACTTTCTCTACCCTTGTATACCCTTTTATATGATATTGAATCAGAGAGCAATGTTCTTAAGCCTCAGGTGCTTTTTGCTTCTTTGTATACCCTGATGATGCTAGGATCGTCAGTAGAGATGTTCGTCCAGAACGCGATCGTTAGCCTCCGCTCCAGACCCTGCAATATCCCAAAATACAAAGAATTGTGGTCACCGGTGTGGCACCAGCCACAATGCCTCCGATGCCAAAGTTAGGAAAGATCCTCAAAATCAAGAAAGAGGAGAATATCTTTCAATAGTGGAATTTCTAGTGAGTGTTTCTTGTACCTTTTCTGGATCCTGTTTAGGGTTATATATAGGTTGTTTCAGTACCCTTCTAGCCGTTGGTTCTGCCATAATGAGGGTGTAATTCCTTGAGTTTGTAACGCTCGTGCAGGGTATTAAGTTTGACAGATACTTCTTCAACGGTATTGATATTTATTGACCTTTTTGTAACGGTTGGTCGTGACAGGGGTATGGACGATTAACTTGTCGGTTCGGGCAATCCCACTCGTACTGTGCTGTCAGCGAGGTCGTTCTTGTTCATCGTCCACAAGCAAGGGATGGACGATCATATATATTTTTTGGGTCTATCAGCTGCCCCCTTATTCCAAGATCGTCCACAATTCGGACGGTCCTGGGAATACGAAAGGGTTTTTTTTTTTTTTTTTTTTTTGGGGGAAGTGCTCTCCGTATTAATTGCCTTCTGGCGGCGTGGCGTGCGTTGTGGCCACGTGTCCAGTTCTGACCGGTGGGGAGGCATCGTTTCCGGTGAGTGTCTTTTCGGTTTCCCGCGGTTTCCAAAGCAGGTTTTTAACTTAACTTTTCTCTTTCCCTTCATTCCTTTATTTTATTTTTCTTTGGCTTTTCTGGGTTTCTTCTTGTTTTGTCCTCTCTGTGTATGATTCTGAGTCTTGCTGCCGTGACTGCCTCGCCCTTCCGACCTCCGATTTTCTTCCTTCTCTTCAGGTGCGTATCCCTTCTTTTTCGCTCCTTTCCCTTTTTTTTTTCTGCTTTATATTTGCTTAGTTTCCTTTTTCGGAATGTGTATATCCTTCCTTTAATGGTGGATTACACAGCATTTCAGCAAATTTCTCCTTCTATTGCTTTTCTTTTTGCGCGCTTGGGGGGTTTTTTAGAGTTTTCCGGCGACCGGTATCCATACCTTGGTGATTTTGTGGCAGGGGGGAGTGGTTTAGATTTAGCGTTGAGTGATCTGCACCCATTGTTGCAGCAGTCGTTTTCTTGGTTTAAATCCGTTCGTGGGGTCCTTAAAAGGGAAAAAATGGGTTCCGCGGTGAGGTCGAGTGATCATGAAGGGGGTTCTTCGTCTAGCGCGGCCGTGGACGGGGCTGTGCTGGACACAGCTACCTCCGTGCTTCCTTCGTCAAATCTTCCTTCAACTTCCGCTGTCATTCCTCGTCCCTTCCATGCTCTTAAGGAAAAATGTAATTTGAAGGTCGAAGTTTTTAGTAAATTCAGGGATAGGTTTCAATTCCCAGCGGAAACTAGGGTTCGTCTTCCCAGGAAGGGTGAAAAAGCTTGTGCCTTTGCCCACAGAGAGGTTTGCTTTTACGAGGCGGCCTTCCTGTGTGGTCTAAGGTTTCCCGTCCATCCATTTATTATGGAGCTTCTAGATCACCTGCGGATTGCTCCTGGGCAACTTGTGCCCAATTCTTGGAGAATTGTCATAAGCTGTATGGTGATCTGGACGACTATAGCAGATGGAGAGATGATCACGGTGAACGAGCTTACCAATCTCTATCGCCTAAAAGAGTCTTGGGAATTTGGGTATTATGAGCTTGTCCCCTGGGAGAGGAGGTCCCGTCTGGTAGCCGACCTCCCTTCGTCCTTCCGTTATTGGAAGTCAAGATATTTTTTTGTGTCCGGAGACTTTTGGGAGACCTTGTCAGATGACGTTTAGGGAAATGTCCCCAGGCTGCTGCGCCGGTGGGAGACCCCTTGTCTTGGTGCGTTTGCCTTTTTATGCTCCCTTTTTCTATCATCGTCTGTTTCTTTTTGATCGTCTATGTAATCTCGAGTGACTTTTTTGCTGCGCAGTGAAGGAGCGCCCTGATCTTGACAGCCGATTTGAGGCGAGAGTTCAAGAAGCGATCAAATATTCAAGGACGATCGAAGACTTCGACGAACTTATCGATCCGCGTACTCTGGCTCGTCACTATTTGGGACCTGATCCTTCACTCTACGTCTTTCAATTTCTTGATCGTGAGCAGCGAAAACGTGAGTAGATGTGTATGATATATATATATATATATATATATATATTTTTTTTTTTTTT